>CAMAPE010000052.1:4515000-5907500 GCA_945859875.1 Cuscuta europaea | reverse complement strand
GTTAGCTTATTTGTTTGTTAATGATGGAAACATTTGCATACCGCACAGTGTTTTGGATTTTGGGATTCATCATTCAGTGGAAAATTCGTCCTTTAAATTAAGGACTTGATTGGCTCGAGTATTTGGCAAAGATGTGCTTGTGCTTGGGGGGGGGGGGGGGGGGGGGGGGGGGGCAATGGAGATCATCCTCTGTAAAAAAGGAGTGTGTTTGGAATAATGACTTCTTAGTTTGGACAAAACTTTACCGGTCTGTTCTTGTGTGATTTGATCTGTTAAGTTTATTTAAGTCTGGACTGTTCCGCTTAGTCTATTTAAGTCTGGACTGTTCCGCTTAAGTTTGATCTGAACTGGTATGCTTTCATTTGATATTACACATTTTTTGAGTAGTGTTACAATGCTCATCCATTGATCTGCTCTGTTCTTTTCTATTGAATTGGATTAGCGGATTCATCTGATCTATTTAAGTTTGTGCTAGTCTAGGTGTGACAAGCTAATATTAATTAATGTTTGTGAATTTCAGGATAATTTCAGGTCTTAATTTGAGTGCAATGACATTTTAATTTGTATTTATCACTATAGATTTAAAGTCACTCCTAACTAGGTTGGATTAAGGTGCTGATATTGATATTGATATTGATGATGATGATGATGATGATGATGATAGATCAATAGCATGAATGTTTTATTTGTGGAAAGCATTTTTTCTAGTATAATATGAGATAAATTCACTTTACTTGTTCAGACTCACATACATGATTATTTCATGAGATAAACGTGACTATCACTTCGCAAAAACTTAACCTGCTATTTGGTTCAAATCACACTCCAATCAACAGCTTAAGGATCAAACTCGTTTTGTTATGCAAGGTTTAATTGAGTTTGGTATTTAATACGGCATTTAATATGTTCTTGAAAGTTGTGGAAATTAAAGATTCTGAAACTTTGGGGTGAAATGCAATATGATTCCATCTTTTGCTCAAGTTATCATCATCATCATCATGTAAAATATCTACTCATATATTTTCCAGGACCAACATTTTGAACTATACAAATTTAGCATCTGCAATTATCCTTTTCCTATGATCTGTTTATTGATGCGCTTAGATCATCTAAAACTAACTTCCATAATAACAAAGACCAAATGTTGGTCAAGATTTCTCTTCTTATCCTCTTTTTGGTGATATTTCAACAGGCCAGATTCTCCCAGAGGGGTGCAAATGTGAAGTACATCAGAAGGTAAATGAATCGGACAACTTATTAAGAGCTGGAGATGAGTTTCCACTCCAAGGTTTCAAACTAACCATGGACCCTGATCTTTATGCTGTGGAAAAGGAGAAGTACCTTGGATCTCTTTGTGAAGTAAGCAACTATGAAGAACCATGGCAGTTCTGGATGATTATGCTGAAAAATGGGAACTTTGACAAGAACACGTCCCTTTGCCCAGAAAATGGAAGGAAAGTCGAAAAGATTGTAACAGGCAGAAATTTCCCATGTTTTGGTAAGGGGTGCATGAATCAACCACTTGTCTTCCGTAACCACTCAAGGACTGTCTGCTCTGGACAACACTCATCATTAGCTGGTGGATTTTATGGGACGTATGAGCTTGATGCCAATTTAAACAAAGGGGTAGAGGGGAACTCTTTTTTTGCAGTTTCATGGGAAAAGAACGTAAGTACAGGAAGCTGGATTATATCACACAAACTGACAACATCCTCCAAGTACCCATGGCTTATGTTGTACCTTAGAGCTGACGCAACAAAAGGCTTTAATGGTGGATATCACTATAGTGGCCGTGGAATCATGAGAAAGGTCTGTAAATCACTATCATATACCGATCCATTTCTTTAGATACATTTTTCTTTTATGTCTGTACCAAAAACGAAACCATGATCTACCGAGTATTTCCTAATTTCAGCTGCATTAACATTTACTCTCCCGTTTTATCTTTTTATATATCACTTCATCTTTTACTTATGCGGATCCATACTACTTTTCTTCCTTTTAGAATGTTGTAATTGTAAAATAACAATTCACCCTCCACCAGCCACAACCTTACTGACCAAAAGTCTCCTGTGCGGCTGTGTGACAAGCCGACAACCTTTTTGACAAGGCAGTGAGTCATTGACTATGGAGTCATGGGTCACTGACCAGTGACCACTGCATGCCACCGCAGGTTTACTGAGTCAGCAGTTCAGTGGCTGAAGTGAACTGACAGTGGTTGTTGATTCAATAATCCTTAGTCCGTGGAGTCATTAACCAGTGTAGAATACAAATGCCAATTGCCCTATTGGGTAGCAATTCTAGGTTATCTTCTTATAGGCCTAATTACGTTTTAGTTTTGCAAGAAAACATAATATTGCTGGGTGAATTATATGGTTGTGTTTATTTGCTGTAGTTACCCGAGTCACCAAACTTCAAGGTAAAACTGACACTAGAAGTTAAACAAGGAGGAGGGGAAAACAGCCAGTTTTATCTTCTTGACATAGGCAGCTGCTGGAAAAACAACGGAAATCAATGTGACGGGGATGTGTTAACAGACGTGACGCGATACAGTGAGATGATCATCAACCCTTCAACAAAGAGTTGGTGCCGTTCAGATAACCTTCAGTCTTGTCCACCCTATCACACTAGTGCTACTACCGGGGATATAATACACCGAAATGATACATCACGGTTCCCTTACTCAGCATACCACCTCTATTGCAGCCCAGGGAACGGTGAACACTTGGAGAAACCATATGATATTTGCGACCCGTATAGCAACCCGCAGGCGCAAGAGCTGGTGCAGATTCTACCTCACCCGGAGTGGGCAGTGCACGGTTATCCTGCAAAGCAAGGAGAAGGCTGGATTGGGGATACAAGAACTTGGGAGCTTGATGTTGGAGCTCTATCTAGTCGCCTATACTTTTACCAGGATCCAGGAAGCAGACCAGCAAAGCGCATCTGGTCTTCCCTTAATGTTGGTACTGAAATATATGTTACTGGAAAAGGGGGTGCAGCTACTGCTGAATGGTCTGTTAGTGACTTTGATGTATCAATACCTGCTGACAATAGCCACCATGGTATAGCCTTTTTGTAATGCCTCCCAATAAGTTTTTGTTTTGTTTTGGTTTGTTTTGTTTTAAAGAGCTGCAATTTCCTTCGCTTTGCTAGTTCTTACGGGTTATCTTTTATGGGAAAGGAAGATAGGCGATCAAAAGGCGGCCTTCCTTCCCTACAAAAATAAATAGAGTTAATGGCATGTTAAGTTTCACTGCATTGGAATATTTCTTGTCTGAAATTTTTTAAGTTCCAGCAGTCTTGTTGAATCTGAATCTTACCATCTGATTTGTGTGAATCTATCTAAATTGTTAAGCTCTAGTTTGATCTGGATCTTTTAATCTCATTTTGTTGAATCGTTATAATCCTATCTAAAAATTTGGTTGAATCTTTATGATTTTATTATTTGTTTTGTGCTGAAACTATTTGTATTATGATAATGACAAATTTATTATGATGATCTTGATCCTTATTATTATTAGTATAATTAATGTGTCTATTCTTTGTTACTGTTTCTGTAACCACCGTATGTAACTACTGTATGTAAGAATAAGAATAAGGGGGTGTTTGGATCTGATTCTTAAAACTGCTTCTGGTGCTCTAATTTACTCCTAGGAGCAGTTTTTGGATGAAACTGGGAGATACCATTTTCTAAAAACCGATTCTAATTCTGCTTTTTAAAAAAGAAGCAGAAACAGAACCAGTTCCAAACACGCCTTATACGGAGTAATAATTTTGTAATCCCACGTTATGGTCACAGACATTATCCACGTTACCTTGATTCTATTTTAATCTAACTAGTATTGCACCCGTGCGATGCACGGGGTAAAAGAGGTTTTATGTTTTGTGTTTTATGTTGAATATATTTATTCAAATTAAATAACAATGACACCCATATATGATACGGAGTATATAATAAAAGAGAATATTACCCGAAATAGGATTAAAAAAGTTTGAAAATTCGAAAATAAGACTGTCATGTTTTTATTCTCAAAATATGATTAATTACTGCTATGTTTTGGAAGTACCAGACTTCAAACATGACAATATTTTCTAAACTTGACAATAGTTACTCCTATTTTGGGAATAAAAAACATGACAATCTTATTTTGAAATTTTCAAACTGTTTTAGTCTTATTTCGGGAATTTTCCCATAATAAAATGAAACAAATATAAGTTATTATACGAAATGCACATATAATTTATAAAACAAAAAACATTACAACATACGGAGTAGAAGGCATTAAACATTTTGGAAAACATTTGGGTATATAGGATGTTTAGTGTAGATGTACTCAATGTACCATCAGTGTTACAAATCAATATCTAACTCTTCACACTTAGTAACTTGTGACAAAGATGCATACACTTGGCCATGACATAAAGTTCTGTCCTTATTTAATATTTTTAACTCCATGTTGGCATTGTTGGGTTTACATTTTTAGTAAGAATAGTGCCTATTTAAATTCTTTGTGAAGTTGTTCAAATATGAATTAATAATTGACAGTTACATGTTTAAACCTAAACTAAAATTTTCAGAAAATATGTATTAATAATTTTAAGTAAAATATCCGAAACTAAACAAAAATTGAAAATTGGGGAATTGGAAACTTGGGCCGAAATATTTGAAAACATATGCATTAACCATTACAAAATTGCTTACATATAGTGTACACTCCATTAACCATGACTATCTGCCCAATAAATACATACACACACTAACCTCACTTTATCTGTACATTCACCGCAGCTCTAGAACTACCAGAGTTTGCTTCACGCTTCTTCCTCACACACTCAAACACCGCCACACATTGCACTAAATTCACACTCACTCGACAATAGACCATCGATCTGGTTCGTGTCTGCTAGGACTCCGTTTCATGGTCGTGGTCATCTCGGTTGACTTTCCGCCACATATCCACAGGTCAGTCGTGGTCTCTCCATATCATCCAGATTTCACATCCCCATCCTCTTCGATTTCATCTTGGTAACGTACATGCCTGCCTATTAAAATCATCTATGTAGTTTATTAGGTTATTTGTTTATTCCGTACTATTTTATTTATTCTATAATTGATTATTGTTTATTCTCTAGCTGGTTCTCACTGCATTTGTATGAATTCGACCGCGCTTTGATGAGTGGTGAGGCCAATAGATAATGGACGAAGTGATAAATCCGAAAGATCCATAAACTGTGAACGCTCGTTCGGACAGCCAGTAAGCTGATTACATTAATAAGTTTCCACTTTTTCAGTGTAATCTATACTAGTATCGTACCCGTGCGATGCACGGGATAATATGTTTTATCTTACTCCCTCCGTTCTTAAATATGAGTCCTCTTAGACTTTGGCACGGGTTTTAAGAGGAAAATAATAGGGGTAGTGTAAAAGGTGTAGTGGGTTGTGGGTAAATGAAAAAGTAGGAAATAGAAAGGGGTAATGGTAATAAAAGTGGGGGTATAAAGGTAGTTTGATTGGAAAAACTTAACAAAAAGGGAAAGAGGGACAAATAATTAAAAACGTCCCAAAAAGGAATACGAGACAGTTAATAAAGAACGGAGGGAGTATTATTTATGATACATCACAATAAATAATATTTGAATACATAGTATAATAAAAAGAAACATATATGGATTGTCATACAAAATGCTAAATATGTACTTCATATATAAATATTATTACAAAAAGACATTCACATTAAAAAAAGTATAAACATTTCATGGGGAATTAGAGTTGTCAAACAAGTCAACCCGACACGTAACATGTTATGCTTTACGTGGGTTGAGTCAGGCCAACCCGTTAAGTGACGGGCCAGAATTTCTACAACCTTAGCCCAACCCACCTAGCCTGAGGGATAAACTGGCCAGCCCTCAAGCCAATGTATAAAAACATACGGAGTACATAACAAAATTATCTAAAAACAATTACCCAATAGTACATATTTATATTGGTAATAGTATATACTTACATTGACATGTAGTAATACGGGAAATATAAGATATCAAAATACGGAGTACTTGTTAAGTTTAGTTAAAGAATATTAAAAATACTCATTTACAAAAGTAAAGATCTACTTAAACCTTTTGAATGATTATTCATTTATTTGTATATCATGAATGCTAATTGATAAAAAATATTCAACTTTACTTAAAATATATGTTTGGACAATTTATTTAGATAGCTATTATATATTTTATTTGAATAGTTATCATAGAAATAATCTTATTTTGCAATGGTTGTAAAATGATAAGTATATAAAAATTGTAATTACAATAATTTTGGTGGTAAAAAAGAAATACTGTTGAAGATAATGACAGTCAAATTGTACATTTGCATTTTAACCCACGAGCCAACCCGCAATTCGTGCAGGCCAACTCACTTTACCCGCAACACGCTTAGGTTGACCCACGAAACCCGCAAATTAATTAGGCCAGAAAATGACAATCCTAACCCGCTAATAAATGGGTTGAAATAGGTCAGTCCACGGGTTTCCGCCCAAGTTGACAGCTCTGTGGGGAATTACTCTAGGCAGTTTCTCTCCAACAACACACACCACCCCTCCCTTCCCCTGATCATTTAGTCTGTCTTCTCCTCGCTACCAATAGTGTCAACATCTTCTCTCTACCTCCATCTCCTCTGTCTGCATATGTATTCTCCTCTCCTCAAGTCTATCTTCAAAGCATCTTATTCATCTGACAAACATAGTTTTAAAAATAACAACATATTATTAGTATTATAAACATGAAAACGATAAAGATTACATCAAGTACAAACACAACCAAATCAAGATATGTAACCATTCAAGAAAACTATCATTCTAAACTAATAGCCACAATCACTCTTTTAGTATCTCCAAAGATACCTAAAAACGTGCACATGTAAAATGTTATAAGAAGATGCATAAGACCAAAACAAATTAGATGTATCTACCACATAGATTTAAATTTCAATATATAATACAATACCCTAATCATTATCATTTATTACAATTTCAAGGAACTTATGAGCGCAACATTTCAAAACCATGTCCTCGACATTTTACTTCGACAAAACTATACCATTGACATCTAAATGACAGAAAATAATAAATCCAATTACAAAATATAAATCAATGATACATTATAATCGCTACACTACAATGATACAAACTTATAAATTATTACACCAACCCACTGATTATACATTATAATAGCACACTATAATAATTTCTAATGATAAAGAATCTTCAATAAAAATAGTCTAGCACACTATACATTTTTCATATTTTAATTATAAAATGTGTAGCACACTATACATTTTTCATATATAATTATAACTTTTTTCATAATAGGTAAAATAGTCTTTTATTTTAACTTCAATCAATTCAATTAAATAAGTTACTCGGATCTTAATTGTTTTAATCATTATAGAATTTAGCGTGTAAAGTTAAAAATTAAGCATTTAATAAAAAAGACCTATGAAAATTAGAAACTAAAAACAGATGTTATCAAACGGGCTCTCAATCGTCAAAATTTAATAGTTTAGAATGTTATCTATTGAAAGCATTTTTATTCCAACAACTAAAGCCATACTTCCAGCCCATTTTACTGTGACCCATTACCCAGTTAATTTATTAAACAAACTAAAGCCATACTTCCAGCCCATTTTACTGTGGCCCATCACTAAACATAAGTATCTCTTAACCCTAATTTTCCTTAAACGAATTGCATGATTGTTCAAACATGAGGGCATGATTAAGCTAGTGCTATTGCGATTCAATATTATAGGCGAATAAATGAAATTTGAAATTCAAATTGTTTCGTTTTAATGTATCCAATTAACTTTTAACATTGATTGAATTTGAAACACCAGTGTTTCAAACATTGATTGTATTATATCTACTAACAGATCCGAAATAGTATTTTCATAAATCTATTTTATTGAAATTCAAGCCATTTAAACGAAGTGTTTAAACACAAGTAATAGATTCTTTTTTAAATTGTTAAATTTATGCTGAAATTTATACACCTTTAAATGAAAAATACTATACCCAAATGAAGAAGAAGATAGTTTTTGCAGGTACAGAGTATTTAAAGAGTAGATGACAGTTTTTGCAGACGGGGATGTGGTGAACGTGGATGGTTGGTTTCTTATGATGTGATAGAATCTGCGATGTGGATTGTGCGAGACTGCCATATGTTGTTTTAACTATTTATTACGTGTCTCAATATGTTAAAATTGCTTGACATTTCATTTTATTTATTATTAGGCTATATTTAATCACGTGTGTGCACTTGACGCATCAGCTATTGTGCCAGCCGAATCCATTTATATATAAAGATAATTGTTTATAATGATTTTTTTTATTATATTCGTATTGTATTTTTCAATTTGCAATCAACAAAATTTTTAGCGTGTAATTTATGAATATCAAAATCTTTATATATATAACAATGGGATCGTCTGTCCCTAAACTGTTCCCGCTTGAAATAAAACTTAACATTCACGTGGCTTAATTTCTAGGAAAATTCTAGATAAAATTGAGAATGAATTACATTTCCAGGAGTTGCACATTAACTAGCTCGGTACACGTGTTCATATGGATAACACAACAGACGATCACGTAATTTTAACTTCTGTGACGGTTCCCACTTCCCACCCACAACTTACAAGTCAAACCACTTCCCACCCACGTAATATAGGTTACTTCAACATACTTCATGTTTCGTTCTCATTCCAATTATTAGGCTACACCCGTTTCAGACTTTCAGTTCTATATGCAAATTATTACTCCGTATTGGTTAATTGTTGTTGCCTTATATGATACGAGTTCATTTTCTTTTAGTGTTGGTTCTACATCTCCTGCTAGACAATCTTTGAGCTCAGCACATCAAAAACAAATTGGGCAGTAAGAGTGGGACCAATAACTAAGCCGATACAACTGGACATCCATCTTCATCGTGGATAACACATCGGAGAGACATCGAAGTTCATAGGAGAGATCATTTTAGTTGTTTTTCTCTGGACAAGAAAGGGGAGAGAGGTGTTGGTCTTACGGTTAACTCAGGAAAGAGGAAGACAAAGAGGTGGATCTAGAGACCTTCGATCTCTAGAAACTTCGCTCGGAATCTGCATCTAGGAAGACAGAGAGGTGATATCATAGTATCATATGAGAGTATATATCCCATTTGTTTATTAATTACTCTGTAGTTGGTAATACGTTTTTTATAGTCTTTGAAGTTAAGTGTACTCGGTAATACTTTTAATTGAGATGATTTTTGACCCTATATTTTATTTTGAGAATGTGAGACCCACAATATAATTAGACTATTAGTTCCAATATTTTATGATGAATTAATATTAATATTAACGGCTGCATTAGTGTTAGATGTAAAAAAGTGAGATTGTAAGGTCCACTTTCAAAAAATTAAGATCAAACAAAACTAATACGGAGTATTTAATACTAATAATGAATGCAAAAAATGAATATAAAAAATGAATATAAAAATGTGTATGTGTGTGAGTGTGTGAGAGATAGAGAGATTGCCCTAAAAGGGAAAGTTCCCGAAATAGGACTAAAACAGTTTGAAAATTCTAAAATATGTCTGTCATGTTTTTATTCCCAAAATAGGAGTAATTACTGCTAAGTTTAGAAAATATTGTCATGTTTGAAGTCTGATACTGCCAAAACATGGCAGTAATATGTCCTATTTTGGGAATAAAAATATGGCAGTCCTATTTTGGAATTTTCAAACTTTTTAGTTCTATTTTGGATAATATTCTAGATTTTCTAATTCTTATTTTAGAGACTTTCCCAAATATACTTTGACACGGGATTTGGGTGTTGTAATATGGTTTGAACTTGATATGTACGCTCCACATTTTAAAAGACTATTAATATATTACACTGAATATTTTCATGTTGTTGTGTCAAAAGTCATGTGCCACGAATTAAAAAAAGTAATAAATGCAATGATGTGAAATGAATTTGTTCTCCAAAAGGTTGTATATTTAAAGTTTTTCAGAATGAGTAATCATTTACTACATATAAAATAGTAACTTTGATTTAGTAGTTTTATTTATCATACTATCTCAGACATCATATGTGAAATCTATTCTGTGTTAAAAATTTAATTTGTAAAATATCATACATAAATAATAAAAAATTTGTTCCATGCATTGCACGGGTTATATACTAGTTTTAATTAATTAGATCAATGTACACGGAGTATATGTTACTACGTATTATGGAAGAGTCAATTTTATCATCGATGTAATAATAATAGTTATTGTAATAATAAAGATGTTTTAATTAGATTTATTTAGATTTCAGATCACACTAAATTTAGACAATACTAGTAGTAAAATACATATACAAAAGATGTTTACCGAATCATTTTTAAATAGATTAAGAGCTCATTTGATGACACTGAAATTGGCTGATTCGATTGAATATGGTGAAATTAATGAAGTTTTGGCTGAAGCATATGAATTGATTGAGTCTATTGGATTATGAAAATATTATATTTAAAATGTATTTTATTAATTAATACTTAATAATATAAAGGGAAAAATATGAAAAATAGCTAAAATGGTCCTTTTCAGTAACTCAATCAAAATTGTCTTTTTGATTTTTCTCACTAAGATTGTCCTATACCAAAATTAATAATATTTGTGTGGTTCTAAATCATTTTTGATTCATCCTAATCCTATCAATTTGGTATCAATCACATAAATCTTTTTTTTATTAATAACCGTGTCACCTCCATGTTAGTGGAATGGGGGGGGGGGGGGGTAGTATTATACAATCCACCGCGTAAAATTGAAAATTACTTGTTTGTTAAAAAATGATTAATAAGTCTGATAGGTCCAAAAGCGGAGTCAACAAGTGCTCCCTAAGAGTCTATTGACATCACTGAAACTGGCTGAATTGACTGAATTTACTTAGTTTGATGAAGTTCTGATTGAAGTGGCTAAATTTGCTTAATCATGAAAAAATTATATTTAAAATATATTTTATTAATGGGATAAAGAAAAAATTATATGACAAATAACTAAAATGATCCGCTGCACTAACTTTAGCCAATTCAGCCGGAAAATAACTTTTGGACAAAAGATATCTTAATTCATATTAAAAAACAAGAATCTGATACACAATCGTCATATCAAAGGCTACACTAGAATGAAACTAGATTTGTAGTCACGCATAAGAGCAGCCCAACTTGCTAATCTCGCAATGTGGTGGTCTCCACTAACAGCAATGCTGCACCTGCTACTAGAGCGAAAATTAAAATAAAAGTACCAATATAATTCAAGCATCCCGATTTCACCAGCTACCAGGAAGGGAGCCAAAGTTTGTCCATCCACCTTTAAAGAAGGCATCCTGATTTTACCTGCCATTGGAAAGGGAGAATATGTTTGACCAACCAGCTCCAAAGGAATCATCTCGTGTACGAGACCTGTCAGTATTTTAGGAGGTGTTGTTCCGGGAGCACCGTTGTCTTGTCAGTTTTTTTGTTCCCTCGCCATTAACCTCCTCGAATGACCTTTCATGAGTCTAATTTAAACTCTCCATTAATGGCCAACAAAACAATTGCTGGATCCGAGACAGAGAATAGAAGCAACGAGACTCACAATCAAAAGCCCAAAAATGTTCACAATTGGAATGGACCAAACCCTCGGCCAGAGAAAACTCAGCCGAACGAACAACTCTTGGCTAGAGCAGAACTCAGCTGGACAAAACAACACAGAAAAGAAAACCTAACATATAGCAGAATGACTGAAACACATCTAAACTACGAATGACCTTTCATGAGTCTAATTTAAACTCTCCATTAATGGCCAACAAAACAATTGCTGGATCCGAGACAGAGAATAGAAGCAACGAGACTCACAATCAAAAGCCCAAAAATGTTCACAATTGGAATGGACCAAACCCTCGGCCAGAGAAAACTCAGCCGAACGAACAACTCTTGGCTAGAGCAGAACTCAGCTGGACAAAACAACACAGAAAAGAAAACCTAACATATAGCAGAATGACTGAAACACATCTAAACTACAAGTGAGCCGCACACACCCCAAATCTCATCTACTTAGTCATTGCTGAGTTAGAACAAAAAGAGCAACTTGATTGCCGCATTCTTCTAGCCAGATGGGATCACCGCGCTCCTAGGGTTCGTTCGCCTCCATCACGATTCGCGAGACAACAAATAGAACATATTACGGAGTATGTAGTATCGGAATCACCTTACACTGTTAGTATTTCACAACATGTTATCCACTCACCAAGTCACCAACTATTCAAAATTCTCCAACAAACAGCCAAAAATATTTTTATCCTTACTTATTTTGATTATTATACATTTCAACACGTGAAATCAAAACTTATGTGTTTGGCGATAAGGCTGATAAGTCGAAAATAAGGGTCCACCAAACGGGCTCTAAATCATATCGAACCAAATTTAAAGAGATCCGAATAGAAGGTTTCAATGACATTAAGGTTATAAAGATCCACTAATATTATTCCTCAAAAAAATATGAATAAAAATGTGACTTAATAATAAGTTCAAAATTTACATCATAGAGATTAATTCACTATGCTGTAAACTTTGATATACTCACTTAAAGTTGCTAAGTCATATTTTATTTTTATCCATGTTTTTTTATTAGTAGTTACAAGCATAACGGTAATTTATATCAAGTTCATCAATAATGCAATACTTTGAAGCTATTTTATGTTTGAAATCTTATCTGCTTTCATAATTTCAAACATAAAACAACTCCCGTTTCCTAATGACATTACAAAGTTACAAACCACTGCTCATGTTCCGATCCATTTCTCTTATTTTGAAATGATTTGACACAATTAGACAATTAGTCTTGATGGTAAAATAAAGTACCATTCGTCTCTTACAGTAACGGTAGCCTTTGGTTGACACATATCTGGTGGGCATTGCTAATATAACTTATCTATACGTTATTAGTTCTAAATTTATTTAACTGTGTTATAATGATTATAAATTATAAAGACATACTTTTGTTTATAACAATTTCCAACAACCACATCCGGTGCCAAGTGTATTTAGTTGTACAAATATTTTGTTGACTTGTTATTTTAAATAGAGTTCTTGATTCAATGGAAACCTAATCCTGTTATCATTTACGGAGTATTAATCAATTTAAGCAAAACAAAAAATGATACTCCCTCTGAAACAAGTTACACCTTTCCTTTTCGGGCAAATTCAAAATTAAGTTCCACTTTCAAACATTTCCTTATTTGGCAAATTATCTACATCAAAACAGTGTCAAACAGTGTTCAAACAGTGCCAACTAGTGTTCAAACAGTGCCAAATAGTGCACTCCACGGTAAAATCAAATTTATTTTCTTAATATGTGTGAAGTCAAATGTGGAACTTGTTTCAGAAACGGAGGGAGTATATGGCTCTCTGAAAACGCTGCGAAAGTGATAGTTGTAATCTCCATTAAAAAATCACCGAAAAAAAGTAGTTTCCATAGTACTGCGATTGAATACTATCTAAAATTTTGGTTCAGATCAAGCACATGTATTACATACAGAAACATCCGGAGACACTTCAAAATATAGGAATATACGGTTCTAAAGGAAAAGGAGTGAAACTGCATTACCAAATTCAAAACCCTACTGACTTGAGAGCTATGGAAGCCTCAACTCGGGAGCGGGTCAATACTCACTTGAAGCACTTTGCATCCAGAAGAGCCTCTCCTTCAAAAGGCTCCTGATCTTCAATCATCTGGTTGACCCGCTCTTTCTGAGCTTCATCATTGATGTCAACCTCCTTCCACTCATACAGTTCCATGTCATACACTTCATCCATTAGAAACTTAGGAACTTCTTTGCCTCGAAAGAGCCACAGCCCCTTGACTTTGAATGGGGGCTGCGAACCAATCACCAACATCTTACCAAAAGCATACTTCCGTGCTAAATCCATCCTCTGAAGGAAACCGCCAACTTTATTCAAAGTTACAAAAGAGACTGTATTCTCATCATTGTATTTGTAATCGCAGAACCAAAGAGAGTATCCCTCAGGATCATACATGTCCCAAAAACCTGGATATTATCAATTTAGTAGAACAAGCAAAGGTAAGTTGAAGAAAAATGGCATGATAAAAAAATGGAACGGGATAACTTGCAAATAAAAGGCCAATGCACCTTTAATGGCAACCTCACGGAAGTTTGTTTTAGTATTAGAGTAGAGCCTCTTCCAGTCATCCAAAACCATTTTGCTTGGAGGCAAAAGATCAAGAGGGTTCTTTGGCTTTGGCTTGGGTGCCTCTTCTTCCACCCCTTCTTCCTTAGGTTTTGCTTCTTCTTTCTTCGGTTCTTCTTTTGGTTTTGCAGACTCCTTAGCCTGTGCAGCGGGCTTCTTTGATGGCGGAGGTGGAACAGATTCTGCTTGTTTAATCTCACCCAAGATTTTGGAAAAATTTGGCTGGTTAACCATAGTCCAGAAATATCTCTCCACATGAGGGAAGTCCTTAGTGAAGGACTTTGTCATGATCAGCTTAAATCCAACACTAAGGTTGCAGGTCATAACAATGTCAGCTAATGTGATAGAATGCCCAACTAAGTAAGTGTTAGATGCAAGATGGGTGTTTAAGGCTTCAAGGGCTCTCTTCAATGCAGCTACTGCAATCTCCTCAGCCTACATGGACAAACAAACATAACTTATTAAGCAGAAAAATGCAAGTTGAATGCAGAGGAGCAAGATTTCATACCGGTGGCAAATGTACACCAAATCCAAGTCGGGGGTACAACCATCGACCTGTGTTTGCATCGATCTCAGTTGCCGAAAAGTCATTCCACTGCTCAACATGGGCCTATCACACAAATGATCAACATCATGAAAAAACTTGTCTAAAGATAGTCCATGTAGTGAGGTGAAAAATTTTGGTATTATATAATTGCTATAACTCGTTAATCAAGCCTAATGATGAGACAGGCCCAATCATTACATTATGCTGCAATTTTGGCAATCCTAACTGTCAAATTTAAGGCTTCAAAGTTTTAAGCAATCCTTCATTGCATTGCAATTTCGACATTTCTTTAAAATCAGTAAATAAGATGCAAGTTTCGCTGTTAACATTGTTTTTAGGAAATTTAGAACCTTAGTGCAAATTGGGTACCTTGCACTTTTTTGTGTTGTCAGTTCTAATGAACAGATTTTTAGCCAACACTAACTACTTGTTTGACTGCATTTGCAACATATGAAGATTAATGACCTTTCTGGCACAAACTTTAAGGTGTTTTGTTTTATTAAAAAAGCACATTCAAAAATTAATTTTTTGATAAATCAATCTAGTAACCTTTCAACCCTTTTAGTGAAAAACTGAAAATTACATCAAATTCAACACATTGAGCCATTGTGGTGAATTTTACCTCTGCCAAACCTGCTCTTAACAAATGAATGAAAATTACTTAAATTCAAAATATGTTTAACTGATGTTGTTACTTTGGCTGAGTTGGCAGTGGGGCGAATTTGTAAACTTCCAACATGCCTCGCAAGTATTGTCTAATGTCATTTAATTTTCACATTTTGACATGCTTTGAGATTTGGCCATTACCATAAGGTAAATCTATAAAGGTATCATTCATGAATGACGAAAAGTGGATCCAATATTTAAAAAACATGGCTATATTGACAATTTTAAAGAGTTGGCCAAAGCACGACAAATCACAACTGATTAAAATTTAATTATTAGGCTTGTTAATTAATTACGCATATATAAAATCTATTTAATGATTTAAGTAAATATATCCTTTTCAAATTGTCTAAAACATTTTTGGTGAAATATGTGAGTTCTTTCAAATGATAAAACACATTACATTAAATTTAGAGTTAGCAAAAGCACAACAAAATCTTCTGTAAGGCATGCTAAATATACTAGGAATTTTAGAATTCCAATTGATGATTTAACTACATTTTTTCATAATTGACTTATTTGTACTTCTTAAGATAAATTACATGGAAAATGTAATTGAATTGATCACACAAAACTCTTCTATTGGAACGGAGACAGTATTGAATTACATTAAACAAAAACACTTACATAATCAATCAATGAAGATCCAAAGAGGTGATTGTCAGGCTTCAACTTAGCAACTATAAGAATTGATGACAGAACTTCAGAACATAAAGTCAACAGTCAAAGGGATATTAGATACAGAAACTAAGGAACAGCAACTCACCGTAGCGTGCAATGGCATTGCTTTCAAATACCGTACCATCAGGCGTTTCAAGCACAGGAACCTTTATAAGTTTTAAAAAAAGGAAAAGACAAAATCATTAACATAACATCAAAAAATCTCATCAATGTGATATTCCTGAATTCTAGACATGCTACCTTCCCGATGGGATTCATCTCAAGAAACTCAGGAGTCTTGTTTGATACACCCATCTGGAAGTCTTTCACCAGTTCTACTTTTACACCAGTATACTCTGCAGCAATAAGTGCTTTGAATGCATTCTTGTTTGTAGCCGATGAATGCAGTGTCTACAAAATAGAATCAAGAAGTTATCAGCAGAACGGAATGGTTACACTTAACATGTGTAAGAATACAGTAATACATATCTCAAAATTCTGTAACATTGGTTTCCGTTTGAATCAAATTAACTTCATGAAAGGTTCTATTTTTAACAACAAAGCAGATGAGCTGGGCTCTGTGTATCTCTTAATCGTCAAATATAGTTCACTTAGGCTGATATACTTGACATAAACTGAACGCTGAAAGAGATTGAACATCACATGATTTATAGCTACATATCAACGCGCGGAAATAGATTGGACCAAAAAAATTAAGCAATAATCGGAAAAGTAATCGGGTCAGCGGGGCATTTGCAGCCATATGCAAGATATAGCAAAAGACTGGAACTTTGAATGAAAGAATCTATTTAGAGAATGAGCTAGCAGGTCACGCGTAAATCTGCCTAAATAACAATATCCCAGCACAAAAACGAAGAAATAGACTACTCACCAAAGCCATGGCTTCAAACACTGTGTAACAGAAAGTCAGGTAAAGTGAATTCTAAGAGAGGAGAGGCCGCCGCTGTTACAGAAGGTAGAGAAAGCCCTCCGCTGTTCCAAGGAGTGAGAACTTAGGGTTAGCTAGACTAGATACGTCTACCGAGGGAGTGAGGGACGAAAAATATGTCTCAAATACTAACTCCTTCCCATCAAACTTTGGCAAACTGGACGATCATGGAATAATAAAGTAAAACCTAGGTGGTTAAAGTTTGTGCAGAGGAGAGAGAAATAATAGAAACCACAAAATAATTGATTAAAAAGGAAAGTGACAAAAAATTTTGGGACATTTCAAAAAGAAAAGATGACAAAGTTTTAAGGTACGGAGGGAGTATCAAATATTGAGCAAACAATCAAAGTGACATTTTTATCAGTTATCACGAGTATTAAATATTTTGTAATTTCGAGTTCTAAATTAGGTACATGTATTATAAATTAATACATGTATTATAAATTACTACCTCCGTTCCCATTTTAACTTCCAAATGCTTTTGGCACAAAGTTTAAGATAGTGGATATTGTGTGGTTGAGAGTTGTGCAGAGGAGAGAAAAATGTGTAAGAAATGTTGTGAACCACAAATTCTTTATCAAAAAGGGAAAGTGGAAGTTTTAATTGGAACGGACGAAAAAGGAAAGTTGGAAGTTTATTTAGGAACGGAGGGAGTAATTTGATACATGGGTTACATTTTGTATTCTACTTTGAAAGTGTATGGAGTGACGAAAGATCGATTATAAACGTTATAATAAAACATGAATTTTAATATTTTATTCACTCGTGCGTTGCACGAGTATTAAATATTTTGTAATTTTGAGTTCTAAATTGGGTACATGTATTATAAATCAATCTGATATATGGGTTATATTTTGTATTCTACTTTGAGAGTGTATGCAATGCCGAAAGATCGATCATAAACATTATAATAAAACATGAATTTTAATATTTTATTCACTTGCATGGGATACGGCAAAGCGTTTACAATTTTTTGAACACTTCCTTATACACTACATTAAGTGTAGAATTGCTAGGCTCGCCCTTATCATCACATATCACGAATTTTAATCATGATGGATTTGTAACCATAGATACTGCCACATACAATTGATCATGCGTAAAGACCGCGCGACGCAAGAAGATGTCTACTCTTTCAAGCGACTGACCTTGACTCTTGTTGACCGTCATCGTGTAACTAACCACCAATGGTAATTGTCTACGCTGAAACATGAATGTCAATCTAACACCCGATGGTGTAAGTGTTAGCCTTGGAATATAGACCTTACCATCATTTGTTTCGGTCAATATTTGAGCCTCAATAATATTATCTCCATGCCGGGTCACAATAAGTCGAGTACCATTGCATAACCCTGAAGAGAAATTTATATTCCTCATGAGCATGACAGGAACACCTACCTTTAACCTTATTTCATGTGCCGGAACTCCAGAACAACGTATTCCATTAAGGATTTCAAGTGAATGGATCTCGTCAAGCAATTTGATTTCTGAATCAAAAGAGGATGCCAAATCACTGCTTAGATAGATCTTCTCCTCGGAAGTATTCAAACTTAACATGTAATTATTTATCATATCTACATCCTCTATTGTTGGAGCAAGAATGGCTCTCGAAGTCAAATAG
The DNA here is from genome assembly GCA_945859875.1 of Cuscuta europaea. NCBI lineage: Eukaryota > Viridiplantae > Streptophyta > Magnoliopsida > Solanales > Convolvulaceae > Cuscuta > Cuscuta europaea. The sequence continues at coordinate 5,888,795 of CAMAPE010000052.1, read as the reverse complement.
GAAGGATTGGTTCCATTTTCCAAGATATCAGGGTATGTACAACTCACAATAGATTCTATAGGATTAGATATGAAAGGAGCGAGAAAAGTCTGAGGTATTTCAATCATTGATTCACCGTCTTCATCATCGCCTACAACACCATCTCCAATTTGCAAAATCCAATCCGCAAAACTCTTCAAAACAACAGAATTGCCACCTATAAGTCTCATGTTCTTTGTAAGTTTAAGTACCTTACAAAATTGCCACGAGTAGGAAGAGTTCGGAGATGCATGTACAATATCTTGTCAATTGCCTTTCAGAATAACTGGTAATATTTGTCTAAAGTCACCGCCAAATACAACTGTTTTCCCTCCAAAAGGTTTAGTAGCATCACAAGTGACAGTGAATCGAATGGTGTCCCTCATAGTGAGATCAAGAGCTTCAAAGCAATACTTATTTGTCATTGGAGCCTCATCCTAATTAATTAAGCCTGTCATTTGAATTAACTTGGCCAATTCACTACCATGCTTGATGTTGCATGTTGAGTCTTCTACCGTTGTTAATGGAATAGCAAATCTAGAGTGTGTTGTACGCCCACCTGGAAGGAGAAGTGATGCAAGGGCACTGGATGCCACATTCAATAATATACCTCCACGAGATCTTATAGTTGTCGACAGAGTTCTCCACAAATATGTTTTTCCAGTACCTCCGTGACCATATACAAAATAGATACCACCGTGATTTCCACTAACAGAAGCCATGAGTATGTCATACACATTGTGTTGTTCTTCAGTCATGTCTTGCAATAACTTGGAATGCTCCTCAGCTAAAGCATCTACATCATATCTCATATCTTCATGTATTAGGTTGTGTTGAAGATAATCAATTTGAGAAACCAAAGAAAAAGCATGTTTGCATAATTACGTAGAGACTTCCCTTTTTGTTGGAGAAGTTTATCCACTTCTAGAAGAGCATAATTTTTAATTTCAGCTTCACTTATTTCCAACTCTTCAATGGAATTAAATGATTTAGAAAGTCTTTGTAGTAGCATGTTAAAAATAAGGACAAAAGAATACCAGTAGTTATGCTTACCTTGATCGTTGAGGTTCCTTCTTATATTATATAGTACATCATCTGATAAATCCTCCTATCATTGCTCCCACACCGCTTATGGCTTTGAAAGTTCATCTGATGTCAGCAAGGTAAAAAATAACTCACGGAGACTGTGCGCAAATCCCCAATGACTTACTTGTTTAATGCAACCAATATGATCTTTGTCATCTTGAAGCAAACCTCTTGCATAGCAAGCATCCTTGAATGTGGCATGGATAGTACCATTAATGGTCTTCAATTCCTCAAAACTGGTAGGCCCTCTTACAACATTGAGAAGCATTCTAAGGTAGTACTTCTCGCCTATGCCTGGACGAAAAAAATAGAGTCTCCCAACGACAAATCTCTTCTTTCTCGGTACCCACGTTTTTGAAGTTTTTTCCACGTGAACTTAATTGGAAACTCAGAATATGTCAATAACTTGGCCTCGGGGTACATTTCATTTGCCTTCATCCAGGTTGTGAATTTGGTTGAGTGAATAGTAACACGATTCAACACTGCGGCCGTGGATTCCCTTTCATTATAGAACACATTATGTTCTCCTGGGAGATGGAAGCTCAGTCGCCCAACTGCAATATCCCTATAATGAATAGGGAACCCAAAAATCATCCAAGCAGCCTCACATGTTGAGGCATACCGAGAATCATAATACATCTTAATCTCATCAACTATTTGAGATTTATTACTATCGGCATTCTCAAAGAATGCAACTGTTATCCGATCATAGCCCTTGTTTATGTATTTGAAGAGATACTTTATTGAACGTGTCCGATTACACCATTCAACATTGATGTGGGCACCATACTTCAGTAATAACATACGGTTATGCGGAATAACGAATCTATTGTCAAGAAGAATGTCGCCTTTTGCCACAGTTCTACCATTCTATCTTCTTCTATAGAGTGGAAAACCGCTTTTATCGATGGTCGTTTGTCGTACAAACTTCTTCGGGAAGTATTTAGTGCAACGATTCCCAACCATGCATGATGATTTTTTGTTCAACAATCCACACGGGCCATGTATCATTAGCTCCTTCACCATGGTGTAATATTCTGGGTCACATTTCTCATCCGGGATCTCAGCTGAGATTATCTTATCGATATATGTGGCCAAGACATATCGTTCTTTTTCATAAACCCACAATACTATATGTGCATGTAGCAGTCCTCGCTTCTGAAACTCCACTGTGTAAATGACTTTGACATGCCAAAAATACGATTTTAAAAGATTAGTCACAATAGTAAACGTAATCTGTTATGATTCGTAGATTAAAATATGAATTAAAAATAAAAAAATATGTAATCTAAATAATACCTGCTTTCACTTTTCCAAATAACTTATTTTGTTTTAAATCCTTGATGAGTTGGTTGAGCTTAATTTTGAATATCCTACATAGGATATCAGGTCGATCATCCGGGTTCAACCCTCTTTCCCTGACGTAGCGTACATCGCAAGATACCGATCTACTGCTGGGTTTAACCATGGTTAATCTTTTTGTCTGCGGTCTAGGCAAAAAGATTTTTTAGATGAATGTCTTTGAAATGAGTGTGCATATTCGATGCAAGATGGCAGATACATAGCCTATGATGCGCATAAGGCTCCTCCCAAGTACTGCCCACCTCATTCATTGCCCTGACAATACCTCCATGCCAATCAGAAATGACACACAACTCTCTATTAGTGACAAACTGCCTAATACATGCCATTAACCATGGCCAACTATCCCCATTCTCATATTCAACAACTGCAAAGGCCACTGGAAATATTTGGTTGTTCGCATCACAACCCATGGCCACGAGCAATGTACCCTTGTACTTTCCATACAAGTGTGTGCCATTAATAGTAAGTACGGGTCGACAATGCTTAAAACCATGTATTTATGCCTTGAATGCCCAAAAAACTCTTTGAAACTGCATATAACCTGTGGGAGTATTAGGGGGTGGGTACCACTGCACAATAGTTCCAGGATTTGAATGTTGGAGCGCTGTCATGAAACGGGGCAATTCAGAATATGACTTTTCCCAACCGCCAAATATTTCTGCTATGGCCTTTTGCTTCCCCATCCATGTTCTCCGGTATGATACCGTATACCCATACTTTTCCGTCAGCATCTCAATGATAGTATGCACTTTAAGAGAAGGATCAGTGTGAACAATGTCAATCACATCTTTAGAGATGAAATCTGAAGTCAAAGCCACGTGATCGGTAATGTCGGTGTTCCCAACACACGTAGCAGAATGAGGTTCAGGATAACGCACAATTGTGAAGGTGTCAAGGTTGCCTTTGTTCTTTGTGGCGCGTATTCTCCAGAGGCAATTACATCCTTTTGCATTGTGCCACCCATTTGTGTTTATCGAACTCTATCACCCGAAAAAATTGGTTCCGTTTGATAGAATACAAGCTCACCATATTGATGACTTGTTCTTTGTTGTCAAACTGTTGACCCACCTCAAACTCACCTTCGGGAGTAAACCTTTTCTCACCTGATCCACTCAGCCACACATCAGTAAAACCTTCAGGGAGATCATACATTCTAGTAAAGTGGGTAGACGGGGCAGTTTTCCGTGACCGTATCACCATCATCTTCATCAGATTCTGTCATGTCTTCACCATTGATGTTGTCGTCAGCATCATCATCACTTCCCTGCTCATCCACAAATGATGCACCGTTGTGAAAATACCTACCATCTTCTTGTATAACCATGTCCAGTACAAGAGCATTTGAGGAGTTCCCTACATTCACACCTGCATTGACATAATGCCTAGATACAACAGCATTTGATGTTGATGGAGTACCATAAGCGTCACATATGGATTCCTCAATGTATATCTCCAGCATCGACATGTCCTCCATCTGAACTATGCCCCACATATTTGTTATAGCTAGCTCATCAATGAGGGGCATAAGCATGTACTTCCCCCCGTTCATGGGAAATTTCATTTTCAAACGCAAAGAACGGCTAGGATGAATCATTGTAGCTGCATGTGTTTTTTGAAGGATCTCGAGCATGTAAGCACCACGAGAAACCATGATAAATGTGGTTGTACCACCTTCATGACATATTTGCCCAGCATCCTCATAATAGTTCCCTCCCCAATGACACACGATTGGGAAGCTTGAGAAATCCATATTCTAATAACAATTCAAATATATCCAAAAGTCAAAATTCACAAACAACTCACATTTCAATATGAAAATACCCAAATTTTGCTAGCTACATTCAAATCTACCAAAATCTAAAAATTCACATTTCAACATTTCATACATATCCACATTTCACAACAACTCAATTCACAATCAATTCACAATCTAAAAATTCGAAAATTTTAACATTCAAAACCCTAAGTTCAAAATGAGATGAAATGGAGTTTGATTTACCTACAAGAAAGAAGAAAGAGTGTTGAAGATGAAGATGGAGGTTTGCCGGAGTGGGGTAGCTGGAGATGGAGGTTCGTCAGAGTTCCAAATCGCTCGATCGTCGTTCGTCCTTCGTCGCTGCGGCTTGGGGGATTTTGGGGATTAGGTTTAATTTACGCAATGTTCTGTTCTGGCTGGTCGAAGTTTTTACTTAAAGGTAAGTCGCCAACGGTTGGGCGACTTACCCCGACCATGGTTAACCCAGCAGTATATTGGTAAATACTTTTAACCCAACCCTATTTTCGTAATTAGTTAATTAATTAACATTAATTTGAAAAAAACTCCATAAATGGCCATCAATGAAACTAATTTAAAATGTCGTATATTTGTAAATAATCAAATTTTATTGTAACAAAAAATTTGATTATTTATAACTATATGTAACATTTTAAATTAGAATTCTCACCAAAATATGAGCCCGGACCCGAACCGCTACATGACCGGGCCGGGTGGCCCGAACCGTGACCTAACCGACAAACCGGGCCGGTCCGGGCCCGCACAGTAGCGGGCCGGTCCGGTTCCGGGCCGGTTGGCTCGGCCCGAGTCCACTCCTAGGCTAAAGTAGAGGTTCTCACAATCATCCTAAGCTTATATATGTGTGTATTAGTAGTTTATTAGTACTACTTTAAAGTTTAAAATAAACTATTGTTCATCCATTTGAGTCATGCGATCACACAAGAAAGAGTGAAGGACAAAAAAAGAAGCATGATATGATACATATTACGTGTAATATATGGTACTATGGTAGAACAGGTTTGTGTAGATGTACAGGACTACAAGAACAAAAAGCACATTTGTTTTTGACTTACATACGAAAAGAACAAGAAGTCAAGAAGTCCAGATATAAAGCTATTTCTGCTATGCTATGCCGCTATGGGCAAAAGAATTTTGTGTTTGTTTTGAAGATATCAAACCCTGCTGAGCTGAACAGTTTCAGGCATTCTGCTGAAGATATCAGGTTCGTTCTACTGAATCTGAGCAATTTCAAGTAAAATTTTATGCAGCGATTGCGGCTTTGAGAAGAATGGGCAATGGTCGCTTCCTTTGATCTTGAAGACCCCTTCTGGAGGGTTTTCCCTGACCATCTTTTCTTGGACATCTGGTGAAAGGGCATGATCGTCCAATGTTTGGACATAGAATCTCCTACCACTTCCGTAGTTTTGGGGAGTTAAAGACAGCTTCTCCATCATTGGACCAAGAGGAATTGGTCTCATCGAAACCTTTGCTAAAGCAATATCCTGAAACCACAAAGCCGCACACACAGATGACACAGTTCATTTAAATAAGGCCATATATGGGCATGGATTTTGTGTTATCCCTCGAATTTTCAGTAGGCAAACGCCTTCCTTTTGGGATCGCCATGATGTTTGTCTATAAGAAACATTTTCTAAAGATGTGTGATGAAACTAGAAAAGATAGTTCACAGTGTGGAGATAAGTCATCAAAGAGACGGAAAGGGAGAACCCAATATGTTAGTTTGGACACGTTCGCCGTCAGTAGGTAGGGTTAGAGGACTACTGAAATGTGGAAAATATGTATCATACAATAAAGTCCAAGTGGGAACATTTTAACATGTCTATACTACCAAATGTGGGAATAGTCATGGGGTTCATGTTGATCCCACAGGGATTCAATAGGACCTTATGACTTTATTTCTAAATTTAGTGGAGTGTGCCCACTAGGGATGGCAATTTCACCTGCACCTGTTTGGTATGTGTGAATTTTTATTTTTATTCAATCTTTTGGGATTAAGACTTGGATGTTGTTGTATTTGGAGATGGCTTGATTAGCATATTATTCATTAGCAATAATGTGTTCTATTTTTGTTTTTAAATAGTAAGCTTTAGACTTTTTACAGAATAATTTGGATGAACATAACTTGTTTTAATTTCACCCATTATTCACCCGATCCAACCGAATAAATCATGGATGGTGGGTGCAATGTATGTGGAATTGTGGATGAAATATTTAACAGGCCATGGATGGATCTTTGAGGGTGGACCCAAACCCGACCCATTGCCATCCCTAGCACCCACATGGACTCCTTTTAGAAGTACTCATGGAAACAAGGTGCTGGACGATATAAATACGACTAAAAATAATTCCTCTGTCCATTATGTAAAATACACACAAACTTTTTGGTTTGTCTTATTAATATGAAGACTTTCAAAATTTCAACTCTACTAACTTTTTATTTTCCACTATTGTTTTACTTGTATCTTTCTTTTCACCACTTCTTGTACCCATACTACTTTTCTTTTGGATGTTACAATTCTAAAACAATAACAATGGTCTATTTTTCTTAAAACCCGTGTCAAACCCAAATGCATCTTACATGTAAGAATATAGGTAGTAATATACTAAGGAGAAAGTAAAAAATATGTAACTTTCACCAAAGAGTTGTTACATAAAAAACAAAACAAGTTTAAACAGAGCAAGGACATCTATAATAAATCAGAAGAAACTTTAATTGCTCTGTTTGATGATATAAATGCAGTGAAGTGATAACTCATCCCCTACCGACTCCTCCATTTAAAACCAAGATGAAAAAAATTAGATATAAATGTATTCCGCATTTCAAATGGTTGATGTGAACCGATTTTTAAGTTTGCTAGTAAAAGACTGAAGTACCTTTGCTGGAGATTGATTGAAATATAACCCATGCATCTGCTCCTTTTCAAACATGAAGCCAGTAGCCGGCTTTTCTTTACCATTGCCATGGATTAAAAACTTTGATTCCTGCATGAAAAGTTCTGCAGAACCAAGCTGCAAAAGATATTTTCTACAAGGCTGTGGATATTGAACTGGTGAAGGAAATTACCTAGAGCACAAACAGGTTCTAGTAAAAGGACCCTCTACTATAAAACAACAAATGTGTCCTTATAATGCTTTGACTTTTGAGTTTTGACATTACAGATCAAGGGATGAGTGCAGTGACTTCAATCAGCTGAGGGTGGCATGTTAAGGGTTTAGCACTTCAGCTTAGAGCCAGATTGATTTTCAAGGAAACACATCAATGAATGTACTAAAGTTAAACAATGCTCTCTGTCTTATTTCATCTGGTATAAATTTTTTTTGTAAATTTTCCTTTTGAACTGATGAAGCAACTATTCTTTGTTCCTAAATTCCCCAAAATCTTTTGGGACTAAGGCTTGGATGTTGTTGTTTGTTGTTGTCTTTTTGGATAAATATAACTTATTATGCCATACTTAAATATTTACCTTTTATTCACAAACACTGAATTAATTAATATTGAAAATTTTAAACCATAAACAGGCGAGTCAGCCTCTTAAACCAAAAGAGGCACCTAAGTTGGGAAGGAAGGAAAATGCCACAAGTGCAAACGAACTTACAAAAAAACATACAAACAAGTGATGTGGCTATTCTAATCACCTTTGATGTAAAAGTGATGTGATGTGTTAAACAATATAATGCTGCCACATACCTCTTTTGTAAGAGTTTTAGTAAGAGAGTATGGACTTGTAGCATAACTCAGGAAGGAAATAGAAAGCAGGAATACCAGTAAAGGCATTCCATTAATACACAGAGCAATCATTTATTATCATGAATCCTAGATAAATGAAGTAACTTAAGTGCACCTCTGCAGCAAACACATCAAAAGGTCTCTGTCCATCAGACACCATTGTACCACATATGAAGACTGCTTTAGCAATCTTGTGTGGAAAATGCTCCAAGGCGAAGGAAACACAAGCCCCTCCAGCACTATGACCAACCAAAACCACCTGAGACAAGATGTAGCATGACATACTTATTCACAATGCTATAATAGTTATTTTACAATTGTGCAAAAGGTAATGTCTGTCAGAACTCAGAACATAGTACGATATAAATAAAAAGGTCCTTGCCTTTTCATCCTCTGGTAAGCTTTTAAGATAATCAAGCAATGGCTTTGAGTAGTCTTCCAGTGTTGCAACACTGTTTGTATCAGTCAGATCAATGCCAGATCCGGTAAGGTCAAAACCAATAGGGAGCAAACCTGTTTCCTCCAATAACGCAATAGTTTTATACCAACACCAAGCTCCAAAACCTTCTCCGTGTATCAAAACAACCCTCTTTGTTTTGATGCTCTCCAAGAATTCCAAGGACTATACCAAATTAAACTGATTAGATAAGTGAAAACACGACAACTTTCTTAGCAGTTGCACAAAAGATGAGTATCAATAAGCTTAAATTGAGTGCACAAAAAAGTAAGGCTAACAGATGTATCTATTATGTTTCTAGTATTTATCTATCTATGCTTATACTTCAACTTCAGTTGGAGTTCTATTGTCATTCATGAAATCTAAGTAAACTTAAAAATATATACTTATCAGAAATGCAAGACATATTATGAAGGAAGCCTTCCACAGCCATTGATTTTCATATTAACCCGAATAAGTTACATCCAGTGTGCATTAAATGTTGGAGAACACAAATATCAAGAGACAGATTCTATTAAGTGAGGAATTGAGTGGATGAGAAGCACATTAGGCAAGACAACAGTCACAAAACTATCATTGAATAAAACAGGAGACACTAAAAAATCTATGAAGAGATATAACCATTCAATTTCTTCATAATTCACTGCTCTATAGAGGACAAATATTTTGTGGGGAACAAACAATGTGTACATCTATATAGGTATATGTAGGAAAGCTATTCAAGTTGATATGGGCAATTAGGCTACTAAAAAACCTACAAGGAAATAGAGCTCAATACAAGCATGTTGAAAGGGAAAATATGTACATTGTTTAAACATATCCACTAAAACCTAATAATTGCTAAGAGGATCTGGACCAATTCAGAGATATTAAAACCCTTTCAAAAGTTACCAAAGATGGCTAGAATCCCAAAAAGGAAAGAAAATAAAAAAGAAAAATAGTACATAAGTAGTTGTTGCCAAGAGATCTATATTTTAAACATTTAGCGTAAAGCATTCTGATTTTTCTTTTTCACAAAAAGAAAGTGAGAGGAAAGATCACTTGTTTCTTTCCTGATTTCTGGTTCTGTTTATAACAACTTTGAATAGGGGCTGTACTGAATCCTTACTTGTCAAAATAAAAAGAGCATCGTCCTGCTTTTCCACTTTTCACTTTTTCCACCCTTACTTATTTACCTATATAGGAGGCTCAGACAGAAAAATGGAGTAAATAGCATTTTAAGTTACCTGCTTGGCGGGGGCAGGAAGGGAATCGGACAGTTCGTTGCGGCGGCGAGAGCTGGTGGACCCAATCCGGCGGGACATAGAAGGGTCGAATCTCTGTGACAGCTGCTGATGCTGCTGAATTGCCATAGACAAGGCTTGCCTGTGGAGCAACTCCTCCTCCATCAGCGACCTCCGCTTCGATCTATCCACCCTCTTGCTCCGCGACCCGACTGCGCTGTTGCTCCGCCCATTCTCCCTGGAGTCCTTCTTAGTCATGCAAATGAATCGGTTGCCCATTTTCCCAACCCCAATCTAAAAAAAAATCCAGATTCCAGTTTCTTCTGGGCGGCGGGGCAGGAGTTGCAGCTTAAAGCGAGGCCCTTTTCTTTGATTGAAAAAAATACTACGCAGGATATATCATCCACAAAGACTATCATAAATCAACTGGCCATACCACCAACACCTAAACAAGACGATGCTTAGCGATTTCTACTTTGACTCTCTTTCTATCTCTAAACAAGTCTAAAGGTTCTTAATTTCCATTTTCAACCAATCTGTAGTGCGGGTGTGGGTTTCCGTGAAATCTGACCACGTTCTTGAGCCGTTGAGGTTGGTCAAAGAAAGATGAAATTTTGACATTTCTTTTCTTTGTTTGGTTAGTTCTAAATTTATGTCCAGCTAAAGCATTTATATCAGTCAATGGCTTTATTGGTGCATTCCACACTCCACAGATTTGCTTAAACAGATTTTTCTGTTCATCAGTGTTAATACAGAGTATCTTTTTATCTTACTTGTGGTCTGATTAGCCGCTAATATGTGTCCTACACGGCTCCCCCAAAACTAACTTTATAGTACAGTATTGTAAAATACTCCTTTGGAAGAATGCGTATACGTTTTCTACGTATTAAATTAGGAAATTATTATTATCCCACGATATATATAGGAAAGTTTTCAGGTCCGAACGTTCAGACCTGAGGCGTCGTCCGAACACCGCCGTTCGGGGCGGTTCCCGGTAGAATTTTTCGGTAAAATTTTTATGGTATGTTCTTCATCAAATCTAGTTTATCCACAAAAACAAAATTCAATCGGGAAGACCGTCAAATTTTTTTTGGAAATTAACTGCGCAAAATTATACATAGAAAAACGCAAAATTCCACCGGCGTCTCAGGTCCAAACGTTTGGACCTGAGAATTTTCCTATATGTGTATACACATACATATATATATATATATATATATATATATATATATATATATATATATATATATATATATATATGGTGCGGTTCCGGTGAGAACACTTCTTAATGTGAGAAATGAGAACGCTCCAAAACGATGCACTTTATCCTTCACAAAATTGCACATTTATAGTTAAAGTAATGCAAAATTCTAATGTGCACATTTACGTTTAAAATTTGCACAGACGAAATGCACATTTTCAAATTTTTTATAAGCACGTTTCTGTTTTACATGATGCACACCGCTCAAATCCAACGCTCCAGAATCATTCTCATTTTTTCCTAAGATGGTATTCTCATTTCCAGAAAATATCCCTCATACCTTACCCCTTCGTTGCCTCACACACAAGTTTTTTCGCCGCCTTCATCCAGATCCCTTTTGCCCAGAGCTGTCTAATGAATTTGGAGGTTCCGTTCCAAACGTAAAATCGAGGCCCCATATTAATATAAAAATGTAAAAACAATCTCAATTTAAATACTTATATTGAAATCAGTTGAATACGCATCAAATAATTTAATAAAAAATTTTAAAGATCACTTAATACTTGATTTAAAGCAACAAACTCATCACTCAATCAATTTGAGTAAAGCAGGAGTAAAAGGACGTATAAAAACTTTATTTTACTGATTAGTAATAATATATATTATTACTATGTAATACTACTAATTTTTAAAAAATTGGGGTCCCATAAATCGGGAGACCCTGTTCTGTAGAACATGTTGAACATGCTAAAAACCGGCTCTGCTTTTTCCGCATCGAGCTTCTGCTCCCTTGACGTTGTCGGTTATTACTAGCCCCTCTTCTCCCTCTCTTGGTCGCCGCGCCGCTGCCGCTCGCCATCCCCACCGCTCTTCACCTTCTTCTCTTTCTTTAGTTGGCGATTAGGATGGCATGCATCTCCCTATCAATGCTGCAACAATAAATGTCTACGAAGATGACGAGCTATGACAGTGTTGGGTACCGACTGATAGAATAAATTACTATTTAAATGTAACATTATTTGTTACATATAGTTACATGCTTACAACACTTAATGTAATTTCTATCATGTATCTGGCCGTAGTCATACCCATATATGTAACTCACTTTAGTATGTAAACTTTATCCCATGCATAATTATAGGGAGGTTACAACCTCCTCTGGTTATCCAGTATGCTATGCATGTGTACGTACACTTGAATATATAGAGCTAGACTCTACTCGATTAAATATAATACGGAGTACATTTAATCCTAATTTTTTATGGTATCAGAGCCTTCAATCATTTACGATAGAAACTTCCTAGCTATGCCTTCTTCTTCCTCCACAACTTTCATGTTTCCAACTAGTGATTCTTTCTCTAAACTCATCTCACTAAATGCCTCTTCTCAAATTCCCATTAAATTATCCAAAGAAGGTAGTAACTACTCCTCTTGAAACCCCAAATTACAAGTTTTGGAGCAAAAATTCCCGCCCATTTTAAAGGTATAATTGGAAACCACTTTGCCGAAAAGAAAATCGCACGTATTGTTATTAAAGTTGTAATATTTAGAAATAAATATATTTGTTTATTTCAAAGATATTAAAATTGTGATATCAACGAGTGAATGACTATTAAATTGGAAAGAAATGTATTAATCACATGTGCCACATATGGTAAAATGAAAGATAGTCATAATTACCAATGTTGTATATCTATGCGGTGATGATTTTTCCATCAATAACTATGAATAATTCCTACCAATTTTACAGCAATGAAATTAGTAGTTATTTGGAAGCATAGTATGTATGTATGGAATTTAGCACGTATCATATATACACACCTTATTAGTGTATAAAAGTAGAACAAATAATTGGATATAAATAAGTTTTCCGATATTTCACAAGTGGGTTTGGTGCATTAAACCCAACAAAACAATCATTATTATACGGCCTTAACATTAGCTAATAATAATAATAACAGTAATAATAATATTACTAATAAGAGTAAAAATAATTTTAATTTTAATAACAACATACAACATATACCGTCCTGGCTTAAGTTTTTCATTGGAAAATGACTAGATTATTTAGACAATAATATTGTTAGGTATAAAATACTGTGATTTTATAGGTGTATTATTTTTAAAATTTGACAATTAAGTTCTTATTTACTAAGTATTTTCTAAAATAAAAACGACAATATTTAGTAGAGACGTTCAAAAAAGTCAAGTGAAAGGTAAAGACCTGAAACACATTGATTTTTTAATCACAAATTTTATAATCTTAAGTGACTTCACGGGCCACTTTTGAAAGGTAAAGACATGTTATCAAAAATATGTTTTTCCAAATTTTATCAGCTTCTAATTCAAATTTTAATAATGTTTACATAAATATCCACTGTATTTTTTATTCTAGGTTCAATAATTTGAAGTGACTGTATGCTTACTTCATTTCTATCAGCTTTATTTTAACTTAATGCTTACAACTACAATGAAATTAATATTTATAATAATTAATTTATTTTATAAAAGTATTACATTCAAGTCAATGTATATTTCATCCCTTTTTAGAACTGAAATTAAACTATAGATCATTGTTTATTTTTTGTTACCACTCAATGCATTCTACACTTCAGTCTAATACTTTCACGTAAAAGTTGATATTAAAACAGAGCTCCTTTGAAACCAATTTCTTAATTAGCCTGATTTGGTTTCTTTCAGCTTTGAAAATTTAATTTTTATCTGCAATCAACACAACAACAAAAACGGGATTGATATGAATTTTTGGCAGGGATATGTCAAATTCATGTCAAAAAACACTTTGGCACGAGCTATTTGGCATATCGGTCAATCTGTGCCAAATTCATTACAATCCCGTAATTTCTGTGTGGTGCAAATGTCAATATATTACTCCGTACAATTAAGAAAGTTAGTGTGATGAATCTAGAACAAAAAAGCGCGGAAAGCTTTTATTTTTTTTTATTTTTTTTGGGCAAAGCATTCTAACATACTACGTATTATAGTGTCTGTTCTGTTAGACCAACATCCTTGAACTGGGATGTGATTCGAACATGTGACATCTTCATTGGAAGTTTCACAGTGATGTCATCAGACCACAACGTACTTGGCGCGCAAAAAACTTTTATCTATCAAACTTTTGAAGTAAATATTACAACAACTATCAATGGAAGTAGTTTTTAATGAGGCTTTCCCTAACATATTATCAATAAACAAAGTCGTGAACAAAAAGCGTGACTTTGTAACTATTAGTAGTCACTACGATGTAAACTTTGAAGATAACGATAGTCACTAGATGTTATTAAGATACATTTTTGTCCATCACTCTTTGGGGAATAATATTAATGTAATTTTCTCTTTTAATACTTGAAAACTTATATTTTACTATGAAATTAGATCTAGCATTTCATTTTAAGTATCTCTTGAACTCGTGCCTCATTATTGAAAGTAATTAAATTGATTGGGGATCATATTATGGTAGTGAGAAACATTGATCAATCTTCTGGGGTATGTAATGCGACTTGCCTTATATTTTTAGAAAATATTGGGCAAAAAGTTATTTCCCCAAGGTTATCTTTGGGCCTGTCAGATAGTAAAAGTTTTCTCAATTTTCAATGTATAGTAGATCACTCCTGAGTCATCGTTTCATTTGTCATGATGGTAAACAAAAGTCATGAACAATTTTTATCTAAAATGGACATATATCACACAAAATATGTTTTCTACGCAGACCTAAAGTAACTTTCCATGTCCAAGGTCACCTCAAGAAGAAAATAGAAAATTCCAATTTGCAATATAATGATGAGAGTTGTAAGCAATGGCCACTAATGATGTAATCTATAAAGAAATTTTACAAAACTTGTGATCATTCTTATGCACGTACCACTAAAAAAAGATTGTCCTGTTTTGCAAAACACAGGGATGATCAACAAAATAAACACTGCACATTGTACTATCATGACCTTTTTATTGTCACATACAATTTATTCTTACAACATGTGTTTCTGTTAATTTTACTAACAATTCTTCATATGACCTACTAATTCGTTTTGCCTAAACTAACATTATAACCAAAATTATAACATTATACGATATTATTTGTTCTTCTATATATATAAAATATAATTTTAAATAACCTTAGGAGTACTATTTTGGTACATCGCCTATTTTGGTATAATAAAAAAGTATAAACATATACTCCCTCCGTCCCGTTGGAATGTTCCCGCTTTCCTTTTTTGGATGTCCCATTGGAAAGTTCCCATTTCCCTAAATGGAAAGTTATCCTACATCAAAACAGGGTCAAACAGTGCAAAACAGTGTCAAACAATGTCGAAACAGTGTCAAAACAGTAAAATTTACCCCATGGTAAGTTTATTTCCTTAATATGTGTGTAGGTCAAACCGGGAACATTTCAACGGGACGGAGGGAGTATAGTATAGAAGGTACACCTTTCGGGACCCAAAATACCATGTATGTGTAAAGGGGATGATCACCCACCTAAAGGGGGCCACCCCACAAAAATATCATACCAAGAGGGGATTATATTAAGACAATAAGGTATGGTAGACATGGAATTGATTAAGGGGGACAAGGGAGAACATCCTTGGGGACTCTCACACCAAAATAATTCATATGAAGATAAAGAGATAAGATTTCCCTTCCATACTCATTTATTTCGTACCAATCAATAAGGAATCTTATATCACCCTTTAAATATTGACCTAGATGATATCTACATGATGATATAAATCCGTGGTGGGCCGTAGTTACGGAGTAGGGTCGGCCGAATGACCGAATGGGGCCTAGAGGCCAATAATTGTAATTTACCAAATATTTGTCCCGTAATGAATCTCGAGGACAACCAAATTATGATTGGGTAATATATATTCATTCTAGGGACTCATTTTAATTGGGAAAATGATATATACTTATTTGGACATGATAAAATTTAATTCAATTAAAGCAATCCGTGAAATACATTTTTTGAAACCGAAAATACACTTCGGGGTACGAAGGGATGGCCTCCCACATAAGTGGGGGCCACACCACGACTAAAAACTCCCAAATCAGCTAACGGGAAGCTGGTTAATGCATTTGGGGCGGATGGATGTGTGAAAGGATGGGGGAGATAAATCAAGAAAGTGAATGAGACATCTCCCATATATTATTGTGAGAAACGCCAAAAAGGCATCCCCCCACCCCCAACCCATGCATTCTAATTATTCAAGCAAGGAGAGAGGAAGAATATATGCAAAACATGATCTTCTTCATCCATTTTTTACACCAAGAGAAAGGGAGGAAGAAGGAAGGGAAAAGAGAAGACAAAAGAGGAGATTAAGAAGGAAAAATCTTGGATAACAAGTTAATGACTCCATCAATCCCATTTCTTTCTTTTAATCTTCTCATATGATTATGTAAATCATATTATAGAGTCCTAGGCTAGTTCTTCACATTTAGAATTCTAGAATGAGGGATTGGAAGGTGGGTTTCTATTAGGGGTGGGCAAAAATCCCGGTCCCGACGTCCCAAACCGAAAAATCCCGATACCGTTCCGAAACTATCACGATTCATTTAGGATGCAACTTTTTCATCCCGAACTGCTCCCGTACCGATATTAATCGGGACAGGACCGGGATAGCTATAAAATATCATGTCCTATCCCGGTGTCCCGTTTGAAATTAGTAGATTATTTTAAATTTCCAATGCTATGTGAAGATGGGTGGAGATAAGGAATAGTTGATGAAAGATGATGAAAGAACAGAGTAGCAAGTAAGAAGATGAAAGAAATTAATTTGGGTAGTTGGAGAGGGTTGATGGGATTTGACTGCTTGAGCAGTTTTATTTTTGAAAGGGTCACTGGGAGTAATTAAGGTGGTTAGTGGAGTTTACTTCATTAAGAGGTGGGTAAATCAGTAATAAAAGTGAGTAAGTCATTTCCAAAAATGGAATGAGAACCTTTGAATGGGACGTCCAAATAAGAAAATTGGGAACGTTTAAATGGGACGGAGGGAGTAATAGTCAAGCCCGTCAAATTTCAGCTCAAAATTCGATCGGGAAGACCGTCAAATTTTTTTGGAAGTTAACTGTGAAAAATTATACATAGAAAAACGCAAAATTCCACCGGCGTCTCAGGTCCAAACGTTTGGACCTGAGAATTTTCCTACATATATATATATGGTGCGGTTCCGGTGAGAACACTACTTAATGTGAGAAATGAGAACGCTCCAAAACGATGCACTTTATCCTTCACAAAAATGCACATTTATAGTTAAAGTGATGCAAAATTCTAATGTGCACATTTATGTTTAAAATTTGCACAGACGAAATGCACATTTTCCAATTTTTTATATGCACGTTTCTGTTTTACATGATGCACAACGCTCAAATCCAACGCTCCAGAATCATTCTCATTTTTCCCTAAGATGGTATTCTCATTTCCAGAAAATATCCCTCATACCCTTACCCCTTCGTTGCCTCACACACAAGCTTTTTCGCCGCCTTCATCCAGATCCCTTTTGCCCAGAGCTGTCTAATGAATTTGGAGGTTCCGTTCCAAACGTAAAATTGAGGCCCCATATTAATATAAAAAGGTAAAAACAATCTCAATTTAAATACTTATATTGAAATCAGTTGAATGCGCGTCAAATAATTTAATAAAAAAAATTAAAGATCACTTAATACTTGATTTAAAGCAACAAACTCATCACTCAATCAATTTGAGTAAAGCAGGAGTAAAAGGATGTATAAAAACCTTATTTTACTGATTAGTAATAATATATATTATTACTATGTAATACTACTAACTTTTAAAAAATTGGGGTCCCATAAATCGGGAGACCCTGTTCTGTAGAACATGTTGAACATGCTAAAAACCGGCTCTGCTTTTTCCGCATCGAGCTTCTGCTCCCTTGACGTTGTCGGTTCTTACCAGCCCCTCTTCTCCCTCTCTTGGTCGCCGCGCCGCTGCCACTCGCCATCCCCACCGCTCTTCACCTTCTTCTCTTTCTTTAGTTGGCGATTAGGATGGCATGCATCTCCCTATCAATGCTGCAACAATAAATGTCTACGAAGATGACGAGCTATGACAGTATTGGGTACCGACTGATAGAATAAATTACTATTTAAATGTAACATTATTTGTTACATATAGTTACAGGCTTATAGCACTTGATGTAATTTCTATCATTTATCTAGCCGTAGTCATACCCATATATGTAACTCACTTTAGTATGTAAACTTTATCCCATGCATAATTATAGGGAGGTTACAACCTCCTCTGGTTATCGAGTATGCTATACATGTGTACGTACACTTGAATATATAGAGCTAGACTCTACTCGATTAAATATAATACGGAGTACATTTAATCCTAATTTTTTATGGTATCAGAGCCTTCAATCATTTACGATAGAAACTTCCTAGCTATGCCTTCTTCTTCCTCCACAACTTTCATGTTTCCAACTAGTGATTCTTTCTCTAAACTCATCTCACTAAATGCCTCTTCTCAAATTCCCATTAAATTATCCAAAGAAGGTAGTAACTACTCCTCTTGAAATCCCAAATTACAAGTTTTGGAGCAAAAATTCCCGCCCATTTTAAAGGTATAATTGGAAACCACTTTGCCGAAAAGAAAATCGCACGTATTGTTATTAAAGTTGTAATATTTAGAAATAAATATATTTGTTTATTTCAAAGATATTAAAATTGTGATATCAACGACTCAATGACTATTAAATTGGAAAGAAATGTATTAATCACACGTGCCACATATGGTAAAATGAAAGATAGTCATAATTACCAATGTTGTATATCTATGCGGTGATGATTTTTCCATCAATAACTATGAATAATTCCTACCAATTTTACAGCAGTGAAATTAGTAGTTATTTGGAAGCATAGTATGTATGTAGGGAATTTAGCATGTATCATATATACACACCTTATAAGTGTATAAAAGTAGAACAAATAATTGGATATAAATACGTGTTGAAGGTAACTCCCGTAGATCCGAAAGCCAACACGAACTTTGAAATATATCAGGAATGGTACAGAATCAAAGTGTATAACCAAATATAAAATATGAACTTACTAATACTCAAAAGCCCACTCGTATTATTTAACCAGTCTGATTACAAGGAAATCCCCGATCGGTAGGTCGGAATAATGCTTTAATACAAGAAATAAGAACAATAATGTTATTCTAGAGCCTGAGTATTGAAATGCTAACCCTTACAATGATTTTAAACCTTCTATTTATACTAATGGAGAACATGGGCTGTTCTATGCTGATTGGATGTTGTTCCACCGACTTGGTCACCCATGTTTCCACTTGTTGATGTCACAATATAGCTTTAATTGCACCTGGCCACTTGCCGGTTGTCCGTTGCTCGAACGGGATGTTGGACTATGCTGAAGACGCTGTCAAATTGGCCCAAGTATGATATATAGTCCGAACTCCGTTCGGTATATCTTCTTACTGGGCCAACCCTTACTTGGGCCGAATCTCGTTCGGCATGAATTCTTCACTGGATCTACTCATCATAGAGTGATGGGCTCGTTGTTTGGGCCGGGTATCTTGGGCCTTCTTGATCCGGGTATTGGGCCTCTGGATCAATATCCCAACAATACGTTTTCCGATATTTCACAAGTGGGTTTGGTGCATTAAACCCAACAAAACTATCATTATTATACGACCCTAACATTAGCTATAATAATAATAACAGTAATAATAATATTACTAATAAGAGTAAAAATAATTTTAATTTTAATAACAACATACAACATATACCGTCCTGGCTTAAGTTTTTCATTGGAAAATGACAAGATTATTTAGACAATAATATTATTAGGTATAAAATACTGTGATTTTATAGGTGTATTATTTTTAAAATTTGACAATTAAGTTCTTATTTACTAAGTATTTTCTAAAATAAAAACGAGAATATTTAGTAGAGACGTTCAAAAGAGTCAAGTGATGAAAGGTAAAGACCTGAAACACATTCAATTTTTAATTGCAAATTTTATAATCTTAAGTGACTTCACGGGCCACTTTTGAAAGGTAAAGACATGTTATCAAAAATATGTTTTTCCAAATTTTATCAGCTTCTAATTCAAATTTTAATAATGTTTAATAATTTGAAGTGACTGTATGCTTACTTCATTTCTATCATCTTTATTTTAACTTAATGCTTACAACTACAATGAAATTAATATTTATAATAATTAATTTATTTTATAAAAGTATTACATTCAAGTCAATGTATATTTCAGCCCTTTTTTAGAACTGAAATTAAACTATAGATCATTGTTTATTTTTTGTTACCACTCAATGCATTCTACACTTCAGTCTAATACTTTCACGTAAAATTTAATATTAAAACAGAGCTCCTTGCAAAACCAATTTCTTAATTAGCCTGATTTGGTTTCTTTCAGCTTTGAAAATTTAATTTTAATCTGCAATCAACACAACAACAACAACAAAAACGGGATTGACATGAATTTTTGGCAGGGATATGTCAAATTCATGTCAAAAACACTTTTGCACGAGCTATTTGGCATATCGGTCAATCTGTGCCAAAGTCGTGTCAATCCCGTAATTTTTGTGTGGTGCAAATGTCAATATATTACTCCGTACAATTAAGAAAGTTAGTGTGATGAATCTAGAACAAAAAAGCGCGGAAAGCTTTTATTTTTTTTATTTTTTTAGGCAAAGCATTCTAACCTACTCCGTATTATAGTATCTGTTCTGTTGGACCAACATCCTTGAACTGGAATGTGATTCGAACATGTGACATCCTCTTTGGAAGTTTCACAGTGATATCATCAGACCACAACGTACTTGACGCGCAAAGAGCTTTTATCTATCAAACTTTTGAAGTAAATATTACAACTATCAATGGAAGTAGTTTTTAATGAGGCTTTCCCTAACATATTATCAATAAACAAAGTCGTGGACAAAAAGCGTGACTTTGTAACTATTAGTAGTCACTACAATGTAAACTTTGAAGATAATGATAGTCACTAATTGTTATTAAGATACATTTTTGTCCATCACTCTTTGAGGAATAATATTAATGTACTTTTCTCTTTTAATACTTGAAAACTTATATTTTACTATGAAATTAGATCTAGCATTTCATTTTAAGTATCTCTTGAACTCGCGCCTCATTATTGAAAGTAATTAAATTGATTGGGGATCGTATTATGGTAGTGAGAAACAATGATCAATCTTCTGGGTTATGTAATGCGACTTGCCTTATATTTTGAGAAAATATTGGGCAAAAAGTTATTTCCCCAAGATTATCTTTGGGCTGGTTAGATAGTAAAAGTTCTCTCAATTTTCAATGTATAGTAGATCACTCCTGAGTCATCGTTTCATTTGTCATGATGGTAAACAAAAGTCATGAACAATCTTTATCTAAAATGGACATATATCACACAAAATATGTTTTCTACGCAGACCTAAAGTAACTTTCCATGTCCAAGGTCACCTCAAGAAGAAAATAGAAAATTCCAATATGCAATATAATGATGAGAGTTGTGTAGCAATGGCCACTAATGATGTAATCTATAAAGAAATTTTACAAAACTTATGATCATTCTTATGCACGTACCACTAAAAAAAAGATTATCCTATTTTACAAAACACAGGGATGATCAACAAAATAAACATTGCACATTGTACTATCATGACCTTTTTATTGTCACATACAATTTATTCTTACAACATGTGTTTCTATTAATTTTACTAACAATTCTTCATATGACCTACTAATTCATTTTGCCTAAACTAACATTATAACCAAAATTATAACATTATACAATATTATTCGTTCTTCTATATATATAAAATATAATTTTAAATAACCTTAGGAGATTTTGGTACATCACCTATTTTTGCATAATAAAAAAAGTATAAACTAATATACTATAGGGGGCCACCTTTCGGGACCCAAAATACCATGTATGTGTAAAGGGGATGATCAGCCACCTAAAGGGGGCCACCCCACAAAAATATCATACCGAGAGGGGATTATATTAAGACAATAAGTTATGGTAGACATGGAATTGATTAAGGGGGACAAGGGAGAACATCCTTGGGGACTCTCACACCAAAATAATTCATATGAAGACAAAGAGATAAGATTTCCCTTCCCTACCCATTTATTTTGTACCAATCAATAAGGAATCTTATATCACCCTTTAAATATTGACCTAGATGATATCTACATGATGATATAAATTCATGGTGGGCCGTAGTTACGGAGTAGGGTCGGCCGAATGACCGAATGGGGCCTAGAGGCCAATAATTGTAATTTACCAAATATTTGTCCCGTAATGAATCTCGAGGACAACCAAATTATGATTGGGTAATATATATTCATTATAGGGACTCATTTTAATTGGTAAAATTATAAATACTTATTTGGACACGATATAATTTAATTGAAGGAATCCGTGAAATACATTTTTTGAAACCGAAAATATACTTCGGGGTATGAAGGGATGGCCTCCCACATAAGTGGGGGCTACACCACGACTAAAAACTCCCAAATCGGCTAATGGGAAGCTGGTTAATGCATTTGGGGCGGATGGATGTGTGAAAGGATGGGGGAGATAAATCAAGAAAGTGAATGAGACATCTCCCATATATTATTGTGAGAAACGCCAAAAAGGCATTCCCACCAACCCCCCAACCCATGCATTCTAATTATTCAAGCAAGGAGAGAGGAAGAATATATGCAAAACATAATCTTCTTCATCCATTTTTTACACCAAGAGAAAGGGAGGAAGAAGGAAGGGAAAAAAGAAGAGAAAAGAGGAGATTAAGAAGGAAAATTCTTGGATAACAAGTTAATGACTCCATCAATCTCATTTCTTTCTTTTAATCTTCTCATATGATTATGTAAATCATATTATAGAGTCCTAGGCTAGTTCTTCACATTTAGAATTATAGAATGAGGGATTTGAAGGTGGGTTTCTATCCTAGAATGGACTTAGGAGCCAAAGTAACTTTTGAGGAGTTATAGTTATTAATATAAGTCCTTGAGACACAAAACCTTGTTAGGGACTTGTAGAAGGTGAAGCCAGCTTTCTAAAGAAGTTGAGAAATGGTTGGAGTGGTTGTTAGAGACCACCGAAAAGTTGTTGGAGTTTCGTCGGAGGTCAACTGAAGATGCTTGGATTTCATAAGCTGCATTTAAGGTAAGGGACAACTTTATGTCTTATAAATCTTGGATTAGACGTGAGATTATCTAAGGTTAATCAAACCCATGATTTTATTAATGATTCAAATGGATTAAAATATGCGATTAGCCGTAGTAATTATAGATTATGTGAATATGACACGATTAACGAGTAAGAAATGAACTTTGTTGATAATGGTATAATGGTATGCATACAATGTTTTAAAAGAAAGGATAATGAACCATATTTTTTGTTTGGGCGTGAGATTACCTAAGGTAATCAAGAATGTTTTTTATGAAATGATTATATACATTTAAGTATGTGATATGCCATGATATATAGTATGAACAAAGTCGAAGTGCATGATATGCAAGTTTGATTACTAAAAATTTGATTATTTGATAAGTATGATGTTGCAGAGGTCCAAAAAGGTACTACATACGTCACTTTTTATGTGTCTCATTTGGTTTTGACACAATTTTTAATAAAGTGGTTGAAAAGATAAAAGTTGTGATTGAGATTTGAGTATAATAAAGTAGAATATTGTGAACCACATATTTATTTCTAAAAAGGAAAGTAAGACAGGTAAAATGGGACGGAGAGAGTATTTTTGAATTGGGAATTTTGAAATGTGCACGTGTATAAAATTTGGTGTCAATCAGACTTTGTTTGGCGGTCAAACGGGCATTGATCGCCGGATCAAAGCTCTTACCCGATCGGGTATGGACGATACCCGAACGAGTATCACCCAAAGTTGAGATTTCAAACCTGCTGCCCAAAAAACCCGAACGATTATTGATGGGTAACCGACCGGGTATCATTCTAAAGTGAGATTTTGACCCACTACCTGAAATACACGCTTGGGTATGGGTGTGTAGCCGATCGGGTACCCCACCAAAAGTAAGGATTTGGGTCACTGACTTACATACCCGTTTCTTGTGCACGTCGTAAGCATCTCCCATCCGAGTTTGGATATACGTCTTTCACCAAAATTGTAGATAATGAAGTTCTCTATCCACCAATATTTCAGTCAAGTGGTTTGGATCATCCGATCAAAAGATATGTATGAAATAGTGAAAGGTGTCATCCGGAAATTTTCATAGGGATTATCTGACTTCCTCGTTTGGTTTTATCTTGATACTTTCATATTCTTGCCATGGTGTCTTCAAGTGATTTATAGCTCATTGAGTTATCTTTCTTATAATATTTGAATCGTGTCATTTGGAATTTTCTACAAAAAGATGCACATAGGTTAACAAGGGCTCGTGTAGTCCTTGAGGTGTGATTAGCCTCCATAAAAATACACATATGTTAACAAAGGTCTATGTAGTCCTTGATGTGTGTTTAACCTCCATAAAATTACACATAGGTAACAAGGACTTTTGTAGTCCTTGTGGTGTGTTTAACCTCCATCAAATTACATATAGGTAACAAGGGTATGTGTGGTCCTTGAGGTGTATTTAATCTCCATCAAATTGCACATATGTAACAAGGGCTCGTGTAGTCCTTGAGGTGTGTTTAACCTCCATCTACACATAGGTAACAAGGGTCCGTGTAGTTCTTGAGGTGTGTTAAACGTCTATCAAATTACACATAGGTAACAAGGGTCCGTGTAGTCCTTGAGGTGTGTTAACCTCCAACAAATTACACATAGGTAACAAAGGCCAGTGTAGTCTTTGAGGTGTGTTAACCTCCATCAAATTACACATAGGTAACAAAGGCATGTGTAACCCTTGAAGTGTGTTAACATCCAGCAAATTACACATAGAATGAGGATGCATGCATACTCTTCAAGGTGAGGTTAGCCCATATAGTGTGCATTATGATAGAAAGGACGAACAGTCCTTGTGGTAAAAAAACTTCAGGGTATTGATTTTAAGCGAATGTACATATTAATTGGGGACGAGTTCCCGATGGTGTAACTTCCTTAGACTATGAAGTTATGTTAAACCATGTCCGTGATTAAAGGGGCAAAGGGCCACCCACGGATAATTACCTATTGATATTATGTGAGTTAGCCTGCGTGTAAGTAACATCACCCGAGGGTAGGACATGAGAAGGGTGAATCAAATGGGACTGTTTTGCCTAAATGACTTTGAACGACAAAATGAACCCCACAGGTTTGATATTTGACTCATATGTGTATATGTATATGATATGATTTGAAAGGGGTAGCTACACGTTATGCCCATAACTATGCTATCACCCTATGTTGAGGATCTTACGTTTGAAACGTTAGTTATTCTACATACAGCCTGCTCTCGGGAGTACTTTTCTGTAGTACTTACCCCTTTAGAGTCATCTCATCATTTTCAGGTTGAAGTTGAAGCTTGCTTCCTGTAAATGTTGTACGAGGGATCGATGGATAAATATTTACAGACATGGTTCATGCTTCCTCCGTTTCTGTTTCTAAATAAATATTTAATTCTCATGAAACTATTTTGACTTATAAATTAATGGAGCTTATGAGCTCTTGATTTGCCCATGTGTGGGTTGTTATTAAACACTTATATTCTGCTATGTGTTTAATTGTATGTTGTTGTTATATATGTTTACAAATCGGTTTGACATATGTATCTATTGGACGTCTTGTGCAATTTAGTAAGGATGAACTGGGTTGTACGACAATTGTCTACGTGACACGGACGTGGTTTGGGACATGACAATTAATTAGTGGTATAAAACAATGTTATCTGAGGGGTTATCCTAGATATTTCCTGGTTCCAGGATAGACCTGGTCCGGTTATTATATTTATTTTTCGTTTTCAAGACAAAAAAATATGTCACGTTGGGACCGGAATCGAGTCTTGAACTGCCTGGTCCAATCCCCAAAATTCAAACCCAAAGCAAGGCCTACCGGTTACCCCGTCGGGTACCCAATCTTGAACCGAGACCGGAAAAACCGACCTAGTCCGGTCCCTGCAAATAGTGGCGAACCTGGTTCCAGACAAAATCCACCCCTGGTTGGCTGGTTATACTATGTTCTCCCTGTTGCACCAAAAAACTGCTACCCCAAGCATTACAGAAGCCCGAAGTGTCGATAAAATGTCAGCTATTGATGAAAAGGAACTAGTTACTTATCAACTACTCCCTCCGTTCCTATTAAAATTTCCAATTTTCGTTTTTCGTTCGTTCCAATTAAAATTTCCACTTTCCCTTTTTAGTAAAGAATTTGTGGTTCACAACATTTCTTACATTTATCTCTCTTCTGCACAACTCTCAACCACACAATAACAACTATCTTAAATTGTGTGTCAAACCTATTTGGAAGATAAAATAGGAATGGAGGGAGTATTATAATTCAATACATATTAGAATGAAAACAGATTTTCTGTTTTCTTTTTCATTTTTAGTTGGTTTAGTTGGATTGTATCGTAACAAACCGTTAGTTACAGTACTTCTTTTTTGAGCTTGTATATAAGCCTTGTACGGTTCCTGCAGTTGTATATTGAATACAATTCATCTTTTACTATCAATCTCCTTCTTCCTTTCATTTAATCCTTGCCATTGTTTTTTCGCATTTCTTTTCTATTTGTTCTTGATTTCTTCCAATTGATCAAGCATGGCCTCTAATCATCTTGTAAATCCTGCAAATCCTTACTTTCTTCATGCTGGAGAAAATACGGTCATTTTTCTTGTTTCACCTCCTCTTACTTGTAGGGAATTTCCACCTTCTTTCTTGGAAGTTGTCAAGAGGCATCTCACACCTTCTTGGAAGGAGCTTTCCAACATATAAACATGGGAGAAGATATGGAGATAACTATGGAAGCTTAGATGCAACTTCCTCTTGTCTCCAAACTAGCCTATAAATACAGTGTTCCATGTTGTTCATAATCATCTGTTTAGAAAGTGAGAAAAGTGTGTGAAGAGTGAAATACACTTAGTGTAGAAGTGTATTGGTGATGATTGATTTTTTGTAATAGTTGAGTGTGAGAGTTTGCTCCTCCTATTGTAATTCTGTTCTTGATATTGAATAGAAGAATTTTCCAATCCCAACAAGTGGTATCAAAGAGAGGTTGAGTTTCCATACACTTTTTCTCATTTTTCAGAAAAATTTCAACAGGTTAGAAAATCTTGATTTTTGAAGTTGCTCGGAATCACGATCTGATCATATCGTTAGATTCGTCTCGTCGAGAGAAAAAATCTAGTATTTTGAGTAATTTTTTGGCCACCGGAAGAGGCCGTACGCGCCGCCAGGGGCGGAACTACACTAGAGCTTGGGGGTGCTTATGCCCCTGCGGCTCTGCAGTTTTTTTTATTATATATATAGAGAGAAATTTTCAGGTCCAGCACGTTTCTGTCCGAACGCCGTCCGAACACCGCTGTTTGGGGCGGTTCCTCATCAAGTCTAGTTTATCCATACTAAATTGCAGCTTAAAATTCGATCGGGAAGGCAGTAAAATATTTTTTTGAAGTTAACTACGTTTTTCTATGTATAATTTGGCGCAATTAACTTCAACAAATTGTTTGACTGCCTTCGCGATTGAACTTTAAACTAAAATTTGGTATGGATAAACTAGACTTGAATAGGAACATGCTCAAAATATTTCATGAAAAAATCCACCTCGAACCTTCCCAAACGGCGGTGTTCGGACGACGTTTGGACCGGGGGCAGCTGGACAAGAGAATGACTCTATACATATATATTATAGAGGGTGCTCGACAATCAACTTTTGAATGTAAAAATAATTTAGAACCACAATCAAATTTGATATTGATGAATATTAATGAGGCAGACTCAAAAGAAAATGTAAAAAAATCTTAACAAAATAAAGGGAGTAATATATTTATGAGCTCTACTACTAACGTTGAAGCTTGGAGGGTTGATTACATTGAGAGAGTTTCTTTGGAATTCACCCGAATTAGGCCGGAATAAGTGAATAACGCTGGCGACCACTAGGTCTAGCGACTGATCGAGAGCATTATTGTTTTGAGGTGACTGGCGTAGCGGCTTTGCTATTGTGTATTTGGGCTATAGCCATGTACTGAGCTTGTTATTTTTTGTTGTTGTGGATAGTCAGGCTCAAGTTTGACAAAGAATTCATATGAATCGATTTTGTACACAGATTTCTAAAGGTAGTAAAGAGTCAAGCCTTCTGAGGTAATGTGCCCCTCCAAGATCACGAAGCTAGTTCCGCCACTGCGCGCCGCCCAACCGCCGCCTGGAACTGCCTGCATCATCACACGCAGTCCAGGGGAAGAAGACGACCACGTCAGCGCCACATCACATCCAGTCAGCTCCAGTCAGCTGCCACGTCATCCAAAAATGTCGTCGATCTGAGCCACGTCTGCTGCCATGTGGCGCCACATCAGCAACAACACAGAGCGAGCTGCTGCCATGTCATCTGCCTGCTGGTCTGCACATTGGGCTGCTGCCTGAACCGGACCGAACCAGTTCGTACTTGTGGAGGCCGGTTCACCCATTTCCAGACCGCTTTTAGACGAGATCAGACCGGTTCCTACCATTTTCGGCCATTCCGGATCCAACGGTGAGCTCCGTTTGTTCAAATTCGGCTTCGAAAATAAGGCACGAGATATATTGAGCGTTTTATTATGGATAAATCATCATTGGACACCATGATTGCGCTCACTTCCACAAATTACAATATGTGGAAGCCTCGGATAGAGGATTTGCTAAATTTGAGGGATTTAGCCGATCCTCTTGATAATAATGGTGTGAAACCGGATAAAAAGACGGATGAAGAATGGACAAAAATGAATCGAAAAACTGTCGCACAAATTCGACAATGGATAGATCATAGTGTGTTCTAGGGGTGAGATCGGTCCGGTCGGTATCAGGTTTTTGCTAAACCCGAAAATTACCCGTAAGGCCGTAAGGCATCGGGTTATGAAAATTAGGGACCGAAAAAGGCCCACTATATTCGGTCCGAGTCGGGTTTTTTGTAGCCCGGGTTCGGGTTGGGTCGGTTAAAGCCCGAATATGAAATCACTCATTTTTCTTTAATATTTTAAAATCTATTTTCAAATAAAAGTAATAAAAAGTACAAACCGCAAATAAAATTAATAAAAATCACAAATACTAGTCTCCAAAATCACCAAGAATTCAAATCCAAAGAAGACAATTATCATAATATTTTGTTTAAGATGCATAAAAATAAGTAATACAGGTGTTCTAAAAATGTTATGAAATAAAATTTATGGATAAAAATGTGATTAAAGTTACTATAAGTATGTTTTCATGGTCATTATGGTAAATAAATTGAACATATTTGTAGTCACTAAAAGTTATTAAGTCATTTTTTCGTCCATCATGATTATAATCATATATTAAGAATTAATTTATAAATTATATTGGTATATTATATTGATTTTATATTAAGGCTAATTGTTTCGGGTTTTATCGGTCCGGGCCGGGTTATAGATTTTAGGGCCCGTTAAAGAGCTAGAAATTTCGGGTTCGGTCCGGGTTTTTTTTTATTCGGGCCGGTCAAGAAGAAAAAACCCGGATCGATATCATAATTCGGGCCGGGCCAGGGCCGGTTTCCGGGTTTCGGTTCGGGTTTTCCCACCCCTAGTGTGTTCCACCATGTTGCTCAAGAACAAAGTGCTTACACACTATGGGAGAAGCTTGGTAGCATGTATCAAGCAGAAACCGCCCGAAATAAGACGTTACTAATGAGGAGATTAGTAAACCACAAGTTACGTGGAGGTATTTCGGTGTCAGAACACACCAGTAAATTTCAGGATCTTGTGAATCAGTTGAGCACCATCGGATGGGTTCTCAAAGATGAAGAGCAGGCGATACTACTCTTGAGCTCTCTACCTGACAACTGGGAGACTCTTGTTGTCACTCTCGGTAATCTGCTCTAAATGGGAAGGTGACTATGCAGATGGTCACAGATGCCCTGATGAATGAGGAAGCCCGAAGAAAATAAGTCGGGACTGAACAATCATATGCCCTCATATCAGAAACTAACACATGAGGGGGAGGTAGAAATGGAGGAAGAAATCGAGGTCAAGGTAGAGGCCAAGGTCAAAATAGAGGAAACTCTCAAGTTCGCGGCAGATCACAAGAGAGAGGTATGTCCTTTGAAAACAATACGTGGTTTGAAGGATATTGCAATTACTGTAGTAATTATGGGCATAGAAAAAGAGATTGTAGAAAGTTTCTACGAGAGCAGCCACAGACGAGTCAAAATACTAGCCAAGAAGATGGTGTGACCATGGTTAGTTTGTCATCAGACGTGTTACTTGTTACACATGGTGAACAAGAATGTTTACACGTAGGTACTCATGATGTTGAGTGGGTGGTTGATACAACCGCATCATTTCATGCCACTCCACACCAAAACTTATTCACATCTTATAAATCCGGAGACTTTGGAGCTGTGAAGATGGGAAACACCAGCTTCTCAAAGATTGTTGGCATTGGTGATGTGCACATAACAACCAATGTCGGATGCGCACTTGTGTTGAAAGATGTTCGACATGTTCCGGATCTTAGATTGAATCTTATCTCCGGTACAGCTCTGGATCAGCAAGAATACCTTAACCGTTTCAAAGAAGGTACGTGGAAGGTATCTAAAGGTTCCTTAATAGTTGCAAGAGGCCATATTTGTGGTACTCTTTATAAAACCCATGCAAAGCTATGTCATCCAAGTCTCAATGCTGTTGAAGAAGAGACATCACCAAACTTGTGGCACCGGAGGTTAGGCCACTTGATTATGAAGGGATTGACAACTCTTGCAAAGAAGGAAGTCATTTCCATGGGCAAAGGTGTTGCCCTAAATCCATGCGAGCACTATTTATTCGTGAAACAACACAGAGTTTCCTTCAGTTCTACCAGGAAGAACCATTCAAAGTTACTCAGTCTTGTCCACTCTGATGTATGTGGACCTATTGAAGAGGAGTCACTTGGAGGAAGCAGATACTTTATGACATTCATTGATGATGCGTCACGAAAGGTATGGGCTTACTGTGTGAAAAGTAAGGATCAAATGTTTGATCGTTTCAAACTATTTCATGCCATGGTAGAAAGAGAAACAGGGAAGAAGTTGAAGTGTCTACGTTCAGACAATGGAGGACAGTACACTTCCCGAGAATTCTCATCATATTGTGCTGCATATGGAATCAGGCATGAGAAGACGGTTCCACGAACTCCACAACACAATGGTGTAGCCGAAAGAATGAACAGAACCATTGTGGAGAAAGTTCGTTGCATGTTGAGTATGGCTAAACTACCGAAGCCATTCTGGGGTGAAGCTGTGCTGACAGATTGTTATCTTATAAACAGGTCACCTTCTGTTCCTTTAAACTTTGAAGTGCCAGAGAAGAAATGGTCGGGAAGAGATGTTTCTTACTCTCACTTGAAAGTGTTCGGGTGCAAGGCATTTGCACATGTGTCCAAGGAGTTGAGACAGAAGCTTGATCTCAAGTCAAACTCATGCATCTTCATCGGCTATGGAGATGAAGAATTCGGATACCGGTTGTGGGATCCCGAAGTGAAGAAAGTTATACGAAGCAAAGATGTTGTATTTCATGAAAACGGGTTTCATGAGTGTGCTCCAATAATCCGCAAACAACATACTTCAGAAGACGAAGTCCCTATATCATCAAACATTCCTCTGAGTGACGAGGAGATGTATGATACTACTGAGCAAGAGAGTGATGGTTCAGTAGGTAATGATGATGATCACAGTGATGATATTCCTCAGCAGGGGGAGCCTTCATCTGAAGACGAAGCTGAAGGTACTCATGTTCGACGTTCTATGCGAGACATAGTTCCACAAAGAAAGTATTTCACATCCGAATGGATACTTGTTGCCAACGAGGGGGAGCCAGCGAGCATTGCAGGAATGAGAGAAACAAAGAAAAAGGTGGAGGAGATTTGTAGGGAATTTCCACCTTCTTTCTTGGAAGTTGCCAAGAGGCATCTCACACCTTCTTGGAAGGAGCTTTCCAACATATAAACATGGGAGAAGATACGGAGATTACTATGGAAGCTTAGATGCAACTTCCTCTTGTCTCCAAACTAGCCTATAACTAGAGTGTTCCATGTTGTTCATAATCATCTGTTTAGAAAGTGAGAAAAGTGTGTGAAGAATGAAATACACTTAGTGTAGAAGTGTATCGGTGATGATTGGTTTTTTGTAATAGTTGAGTGTGAGAGTTTGCTCCTCCTATTGTAATTCTGTTCTTGATATTGAATAGAAGAATTTTCCAATCCCAACATTATTGAGAACAATTTTCATCAATGGGAACGAGATATGTTTGTTGCATAAGAATCCAAGAACAAAGATGGTTTCATTCTTGGAGAAGTTCCTTGCCCAGATGCTTGGAAACGGTGTATTCGAATGATCATATCTTGGCTTATTCGGTCCATGAGTTCTGCTATCAAACAATCAGTGATGTGGATGGATTCTGCTGCTGAAATATGGAAGGATTTACGTGAGCGTTTCTCACATTCTGACAAATTTAGGATTGCTGATCTTCAAGATCAAATTCAAGCTTGCAAACAAGGTATTTCCAGTGTTTCTGAATATTATACACGTCTCAAGATTCTCTGGAAAGAACTTGAAAAATATAGATGTACATTGATCTGTAGTTGTTCACCAAAATGCTCATGTGATCTTATTGACAAACTAAAGAAGGAAAGAGAAGATGATTGTGTCATACGTTTTTTAAGGGGCTTGAATGATATGTATTCTTCCACCTGACCTCAACTTGTGTTGATTGAGCTTATGCCTTCTTTAGTAAAAACCTTTTCTCTTATTCTGCAACACGAAAGAGAATTTGTTGGTGAAATTCATATTTCTTCCTCTTCCCCTGCTGATAGCATAGCTTTTGCTAATATGAAAGATGCTTCCAATCTCAGGTTCATATCCAAGAACAATACATCTGATGCCAAGACCACTGGAAACTTTCTCAAAATTGTGACTTTCATAACTTTCTCATTCAACAGAGTGGCACTACTGAAACTGTTTCTGTGAACAATGATCAAAACTCAACCCCTCTCACTGAGAATTCTACAAGATGCTCAAAAAAGATTATTAAACCTCCTTCTTATTTGTCAGATTACTATTGTGGCACCATTTCATCTTTTGAAAAACCACTAACTTCACGTTATCCTTTGCAATCTTATCTTTCTTATGCTAAATGTTCTTCTACACACACTTCTTTTTGTATGTCCATCTGTGCCTATACTGAGCCAAAAATCTTTCAAAGAAGCTGTTAAATTTGATTCTTGGAAAGAAGCAATGATGACTGAAATAAAATCTCTTGAAACCAATCAAACTTGGTCATTGGTTAAACTACCTCCTGGCAAACCTGTCGTAGGTTGTGGATGGGTTTACGAAGTAAAACATAAAGCAGATGGTAGTTCAAGGATTCACACAGACAGGGGGGTTGATTTCTTTGAAACTTTTTCTCCAGTAGCTAAACTAACTACTGTGAGATTTCTCTTGTCAGTTGCAGTTTCACAGAATTGGCATTTACATCAATTAGATGTTGATAATGCCTTTTTACATGGAGATCTACATGAAGAGGTGTATATGAAGCTTCCA
The DNA here is from genome assembly GCA_945859875.1 of Cuscuta europaea. NCBI lineage: Eukaryota > Viridiplantae > Streptophyta > Magnoliopsida > Solanales > Convolvulaceae > Cuscuta > Cuscuta europaea. The sequence goes on along the minus strand of CAMAPE010000052.1, from coordinate 5,855,217 downwards.
CCTAGTTTTACTGTTTCAGATTTTACTCTTGTTTGTAAACTTTAGAAATCTCTCTATGGTTTGAAGCAAGATAGTGACAGTGGAATAAAAAACTGGTTTTCTCTCTTTCTGAACTTGGTTATGTGCAAAGTACCTCTGATTATTCTTTCTTTGTTAAGCACACATAATCCTCCTTTACAACATTACTGGTCTATGTAGATGATGTCCTTCTTACAGGAGATGATATTTCTGAAATCAATTCTGTCAAAAGGCATCTTCATAGTCAGTTTAACATAAAAGATCTTGGAGATTTAAAGTTCTTTCTTGGTTTTGAAGTGGCAAGATCAAAGAAAGGCTAGATTGTTCATCAAAGAAAGTATTGTTTGGAAATTCTTTCCGAATTTGGTTTGATTGCTTGCAAACATGCTATCTCTCCTTCAAATGCATCAACTAGACTTAGTGCTGATGATGGTGAATTGCTTCCTGATCCAACAACTTTCAGACAGTTAGTTGGAAGACTCTTGTATCTCACCAACACAAGACCTTACATTACTTTGACCAAGGCAAATGCAGTATCCAGTTATGGATTTTATGCTATCAGGACATGTAGCCCAATCTGAATCTGAAAAGACTTGAATCTTTAGATCATTATCAGCGGGATAGAAAAGGCCTCAAGCTGGAGAATCTTTGTTGGTCTTATGGAGTAAAAAGCTAACAACAGAATCAAGGAGTTGAACAGAAAAAGCAATGTAAGGTCTTGTGTTGGTGAGATACATTTTTGTGAATTGCAATGGTTGTGAATTGCAATGGTTGAAGTAGTTTTCCAACTCTTTCTATTCCTCTACCTTTTTGTACATATTAAAACAATGAGTCTGCAATACAATTGGCCAAAAATCCCAAATTCCACGAAAGGACAAAACATATTGAAATAGATTGCCACATCATTCGCATAAAGATTCAAGGAGCTCTGATTTTGTTGCTTCATGTACCCTCTAGTTGTCAACCTGCAGATTGCTTCACAAAGAGCCAATTGCTTCACAAAGGCTCTATATCTACGCATGGACCAGGCCCGGGTCGGGATTGGGCGGGATTGGGGTTTTGGTATGAAGGCCCGGTACTGGCCCAGGTTTGAACTGGGACCTGACCGGGCCGAGGTCGGGTCGGGTTTTCTTTTTCATTTTTTAGTTGGTTCGGTTGGATTGTATCGTAACAAACTGTTAGTTACAATACTTTTTTTTGAGCTTGTATATAAACCTTGTTAGGTTCCTACAGTTGCATATTGAATACAATTCATCTTTTACGATCAATCTCCTTCCTTTCACTTTATCAATACACACTCCACTTAAACATCCAAAATTACTTTTAAGAACTTGAAAGACAACTATTCCGCGGGGTTTTAAAAAAATTAAGGAACAAACGGGAAGGAATCCAATCACTACATTGTCGTTTGGTTACCAACTCCAGCAGGGGGGGGGGGGGGGGGATAAAAAAAGCAAAAGCAACAGGAGTTAATATTAATCTTTCTGAGACAACAATACCCTGATTTAACAATCCACAGCCCCCAGAATTACAAGGATTCAAAGCCAAGAGGCACCAAATAAAAGAGAGACAACTGTAATCTCATAGTGCTAACCGACTAATGATCATGACCTGAATCCAACACAATCATAGGCTACTGCGTAATTTATTGCTGCTCAGCCTGTAACAGTTGCAAATGTAGCATTAATACAAACATACACCCCACTAAAGAAAAAATAATGAACCACAAACAATTCATTTTGTGGGTTAAGAGAAGAACAAGCAATGCCATGTGTGACAGAACAGCCCAAATGATTAAAATGGAAGGGTGCAAACATTGGGGCACCTCAACGAATTTTAGATTCCAACATCACGGGTTTAGGTTAATATACCCTGGTTGAGTATAGAAACATACATCGACTTGGAGACTTTTGGAAAACATGAATGGCTATCAGGAATGAAACTTAGGATGGAAGATAAAGAAACTTAAAGTGAAATGCATAAGCTTCCCTTGCAAAGAAGAATAGTCAATCCATTGTTCAGATGATTAAAAAACAGATGTAATAATAAACCAGTAAAGCTTGTCCCCTTATCTTTCAAGAACCAATACAAGTATACAACAACAATACATACTTAACTGAGAGTAATTTGTAGGATGCTGTCCACATCATCATTTCATAATAGAAAAACGACGAAAGAAGTTGCAACTGCATAGGGTCAATGTTACTTCTAGTTGGTCATACATACAAATATAATCTACTGAACGGATCAAGATAACCTGTCTTGTATAAGTAATTTTGTCGCACATAGAGATACATTTCATTGGTACAAAAACCACCGCGCAATGGAAAAGAGAATGAGCACAATGAAGAAACAAAACATAATACTAAACGTCTAAACCATGCCAGAGATCAAGATCCTAATAAAACCTACTAATACAAATCAATGCTACAAAAATTCACCGTAAAGCTTCTACAGGAATCCCATCATATTAGTGCAATGCAATTTCCTTGGCAGCTCTTAAAGTATACCCAAAATTTCCTTCCCTACTATGTCCACCCACATCTCTCTGTGATGTCATCAAACACTTGATTCCAATCTTTTAAGTTCACATTTTGCTTTGAGATAGATTTCATTTTATATTCATCGGGGCATAAGTCTATATGAATTATAATGAGGCATGCATACTCATCATGAAGGACACTTAAAAGACTAAAAACAGTGTCTGTTACATAAAAAATTCCAAAGGAAAAAATAGAAAATACTTTAGATGATGCAAGAGATGATAAGAAATCTTAGCATATACACTTCACACTACTTATCTGGCGAAGTTAGGTCACCAGAGAGGCAAATATTAACAGTTGGAAGAGGATGGTGGGTAAGCATCAAAATGTATGGGGTGGTAGTAAACTAGTAACTGGGTGAACTAAAAAAAAGGCTAACAATTCTCCGAAACACAACTTGAAGTACTGAGTTGCCAACTTATATACCTCTCCTCCTTTTGAAGAAAATAAAAGAGATATTGTAAGATTACCTTAGAAGCATTAGGCAGGTGAGGTTCATGATCAGCAAATTTATAAGAGCATTCTGAGTAAGCAGATCCCAAAGCTGCTCCAACACTTAAAGCTACAGCTGACCAGCGTGTTGCCGGAGTCCCTAAATGACAAAACAGTTTAGGGATATCACTATTATAACTATGACACTACATTCAAAGCATTGATAAATATGTAAATTAAAATCAGATGGCATTGAATGGAATATGGGTGACATGATCACACCTTAGATGACCCCAAAAAGAACATTTTTTAATAACAACAAATATATCCCTGTTGAACCTCAAGACCCGAAGAAAAGATATCAGTCTTCCAGCTTGTTCTCATTAACAATCACATAATTGCTTATAATGGCGGGAAGATATTTCCTTAGGATGAAAGAAGAATATCATGCAGCTAATTTTAAAAAAATAATGACTGTAGTTATTTACGCCATTGGGGACAAAAGTAGTTTTATTACTCCATTTTGTTGATCTTCAGTACTCCATTGATTAGCTCAACTGTACTATTGCTCACCTTAGTTGGGTTGAAAGCTTCAAAGCAATATATTAAAATTGAGGTTTAGTACAGAAGTTACATATAAGGAATATAATTTTATAATGTACAAAGCAAAACTTCACGATCTCATTTGAAACAACAACGACAACATCAAAACCTCAGTCCCGAAAGAGTTTGGGATCGGCTAACATGAATTGACATATGAAATTAAAGCTAAAAATATTTAAATCACACACAAAAAGATAAGATAAAATAAAAAAGATAAGAGAGAGGTAAAGATAAAAAGATAAGATAAAAAAGAAAAAAAAAATAAGAAAGTTAAAAAATGATTAAAAAAATGAAATAAGTCCTTCACATGTATACTCTCCCTTCACTTCCCTCTCTTTAAAGTCATACTCTCGTACAACCCAAGAAGTAAAATATCATTCCTAGCTCTTCCAATCTATGTTTGTTTAGGTATTCATCTGTGTCTCCTTCTCACCTCTTCTCCCTACCTCTCAACTCGTTTAACAGGTGCATCATTTGTTCTTCTACGAATATGCTCAAGCCACCACAATCGAGACTCTCACATCTTATCTTCAATAATAGGTGATATTCCACCTTTTATATGATTGTCTCATTTGTAAAGCGGTATTTTCTCGTATATCTACACATCCAACGCAACATGCACGTCTCAGCAACATTCATCCTTTGAATGTGACATTGTTTCACCATCCAACACTCTATGACTCTACGCCATACATTAATGTAGACTTAATTGTTGTCCAATGAAACTAACATTTCAGCCTAATTGGCATATCTCGATCACATAGAAATCACGACACATTCTTCTGTTTCATCCACATTGTTCTAATTTTACGGGATACATCTTCATTTAGTTCACCGTCGTTCTGAATTGTGAAGTCGGGCTGTCAGGGTAATAAAACATATCACTTGACGGGTATCATCTTAACCTCTAAGGTAATCCCACTGTTACCATTGCTTCTACGATCTCATTTTAAAACAATAAATCAAGAATAAATAAAGATGGAAATGCCCTGAACATTTAACACTCTAACGGTTCAACCAATGAGATAGCATTTGTTAGATATTTGTTGGGTCGAAGTCTATAACTTGAAATTGAGGTTTTGTACTTAAGTTACATATAAGGAAAATAATTTCTATATGTACAAAGCAAAACTTCATGATCACATTTGAAAACAATAAAAATAAAGATGGAAATGACCCTAAACATTTAACACTCTAAGTCTCTAACCGACCAACCAATGGGATAGGCCGGATAGCAAGTTTTATTACTCCACTTTGGTGAACTTCAATACCCCATTGATTAGCTCAACTATACTAATTTTCACCTTAATTGGATTCAAGGCTTTCAGCCTATAAACTAAAATGGAGGTTTAGTACTTAAGTTACATATAAGGAACATTATTTCTAAGTGTAAAAAACTTCAGGATCTCATTTGACAAAAAAAATAATGATGGAAATGACCCTAAACATTTAGCACTCTACCAGTCCAACAAATGGGATAGCATGGGATCTATGGATTGGTTTCATGTAACTGATTTTTACAAGTACCTAACTACCTACTAAGCTTAATATGGAGGAAAGTTACAAAAACTGAGGTAGAGTTTACTGCTAGAGCCGCATAATTAAATTTGGACAGGTTTCCTTTTGTGTGAAATTATGAACAGAGTACTATGATCCCATTGAGCATGGAAATAGCTAGAAGTTAGTACTATCAGTCTATCACAACAATTAGCATTTCAGACAAAAGTTTGAGCCACAAATCCATATTAATCATATTGTTTAAAGAATTGTGGATTCTAACAGCTTCACTGTCTTTGTGTATAAGAAAATGATACCCGTACTATGATACTCGTATTAATTTTAACAAAAAATCACATACAGTCATACACTACGCTACGCATAACAAGAATATTAGTAGCTCCATATGGGGAAGCCCTTTGTAAATTGCAAGTACACAAAAATGGTGTAAATTATGGAGCATCGGATTGAAAACCTGCCTGCCGAAAACTTAACATTTGAATCTCTATTTTCGCAGTCACTGTATCATAGCCTAACAAATGAAGGAAAACAGCTGGGTTAAAGAAACTAACTGAAGCAGATGAGGCCACCAAGGGCACCGACGATGGAGAAGTGGACGGTCCGGCGAAGGGCCAAATCGAGGCAAGCGTCCCATTTGGCGTTAATATCGTACGCCGTCGGTGATACGATTTCCTGCTTCTGGTTCTCTTCCGCCATAGCCGCCACGATCAAGTAATCAAAACAGCTCTCTTTGTCGGGTATTCAAGATCGAATGGTTTGTAGAAACTCGAAATACAATTCTCCACCCTTTTTGGCTGATTACTGTTTGGAAATGTCATTAAACTTTCAAAAATAGGGAAACTTTCTCTTATTTAAAAAAGGAGAAATTACAATTACCAAAAAAAGGAGAAATTACAGGGCAACAACGTTTCTAAAATTAAGAATTCAATTGTCATATTTTTATTTTTTAAATACGAATAATTACTATCAGATTTAAAGAATGCAATACTTTTCAAGTTTGGCAGACTATAAAACATGAATCCTGTTTTAAAATTCCAAAAACCTTTCATTTCTATTTCGGAAATTTTTCTTTTAAGAAATATAACTAAAACAAAAATTATTTATAAAATTATGATTAAAATTATTATGAGTTGTGTGATGATCACTTATTTGTAAAATCGAACCAAAAATTATTATAATCAAAATAAAGTGACTGTTATGTCACACTTTTTTATTTGCATTTACTATTTTCGCCTTTCCATATAAATCTTCTCATTTAAATAAATTTTTGTTGGGACAAGGAAATTATTATGTTGAGGAGCACTTTTTCATTCTTTAAAAATTGTTGCTCCTACTTAACTTTATGTTTTTATTTTTATTTAAGTTTACCGAGCTTAAGCTAAAATTTGTAAGCAAAAATGGTGGTTTAATTACTTTGGAATTTTTGCAAGATATTATACTCTAATAATTATACTAAAACATTTTTATTCCATAAATTTATATTACTACTTTTCAATAGAGTTTTATTTTTCAAAAGCTACAAAACGTTACTGTTAAACACTTTTCATATAATCTATGAAGATTTTCGATCCACATATATTATTGAAATGGAATTTACTTACTGATGGAGTATATGGCCCGGGAATCCCCGGTCCACAGACTCCTACTACTCCAATAAAGGCCCAACAGGCCCAGAAAGCACAACATGTCCAAATCACAACGCCTAGAGTACCAAGCGGCCCACAATGCGCACCAGGAGTGCTTTCGGTGTACTGGCCGCAGGCTCTGATCCTCATAGGAGGGTCAAATCAGGAAAACAAAGTTACTGGGAAAACGGCGAAAATCGGTAGCCCTCGGCACCTAGAGCCCTCGGCACTAATGAGGTCCCCGGTGCTCAAAGCCCTCGGCTAATCATCTACAGCCGAGGGCACCTTTTCCGACATAATATCCGCTCCACATGCGTATAGATCACCGTACCCAGTACGACGTCACATCCAACAGCCACATTAAATGCGGCCACATGCGGTTGCCAGCGCCAACCAGTTGAGGTGACCCCTCGGCCAATGGGTGCTTGACACGTGTCCCCGTCTGGCATTTATTACTACTATAAATAGCACCCCATTTCCCCATTTGTAACAAAGACACAACACGCTGAAAACGCTGAATACATTTCTAATATACTCTCTCTCTCTACTTACTTGCTCTGACTTCTCTCTAGTTATTCCTCGTAATAACCCCTCGGATAAGCTACCTCCCGGGTACACCATCCATCATTTGGTGCTCTCGTTGAGAGCTCGAACAATCAAGTAAGAAACCCTCCCCCTCGACCAAACACAAAACACCCAGCTAAAATGGTGAGGTCAACTCGTGCCAACTCCAAGAATGTAGAGGACAGGAACCTGGCCCTCGGCGAGGCCGACGTCCCCGAAGCCTCTAACAAGGCTCCCGGGGGCGGCGTCACCGCCGGGTTGGACCAGACGGCTGTCGACCTACGCCAGCAGATTCAACAAAATGCCCCTGATGCCCGCCTCGGCATCGAGGCCAAGAAAAAGGACCGGAGCGAGAATCAAATTAGCCCTCCGGTCATCACGATCGACGTGCAATCGGCGCTCTCCGCCTTCATCCAGACGCTCACCCAGAACCCGGGTGCCTTCGGCACTTTGGTTCCCCACCAACCTCAGGTCGGGGAGAATATTATGCCCCCCCCCCCCTCATCCACGACCCCTCGGTAACCCGGTCCTCCGGATAGGGAACTCCGAGGGGGTCGTGGCCCAAGATACGACCTCCCAGGAAGTCCAGTCCCGGGACCGCCACAACGTGAACAAGGAACAACTCCGGACTTCCGCCCTCGAGAGACTCGGAGGGGCGCAAGACCGCCGAGGGGTCCAAGACCGCCTCGGGGGGAGGCGTTCCAGAGGCCTCAGGAAAGTGGCGGGTTCGTCTCCAGGGCTAATGAAAGGCGTCCCCCTCAGGACAAAGGCAAGGCACCGCTCCATGCCGACGACGCACGCCACCAAATCAACCAGGCCCACTCGGCCCGGGTCCATTCGCAGGGGGCAGAGGCCCTCCCGAAGGACCCCCGAGACGAAATCATTGCGGCCCTCCAACGCCGGCTTGATGAGGTGGAGGCCACCAAAGCCCACGCTACCACTTCTGCCCCTCGTACAGACCTCAAGTATGAGGCGATGATGGCCAAGATGGAAGAAATGCAGAAGAAGATAGCCGAGGGCTCCGGGGAACCCACCATACAGCTCCGGACCCGGACACCATTTACCCCAAGGGTATTGGCGGCCCGGATCCCGGAAAAATACCGAGGGCAGCTCATCAAGCCCTACGACGGGAAGACTGACCCCCAAGAGCACTACAACAGGTATCAAAACAGCATGATGATGGTGGGGGCATCGAATGAATATTTGTGCCGCTGGTTCCTCTCCACCTTAGAGGGGCCGGCTTACGAATGGTTCAATCGATTGCCCGAGCATGATCATGGCAAGAACTCGCCCAGCGATTCTTGACGCAATTTGCGGGAAGGCGCCGCACAAGAAAACACTTCTCCCACTTGCTAACAGTGAGGCAGAGGAAGGAGGAGACCCTTCGGGACTTCCTTGAGCGCTGGAGAACGGAGGCTGATAAGGTTGATGGCGCTGACGACGGGACCCTCCTGGCCCTCCTCCAAACGGTACTCCGCCCCGGGAACTTCTCGAGGAGCCTCATCTTCGAACCCCCCGCGATTATATAAGGGCCCAACAGCGGGGGGACCGGTACGCCGAAGCCGAGGAGGTGGAGAAATGCCACCATGTCCCAGATCAGCAACGCCCTCGGCCAGACGACAAAGGTAATCGGGGGCCGGGGGCTCCCCGCAATCATCCCAAGGATTCTGCCCCCTCCGGTGATCGCCCCCGGCATGGCCAAGCCAAGCCCGGGGGAGGCTACAAGGGGAACCTGAGGGCTTGGGCACAGCCTGTCCTCTTGGAGCACCCTCGGACACCTTTGACGCACCCCGTCAGCGTCATTCTTGATTTTGCTGAGGAGAGGGGCCTAGTGGAGCGAGATTCACGCGCGCGCCCGAAAGTATTCGCCATCAATCCAAACTACCTCTACTGTCGTTTCCACCGACACCAGGGGCACAAGACCGATGACTGCCATCAGCTGAAGACGGCCATCGAAAGATTGATACAAGCGGGCCATCTGTCGCAGTTTATCCAGGGCCCTCAGCAACAGGGCCCCCCTCACCAAGGGCCAACCCGAGGGCAGAATGCGAGAACAAATGCATGGGTCAACCCCAACACCATCCCCCTCAGCAAAAAGAGGGAGATTGGGAACCTGGAAAAAGAGGAGGAGGAGTAACCCCCGGTACCAAGAAAAGAAGCGCCACATCTTCATGATCACCGGGGGAAATACCGGGGGTGATTCTACGAGTCAACGAAAGAAGTGGGCTCAATCACTTTACGTTGGGGAAGTCACTCATATGCCCCCAGTAAAGCGGCTGAGGGAGGATCCCATTATCTTCACCAACGCTGATCTCCCCCCGGTGTCCTCCCCACACAGGGATGCCCTCGTCATCCGCACAGAGATCAATGACACTATTATTCACAGAACTTACATTGACACGGGCAGCTCCGTCAATGTAATGTACCTCAGCACCTTCAGAGAGCTGCATCTGGAGAGGGGGTCCCTTCGGCCCATCAAGACCCCTCTTGCCGGATTCACCGGCGACACCATTGATTCCGAGGGGGTTATTACCCTCCCGGTACTATTCGGCGACGGGTTCCATAGGGCCAAGCTCGACGTGGAGTTCGTCGTCGTCAACATCGACTGCGCCCACAACATCATCCTCGGCCGGCCAGCCCTCAAGGACCTCGAAGTCGTCATCTCCATGAGGCACCTCTGCCTCAAGTTCCCAGCCGAGGGGGAATCGGTTACTCAAGGGAGAACCAAAAGCTTGCCCGCACTTGCTACCTTCAAGTGACAAAGAAGGTTAGCAAGATGGAGTTCCGCGTTGACACCATCACCGGAACTGTAGAAGCGGAGGACAGGACGCCGAGGGCTGAACCAGCCGAGGAGGTAGAAGACTTCGCGCTCGATCCGGCCAAGCCGGAGAGAGTCGTGAAGATTGGATCCAAGCTCCCCGAAGACCTGAAGACCGGCATCATCAGCGCCCTCCGCGCCTACTCCATTGTTTTTGCATGGGGGGCGGAGGACATGCCGGGGATCAGCCGAAGGGTCATCACACACCGCCTCTCGGTGGACCCTTCGGCTAAACCAGTACAACAGTGGAGGAGACCCCTCTCGGTCGAGAGGATGGAATTTGTGAAGAAGGAGGTCGCCATGCTCCTCTCTATCAAGCACATCAAGGAGGTAAAATACCCATCATGGCTAGCTAATGTAGTCCTCGCACAGAAACCGCCCTCATTCCGCATGTGCGTGGACTACACGGATCTCAACAAGGCGTGTCCCATGGACCCCTTTCCTTTGCCAAATATTGACCAACTTATGGATGAAACCGCGGGGTGTGAAATCATGTCATTCCTCGACGCATTCCGCGGATATCATCAAATATACATGCATGAGGAGGACGCTGAAAAAACAACCTTCATGACTCCCGAGGGCATCTTCTGCTACCTTGTCATGGACTTCGGCCTAAAGAACTCAGGTGCCACCTACACTCGGATGGTGGCCAGGGTATTCCAAGGTGTCCTGGGGCGCACCACGGAGGCGTATGTTGACGACATGATCGTCAAGAGCAAGCAATCAGCAAGCCATGCTGACGATCTGAGGGAGATTTTCGCCATCATGCAGAAGTTTAGCCTTCGACTGAACCCGAAGAAGTGTACCTTCGGCGTTTAGGGGGGCAAATTCTTGGGCTATATGGTGAGCTGAAGGGGTATCGAGGCCAACCCCGAGAAGATCCAGGCCATCATCAACATGGAGCCCCCACGCAACGTAAAGGAGGTCCAACGATTGACGGGCCGCCCGGCAGCCCTCAATCGCTTCTTATCAAAATCGGCGGAGAAATCCTTGCCCGTCTTCCAGATCATGAGGAAAACCGCCAGTTTCCAATGGACTTCAGAATTCCAGGGGGCCTTCGAGGAGCTGAAACGGTACCTATCTTCACCCCATGTGCTCTCTAAACCCAAGGTGGGGGAGATCCTGTACCTTTACTTGGGTGTTAGCCCGGCGGCCATCAGCTCAGTACTCATCCGGGAAGAGGATGGCATCCAACATGTCGTCTTCTATGTTAGCCAGACCCTCAGGGAAGCAGAACTCTGGTACTCCCCCGTGGAAAAAACGGTGTTGGCTATCGTGTGGACCGTCAAGAAATTGGGCCATTATTTCCAAGCTCACCCGGTCCAGGTCCTCACTCACCAACCCCTCGGCGCCTTGATGAGGAGCCCCACCAGCTCCTCCCGAATGGTTAAATGGGTTGTCTTCTTGAGCCAATACAACATCGACATCCGTCCCAGGCCCGCCATCAAGGGCCAAGCCCTAGCGGACTTCGTGACGGAATGTACGGCAAGATCAGCCGCGGACGAGGAGCCATCGGCCCCTTCGGATGATTGGTGGACCCTTTACACCGACGGCTCCTCCGCTGTCAAAGCATGTGGAGGAGGGGTGGTTCTCATCTCACCCGAGGGCTTCCGGGCCTATTACGCAGTCCGTTTCTCCTTCAAAGTCTCTAACAATGAAGCCGAATACGAGGCCCTCCTCTGTGGCCTTCGGCTGGCAGCTAACATGAAGGCCCGACAAATTCACGTCAAGTGCGACTCCAAGTTAGTCGTCGGCCAAATCTCCGAGGAGTACGAAGCCAAGGAAGGGAGAATGAGACAGTACAAGGAGGCGGCCAAGGAGTTGCTTAAAGTATTTGAGGCACACTCTCTTACTCAAATACCGAGGGCTCAAAACTTCGAGGATGACATTTTATCCAAGCTCTCGGCAGAATCCCCTGAGCACATCTCGAAGATTGCCAAAGTGGAAGAACTCTGCCTCTCTAGCATACATGCTAGCCCCGTCATGAACGTACAACAAAGGCAGGGTGACTGGATCTCAGACATTGTCACCTTCATCACCACAGGGCAACTGCCCGGGGACGAGGCCCGCGCTAAACTAGCAAAGCTGAGGGCTCCCAGCTACATTATCGAAGACGGAAGGCTTTACAAAAGGTCCTACAACGGGACATTACTTCGGTGCCTTCATCAAGATGAAGCCGAAGTGGCGATGGAGGAAGTGCACAGTGGCACTTGTTCAGCTCACCAGGGACCCTTCTCCATGTCCCGAAGGCTAATAATCCAGGGCTACTTCTGGCCCACAATGGCCCGGGATTGTGCAGATCTTGCTCGAAGGTGTTCCGCATGCCAACACTTCCAGAAAGCCCCCGGCAGGCCAGCGGTCAACTATGCCCCCATCAGCACATCCATACCCTTCGCTCGATGGGGCATAGACCTTGTGGGCCCTCTGCCGAGGGGTACCTCCAACAACAGGTACATCATTGTCGCCATCGATTACTTCACCAAATGGGTGGAAGCTGAGCCCCTCGCCAGCATCACTGAGACCAGGTGCCGTCATTTTGTTCTCAAAAATATCCTCACCAGGTTTGGCGTCCCTCAGCAAATCATCTCCGACAACGGGACTCAGTTCGAGGCAGCCCCCTTCTGTGCCCTCCTAGAGGCATGGGACATCAAACACACCTTCTCATCCGTTGCCTACCCTCAGGGCAACGGCCAAGTGGAGAACGCCAACAGGACCTTGCTCGAGGGCCTAAAGAAGAAACTGGAGGCCGAAGGGGGTGGTTGGGTAGAAGAGCTCCACAACATCTTGTGGCCCTACCGTACCACCCCTCGGCGGGCAACTGGCGAGACACCCTTCTCCTTTTGCTACGGATTTGAAGCTAAGGCCCCCACTGAGGTAACTCTTCCAACCCGAAGGGTCACACAGTATGATCCAGAGGCCAACGACGCCAACATGGCCCTCGATCTCCACCTTATTTCAGAACACCGAGAGCAAGCCTTCATACGCGCAGAAAACTACCGAAGGCAAGTGAAGAGTTACATTGACGCTAAGGTCCGCTCCAGGGAATTCCAAGTGGGGAACTATGTTCTCCGAAAAAGGGAAGCTAGCCAACCAACCGAGGGCGGAAAGATGGCACCAAAGTTCGAAGGCCCCTACATCGTGGCAGCCATCATCAAACCGGGAACTTACAAGCTAAAACGCCCTAATGGGACTGAAGTCCCTAGGCACTGGAATGTACATCACTTAGTTAAATTTTATCAATAACATCAGAGCGGCCAAGCCCTCATAACTAGTGAATGTATCATTTCACGGCCCAAGGCCTAAAAATTCTGAAGAATAAAGGCACTTTGAAGACACCAAGAACATGGAAGAGGATTCTTACGAAGGGCCAAGCCCTCATATCACCCCCTGGCCCAAGGCCTTACCCCAAGGAAGAACCCTCGACACGAAGTGCCGAGGGTAGACAATACTATCACCTACAACAAAAAGAGAGTACCAACTGTCCTCAAATGGAGACCCCTCGGCACCTGGTGCCGGGGGGACACACCACTGACAACTTTCAACAAATGGGAAGAAACACCAAGTGTTTCCACAGAAGACCCCTCGGTACCAAGTACCGAGGGTAGACAACACAGTCACTTACGATAAATGAAGAAAAAACACCAAGTGTTTTCACAGAAGACCCCTCGGTACCAAGTACCGGGGGCCGTACATTGGAACAAACACCAAGTGTTGTTTCTAAAGCCATACCCCTCGAGGACGCCTATACCGAAGGCGCCACCTGTCGGTGCCGGCAGCACGTAGTGCCCCCGGCCATTTGCAACCAATGTGCAAATGAAAACCCTTCCCTGAAACGCTTTCCGCGTCATTACCCCAAGGGTATGACAGGCACAAGAAATGCCCAGGATTCGACTTTCAAAAACGGAACGCTTTCCGCGTCATCACCCCAAGGGTATGACAGACACGAGAAATGCCCAGGATTCGACTTCCAAACCGAAACGCTCCCCGCGCCACCACCCCAAGGGTGTGGCAGGCCACAGACTATGTCTAGCGCCGAGGGGATGACTTTCAAAACTGAGGCGCTTTCTGTGCCATCCCCCAAGTGGAGGCCGGCTACATACCACCATATCTTGTACCCAGGAAACGACCCTCGATCCCCTCGGAACTCGGAAGGTTAACCCGAGGGGGGAGCTAATGGTGTATTATGTTACCTCCCGATAGGCCGAGCCTTACCAAGAAACCAAGTTTCTTGAAGCCTTCCCTTCACTACTCAAAAAAAAATGGGGTGGTGAAGGGGAGTAGACTCGGCGAGAAATCAATGAGTACATCACTCCTACAATTCACGGGAACATACCGAGGGCTCCCCAAGGGAATGCCTTCGGTACTTGGACGCTCATGAGTACCAAGGATACCATTCACAACAGACATCATCAACAAATGGCTAAGTCCACTCAAGGATTGCCTCCGACTATACCTAAAACCGAAGGCTTAAATACTACAAAACATGACAGACTCTGCCAACTATAACTCAAAACGTCCCCGAAGGCTACTATATGACAAAGCTATCAGATGTGGCCAAACCAAATCAAGAATCACCTCCGGCACCTCACTACATGCCGAGGGGATACATCCAGACAATTCCCGAGGGAGTTTGCCTTTTTAAGCTAGACTTGGATTACAAACTCTCCTATATCAACATTGGGGGGACATAACAAACGACCGAAGGCTTTTTGTTGCCACGAGCCAACATTACAAGGCAAAGGAAACTATCCTAAACCTACAACGTATACAGCCGAAGGGTGCCCTCCTGAAGGCCAGCAGCAGGAAATACTGAGAGAAAATAATCTAAGTCCTAAAGACTTTGCCCCCTGTGGGGCCACCAGCCAGCCGAGGGCGCACCTGAGACAAGGTCCTCACATTCACCGCATTCACCCGAAGGCTCCTCCTTCATACTCACTACACTTAGAAGAATTTCTAAGTCCCAAAAGTTTTTGACCCTCGGTCAAATCTCCATGCAGCCGGAGGGGCCGCACAGTCAAAGGCTTGATGAAAATACACTTAGAAATATTTTCTAAGTCCTACATATTTTGACCCTCGGTCAAATCTCCATGCAGACCGAGGGGTCACACGGTTGAAGACTTGGTGAAACTACACTTAGAAATATTTTCTAAGTTCTAACTATTTCTGGGCCCTCGGTCATATATCCAGACAGGGAAGGGTACCAATTATCGAAGGCTAGATTGTATTCAAACACTTAGAAAAATTCTTCTAAGTCCTAAACATCTCGCCTCCGGTTATCTCATGAAGGCCGCACAGAACCAGAGGGAAAGAGTTAGCCGGGGGCCAACAGATGAACAAACACTTAGAAATATTTCTAAGTCCTGAACATTGTGCCCTCGGTGAAATGTTCAGATGACTAAATAGGCCTAGTGGCCGAGGGCTACAAAAGGCGCTATACTTAGACGGAAGATTTCTAAGTCCTAACATACACACATACAGAAAAGGCGAAGGCATACAAACAGGAAAGACGAGGGCATACATTCAAAGGAAAACAAATTAAAGGGAACGAATTATATACAAAAAGCCCGAAGGCAGTTATCCATTCATTCAGGAAAAGGAAAAGTAGAGTGTATATTACAAATGGGCCGAGGCCAAGGGCGTACAATGTTCATTACATACAAAAAAAAGAACGTTCAAAAAGCTACTAAGTACATGTCAGATATTTTCAGCTCCGGTGGCAGCCTCTTCCGTGGGCTTTGAGATGACCTCCATGCCGGCCTCTGCTTCATCTCCCTCGGCCTCTTTCAAGAGCTCAGAATCCTCCAATTCTGGCCTTTCAACGACCTCGGGAAGGGGAACTCTGATATCAGACTGGAAGGGGGGGGAGGCCATATGTCGCCGGGTCGAAGGCCTTCGGCTCGATTTTCAGGTGCCGTGCAAGCCTTCTGTAGATCAAGGCCTGGGTGAAGAATCCCCCCCCCCCGGCATAATAATCTTCACCCTTTCGGGCTAGCCACATCGCCCCGGGGCCCTTCACCCACCCGTCGGCGGATCCCTCCCGACCGAGGCCACCCAGTCTTTGTGGCCTTCTGCCTTCCAACCCTCGGCCATGAAGGCAGCAACTGCACCGGCGGCGGCCTCTGCACCGGCGGCGGCCTCTGCTTTGGTGGCCTCTGCGTCATCGGAAGCCTTTTTTGCAGCCTCGGCAGCAGCCTTCTCCACCTCCGCTTTCTCCTTGGCTGCCTTCTCAGCTTCCGCCCTCGCCTGCTGGAGGTCCCTTTCCAGCTGAGCCATCTGCCTCATGGCCTCGGCGTTATCATGAATCAGCTTTTTGAGGGACTCATCCTGTTGCGCCTTCTGGAGGCGCCACTCATCAAACCTCCTAGCATGTTCGCCGAGGGCTATGCAGGCCTGTTAAACAACAACGAAGTGAGGGGGTAAGCTACAATCACACAACAGATAGAATCATAAGCCACTATGCAAAAAAAAGAGAAGAAGAAAAGAAGGAGAAGAACTTACAGTAAGGGAGGACCGGAGGATTTTTGACTCGAGGGCTTCGTCATCAAGCTTCCCGAGGGCCCTCCTATCCAGTGCAGGGGTAGCTGTAATACCCCGAAAATTTGAGAGAATTTGGGAAATAATTAAAATTGTGTTTCATATTGTTTACACGGTCTTTAGGTCGTTAATTATGTTTGGTTTAGTGTTTGGGACAAAGGGGAGGTCCAAATGGGGAAGAAACGGGGTAAAACTAAGGTTTGGGGCGTCTGGGGGTCACGCACGGCGTGTGTGGAAGGTACGCACGCGTGCGTTCCTGTTGTATCCTAATGCAACTCAAACTTCGGAAATTCACTATAAATACATCCCTAATCCGATTTTCCTCATTCAAAAAACCCTAGGACCGCCTCTTCAAGCTCTATCCCTTCAAGCTCTTCAATATTAGCGTATCCAACACGAAATTTTATGCCAATGATGAGATCAAATAATACAATATTCCGGTAAGTGCGTTTGTTGCCTAATTCGCGTCGTTCATCCATTTCCTAAATTTCTTTCTCCTAAATTGAGATCCTTCGAACCTATCACTTCCTAGGTACGTGAGAATGATCCATAAAACTAGGTTTGACGTTTAGGATTCGTTGCTAGCCTCGAGGTAAGGACTATTGCAACCAAAATTACTATTTTGCCCCTATATTGTATAAACTAGGGTTTGTGCTATGATTTGAGTTTCTTTCTGAAATTTTATGGATAATTCGGCTATAATAGTATGAGTATGATGATGTATGCTTTTCTGGGAATTTATGAACGTGTGATTTTTGGTGAATTTATCAAATCAGTTTATCATGGCTAAATATGTGATTTTTGATGATTGTTCTTTTGGGATTGGAAAATTTTGGTGATTGTTTTGGTATGAGTTGAAGAATGATTTGAGACTATTATAACTGGTTATATTGAAAATATATTATGGGTTCAGAATACTCCAATTTGATTATTTTGGCGGTAGTAGTAAATGCTACTTTTGGGAAGTGGTTGTTTGGGTTAAACCCTCTTTTTGGAAAGTGTTGTGAGATCAAATCTTTTGGGATAAATTATATATTTTTAAATGTATAATTTGGTATGAAAATTTACATATATATTCTCGAGTTATAAATATCCTTATTGGATTATTTTGAATATGGTATTAAATACTATTTTGGAACTAGTTTTTGATAAACCCTAAATTGTAAGTTTCTCTGCCAATCCAAAATTATTTCCTCGTATTATATGCTTATTATGCATTATATGATTAAGTGTGAATTGTGAATTATGTGAATGTGATTTTGAGGAATACAAATTAAAAGTACTTTTTGGGGTATTAAATATTTTTAAATACCTTTGAGACTATTTAGAGAGATTGAGAAATATTTTTGGAAGTATATCTTGATTCAAGATAAAATTAAGGATTTTATAAGAGGTGAGCACCCGGGAGAAATCCGTGGTGTCGGTTTTTCCACATCCGGATAAATGTGGAGGGTGGTTAGAGCTATATATCGCGGGTTTAGTTTAGGTTGATTATTGGTGTAACACCCCGGCCCCGAGGTAGTTACTTCTGACCTCTAGTACTGTCCTCACAAACCGCCACTAGCCTTTTCCGCGCACTTTGTCCTCACTCGTGCGCGCCCTGAGAAACTTCCCAGGGGGTCACCCATCCCAAGACTACTCCCGTGCAAGCACGCTTAACTTTAGAGTTCTTGGCTAATGAGCTCCCTTAAAAGGAGATGCACCTTGTTGGTATGAGTAGTACTATTAATCCTCTTAAATTAATCTCGGGTATTACAATCACCCCCACTTAGGATCGCAACGTCCTCGTTGCGCCCTTAACACTCTCAATCAAACCCCAGAATCTTGCCCCGCTAAGTGCCTGCCCGATATCTAACGGGTCAACACACTGTCGCAGGGTTGCTCTGATACCATTTGTAACACCCCGGCCCCGTAGGCCCCGAGGTAGTTACTTATGACCTCTAGTACTGTCCTCACAAACCGCCACTAGCCTTTTCCGCGCACTTTGTCCTCACTCGTGCGCGCCCTGAGAAACTTCCCAGGGGGTCACCCATCCCAAGACTACTCCCGTGCAAGCACGCTTAACTTTAGAGTTCTTGACTAATGAGCTCCCTTAAAAGGAGATGCACCTTGTTGGTATGAGTAGTACTATTAATCCTCTTAAATTAATCTCGGGTATTACAATTGGTGGCGGGAGAAATCCCGGTTAATATTGGTGGCGGGAGATTCCCGGTATTTCTTTTGAGAACTTTAAAAGTTCTTTGGTGGCCGCGGTAGTAGTTTCTAATTACCCGGGTATCTAACCCATTGTGAGGTAGGGGGACGTTGTCCGAACTACTTGGACTTCTTACTACTCGGAGGGCTTGGAATCCCTTTTAGGGGGTGTGCACACTTAAGGGTGAAGTTCAGTTTCCAATTGGTGGTCTGTGGGAGCCGGAATTCCGGGATGAGTCGTACGCAACAACGATTCATTGGGCTCGAGGAATCTTGAGTTTCGCTCATCTTAAAAGAATCTGAAATTGGCATTGATTTCGGAATGGTGATATTTTTAGCTACAAAAGTTATTTTTGAAAAGTGATACTTCTTTTGAGATATTAATTAATTGTTGGGAGCTTATAAATATTATTTTTTAATTATACGGGTATTTGAGATTATATAGTTGATAAATGATGTTTTTGATTAGAAAAGAATTTCGGTGGTGTGAGTATTTTTATATAGTATTATATGAAAAATCTATTTTCGCCAAACCTGATTATTTTACGGGGTTGGGTAGTACTTACTTAGCTCTAAAGCTAATTTTTGTTTCCTTTTCTTTGTTTTGTTTTCTGCACTTTAATTGTGCAGGTGATGAAGGTTATGCATGATGATGAGAGCTGCGTTAGATCACGTAGTTTAGTATTTATAATCATCTAGTTATTGTTTATTTCAGTTTGAGAACATGTAGACATTTAAATTATTTTTGAAATTTTCAGTACTTAAATACTTGGATTATTTTTGGATGGTGGTTTAGCCTGTGCATTCGGTTATGTGAGAACCGAGTGTGGCGGTAACACCCATTTCCCTATTAAGACTTCCGCTGTATCTCTGATGTTTTCAAATAAAGTTGATAATTCCTTTGAATAAATCATTATTTAAATGAATTTTTGGTTGGGGAAAATGGGGGTGTTCCAGTAGCCCCGCCCAAGAACTCCCGGGGGTCTACGGTGCCATGTGTGATGGCGGCCCCTTCGGCAAGGAGAACTGTATGTCCTCCCGGGGCAAGCTTACCTCACCCCCTGACCCGAGGGCAGGCGAGAAGCGGTCGTTGCCATTTGAGCACTGGGCTCGGAAGAGGAGTGCTCGTCCACCACCACCACTGGGGGAGCCTTCTTCCCAGCATCCCCCTTCTTCTGCCTCTTCCCCTCGGGGATTGGGGCCTTTCCGGCGGCTTTCCTCTTTGCGGCCTCCTCCGAGGGCTCACTGCCCTTCTTCAAGAACTCCCCGAGGGGCTTCTGCTTGGTGGGCTTCTTCTGGCCCGGGGCTTTGGCTTTCTGTTTTTTTAGGGCGGCGAAGGCGTTGAGATCCATGTTGATACCTGAAAAAGATAAGGGCGGTTAAGGCCGGAGAAGAAAAGATACAACAAAAAAATATATATCTACGCCTAAATATCCATAAGCCTAAGAACTGGATGCCCTCAGCCCTACCTCCTAAACCCCCGGAGGCTCCGTCGAACACCGGGTACTTGTCATCTGTTTCCCCCAGGAAATGGTACAGTCGGAACCCGAGAGCGTACAAATCCCCCTCTTGAGTGCACTCTCTGATGGCTATGTTTTTATCTCGGCCCTCCGGGATCTTGGCCAGAATCCTCCCATTCTTCTCGAGGGCGGCGCTCCTCACTTTCTCGTGCCTTCTGAACCGATCACGCAGTTCCCTCGGGAAGGGGCTCTCGGCTAACTTTACGTAACACCATCTGTCTTTCCACCCTTTGTTTGAGGAGGGTGCGTCAGTAAACAGTTTGAACAGTGCCACCTGCTGCAAATTAGCGAAGCCCTCGGCATTCGCATGCCCCCCCCGGCATAAGTTGAAGCTCTGGAAAAATAAGTCCAGGCTAGGCGTCACCCCCCGGGACTTGCAGAGGTGGAGAAAGCCCGCAATGTATGAATGACTGTTTGGCGTGAGCTGGCAAGGGAGCAGCTCTACGTACCGAAGGTACTCATGCAGAAAGGGATGCAGGGGGAATCGGAGGCCCATAGACACCGACAAGACATGGACCGCTATACATCCCTCGGGAGACTGGGAGAGGATATCATCAGCTCCCATTGGTACTACCATCGCCGAGGGCCCCACATGAAGCTGAGTGACGTAGAGGTCTGCCCCATCAGCCTTCGACCGTATGTCCAGGGCAGCGGTATTCAGGTAGGAATACCCCTCAGGCATGTCAACAGGCTTCCCCTGATCGGCAACACTACCCTTCTTCTTTGATGTCACACCCTTCGTCTTCTTTTTCCCGGGGGCCACCCGCAGAGGGACTGCGTTCAGTGGCGGGGAGGTGCTGGCCTCACCGGCGTCGCGAGGGGGGAGAACGGCGACAGTAACCCTCGCGCTCTCTCTCTGCGCCTCTTCTTCAGCTGTTTGCCAAGCAAGGGCCAGCTCCTCATCATCGCACTCTTGTTCGAAGCCCTCGGCTTTCACCTCAGCGACGAGGGCTCTCTGCAGCTCCATCGCCAAGGCAGCATCGCGCGCCACTGAAGGCTGCTCACTTGAGGACTCCACGTCCGAGATGGTTTCCTCCTCCATCGAGGGCGGCCTCGAGATGTCCTGAGAGTCGCTTTGCGAAGACATCCTCAACAGCTAAAGGGATGAGGGGTTTCTAAGGCAGGAGGCTTCCTAAGGCAGTTAAAGCACTTAACCTAAGGCCACACAACTACGACCTACTGATGCTACAACAAATGGGCGGAGAACTGACCTCGGAAGATTGATTGATCGAAGGCAGCTGTTTCTCTCTCTAGGAATTTGGGCAGAGCTTCGCTACAATGATATCGCACAAGAGTAAAGTGGCCTGGCCATGGGGTATTTATAGGCACCTGGATCCGGGCTTGGGCCTGGAAACCGGGCCTCCGGTTGGACTACCATCATTACGAACCGACGAACTGACCAATCAGTGACGCCCGTCCACAGGCAGCAAACGAGCACGCACCACGTGGAAGCCCCCCCAACGGCTATATTGTGACCTTAGATATTCCAACGGCTATATTCTGGGAGCCTCCGGCTAAATTCAGCAGCCCACTCCTTCATCAACCAAGGAACCAGCCCCCGAGCTTTTTGCTTCACTCCGCTTCATCAAGAAGAGCCCTCGGGTACACTTACCCGGAGACGCTCCCGGTTTGTGCCCCTCACACTACGTAACAAATGCCTTCGGGCTCACTCCTTCAGAAGCCCACGGCTTCATAACAGGCGCACCCCTCGGGGATCCCCCCTCAGCACTTTAAGGGCCGGGTAGCCCTCGGGGAGTACGCCTCATTGACAGATAGCCTACGGCACACAGGTAACGGGAGCCCTCGGATACACTCCTCACCAACTAATCAACAAACAGGGGACACCCCGGTAACACTTCAACTACTACTCACATTCATCATGCCCTCGATCCCCAGATTGAGGGATTCCCCTTCGGCCCCTCCCAGGATATCAACAGCACGCCTCCGGCTAATCAACACATGCGCCCTCAGGACAAGGATAGCCTTCGGCATCAGCATGGTACTCCATTTCAAACCAGGGCTTCACGTTTTCGATTCATCATTGGGGGAATTCGGTGCACTCTTTTTCCCTCATTAGGATTTTTTCCCACAGGGTTTTTTCCTAATGAGGTTTTTAACGAGGCATCCCCCCAAAATGAAACGAAAAGCGTCAGCCTTCGGCCCAAGACAGCAACATGACTACTCTACTCCTTTTCACCACTTTGCAAGTGCCTCAAGGAGTGGGGGACTGGAGAACCCCCCCTCGGGAAAAATCACAAAAATCACAAACATGACCCCTCAAGTCCCGACATGTGGGTAACTGAGGGACTGCCCTCGGCAGAATAAACAAACAGCAAACTACCAACAATTCTACAAACTACAAACAACGACGAAGGACAAACACAATTACTCCTTTTTTCTCAAGTACCTTTCGGCAAAAGGAGTGAGGGACTCCTGATGGAGTATATGGCCCGGGAACCCCCGGTCCACAGACTCCTACTACTCCAATAAAGGCCCAACAGACCCAGAAAGCAAAACATGCCCAAATCACAACGCCTAGAGTACCAAGCGGCCCACAATGCGCACCAGGAGTGCCTTCGGTGTACTGGCCGAAGGCTCTGATCCTCACAGGAGGGTCAAATCAGGAAAACAAAGTTACTGGGAAAAACGGCGAAAATCGGTAGCCCTCGGCACCTAGATCCCTCGGCACTAAGGAGGTCCCTGGTGCTCAGAGCCCTCGGCTAATCATCTACAGCCGAGGGCACCGTTTCCGACATAATATCCGCTCCACATGCATACAGATCACCGTACCCAGTACGACGTCACATCCAACAGCCGCATTAAATGCGGCCACATGCGGTTGCCAGCGCCAACCAGTTGAGGTGACCCCTCGGCCAATGGGTGCTTGACACGTGTCCCCGTCTGGCATTTATTACTACTATAAATAGCACCCCATTTTCCCATTTGTAACAAAGACACAACACGCTGAAAACGCTGAATACATTTCTAATATACTCTCTCTCTCTACTTACTTGCTCTGACTTCTCTCTAGTTATTCCTCGTAATAACCCCTCGGATAAGCTACCCCCGGGTACACCATCCATCACTTACAAAAATATGTCTAATATTACTATGAATACAATGTCATGATCATTGAAGTGTAAAAACTGAACATAAATTATTATGACTAAAGTTAATGCTAATGTATTTAAGAGGTCAATTTTTTATAACCAAATTTCACTTTTGTCATATATTTGTAGTTATTTTTAATCTATAACCCAAATGCAAATGTAATACCTAGGTTCTCGCTTTTGGGTCTTTTACTTTCCAATTTTGATTTATTTGTTGATTAAGATAGTAGTTTCTATGAAAATATGAATTTAACCGTTGTTTTAGAGACCAAGTGTCAAATATATTAAGCACAATATAAATACCCGTAAGAGTAAAATTGTGATGACTTTTATACTTTTTCTTGTCACTTACTTTGGGCTTGTTTGATAATCCGTGGTTAGCTGTTAGTTGCTTAAGTTAGTGGTTTTAATTAGTTAGTGATCTGTATTAGTTGTTTTGACTTTTTATCAATTGTTCCTAATCGTTTGGTAATGTTAGCTGTTGGAAAAAGTATTATTGAACTTTATAAAAATAATGGAAAAAACTTTGAATAATACTAATTGTCACACATAAACCAATAATATGTAATTTAGAAATAAATTTATAAGTAAAATATGTAATCTCCACATATACGGTACTTCATTTTTCACTAATTATACTTTTGTAATTTTTTAATTTCCAAATGTAATTATACTTTGAATGATACTAATTGTCACACATAAAATAATGATAACAATAACGATAACAATAAAAAACATCAGTAACACTATGTAATATCCATTAAAAACGATAACAAAATCAGTAATAATTAAATAATGAAAATAACAAAAGTAATGATATAAGTCATATAACAATCCAACGGCCCATTTTATTTGATAAGTTAATGTACATAAACTAAGTAAAAGAATGAAAAGGTGGAATAGTGCGCATATATAAATTTATATTAATATACATATGTAATATTGCGCATATCGAAGAAAGAAAAAAAAATTGGAAAAGCCAACATGAAACGCCGCTACTCCCGTCGGCCAACGTAGGAGTGGACTCGGGCCGGGCCAACCGGCCCGGAACCGGACCGGCCCGCTACTGTGCGGGCCCGAACCGGCCCGCTACTGTGCGGGCCCGAACCGGCCTAGTGAACCGGTTGGTTGCCTGTTTCGGGCCACCCGACCCGGTGGGATGGCGATTCGGGCTCGGGCCCTTCAAAAGGTGAATCGGCCCGGCCGGTTCGGGCCCGGGCCGGGCCAATTTATTTTTATTTTTTTTGAATTTTTTTTAGGTTTTTGGGTTGGGCTGGGTATTTTAGGCATTTGAGGTGGTTAGGGTTGGTTTGGGGGTGAGGAGGAGGGTTGGAGGTTAACTACGAAAAGCCAAAAAAAAAATTAGAACCGAGGCCCGGGCCGGTTCCGGGCCTCCCCTTCATGAACCGAGGCCCGGACCGGGCCCGAACCGGAACCGGTCCACCCCTAGGCCGGCGTGTGACAAAATGGCTGTTTCAATGAAACATCTACTTGTAGAAGCCGTCTTACCAAACACTTTTTTGTAGCTGATCAATAGTTCAAATCATCCAAAATTGGTCAAAGAAGCTAAAATGATGGTTGATAAGCCATTTAATTTAGGAGTGAATTTCATATAATTTCACTCTTGACATAGGGAAAATTAGCTGCAATAAATGTGTTTGTGTTATTACTACTCTTGATGAAAACTGAAGAAATAAGGTGAATCATGATAGAAAAAATTCACTAATATTACTTCTCGAAAAGTAATGAATAAAAATGTGTTTTGATAACTTTTAGTAACTATAATTGTATTCAAAATTACTATAATGTAGTGATCATGTTTTAAACTTTAGACACAATTATATTCATTCACTAAAAGTTACCAAATCACATTTTTTATCATGGACTTTTTTGTATAGGTAGATTTGGGAGATCTGGAAACCTAAAAACTGACTGAATCAGAAATATTCTTCTTGATCAGGGTACGGATATTTTATCTTGTAAACATTACCACAAACTTGCACACGCGGGCATTACAAAATCAAGTCATTGAATCGATTCTTACTACGCACTACAATAATATACTATGTATATACATATATGTGTGTACAGGACATGTTCAATTCCATGTTCAAACCCTTTATATAAAACTTGCTTTTTTGTAGATATACAATCTTGAAAAGTACAAGTATCCGGCAAAGGTCATCGTACTAAGTCCAGCAAGAAGCCAATAGAAGTAGTCAAGATGTGCACGATTCAGGTTGTCGGAAAACCAGCTGTCCCCCCCACCTCTGCTACTGGATTGGTCAATAATAGAAATCAGAAAGCTGCTTAGGAAACTTCCCACACCAAAGATGCTGAGGTACAAAGAAAGGCCAATGCTTTTCAACTCACATGGCATTTGATCATAGAAAAACTCCTGCAGACCAACCATGCTGAATGCTTCAGAAATACCAACCAATGTATACTGAGGAATTAACCAACACACGCTAATGGGAAGTGTTGCCCCTGGTGAGTCAATCAACCCATAGTCCAAAGCAGTCTGAAGGCGTTTCTTCTCAACTATAGCTGCAACTACCATGGACGATATAGAAAAGACCATCCCTGTTCCTATTCTTTGAAGCATAGTTATACCCGAGGGTCTCCCGGTTATAGTTCTTGTGAAAGGGACCAGAACACGATCATATATTGGCATAAATACAACTACTGAAATGCAAATGAAACATTGATATGCAGCGGCTGGTACTTCAAGATTGGAACCAATAAATCTATTCATGGTTGCTCCTTGTTTGGTGAATACGGTGGACGTCTGTGAAAACACAAGAGCATATCCCAAACATGTCACCCATATTGGAGCCAATCTGAGAATTGATTTTGCCTCTTCGACCTCATCCATACTAGAAGCTTTCCCATATCCCTTTGAGCCATCAGGAGCAATCAGTGCTTTGTTAAGGAACCTGCGATAACAAAAAGAGAAGACCAAGATTAGACGAATGAGTCATTTATCCATTCTAAAGGAATAAACTAATAGGATGAGTACCACAAGGGCTTACATGTGAATTTCGAGTTCTATATTTAGTCGAAGTGCACTTCTATATTTAGCCGATATGGGGTCAGTGGGTCACTAATCATTCCAACAAGATTGTTGCTCACTGGAGCAAACCAATCATAAAGTTTGTGTGCTTTTTTTGTGTCTTAGTCATATTGAGTTGCTCGTTTAAGCTTTTAGCCTTTGGTTAAAAATCGACTACTCGCACCTGAAATGAGGACCATGCCATTAGACCAAACACTGCCATTTGGATAGTTTGGATGGGCTCAATTAAGAAACCTTAGCTTCAGGATTGTGAAGGTTGTTGTTAGGAACCAGATTTATTATTCTTATTAGGTGGATTGTCCGGGTCCCTATCAGTTGTAAATCAGAAAAATTGGCATCAGTGGTCGCAACTCGCAATGAGACAAAGTTACTCACGATTAATAAATGCACTTGGGCACCACCTTATAATCCATCCTAGCATGTTACTCAAGCACTGGAAAAGAAAAAAGCTATAGTTCAAGTACAACGTTGAAAAAGGTTTGAAAAAGGGAGGGTTAATCACGTACATGAATTGTTGAGATCCTTTGTTTCGTAGAACGCCTAGAACCTCGAGCTCCATTAATATATTAGTTGTGCTAGCTTTGCGATTTGTAGCAGCATAAACAAACACAAGTCCAATTCTCACAAATGGGTTTTTATTATCAACATTTTGTCGAAAGCGATAAGTGACAGTACCAAATAAAAAAGTAGCAAGTGCAACACCCATGATGATACAAGGGATTCCAAACCCAAGGCCCCAACTAAGGTAGTCTTGTATATAGGTTAAAATCAAGAGTGCCACGATAATGGCAAAGTTCATTCCGAAATACCACCAGTTGAAAAATGAGCTTTTGGCTTTATTCTCCTGTGGATCTTGAGTATCAAATTGGTCAGCTCCAAAAGCTTGCACACAAGGCTTGTGCCCACCTTGAGCTAGTCCCACCAGGTAAAGAGAAAAGAAAAAGAAGATAACTTCAAATTGAGAAGGAGAGCATGTGCCGTTATCTGTAGCACTTTGACAGTTGAAAGACTTTGAATGAAGAGCAGCTGATAGGGTTAAGAAGCCCAGTCCCTGCATCAGAACAGATGATTGATAAAGATTTATATAATGCCTTAAAAATAAATCAAATTGTCTGTTCTTTATTTTCACTCTGGTAGAACTTAACAGAGCTAGTGATTGATGGGTATATACTAAGAAACATAAAAAGAATAGAACCGTTGATTAGAAAATATTGAAGAGTGAAAACAACTGTGTCAACTTTAGAAACGTTAGACAAAATATTCATGTGAATGTGTCATATGAGCATATCATCTAATTCTAAAAATGACTCAGGACAAATATGTATCATCAGTCATCATCATCATCATCTGTGTGCCAACTATGCTGGTTATTGTCTTGAAATGCATAGTGTCGATGAATTGTCTAAAATTAGTTGTCAATGTAAATTCATACAAAAATAACATGCAGATTTCATAGAGATACATATTGAACATTTTCTCTCTTTAATGTAACTAATTTGACATACTTGTTCTCCCTCTTAAAAATTGTCCAAATCGACTTCCTATTCATTAATTTCTTAAGTGTCTATCCATCGACCGACATGTGATTGAAGTACTGAGGTCTGAGGAACATAACGTAAATGTTTCTTGTGTCTATCCATCAATCGACATGTGATTAAAGTATTGCGGAACATAACTGATAAATCATGAACAATTATTGGGTTAATTGTGATGGTAGTAAAGACTGAAGTGGGGTACATCCATAAATTGTGAGTGGATACAATAAGGAGCATGAAGATTAGAAACGTACAAATCATGAATGCTTGATAGAATCCTATACACAAATACAGCCCTGTTATTATTGGCCAAAGAAGCACAGACAAAGATATGATAATGGATGGCAGTTAGGGGTTCAGATCGGGTTTGGATAGAAGTAGCCTAATATTCAGATTGGCTACCAGCCCATTTTATAACACAAAAATTGGCTAGATCTACTGGATGTCTGTACGTGTTTAAAGTGCAGATGTAGTGGTTGAATTGATGAAATAATTCAGTGTAACTCGACCATTTACAAAGAAAATGATGCATACGAGTTCAATACAATGCTGCTAGTATGTACTAACCATGACATATAATAGGGAGGCGATAACAATGGTCCAGTATCTACCCAGAAAAGAGTCGGCCAAAAAAGCACCCAAGAGAGGCAAAAGCGACGCCGTTCCAGTCCAGGCATTCACATTCTCGGCGGCTGTAGCCGTGGACTGGCCCAGCGGGCCAGTCAGATAGCTCATGAGGTTCAAACCTATCCCATAGTACGCAAATCTCTCTGCCATCTCCACAACTAGTGCGGCAACAAATTACATAAATTTAATAAAGACGGACAAAAAATCAACGAATGTAATCGGATTTTGGGTGAGGGCGTAATAGAATCGAAAAGTAGGAGAAGATGGGGCATAACCTATGATGAAAGAAGCTGATCTCCACCGACCGGATCTGGATCGGGTGGCAGGATGGCCCTTGTAATTCACGGAGCCGTCAACGAAATGGTGTTGCAGAATTGGAGTTTCGGCCTCCGGGAAAGCCGTTCTTTTTCCGGTAGCCATAGAGGGAAGACAAGTACCACGTTACTACAGCACGCCAATGGGGGCGTGGCCTTCATAAGAACGCAGCAAGCAGTGAAAAGAAAGTCGCCAGCCGTCGTCATCAGCAAACGTCAGTAACAGATGGAAAGAGACTGCTTGATGTATTGGGCAAAAAAAGGATGACACCCATCCCGGATGAGTTGCCTGATTCGAAACCGGAATCCAACTCTTGTGACACTCTTCGATTTAAAGATCAAACAATAACCTTGATTTTCTGGTTTCTTACCTCGAATCTCATGTTTAGATTCCACTATTTTCACCCAACACCCAAATCTTGTTTTGAAAAACAGAGGTCCCCATATTTTAAGTCGTTTTTTTGAGTCAATATATTTTAAGTCATTTTTAAGTACCCATTTGTAATGTGGTTCACAAAAGACAATAAATAATAAATGAAGCAATTAATTTATGAATGACCTTTTGTTAACCATACAAATAGTGAAGTACAAATGGGATATCCGAAATGGGGTACACAAAAAATAACTCTCACAATCCAATCATAACTCAAGATTGACACAAAGAAAAACAAAATAAAAGTAGTTCGACCAAAGTACATGATAATAATAAAAGCAAACTTATTAAACTCCTGTGCTTCCCCATAACCACTAGGGACTCCCGAGGACCTTCCTTGTCACGAAGCTTCCTCAGAACTCTCGTCGGGCCTGGCAATCGGGACTTGCCTCCTCGTTTTTTAAACTCATCTATAGCCATGCCATCTCCACTTGAATCCTTATGCTCTTGTTTCTCCCATAGCCTCGTGCGCTTTTGATCTCCAGGTGCCTCCTCTGTATTAGATGGTCTTGCTTCACCTGTCATATTCTTCTCAGAATCAGCCACAATTATGACCCAATGATATCTCCTGCCTCCGTTTGCCTGACCATTACTCCCTCTCTGTCCTGTTTATCTTTTTGTTGCTTCTCACCCATACTTGAAGCCCTTTTGAACCAGCAACTTATTACCATCTGTAGGCTGAAATCCCCCCCCCCCCCCCCCCCCCCTCCCATATTCTCTGACACTTTATTTTCACACTCATACGCCAAAGAACTGAACTTGTCGCCATGGCCAATAACTCCGCACAAAAAACAAAAGCTATGTAATTTTTCATATTTAAAATCCACTCAGTGTCCAACTCCTTGTACTTTCCTAAAGGTTGTTTTCACCTTTAGAGGTTTTTCTACATCCATACAGACTCCAATTCTCATATAAGCTTCCCATGTTTCTTTAATTTGACTTTCACCAAAATTGATAAACTGTCCAATAAAATTGTCAATCCTTCTAGCCACTCCTAAAGTCATATAATCATATGGCACATTATGCTACATTTAGAGGAACCTTCAGGGGGTATATCCCCGACATAACAGCCCTAAGAATCAACATATTTTGTTCAAATAACCACGGGTCACTGTCCAAAAGACGTTGCATATCACAATATGATACAAAGTAAACAAATACTTTCTATCCCCTAGTTCTTTGATCGACACTTGTAGATTATTCTAAATATTCACCCAATTGTGTATTTATGAGGAGATACTTTAGAGAGCTCAGAATCTCTAAATATCCCCTATACCGTGGAAACTTAATTAGGAGGATTCCTTCCTTATTTGTTCTAATTCTCTAGCTATTATATACTAGACAAAGTACTCGTGCGATGCATGGATGTATCTAGAATAGAATAACAACTTATTTAAAATTAAATTTTATTACGATGGTACATATAATGTGTTTTTGTCAAATAAAAAAGACATTACAATTTATATGTGTTAAAGTATTTGCTCCACACCAGAAAGCTATAAAACAATAAAAACACTATATAAGGCTTTGAGTTACTCCTCCTATCAAGTTACATTTTAGGATGAAATCATGGGTCTTAACAGGATATCAGAGCTAATTCTGGTTATGGTTAGACTACTTGTTCAACACTCATGATTGAGGCAGCTTATTAAGAGTTTGTTTGGTCCATTTGTACACTCCGATATTGTCCAGACCGGTTCGGGCTTAGGAGGCATGTTGGGAAGTCAGTTAAATGAATTGTTGAAAAACACTGTTCCAAAACATGCATACAAAATATGCATAAACTTCATAGAAGATATGTTCATAAATTTTCATCACAAAATTCTATTCGGAAGCACCTCAAAAAATTCTACCGAAAAAATTACTAGTTCTAGGCTCACAAATCAGCCTACTCACATCTATTATAAAGAACAAAACATGGATCTAGTTTTTTTCGTTTTTTTAGGCCTAGGGCCCACCTACCTACCCTCAGGGCCACCTTGTTTTTTGTTATTTTTGTTGTTGTTGCTGTTGCAGCGTAATTCTTTGAAAACATGCTTTATTTGTTATAAACATTCTTTGAAAACATGCTTTAGTTGTTTATTAGTATTTTAAACCATGTTTAAAATACTAGCCTACAAACTCAATAATATGCGGCACTTTGAACTTCAATATGCAGTAAAAATAATGTAAAGATGCAGTGGTGAGATCACATACAAACTAGTCCTCCCATTCAAATCATCTTTACATTATTTGTATTGCACATTGAAGTTCAAAGTGTTTCATATTATTTAAGCCATAAAATAGCAGTTTCATATTTAAATTATTCGTATTGCATATTGAAGTTCAAAGAGTGCATCTTTACATTATTTGTACTGCATATTGAAGTTCAAAGTGTTGCATATTATTGAGTTTGTAGGTTATTAAACTAAGCATGGTTTGTATGTGATCTCACCCCTATATATATATATAACCAAAATAAAAGTAGTGGACAAAAATGTGAGCTTAATAATTTTAGTGACTATAATTGAATTTAAATAATACATCATGGTGACTATAAAACTTAAATATAATAATCTATAGTCACATTTTTGTCCATAATATTTTTATTAGTAATATTTTATGAAAACCATCTTTTTAAATAGCTTGTTATAATGGTAGTTAAATAAATCTTCTCTAATAAATCTACAATCACAATTTAGTGTGAAATCAAAAGTTACATGCTTGATGAAAATTTGACCGCTAAGGTTGATAAATCGAAAATAGAGGTCACTAAATGAACTTTTAAAATGTTCTATAAATCCTCCTATGGTGTATAAAAGAGAACATGGTTCTATAAATTAAATAAAATTACTTTTTACCCAATAATTAATTAGTTAGTTAATTTTCATAAATGACATTCAATATACTTTTTACCCAATAAAATTACTTTTTACCCAATAAAAACACATAAAAGTGGATGTTCTTTTAAACTTATTTTGAGTTACAACACTTATAGGAATTTCAATATATTTTAGGAATTTCAATATATATTTTGTAATAATTGGATTACAAATAAAAAAGTTACAACACTTTAAAAAAGAATGAAATTTTATTTTGATAAGACTCATGAATGAAATTCTCCTCTTTGTCACTTTTTTAAAACGTTCATTGTCAACTTATTTATTATTAATGGCTTATGAATGCAGTACCAAAATTACTTTTGTCATTAATTTCCTATCGTGTCTTCATTTTGGGCGATAATTTTCCCTCCAATAATTGTAGCAACACTGCTACTTATATAAAGAGATTATTATCGTTATAGATGTAGTGGATAAATTCAATATGTTATAAAGTAGTGGCAATTAACTTATACTCTTATTATTATTATTATTATCATTATTATTATTACTGTGACACCGCACCCGAGTGTACTTGAATTTGAAAATTCAATATGTATTTGAATTTTCTAGCGAATAAAATTGTGCAACAGAATGATTTATTTAATTAAAGTATGAATAATTAAATTATTTATCGGGTCCATAATATTGAGAATGAGCTACCAAATAATTAGTTGGGTCATCATAATACTTATAGAAGCCCAATTAAATGCCAACGAAGGTTGGGAAAAATGTTTGGGCAATCCAAGTGCTATTTCGACCCAACCTGCCAGAAATAGCAGGAATAATCGAGAGGGACTTCCTATAGCAGAAATACCCACCTGGGGATTTTTCCTACATAACTTATGGTCTCCAAATAATGGAATGAGACACAAATAAGTGATAGGGCCGAGCTATAGAGTGAGGGAATGGCTATAGTAGACACAACCCATACACCCCATGTCCTCTCATAGCATGTGTTTTGGTCCGTAGTTGAAGATAGATACCTCCCCCCATTCATTTTGAGCCATACGCACAAGGGAGAAAGAAAGAGAAGCTCTAGAGGAAAGCTCTCACAAAGCTCAAGCTTGAAGGAAGCAAGAGGAGAATTAATCCAAGGAGAAAAGGAGAGTGTTTGAGGTGAGATTTTTAACATTTCCTTAACTAGTATTTTCTTGTATGATTTTTAATAAATCATATGGTGAATTAAACATGAAGTTCTACACGTTTAAAAGTGTATAATATTGTTATAAAGTAGTGGCAATTAACTTAGAAGAGTTGGTGAATCAATACGAGTCGAAATCGCCGGAAACCGCCACTTATAGGGAGCTGCTCGAATCTGCAGAACACGAAAGACGCCCGGCTTTTGTGAAAGCCGCCCGACTTTTGGCTGCTGTCCAGGATTTTCACTTTCAATCGGCCTAGAACGGGAATTGATCGGAGGGCTTAGCAAAGACAACTATTTTAGCACATCTTAAGGTGAGGATGACTGACTATATTTCTTATAATTAGTGAGTTAATTTCATAAGATTACCTAAGGTAATTAAATGTGATTTTCATGGATTATTAATGATTAGTAATGCATAAATGAAAATACTGTTGTTTAAAAAAATATTGTTGTTTATGAGTATGTGAAGCATGATATACAAATTTAGGAGAAATTGTGTATGATTATGTGTTATGAAAGTGATGACATGATAACGGAATTAACTGTAAGGAATAAATGTATTTAGATTTTGATGATGCTAGGTTGATTAGAATTTTAAAGTACCCCATTAGCAATTTTGTATTAGAAATTTTCTTTGTAAGTATTAGCATAGTCGACTGGCCAGAGACCCTCTTGGACTTTCTGATCAGAGTTGCTCTTCAGAGTTGCTCCCAGAGTTGCTCATCACTCATCAGAGAAGCTACCAGAGTTGGGTACCAGAGTTGGCATCAGACTTGCTGGTACTTAGCAGAATTCGAAGGAACATTCCAACGGCCGTGAAACTAACGGGAAATACCCTAACGACTAGGAACCATTCAACGGAAACATGGCACTGTACACGCATTAAATTCTCAATTAATGCGGTACGTACGAAGAGATATTTAAAGCTGATGATTGATCATGCGGGTATCCCTTCGCCCCCAAAATAGCAAGTCGAAGGACCAACCGTCAAATCAACAGTACAAGCATTTAATGAAGTTGTCCTCTACACTCCAATGGGAAGACTGCTCCCATTATATAAGATACACTTCGAAGAACTACACGATAACTTTGCTAAGCTTTTGCTTTCTACAACCTTCAAGCTTTCTTGAGATTTCAAGTTCACTCACTTCAACAAGAAAAGCATACGTTGGAAAGATATCAACTTCATATCCTTTCTTCCAACAAGAGCAAAGTTCCTTCAGTTCTTCAACAAATCGAAAGCCTCAACTACACATCCTTTGTGAAGAAGCTACGTTGGATAAAACTGATTTTTAATCAAACACTTCTTGAAAAAGAAGGGATGTTTCAAACTAGATGGAGTAAGTGAAGTGGGGATACTTCCAAGAGACTTAGTTAAACGAGACCAGCCATCAGGAAGCAAGGACTGCATCCCGAGTGGCAACTAGACTTGAAGAAGACGTGGAGTGATTCTTAAGTGCTAGGGACTAAGGCGTTGTAATTGTTGACTTACAAGCTTAGTGGAACAATGGACTAGAGGAACACGTTGTTCCTTGAACCACTATAAAAACCCCGGTGTCATTTACTTTATGCATTTATTTCTGCACTTAAGATTCTAACTGTTTAACTCAATAGGTTGGACTCTGTGTACAACAGATCTTCCTTAAAAGTTATCAGAAAGACATTTGCCTTAGTGTTTTTCTGAGGCTACCCGGACAGAACCTAATCCGCTGCCAGGTCCAGTTCTGCCATCAGAACTCGACCTTCTCTGTCACCAGAACCAGACCTTCTCTGGTAAGTCAGAGTTGACTCAGGGAAAAGTTTGAAAATCCTGAACAGTCTATTCACCCCCCAGACTCTTCCCATTATAAACGGGACCAACATTAACTATGAAAATATTGTGATGAAATATACTTTTACTTCATGTATAGAATTCATGAATGGATAAAAGTGATATTTTTTATATTGAGATTTAATTATATTTGGATTGGAAAATCAAATGAGATGAACAATATGACTATTGAATTAGGAACTTAGTTGTTCCAAGATTAATTCACTAGTATTGAAATACTAGCCGGAACGTTAGTATGAATAATGATAGAGTTGATCCAATTGTTTCGGATTGTGAGAAGTCATACCTTAGGTAGTCTCAAGAGATACCTTAAGGTCGGATTGTATAAGCTCTAAGTATATTCGGAGTAGGCCTTAAAGGCTACTCAAGGTAAATTGATTCTAGACATAGAATCGACTTAGGAATCGAATAACTTGACTAAGAGCGAGGCTCTAGCATGGCGTAATGGTGACTAAGAGCGAGGCTCTAGCATAATGTAGCTCGACTAAGAGCGAGACTCTAGCACAATTGTAGATTGACTAAGAGCGAGGCTCTATCCTAATGTAGATGACTAAGAGCGAGGCTCTAGCTAGCACAACGTAGAGCGACTAAGAGCGAGGCTCTAGCACGACGTAGGACGACTAAGAGCGAGACTCTAGCACGGTATAATAATAAGATTGAGCGAGGCTCCATGATGGTTAATTGATGTAAATGAGAAATGACCCATGACGGTAAAATAACTTACCGAAGGTTATGACAATCTTGACTAATAGTCACGGGGAAACATGGGTGGACGTTTCAAAACGAATATGGGTCACGGGCCGATTACTTGACTTTATATATAAAGTAAGTATATTTTAAAAGAGGTGATAGATTATATGTCTAGAGAGAAGTGAGAGCTAGAGAGAGAAGTGATTTGTATTAATGAATTTCGAACCCTTACAACTACTCCCAATGGGAGTATTTATAGGGAAAACATGGGTTGGGCTCCCAAGGCTTGGGCTTGGGAGGCCCATTAAATATAAGGCCTCTATTGGGCTGAGTACATTCGAATATATTAACTAAGTATGGAAATGTGGCTCTACGAGTTTCTGAAGCCGACGAACGTCTGGCTGGTGTAGGTCTAGGAGACAAGCGTCTGGCTGACGGGGGTGTGGCAGACGAAGGTTTGGAAGACAAACGTCTGGCTGACGGAGGTGTGGCAGACGAGGTCTGGGGAGACGGACGTCTGGCTGACAGAGGTAGTGCTGGAGGTCGTACGTCCCTGGGGGACCGCTATGTGCTTGACGCCGTACATCCCCGGGGTCTTGTATGTGCTAAAGGTCGTACGTCCCCAGGGGACCGCTATATGCTTGAGGTCGTACGTCCTCGTGGTCTTGTTTGTAGTAGTGGAAGTATGTGGGTCATGGGGTCTGGACCCATATACTCTATCAAGAGTCCCCCACTCTCTGAGCTGAGACGTAGACGAAGTGAAAGGGAGTAGATCCTTGTTGTCTTGATGCTTTTGGCCTTCGGAGGATTTACGTGGAAGTTCTGGCGTTTCTGGTCGAGGTGATGCCATAACTGTGCCGTCAGGAACGTCCTTCATATTGAGGTTGAGGCGGTAAATGATTGAGCCTTCGCGGGTTGCCATCTGTGCTTCTGGCCGAGGAGGCAACACAACTTTCTCTGGCGCTCCAGGCCGAAGCCAAATCATTTGTAGCTTGGTGTCTATGGATCGAGGACAATGGGGGTCCTGGACCAGAGGACGTTGTGTGCTCTTGGTTTTGTGGATGATGGATGTCCTGCTTTGATGTTTCGGCCGACGTGGGACCCCTGTGGCTGCTCTTTGCGTTTGGCTGTTGTGGAGTCTTTGTTTCCGTGTCGTAGACAATGTGTGCCCTTCTTCTTTGATGACGATGAGTGTGACATGTTCTTTGTACGTTTGTGTCGGGGATGATGCGTGTCCTTTGTTTTGAGGACGACGCATGTCATGACTTGGCGTGTTTGATTTGGACGAAGGAGGTCCTTTATATTGAGGACGATGTGCGTCCTGCTTTGCGCTTTGGCTTGGCCGGAGGTGGACGTCCGTGGTGTTATTTTCTTCCCTTGGTCGAGGGTGGATCATATGACCCAAGGCTGTTAGAACTCCACATGTCGATGGATGACACATGTCACGTTCCGGGTGATGTGTTTGAGCTTTGCTCCCTTGTTTCCTTATTTTGATGCGGCCGAGGTTATACTGCAGGGTCCTGGACGTTGTGGTGCATAGACGATACGATGTCGTTGCAGTTGTATACTTGTGTTTTTGGATTTTCAGTTTCATCTTTGCGTTGGAGGCTGATGTAGTCCCCCAGTCCCCCACTGCCTGAGGCGAGAGTACTCGAGGCGAAAGGGAGTAGAGCTATGTACTGATCCGTCAGGTATCGCCGAGGCGCCTCACTCGGATTCCCCAAGCCGATGATCCAACCTCATTGGCGAGCCCTGACTGAGGCAACCCTATGGGAGAATTCTCAGCCGAGGGTCGCAGGCCAGAGACCGTCGCTACCGGTCTTGGGGCCGAGGGGCTATGCGTATGATGTGAGGTTGTCGCCGGTGCATGGGCAATCTTTGTGAAGGAGGCGCTAAGTCCCCCAATCTTTGAGGTGAAAAGGAGTAGAGCAATGCACGTCTTTAATAACGGGCCGAGGGTCGACACCTTTTGATCCACAATGGGGCGATGCCTCGTTAAAAACCTCATTAGGAAAAACCCTGTGGGAAAAAATCATAATGAGGGAAAAAAACACCGGATGCCCCCAAAATGAAGCAAAAGTTGCGTTCCCTTCGACCTAGGCGTGGAGCCGCATCGGTTTTCGTCTGCTGAGAGGACGCCCGTCTGATGATGAGGACGAGGCGATGGACGTCTGTCTGATTATGAGGACGAGACGGTGGATGCTTGTCTTAATATGAGGACGACAACGCTGATGAGCCGGTCCGAATGTGGAGGACAAGGCGATGGACGCCTGCCCGATCATGAGGACGAGGCAGTGAACGCCCGTCTCAATATGAGGATGAGGCAGTGGATGTCTGTCTGAATATGAGGACGATGGTGGTGATGAGTTGTGCGTCATACGAAGGCGACAGTTGCTATCCAGAAGGGGACTAGCGAGCCTGATCGCTATAACAATACTTCAGCGTTGGGAGCCGGACTTTGAGATAAATAATCACGCCAAGGCCGAGGGGCCGGTCGTGATATGAGGACGATGACATTGAGGGGCCGGTCCGAAAATCCATGCAACGCTCTCCATCCGGTAAAGGAATGGCCAAGACCGGTCTTGAGAAAGATAATCACGACATGCCGAAATGCTATTCGTGATGTGCGGACGTTGGCGCTGAAGGGCCGGTCCGAAAATCCATGCACCAGTCGCCATCTGGTAAAGGAATGGCTAAGACCGGTCTTGAGATACGGAATCACGCAGAGGCCGAGGGGCCATTCGTGACCTGGGGACAACGACGGTGATGAAGTCGATCGTCATATAGAGGCGATGGTCACCATCCATGAAGGGATGGCGAGCCCAATCGCTATAACAAGACTTCGGCGTTGATAGTCGGTCTTGATGATATAGAATCACGTTGAGGCCGAGGGGCCATTCGTAATCTGATGGCGGCAATAATGAGAAGCTGATCCAAAAGTCCAAGTAGCGGTCCTTATCCCTAAAGTGAGAGGATGAGGCCGGTCTTCAGATTATGATGATCATGTTGAGACCGAGGGTCTGTCGTGTCGATATAAAAGATCATGTTGAGACCAAGGGTCTGCCATGCCGATATAAAAGATCACGTTGAAACCGAGGGTCTGCCGCGATATGAGGACGTCAACGCTGATGGGCCGATCGTTAGATGAAGGTGACGGTCACCATCCTGGAAGGGAATGGCGGGCCCGGTCACTAGATCAAGACTTCGGCGCTGAGGAGCAAGCCTTGATGCAGATAATCACGCCGTGAAATGAGGACGTCAGTGATGATGATCCGGTCCAATAACTGATGACGAGGCGTTGATGAAGTCGTCCATCATATGAAGGTGATGGTCACCATCCAGGAAGGGATGGCGAGCCCAATCGCTGGCTCAAGACGTTCGGCGCTGAGGAAGCCGGTCTTGAGATAAAAGACCACGTCGAGGCCGAGGGCCGTTCGTGATCTGAGGACGTGCGACGATATTGAGCCGGTCCTATAATATGATGACGAGGTG
The DNA here is from genome assembly GCA_945859875.1 of Cuscuta europaea. Lineage (NCBI taxonomy): Eukaryota > Viridiplantae > Streptophyta > Magnoliopsida > Solanales > Convolvulaceae > Cuscuta > Cuscuta europaea. The sequence goes on along the minus strand of CAMAPE010000052.1, from coordinate 5,815,739 downwards.
ATGATGAAGCCGACCGTCATATAAGCTCAAGACTCTCGGCGCTGAGGAGCCGTTCGTGATCTGAGGACGATAGAACTTGAGAGGCCGTTCGTTGTATAATGAGGGATGACGGAACTTCAGGGCCATTCGTCCCTGAAGCTGATGAACGTCTGGCTTACGATGTGGTAGGTGTAGGTCTGGGAGACGAGCGTCTGGCTGACGGAGGTGTGGTAGACGAAGGTCTGGAAGATGAACGTCTGGCTGACGGAGGTGTGGCAGACGAGGTCTGGGAGACGGACGTCTGGCTGAAGGAGGTAGTGCTGAAGGTCGTACGTCCCCGGGGTGTCCCATGTGCTGGAGGTCGTACGTCACCGGGGGACCGCTATGTGCTTGACGTCGTACGTCCCCGGGGTCTTGTATGTGCTAAAGGCCGTACGTCCCCAGGGGACCGCTATATGCTTGAGGCCGTACGTCATCGTGGTCTTTTTCGTAGTAGTGGAAATATGTGGGTCATGGGGTCTGGACCCATATACTCTACCAAGAGGGTAACCGGGGGTTATGGCCTATAAAATAATATTACCCTATATTGAGGGTCTTAGAAATTGAAACATTGAGTATATACAATGTAGTTGTCATTATACTTTTCAAATGCTACAAAGTATTGACCTCCCCTTCACGGGGGAGGCCACCTCACAGTTTCAGGTAGAACTTGAAGGTTGCTACCACCGCTCGTTGTTTCAGGGAGATTGAAGGGAGAAGACTTGGTTCGTGCTTCTTCCGTTCCTGTTGATGGAGTATATGGGCCTGGATCCTAAGACCCACATACTCAGAAGAATGAGAGGCACAACTATCACCCAGTGGGGCCTCCGTCGGCCAGATGGCCCTCCATCACCCAGATGGCCCTCCATCGGCCAGAAAGTTATCAACTCACAACATGGTCCAGAAGCCAGGAGAACCGGGTGTCCCCGTCGGCCGGGTCTCCGTCGGCCATGGCTCCATCGTCCACAAAGGGCTCCCAGAACTGGATTTCGCACTTAGCTACTTTTACATATTTTGTACTCAGCTGTAACACTTGAGATTTAATTTAAATGGATTAATAGTACTACTCATACCAACAAGGTGCATCTCCTTTTAAGGGAGCTCATTAGCCAAGAACTCCAAGGTTAAGCGTGCTTGCACGGGAGTAGTCTTGGGATGGGTGACCCCCTGGGAAGTTTCTCAGGGCGCGCACGAGTGAGGACAAAGTGCGCGGAAAAGGCTAGTGGCGGTTTGTGAGTACAGTACTAGAGGTCAGAAGTAACTACCTCGGGGCCTACGGGGCCGGAGTGTTACAAATGGTATTAGAGCAACCCTGCGACAGTGTGCTGATCCGTTGGATATCGGGCGGGCACTTAGCAGGGGAAAAGATTCTGGGATATGATTGAGATTGGTTTATGGGCGCAACGAGGACGTTGCGTTCCTAAGTGGGGGTGATTGTAACACTTGAGATTTAATTTAAATGGATTAATAGTACTACTCATACCAACAAGGTGCATCTCCTTTTAAGGGAGCTCATTAGCCAAGAACTCCAAAGTTAAGCGTGCTTGCACGGGAGTAGTCTTGGGATGGGTGACCCCCTGGGAAGTTTCTCAGGGCGCGCACGAGTGAGGACAAAGTGCGCGGAAAAGGCTAGTGGCGGTTTGTGAGTACAGTACTAGAGGTCAGAAGTAACTACCTCGGGGCCTACGGGGCCGGGGTGTTACATCAGCCCAATAGCGGCCCAAAACTTGGGAGCGCAGCCCTAATTTCCTCTATAAATACTCCCCTTGGGGTAGTTGTAGAGGGTTCGCAAATCATTTATCGCAAAGAGTTATTGCACTTCTCTCTCTAGCTCTCACTTCTCTCTAGGAGTTAATACTCCATCATTTGGTGCTTTCATTGAGAGCTAGAACAATCAAGTTAGCCTCCTTCGTCGCTACCAAGCACAGCTAACTGATCATGGGAAGAACTAAGTCCAACTGTAACCTCCTCGGCAAGTCCATCTGTTGGTCCCGGTTGTACTGGATACAGTCTAGAGGGGGGGTGAATAGACTGTATTGGTTTTTAACTTTTTCAAGCTAAGTACCAGATTTAACAGAATAGCCTGTTCTGTTGGCAGAACAGACTTACAGCAGATGAGGTTCTGGTAGGGAATTCTGTTAGTAGCCTCAGAGAAGCAAAGGCAGTAGGCCTTCTGTTAACTCACAAAACAAGTTCTGCTGAACACAGATACCAAGTCTTTGGAGTTAAGCAGTTCAAATAAAAGCGATTAATAAAATGCAGTAAGTAAATGACACCAGGGCTTTTTATAGTGGTTCAAGGAACAACTCGTTCCTCTAGTCCACTGTTCCACTAAGCTTGTAAAAACGACCGTTTACAACGCCTTAGCCCTATCACTTAAGAAGCTCTCCACGTCTTCTTCAAGTGTAGATGTCTTCTTGGATGCACTTCTGGCTTCCCTAAGACTGGTCCTTTCACTGAGCTTTCCCAGAAGTATCACCACTTCACTGCTCCAGGTACTTGGACGTCCTTCTTGTGAAAGAAGAGGTTCTGTTGAGAACAGAGGTTCCTCCAACTTGCTTCGTTATAAAAGATTTGTATATGAAGAGCTTGAAGAGTTGAAGAACGATGAGAACTTTGCTTGAGTTGGAAGTAAGGATCTTTCCAACGTCTGCCTTCTCTTGTAGAAGATAAAGAAGATTTAATCTCAAGGAGGCTTTTTGCGTTTTTAGCGCTTTGAATATTTTGTATGCGCACAGTTGTAGCAAAGTTGTCCGGTTGTTCTTCGTAGTGTATCTTTTATACTGAGGTTGTCTTCCCGTTGGAGGAGAAGGAGGACAACTGCATTAAATGAGCGAGCAGTTGACTTGACCAGTAGGACCCGGCAAAGTTGGCGGGTTACTATTTTGGGATAAAGTTATCCTGACATTGCGGCCAATCATCTGCAATTACTCTACAGAGTACGGGAGGCATTAAATGTGCATTTAATGCGCGTACTGTAGCTTTTCCGTTCAAGACTCCTAGCCGTTGAAGGAATCTTTCAGTTGGTTTACCGGCTTGTTGAAATTCTTCTAAGTGTCAGGCCTTATAGTGTCTTTAGCAGAGAGTTGATCAGAGAAGGTCTTGAGCACTTCTGTTGAAGAAATATCCAACAGAGAACCATGAGGGTTTCTGTCGGAATAAAGGCTAACAGAGACCCTGAGGTCTTCTGTTCTGGAGCAGAGAACCAAAGGTCTTCTGTTCAACCAAAGCCTTATCAAGGGTCCTCTATCAGGGGGTCTTCTGTTCTGGAGGCCTTCTGCTCTGGAGGCCTTCTGCCAGTCGATTATACTAAAGAACTTTTACAAGGAAAAATCTAATGCATTAAGTCTAAAGAGGGGTACTCTAAAGTCCTAATTAATATAGCATCATCAAAATCTAATTACAAATATTCCTTACAATTTCCCCCTTTTTGATGATGCCAAAACCCTTTAACTATTTCCAGAGAAGTGCCTTCACCATAAAGAATTAAAGTTTTAAAACTTTCATTAAAATCTTGGTGGGCAACTTGGCATAGGAAGATAGTAAGAGTACAGTACATTCAGATAGCAGATAATAAATCAAAGAGCAATCAAACATAACCAAAAGAAAAAGACAGGAATTGAGGAATAGCCTTACAAAGTGAAAGGCAGAGATGTGATTTTATTAGATACAGTTTACAGAAAAGATTCCTTACACATTCTCCATAGTAGCTGCTTGCAGAGCTTCATCCTCCAGTTTTTGAAGCCTTAGCAGTTCTTCATTGATTTCTGCTCTGATCTGAGATAGGTTACCAGAGCATTGATAGGATGCCCATATAAGAGATAACTTGCAATCCAAGTAGCTAAGAACTCCTTCATGAATTGTCTTGCCAGGGACAACGTTCTTCCGGTACCAATCTTCTGCTTCTTCTAGGGATCCCCCATGTCTGACTCGTACAAAACCATCCTTATCTAAGAAGAGGTTCTGTTGCTGTGTGAGAGTCATTTTCATTTTCATTTCTTCAAATTGAACTTTATCAATTTTCTGGGATCCACCCAATCTCCAATCAGTAAAACTAAGGATTTGTTTCTTCTTGGTTCCCTTCTTAACTGGAGATGGGGGTCTGGGTATACCAACTGCTCTCTTTTTCTGTATTGCATCTTCAAAGTAGGGTGCCAGATCAACAGTTGGTTCAGCAGAGGAGGGTGCTCTTGCAGAGGCTCTGGTGGACCGAGGCTTAGTCTGTTGAGGGTCCTCTTTCCCCTTTTTGGCATCATGGATGTCCTCTAGCATGAGGCTGATCTTCTAGAATTCTGAAGCCTGTGAGGTAGCTATCTGCTCAAGAGCTTCTGGTAGAGTTTGAGTGACAGAAGTGAGACCTTCTATCAGCCCTTGCTGCTTCTGGATAGCAGAGAAGATATCCTTGTTGTTGGCTTCCAGCAGGACCATCTTCTGGTATCTGTCTCTGTCAGCAGAGAGGAGATGTTGAGCTTGATCTTGGTGGACTTTGCACCTGTCTTCTATGGATAGCAATTGTTTCTTAGTCCTGTGGTCAGATCGTTGCAGCGTCTCAAGGTTCTCAGATATGGTGCTGATGGCCTTTCCTTGATCCAGCAAGGTTTGATGAAAGATAGAGAGAGTCTTGTGAATACTGTCCACTTCTGTTGACAGTGCATCTGTTCTGGAAGAGGATGAGGCCATGAAATTATGGAGGGATTCTGTGAGATTGTCAAAGCGGTTTGAGATGAACTGCATCCCAGAGTTGAGGTTATCATTTACATGAGAAAGGTGCTCGAAATGCTTGTCATTGATCTGAATCAGCTTGTCCATTCCTTCCAGGACTTGACCGCCAAACTCTTCTGTAGTTTCAACAAACCTGTTGAAAGGAATTTGTGGTTCTGATCTCTCAGGTTCTGGCATTCCAAGTCCTCTGGACCTGTGCATAGGAGGCCTTCTGGTTTGTTGCAGAGGGTTTCTGAGGAGAGGGTTCTCTGGTAGGAGTTGGTTGACGTCTAGAGGTGAGATCTCCAGCAAGAGAGGATGGAAGGAAGCCATCATTCTCACTGTCAGACGAGAGGATACGGTGTAGAGGCTTTCTCTTGGGAGTAGATGCAGCAGAAAGCAGAGAGGTTCTGGGAGAGTTTGTTGCAGGAGAAGGTGACTTCTGTTGGGGTTGAGTAGGGGATTTAGGAGTTGAGGGGGTTTTCTGGTGCTGGGGTGTAGGTTAGGGAGAAGGGGGTTTCTGTTGAGGGGAGGCATTCTGTTGTGGAGGGGATGGTGGAGGTGAAGGGGAACGATTTCTGATTGGGATTAGTTCTTTGCAGGTGGAGGGTGATTTGGTTTTCTTATTTGATGAGTGAGGAGAGGTTGAGGTTTTCTGTTCTGTTGTTTTTTGTTGAGGGTTCTCTGTAGGAAGGGTTTCTGTTGGGATGGTTTCTGTTGGAATAAGAAGAGAGGGGATTTGGGGTTCTGTGGAGATATGAGCAGAATGGGTTGGGGAGATTACCTCAAGTATGAATTCTTCATTCAAGGATGCCCTCCATTCTTTGATGAGCTCCATCATAGCATGCCCTTCTGTCTGAGGTACAGAGGGTTCCCCCGGTGTAGAGTGAGGTTGCACAGACTTTTTCGCCTTCTTGGCAAATAGCCATTCTTCAAAGGCTTCTATCTCTCCATCTTCAAGGGGTTTGACTGTCTCCTCTGAAGATGTGGATATGAGAACAACCTTTCCTTTGTAACTTGCCTTCTTCTTCTCGAGGACAGAATGGAGGAAGTTGAGGGCAAAGCACTTTGAGACATCATCAGTGCCCACCCACTTCAGTATGGCCTCTTCTTCAGGCTCATAGTGGTCAAAGAATTGGATGATCTTATGGAGGGGTCCCATCCTCCATCTTCTCCATTCCAGTACACGAGCAAACTGTCTATCCGGTAAGGATAGATACCCTTCTTTGCCTGCATCAGGGTGTTCTGGTAATGTTGGCACCGGGTTCTGTTCTGGAGTGGCAACAGAGGTGAGGTTCTCTGGTTCCCCCTGAGTGTCTGCTACTTTCTCAGACACTGAGATTAAAGGTTTGATAACCTTCTTCTTGGTTTTGGTGGTTCTCTTCCTCTTAAGTGCAGCCTTCATGAGTGGAGAAGGTGCAACTTGTTGTGTTTTCTTCTCCCTTTTCTTCTTCTTCTTCTCCACAGAAGGTGCTTCAGGGAGAGGTTTCTGGACCTTGTCTCCTTGTTGTCTTTTGTTATCAAGCTGAAGCTGTCTCTTAAGCTCTGCCTTGATAGCAATTTCTCTATTTGGAGATGCAGATAGAAAGATTACCTTCGTGTGATCCAGAGGTATGGTCTTTCTCAAGGTGACACCTTGATTGAGAAGCAGTTCAGAGATGAGCAACCCATGGCCTAATTTCCCAGAATATAGGCATGTCTTGGGGTTCTTCTTTTTGATGAACTCAATCAGGGACCGTACCATAACTAGTCCCCAGTTGACATTTACTACATGATGTACTGCATAGAGGGCCTTGGCATTTGCAGTAGTGACATCATCAGTGGAGGTAAACTTGCACCATAAACATTTGTGGAAAATGTTAACGAGCAGCTCAAAATCCTTCTTGAGCAGGTGTTTCTTGATGGTTACTTTTTCCACTTCTTCACCTTTTCTGCAGTAGTTCCTTTTGAATTTAGGAACAGTGATGTCAGCTTCCTCTAGATCAAATAGAGAGGCCCTGCCTTCCTCTAGTTGAATGTCAAAAATTTTGTTGATGATGCCAGCGTCAACCGATATATCTTCTCCTTGTACCCTAGAGGTGATGGATTCATCTTTGTAGGACACGTTGAGGTAGAATTCAACAGTATCAATGTTGTTGTAGACTTCATATGTGTAGGAGATGACCTTGCTCAGTTGGCATTCTGTCAGGCCTTCGATGATGTTAGCCATTCTCTGTCCTTTTTCTGCAAATCTGGGTAGTACTTCCAGTTCGCACTTCATCCCTGTTAACACATTCTTGAGCAGAGTTGCTTTTTGTTCCTTGGAAAGGTCGGTAAAGTTTAGGAAAGCCATAACCGGATTTAGCAGTTGAAAGTTTTTAGAGAGATAAGGATTCGAAAGCTTGAGAGTAATGAAAGCAGTAGCGGTTTAGGTTGAAATGAGGATAATATATGGGTACAGGTTAGTGGACGCTTGATATTATTGGCAGTTCCAAGGTACCAATAAATGAAAATGGGGGCGCAGTAAATATTTTGCGGCTGTATACAGTTTTAAGGGTAAAAGGGTAAAAGACCTTCATTAAGTTACTAGGTCACCCGGTTTCTCAAATTTTTTCTAAGCCCACAACCTTCTGTTAGATGTAAGAAGAGGTTTTCTGTTGCTGAGGTGTTCTGTCAGGAACGGAGGTTCTCTGTTCAGGATAGAGAACAGAAGGGGTTAACAGAAGGGGTTCTGCAACAGGTATTCTGTTAGCAGAGATTTTGCAACAGAGGGCATTCCTTTTCAACTTTCTCTTGGTATTTCATCCATCATTCCCAATTCCTCTCTCAGTTTGTTGAATCTAGCCTCAGGTAGAGGCTTTGTCAGAATGTCTGCAAGTTGGTCTTCTGTTGGCACATGTTCCATGCATATGTGCTTCTTTTCAACATGATCTTTGATGAAGTGATGCCTGATCTCAATGTGCTTTGTCCTGGAGTGAAGAACTGGATTCTGAGTGATGGCAATGGCACTGGTGTTGTCAAAAAGCAATTTGATCTCCTTTGCTTGAATGCCATAATCCTTCAGCTGTTGCTTCATCCAGAGTAATTGAGCACAGCAACTCCCAGCTGCAATGTATTCAGCTTCTGCTGTACTTGTTGAGATTGAATTCTGCTTCTTGCTAAACCAGGAAACAAGCCTTCCTCCTAGCATTTGGCAGTGACCAGAAGTGCTCTTCCTGTCTAATCTGCAACCTGCAAAATCTGAGTCAAAGTAACCAATCAGTTCAAAGTTACCTCCCTTTGGATACCATAGGCCTGCATTTGGATTTCCGTTGATATATCTGATGATTCTCTTTGCAGCACTAAGATGGCTCTCCTTGGGCTTTGATTGGTATCTGGCACAGATTCCAACAGAGAATGAGATATCTGGTCTGCTTGCAGTCAGATACAACAGAGATCCTATGATTCCTCTGTAGGTAGTTGCATCAACATCTTTGCCTTCATCATCTGGACCAATTCCTTATGAGGTGTTCATGGGGATCTTCACTGAGGATTTGCCTTCCACTCCAAATTTCTTGATCAGATCTCTGGTATACTTCCCTTGATTGATAAAGATTCCTTCTGGAACTTGTTTGACTTGCAGTCCTAGGAAGTAGCTGAGTTCTCCCATCATACTCATTTCAAATTGACTCTGCATCACTTGAGAGAATTTCTTGCACAGTTCTGAATTAGTACTACCAAATATAATATCATCAACATATATTTGTACTAACAGAATATGATTAGCAACAGAGATTTGAAATAGAGTTTTGTCAACCTTTCCCTTAGTAAACCCATGGTTCACTAGGAATAGGGACAATGTGTCATACCATGCTCTGGGAGCTTGCTTAAGACCATAGAGGGCCTTTTTAAGCTTGTAGATACAGGAGGAGTGAGTAGGAATGACAAAACCTGGTGGTTGTTCCACATAAACCTCTTCTTCAAGATCTCCATTCAGAAATGCACGCTTGACATCCATTTGGTAGACCTTGATGTTGTTGTAGGCAGCATAGGCTAGAAATATTCTGATGGCTTCCAGTCTGGCAACTGGTGCAAAAGTCTCATCAAAATCTATTCCTTCTTCTTGGCAATAACCCTTAGCTACCAGCCTTGCTTTATTCCTTACAATGTTGCCATCTTCATCAACTTTGTTCTTGAATACCCATTTTGTTCCAATGACATTCTGGTGCTTTGGCCTAGGAACAAGTTCTCATACTTTGTTCCTTTCAAATTGAGTAAGCTCTTCTTGCATTGCATTGATCCAATCTGAGTCTGCAAGAGTTTCTTCTATAGTCATGGGTTCCATCTGAGATATATAGCAGACAAGCATTGTTTCTCTCCTTGTTGATGCTGATCTGGTCTGCACACCACTTCTGATATGTCCAATTACTTGGTTAGGGGGATGGTCTCTTAACCATGTCAGATCAGGTTCTGTCAGTTGTTGTCTGGTTCTCTCTGGTTCTTCATCTTCTGAATCTTCATCTTCATTCAATAGAATGGGGTTTGGTGCAAGTGTTGGAAATGCAGGGTTATCTGCTACCTCTTCTGTTGGTTCAGGTGTTCTGTCTTCTATGCTGACTTCTTTGAGGGTCTCTATTACTTCTTTAACAGAGGTGCTATCATCAAACTTCACATGTATAGACTCTTCAACATGTAGAGTCCTTCTGTTGAGTACTCTATAGGCTTTACTGGTGTTTGAATAGCCTATAAAGATACCTTCATCAGCTTTCTCTTGAAAGACTTTCAGATGTTCCTTTCCATTGTTAATAATGTAGCATTTGCATCCAAACACATGAAAGTAACTGATGTTGGGTTTTCTTCCTTTCCAAAGTTCATAAGGGGTCTTCTGGTGATTCTTATTGATCATGCTTCTGTTCTGGGTATAGCATGCAGTGTTGATTGCTTCAGCCCAGTATCTCATAGGTAGTCCAGATTCTGCAATCATTGTCCTTGCAGCTTCTTTTAATGTTCTATTCCTCCTTTCTGCTACGCCATTCTGTTGAGGGGTTCTGGCGGCAGAGAGTTGATGAAAGGTTCCATTTTGATCACAGAAGTCCTTTATGACTTGGTTGACAAATTCAGTTCCTCTGTCAGACCTGATTGTCTTAACCTTCAAATTCTTCTCAGTCTGAAGTTGCTTTAACAGAGATGGCAACTTCTGAAGAGTTTCATTCTTCTTTGACAGAAAGATAGTCCATGTAAATCTGGAGTAGTCATCAACCATGACTAGAGTGTATTTCTTGCCACCAACACTTGGAGTCTCAACAGGTCCAAATAAATCCATGTGAATCAGATTTAAAGGACTTGTAGAAAGATCTCAAGCAATGGGTTTGAAAGAGTTCTTCTGTTGTTTTCCCTTCTGGCATGCACTTCAGAGGGTCTCTTTCTTGTAAACTATGTCTGGCAGTCCATCAACAATGTATTCTCTTGCCAGTTTGTTGATTGTTTTGAAGTTCAAATGGCTAATCTTCTTGTGTCAGTCCCAGCTTAGTTTTGAATCTCCCTTGGCTATCAGGCAAACTCCATCCTTTGCAGTGTTCCAATCAACCACATAGATGTTCTTCTTCCTTGATGCTGTAAGAACCACTTCTTTTGTTGTCTCATGCTTCACATAGCAGAAGTCCTTTATGAATTCAACAGTGTAGCCTTTGTCACAGAATTGGCTAGCACTCAGCAAGTTGAACTTCAGGCCTTTGACATATGAGACATCATCAATGACTATCTGGTTCTTGATCAGCTTCCCTCTTCCTTTTGTTTGACCTTCTTTGTCATTACCTCCAAAGGTAACTCTAGGTCCTTTGCATTTCTGGAACTCTGTTAGGCAACTTTTGTCACCTGTCATGTGCCTGGAGCATCCACTATCAATAAACCATTCTTGCTCTGAGATAGCTCCAGCACACAGTTCCTGCAAGATCAAAAGAAGGATTTAGGTACCCAAGCAATGTTGGGTCCTGGGGGGTAATGGAGTCTGGGTAGTTGGTACCATTTTGGTCTCATCAAGTGAAACCTTGGTGGGTGGTACCCATTGTCCACCTGGTAGTTATAGTAAACTAAAGTGTGATTCACTTTGGGCAGATGCTTGTGAGGGTCATGCTTCCTGTTTACATACTTTTGCATAGCTTTCTTTGTTGGAAAGAAGTCCCATATACTATCAAGAGCAGAGGGACGGTTAGCTTTGGGCTTCTGAAGTTGACCAGCCAACCTCTTCTGCCTAAAGTTAACTCTCTCTTGATATCTACCCTTCTGGTGGTCATTTCTGGCACGGTTATCATGAGGTTGTCTGTCAATAAATGGTCTTTTATTTTTGTTTGTAACACCCCGGCCTCACAGGACCCGAGGTAGCTACTCTAGACCAATAGTACTGTCCTCACAAACCACCACGAGCCTTTACCGCGCACTTTGTCCTCACTCATGCGCGCCCTGAGAAACTTCCCAGGGGGTCACCCATCCCAAGACTACTCTCGTGCAAGCACGCTTAACTTTGGAGTTCTTGGGTGATGAGCTCCCTTAAAAGGAGATGCACCTCTGTTGGTATGAGTAGTACTATTAATCCTCTTAAATTAATCTCGGGTATTACAATCACCCCCACTTAGGATCGCAACGTCCTCGTTGCGCCCTTAAACCAATCTCAATAAAACCCCAGAATCTTGCCCCGCTAAGTGCCCGCCCGATATCTAACGGGTCAGCACACTGTCGCAGGGTTGCTCTGATACCACCTGTAACACCCCGGCCTCACAGGACCCGAGGTAGCTACTCTAGACCAATAGTACTGTCCTCACAAACCACCACGAGCCTTTACCGCGCACTTTGTCCTCACTCATGCGCGCCCTGAGAAACTTCCCAGGGGGTCACCCATCCCAAGACTACTCTCGTGCAAGCACGCTTAACTTTGGAGTTCTTGGGTGATGAGCTCCCTTAAAAGGAGATGCACCTCTGTTGGTATGAGAAGTACTATTAATCCTCTTAAATTAATCTCGGGTATTACATTGTTATTCTGAAAACCCTTTCTGTTGTTAGGTTTTCTACCAGGTTCATTATTTTTCAAAAAGGGTTTCTGTTGAACCTTTATCTTCCCTTTTTCTGGTCTGACTTCCTCATGAACAACCTTGGTGCCAGATACACCAGCTTGGCAGATGGGGCTAGAGATCAGTGGCACTATGACCTTATCTGCCTTAGCAACACTAGTGCTAGGCATTACGGAAGGCTCACCTGATTCTGTTGAGCCATAACCAAGACCAAAGCAAGTGCCAATTTGTTGATCAAGTAAAATATTTTCCATGGAAGACTAGGCCTTCTGGTAAGCTTTGTACTTAATCTCAAGAAGCTCAATTTCTCTTATTCTCTTGAGAAGAGAAACATTTTCAGTTTCCAGCTGATATCTCTCCTTAATTAGAAGATTGATTTTGATCTCAACCTCCTTTTTAAGTCAAGAATTTCAGCCTTCAGCTTACTGTTTTCTTCTGTGACAGAGGAATAAGTGGCTTGAATGGCCTTAAACTCTTCCCAAAATTCTGACATTGAATCAGAATCAAAAGCTAAGCCTACCGAAGAAAAACTAGATGTAGAAGTAGAGGTTACCTCATCATCAGAATGAGCCATGAGGCATAGGTCTTCTGTCTCAGTATCAAGGCAACAGAAGGCCTCATCAGAGTCAGAGTCAGAACTGGATTCTGTCTCAGACAGAGGGTCTTTCTCGAGCTGTTCTGTCACGAGTGCTTTCCTTCTTCTGGAATTGTCTTCATACTTCTTCTTTTCTCCATCATGCCCTTGTTTCTTGGACACTCTTGGATGTGGACACTCTGCCTTGAAATGTCCAGGTTGTCTGCAGTTGTAACAGAGAAGCTCACCACTGATCTCTGTTGTTTTGACCTTCTAGAAGGGCTTTCTGCTAAATGATGGACTTCTTCCATCTTTGGGATTCTTCATAAACTTCTTGAATCTCCTAGCAAAAGCAGCCATATATTCGTCAGATAAAAGTACTGAGGGGTCAAAATCATTTACCTTTGATGTGCTGGCAGTGAGGGCTGTAATGGTCCTCTCTTCTGGTACATCTTCTTTTTCTTCAATCATTTCAAACTCATGAGCTTTGAGATCTGAAATGAGCTTATCAGTGGGATAAGTCTTCACATCCTTGCTGGCTTGGACAGCAACCACCTTCATCTTCCATGCTGAGGGCAGTCCTCTCAACACCTTGAGGTTGATCTCCTTGATGGTGAGTTCCTTGCCTAGCTCAGAGATCTCTCCAGTGAGAGTGGGGAGCCTGTCATACATCTTGGAGATGCTTTCACCAGGAAGGAGCTTGAAGTCATCAAACTTCTTGTTAGCTATTGTCAGCTTGTTGTCCTTCTCTTGCTCATCACCAGCTCCTATGAGCTCAAGAGTATCCCAGATTTCCTTTGCAGTCTTGCACTTCTTTATCCTGTTGAAGTACCTATCATCAATGGACTTGTAAAGAATGTCTATAGCAATGTTGTCCAGATCGTACTTCCTTCTCTCTTCAGTAGTCCACTCAGATTTGGCCTTATTGATCATCTGAGGTCTGGTGTTATCAATAGCATGCTCTGGGTTGACCTTCTGGAAGCTTGTGAAGGGCCCAATGTCAAGTACTTCCCACATCTCATCATGCAGAGCACAGAGATGTGCCTTCATTCGGATCCTCCAGTCCTCAAACTTGAGATCTGAGAACATAAGATTCTTGGAAAGGGAGTGATCCATTATATCAGATTAAAAATGAGGTAAAACAGAAAAACAAGTGGATCTTTGTTCTGCAAATAACCTAAGAGATTATTAGAACAAGGAGGCTCTGATACCACTTGTTGGTCCCGGTTGTACTGGATACAGTCTAGAGGGGGGTGAATAGACTGTATTGGTTTTTAACTTTTTCAAGCTAAGTACCAGATTTAACAGAATAGCCTGTTCTGTTGGCAGAAAAGACTTGCAGCAGATGAGGTTCTGGTAGGGAGTTCTGTTAGCAGCCTCAGAGAAGCAAAGGCAGTAGGCCTTCTGTTAACTCACAAAACAAGTTCTGCTGAACACAGATACCAAGTCTTTGGAGTTAAGCAGTTCAAATAAAAGCGACTAATAAAATGCAGTAAGTAAATGACACCAGGGCTTTTTATAGTGGTTCAAGGAACAACTTGTTCCTCTAGTCCACCGTTCCACTAAGCTTGTAAAAACGACCGTTTACAACGCCTTAGCCCTATCACTTAAGAAGCTCTCCACGTCTTCTTCAAGTGTAGATGTCTTCTTGGATGCACTTCTGGCTTCCCTAAGACTGGTCCTTTCACTGAGCTTTCCCGGAAGTATCACCACTTCACTGCTCCAGGTACTTGGACGTCCTTCTTGTGAAAGAAGAGGCTCTGTTGAGAACAGAGGTTCCTCCAACTTGCTTCGTTACAAAAGATTTGTATATGAAGAGCTTGAAGAGTTGAAGAACGATGAGAACTTTGCTTGAGTTGGAAGTAAGGATCTTTCCAACGTCTGCCTTCTCTTGTAGAAGATAAAGAAGATTTAATCTCAAGGAGGCTTTTTGCGTTTTTAGCATTTTGAATATTTTGTATGCGCACAGTTGTAGCAAAGTTGTCCGGTTGTTCTTCGTAGTGTATCTTTTATACTGAGGTTGTCTTCCCGTTGGAGGAGAAGGAGGACAACTGCATTAAATGAGCGAGCAATTGACTTGACCAATAGGACCCGGCAAAGTTGGCGGGTTACTATTTTGGGATAAAGTTATCCTGACATTGCGGCCAATCATCTGCAATTACTCTACAGAGTACGGGAGGCATTAAATGTGCATTTAATGCGCGTACTGTAGCTTTTCCGTTCAAGACTCCTAGCCGTTGAATGAATCTTTCAGTTGGTTTACCGGCTTGTTGAAATTCTTCTAAGTGTCGGGCCTTCTGGTGTCTTTAGCAGAGAGTTGATCAGAGAAGGTCTTGAGCACTTCTGTTGAAGAAATATCCAACAGAGAACCAGGAGGGTTTCTGTCAGAGTAAAGGCTAACAGAGACCCTGAGGTCTTCTGTTCTGGAGCAGAGAACCAAAGGTCTTCTGTTCAACCAAAGCCTTATCAAGGGTCCTCTGTCAGGGGGTCTTCTGTTCTGGAGGCCTTCTGCTCTGGAGGCCTTCTGCCAGTTGATTATGAAAGACACGAAAAGCACCTAAGAGGGGGGGGGGTGAATTAGGTGTTTAAAAAATTGTGCTTGAGATATGAAGGCAGCGGAAACAATCAAAAATAGAACAAACAGTTTACGTGAGTGTTAGTGCACAAACGAATGTAAATTAGTGTGTGTGTGTTCAAACAAGAAAGCAATTAACAAGTAAGAACACAATGATTTATAGAGGTTCGGCTAATCTTACTCCTCTACCTAAGGGCACCTCCCTCAGGATTTCCAAATCCACTAAAAATGGTCTCCCTTGAACGCAAGAAGAGCACCACCTAAAGTTTTGGCAAACAAACCCTTGCCAATGAGTATGAGTTTTACACGGGCTAACTCACAACCTAATGGTTTTCAAGAGGATCAACCAAAAACCTCAACTAATGATTTTCTAGAGGCACACCAAAAACCTCACAGTGGTTTTCAAGAGGCACAACCACACAACCTCAACTAAGTTGGTTTTACAACGGGCTAACCAACAACCTAAGATTGGTTTTAGGGAAACCAAACAAAACCTTACAAGATGGAGAACAAATACAAGTAGAGAATATGATCTCAAACTCTCAAGCAGAATATAAAGACTGATGTTTGACGTAGAGTTGAGAATTACAAGGCAATACACACAAAGATATAAAGTATTATCAAGAACAAGTGCGATTGCAAATATCAAGTAGCTCTCTCAAAAATTGGTTTTATCAAGATTAAA
The DNA here is from genome assembly GCA_945859875.1 of Cuscuta europaea. Taxonomy (NCBI): domain Eukaryota; kingdom Viridiplantae; phylum Streptophyta; class Magnoliopsida; order Solanales; family Convolvulaceae; genus Cuscuta; species Cuscuta europaea. The sequence goes on along the minus strand of CAMAPE010000052.1, from coordinate 5,800,164 downwards.
AATATGAATTTCAAGAGCTTAAAACCAATGTGAATTTCTGCAAATAAATTTTAAAGTGATAGCACAAGCAGAATTCAAGACAGAGAGATTAAGAAAAGCTTCAGGAGACGAAGTGGACTTTTTCGCAGAATATTCAAGGTGTAAAGTATTTCGTCAGGAATTTTTTCGTGTGGAATTTTTCGTGTGTAATCCGTGTTTTGATCAGTGTAGAAGACGAAGTATATATAGGAAAAGATTTGGCCGTTGAAGATTTGAAATCAAAGATTTGGAAGGAAAGAATCGCTGAATTATTGGCTTTAACGGCTATAATATCAATTATTGATATTTGATTGATTTCCATATTTGGAAGATAGTGCCAACGGCTAGAATGATTAATAAAGAAGCTCCAACGTTCAGAAAAGGATATGGGTCCCCAAATAAATTAATTGTCTTTACCAGACGACAAAATAAGATATTTGTCTTTACGGGAAAAGTCAATCGAAAGAATAGCGCTGAACTTAGGAATTAATTTGAATTGAAGTCTGGATTGATTTCTAAGGAAAAAATACTTAGAATAAAGATTAGTGTAGCAGACTTCTAGGAGAACAACCTCTCAGAAGGAGCGGGCTGCTAAGGGCACAGGGCTAGGAGCAGTAGCCTCAGCAGTTGGCTCGAAGAAATTTGACTTGAGCAGTTGGCTGAAAAAATTTGGCTTGAGCAGTTGGCTCGGCAGGTGGCTTGGCAGTTGGCTCAGCAGAGGGCTCGACAGTTGGCTTGGCAGTTGGCTCAGCAGATGCCTCGAGCAGTTGGCTGCCGAAAAGGTCAACTTAAAAACCAAACTCTAGAGAACTTTAACCACGATTGAAACACATAATAAAGAGGGATATAGAGCTCTTAAAAATGAGGTTAAGCTGCAGCAAAAGGATGGAGAAAAAGCTTGAAGACAGCTCACTCAAAACAAGAGAAATTCAAAGAAGGAAAACTAGTTAACTATTTTGAAAAAGTACTCAACTGCTGGGGAAAACTTAGGAATTTGATTCTGCTGTGCAAAAGTAAAATGTTTGATTAGTCAAAAGAATATATTTGAAGTGATAAAAATGAATTTGAGAGCTTTTAATATGCAATCCACACATTCTTGATAAAATGGCTTTTCTAGCTATCAAGAAAGACTATTTTTAGTGGATCGACTTGAATGAGTAAACCTGCAGCATCTCAACACACATATTAGCTTCATTATTTTTAAACATAAAAAACTAAAGGTAGCACAAGTCGGCTAATAATCTCCCCCTTTTTGATGTTGACAAATAATGACTTCAAGAGAGCATAAAAACAGTTAGGAGCATATGAGAAAAAAATATAACAGCAAGCTCCCCCTCACTTCATGCAACTCTCTTGATACCAAAATATATAAACACTCTCCCCCATACAAAGAGAATCTCTTTCCTCTTTTTGATTGACTTAGGTCAGGGACTTTTTCCTTTATCAGTATGAGACTTACTTGAAGTCAACATATTTCTCCCCCTTTGTCAATATCAAAAATGGAGGGTCATTGAGAGAATAAACAAAGAATTGCACATAGAGGAGCAGGTAGGAGAATTTTAAAGAATGTAGGGGTTGTGTTATGATCATGTTAACAAATGATTAAGTATAGAGAACATTGTTGTTCGTCCAGATCTTGATCTTTACAACCTCATTCATGTCTTGATGCTTCTGTCATCTGCCTGATACCAATTTGAATCAACTTTGAACCAATTTCAGTCATCTGCTAGGTAGCAGCAGTCCGCTAGTTGTAGCAGTTGTCCGCTTTTTCTTTTTCAGTACATCTTGATCACTTTCCTGGAGCATTCCACCTTGAGGACTAGTGTTTTCCATACTTAACCGATAATAGATCAAGGCACACAATCCCAATTTATGATTGACAGTGAATGGAATCACTTTAATTAATTTCAAGCATTCCCAATTCACGTCTTAAAAAGCTAAAACGTGCATAATCTAGCGGTTTGGTGAATATATCCACTAGTTGGTGTTTAGTGTCCACAAAATCAACACAATGTCTCCTTTTTGCACATGATCACGAATAAAGTGATGACGGATCTCAATATGTTTGGTCCTTGAGTGCAAAACATGATTTTTGGAAATATTAATAGCACTAGTATTATCACAAAACACAGGCACATTTGTAAAATTCAAATTGTAGTCTTTTAATGTTTGAATCATCCATACAATTTGAGCAACACAGCTGCCTAAGGCAACATATTCTGCTTCAGCAGTAGATATGGCAACTGAGTTTTGCTTCTTAGATGACCAAGACACTAAAGAATGACCAAGAAATTGACAAGTACCACTGGTACTTTTCCTATCAACTGTACACCCAGCATAATCAGCATCACTATACCCAACTAAGGAGAAATTGGATCCCTTTGGATACCAGAGTCCTAGGTTGGTTGTGCTTTTAACATATCTAATGATGCGTTTAACAGCCACAAGATGAGATTCCTTTGGGCAAGATTGATAGCGAGCACAAACACAAACAGCATGCATAATATCAGGTCTAGAAGCAGTTAAATACAATAAGCTACCAATCATACCTCTATAGACCTTTTCATCAGTGGGTTTGCCATTTTCATCTTTGTCAATCTTGGCAGTTGAGCTCATTGGAGTATCAAAATGTCTACCTTCTTGTAGATTAAACTTTTTAACCAACTCCTTAGCATATTTGGATTGACTTATAAAAGTTCCTTCCTTCATTTGTTTGATTTGCAGTCCAAGGAAGAATGTGAGTTCACCCATCATGCTCATCTCAAACTCACTGGTCATGACTTTAGAAAATTCTTCACACATAGAGTGATTAGTAGAACCAAATATAATGTCATCAACATAAATTTGAACTAACATAATATCATTAGCCAAAGTGCGTACAAACAATGTTGAGTCAATAGCCCCTTTTGAAAAACCATTTTCAAGAAGATATTTTGAAAGCCTTTCATACCAAGAACGTGGGGCCTGTTTTAAATCATAGAGAGCCTTCTTAAGCTTGTATGCATGGTTTGGAAAGGTGACATTTTCAAAACCAGGAGGCTGCTCCACGTAAGCTTCCTCCTTAAGGATTCCATTTAAAAATGCACTTTTAACGTCCATTTGAAAAAGTTTAAAATCCATGTAACTAGCATAAGCAAGAAGCATCCTAATGGATTCTAACCTAGCAACAGGAGCAAAGGTTTCCTCATAATCAAGTCCCTCTACTTGATTATACCCTTTCACAACAAGTCGGCTTTTGTTGGTGATAATCTCACCTCCTTCATCCAACTTATTTCTAAAGACCCACTTTGTACCAATAACGGGATGGTTATTTGGTCTTTCAACCAATTCCCAAACGTCATTACGTTCAAACTGGTCTAACTCCTTTTGCATGGAAATTATCCACTCATCATTGCTTAAGGCTTCCTCTATATTTTTGGGCTCAAATTGACTAACAAATGCATAGTATGCACAAAGGTTAATGTTACCTCTAGTCCTTACGCCTTTAGAGATGTCTCCAATTATGTTCTTAGCCGGATGGTCCTTCAAGCCTTTGTAGGCAGCCGACAGTTGGCTGGTTTGTTCAGCAGGTGGCTGATCTTGAGCGGCAGTCGGCTGGTCTTGAGTGGCAGGCGGCTGGTCTTCAGCTTCATCATCTGAAAAGATAAGTTCCTTTCTCGGCCCAAATGGGTTAGTCTCATCAAATTCAACATGTATAGACTCTTCTACACATCTAGTTGATTTATTAAAGACTCTATAAGCTTTACTAACCGAAGAATAACCAAGAAAAATACCTTCAGTGGATTTTGCATCAAACTTACCCAACTGATCCTTAGTGTTCAGAATATAGCATTTACATCCAAATACTTTGAAGTATGACATGTTTGGTGCTCGTCCATGCCACAATTCATAGGGGGTCTTCTTTAGAATGGGGCATAGTAGTACTCTATTAAGCATGTAGCAAGCTGTATGGATGGCTTCTCCCCAAAAGTATTTAGGCAGATTGTGTTCATTCAACATGGTGCGTGTCATCTCTTGAAGGGTTCTATTCTTTCTTTCTGCCACACCATTTTGTTGAGGAGTCCGAGGGGCTGACAAGTTGTGATCTATACCATGATCATCACAGTAGGCTTCAAATTCAGCATTTCTAAATTCTCCTCCCTATCACTCCTTATGCTTGTGATTGTATACCCTTTCTCATTCTGTATTCTCTTGCATAACTTAGCAAACGCATTAAATGCATCATATTTATGTGCAAGCAAGAGAGTCCAAGTAAATCTAGAGTAATCATCTACAATCACATAGACATACTGGGCACCACCTAGGCTAGCTACACCAATTGGTCCAAAAAGATCCATGTGTACTAGTTGTAAGGGATGTGAAGTTGAAACAACCTTCTTTGGTTTGAAAGAAGTTTTGTGTTGTTTCCCCAGTTTACATGCATCACAGAATTGCAACTTGGCAGATTTCATATTAGACAGTCCAACAACAAGATTCTTAGAAGACAATCTAGAGAGCAAATCAAAGCTAGCATGTCCTAGTCTTCTATGCCACAGAAAAGAATCATCATGAGAAGAATGAAGACACGTAATAGTAGAGTGATGGAAATCAGAACTAGAAAATCTATATAAATTACCATCACGTTGAGCAGAAAAGAGCACATTATTATTATCTCTATCATAAAAGGTGCAAGCATTGGCAGTAAACACAACCTTATGGCCATCATCACACAACTGACTGATGCTCAAAAGATTATATTTAAGACCATCAACAAGTAGCACATCTTTAATGGAAGTAGAGTTAGAAATACTTACCTTCCCTTTGCCTATTACCTTCTTCTTTGATTTGTCACCGAGTGTGACATTACCACCAGCTTTGGAGGTTAACGTTTTGAACCATGCTTTGTCCCCGGTCATGTGTCTTGAGCAGCCACTGTCTACTATCCAAGTGGTGTTTTAGGTGCTCAAGAATGGCTACAAAAACATTCAATATTTTGAATATGGTACCCTTTTAAAGTTGGGTCCTCTAGGGTTAGTTTCGGAACCCTTGACTACCCATCTTGGTCTCTTCCAAGGTGGAATCAAGTTACCCATCTCAACCAGTTGCTTCACTTTGCAATCAGTCACTAAATGACCAGACTTCATGCAATAGTGGCATGACTTTAGAGGTGTCTTTGACTGGTGTATGCTGGAAGAGGGTTTAACAAAACCTTTTAGTTTATTAGAAAAGTATTTTGTTGTTATTTCAACAACCTTAGGGTCCTCTTCAAAACCAAGTCCCCTCTTATTAGTGTTTGGGTATTGAGAATCCCAAACTGCCTCTTGAGTAGGCCTAATATGATACAACTTGTTTAAAGAGTAACTCTGCTGGTCACTGATCGTTTTAAGAGTATCATATTCTTTTGATAAAAATTCATTTTTGCGTGAAAGCTCGAGTTTTTCTTTTTCAAGAATATCAAATTTAGATTGTAAATCTTTGAGCTTCTTTTTCAAAATTTTCTTCTCTTCCAGAGTCTGAAACAAATCGGACTGACATTGTTCAAAAGCTTCTCTAATCTCATCAAATGAAAAACCATGAGATGAAGAGTAAGAAGAACAAGAGCTTACCTCATCATCTTTGTGAGCCATGTAGCAGACATGTGCGTGCTCATCATCTGATTGCTCACTGGAGGAGGAGGATTCATCGGAATTGAGACCATCCCAGATTGCTTGCAATGCTTTGCCTTTCTTCTTCCAGCCACCTTGATGTTTCTTATCAGCAGTTGGCTGCTGTTTTAGCTTTGGGCAGTAGGCCTTTGTATGCCCTGGTTCACCACACTCATAACATTTTAGAGTATTAGAATTATATTTCTTACCTTTGGCAGCAGACTTGTCAGGTCTTTTGTCCTTGTTCCATTTGACAAACTTTTTGTAGCGCTTGAACAAGGCTTCCTCATCTTCTTCACTTTCAGTTTCACTCTCCTGGGAACTTTCAGCAGTAGGCTGAACTTTGTTCTTCAATTTCATCTTGGAGGAGTGACAGTATTGCTTTTTACTTTGACTTTGCTGCTCATACTTCTCTTTATTGAGATTTAGAGCCATAGTCTTGTGAGCCAGCTTATCTTGGGCATCCTCACTGCGTTGTCTTGCTAAGTATAATTCGCGAGACATCAAAGTACTCCATATACTAGCAGTAGACATGTTAGTTCATTGAGGTGTAAGATTAACAATAACATTCTCCCACAGTTTAGGTAAAGAATATAGAATTTTAAGGTTTACCTCCTGGGTAGAATATTTCTTACCCAACTTACTCAACGAGGAGAGGATATCATTAAACCTCTTGCTCATATCCTGGATGGATTCATTTGGCTTCATCTTGAAGCTTTCATACTCGGATGTACCAAGAGCAATCTTGGTTTGTTTGATTTGAGTATCTCCTTCATGAGTTGTTTCAAGCATGTCCCATACTTCTTTTGCAGATTTGCATTGGCTAACTCTTGAGAACTCATCTGGACCAAGAGCACAGTGAAGAGCATTGATGGCTTTTGCATTCAAACTTAGTTGTTTCTTGTCTATATCATTTAGCTCGTCCATCTCCTTTGGTAAAGTCACTGCATTCACAGTCTTAGAAGGAACATAAGGACCTTTAACAATTAAAATCCAAATGTCATAATCAACAGACTGAATATAATGTTCCATTCTCATCTTCCAATAGGCATAATTATCACCATTGAAGAAAGGAAGTTTGGAGATGCTGTGAGAAGACATCTTAGAAATTAAGCGCAAACAAAAGACTAGCAGAGCATTCAAATACACTAGCAGAGGGATCAACACACAGTTCACTTAAGCACACAAGAGAGGATCACTAGGTACAATTAAGTACTATTCCAGTAACCTGCTCTGATACCAATTGAAAGACACGAAAAGCACCTAAGAGGGGGGGGGTGAATTAGGTGTTTAAAAAATTGTGCTTGAGATATGAAGGCAGCGGAAACAATCAAGAATAGAACAAACAATTTACGTGAGTGTTAGTGCACAAACGAATGTAAATTAGTGTGTGTGTGTTCAAACAAGAAAGCAATTAACAAGTAAGAACACAATGATTTATACAGGTTTGGCTAATCCTACTCCTCTACCTAAGGGCACCTCCCTCAGGATTTCCAAATCCACTAAAAATGGTCTCCCTTGAACGCAAGAAGAGCACCACCTAAAGTTTTGGCAAACAAACTCTTGCCAATGTGTATGAGTTTTACACGGGCTAACTAACAACCTAATGGTTTTCAAGAGGATCAACCAAAAACCTCAACTAATGGTTTTCTAGAGGCACACCAAAAACCTCACAGTGGTTTTCAAGAGGCATAACCACACAACATCAACTAAGTTGGTTTTACAACGGGCTAACCAACAACCTAAGATTGGTTTTAGGGAAACCAAACAAAACCTTACAAGATGGAGAACAAATACAAGTAGAGAATATGATCTCAAACTCTCAAGCAGAATATAAAGATTGATGCTTGACGTAGAGTTGAGAATTACAAGGCAATACACACAAAGATATAAAGTATTATCAAGAACAAGTGCGATTGCAAATATCAAGTAGCTCTCTCAAAAATTGGTTTTATCAAGATTAAAAATATGAATTTCAAGAGCTTAAAACCAATGTGAATTTCTGCAAATAAATTTTAAAGTGATAGCACAAGCAGAATTCAAGACAGAGAGATTAAGAAAAGCTTCAGGAGACGAAGTGGACTTTTTCGCAGAATATTCAAGGTGTAAAGTATTTCGTCAGGAATTTTTTCGTGTGGAATTTTTCGTGTGTAATCCGTGTTTTGATCAGTGTAGAAGACGAAGTATATATAGGAAAAGATTTGGCCGTTGAAGATTTGAAATCAAAGATTTGGAAGGAAAGAATCGCTGAATTATTGGCTTTAACGGCTATAATATCAATTATTGATATTTGATTGATTTCCATATTTGGAAGATAGTGCCAACGGCTAGAATGATTAATAAAGAAGCTCCAACGTTCAGAAAAGGATATGGGTCCCCAAATAAATTAATTGTCTTTACCAGACGACAAAATAAGATATTTGTCTTTACTGGAAAAGTCAATCGAAAGAATAGCGTTGAACTTAGGAATTAATTTGAATTGAAGTCTGGATTGATTTCTAAGGAAAAAAATACTTAGAATAAAGATTAGTGTAGCAGACTTCTAGGAGAACAACCTCTCAGAAGGAGCGGGTTGCTAAGGGCACAGGGCTAGGAGCAGTAGCCTCAGCAGTTGGCTCGAAGAAATTTGACTTGAGCAGTTGGCTGAAAAAAATTTGACTTGAGCGGTTGGCTCGGCAGGTGGCTTGGCAGTTGGCTCAGCAGAGGGCTCGGCAGTTGGCTTGGCAGTTGGCTCAGCAGATGCCTCGAGCAGTTGGCTGCCGAAAAGGTCAACTTAAAAACCAAACTCTAGAGAACTTTAACCACGATTGAAACACATAATAAATAGGGATATAGAGCTCTTAAAAATGAGGTTAAGCTGCAGCAAAAGGATGGAGAAAAAGCTTGAAGACAGCTCACTCAAAACAAGAGAAATTCAAAGAAGGAAAACTAGTTAACTATTTTGAAAAAGTACTCAACTGCTGGGGAAAACTTAGGAATTTGATTCTGCTGTGCAAAAGTAAAATGTTTGATTAGTTATAAAGAATATATTTGAAGTGATAAAAATGAATTTGAGAGCTTTTAATATGCAATCCACACATTCTTGATAAAACGACTTTTCTAGCTATCAAGAAAGACTATTTTTAGTGGATTGACTTGAATGAGTAAACCTGCAGCATCTCAACACACATATTAGCTTCATTATTTGTAAACATCAAAAACTAAAGGTAGCACAAGTCGGCTAACAGATTATACTAAAGAACTTTACAAGGAAAAATCTAATACATTAAGTCTAAAGAGGGGTACTCTAAAGTCCTAATTAATATAGCATCATCAAAACCTAATTACAAATATTCCTTACACCATTCCTGAGACCCAAGAAAAAAAGGAACATGAGGAGGACGCCACGACCGACAAGGCCGCAGGCGAGGATGTTTTCCAGGAGGCCATCGACCTCACGAATGACCTTCGCCACCAGCTCAATGGCGGTGCCCCTGACGCCCACATCGCCCTGGAGAAGAAGCGCCTAGACAAGGGCGACAATGCATCGGGGCAACTGGCTTTTCCTGCCGTTGACCCTGAGCTCCAAGCCACGCTCTCGGCTATCATCGACAGTCTGGCTCAGAACCCCACCGTCCTTAGTGCACTCATGCCAAGGACTGGGGAGAACACGACGTCACCTCCTCAACCCCAGCCGTTGGCCATCAAGATAGGCAACGACGAAGGGGTGATGCCCCAGGACACGACGTCGTCCCACTCCCACCCTGCTTCCCTGCTTCGAGCTGGACCAACCTCAGCGCGTGGAAAAGCCTCAGGCTTTAATAGGCTAGGTGACACGTGCCGGCGGCCTGCTTCGGAGAGGATGGCGGGACGGATTGGTGAGTGTGATCTTGACTCACCAAGGGAAAGCTTGGGGTCCGTATCCCGGACAGAGGATCGGCCCCGCCTGGACAAAAGCAAGGGGAAACTGCACGAGGGTGACGCACGCCACCAAATTAACACGACTCACGCAGCCCGCTTGCAGACACAGGGCGCCACCACAGCCGCCAAGGACCCCAGGGACGAGGTGATCGCCCAACTCGAGCGAAGGCTCGCTCAGATGGAGGCCAAACAGTTGGCCACCACCCCCACGGGCAACTCATCCAGGGATCCCGGCTTCAACGCCCTTCTACACAAGGTCAGCATCCTCGAGAGGGAGTTGGCCAAAGGACGAGGAGACCGCATCATCCAAATCAGGATGAGAACTCCCTTCACTGCCAGGGTACTCTCGGCCCCTATCCCCGAGAAGTACAGGGGAAATGCCATCAAGCCTTATGACGGCCGCTCCGACCCTCAGGAGCACTTCAGCCGCTATCAGAACAACATGCTGATGGTGAACGCGTCGGACGAATACCTCTGTCGTTAGTTCCTGTCCACTTTGGAAGGGCCGGCGTACGAGTGGTTCAACGCGCTCCTCGAAGGAAGCATAGACTCATGGCAGGATCTTGCCCAGCGCTTCCTCACCCACTTTGCCGAGAGGAAGCGCGCGAAGAAATATTTCACCCATCTTCTCTCCATCAAGCAGCAACATGACGAATCACTCCGGTCATTCATCGATCGATGGACGAGGGAGACCGATGAGGTCGAGGGGGCCGATGAGCGCACCGTCCTCGTCCTCTTTCAGGGCGCCCTCCGCAACACCCCATATGCAAGGATTCTCATCACCGACCCTCCGAGTTCATATATGAAGGCGCTCCAGCGAGGGAACTTATACGCTGACACCGACGAGCTCCACAGCCACAAGAAGGAAGGAGTGCACCCCTCCAAGAAGATGAACACTGCGCCAGCTCCCGGCGCACCCTCGGCCGGGGACCGAGGTCAGGGAGGACAGGGCCGCCATGGGTCCGGCGGACAGAACAAGAAGGACCGCCCATGGCGGCCAAGGATGGAAAGGCCGAAGACCCCCCTCACTCATTCGGTCAGCTTCATCCTCGATTATGCCGAGGAACATGATCTCATTGAGTGAGATCCTCGGTCGTCGAAGGAAATCTACGCCATTCATCAGGGCGGCACCTACTGCCGTTACCACAGAAACACCTCCCACAACATGGACGACTGCGTCACGCTGAAGAGAGCCATCGAAAAGCCGATTCGTCAGGGGGAACTCTACCAATTTGTTAAGGGTGGCCTACACAAAAATACGTGGGTAAACACCGGCGAAAATGGGGGCGAACCCTCAACGAAGAAGCGCGAGATCGACAGACTCGGTGATGACGACGAGGAGTTCGAGGAGCCTCCTCCGAAGAAGAACCACATCCATCTCATTATGGGGGGCAACACCGGGGGGAGGGGACTTAGCCACCCAGAGGAAGAAATGGGCCCAATCCCTTTACATCGGGGAGGTGTCCCACACTCTCCCCCCAACCGAAGAAGCAGCAGACGGAGGCGATCACCTTCACCGAAAACGATCTGCCTCCAGGCCCCGCATCACACAGGGACGCCCTCGTCATCCGATGTGAGATAGGTAACTCTATCATCCACCGCACTTACATCAATACGGGGAGCTTCGTCAACGTCATGTACCTTGACACGCTCAAGCAGCTGAAGCTGCACAAGGCCACTCATGCTCGTCAACATCAACGTCAATGACAACGACATGATCGTCAAGAGCAAACAATCTACCACTCATGCTGATGACCTCCGAGAAATTTTTGAAATCATGAAGAAGTTCCAGCTCCGCCTGAACCCGAAGAAGTGCACCTTCGGCATCCAGGGAGGCAAGTTCCTCGATTACATGGTCAGCCGAAGGGGAATTGAAATAAATCCGGAGAAGATCCAGGCCATTGTTAACATGGAGCCACCACGAAATGTGAAGGAGGTACAACGGCTGACGGGACGCTTTGCGGCCTTAAACCGTTTCCTCACGAAATCGGCTGAAAGATCTCTCCCTTTCTTCCAGATCATGCGCAAGGCAAACAACTTCAAGTGGACGATGGGGTGCCAGCAAACATTTGAGGAGCTCAAGCAGTACCTATCGTCCCTTCCCGTGCTTTCCAAGACCAAAGCCGGTGAAACCCTCTTCTTGTACTTGGTGGTGAGCACGTCGGCCATCAATTCCGTGCTCATCCGTGAGGATGAAGGGGTGCAGAAGGCAATTTTCTATGTCAGCAAGAAGTTACGGGAGGCCGAGCTCAGGTACTACCCCATTGAGAAGACGGTACTAGGCATTGTCCACGCGGTGAAAAAGCTAGGGCACTACTTCCAGGCCCATGTCGTCCACATCTTGACCGAGCAGCCCCTCGGCGCACTCATGCGGAGCCCCACCAGTTCCTCACGGATGGTGAAATGGGCAATCTTCCTTAGCCAATTCCAGATTGAAATCAAGCCGAGGCCATCAATCAAGAGGCGAGCCTTGGCCGACTTTGTCAGCGAGTGCACGGAAAGGGAGACGGTCGCTACCACACCGGGCCAGAGCCAGATGAAGCATGGACTCTCTTCACTGACGGTTCATTGGCCGCCAAAGCATGTGGGGGTGGCGGCGTCCTCATCTCCCCTGAAGGGTTTAGAGCATACTATGCCATCCGCTTCAACTTCAGGGTATCCAACAACGAAGCCGAGTTTGAGGCCCTCCTCAGCGGCTTCAGACTCGCCGCCGGCCTCAAAACGCGACACATCTGAATCAGGTGCGACTCTAAGCTGGTTGTGGGCTAGATCGATGGCTCATACGAGGCCAAAGAAGGGAGGATGAGGCAATACAAACAGGCGGCCGAGGAGTTCCTCAAGGCATTTGAAACCCATGAGATCACACAGATCCCGAGGGCAGAGAATGATGAGGCCGACATCCTCTCCAAGCTCAGCACAGACACTCCAGAGCACATCTCCAAGATAGCCAAGGTCGAAGAGCTAAGCATGTCCAGCATCCATGCCAGCCTGGTCATGTGCATCCAGCATCGGTTGGAGGACTGGATCACCGACATCGTAACCTTCATCACTTCGGGAGAGTTGCCCCAGGACGAGGAGAGGTCCAAGCTGGCCAAACTCAGGGCCCCAAGCTACACCATCGAGGATGGAAAGCTCTACAAAAGATCTTACAACGGCACTCTCCTCCGATGCCTACACCCAGATGGGGCCGAAATGCCCATGAAGGAAGTCCACTGCGGCGTCTGCTCCTCACATGAGGGCCCTTTCAGCATGTCCCGACGTCTCGTCGTCCAGGGCTATTTTTGGCCGACGATGGTGCGGGATTGTGCCAATCTTGCAAGGAAGTGTACTGCGTGCCAGGTCCTTCAGAAGGCCCCTGGTCGGCCAGCCGTCAACTATGCCCCGGTCAGCACCGCATTCCCATTCTCAAGATGGGGGATTGACCTGGTCGGCCCCTTACCCAGAGCCGCCGGTAATAACCGCTACATCATCGTCTCCGTCGATTACTTCACCTAGTGGGTTGAAGCGGAACCTTTGGCCAGCATCACAAGAGCAAGATGTCAGAGGTTCACCCACAAGAATATCCTTACCCGCTTCGGCGTTCCCCAGGAGATCATATCTGATAACGGCACCCAGTTCGAGGCCGCACCCTTCCAAGAGCTCCTCCAGGAATGGGGGATCAGACATCATTTCTCATCCGTTGCCTATCCTCAAGGTAACGGGCAAGTTGAGAATGCCAACAGAACCATTCTGGAGGGCCTGAAGAAGAAGCTCCAAGACGCAAGAGGCAGTTGGGCTGATGAGCTCCCCAACATTCTGTGGTGTTACCGTACAACGCCGAGGAGGACGACAGGCGAATCACCCTTTGCCCTTTCCTATGGTTTTGAGGAAAAGGCACCCACAGAGGTCACCATACCCAGCCGACGAGTGGAGCAGTATGAACCTGAGGCCAACGAATAAAGCATGAAGGTCGACCTCCACCTGATCGAAGAAAGGCGAGAGCATGCCTTCATCCGGACAGAGAACTACTGGCGTCAAGTAAAATCATACTATGACGCCAAGGTACGTTCCCGGGAATTCCAAGTGGGGGACTATGTCCTTCGCTGAAGGGAGGTGAGCAAGCCGACGGAAGGTGGCAAACTGGCACTCAAATACGAAGGCCCATACATCGTCAGCGCCGTAGTCAAGCCCGACACCTACAAAGTAAAACACCCAAATGGGTCCAATGTACCACGAACGTGGAATGTACATCACTTGGTGAAATTCTATCAATAATCCGGGGATGGCGAAGCCGGCAAAGCCCTCACCTTTCCTCGGGTTGTTGATCGTATACCACCCTCGGCCTCGAGCCACTTATCAATGAAAGTTGTATTCTACTTGTTTTTTTCTAAAAAATTTAAGGAAAAGATAACATATTACATCGACCCCTTAGAGCGAAACGCTCAGGAAAGGCCGACAGAGCACATTGTATCGGCCTCTTAGAGCGAGACGTTCAGGTAAGGCCGACGGTGTCCCTAGGTCGAGGGGCCCGCAAAGAGCCCACATCTTGAAATGGGAAGCTCACTGAGTCATCCACTCGCGAAATCGTAGGACGGCAGGTCTGAAATCATGGCCGAGGTGACAAAAATCCCCAAACTCAGGGATGAGGAACGACAGCCGTCGGTAACCGACCAAAAGCCTTAGCCCGCATCATAAATAGACGACGGGGGCTCCCAGAGATCACGGGACGATCCAGTAGGACTCCCTTTCGGTCGAAGGACTATCGACCACCTCGGTCAAAGCCTGAAACAAGGATACCCACTCCTCGCTCAAAGAAGTAAAGAGGAAGAATATAAAAGAGGCACAACCGAAGGACCGTGCACTTATCAGCCTAAAGTGATATCCCCAAAAACAAAAGAGGGATAGCCGAAGGTCCGTACACTTGCCGGCCTAAAGCGATATCCCCAAAAATAAAAGAGGGACAGCCGAAGGTCCGTGCATTTGTCGGCCTAAAGTGATATCCCCAAAAATAAAAGAGGGACAGCCGAGGGATCGTGCACTCTCCGTCCTAAAGTGATATCCCCAAAAATAAAATAGGGACAGCCGAGGGACCGTGCGCTCGCCGGACTAAAGCGAAATCCCCAAAAATAAAAGAGGGAAGCCGATGGACCGTGCACTCGCCGACCTCGCGCAATAAAAATAAAATCCCCAAAAAATGACTAAGTACATATCAGTTAAACAGTTGCAGTATGGACGAGGCATTCATGCACAAGCTACCATACAAAAAAAACTTGGGCAAAAGTTCCAAGGCAAACTCTGTTAGCCGACGAGGGCACGAGACAGCCGGCACGAAATCAAGTGGTTCGGGGAAACTCCCTCAGCCGACCAAAGGGCGGAACCCTTCATCGTCCACTCCCAAAGGAAGTAACTACCTAAGTCTATGAATACTTAGAAAAATTTCAAGGTACTTAGAGAATTCCCAAGTGGCATCAAGAGCAGCAGACAAGAGTCCCAAGGCCGAAAGTGAAACAAACCGCCTAGTTCCTTTAGCCGAAAGTGTAAAAAGACTCCCAGCGGCCGAACAAGGACCAACAACCCTCATCGTCTACACCGGGGTAAAGCAACTACATACTCTAAGCTAAACACTTAGACATATTTCCCAAAGAATGAGATAGCCAACAAGCAGTACGAGGACGAGGAGGACATCTCCCCCTCAGCCGAGCAAAGGGCGAGACCTTTTCATCGGCCACGATCACGGGAACCAACTACTTGAACTTTTTGTTTGACACTTAGAAGAATTTCAAAGTAAAGACAAAAAGGAAAGGGAGGGGGAGTAACGCAAGCCGAAGAAGATATTAAGGTCGGAAGCGGCGGTTAAACATTTCCATTCATAAGTCAGGTGTACAAAATGGGGGCACAACGGCCATTACACATACAAGCATTACGGCCGTTACATATTATCAACAAAAAAAAGAGAAGGGAGATCAGGCTTCTCCTAAACCGGCATCAGGAATAGGCATGCCATCACCATCATCGGCCTGAGAGGAAGCGGTATCCACAAAGATGTCGTCATCACCCCAATCTTCTTCGCCGATTTCAGAGCTCAGAATGGGGGATTGCCTTTCCTCCACGGGAAGCTTGACCTCGGCCTCAGGGTCCCTCATCTTCGGGGGCAGCTTCAGCTTGGCGGCAAACTTCTTCGTCAGCTTTAGCTCTGAGAAGCACCGATGAAGCCTCTGGTAGATCAGCCGCTGCATCCTTTGCTGGCCCATGTCGTAGTACACCGACATCTCCCTCTCAAAGTACTCCCAGCTGGCAGGAGAGTTCTGGCCCCAATCTTCGAGCCTGGCCGCCACAACCTCATAGCACAAGGACCGGCGCTCCTCTGCTTGCCAGCCTTCGGCCAGGAATTTGTCAATGGCAGCATCGGCGGCTCTCTCGGCCTCTGTTTTGGCCTTCTCGGCCTCTTCAGCCCGGCGGCGTTCTACCTCACAAGCCTCCTTCTCACCAGCATACTTGGCCAGTGCATCGTCCCTGTCAGCAGCCACTTGGCGGTAGGCCGCATCAGCCTCATCGACCCTCTTCTTCAGGGCCTCAACCTCGGTCCGCAGCCGGTCTAGACAGCTCATGGCATCCTCGGCCGAGGCAGCCTTCTGCTCAACCTCTTTCAACCGAGCAATTTCCTGCTGCTGCCTTTTCTGGCTCTCCATCAGCATGAAGGCTCCCCGCAAAGAATGAAATGATCAGGACGATGAAGACACCTACAATGACAACAACAAAAAAATAGAATATGAAAAGGATCTTACCTGGACGACGAGGTCCATTCCACCGTCATATATCCTGATTTTGCCAAACTTGTCAAGATAGACCCGGTCCTCGATAGGGATGGCCTGCGAAATCACGTCATGGCCGTCAACAACCTCGTTGAAGACGCCCCCCTTCACGGGGTACTCGACCTCGAATTTGTAGGTCCCCATGACCATCTCCTTGCCGAATCGTTTCTTCTGGGAGTCTTGGCCGACGGGGGAGGCTGAGAGACAGTAGTGGAAGAAGGTTGGGAAGTTAAATCCACCAAGGCAGCAGCACTGGAACCCCCAACGTCTCCGGCTGGTACAGTCATGGCCCTAGCGTCAGCATCGGCTGGGGGAGAAGCTTTCTTTGACTTCTTGGCAGGCTGCATGCCGGTCTCAGTCAACTTCTTTTGGCCATCATCGGCCTGTCGTTTCTTCTTAGGCTGAGTGGGCGGCTTCGACGGCTGAGCAGCGGTCGGCTGTGTTCCCGCCTCTACGGCCAGCTTAGCAACATCTTTGGCGGCCTGTTCAGCGGCCACCTTCGCCTTTGCCCTAACCATAACAGATCGGCGATCCATGGCAAAGTCTGCACACAAAGAAAAAACACATTAGCAAAGTAAAGAAAAACAAAAGGGGATCAAGCACATTGGGAAGGCATTACCATCGGCTTCGGCAGGCACGCCCAGATCTTGGCCATCGGCCTCCTCAAAGGTGGTAGTCATCTTTGGTCAAATGTCGACATCCTCCTCCTTGTCCTCGTACACAAAGTACCTCACATAGCCGATGGCAGCCATCTTACACTCCGTGATGTAGTGTTTCACGCTCCTCGACCCTCCTTCCAAGAACGCCGCAACCTGAGCGTCCAAAATGGAACTCTTCGGCGCGTCATGGAGGTTAAATCTACCACTGTGGCCGACAGAAGGAAACTCGGTTCCATCCTCTCCCAAAGACACGAATACGAACTTACTTTTCCATCCATGGATGGACGTCGACAGATCAGAGAAGGACCTCCTGTTCGTCACCAGCTGCAGATTGGCGTAGCCGGCACAGTTCTGGTGGCTCCCCCGGCCTATCTGATACAGGTTCATGAAAAGAGCCGTTATCGGCTTAAAACCCAACTCAACGAGTAGCTGTTCGAGGTCAGCAGGGCCGGAGGAAGCTCCACCATGTCCAAATACTCCGTAATGAACAGATGGAGGGGAAACCTGAGCCCCTTGGCAAAACTCATTGGGTATACTCCAAAGTACCCGGCGGTGGATTCAGCACGTGGTCCGTCGGCTTAGGGGCCCTAACCCGACCAAACGGCCCCACGTACATCTGAGCAACCAGGTACTCGACCGCGCAGCTCTACGGCTTGGTGATACGGACGTTAGCAAGATCCAAGAAGGAGAAAGCGGGACCCTTCTTCGGCCGGCGCCTTCTCTTCGGGGCGGTCCCCTTAATTGTAGACATCGGCTTGGGGCGAGAAATAGTAGTCGACGTAGACGCCCCGTCCACGGCACGAGAGACTCTTACGTCCTCACCTTCAGACGATGAGGCGGCCTCCTCGTCCTGGTTCTCCTCAACCTGTTGCTCCCCTGACTTGAAGGAGCTCAAATCCTCTATCTCCTCGCAACACTCCTCCACCACCCGGTAGTCAAGGGATTTGACGGAGGCCTCGTCATCATACGGGTAGTACTCTTCGTCCAAGGTCTTCATCTTATTAACTAACGGAGCACTAAAGGGGACTACTTTAGATCTAAGGTTGGTTTTTCACTAACACTAGATCGACGACTACAGAAGCAAAGTATATAAAAAGAGAGGAGAAAAGTGTGATGAACTGGCCTTTGAATGTTTGAAGTTTCGAAGAACACTCGAACAAGCTTTATCTCTCTAGAAATTTGGGCAGCGCTTCGTTATCTCAGAAAGCAATAGGGAGTTCCTTCGAATGGAGGGGAGTATTTATCGACCTCCCCCCCACGGTCACTACACGTGGCACTTCCCCATTGGCCACATGAACGGCCACCACTCCCAAGGCCCAATAAGCTGTCACTGGTTCAGAAGATGGGCCACGCCCACTCCCATCATCACCAGTCCATCACCAACGTACCAACTTTCAGCACCAGCAACGGCCAACGCATTCAACGGCCACGCTAAGAAGAAATATCTGCCTCCACAGGGCACGACTATGTCAGTCTTATCAGCCAATAAGCATTTCAACGGCTGCTCACATCACCAATTGTGCCCATATCGGCTTAACACATTACCAACAACAGGGCCCCTTCAACGGCCACAACAGCAAAGCAAAAAACAACTCGACAGCCATCGGCCTTGTATAAAACCATGATGATAACTTCTTGAAAGCGACCTGCATCCAAGGGTTCTCCCACAGGGTTACCTTGGTCAGGAATCGCCAAGGGGTTGGATTCAGGGGAATATAAGGATCCCACTTCGGCCTAGGGTTACACCTTACTCCTTCACCCCTCGCTCACTCTTCTGCCTGAAGCAGTGGGGGACTGGGGGACTACACCGGCCTCTGGAATACAAGAGAGGACAAAATCAAAGAAATCCAAAAATACACCAAGTCCACAACTACAACAGTAGGTCATATATGCACCACAGCGTCCATGACCTTGTGATGCACCCTCGGCCGCAACAAAGTCAACAAACAAAGAACTATAACTCCCTCCAAAATGTGACGCGTATCGTCCCTGAACGCGCGCCACTCAACGGCTTTGAGATCACATACTCCACTCTCGGCCAAGAAACAAAACAGGAACCCAACGTCCTCGGATCACCATCGTCCATGAGATCAGAATACGCACTACTTCTTCCGGATCAGTAACGTTATCGTCCTCAAAGATGGACACCAAACTACGAATACCACCAATTCAGCCTGTGGCACAAAAGCAATCATGAGGCCTCCTCGGCCAAGACACCAAAAGCAACTGCCAACGACTAGAAAGAACATCACCCGCGTCAAATCAGGAGCACATATCGGCCACTGAGCCAGGACACTCAC
Organism: Cuscuta europaea; assembly: GCA_945859875.1. Lineage (NCBI taxonomy): Eukaryota > Viridiplantae > Streptophyta > Magnoliopsida > Solanales > Convolvulaceae > Cuscuta > Cuscuta europaea. The sequence goes on along the minus strand of CAMAPE010000052.1, from coordinate 5,780,872 downwards.
CGTCCTCAAACAAACAAACTTACCCCATCAGAGGAACATCAGCCCTCTTCGTCCACAGCGAAAGGCATACAACGGCCAAACATGAAGAACCAACAGGAAATGGCCACAACGGCCATAACGGCCACAAGACATCAAAACTATGGAATCTACTCTCCCTCACTTCGTCTACATCTCATCTCAGAGAGTGGGGGACTCCTGATGGAGTATATGGGCCTGGACCCCAGGATCCACATACTCAGAAGAATGAGAGGCACAACTATCACCCAGTGGGGCCTCCATCGGCCAGATGGCCCTCCATCAGCCAGAAAGATATCAACTCAGAACATGGTCCAGAAGCCAGGAGAACCGGGTGTCCCCGTCGGCCGGGTCTTCGTCGGCAATGGCTCCGTCGGCCATGGCTCCGTCGGCCACAAAGGGCTCCCAGAACTGAATTTCGCACTTAGCTACTTTTACATATTTTGTACTCAGCCCAATAGTTGCCCAATTGTAAATCGGCCTCCCAAGCCCAAGACTTGGGAGCTCAGCCCTAATTTCCTCTATAAATACTCCTCTTGGGGTAGTTGTAGAGGGTTCACAAATCATTTATTGCAAAGAGTTATTGCACTTCTCTCTCTAGCTCTCACTTCTCTCTAGGAGTTAATACTACATCACCTGTTTTAAAAACAACTATAATAATGCTCATGGATATTATTTTTCTGAATAATTATTTGGGGGCTTGTATGTCTAAGTTTGCCATGTGTGGCTTGAACACTTGTATTAATGTTTCTGCTGCTTTAATATTCCAGACGCCTTGTATAGTATGGATGTGTTGGACTGCGGTTGACTATTCGTACTGTACAACGGGTTGTTGACGTGTCCGGGTAGGTCCGGGGCGTGACAATTAGTATTACTATTGCTATAACTATTATTCTTGTTGTTGTATGGTAGTTGTTGTTGTTATTGCTACTATCCACTCTTATTACTATTATTATTAAAAAGAAAATATATCACTAAGTTTGATATCTACCCTAATGTAGTTGAGATTTACATTCTAAGTAAAAACTTTGTGGTAAAAAATTGTAGCAATTTTTTGGTAAAAAATTGTAGAGATTAAATTAAATTTTCTAGCATAAGATATGTGTATGGCCATTATATATTTTGGAGTATTTTCTCTCTCCAAACTCTTCCGATCCATAATGCTCGTTGCATACATATGCTTGATAGATGGAATATGTATATTTGATTGTGCATTAAATGGAATTTAATTAATTACCACAATAACTTACTAATTCATTTGATAGCAAATATAGAGCCATAACTACACTTACACAAAGTAGCAATTTGTTTGGAAAATCCGAAAATAGTTTTGGTAACTTTGTACTACATCGGTCCCAAAAAGGTTCGTCATATTGACTTTTCTTGGTCAATGATGATAAACTTTGGATAATGATTTTAATTACTAAATTTGTATATAATTTATAAATTATATACTTTTATGAAAATATTTTGAATAAAGAACATTTTGATATAGTTTTCGTATTCAAAATAATTTCGTATTAAAAAATATTATTTGTCAAAGTTGATAGTTATTGACCAAGAAAAGTCAAATTGGCGAACCTTTTCGAGACGGAAGGAGTATGTAATAACAGAGAAGCACTTTTGGTCGGTATTACGTAAAATAAGTTTGATAAATTTGTAACCGTAGGTTTAAACATTTAGTGGGCATTGATTACAATACCTTATTTACCTATATTATTCATAATGTTTAGCGGGATTACATTTTTATGATACATAAATTTACATATTTGTCCTTATTTTGGGCGACAATTTTCCCTCCAACTACTGTAGCAACACTGCTACTTTATATTATATAAAGATAAAGATAGAGATTATGTAATTTTCTCCTTGTATTAGACAGTACAAATAAACTAAATTAAGATTGTTTTCTCTAGTTCTTTCAACGATACTCCTTTCCCCGGATGCCATAATGTCACGCCCCGGACCTATCCGGACACGTCAACAACCCGCCGTACAATACGAATAGTCAACCGCAATCTAACACATCCTGATGGTCCCGGATAGAGGTAAAAGTCTAGAGGGGGTGAATAGACTTTTAAAGCTTTTTCAACTTTAAAAGGTTTTCCCTCTAAAAGAGTTGATCTATAATCTTTTGGGAGATTTCTAGATGCACAACGGGAGTCTTTAACCTCTTAGATAAATTGTGTATAGCAACTTTCTATGATGGATGAAGTTTGGGCTTTATTAGGTGAGCAGTTGGCTAGGCAGTTAGCTAGAAAGCAGGGAACTGCTGAGGCAACTGCTAACGAAATACTCAGTGTATGATGAAGGTGCACTCAGAATCTCTTCTCAGAGTGGGAAGATCTGTCTGATGATATGACAAGGTGGGTTGATAATCAATCTTAATGAGAGCAGTGGTCTCAGTAGTTGGGTGGTAACCATGGAACTGCTGAGGCACCTGCTGAAGTAAAAGTGAAGGTATGGAAGGATTGATTATATGGTGTTGCTCAGGATAATGTGGGCTTTCTGAAGATGTACATTAGTCCGAGTAAGTAAGAGTTTTACTGGAGCAGTGGTCTCGGCAGTTGGGTGAAAGTGAGGCAACTGCTGAGGCAACTGCTGGGTTACCACTTTGAACTACAGTGATTAGTTTGAACAGACTTCCTGGAGATAGAGTTGTGAAGGTCTGGTGAAGTGGAGATGTTCCAAGGAAACACTTTTGCGTGAGCAGTGGGCTTAGCAGTTGGGTAGTCCCCAGGGAACTGCTAAGGCAACTGCTATGCTTTAAGTAGGATTTCCTGAAATCTAATGGAACAGACCTTATAGTTGTGATATCTTGTATCTCTTGTATCTCAAAGAAAGTTAGTTATTAAGCAGTAGGATAAGCAGTATGGTCAGTTAAGACTACTGCTTAGGATTCTGCTGGCAAACTACAATCTTTTATGAGAAGTGTTCAGTGTGTGCTTTGTTGATTGAAAATGAATCAACACACAGTATATCCTGGTTCAGAGGTGGTGTAATCCTCCTACATCCAGTCCCACCCTCTTTGAGATGGATTTCACTAATGTATTAAGCCCAATACACTTAGTGCCAATCTAGCCTTGACAACTCTGGCCTAGATTGAAGGTGTTTCACGAGGAGTACAACACCACTCCAAGCTACTCAATCCTTTAGGTTTTTCTCAATTGATCCAGTGGGGATCAAAAGGTACTCCTGACCTATCTAACTACACTCAGGTCGGGAACAACTGTCCTCATGAAGTGTTTACAACAATTTCTGATTTTGTTACAAGAAAGTTCTAACCTCCAACTAGGAACTAAACTTCTAGGATTTTGGCAATGAATACTTGATACTGAGAAGTTTAGTGAAGCAAGAGTCTAAGCAGAGAGTCGTGGATAGAATAGCACTTCTTGCTCAGTGAAATATCTCTCTACTTAGGATGCTCAGGCTTGGTTAGGAACTTTCGTTTCAGTCTGTATTTATAGGCTTTTTGGCTGATCAATCTTATCCGTTGGTTAGGATAGTTTGATCTCTTCCGTTGAATTTCTGGCAAGGACAAATTGTACTTCCGTCTTTTTGTGCTGGAGCCTTTTAATGCGACTGAAGAGTTTGTCTTTAATTATTTAGCCGCGGAGAGCATCTTTTCAAAATGTTCGTCCCATGCTGTAGACCCTTGTACTTGTTTAAGCATTGAAGGCAGGTCTAATATTGTCTTTAATTAATTTTGATTGCTGAAGTGTTTCTTCTGTGTGTGTCTTCAAAGCTCCGGTCCCCAGTAAAGAAATGTGACACACAATTAATTTTTGAGTCAAAGTAATGTATACCGGTAGGATCTAAATATCCTATTAAGGTAAATAAAAATTACCTTATTGCATTTTTACTTTTCCGGTAATCTTTCTTTAGTCTCAAAAATTGTACATTTACATTTGTCACTTAAATTTGAATGCAATAAAATGAGACACAATGTACACGTGCAAAGTATAGTGGCATCATCAAAATCTTATCAAAATTGGGTACTAACAATTTCCCCCTTTTTTATGATGCCAAAACTATACAACACAAGTAAAAAACATTTTTATTGATTTTCTTGAATTTTTGTACATTGTTCTAACTCTCTAAGGTACAATAGTTTATAGTCAATTTCGGACTTGTTAATCTAGTCTACTCTTTCTTGTCTTCCTCTGATTTCTTCTTAGCCTCTTCCTTGGCCTTTGCTTCTTCAGCTTTTCTTCTACGGATTTCCATTTCCTCTTGTAGCCGCTTGTTCTTCATTCTGCTTTCAGCTCCTTTCTTGGCTGCTAGTGATCTTTTCGATGAAAGGCCTGCTTGTGTTGTCCTTTCCCCCTTTGGCATCAACAGGGGTGTCATTTTCTCTGAAGAGTGCTTCTATTTCTGGGTCAGACTCAGGCTCCTCTTGCATTGTTCTTGCCGGATCTAGGCCATAGACTTTGATAGATAAGGCTTTGATGTAATTGTTAATGTCCATTAGTTTTGTTCTTACCTCATCCTTGACCTCGTTTTCTAGCTGTTGTAGCTTTTGGATAGTTGACTCCAAGTTTTGGCCTAGTTTCTGGAAGTTCCCTCCTTGCTCGAGGAAAGCTTCCTGAGTGGCTTTGTGAAGGTCACTGAGGTGCTTGGCAACATCAGCTCGTGTCTGACCAATTGCCTCAGAGTGTTCAACTTGCTTTGAGACCAACTTCTGTGAGAGATGGAGAATGGCAGGTAGCTCCTTGGTCTTGAGATGTTGTATGAACTCCTCATGTGCTTGTATTGTTAGGAGGGTCTACTCAAGGTTGGGGGAAAGGTTGGGAATAGCAGGTACCTGAGCAGAGTCCTTTGCTGTTGGCTGGGAGGTACCTGCTTGACCGGAGGCAATTGCTAGCTCCTGTTGGTTTAGTTTCTTTAGTGATTCTACAATTTGATTTTCTAGCTCTTCATCCCTGGCTTTCAAGGCTTCAAGGCTTCAAGCTCTTTGTGAATTGCCTCCATTTGGGCAGGTTGCTGGGTTAGTTGGATTTGCAGCTGTGCCTTTTGTTCGGAGTTGAACACTTGCTGAATCATGAGATTGCTTTTGAGATGGCAATGAACTTCAGCAAACCTCATCTCTAATAATTCATCAAAATGTTTCTTCATCTTGATTAACCGTTTCTGCAACCTAACCTCAGCATTGCTTACGAATTTGATGGTTGCCCTTCTTTCGTTGATGAAGACCTCTGCCACTGTAGGAGTGTTTTCTTCATCATCATGCTGAATGTGATCTTTGATCTCATTTGATGTGGCAGGCTGCTCAGGTGCTGTATCTTGGTGTGGTTCCAAGTTGAGATCTAACAGAGCAGTCCCCTGCTGGATGGTGGCAACTAGTAGCTTCTGAGGGGCTTTGGAGGATTCCCCTCCTCCTTGCGTTTCCATTCTTGATTTCTCCATGACTCTTCTTAGTTCTTGATCACTGGAAGAGGATGAGTGAATGATTTGTTTGCCTCTTGAGCTGGGAGGACCCTTTGGTGCATTGTCAGCATCATCATCATCATCACTTGAATCTTCAATTTCATTTTTGGCAGTCAGCTCCTTTTTCTTCAGGGCATATACTTGGTTGATCTTGAGGAGCTTGGTTGCTTCTGCCATATCACTTGTTCCAAGCCATTCTACCGCAAAGACCTCTTCCTCTATAAAGAGTGAGAGGGTTTCAGCTTGATGGAGGATTCGTGATAGCTTCCAAGTTCTCCATGCCTTGACCCTGGCGAATTCAGCATCTAATCGTTCTAGAGGAGTCTGCACAAGTGAGGCCACTGCTGGTGATTGAGGCCCCTTCTCGGCTTCTCGGAGAGCCAACTGCTCTTCGATTGGAGCCACCTGCTCCTGCTTCTGAGTTATCCTGGGGATTAGAACTGAAAGTGGAATTTCAGATCCATTGCTAGAGTTGGAGGAGTTGGCAGAGACTTCTTCTGCTTCTTCATGAATGATGGCTAGAGGGGAGACCACTGCTTCTTCATTAATTATGGTGAGAGGTGAGACCACTGCTTCTTCTTCTGGTCCTGGATGAAAGGATGAGGCTGCCTCTTCCAGCTCAGCTTGTAGATTTCTAGTTGTTGTCCTCGGCTTCTTTGATTTGACTTCATCACGCCCGGATCGTGGTCTCTTGATTAGCTTTGTTTTGATCCTTGTGAGTTCTACTTGAAGAGGCTCATGAGATGGGAGAGTGGCATCTTCCTTTTGGATTTTTGGGGCCCCTGCCTCGGAGGTTTGATGGAGGAATTTCCTCCAATCAGTTTCTTCCTTAACTTCCCCTTCGAATCCCTTCCTTTTGAGGAGTTCCCCAAGTAGAAATCCGTACCCTAGCAATGGTAGGGTACCGTCGGTTTTTCTATCCTTGTGAGATTTGTCTACGTATCTCACAAGTTCTTTGAAAACATACCTGGACCAGTTATGTGGAGATCCTAAGATTATTACTGTCAATGGCTTTGCTCTTTGCGCATTCACTTCGTCCAGGGCTGTAGTTCTGGTGTCAATGCACTTGTAGAGGATGTCCAGGAGGAGAGAGTATTCTATGACCATTAGCTTTTTCTTGATTTTGAGTGTGTTGAGGTTTTGAGCTTTTGGAAGGAATACAAGTTCTTTAAAGCCTTCCTCGTCCAGGGTTATATCATCAACGTCTCGTGCTTCATCTCCAGGTAGAGAGAGTAATTCCCTTATGTCTTCCTCTTTGATCTCCACTTCGAATCCAAGTATAATGGATTTTAGTTTTTTGGGTGTGGAGTTAATGTAGAACTCTGCTACTATTTCGGGATAGAAGCAGGTGTATGGGAAGGTGGCCATTTTCATAAGTCTGGTGCTTTCTAGCTTCCTGAGGAGTTCCCTCATAAGATCTGGGTTTTCTGCTCTCTCAAGGATTTTTGGTGTGTACAAGATAGAGCCGGTGAAGATGGACTTAGCTATTTCAATGAGTGAGGCCATTGTGATGTGTATGGGGAGTGAAAGGTTTGTGGTGGTAGTTTGTAAGTGAGCTTTGAGAGCGTTTGAAGAGTTTTTGAGAGTTCAGAAAGAGTAAGAGAAAGATTGCAAGGTGAAAAGTGAGAGTGGATTGTACGGAGGACGTATTTATAGGCTATCGGGAACTAGCCGTTGGAATATAGCCGTTGGGGAATACGGCTGGCCTTTTCAGCATTAACTGTGTTCATACTAGTAGCAGGGGGCTCATTTTTGAGTAGATTTTTGATGATTTCTGAGAACAAGAGGTACCTTGTTTGAATCCTTGATATTAGGGGATCAAGATGATGTATGTCACTTGTTAAGATTCCATGTACATTTGTCAGAAATTGAGCCAACTGCTGGCCTAAATCAGTGTCCTGCTCGTGAAGCAGTCACCTGCTGGCAGGCACCTGTGCGAATTTTTGAACTAGTGTCTTTACCTCTGTTTGCTTTCTTTCTAGTCCTTCCCTTCTTCTTGAAAAAATATGTATCCACTTCCTTCCTTTATTCAGGTAGCAGTGGGCTAGTAGCCAGTCACCTGCTGAGCCCACTGCTTGCTAGGATGCAGTCAACTGCCGAGCCATTTGCTCGGATTCTTACTCCTTTTCTTCTTTCTAGAGTTTCTGGTCATCCATGACTAATTCTCCTCTTGAACGTCTCCTTCTGTTATCCAGAACGTTGACCGGTCTCTGCCATATTGATTTGTTTTTATTGAACAAATCCCACCTGATCCTCAGAGTTTAGTCAAGTCATCTGGTTTCTGGATTTTGTTAATTGGAGTTAACTAGTTTCCAAGTGAAGCATAGAATACTCTTGGGAGACTAAGTAGTATTTCAGAAATCATATCTTTGTAGCTCAATCATCCTGTGGGCTCGTTTGGTAGTTATCCTGTAGGTATCAAGAAGTTGTAGCAGTGAGTTTTTTGATTAGGCACCTGCTGAGCCTAGTGCTGCTGAAATTCAGTCACCTGCTGTGTTCACTGCTTGGTTATTGATTTCTTCTTTATTGAAAGTCTGAGATAGACTTTCTTGGATCTTGATGCTTCATTTCTTGTTTGATTCTGGATAGCTTACCTTTGGCAGGTGGGTACCCCTGAGAGTTCCCCCTCAGCAGGTGGCTAGGAATTCCCCCTTGTTTTTGGAATTAAGTTCCCCCTGAATGGGTACATAGGTATTCCTGCTTTGATCATCATTCCAAGCTCTTGTCAAGATGTTTTGAATCTTGTTTCATTCACTTGCTTGGTTTGATGTAGAAATCTTGTGGAGTCATATGTAGTCCCAAGAAATAGTTCAACTCTCCTTTTAGGCTCTCTTCAAGGTAGACTTGAGAGTTGAAAGATTTAAGGAGTGTGTGGGGACCTTCTTCAATAGTGTCTTGTCTACTTGCCTTTGATGAACCCATATTTCACCATATGCTTAGAGAGTGAATCATACTATGCTCTTGGAGTTTGCCTTATTCCATAGAACACTTTTCTTTAATTGGACACCTGATCTTCCTCTCTATTGATTTTAGATCCAGGAGGCCTCTCCACGTAGACCTCTGATCGGTTGAAACTTGCAAGTGTACAAGTGCCAATGTAGTAATAAATTCCGGTAAAAATACCGGGTCGAACACAAGGAAACGTTGTTTATATGATTCAAAAGTGAAAGCGGTTTAGTAAAAGAATTAAGAAAAGAGTAAGGCTTTTTGATTTTTTTAAGAGATAATAAAAGCAACCAAGGGTTCGGGATTACTCCTAAACGACTCCTAGTGATGAATATATGCTCTTTCACCAATTCTTATGAGTGGAATGTCACTAAAGTATTCTAACTCCTGTTACGGCAGCGAGATTGTGATTAATTCTACGTGTGAATCCCGTCACGGTTCACATTCATCTAAGATTAACCCCATTGAAGATTAGGACATTATAAAAACCACCATACTCAATTGAGGTATATTTCTATCCACAATTAGAATATGTCTAACCTTTAAGTGCACGGTTTATAACTCAACGTTAATTGCTCAAATAAACCCAACGATATAATCATACGTTGTACACCGTAGTCATACACATTAAAATATAAAGGAAAGATCATAATAATTTGGTTGAGAACATACATCAAACACCTAGAGTGCGTAAAGTTTCATCCCTAACCTTGGCTATAGAAAATTAGCTAGAACAATTCATAATAAAATTACAAGTATTGAACTGATAAAATACAATGAAATACATAAGAAAATGATACCACAACTCCAAAGCTATGGTGGATAAAGCTTTCCCCAAGGGTAGAACTTCTCCCAAGACCAAAGGGTTGCTCTTGAGATGCTAAAGTAGAAGTAAAATGTGTAGAATATGGAATAATCTCTTGACAGGGCTTCAATCCTCTTAAATATTGAGTTCTCAACGGCCATTTTCGGACAAGGAAGCAAGCTCCTTAATGGGATTTGGTGTTTTGCCCGAATGATTGTGATGACCGTTGCTTGTTTTAATCAGCTCCAGGCAAAAGGCGGGCGACTTTCGCAAAAGCCGGGCGGCTTTTGCGAGTTTAAAACAGGCTTCTCCGCTCCAGGGACCGAAAGCCGGGCGGCTTTCGCATAAAGCCGGGCGGCTTTTGTTTCGGTTTGCTGAATATTTTCCACGGCGCCCAAAGCCGGGCGGCTTTCGTCTGTTTTTGCTCCGGGTGCTTTTCCTTCATCTTCGGACCGCAACTGGATGGCTGGTTGGTGAAAACCGGCCGGTTTTGGTGAAAGCCGGGTGGCTTTCACCCCTTTGGTGTATTTTCCCCTTTTTTCTTTTGTTCTCGGGATGCGTTTGGTTGACCTTTACTTGTCAGGATTCTTCGTGTGTCTTTTCATCCTCGTATTTGATCCAATTGTCGGTTATAGTATTTCTTGCAAAACGAGACATATGTGTGAGAGCTTTATTCTTTTAAGTATAAAAGCGTTTATAAATTGTTGTATAAATTACGTTAATAAAACGCTTATCAAATACCCCCACACTTGAGCTTTGCTTGTCCTCAAGCAAATTTAAAACTTTTTGTTTTAATAGAATTATTAGGTTAAAACCTTAAGAGAAAATCTTTTGAAAAAAAGTTTTGGAGGACAAGGGTTTTGCTAAATTATTTTTGAAAAAAATATGGACCAAAAGTAAACAAATTAAGGAGAAAAAATCCTGCAATTTAGAAGTTAAAGGAGCACCCCCCACACTTGTTCCACAATGTCTCAATGTGGATCACAAAGAGCAATCAAAGCAAGATTAAACACTTATAGCACAAAGACAACATTAGAGTCAAAATAACAACAAACAAGAGTTTGAGCAAGACTAGATAAGAATTTTTTTAGTAAACTTCCCTTTTGTTGTCTACTTTACTCATCGTTCTCATCTCCCTCTTCTCGGGAAGGAAAAAAAGTTTGGATCGTAGGGCGGCGGTGGTGGTATGTTGAAATGTCTCCCCAGCTCTTGACAGTAGTAGTTCATGCTCCACAAATGGCTCCCCATTCCCTGGATAGCGTGGCGTTGATCTCTCAAGTCTCGTCTATGCACCGCAAGCTCCGTGCGGATTTGACCAAATTGCTCGGTCAAGTAGTCCATATCGTAAGGAGCTCCGGCTTGGGGGACGTGAGCTGCCTCTTCATGGTGCTCCTCATGGCCTCCCGCGGGTTCCCCACCTTCCATCATCTCCTCTTCATCCTCCTCCGGTACAACTCTATGGAACTTCGCCACACACCTCCATGGTCCTCCGTGCGGCGGTTGGAAATAGCGGAGGTGGGTCATGACGCTATCATCAAGCACGGCGTGCATCTCCCTTTCTTCTTCTCCTCTAAAACTAACACCAAAATGTTGAAAAATTTTAGAGAGCAAAATAGGGAAAATGAAGGCCTTATCTTGATTGTTGCTTAAGACCGCGCTCCATAATTGCTTGATGATGATGCCCGAGAGAGGAATCCCCTCATGACGATCAAGCCCGGTGTGCATCCTATATGCAAAGTAGAGGTCGGCACTTCGGATTTTGTTGTAGCCGCTCGCTCTCGGCATGACGTTGAACGAGTAGAGGTACATCAAAAGCCGGGTCCGGATGTGTGGTTGGCCGAGGTTCTTCGTCATTAGATCCAGTCCTTGCAATCCAAAATATTGCATAGCTTCCATGGGGTTGTAGTTCCCATCACTATTCATTGTTCCGGCTTGGGAAGGAGCGAAAGGGGTGCCAAACTTGGTGATGTGAAATTGAGAGCTCAAGAGGTCATTGGTGATAGTAATGTTGACCCCTTTGACTCGGCTCTCAATCATCTTCTGGGCGTAATTCCCTTCAACGTTTGCGAAGAACTCCTTTACGAGTTCCGGATAGAAGGTGCCTTGGAGATGTAGCACTGGTTCCCAATTGATATTGGCGAAGGCCGCGGTGAGCTGGAACTCGTGATCAATAGGGGCTGAGATTGTCTTTTCAATCACAAAGTCGTTGTCCCGGGACTCGAGGTAACGCTTGTAGCATTGAGTGTTCACAAACCGACTAGCCGGCAAGATAGTGGAGGAGGTCGCGGGTGCCTTGTTGTTCCTAGCCTGCTTGGGGTTGCTCGGGCCAGCCTCATTTCTTACAGATTTGCCCTTTGAAGCCATTTCAACCTACAAACTCAATAGATTATAGTCAATTTCTCAAAAAAAATTGACATGGATTCCCCTAAAAATTGACTATAATCACAATTTAGGACAACAAGGGACAACATACTCATAATCTCATTTATCAACAATTAATCACAATAATTCAATTGAAAATCCCCAAATTTAAACAAGAATTTCGAACCCTAAGCCCCAATATTAATCAAGTAGCAAAAATTTCAAATTTTTTGAAAATAACAACTTGAAAAGAGGTTATAATGGTTCATACAAGCAATATAGGCAACAATAACAAGATATCATGCAATGAATTTGGCCTAATAGCTATCAATTTGCAAAAACCCTAAATTTCGAAATTGGGAAGAACAATCAAAACTATCGATTAAATGATGTAAAAGCTGTGAAATAAGGATTAAGAAGTGAAAATGAGTGGATATTACCTGATTTGAGCTTGAAATTGGAGAAGAAATGGGAGAAAACGGATGCTATGGCAGCTGGAGCTCGAACGTCGGCCGGAGTTTGGAAGGTGTGCGTGTGTTTGTGTTTAAAAGGGAAGGGGTTTTAACAATTCCGCACCCCGAAAGCCGGGCGGCTTTGGCGAAAGCCGGGCGGCTTTCGCTTGACAGTAGCAGACCTGCGCACGTAAGCCGGGCGGCTTACACAAAACCCGGGCGGGTTTCGATTTAAATAAATGTGAATTAAGCTACGGCGCCCAAAGCCGGGCGGCTTTGGCGAAATCCGGGCGCCTTTCGCTTGCGTGAAAAATACCTGGAATTGATATGGAAGCCGGGCGGCTTTTGGTAGAGGCCGGGCGGCTTTCGTCGTTTTCACCTATTTCGCCCGTTTTTGTCAACTTTTCGCTTAAGACTTCAAACTTCTTTCCTTTTTCTCTCCCCCTACACTTGAATTGCATTGTCCACAAGCAATAGGAGTATAACAACAAAATAAAAGTAAAACATGTAAGTAAAAAGGATATGAAATTGGGTTGCCTCCCAATAAGCGCCTTCTTTAACAACGTTGGCCGGACGTTCTTCGTGATCAATCCTCCAAGTTGCAAGAGATGGTGGCGGAGGTGTTGTGGTGTTCCATGTAGAGCTTCAAACGATGTCCATTCACAGCAAAGGGTTCATTAGTACCTTGTTGGATCATCATTGTTCCATATGGCCGGACCTCGGTGATGACGAACGGTCCCGACCAACGGGACTTCAATTTTCCGGGAAACAACCGGAGTCTTGAGTTGAATAGGAGCACTTTCTGCTCAACTTGGAATTCCCTCCGACAAATGTTCTTGTCATGCCACACTTTTGCTTTCTCCTTGTATATGCGGGAGTTTTCATAGGCTTCCCTCCGGAGTTCATCTAACTCATCAAGATGTAGGAGTCTTCTTTCCTTTGCAAGTTTTGGATCAAAGTTGAGTTAGGAAATGGCCCAACGTGATTTGTATTCAAGCTCCACGGGAAGATGACATGGTTTCCCAAATACAAGCCTATAAGGAGACATACCAAGAGGCGTTTTGAAAGCCGTTCGATATGCCCATAAGGCATCATCAAGTTTCAAAGACCAATCCTTCCTAGAAGAGTTGACCGTCTTCTCAAGTATAGACTTGATTTCCCTGTTAGAGACCTCTACTTGACCATTTGTTTGAGGATGGTAAGTAGCTCCACTTTTGAAGAGACATCCACATTTCTTTAGGAGGCCGATGAAGTGAGCATTTTTGAAATGGGTGCCATTGTCACTAATGATAGTTCTTGGAACCCCAAACCTTGAAAATATATTTTTCTTGACAAAATCTACCACCGATTTGGCGGTATTATTTGGCAAGGCTATGGCTTCCACCCACTTTGAGACGTAGTCAACTGCTACAAGAATGTACTCCTTCCCATGAGAGTTTGGGAATGGACCCATAAAATCAATCCCCCAAACATCAAAGATTTCTACCACAAGAATCATGTTTTGTGGCATTTCATTTTTTCGGCTCAAATTACCGGTTCGTTGACAACGATCACAAGCTTGAACATAGCTTCTAGCATCTTTGAATAAAGTAGGCCAGAAAAAACCACATTGAAGTACCTTGGCGGCTGTCCGGTCGGGGCCATGATGCCCTCCACAAGGAAGATTGTGACAATGCTCAAGAATAGGTAGCATTTCTTCGTTTGGAACACACCTTCGGATGATACCATCGACACAATGCTTGAAAAGGTAAGGTTCATCCCAATAATAATGCTTGACATCATTTAGGAATTTCTTCCTTTGGTGGAAAGTGGACTCTTGAGGAAGAATTTCCTTTGCAAGATAATTCACGAAATCCGTGAACCAAGGCAATGACCCTCCATTAATCGCCATTATTGTTCATAAGGGAAATCATCATGAATGACTTCCTTGTTGGTTGTGGCATTAGCTTCAAGACGGAAAAGGTGATCCGCAACAAGATTCTCACTCCCTTTTTTATCTCTAATTTCAAGATCAAATTCTTGGAGTAACAACACCCAACGAATTAATCTTGGTTTTACATCCTTCTTGCTCATAAGATACCGGATGGCGGAGTGATCGGTGTAGACGATTACCTTTTGTCCAATGAGGTATGACCGAAATTTATCAAAGGCATAAATAACGGCTCAGAATTCTTTCTCGGTAGTGGCATAATTTAACTCCGCATCATGGAGTAGTCTAGAGGCATAATAGATGGCATGAAGCTTTTTGTCCTTCCTTTGTCCAAGGACAACCCAAATTGCATGATCACTAGCATCACACATTAGTTCAAAGGGTAGAGACCAATCCGGTGAGATAATAATAGGAGCCGTAGTAAGAGCCTTTTTGAGAGTGTTGAAGGCTTGGAGACATTGTGGAGTGAGATCAAAATGAGCATCTTTGGCTAGTAAATCACAAAGTGGCTTTGCAATTTTTGAAAAATCCTTGATAAATCTCCGGTAGAAATCGGCATGTCCCAAGAAACTCCGGATGGCCTTCACCGAGTGAGGTGGGGGCAATTTCTCAATAACTTCCACTTTGGCTTGATCAACTTGAATGCCTTGAGGGGAAATTTTGTGCCCCAAGACTATTCCTTCGGTCACCATAAAATGACACTTCTCCCAATTGAGAGCCAAGTGTGTTTCCTTGCATCTTATCAAAACTTTCTCAAGATGGTGAAGGCAAGCATCAAAAGAATCTCCAAAAACAGAAAAGTCATCCATAAAGACTTCCATAAAATCCCCTACCATGTCGGAAAAAATGGCCATAACACATCTTTGAAAGGTCCCCGGAGCATTGCAAAGACCAAATGGCATTCTTCTATAAGCAAAAGTGCCAAAGGGACAAGTAAATGTGGTCTTCTCTTGGTCTTCGGGTGATATAGCTATTTGAAAATAGCCGGAAAATCCATCCAAGAAGCAATAGAATTCATGACCCGCAACACGTTCAAGCATCTCATCCATGAATGGAAGAGGAAAATGGTCCTTCCTTGTGCCGATGTTCAACTTCCGGTAATCAATGCACATCCACCATCCGGTGACCATTCTAGTAGGAATTAATTCATTCTTACTATTAGCCACAACGGTAATACCTCCTTTCTTAAGAACCACTTGAACGGGACTCACAAAGTTGCTATCCGAAATAGGATAAATAATACCATAATCAAGGAGTTTGAGAACCTCCTCCTTGACTACCTCCTTCATGTTGGGATTCAATCTTCTTTGATGTTCAATGGTGGGTTTATGATTTTCCTCCATGAGGATTCGGTGCATGCAAAGAGAAGGGCTAATGCCCTTGATGTCCGCCAAGGACCAAGCAATAGAAGACTTGTGAGCCCTTAAAATTCTCAATAATTTTTCTTCTTGTAAAGAGGTGAGTGTAGAAGAAATTACCACCGGGTAAGTAGAATCATCTCCAAGAAATGCATATTTGAGATGGGCCGGAAGAGGTTTGAGAGTAGGCTTTGGAGCAACTTCACATGAGGATTTTTGGCTAGGCTTCCTAGCACCAAGCTCTTCAAATTTAGGCCGGAATTTGGTGTAGGAACCCCCGGCTTGAAGGTACATTACTTCCTCAAAAAGTGCAGGAATTTCTTCATTTTCGGTGCATCCTAGCAAAATTCATGCCTCAAGAGGGTCTTCATGTATCTCCCTCTCAAAAACTTCTTGTGTCAAAGTATCAAAAATATTGATACTAAAACATGTAGAATCATCATGGTGCTTCTTCAAGGAATCCCAAATATGGAATTCTTGCTCTTCTTCTCCAACACGGAATTTCACAACGCCATTCTTAACATCAATAAGGGCAGCCGCCGTGGCCAAGAAAGACTTTCCAAGAATCACCGGAATTTCCATCTCCTCCATTTCTAGCACAAGAAAGTCCACCGGAAAATAAAATTTTCCGACCTTCACAAGAACATCCTCCATTACTCCAATAGGATAACGAATGGTTCTATCCGCCAATTGTAGAGCTATAGTTGTGGGTTGAAGCTCCCCCACACCTAGTTTCTTGAATAGAGAATGTGGCATAAGATTAATGCTAGCTCCAAGATCACATAGGGATTTTACCTCTCCTAGACTTCCAATAGAACAAGGAACGGTGAAGCTCCCGGGATCCTTCAATTTTGGAGGTAATTTATTTTGGAGAATAGCACTACACTCCTCCGTGAGTGCTACGGTTGCAAAATCCGCCAACTTCTTCTTGTTGCTAAGAATATTCTTTAGAAATTTTGCATAAGAGGGAATTTCCGCAATAGCCTCAATAAAGGGAATATTTATGCTCAACTTGGTGAAGATGTCTAGGAACTTTTTGTATTGCTTGCTATCATCTTTATTCTTCAACCTTTGTGGGTAAGGAATTGGGGGAACATAAGCCGCCATGGATGGTGGTGGTGAGACATGCTCCACTAGCTCTTCATCTCCTTATTTTTCCATGGGTTCGTTTTGAATTGTTGGCCCCTCCATTTGTTTACCACTTCGTAAAGTGATAGCCATAACATTCTCCCTTGGGTTGATTTCTGTTGTAGTAGGAAATCTACCATGCTCCCTAGTAGTTCTTTCTTGAGCTAGTTGACCAATTTGAACTTCCAAGTTATGAATAGAGGACTTGGTATATTGTTCAATGGTATCCATGCGTTGATTTAGCTTCCGGTTTTGATCTTCAAACCGCATGTCAAGTTTGGTGAATTGATTGTGGAGATTCCCAATGGATGCCTCCATTCTACTATGATTTTCTTCATTTTGGGTTTTGATGCTAGCTACATTTTTTGTGAGAAGCTTCATCATCTCCTCCATAGTAGATTCTTGTGATTGCCCAAATTTGGGAGCTTCGGGTTGAGGGTTTGAAGAACTCCCTTGTGGCTTCCAATTGTTTCCTTGGTTCTACCGTTGTTGATTGTTGTTGGAAAAATTATTTCCTCCTTGATTTGCCCGGTTACCATAAGAATTCATGTAACTCACATCCTCAAGATGTTGAGAGGAGTTACCTTCCACATTGGGAATGCTCTCCACATTGGCCACTTGTTTGACCCCTCCAATAACGGCTTGCAAAGCCGTATGAATTGATGCTTGTAGATTTTGCTGAATTTTGGTTTGAAATTCTTCAAACCTCTTATCAAGTTCATGAGTGATAGAAATCTCATTCACTCCCGCCACCTTGATGTCTCCTCCTTGAAGTTGAGGATTTGAAGCAATGGACTCAAGAATTCACAAAGCTTCCGTCTCGGTTTTGTTGCCAATGTATCCCTCCGCTCGGTTGTCCACAATAGCTTGACAAGATGAGTTCAAGCCATTGTAAAAAGTGTCAATTTGGAGGTCAAGAGGAATGCGGTGATGGGGGCATTCCTTCAACAAAGACTTGAAACGCCTCCATGCGTCTTGAAAGAGTTCTCCAACTTGTTGTTTGAAGTTGAAGATTCGTTGTCGTAGCTCTTGCGTCATTGTTGGGGTGTAGTACTTGGAGATGAAGACATTGTATATTTCATCCCAAGTAGTATAGGATGCCGGTGCTTGCTCTAGAAACCGCCCTCTTGCCGCTCCCTTCAAGGTGTAAGGGAAGCATTTGAGCCTAAGATCACCTTCATTTAGGCCATTCCTTGGAACACCTTGAATGAACCCATAAAATTCAGTGATGAAATTTAATGGATTCTCCCCTGGTTGTCCATAAAAGTGCGGCATAGCGTTGAAGTAGCTATTCCGCAACTCATAGTCTCGTGCCGCCTCGCTAAGCACGATGCAAGAAGGAGTTGTTGCAATGACGGGCCTCTTCCTTTCATTGAGTGTAGGAAGCATTGTTGGTGCTTTTGCTTCCTTCTTTCGATTCCTTCTACAAGCTCTCTCGATTTCAAGATTGATAGGTTCAAGGTTTGTAGAGCCTTGACTTCTCAATAGCATGCACTAAGAGCTTGTCTACACAACAAAATTTAAAACAATACCAAGTGAAATGTAATGGGAAAATTCAGGAATTGTTTGTTGAATCGTATAAAACAAAACCGTTTCCCCGGCAACGGCGCCAAAAACTTGATCGGCTGAAACTTGCAAGTGTACAAGTGCCAATGTAGTAATAAATTCCGGTAAAAATACCGGGTCGAACACAAGGAAACGTTGTTTATATGATTCAAAAGTGAAAGCGGTTTAGTAAAAGAATTAAGAAAAGAGTAAGGCTTTTTGATTTTTTTAAGAGATAATAAAAGCAACCAAGGGTTCGGGATTACTCCTAAACGACTCCTAGTGATGAATATATGTTCTTTCACCAATTCTTATGAGTGGAATGTCACTAAAGTATTCTAACTCCTGTTACGGCAGCGAGATTGTGATTAATTCTACGTGTGAATCCCGTCACGGTTCACATTCATCTAAGATTAACCCCATTGAAGATTAGGACATTATAAAAACCACCATACTCAATTGAGGTATATTTCTATCCACAATTAGAATATGTCTAACCTTTAAGTGCACGGTTTATAACTCAACGTTAATTGCTCAAATAAACCCAACGATATAATCATACGTTGTACACCGTAGTCATACACATTAAAATATAAAGGAAAGATCATAATAATTTGGTTGAGAACATACATCAAACACCTAGAGTGCGTAAAGTTTCATCCCTAACCTTGGCTATAGAAAATTAGCTAGAACAATTCATAATAAAATTACAAGTATTGAACTGATAAAATACAATGAAATACATAAGAAAATGATACCACAACTCCAAAGCTATGGTGGATAAAGCTTTCCCCAAGGGTAGAACTTCTCCCAAGACCAAAGGGTTGCTCTTGAGATGCTAAAGTAGAAGTAAAATGTGTAGAATATGGAATAATCTCTTGACAGAGCTTCAATCCTCTTAAATATTGAGTTCTCAACGGCCATTTTCGGACAAGGAAGCAAGCTCCTTAATGGGATTTGGTGTTTTGCCCGAATGATTGTGATGACCGTTGCTTGTTTTAATCAGCTCCAGGCAAAAGGCGGGCGACTTTCGCAAAAGCCGGGCGGCTTTTGCGAGTTTAAAACAGGCTTCGCCGCTCCAGGGACCGAAAGCCGGGCGGCTTTTGTTTCGGTTTGCTGAATATTTTCCACGGCGCCCAAATCCGGGCGCCTTTCATGAAAGCCGGGCGGCTTTCGTCTGTTTTTGCTCCGGGTGCTTTTCCTTCATCTTCGGACCGCAACTGGATGGCTGGTGGGTGAAAACCGGCCAGTTTTGGTGAAAGCCGGGCGGCTTTCACCCCTTTGGTGTATTTTCCCCTTTTTTCTTTTGTTCTCGGGATGCGTTTGGTTGACCTTTACTTGTCAGGATTCTTCGTGTGTCTTTTCATCCTCGTATTTGATCCAATTGTCGGTTATAGTATTTCTTGCAAAACGAGACATATGTGTGAGAGTTTTATTCTTTTAAGTATAAAAGCGTTTATAAATTGTTGTATAAATTACGTTAATAAAACGCTTATCAACCTCCTTTTCTAGTAGACCGTTCTTAGGAAGGCATTCTTCACATCCATTTGATAGACTGTGAGATGCTTATGGGCAGCATATGCTAAGAATATTTTTAGCTTCAACTGTCCACTAATTTTGCTTTCTTCTTAACAATGATGCCTTCCTTAGTCACCCTTTTTGTTCCTATCATATGTTGATGATAGGGTCTTCATACAAGCTTCAAGGATTGTTCCTGTTGAACTAGCTTGCATCCAGTCAGATGTTTGTAGGGCTTCTTCAGTCCTTTTGGGTTCTGTTTGAGAGAAGAAGCAAATATTGCTTCTTTCTGGATTGATGATCTTGTACGAACCCTTTGGATCAATATTTTGGTGAGGAGGATGTTTGTTGAATCATCTTGTGTCAGATGTTTGAATAAATTGAGTTGCCTGCACATCCTCCTCCTTTTCTGATAGAGTAAGAGGACTGGGATCATTAAGCCTTGTGATTAATTCAGCTGGAGCGTCTTGAGGAGTTGATAATAAGTCAGCAGCTAGTAGTGTCGTATATTTTGAATTTGCTGGCAGTGATCTTTCATTTGAGTCACCTGCTAGCAGTGGTCTGCCATTTGAGTTCACTGCTGGCAGTAGGCTGCCATTTGAATCAACTGCTGCTTCCATACTCTAGTCATTTTGTTGACTTTTGGTGGGAGGGCAGCTTGGAGCCTCTCTAGTATCCTTCTTTCTTCTACCAGTTAACACAATTTTGTTGTTTTGGACGTCTCTGATCAAGCAGATGTCCATGGAGATTGTCACATTATGAATGTTATCGCGGAGCTGGCTTGTGCTTCATGAGTTTGAACTTCAATCCCATATGATATGTTTTGGATTGAAGTACTGCATTTGATTGGATTTTCCAGCTCCTTTAGATTCTCCTCTTTCTTTCTCACTCCCAAGGGTTGTTTTGAGTCCTTCTCCAGATCTAGTATTGACAATAGCCACCTGTTGCCTGTCATGTGCCTGGAGCAGTTTGAATATTTTATATTTGTAAGTTGACTGCTCCAGCACCTTCCTGCCTTTGTCAATTTTGAGTAGCAGCCCACAAGTTGGTGGGCATCTTCCCTTGAATGCGTTTGGGCAACCATACCAATTTAGAACCATTTGGATTTAAGCTGATGGATCTATGACCATTCTGAGGATTGGCTATATGTTGATGAATATTATTCCTTATGAAAGGGGAAGGAATATGTATATTAGGAGTGATCAACTTTTTTTGTGGAATATAGTTGGTCCTCTTGACTGGTTGCCAACCAAGTCTTTGATTTACTTGGTTGTTTTGGAAGATGGAATTGTAGGGAGGTTTGGTTTTGGATCTGGAAGAGGACTGGTTCCTTTTATTTGACAGAGATTGGGAGTGGGGATTTTGTTGGTTTGGTTTGCTTGTTCCTTGTAGATCTGTGGTGGGTTTTGTGATAGGAGAGTATTTGAGAGATTCTTTCAATGATTGGGATAAAGGTGTGTATCCTGATCCTGTGTTCTTCCAGTTTTGAACTTCCTCAATAATAGGGGTAGTGAGAGAGCTCAGCCTTTCTTTTAAACTTATGTTTTCAACTTCAAGAAGATTTTTCATTTTAATCACTTCACCCATTTGAGCTTGTTCGATAATCAAATTTTCTTGAAGCCTACAATTCTCGTTCATTAAAAGAAGGCGATCCTTTTGAAAATTTTCAAGTTGATGGAGTAGAGCTTCCATATCAACACTGGAACTGCTAAAATCATATGAGCTACTTGAGGAACATGATAATACCTCATCATTGTCATTTTCATTCAATCTGGCCATGGGATGGTTGTGGAAGGAGCTATCAGCTCGGTGCATTCCAAAGAGGCAAATCAGGGCCTCTTTCTTACTTTCAGATGAGCTGCCTTCATTACTTGTACTGCTTTGATCATCTTCTGATTGGGTCATTTTGAGCTCATCCCAAATATCCTTGATTATCCAGTCATCAGACTTGTTCTTATTGAACAATAGATTCTTTGTATGCTGCCTGTCCATTCTTAGAAAGTGTTTGAGATCTTTAGTTCAAATTAGTCAGAAACTGACTCTAGGAACACTCTGCTCTGATACCACTTGATGGTCCCGGATAGAGGTAAAAGTCTGGGGGGGGGGTGAATAGACTTTTAAAGCTTTTTCAACTTTAAAAGGTTTTCCCTCTAAAAGAGTTGATCTATAATCTTTTGTGAGATTTCTAGATGCACAGCGGAAGTCTTTAACCTCTTAGATAAATGGTGTATAACAACTTTCTATGATGGATGAAGTTTGGGCTTTATTAGGTGAGCTGTTGGCTAGGCAGTTGGCTAGAAAGCAGGGAACTGCTGAGGAAACTGCTAACGAAATACTCAGTGTATGATGAAGGTGCACTCAGAATCTCTTCTCAGAGTGGGAAGATCTGTCTGATGATATGACAAGGTGGGTTGATAATCAATCTTAATGAGAGCAGTGGTCTCAGTAGTTGGGTGGTAACCAGGGAACTGCTGAGGCACCTGCTGAAGTAAAAGTGAAGGTATGGAAGGATTGATTATATGGTGTTGCTCAGGATAATGTGGGCTTTCTGAAGATGTGCATTAGTCCGAGTAAGTAAGAGTTTTACTGGAGCAGTGGTCTCGGCAGTTGGGTGAAAGTGAGGGAACTGCTGAGGCAACTGCTGGGTTACCACTTTGAACTACAGTGATTAGTTTGAACAGACTTCTTGGAGATAGAGTTGTGAAGGTCTGGTGAAGTGGAGATGTTCCAAGGAAACACTTTTGCGTGAGCAGTGGGCTTAGCAGTTGGGTAGTCCCCAGGGAACTGCTAAGGCAACTGCTATGCTTTAAGTAGGATTTCCTGAAATCTAATGGAACAAACCTTATAGTTGTGATATCTTGTATCTCTTGTATCTCAAAGAAAGTTAGTTATTAAGCAGTAGGATAAGCAGTATGGTCAGTTAATACTAGTGCTTAGGATTCTACTGGCAAACTACAATCTTTTATGAGAAGTGTTCAGTGTGTGCTTTGTTGACTGAAAATGAATCAACACACAGTATATCCTGGTTCAGAGGTGGTGTAATCATCCTACATCCAGTCCCACCCTCTTTCAGATTGATTTCACTAATGTATTAAGCCCAATACACTTAGTGCCAATCTAGCCTTGACAACTCTGGCCTAGATTGAAGGTGTTTCACGAGGAGTACAACACCACTCCAAGCTACTCAATCCTTTAGGTTTTTCTCAATTGATCCAGTGGGGATCAAAAGGTACTCCTGACCTATCTAACTACACTCAGGCCGGGAACAACTGTTCTCATGAAGTGTTTACAACAATTTCTGATTTTGTTACAAGAAAGTTCTAACCTCCAACTAGGAACTAAACTTCTAGGATTTTAGCAATGAATACTTGATAATGAGAAGTTTAGTGAAGCAAGAGTCTAAGCAAAGAGTCGTGGATAGAATAACACTTCTTGCTCAGTGAAATATCTCTCTACTTAGGATGCTCAGGCTTGGTTAGAAACTTTCGTTTCAGCCTCTATTTATAGGCTTTTTGGCTGATCAATCTTATCCGTTGGTTAGGATAGTTTGATCTCTTCCGTTGAATTTCTGGCAAGGACAAATTGTACTTCCGTCTTTTTGTGCTGGAGCCTTTTAATGCGTCTGAAGAGTTTGTCTTGAATTATTTAGCCGCGGAGAGCATCTTTTCAAAATGTCCGTCCCATGCTGTAGACCCCAGTACTTGTTTAAGCATTGAAGGCAGGTCTAAAAATGTCTTCAATTATTTTTTATTGCTGAAGTGTTTCTTCTGTGTGTGTCTTCAAAGCTCCGGTCCCCAGTAAAGAAATGTGACACACAATTAATTTTTGAGTCAAAGTAATGTATACCGGTAGGATCTAAATATCCTATTAAGGTAAATAAAAATTACCTTATTGCATTTTTACTTTTCCGGTAATCTTTCTTTAGTCTCAAAAATTGTACATTTACATTTGTCACTTAAATTTGAATGCAATAAAATGAGACACAATGTACACGTGCAAAGTATAGTGGCATAATCAAAATCTTATCAAAATTGGGTACTAACACATCCATATTATACAAGGCGTCTTGAATATCATTCACACATAAGTCATCCATAAACATACATAATAAGTAATTTAATATGCAGCGGAAAACATAGTTCAAAACAAATGCCACACGGGGCAAACATGAGCACGCAGACTCTATAGTGAAAATATCCATGAGCATGTTTATTAATGTTCAAAACCAGAATGGAGGAAGCACGAACCAAGTCTTCTCTCCAAGATGATCACTCGAGCAACGAGCACAGGCAGCAAGCCTTAGCCTCAACCTGAAATGGTGGTGGGACGCTCACGAAGGGGTCAACACTCTATAGGGATATAAAGTGCTGGTGTGGATGTCATCTAATAGATATACAACAAGTATTTCAAACACAAGACCCTCAAATAGGGTGATAATATAATATAGGTCGTAACTCCAAGTTACTCCTTTTCAAAATATACTTACTTTATATATAAAGTCAAGTAATCGCCCCGTAGGCCCAGAGTTTGTTTACAAAACATAACCCAAACCCCGTGACCCCTAGTCACGACAATACATAGGGTTCAACCCTAACACATATGTTTGCATTTCTTGAGTCCAACTCAACTACATCGCCATGCACCTTATATGACACAAATTAATTACTCCACCGTGCATTTCTTGAGTCCAACTCAACTACATCACCATGCACATCATATGACACAAATTAATTACTCAACCGTGCATTTCTTGAGTCCAACTCAACTACATCATCATGCACATCATAGGCTACAACCTCATTTCTCCCATGCATTTCTTGATTCCAACTCAACTACATCACCATGCATGTCATCAATCACCACGTCATGTCTACCCAATGCAATTCTAGAGCACAGGTTCAAGTACATCTCCTTACATTGGCATATACCCCAATTCCTAAGCACTCGTTATGCCTAGAATTGTAATATCAATAATCTATTTTGGGAAATCCTTACGGGCTGCCCAATCATGATCTTAGCATCACATCACATCAATTTAGTCACTTGAATCACAATCAAGTACATCACTTACAATCAAATCCTTAGATTCAATTCCTTAACAATTACAAACAATCATTAACTAATATTTCAATACTATTAAGATTATTCCCATCAATCATATATTTCATTTGTAAACCTCTACGTATTTAGAGATATGTAGCAGCAACTTAATCATCCAATGTAATATATAAACAATCATTTATGTATCTACACAATTCACACATGAGTAAAAATGCATATTTCACACAATAGTTCATTTAACTTCATTTTTATCAATATGATTCCAAATCATTTCCAATTTCATTCCTTATCTAGTATATCAATATTTCATAAATAGCCAGTTATTATAATCCATTAAAAACATGATTTAGACATTTAGGTAATCTCATGCTTAACCTACAAGTTGTAAGCAACTAGATGTCGATCCTCACCTCAAATGAGCTTTAAATTGTTCCTTCTCAACCCAATGCTCAAGATTAGGCCAAGGGGGTTTGAGATTTGATTCCTTTCTTATAAATGAGTGTTAAACAGCCTCCTCAAGGTGCTATCTCAACTTCTAGCCGAAGACATGAAAACAGTCCCTAGAACAGGTGTTTTCCGGCGAATTCGTTCCCTAACCTTTCAAGGTTTTGTCTAGGCTAGTATCTAACATTTCCAACAATTAAAGGTTATTTATAATAACATTTTATACACTTCAACCAGTGTATAATAGTTCTTCAATCATTTATATGATTTAGACAATAGAGATGAAGGTTTTGGATTCAAACTTACTTTGAATACCAAAAACGTATTCTGCGAGGTTGCGTTTTGTTCGGACGATTTGGAGGCGTTAAACTGCTCCATTTTCTTGAAACCGCACGTCTATGGATTCCTCTTTTTGACAGATTTCAATGGGCACCTCACACGCCCTTTTTGTATGAGTAAAACTCGAGATAAAAGTCGAACAAGGTGACCTACCCACTGGATGACTAATCATGCGGACAGCCCTCTCTCCTGCCTTTCTTTGGTTGTGAGGCTCTCTCCTTCCCCCTTATCTTCAAGAGTCCGAATGGGGGTTAGGGGTGTTGGAAAAATGTGTTAAAAATTCCATTAAATGGTCATTTTGGGGCAATTATTTGAGTGGGGTCCACTTCCGATTTGGGTCGGGTCAAAGTGGTTTCGGACTGTCCTTGTTAAGGAATACAATTCGATATATGGTACGCTCAAAACGGATAACGGGTGAATGAGAAATTGATTCTCGATGTTCACTCGTTGAAATGGAAAAATTGGGAAAATGATGGGTTTGTAAGTGTTTTATACCACACCGGAAAACTCAAGGGATTTCCACCCCCTTATAAAGGGAAGCCTCTTTTAAGGAGTTAAGATTCCTAGAGGTAAAGGCTCTCTCTTACGCGCAGGGGGGTGTCGATCAAATCCCGAAACGGAGAAGAAAAACTACGACTCGTGTGCGCGGGCGACCTGCGGACACGAATGTCGTCCGAAAATCTATCATTCAAAGATGCAATTCAGAGACGCTCGAGGTCTTCTGGTCCGTTACAGCAATAAATGCCCAACGTTCTTGTCTTTTAATGCTGCGTTAAATGGATAGTTTATGGATCATTCAATACCCAACGGACTGGTCATTGATGTCCAACGTTCAGGTCCATTAACACTACATTTAACACACAACAAATCCTCCTATAAATAGTTGGCAGGTGGTTTGCAACAACACAACACACAATACATTCCTCACGTATTTTTGAGCTCTAAAACACTTCCAGCTACTCCGAAAATTCCTGAGTGTTCTGCCTTTGTTCCCGTTTGCTGGAACTCTCGTTTGTGTGCTCAAACATTAGTTCGTTAGCCACCGTATCTTGGGAAACGGTCATTGCAACGCTCCTAGCACCGTGGGAGGCGAAGAATACGTTTTAAGGACATCGTGCGTAGCACGAGCTCTGGCTAAACTCTGTCCCATCTCTTTTTCTGTTTTTTCTTTGGCTATTTAATTAATTAATTAATTTTATTAATTAATATTTTTCGTTTTTCCGAGACACACCCAACAAGGGGAAGGTGTCTAAGACACCTCAAATAAGTTGGATAGGTTGTGTGGAGTGAAATGAATTGATATGGACTCCATGAGATGTTTTTAGACATGGGTAGGGTCTCACTTTGATCTCTTTTGTCATGTGCAGCCCTCAAGTCTATTATGTCCGACCCCCTCCCCCATTGGCCATTCTAACATTATTGTACTTATTTTGCAGGTTCTAATTATGGGGTGGTCTCCAAGTGACCCTAATTAATTTGGGGTCCAAGATATCTACCAATACTTCCAAAAGTGGAAAGATGGGTCCTATTGGTTTTTGTGTTTTGTCATAAGATGTACTTTTTGTACTCATCCTCATTTATTTAGATCAAGTCAACCTTCTACATCATATTATTGATCTCTAATATGTGTAGGATGGTCCCAATAATTTATATGATGTATAACTATAAAAGAGAACCCTACTCCCATTATTTAGCTTAATAATGCCAAAGATGGGACCATAGACATTCATATTCTTCTCCAATCATTCTATCACTTATTTATGACATTAATATTCATATAGCTGGGCTACTAGCCATGTGGGTCACCCTCCAGTGGGTCTAGGACGCCATTCTTAGATAACTGCTATTTTTAGCAGGTTAGGCCCAAATTAACATTTGGGCTGCCCCGACCGCTCTTACTTTCTACCGAGGGGTTATATATCTTTATTTAAGAATGTTGGGCCCCAATATCAATAAGATGACCTAATTAATTATTTGGAAGTCCATTACTATTATACGAGCCCAACAGTAATATGATTAATCATACGTTACGTAAAACTTAATCGTTTTACAATTGTTCGATAATAGGGAAATTCAATACATAAGCTTTGAAATTTAATTTGAATTTCAAGGACGTTTGGGTGCGGTGTCACAAGTTCACCCCCCCTTAACAGGAATTTCGTCCCCGAAATTCACAATGCTACTCAAATAGGAAAATGTATTGCTCCCTCATCAAAGCTTCCGTTTCCCAAGTCTCTTTTTCAACTCGGTCACTTTTCCAAAGAACTTTAACCATTGGAACTTCTTTACTCCTCAATTTCTTTACCCTTCTATCGGTGATCTTGATCGGTTGTACGACATAGTTCAAATCCTCGCGTACTTCCATGGGCGGCTTTTCCAATACATGAGAAGAATCATGTACATCTTCTTAAGCATAGATACGTGGAACACATTGTGTACCTCCTCTAACTCTGGAGTCAGTTGTTGACGATATGCTACGGCCCCAATTCTCTCCAGAATTCTGAATGGCCCTATGTAGCGTGGATTAAGCTTCCCTCGGCTTTGGAATCGAATGATTCCTTTCCAAGGAGAAACTTTCAGGAATACCCCGTCATCAACCTTAAACTCTAAGGTTCTCCCTCGCTTATCTGCATAACTCTTCTGTTTATCCTGAACCGCTTTGAGTCTCTCTCGAATCAACTTCACCTTTGACTTGGTGATCTCAACCAACTCAGTACTCTCGAGTTTGGCCATGCCAACCTCGTCCCAGCATAACGGTGTACGACACCTCCTCCCATACAATGCTTCGTATGGAGGCATGCCGATACTTGCCTGATAACCGTTGTTATAGGCAAACTCCACAAGTGCTAAGTGATTGTCCCAGCTCCCTTGGAACTCCGATGCACAAGCCCTCAACATATCTTCTAAGATCTCAATAACACTTTCAGACTGTCCATCCATATGTGGATGGAACGCAGTATTGAACTTCAACCTCGTTCCCATAGACTCTTCAAATTTTGGCCAAAAACGTGACGTGAATCGTGGGTCTCTATCGGATATGATGGTCACCGGAACACCATGTAACCTCACGATCTCGTCTGTATACAATTTGGCTAACCTCTCGAGTGGGTAAGTGGTGTTGATAGGTAAAAAGTGTGCACTCTTCGTGAGCCTATCAACAACGACCCAAACTGCATCATAGTTCCTGATCATCCGTGGTAAGCCTACCACGAAATCCATAGTCACATGTTCCCACTTCCATTCAGGGATGGAAAGTGGCTGCAATAAGCCTGCTTGATGATGATGTTCTGCCTTAACTTGCTGACAAGTAAGGCACCGACTGATGTATTCAGCTATTTCTCTCTTCATCCCAGACCACCAGTAGCTTTCTTTCATGTCCCTGTACATCTTCGTGCCTCCCGGGTGCATAGCATACAATGAGGAATGAGACTCCTATAGAATGGACTTTCGGAGCTCACCATTCGACGGTAGGCACACTCGATCGCGGAATAACAAGAGATCATCGTCTCTTTCACGAAAATTCTCTACCGGCCCCGCTAACATGCGTTCTCGGACCTTCTTGAGCTCATCATCAAGTTCCTGCCCCTTCTTGATCTCATCAAGTAAGGTAGGTCTCACCTCAAATCTCGCCACCAAGGCGCCATTAGTAGATATTTCCAATTTGGCTCTCAATGCCCTCAAGTTGGTTATCAATGCCCCCAATGAACTCTTCCGACTAAGGTCATCAGCCACAACATTTGCTTTACCCGGATGATAATCAATCACAAGGTGGTAGTCCTTTATCAATTCCATCAACCGTCGTTGTCTCATGTTTAACTCTTTCTGAGTAAACACATACTTCAAACTCTTGTGGTCAGTGTATATGTGACATGTCTCTCCGTAGAGATAATGCCTCCATATCTTTAGTGCAAAAGCCACGGCTCTCAATTCTAAGTCATGAGTAGGGTAATTTACCTCGTGTTTCTTCAACTGTCGTGAAGCGTAGGCAATCACCCTCCCATTCTGCATCAATACACATCCAAGCCCTTGGATGCTCGCATCGCTCTAGACATCGTACCCCATACCTTGTTTTGGTAAGGCGAGTACCGGTGCCTCAGTTAACCTATTCTTCAGTTCTAAGAATCCCTTTTCACATCGGTCATCCCATACGAACTTAGTCCCTTTTCGAGTGAGCCTCGTCAACGGCGATGCCAAAACTGAGAACTTCTCCACAAATTTTCTATAGTATCCCGCTAGTCCGAGGAAACTACGAATCTCCTTCACGTTCTTAGGTCTTTCCCATTCTGTGATGGCCTCAATCTTCTTGTTGTCCACAAAAATGTCTGATTCAGAAACCACGTGACCGAGAAAGTCGGTCTCCTTAAGCCAAAATTCACACTTAGAGAAATTGGCATAGAGCTGCTTCTCTCGTAGTGTTTCAAGAACCGGAACCAAATGTTTCTCGTGCTCCTCTTCATTTCTTGAGTAAATTAAGATGCCATCTATGAACACGATTACAAACTGATCCAAGTATTTATGAAAAACTCGGTTCATCAAGTCCATGAATGCCGCTGAGGCGTTAGTTAGCCCAAACGACATCACCAAGAACTCAAAGTGACCATACCTTGTGCGGAAAGCACTCTTTGGTATGTCGCTCTATTTGATCTTCAGTTGGTGATACCCTAACCTCAAGTCAATCTTTGAAAATATTGTTGCCCCCCGGAGCTGGTCAAACAAGTCATCAATCCTAGGTAAAGGGTACTTATTCTTGATGGTGACCTTGTTCAATTGTCGGTAGTCGATGCACATACGTAGAGTCCCATCCTTCTTTTTCACAAAAAGAACTGGTGCTCCTCACGGTGAATAGCTCAGTCTAATGAAACCGTTATCCAATAGCTCTTGAAATTGGGTTTTCAACTCATTCAGTTCCGCATGTGCCATTCGGTACGGTGGTATAGAGATTGGTTTGGTACTGGACTCAACCTCGATCACAAATTCAATCTCTCTATCGGGTGGAAGCCCCGGTAGGTCTTTAGGGAAGACATCCGGGTACTTACAAACTACCCTTACATCGTCGAGGTTCGGTTTCTCTTTAGTTTTGTCCACCACGTATGCTAGATATGCGTGGCTCTCACGGCGGATATGATGCAACTATTTGATTTGCCTCGATCACCCTCGAAGCATAGGGCATTACCATCACTGCCTTTGAGTTCTAGAACCTTCGTGTAGCAATCTACCCTAGCATGGTGATTTTCTAGCCAATCCATCCCTAGGATCGCATCAAAATCAATCATGTTCAGCGGTACGAAATCACACGTCAAGGTTTGGCCATTGACTTCCACCTCACAAGATGGATAATAACAAGTTCACTCAACGTCATCTCCTAGTGGTGTTGATACCACTAAGGTTTGTGTCATCGATATCGAGTGTATGCCTAAGCCTTTAACGAACGCCTCACTCACGAATGAACGTTGCGCCCCGGTATCGATAAGGATTCGCGCATCTTTCCCATTAATCTTTAGTGTTCCTACATTTATAAGCCATGTAAGATGCCTTCCTACCATCTATATACATTTATAGAGTTTTATTAGGTTCATACATATGTTTGGGATCAAGGAGAGGTCTAAACGTCACAAATCGGTGCGAAAAGATCAACGTCGGGCAGTCTGGGTGCCACGCATGCGTGCGTGGGGGGACTCACGCATGTGTGCAAGAAATCTTTCCTCTGGATGGCTACTGCCACCCACGCACGGAGGGACGCACGGGGGTACGCACGGAGTGACGCACACGTGCGTCCGGGTACGCACGGCCGTGCGTGAGAAAATTTTCAATTCGAAAGCCCACTGCCTCCCACGCACGGAGGCACGCACGTGTGCGTCCGGCCGTGCGTGCGAAAAACCTTGCCCATACCGTGAAAAACCTCTCGGTTCGCCCCCGGGATGACCTGTACTCAACCCCCACAGCCTCCCTCACCCAAAATAAGCCTAAAGACATTCAAAATTTGATGTAATACCTGCGACATAATCTGGTTTAGCTTGAGTGTCCGCCTCTGTCATTGCATAGATTCTAGCTTGTCTCCTTCCTTGGTTCACGGACGGCGCGTTGCTCGCGCTTGCTCCCCCTTGCCCACTGGACGCTTGGGAAGCCCCGACTGGATTTCGTGCCCCGGTAGTACCACCACTTGGTCCTGATGCTTGGTTTTGTATAAGTTGTGGGCAACTCACTCTTGTGTGCCCAATCTCTCGGCATTGATAGCACCTAGGAGGATCCCAACACTTACTCGGGTGGTGCTTCTTGCAATTGCTGCACTTAGGTGCCCTCGAACCTTTTGCCCTCCTAGGATGTCCTTGGGAGTCATCTCCCCATTTCCGTTTCCCTAGTAATGGTACGTCCTAGCTTGCTTAGCTTGGCGTTTTTGTATAAGCCTCATACGTTCATGCTGAAGCCAATCTATGACCATGCCCATTTGTTCTATGGGTGCATTATCGAGGTCCTCTTCACTCAAATTATCCCCTTCGTCACCCGTAGCCCTGGGTGGTTCAGTTTTGTCCCAACAAGGTGGCTTTTCCTTGGTCTTATCACGACCATCGCTCACGATTTGAGCTTCTAGAATTTCGTGAACCTTTGGTACTAAGGACTCTTCTCGGTTGGCATGCCTGGTTCCAACTCGTGCAAACCCTCCCGAGTTCTCCCTTTCCCTAATCCCATTGTCGCACCCCATTGGTGAAAGAAATATTTAGAATGAGTCATTAGACTCGTTTGAAATGTCAACTGACAGAAAGGCACTAAAGACATCTCTTGGGCCAAGTCACCGCCATACCAATCGTTAAGGGCGCCATCTTAACAATTAGAGGCCTTGCAACTCAAACACCAAAAGTTCTTAAGTACAAAACATTTCCTATGCTCATGGTTTTCAAAAATCATTTTCAAAAGAGAATTTGGAGACTTCATTATGAAGTTTATGGACTAAGGCTCTAATACCAATTAAATTGTCACGCCCCGGACCTATCCGGACACGTCAACAACCCGCCGTACAATACGAATAGTCAACCGCAGTCTAACACATCCATATTATACAAGGCGTCTTGAATATCATTCACACATAAGTCATCCATAAACAAACATAATAAGTAATTTAATATGCAGCGGAAAACATAGTTTAAAACAAATGTCACACGAGGCAAACATGAGCACGCAGGCTCTATAGTGAAAATATCCATGAGTATGTTTATTAATGTTCAAAAATAGAATGGAGGAAGCACGAACCAAGTCTTCACTCCAAGATGATCACTCGAGCAATGAGCACAGGCAACAAGCTCTAGCCTCAACCTAAAATGGTGGTGGGACGCCCCCGAAGGGGTCAACACTCTATAGGGCTATAAAGTGCTGGTGTGGATGACATCTAATAGATATACAACAAGTATTTCAAACACAAGATCCTCAAATAGGGTGATAATATAATCTAGGCCGTAACTCCAAGTTACCCCTTTTCAAAATATACTTACTTTATATATAAAGTCAAGTAGTCGGCCCGTAGGCCCAAAGTTTGTTTACAAAACATAACCCAGACCCCGTAACCCCTAGTCACGACAATACATAGGGTCCAACCCTAACACATATGTTTGCATTTCTTGAGTCCAACTCAACTACATCGCCATGCACCTTATATGACACAAATTAGTCACTCCACCGTGCATTTCTTGAGTCCAACTCAACTACATCACCATGCACATCATATGACACAAATTAATTACTCCATCGTGCATTTCTTGAGTCTAACTCAACTACATCACCATGCACATCATAGGCTACAACCTCATTTCTCCCATGCATTTCTTGAGTCCAACTCAACTATATCACCATGCATGTCATCAATCACCACGTCATGTCTACCCAATGCAATTCTAGAGCACGGGCTCAAGTACATCTCCTTACATTGGCATAGACCCCAATTCCTAAGCACTCGTTATGCCTAGAATTGTAATATCAATAATCTATTTTGGGACATCCTTAAGGGCTGCCCAATCATGATCTTAGCAACACATTACATCAATTTATTCACTTGAATCACAATCAAGTACATCACTTACAATCAAATCCTTAGATTCAATTCCTTAACAATTACAAACAATCATTAACTAGTATTTCAATACTATTAAGATTATTCCCATCAATCATATATTTCATTTGTAAATCCCTACATGTTTAGAGATATGTAGCAGCAACTTAATCATCCAATGTAATACATAAACAATCATTTATGTATCTACACAATTCACACATGAGTAAAAATGCGTATTTCACATAATAGTTCATTTAACTCCATTTTTATCAATATGATTCCAAATCATTTCAAATTTCATTCCTTATCTAATATATCAATATTTCATCAATAGCCAGTCATTATAATCCATTAAAAACATGATTTAGACATTTAGGTAATCTCATGCTTAACCTCAAATGAGCTTTAAATTGTTCCTTCTCAACCCAATGCTCAAGCTTCGGCCAAGGAGGTTTGAGAATTGATTCCTTGCTTATAAATGAGTTTTAAACAGCCTCCTCAAGGTGCTAGCTCAACTCCTAGCCGAAGACACGAAAACAGTCCCTAGAACAGACCGGTGTTTTCCGGTGATTTCGTTCCCTAACCTTTCAAGGTTTTGTCTAGGTTAGTATCTAACATTTCCAACGATTAAAGTTACTTTATAATAAAATTTTATACACTTCAACCAGTGTATAATAGTTCTTCAACCATTTATATGATTTAGACAATAGAGAGGAAGGTTTTGGATTCAAACTTACTTTGAATACCAAAAACGTATTCTGCGAGGTTGCATTTTGTTCAGACGATTTGGAGGCCTTAAACTGCTCCGTGTTCTTCAAACCGCACGCCTATGGATTCCTCGTTTCGAGATATTTCATTGGGAACCTCACACGCCTTTTTTTGGATGAGTAAAACTCCAGATACGAGTTGAACAAGGAGACCTACGCACTGGATGACTAATCCTGCGGACAACCCTCTCTCTTGCCTTTCTTTGGTTGTGAGGCTCTCTCCTTCCGCCTTATCTTCAAGAGTCCAAATGGGGTTAGGGGAAGGTGTCTAAGACCCCTCAAATAAGTTGGATAGGTTGTGTGGAGTGAAATGAATTGATATGTACTCCATGAGATGTTTTTAGACATGGGTGGGGTCTCACTTTGATCTCTTTTGTCATGTGCAGCCCTCAAGTCTATTATGTCCGACCCCCTCCCCCATTCTAACATTATTGTACTTATTTTTCAGGTGCTAGGAAGGTGTGGGGTGGTCTCCAAGTGACCCTAATTAATTTGGGGTCCAAGATATCTACCAATACTTCCAAAAGTGGAAAGATTGGTCCTATTGTTTTTTGTTTTTTGTCATAAGATGTACTTTTTGTACTCATCCTCATTTATTTAGATCAAATCAACCTTTTACATCATATTATTGATCTCTAATATGTGTAGGATGGTCCCAATAATTTATATGATGTATAACTATAAAAGAGAACCTTACTCTCATTATTTAGCTTAATAATGCCAAAGATGGGCCATAGGCATTCGTATTCTTCTCCAATCATTCTATCACTTATTTATGACATTAATATTCATATAGCTGGGCTACTAGCCGTGTGGGTCACCCTCCAGTGGGTCTAGGACGCCATTCTTGGATAACTGCTATTTTTAGCAGGTTAGGCCCAAATTAACATTTGGGCTGCCCGACCGCTCTTACTTTGTACCGAGGGGTTATATATCTTTATTTAAGAATGTTTTGCCCCAATATCAATAAGATGGCCCAATTAATTATTTAGAAGTCCATTACTATTATATGAGCCCAACAGTAATATGATTAATCATACGTTACGTAAAACTTAATCGTTTTACAATTGTTCGATAATAGGGAAATTCAATACATACGCTTTGAAATTTAATTTGAATTTCAAGGACATTTGGGTGCGGTGTCACACATAATGAAGCCATAAAATCCTTAAAAATCTAGAATTTCACCATCTTATCAGTCCTAATTGTACCGACAACCAGAAAGACACCCCGTCGCTCATTGTCCTCCCCATCATCGGTGACCTACTCGTCGAAAACCAACTCATCCTCTTCCCTGCTGATAGCCAAATTATCATACTTGTTAACAATGGATTCCATGAGTTTCCTTCCCAATGTGTCATGGCCAAGTGATGCACTTCGTCTCTAACCTGGATAGTCGCTCTTCGTCGAAGAAGACATAACGGAGAATAAATGAAACCCTAAAGAGAGGGCTTAGGCCACTTGTTTGCTTCTTTTGATATTTTATGACTATACAAATCATAAATAGCTATATAGATTGTTCACTCCATACGGTAATATCACAATACGTGTAAAAAATTCATAATATGTCTCCATTTTTCTTTTATGGAAATGAAATGGTTAATATAATAATATCTTTCTATGTATGGTTAAAACTCATATCCTACCTCTGTCCTTAAATAAGCATAAGAGTTCAAGTAATTCAATAAACACTTATAATTAATACGGAGTATAATAGGTATAATTGGGTGCATATAGCCTAATACATTCTATTTTGGAAAAAATAATATAAATACCTCAAGCTTTAATGGAGTGTGAAATAAATTCCTCATAATTGTATATGTAAGATATATACCCCGAACTTTATCTAAAAAGTTATTTTTTGTGTTTTTTACATATATAAATTTATTGAAAAAGTTAAATAATTTAAAATACTGTAAGCTTTGTTAGACAGCAATTAACATTCTAAAACTTCATTTGTGAAATAAATAATATCACATTCGGTACAATTTATTTTTTATTGCTTCCTCATAAATGTTTTGTATTTTATACTCCCTCCGTTCTTTATTATCTGTCCTCTTAGGCTTTGGCACGAGTTTTAAGAGGAAAATAGTATGAGTAGTGTAAAAGGTGTAGTGGGTTGTGGGTAAATGAAAAGGTAGGAAAGAGAAAGAGGTAATGGTAATAAAAATGGGAGTATAAAGGTATTTTGATTGAAAAAACTTACTAAAAAGGAAAAGAAGGACAAATAATAAAAAACGTCCCAAAAAGGAATACGAGATAGTTAATAAAGAATGGAGGGAATATTATGCACTTAACACAATAAAATTACATTTATGAAAAAACATATAATCACAATGCTAAAATAATTTTTTATATAGAATATGACATATACAAATGTTGGATCGATACACCCCTCTTCGGATTCGACAAGCTTGTTAGATCGATACACCCCTTTTCGGATTCGACAAACTTCCCAGTGGGTCACCCATCCTTGGGCTTTCTTACCCCGAGCTCACTTTACTGTAGAGTTCTGTGGTTAAATAGCAGCCATATCTTTCTTAAAACCAATTGATGATAAGAAAGTGGACACCCTCTATTTAACCCATTACTCTGTAGTCCCCAAGTCAAGGTAGATTCCTGTGGGGGTACCCCCCACAGTTCACTACGGCAGTGCAGAGTCCCACTACTGAGCGGTGGATGGACATGAGGGGCTGCACCACATCGTGGTGCCAACAGGTTGGGCGGTTAGTTCCTGAATCAAAGGGTGGTGTTGACCCCCCCACAAGACCAACAATCACCCCCAACACCAACCGGAAGATTCACTTGTGGATCGATACACCCCTCTTCAGATTCGACAAGCTTGTTAGATCGATACACCCCTTTTCGGATTCGACAAACTTCCCAGTGGGTCACCCATCCTTGGGCTTTCTTACCCCAAGCTCACTTAACTGCAGA
Organism: Cuscuta europaea; assembly: GCA_945859875.1. Lineage (NCBI taxonomy): Eukaryota > Viridiplantae > Streptophyta > Magnoliopsida > Solanales > Convolvulaceae > Cuscuta > Cuscuta europaea. Next base: position 5,743,798 of record CAMAPE010000052.1, on the reverse strand, counting down.
GTTCTGTGGTTAAATAGGAGCCATATCTTTCTTAAAACTAGTTGATGATAAGAAAGTGGACACCCTCTATTTATCCCATTACTATGTAGTCCCCAAGTCAAGGTAGATTCCTGTGGGGCACCCCCACAGTTCATTACGGCAGTGCAGAGCCCCACTATTGAGCGGTGGATGGACATTAGGGGCTGCATCACACCGTGGTGCCAACAGGTTGGGCGGTTAGTTCCTGAATAAAAGGGTGGTGTTGACCCCCCCATAAGACCAACAATCACCCCCCAACACCAACCGGAAGATTCACCCATGACCTCGCTCTGATACCACTTGTTGGATCGATACACCCCTCTTCGGATTCGACAAGCTTGTTAGATCGACACACCCTTTTTCGGATTCGACAAACTTCCCAGTGGGTCACCCATCCTTGGGCTTTCTTACCCCGGGCTTGCTTAACTGCAGAGTTTTGTGGTTAAATAACAACCATATCTTTCTTAAAACCAATTGATGATTAGGAAGTGGACACCCTCTATTTAACACATTACTCTGTAGTCCTCAAGTCAAGGTAGATTCCTGTGGGGCACCCCCCCACAGTTCATTACGGCAATGCAGAGTCCCACTACTGAGCGGTGGATGGACATGAGGGGCTGCACCACATCGTGGTGCCAACAGGTTGGCGGTTAGTCACCGAATCAAAGGGTGGTGTTGATCCCCATAAGACCAACAACAAAATATATAGGGAAAAGGTGCAAATAAGTCCTCGAACTAACCGAAAAAGTGTAAATCACTCCTTTTATAGGAGGATCTGTCTCGTCGTCGCCATTTGCAGTGGTTACCGGTGGAACTTTTTAATGATTTTTTTGAGAATCGTCTTCATTAAGTCTAATTTACCCATACCAAATTTCAGGTAAAAATTCAACCGTGAAGGAAGTCAAATGATTTTCTAAAATATGTTGCGCCGTTTAACTGCACAGTTATCTTCAAACATTTATTTCACTCCCTTCACGATTGATTTTTTAGCTGAAATTTGGTACAGGTAAACTAGACTTAATGAAGAAGATGATAAAAAAAGTTATCAAAAAATTCCACCGGGAACCGCCTCAAATGGTCAGGGCTGGTCCTGTCCATTTCTGGGCCTATGGGCGGTACACTATTTTGGGCCTATATCCATGACAAACAGTAAACCATATTTGGGCAATGAAGTTCATAAAATAAAGAAAAGAATCACTTTATTATTATATAAGTCACATATTTGGGCAAAAGTAACAACACGAGTATCGAATAAAAAGAAAAAACAATCCTTGAAAACGTTTCACGTAGACCAATGTGAAGCAAATCATTAATAATTGCTTCATAGACAAACTTCTTTCCTCTATTAAATATGACAAACAATAAAATTGACTCATATAACAATAGTAAACTTTCTTTTAAAGGGAAACGAAAAGAAATATTACCACATATTGAAATTATAAGTTGATAATGATTTATTGACCGCTGATGAGAGTCTAAAGTTTGAAGTCTCGAAAGAATGAAGGTTTTCAAAGAGACAGAATGTTTGGCTGCCAAGAAGACTCGCGCAAGAAGATTGCAAATTTGTCGTCCTCTAAAACTACAATTAGGAACTCACATATAGCTTATTGAAATTTGGAAACAAATGAATAATTAGGGTGAAATCTGAGAGAATTGGTTCTAAAATAATTATATAAATTTGGTATGTTATAATTAAATCGAATAAAAACCTTAAAAGCTAAAAAAATGTGAGGACCGGAGAGACGCGTGTTTTATTTATGCAGCAACAGTTGTATTGCTTTTTAAAACTACAACCCATATTGCTAAAATTAATGTATATACTATTTTAAACTTGTCTCTGTTTAAGACTCTTTATTAATGTTTTAAATTTTCAAATTGTCAACAAAATTAATCATTAGACCTAATTAATGGAACTTAAGAATAAAAAAAGAAGCATACTCACACTATATATAAAGAAAAAATATACTCCCAAACCAACATTATTCAGGCCTAGGGCGGTCGCTCCTCTTGTCCCCCTCAGAACCGGCCCTGCAAATGGCAATGGCTGGATCGAGTCTCTTATAAATTGAATGATTTGCACTTTTTCGATTAGTTCGAGGGTTTATTTACCCCTTTTCCTAAATATAAAGTTTTGTAATATTTAAATTATTTTTTCTGTTTTATTTTCGGTCTAAATTTTCTCAAAACATTTCGCAAACTGAGCTAGCCGGAAAGAGCTGTAAAAAGATTTCTAGCAGCTTTACGTTACGTTGATGGCAGGCACAATCACCTCCAAAACTATGAGCGTGCTGTCTTGTTGCTAAGGCCAGAAAATCCCTGCTCAAATCCAGCAAGAGAAAGGACCTCGATTTTATTTTTTCTGTTTAACTTCCTTCGAATCATAAAGTCGAAACACCTCTTCCGGAACCAACGACTGAAGCTTTTTAGCAAGAGCCAAGAGCTGATGATCTCTTCCGTCCAACCTATCTCCATTCTTGTTTTCTGCGCACTCTTCCTCTCCCGTACGGCTGTAGGAAAGGTAATATCTTTAGAATGTTGTGTGATATTTATCGAGCGATTTTACTCGTTTGAACATGCGGAGATCTTGGGTTTTACTATGCATTTCTAACTGTCTGGATTCCGAAGTCCTTTCTTTGCTTCTAGTTTACTTTATAATTTTCACCTTTAATGCGTCTACATAGAAACTGAAACGCTATTGACAACCTACGAGGCTACGACATTATACCATAGTTGGTCCATGAAATTTCAGATGTTTTTCATAGTGGAATACTGGAATCAGTCACAGGATAGATGATTTGATATACTGGTTCTGTATGATTGCTGCTTGGTTAACCATAATAAAGGGAGGTTTTACATATGTTAGTGTTAGACTGCAATGGAAATTTCATGCAGAGTTCGTCCTTTCATAAGGGGAGTGATTGTGTGGAATAAAAATGGAAATCTTCACTTTTTTGACATTAGCATGTTTGTATTCATCTAAAACTTTTCATCAGATAAGGAACTAAAAGTATGTAGCTTTCATCATGAGTCCAACACCACATGGATAAATTAATGGTGATTTTTCATTTCTAATGGACTTGAGGAATGGGATCCATCCTTTGGTACTAAAATGAATTATTGATCTATCAGCTAAGCTGGAAAAAATCAAACCAAAGAATTAGGTCCCTGTTAAATTATAGCAAATGTATATTTAAATTGATTTAAATAAATAATCAGTTGATGCACCAGAGTTCCAAGTTAAATTACATGAAGTTCAATGAATTAGAGAATAGGTGAATCTAGTAAAGGAATAAACCAATAGCCTTTTAACATGCTTAGAGTTGGGTGGTGAGTTGGTCAATGGTGGTCAGCTTAGACAACTGTGAGTCTGTGACACATATTACAACTATATGATCTCCAGAAGGTGTACAGTTTACAGGTGAAGGCCACTTGCTGGAGAGATTTGTGAAATCGGTGTAGACTGAATAGAAAATAGTAGGCCGCTGGTGGTGCACAATAAGCCTGCTCTAGGGATGGATTGTGGTCAAGTTCACCAAATAAGACTTCTGCTGGCAAAGGTTGTGCTTGAGGTTCTGTGGTCTTCAGGGGGATTAGGGAGGGCACGGTGATGTTGGTTTGTAATGGGGGTGCAGGAATAAGGGACATAACGAATTCAACCAAGAACCACTATTGGCACTGTTCTCAGTGGGTAAACTTCTTCGGTAAAATTGAGAACTCATCGAAAAGTCTGAGCTGGTGGGCCACTGATAATGTTTACACTGTAAAAAAGATAAAGAGAAAACTTTGTGTTCCTTAGATACTTGAAAGATTACAATACCTGCCACATAAATAGGAAAAAATTACATAAGCACCATTTCACTAACCGTACACAAAGTCACCAACTAACCTCACCCATCCTGCCAAACCATTCCCAGTAATGGTCACATCATACGGACCAACTTAACTGTATAAAGTGTATAATAAGTTTTACATTGTTTCAAACTTAGCCTCTATTAAGATATGTAACATGCTTTTATCCTATTGAATCTTATGTTCGTATTATCTCAGCGGGCTTGACCAGAGCATAAGGACATGTGTGGGTTAAAAAGCCTCTAAATGTAATAAATGCTAGGCTCTATGATGATATTTTTTGATTGGATTAACCAAACATATTTAAGTGCTTGATTTAAGTGCTTGTCTGTTTGTTTACGAAAAGGTCTCTTGTGGTGATACAGTCACCACATTTGTTACCAAGTGCAACAAGGGATTGATCTACAGATGTTACCAACTTGGAAAATTTGATCCACATGCCCCATCTCAAGGGGATTGATCTTCACAAAGACACAGTCTTGCACAATGATTTGTGCCACGTTTGCACACAATATTACATCCCACTATTCTTGGTCTCTCTTTGTATAATTAGACATTGTATCTTCTTACAATATACCAGAAATATATATGAAGATAGGTTAATATTTTGAAGAATCAATTTTGGGACCTATAGTTGTGACTTAAGTCTTAACCTATAGGTCGCTTTGTGGATAGCGGAAAGTTAAAAAACCGCAATGCAAATATAGTGGATAGGGTCGCGGTAAATAGTGGAAGCATAGCGGATTAGGTAAAATAAATTACATATATAATAGTCATATTTGAATATAATACGAGATGCATGTTTCAATTTAAACAGCTTATAGTATTCTTGGGACCAAATGCAACAAGGGTTTGATCTACACATGCAAACAACTTCGAAAATTTGATTTACATGCTCCATCTCAAGGGGGAGAGAATTTTCATTACAGGTCTGAAGGATGAAGTTAAATCTGAGTTGAAATTGTATGCCTCAAGATCCTTGTCTGAAATCATGGATAAAGCTATACTCATTGAGCAGACAAATGAAACCATATATCTGAAGAGGAAGGAGGGATGATAAGATAGTTTGGAAGGAAAGATGACTTGCACCAGTGAAATCTCAGGCTTGGGGGAAGGTTACAATGCCAAATCTGGCAATTCTTGGTCATCTCAGAATAAGGTTGTAACAGATAACAAGAATACCAATTCTTGGTTTGACAAGACTGGCAGGAAGATTACTGAAATTCATCCTTCTGGAATGAACACGAAGAATTTCAGGAAAGAAGCAGGAAGGGATTATTCTTTAAATGTGGTGATAAATGGACCAAGGAGCATACATGCAAGCTGAAAAATTATAAACTTATGTTGGTGGAAGACTGAAAAAGAGAGTGAAGAAAGAATGAAGTCCAAATCTATGCAGCTATCCTCATGAGAAAGGAAGGAATACCAACTATGAGAGCCTTCAAAGTGAAAGGGAGTCTGAAATGGGACAAAGGAGATAGGCAGGTAGATGTGCTTATTGACAGTGGGGCCACACACAATTTCATCTCCCAGAAGCTGGTAGAACAATTGGGGTTACCTTTTAACACCATATCTGGATTCAAGGTACACATTGGTAATGGGGAAAGGATAACTAATAATGGGAGGTGTGAGGAATTGATTTTGAGTTTGCAAGGTACTGATATCACTCAGAACTTCTACATCCTCAGTCTGGGAGGAACTGATATGGTATTGGGTATGGAATGGTTGACTAGCCTTGATGATGTAGAAATCAACTTTCAAAAACAAACTATTAAATGGAAGCAACTGGGCATGGATCAGTTAATACAAGGTGACCCTAAACTGAATTCCTTAGAAGTATCCTTGAAAACCCTATCACAAATTATACAAGATAATGGAGATGGATATTTTGTATATTGTAAAGGGAGTAAAATTGAAATGGATAAAGGAGGAGAAATGGAACCTATCTGGAAGCAGATTTTGGCAGAATTTCCAGAAATTTCACAACCTCTAGAAGGATTGTCTCCTAGTAGAGATTGTGACCATTCCATTAATATACAAGAAGTGGCTAATATACCCAATATTAGACCCTACAGATATCCACAGTATCAAAAGACTGAAATTGAAAAGATTGTGAAGGAAATGCTAAATGTTGGGATTATTCAGAATAACAACATCCCTTGTAGCAGCCCGATACTATCAGCTAAGAAGAAGGATGGTGGTTGGAAGTTTTGTGGTGATTACAGAGCATTAAACAAAATAACCATCTCTGATAAATTTCCAATACCTATAATTGAAGAGCTATTGGATGAGATGGGGGAAGCCAGAATTTTCTCCAAGTTAGATCTGAAATCTGGGTATCACCAGATTAGAATGAAGGAAGAAGACAGGAAGAAGACAACCTTTAGAACACATGAAGGGCACTATGAATATTTGGTGATGCCCTTTGGGATCGACTAATGCTCCATCTACTTTCCAAGCCTTAATGAATCAGGTATTGAGGCCTTTTCTGAGAAGGTTTGCATTAGTTTTTTTGATGATATTCTGGTCTATAGCAGATCAACAGAGGAACACCAGGAACATTTAAGGGCAGTTTTATCTGTTTTAAGGGATAACCAGTTGGTAAATCTTAAAAAATGTTTCTTTGGACAACCTCAATTGGTTTATTTGGGACACATCATTTCTGGAGAAGGAGTTTCAGCTGACCCCAACAAAATAGATGCTATGGTTAGTTGGCCAGAACCCAAAGATTTGAAAGAATTAAGGGGATTTCTGGGGCTAACTGGGTACTATAGAAGGTTTGTAAAAGGGTACAGTAGAATTGCACTACCTCCTACACATCTTTAAAGGAAGGATTGTTTTAAATGGGATATGAATGCTACACAAGCCTTTGAAGAGTTGAAAAGAACTATGACCTCTCTACCGGTTTTAGCAGCTCCAAACTTCAATAAACCATTTATTATTGAAACAGATGCATCTGGGACAGGTCTGGGGGCAGTCCTAATGCAGGAAGGGAGGCCATTAACTGCCATTAGCTTTCATGAGCAAAGAATTATCCAAGAGGAATCAAAACAGTTCAGTGTATGAAATAGAACTCATGGCCATTGTATTGGCAGTTCAAAAATGGATGCCTTATTTGTTGGGTAGAACTTTTGAGATTCATACATACCAGAAAAGTCTCAAATTTCTAACTGAACAAAGGTTGATGGGTGAGGAACAACAGAAGTGGACTTCTAAACTATTGGGGTATAATTTCATTATCAAATACAAACCAGGAGCAGAGAACAGAGCTGCAGATGTTCTATCAAGAAGACCACAGTTGAAATCCCTGTCTATTGTCACTTGCCAAGAGTGGGAAGTATTAGAAGAAGAATTGAATGCTGATCCTACATGCAGGGACTTAATTCAGGTCATATCACAGCCAGACAAGAATTCTGAATTCCAGATTATTAAAGGGTTGTTATACTATAACAAGAAGTTGGTTTTACCTAAAGGATCTCCTAGAATAATCAAGATATTGAAGGAATATCATGATTCAGCTGTTGGGGGGCATTCTGGTTACTTTAGAACCATGAAGAGGATATCCAATTTATTCTTTTGGCAAGGTATGAGAAAAGATATTAAAAGGTTTGTGGAGGAGTGTGCTTTGTGTCAAACCAACAAATATCAAGCTCTCAAACCTGCAGGCTTACTACAACCTTTGCCAATTCCTAGCAGCATTTGGACTGACATTAGTATGGATTTCATAGGAAGTCTACCTAAATCTCAAGGCAAAGACACTATTCTGGTTATTGTTGACAGATTGACCAAATATGCTCACTTCCTGGCTCTTTCCCATCCTTTTAATGCCAAGGAAGTAGCAGAACTATTCACTAAAGAGGTGATTAAAATACATGGTTTTCAGAAACCATTGTGAGTGACAGAGAGTCAGAGACAATGTATTTCTAAGTGCTTTTTGGTCAGAACTATTCAAACTGGCTGGGACTCAGTTGAAATATAGTACAACATACCACCCACAGACTGATGGTCAGACTGAGGTGGTGAACAGGTGTTTGGAAACATATTTGAGGTGTTTGGCTGGGAGGAAACCTAAGCAGTGGTTTAAATGGTTGCATTGGGCTGAATTTTGGTATAATACTAATTACCATACATCCTTGATAGTGACACCTTACAAAACCCTGTTTGGACTGGGATCCTCCTGCTGTGATCAGAGGTGATGTGACTATCACAGCTGTGGAAGAAGTATCCAAACTGACTGCTCACAGGAATATGATGCTAGATGAATTAAAAGACAATTTGGCAAGGGCCCAAAATCAGATGAAGCAATAGGCCAACAAACATAGGAGGGATATTCAATTGGAAGTGGGAGACAAGGTATACTTGAAGATACAACCCTACAAGCTCAAAAGTCTAGCAAAAAGGATAGACCAGAAGCTAAGCCCAAGATACTATGGCCCCTTTGATATAATTGGCAAAATCAGTTCTGTAGCTTTTAAACTTAAGCTACCAGATGACAGCAAAATACATCCTGTATTTCATGTTTCCTTGCTTAAAAAGGCTATATCTCCTACTGCTTATTGTCAGCCTCTACCCAAATGTTTAAATGAAGATATGGAATTGGAAGTGGTCCCAGAAGATGTGGTGGATACAAGGGTGGACAAGGAAGGGAATCTGGAGGTGCTCATACACTGGAAAAATCTGCCTACCTTTGAGGACTCATGGGAATCACTGCTGCTGATTAAAGAGCCATTCCCAGAACTTCACCTTGAGGACAAGGTGAATTTTCAGGGGGGAGTATTGATAGACACTGAAGTTTTCTGAATATTATTTCCCTTGAATTCATTTACAAGAAGTACATAAGCTATTTATACAGATAGGAATCCTGAGAGAGTCTATTCAGCACCCTAGGTGACTGTCTAAATACTAAACATAAATGATTGAGAACTGAAAAGACAGCAGCTATTAAATACAACCTGAAGCACTAAAGATACATAATTACAGTAATAATAAGGAAAATAAATCCTAGATTAATGATGTCTCTTCGTTTTATCAACACTCCCCCTCAAGCTAGGTTTGTAGATATCCGTCATGCCTAGCTTGACAATAAGACCCTGGAACCTAGGACTGTGCAGAGGTTTGGTAAACACATCTGCAACTTGATCTTCTGAGGGAGTGTAGCTTAGTTCGATCAGACCTCCTTCAACCTTTTCTTTGATAAAGTGCCTATCAATCTCAATATGCTTGGTCCGATCATGTTGGACTGGATTATGAGCTATGTTGATTGCTGATTTGTTATCACACCTCAATTCCATTGGTCCTTTCCACTTGATTCGTAAATCTAAGAGAATAATTCTGATCCATAGAAGTTCACATAAGCCATGGGCAAGAGCTCTTAGCTCAGATTCAGCAGATGATCGTGCCACAACATTCTGTTTTTTGCTTCTCCATGTCACGAGGTTTCCTGCTAGGAAAACACAAAGACCAGTAGTTGACCGGCGGTCAACGAGGGAGCCACCATAATCTGCATCAGTGAAGGCTTGGACTGATAATTGCCCACCCTTCCTGAATATTATCCCTTGCCCTGGACTTCCTTTTAGGTAGTGAAGAACCCTATAGGCTGCTTCTAGATGTGGTTTCCTTGGATCATGCATGAACTGACTCAAAACACTAACTGCATAGGCAATGTCAGGTCTAGTATGAGAGAGATAGATAAGTTTGCCACACAAGCGCTGATACATTGATGAATCAACCTTGGGTTCATCAGTAGCAAGTCCAAGCTTGTGATTAGGATCCATAGGTGCATTAACCGGTCGACAAGCACTCTTACCGGTCTCATTTAACAAATCTGTAATGTACTTTTGTTGGCTGATAAAGATGCCTTCAGATGAGCGAGCAACTTCAATTCCAAGAAAGTATTTTAGAGGGCCAAGAGACTTCATCTCGAATTTGGATTTCAGCTGCCCCTCAAGACGTTGTTTCTCAACTGGATCATTACCCGTCACAATGATGTCATCCACATATACCAAAAGAATAGTGACTCCATTTGGGCGAGAGTGTTTGTAAAAAAGAGTATGATCCCCTTGGCTTTGACTATACCCAGCAGCAAGAACAACCTGTGTGAAGCGGTCAAACCAAGCACGAGGGGATTGCTTGAGACCATAGAGGGCTTTTTTTAAATGACATACATGTGTAGAGGTTCTTGTTGATGTTTTATTAAAGCCTGGGGGAATGTACATGTAGATCTCATCATGCAAGTCACCGTGGAGAAAAGCATTCTTGACATCAAATTGCAATAAAGGCCAATCAAAGTGAGATGCCAAGGATAGTAGGATACGAACAGTATTGAGCTTAGCTACAGGAGCAAAGGTCTCTTGATAGTCAATCCCATACGTCTGAGTGTATCCTTTAGCCATAAGACGAGCTTTGTACCGCTCAAGAGATCCATCAGCCTTGTATTTGACAGTAAAGATCCACCTGCAACCAACAACATGCCTCCCAGGAGGTTTAGTCACAATATCCCAAGTATGGTTCTTTTCAAGAGCTCTAATTTCCTCTTGCATAGCATCCCTCCATTCTTTCTTTCCTAATGCCTCAGAAACAGAGTTGGGTATGGGAATTTCATTAAGTCTCTGAACAAACAAGGCATGTGAAGGAGAGAAGTTATCAATGGTAACAAAATTAGCAAGAGGGTATAGAGGTGTTTTGGTACATTGACGTACACCCTTGCGTAAAGCAATTGGCGGAGATGGTGGTGGAGAAGAAGAGACATTACCTGGGTCAGCCAATTGGTCATGCGTCAACAATGGAGTGAACCTGTTTTTCCTTGAGTACACTTTTGTCACTGGTAGAGGAGAAGATGGGTCATGAGTGGTGGATTTAGTAGGTGTAGGAATGGGATGATCTGGTGGTGTATTTGATTGAGGTTCAGGTGATGTTGAAGACTGTTGGGAAGTAGGTGAGGTTGCTGACACATCTAAGGAAGGTGATGGATGATCATGTGGTGGTGGTGGTGATGGGATGTCTGGTGGTAAAGGCTTAGGAGGGTAGGAGATTGTATGTGGTGGAGAAGATGTAATAGTATAGGTGGGCAGAGGTGAAGGATGTGGAGTATCTTGGGATACAGGGAGAGAAGTAGGAGTGTAAAAAGGTGTGTCTTCGTGAAAGGTCACATCTGCACTGGTGTATGTCTTTCTGGTTGTAGGATTATAGCACTTATATCCTTTCTGAGTTGGAGAATAACCAAGAAAGATACACTTAATAGATCGTGGGTCCAATTTTCCCCTATGAGGTGGAGGAATATGAACAAATGCAGTACACCCAAACACCCTTAGATCAAGATCAGAAGAAATTCTGGTTTGAGGAAAGAAATGACGGAGAGATTCAAGGGGTGACTTATTTTGGAGTACCCGACTGGGAATTTTATTGATGAGATGACATGCTGTGAGTGTGGCTTCCCCCCAATAGTGTTTAGGCATATTTGATTGAAACAATAAAGCCCGACTGACGTCTAGGAGATGGCGATTTTTTCTTTCTGCTGTGCCATTCTGTTGTGGTGTGTACGGACAAGAGGACTCATGAACAATGCCTTTTGAGAGGAAATAAGAGGAAACGGTTTGATTGAAGTATTCAAGAGCATTATCAGTGCGGAAGCGTTTTATTGTGGCGGAGAACTGATTATGAATCATATTGCAAAAGATAGGAATGATGGAACTCACCTCACTCTTGTTTTTTAGCAGAAAAACCCACATAAAACGTGTACAATCATCAATAAATGTAACATACCACCGGGCACCAGATATATTAGCAATTGGAGCAGGACCCCAGACATCACTATGTATAATATCAAAAGGAGAACAACTGATTGTATTACTTCTGGAAAAAGATACACGAGACTGTTTAGCAAGTTCACAGACATCACATTGAAATGTAGAAACATCAATACTACTAAAAAGACTGGGAAACATGGTTTTAGGACATGAAAAGAGGGATGACCAAGACGCTTGTGGTGAAGCCAAATAGTGTTGGTATTGGCTGTGATTGTGGTAAGAGCTTTTTGTGGAGGTTTGGAGACAAACAGTGCATCAAGGTAGTACAGGCCATCTCTTTGTTTAGCAATTCCAATCGTCCTCCCCGTGTGTAGATCCTGTAATAAACAGTGGGAAGGGAAAAAAATGGCAGCACAATTAAGATCAACTGTGAGTTTGTAAATAGAAGCAAGGTTCATAGCCAGGTTTGGGACATGTAGGGTGTTTTTCAGATTTAATTTTTCAGAAAAAACAACCGTACCAAGTCCCGCAACCTTTGTAGGTGTCCCATCAGCAGTAGTAATGTGCGTGGATGTAAAACATGGATGATAATTAGAGAGTAAAGAGGGTATGGCAGTCATATGAGATGTGGCACCTGAGTCTAATATCCATTGGGATTGTGAACTCTGTTCCGAAGCATTAAGACAAAAAATAGTAGAGGTTTTACCTTGCAGGGCCAAAGATCTATGACCAGAACCATTTGAGTTATTAAGAGACTGTAACATCATACGAATTTGCTTTAATTCCTCCTGGGAAATGGGCCAAAGATTAGTAGAGCTCTCAACAATAGTGGGAGTGACTGAGTTGGCACGTCCAGCACTCATTCCACGTCTGTCTTGGCTTTTCCTTTCTTTCTGTAGATGAGGATAAAGTTTCCAGCATGTATCCACATTATGGTTGGACCGCTTGCAATGATCACACCATCTTCCTCCCTTACTACCCTTAGTTTCCTTAACATCTGAAGGAGTAGATTTGGCAGCAAGAGCTGTACTGTCAATCAGATTTGTATTCATCATTATATTGCGTCTGCTCTCTTCATGTTTGATAGTGGCAATGGCAGAAGATATGGAAGGCAGAGGAGTAATGCCAAGAATTTGACCCCGAGTCTGATCATATTCGGGATTTAAACCAGACAAGAAGCAATATAGACGTTGCTGATTTATATAGTTCTTGTGAAGAGCTGCATCTGCAGCATTCGACCACTTCATCGTTTGATACGGGTCAAGTTCAGACCATCGTCGTTGGAGGTCAGTTGCATAATCTGTGACAGATTGTGAATCTTGCTTAAGATTCGTTGTTTTGAGCCATAAGTCATAGACAAAAGCGCCATCTTTAGCAACAGAGTAGGACTGCTGTATGAAATCCCAGATTTCTTTAGCCGAGTCCATGTATAAACATGTACTGCTAATGTTGGGATCCATAGAGTCCCATAACCAGACCCATACGTTGGCATTAGTTTTCTCCCAAATAGCAGCATCAATCTCTCCTTCTTCTGGGGTAGAGACAGTGAGATAATCTTCAAGATCTTTGCCACGTAGAAGAGTGTAAACCAGCTTTGACCACCCAAGATAGTTCCTGCCATTGAGACGGTAAGATGGCGGGATAGAAGGGAGATCAAATTTCTGGTTTCGAAGAGCAAACGCGGCTGCAGTAGCAGCTGAAACAATGGTCGAGTGATCAAGGTTACTTGAGGCTGATTCGGCTTCTTTAGACATGATAAAACCCTTGATGAAGAGACTCCACCGGGAGTTAAAGAGAGAGAAGGGTAGAGACACCCAAAAAATGACCGTTGGAGAGGTGATAGACTGACTCAAAAAAGGCTTAGACGAAACCAAGCTCTGATACCATGAAGTTTTCTGAATATTATTTCCCTTGAATTCATTTACAAGAAGTACATAAGCTATTTATACAGATAGGAATCCTGAGAGAGTCTATTCAGCACCCTAGGTGACTGTCTAAATACTAAACATAAATGATTGAGAACTGAAAAGACAGCAGCTATTAAATACAACCTGAAGCACTAAAGATACATAATTACAGTAATAATAAGGAAAATAAATCCTAGATTAATGATGTCTCTTCGTTTTATCAACAGACACTCCATACCAGTTCAGTTTTATAACAAAGTTTACCAAAGAAGAAGGAGAAACGTAGTTAGTAATAACTAAGTAGTCTGTTTGTCATATTGATCCCTGCGTGGACAAACTACTATAAATAGAAGTATATGAGCTAAGAATAGTAGGCTGTTATTTCGGTTGGACTTGGAACTGGGAGATTGGGCATCTCAAATCGTCCAAGGCTTGTATACATTCTGTTCTTCTTCCGCATTTCAATAAACTCTTCTAATCTTGTTTCTTGTGAATTTCCTATTGAATCTACTGTGTTCTGAGTTGGACTTACCAGTGTTCTATCATTTTAGAGCTGTTTTTGGTAGTTAAACAGATTTCTATGTTGGCATTCAGTGTATTGTCAGCGGAGGAGTTATGCTAAACTATAATTACTGTTACAGTGTTACTTCAATGTAAACTCACACTCATTATTGACTACTACCTTCTTTAGTAATATATGGAATAAACTTTCTTCTCTTCATGTCTTTGGCATTGGTTCATGGAATAGGCAGTAGGCACATCCTATTTTTCTTATGCTTTTGATTGAAAATGGATTTGGTTTTGTAAATTTTACTTTCCTGTTCCATCCTGTAATTTGTTGCGACTAATTTTGTTTCCGAATTATTCTGCAGTACCAAGAAAATGATCCTGTCATATTATGGGTAAACAAGGTTGGGCCATATAATAATCCACAAGAGACATACAACTACTATAGCCTCCCCTTTTGTCACCCACCTGGCAGTGCTGCACACAAGTGGGGCGGCCTTGGAGAGGTTCTCGGGGGAAATGAGCTTATTGATAGTAAAATTGACATAAAGTTTAAGAGTATGTTAAATCACAATTTTATTTATATCATGTTTATTTCACCCTAATACTTTATTTACAATGTTTATTTATTTGCTTGTTAGGAAATGTGGATAGGAGTTCTGTTTGTGGACTTGAGTTGGATCCAGCAAAGGTTAAACAGTTTAAGGATGCAATTGATAATTCATATTGGCTTGAGTTTTTCATGGGTATACACACTGGCCCTCTTACATATACCGAGTATTCTTTGCATCCTGAATTACAAGAGTTTCCCTAGAACCACCTATAATTAATTGTGACATGATTGTTATTGCCACTTTCATCACTGACTTTTTCCTGTGTTCCGTAACTGACTGTGCCGATCTGCATAATGGCTTCCCTATTTTGCCACCAGATGATTTGCCGTTATGGGGTATGCAAACAACTAATAACTTCCTCCTTACCTTTCTCTCTATCTTTTAATGTGTACATTGCAAAGTTGAATCATAAGTGAGATTAACAATGATGTTGTGAACAAAATTTCAGGTTTCATTGGTGAGGTGCTTCCTGATAGAAACCAAGATAATAAGCACATGTTGTATACACATAAAAACATTTTTGTGAAGTACAATGGGAACCAGGTAGATATGAATTGTCTCTATAGTGTCAACTGTTAAGTACTTAAGTGGTGGTACTTTTTCTCTTCCTGAGTTTGAGATGTTACTTTTGTAGATAATTCATGTTAACCTTTCACAAGAGAGCCCTAAACCCCTTGAGGAAGGAAAGACATTGGACTTGACATACTCAGTCAGTTGGACCCCAACTAACATCAGTTATGCACATCGTTTTGATGTTTACTTGGATTACCCATTCTTTGAGCACCAGGTACTTTTTCATATAATCCGTAGAACATATCCTGTCAAGTTCTCATCCCAGGGAGTAAATTGTAAGCATATATTTAACAGTGCAATAGTTCTATTATATCACTATTCCTTTTCCCCAATAGTATGCTCAACAAGTTTAGAAGAAATGAATGAACCGTGGAAAGAGGGAGACAGGGGGATAAGTTTAACCTGCCAGGGTGGGTGTTTTGCTCCCATGGTCATCGTCATCGCCTTAGAAGTCAATATTGGTGTGATAACGGTGATTGAATTTCAATCATTCTAAGAGCTGGTAAAAACGGGTGAGAGCTGGCAAGTGGTAAAACATGGCTGCACAATAGTAGCCCTCCTTCCTTGTTATAATTAAATAATTTTGATTAGACTCATTATTTTAAAAACATCTTTAATATCTTGAAATTTAATGTCGTGATTTTTGCTGAAGTTTTACACTCAGAATTTGGGGACCTGCCCGTCAATCCATGTGAACTCTAGTCTTTATCCTTTGGTGGAGAGATGCTTAATTGACTTTGTTTAAAAGGAGTAAAATGTTTAAAATTGATCATCTAAGATAAAACCCAAAATAAAAACAAAAACATCTCTTAGAAGTTAGAACCTTGTTTATAAGATAAAGGTTGACAACATACACTTAGCAACTATTCGTTGTTCTACTTGATTGGTCTCTTAAGCAGTATGTTTTACAGATCCACTGGTTTTCTGTTTTCAATTCGTTCATGATGGTTATTTTCCTCACTGGCTTGGTGTCAATGATTCTGATGCGCACTCTCCGTCACGATTATGCCAAGTATGCACGTGAAGATGATGATTTGGAATCTCTGGTAATGCTTTTCATGATGCATATTGCAATAGTGTCCGTTTGATTTCTTCATATGAGAAGACATAGTGCATAAAACATTCCTATTATTAACTTCTCAAGCACAGGAACGGGATGTAAATGAAGAGTCTGGATGGAAACTTGTTCACGGTGATGTTTTTCGACCACCACAGTATTTATCTTTGCTTTCGGCTGTTGTTGGCACTGGGGCTCAACTTGCAATGCTTGTTCTCCTTGTCATTATATTGGTAATTGTTGGAATGCTCTATGTAGGGTATGTCCGCGACATGTTCTTGTGAAGGAATTACTAATATTTTTTTTGCACTTATTTGTGTTGCTTTCCCATTGTCTGTTATCATACTGTGCTTGCAACCAGGATTTCCTAAATCCCATTGAACCCACATACCTAGGTTTTCACTTTCAAGCATAATGCATTAAACCTCGAGGATATCCAACCTTGTCTGTGTTATTCTGATCTAAGCTACCTGTTTCTACTGTTATCAGTGATGTTATTATCTACTGTATTACCATTTGTATAAAGATTCTTCTCTGTTCTTGTAGCGCTTCTGATATTGTGCTTCATTTTCTATTTATGGTTCAGGAGAGGATCAATTATTACAACCTTTATTGTGTGTTATGCATTTACATCTTTCATTTCGGGTTATGTGAGTGGTGGAATGTATTCACGTAATGGTGGTAAGTTGATATTTCTTTTCTATTGTTGGGAACCATTACAATTTGACCATGCTGCTATAATTATCAAAATTAATAATTTAACACACATTGATATAATACACACACACAATCCGATCTGACGCAGACGTAATGGGGATCTTAACAGGTAAAAATTGGATGAAGTCGATGTTTCTGACAGCATCACTTTTTCCTTTTATGTGCTTTGGGATTGGTTTCCTTTTAAACACCATTGCTGTATCTTATGGATCTTTAGCTGCTATTCCCTTTGGTACAATGGTTGTTGTTTTTGTCATTTGGGCTTTCATTTCCTTCCCCCTCGCTCTTCTTGGTACTGTTCTTGGAAGAAACTGGAATGGTGCTCCAAACAATCCTTGCCGTGTAAAGACCATCCCACGTCCTATACCTGAGAAAAAATGGTATCTCAAGCCATCTATTGTCTCTCTGATGGGAGGGCTGCTGCCGTTTGGGAGCATTTTTATTGAAATGTACTTCGTCTTCACGTCCTTTTGGAATTACAAGGTGAGTCTTTTCATCACCGTTCTTGACTTGCACAAGATCTACAGTTGTTTTGCTAGGGACGTGTACACTCATTAAACACTCCATTTCTTTTCCTGACAGGTCTATTACGTCTATGGCTTTATGCTCCTTGTTTTTATAATACTGATCATTGTCACAGTATGTGTGACTATTGTGGGCACGTATTTCTTGCTTAATGCCGAGAACTATCATTGGCAGTGGACCTCATTCTTCTCTGCTGCATCCACTGCCCTTTATGTTTACCTATATTCTATATATTACTATCACATCAAGACTAAGATGACTGGCTTCTTTCAAACCAGCTTTTACTTTGGATACACTATGATGTTCTGCCTCGGCTTGGGGATCCTTTGTGGTAGGTTTTCAACATTTTCTTTTTGTAAAAAGAATTATATAGAGTATATCTTTGTTCTGGTTGTTTTAGCCCTTCTGTTAGGTTGATGTTGATTGTGACAGTCTGGGCTTGATAATCTCAGGTGCTGTTGGACATCTTGGCTCCAGTTTGTTTGTTAGGAGGATATACAAGAACATCAAATGTGACTGAATGTATGCATCCTTTGAGAACGAACAGCTGCAGCTGTTTAGACAATTGCTGCAGAAATTTGGTTCCCTGTTGATTTTTTTTATATAGGCCCCAGGTGCAATTAGTTCCTTGTAAGATTAGATACCATTACTGATTGACGAGTGTAGTAAACAATGTTTTGATAGCGGATGGGAGGCATTTGCTCTTTTGGTTCTGTACTATGTAAAGCTTTCTGTAACTTCTGCGGTTCTGCATCTACTTGGAAATTGGAATGTTTACTGCTCTTTTGCTTTTGTATAACAGATAACAGATTTGACATTCCATTTTTATTCAATTTTGAGAAACATGTTTCTTATCCTTTTACTCTTGTTCTCTTTTGCACTTGCCCCCAAGATTTGCGATGCGCCGGAAAACCCCCGATTACCAAACCCAAGTTGAAACATCGAGTTTGTATGGAACACTAAAATTGATTGAATTAGTGAGTCTTTTGAAATTGATGAAACTATGGCAGAATCGGTTGAATTGATTAAAAATTCTATTTAAAATATATTTTATTGATAAAATGAAGAAAAAATTAGGGAGATTTCCCAAAATAGGAGTAAATGGAGTTTGAAATTCCAAAATAGGTAGGCGGCCTTCCTAGGCTTGGACTCGGGTCGGGCCACCCGGCCCGTGGACCGGCCCGGCCCGCTACTGTGCGGGACCGGGACCGGCCCGGTTCTCGGGTCCGGGTCCGGGTCGGGCCTAGGCCCGGGGGGTAGGGCGGGTCCGGGCTCGGGTCTCAATTTTGGTGAACCGGCCCGGCCGGGTCGGGCCCGGGCCCGGGCCAAATTGATTTTTTTTTTTATTTTTATTTTTCATTTTTGGGGTTCCACCCGGGTTGGGCTTGATGGGTAGGATGGGTTTGGGAGGGTGGGGGGTGAGGGGGGGATTAGGAAAGCAAAAAAAAAAATTCCAAACCGGAGGCTCGGACCGGCCCGGCCCGGACCTTCCGGACCCGGTGGCTACCCGGGCCGGTCCCGGGTCCACCATTCTTGAACCGCCGGCCCGCCCGGGCCTAGGCCCGACCCGGACCCGGCCCGGACCCGAGTCCACCCCTAGGCCTTCCTATCAATATTTGAAAGTGTGGGGGTGTCTTGCTAAGGTGCTTGTACCAACATCTAAGAAAATAAAAATAGGTCCAAAAACGGTGGATTGTATTTTTATTGGATATGCACAAAATAGTAGTGCTTATCGGTTTTTAGTGTACGATTCGAATAATTCGGGTGTACATAAAAACACAATAATTGAATCAAGGAATGCATCATTCTTTGAAGATGTATTCCCATGCAAGTCCAATAAAGGACCAAGCACGTCAAAACGAACAATTGACGTAGCTATGGAAAATACTAGCGAGGGGTTCGGAGAAAAACCCGAACCCAGACGTAGCAAAACGTGCTAGAGTTGAAAAATCCTTCGGACCGGATTTTCTCATCTACTTGGTAGAATTTGACTCGGATATTCTAACATGTATGGTAGAAAATGAATCGGATTTTCTAACATGTTTGGTAGAAAATGAACCACAGACTTATACGAAAGCCGTGAGTCCTTGACGTCTACCGAAGATCCTATGTGGAAAGAAGCCATCAAAAGTGAGGTGGATTCTATCCTTAAAAATCACACATGGGAATTGGTTGATCTTTCTCCGGGAAATAAACCTTTGGGATCCAAGTGGATTTTTAAATGAAAAATGAAACCTGACGGTTCCATCGATAAGTACAAGGCCAGACTTGTAATCAAGGGATACAAGCAACGTGAGGGCCATGATTACTTTGACACGTATTCTCCTGTGACGAGAATAAATTCCATTAGGATGATACTAGCAATTGCCGCATTGAGGAAATTGGAAGTTCATCAAATGGACGTAAAAACCGCTTTTCTAAATGGCGATATACACGAAGAAATCTATATGGAACAGCCCGAAGGCTTTCGTGTTCCTGGCCAAGAAAGGAAAGTGTGTAAATTAATTAAATCATTGTATGGATTGAAACAAGCCCCTAAACAGTGGCACGAAAAGTTCGATCATGCTATGTTAATTAATGGGTTTAAAATAAACGAAAGTGACAAATGCGTCTATGTGAAGAGCACGGTAGAAGGCTATGTCATTTTATGTTTATACGTGGATGATATACTCATCGTGTGTAGCAATAATCTAATGATTAATTCTACCAAAAGCATGTTAAATTCTAAATTTGGCATGAAGGATATGGGGCTGGCCGATTTAATCCTTGAGATTAAAAAAATTAGGGGACCAGACGGTCTTACGCTAAGCCAATCCCATTACGTTGATAAAATCCTTACGAAATTTAATAAGGATGATTATCAAGAGGCAAGGACTCCATTAGATAAAAACGTACAACTTACCAAAAATCGTGGAGAGTGTATTTCTCAAGTAGAATACGCTAGGATTATTGGAAGCTTGATGTATCTAATGAGTTGTATCAGGCCTGATATTGGTGTGGTTAGTAAGCTAAGTAGATATACTAGCAACCCCGGTGATGAACACTGGAAGGGAATAGTAAGGGTTTTGAGGTATTTACGTAAAATCCAAAACCTTGGACTGCACTATGGAAGATATCTAGCTGTACATGAAGGGTATAACGACGCTAGTTGGATATCCAACATTAAGGACTCAAAGCCCACAAGTGGATATGTTTTCACTTTGGGAGGTGCAACCGTGTCATGGAAATCCTCAAAACAAACGTTAATAGCTAGATCCACGATGGAGTCTGAGCTAATAGCCTTGGATAAGTGCACTGAAGAGGCTGAATGGCTACACCATTTTCTCGAGGATATTCCTAGTTGGGAAAAACCTGTCCCTCCAATATGCATACATTGCGATTGTCAGGCAGCAATTGGAAGGGTACAAAGCAACATGTACAATGGTACGTCTAGACACGTTCATCGTAGACATAACACCATTAAACAACTCCTCACAACGGGTGTTATCACTGTTGACTATGTGAACTCAAAGGATAACATAGCGGATCCGCTAACCAAGACATTGGATAGAGAATTGTTGGAGAAGTTGTCATGAGGAATGGGACTAAAGCTCGTGAATTGAAAAGTTCTATAGTGGATACCCAACCTAGTTGGTCCTAGGTTCAAAAGGAACAACTAAATTATAGAGCGAAGGATGGTCACTGTGGGGGTCCCGGACTCCTACCCACTCCTCGTTAAAATAGTGACTCCCGCACGAGGTTAGCAAAAACGTTTGCTTTAATGATTCTAAAATGTTGATCTACTCGATAACATTGGAAGAGTATGCGGGATACCTTTGAAAGAATCACCTATGTGAGAGAGAAGAGGGCCGCTTCAAAGGAGAACTGTAAAGGCTCAATTCTTTAGAAACTCTTGCAAAACCAGGACGGTGACCCATGGCCAAAACGCGCACACCCATGAGAACGGAACAAAGTTGGAAGGTTCTTGTGTAAAGATAAGTCAATGTTTACATGACGGCAGTATAGTTCAAGGACATCGAGTCTACTAGACAGCCTGTAAATAAACGTGTCTTTACAACGGAAGGTTCACAGGATAAAACCTACCTCTCCGTATGCAAGGATCATCCGGTGAACACAACGTGTCCTCCTATCCTCGTGTCCTTTTAAGTCTCGAAAATCAATTTTCATTCATGTGGGGGATTGTTGAAAAAATGTGTTAGAAATTACATTAAATGGTCATTTTAGGGCAACTATTTGAGTGGGGTCCACTTCCGATTTGGGTCTGGTCAAAGTGGTTTCGGATTGTCCTTGTTAAGGGCTACAATTCGATATATGGTACGCTCAAAACGGATAACGGGTGAATGAGAAATTGATTCTCGAAGTTCACTCGTTGAAATGGAAAACCTGGGAAAATGATGAGTTTCTAGTGTGTTTTATACCACACCGGAAAACACTCAAGGGATTTTCACCCCCTTATAAAGGGAAGCCTCTTTTAAGGAGTTAAGATTCATAGAGGTAAATGCTCTCTCTTACGCGCGCGGGGGGGGGGGGGGGGGGGGGGGGGGGGGGTCACGATCAAATCCCAACAGAACTGCTACGCAACAGAGACGCTTGAGGTCTTCTATTCGCAACAGAGACGCTCGAGGTCTTCTGTTCGCAACAAAGACGCTCAAGGTCTTCTGTTCGCAACAGAGGCGCTCGAGGTCTTCTGGTCCGTTACAGCAATAAATGCCCACCGTTCTTGTCTTTTAATGATGCATTAAATGGGCAGTTTATGGATCATTCAATGCCTAACGGACTGATCATTGATGTCCAACGTTCAGGTCCATTAACACTACATTTAACACACAACAAATCCTCCTATAAATAGCTGGCAGGTGGTTTACAACAACACAACACACAATACATTCCTCACGTATTTTTGAGCTCTAAAACACTTCCAGCTACTCCGAAAATTCTTGAGTGTTCTGCCTTTCTTCCTGTTCGCCGGAACTCTCGTTTGTGTGCTCAAACGTTAGTTCATTAGCCACCGTATCCTGGGAGACGGTCATTGCAACGCTCCTAACACCGTGGGAGGCGACGAATACGTTTTAAGGACATCGTGTGTAGCACGAGCTCTGGCTAAACTCTGTCCCATCTCTTTCTGTTTTTTCTTTGGCTAATTAATTAATTAATTATTTTTATTAATTAATATTTCTTCGTTTTTCCGAGACACACCCAACAAGGGGAAGGTGTCTAAGACCCCTCAAATAAGTTGGATAGGTTGTGTGGAGTGAAATGAATTGATATGGACTCCATGAGATGTTTTTAGACATGGGTGGGGTCTCACTTTGATCTCTTTTGTCATGTGCAGCTCTCAAGTCTATTATGTCTGACCCCCTCCCCGATTCTAACATTATTGTACTTATTTTTCAGGTACTAGGAAGGTGTGGGGTGGTCTCCAAGTGACCCTAATTAATTTGGGGTCCAAGATATCTACCAATACTTCCAAAAGTGGAAAGATGGATCTTATTGTTTTTTGTCTTTTGTCATAAGATGTACTTTTTGTACTCATCCTCATTTATTTAGATCAAGTCAACCTTCTACATGATATTATTGATCTCTAATATGTGTAGGATGATCCCAATAATTTATATGATGTATAACTATAAAAGAGAACCCTACTCCCATTATTTAGCTTAATAATGCTAAAGATGGAACCATAGGCATTCGTATTCTTCTCCAATCATTCTATCACTTATTTATAAAGTTAATATTCATATAGCTGGGCTACTAACCGTGTGGGTCACCCTCCAGTGGGTCTAGGACGCCATTCTTTCATAACTGCTATTTTTAGCAGGTTAGGCCCAAATTAACATTTGGGCTGCCCCGACCGCTCTTACTTTGTACCGTGGGGTTATATATCTTTATTTAAGAATGTTGGACCCCAATATCAATAAGATGGCCTAATTAATTATTTGGAAGTCCATTACTATTATACGAGCCCAACAATAATATGATTAATAATACGTTACGTAAAACTTAATCGTTTTACAATTGTTTGATAATAGGGAAATTCAATACATAAGCTTTGAAATTTAATTTGAATTTAAAGGACGTTTGGGTGCGGTGTCACACATAATGAAGCCATAAAATCCTTAAAAATCTAGAATTTCACCATCTTATCAGTCATAATTGTACCGACAACCAGAAAGACACCCCGTCGCTCACTGTCCTCCCCATCGTCGGTGACCTACTCATCGAAAACCAACTCATCCTCTTCCCTGCCGATAGCCAAATTATAATACTCGTTAACCATGGATTCCATGAGTTTCCTTCCCAATGTGTCATGGCCAAGTGACGCACTTCGTCTCTAACCTGGCTTGTTAGGAAGCAATTAACATTCTAAAACTTCATTTGTGAAATAAATAATATCACATTCGGTACAATTTATTTTTGATTGCTTCCTCATAAATGTTTTGTATTTTATACTCCTCCCGTTCTTTATTATCTGTCCTCTTAGGCTTTGGCACGAGTTTTAAGAGAAAAATAATAGGAGTAGTGTAAAAGGTGTAGTGGGTTGTGGGTAAATGAAAAAGTAGGAAATAGAAAGGGGTAATGATGTTACAAGTGGGGGTATAAAGGTATTTTGATTGAAAAAATTTACTAAAAAGGAAAAGAAGGACAAATAATAAAAAACGTCCCAAAAAGGAATACGAGACAGTTAATAAAGAATGGAGGGAATATTATGCACTTAACACAATAAAATTACATTTATTAAAAAACATATAATCACAATGCTAAAAGAATTTTTTATATAATATTTGACATATAAAAATGTTGGATCGATACACCCCTCTTCAGATTCGACAAGCTTGTTAGATCGATGCACCCCTTTTCGGATTCGACAAATTTCCCAGTGGGTCACCCATCCTTGGGCTTTCTTACCCTGAACTCACTTAACTGCAGAGTTCTGTGGTTAAATAACAGCCATACCTTTCTTAAAACCAATTAATGATAAGAAAGTGGACACCCTCTATTTAACCCATTACTCTGTAGTCCCCAAGTCAAGGTAGATTACTGTGGAGCACCCCCACAGTTCACTACGGCAGTGCAGAGCCCCACTATTGAGCGGTGGATGGACATAAAGGGCTGCACCACACCGTGGTGCCAACAAGTTTGGGCGGTTAGTTCCTGAATCAAAGGGCGATGTTGACCCCCCATAAGACCAACAATCACCCCCCAACACCAGCCGGAAGAATCACATGTGACCTCGCTCTGATACCACTTGTTGGATCGATACACCCCTCTTCGGATTCGAAACACCCTTTTTCGGATTCGACAAACTTTCCAGTGGGTCACCCATCCTTGGGCATTCTTACCCCGGGCTCGCTTAACTGCAGAGTTTTGTGGTTAAATAACAACCATATCTTTTTTAAAACCAATTGATGATAAGGACGTGGACACCCTCTATTTAACCCATTACTCTGTAGTCCTCAAGTCAAGGTAGATTCCTGTGGGGCACCCCTACAGTTCACTACGGCAATGCAGAGCCCCACTACTTAGTGGTGGATGGACATGAGGGGCTGCATTACATCATGGTGCCAAAAGGTTGGTGGTTAGTCACCGAATCAAAGGGTGGTGTTGATCCCCATAAGACCAACAACAAAATATATAGGGAAAAGGTGTAAATAAGCCCTCGAACTAACCGAAAAAGTCCAAATCACCCATTTTATAGGAGGATTTGTCTCACCGTCGCCATTTGGAGTGGTTACCGGTGGAACTTTTTAATGATTTTTTTGAGCATCGTCTTCATTAAGTGTAATTTACCCATACCAAATTTCAGGTAAAAATTCAACCGGGAAGGCAGTCAAATGATTTTCTAAATATATTGCGCTGTTTAACTGCACAATTATCTTCAAACATTTATTTGACTGCCTTCACGATTGATTTTTTAAAAATTCTATTTAAAATATATTTTATTGATAAAATGAAGAAAAATTAGGGAGATTTCCCAAAATAGGAGTAAATGGAGTTTGAAATTCCAAAATAGGACTACTGTGTTTTTATTCCCGAAATGGGACTAACATGACAATATTTACTGTCATCTTGTAGGCGTGACTACCAAATAGTTGCAGTACATTGCATTTAACATGACAATATTTACTACTCCCTCCGGTTCTAAAAGTTCCAGTTTTGACTTCCATGGTTTTAAGGCAAAAGTAAAATATGAGTTGACTTTCCACTTTTGCCCTTACTCATTAATGTTTCTTTCGGCCATAGAGAATAAAGAAAAAGGGGGAATGAATAGTATAAGAGGGTAAAACACATCTATTCCAAAAAAGAAATCGTTACAAATCTAATCACAAATTTAAACCAACCTACTTTATTTTCGGCCATACATTCCAAAAAGCACCTGATGGAGTATAGGGCCAAGGAACCCCCGGCCCACATACTTCCACTACTACAATCAAGCCCAACAAGCCCAAGCGGCCCAAACACATCAACCAAGGCGCCTGAATGCTCCAAGGGACGTACGTCCTTCGGAACATAAAGGCCCTAGGGGACGTACGTCCTCCAGCACATGGAAGGCCCCGGTGGTGTACGTCTTCCAGCACATGAAGGGCCCTGGGTATGTACGGCCCTAGGGGACGTACGTCCTCCTGTACATGAAGTCCTCCCCAACTACGTACGGCCCCAAGGGACGTACGTCCTTCAGCGCATGAGGTCCTCCCCAGCTATGTACGTCCCCAGCACGCCACCAAGGCCCAAATGGCCCCTGGGTACGAACGGCCTTCGGCTCATACATGGAAACATGGCTTTCGGAACATGCAACCCCCGGGTGCATGTAGCCGAGGGCACTCTCCTCGACAGGATCTCCTCTCCACATGCTCTGAATCACCACATTAAATGTGGTGTCAACTCCAACCACCTCATTGAATGCGGTGCCACATGCTGTATTGGTGTCACCCTGGTTGAGTCGACTCTCCACCGATGGTTTCTTGCCACGTGTACCCTCACTTTTTTCACCTAGCATCTATGGCTGCTATAAATAGCCAACCCCTTCTTCATTGTAAAGGATCCCAGATCCCATGACATAATAACTTCTTCATTGAATAAATACCCACACTCTCTCTCTTACTTGCTCTGACTTCTCTCTAGATACTCCCAACGGTATCCCCTGGATATAACATCCGTCATTTGGTGCTCTCGTTGAGAGGTCGAACAATCAAGTAAGACCCCCCCAGAAAACAAAAAAAAACTCGTCAGAATAGGGACGCTCGTCCCCAACCTTGGGCACGCTCGTCCCCAACCTTTGGCTGGAACCCAAGGAGTGGGGGACATCCTTGTGTTGGTCGAATGGAACAAATAGGATCGGCTCATTAGACCCTGGATCCTATCAGAAGGCCATCCCAAATGCTCATCAATCTGGGCACAAATACTCTCAGAGTGGCCCATTAGCCGCCAAGGCAATTACGACATACAAATGGGACATCTTAACGGGAAAAATTGCACCGAGGAACATCTCCCGGAAGAAGAACGTACCCGGTACGACGTGAAGCAAGAAGATATGAGGGGATGAATGTCTCCACCCTTAGGCGACGAACCAGGATCGGGGGAGCCTATCATCCGACTCCGCACGAGGACGCCTCTTACCCCAAGGGTATTGGCAGCTCAGGTCTGGTATGTTTTTTATTATTATCATTTAATGTTACTAATGTAACTATTATTATTATATTTTGTTATCACCACCGTCACCGGCGGGTCAAAGTCCCCCGACGTGGTGCGAGCCAAGCTCCTGGCCTCACGGCCGATCTTCGATCATTTTTATTAAATGATCCGAGCTTTCTTTGGGTCCCTCGACCTAGCCTCTGGTGATCTTTATTTGAACACAAGAAGCACCCCCAAAAAGTCGTCACCTAGATGTCGCAATTTACCAGCTGGGGTTTGCCCTCGGCAAACTGACGACACCAAGTGATAGGCCAATGATCAAGCACACCAACCAAGGGGTACCAAGTACCCCCGACCTTCTTCCTTGGGAGCGCTCTAATTCAAGGCAATACCACGTATCACAACCGAGGGGTACCAAGTACCCCCGGCCTCCTTCCTTGAGAGCGCTCTAATTCATGGCGATACCAAGTAACCCCGACCTTCTTCCTTGAGAGCGCTCTAATTCAAGCCAATACCAAGTATCACAACCGAGGGATTCCAAGTACCCCCGGCCTCCTTCCTTGAGATCGCTCTAATTCATGACGATACGAAGTGTCACACCGAGGGGTACCAAGTACCCCCGACCATTTTGTTTCTGGGTCGAGAGAACGAATCTGAAACCCCTTGGAATGCGGAGGGCTAATCCCGAGGGAGGAACCAACGTATTGCACCATTGCCTCAAAAGGGACCAAGTCCCTCAAGGAACCAAGTTTCAACCCCCAACGTATCATATATCTCAAGACCGGTCTTAGCCATTCCTTTACCGGATGGCGACCTTTGCATGGATTTCCAGACCGGCCCCTCATTGACGTCAACCTCAGTGTGATTATTTATCTCCAGACCGTCTCCTCAATGTTGAAGTCTTGTTAGAGCGATAAGGCTCTCCATCCCTTCCAGGATGGGGACCGTCGCCTTCACGACGAACGGCCTCTTAGTGCCATCGTCCTCAGATCACGAACGGCTCCATAGCCTCGGCGTGATCCTTTATCTCAAGACCGGCTTCCTCAGCGCTGACGTCTTGAGCCAGCGATAGGGCTCTCCATCCCTTCCAGGATGGGGATCGTCCCTTTCACGACGAACGGCCTCTTAGTGCCATCGTCCTCAGATCACAAACGGCTCCACAGCCTCGGCGTGATCCTTTACCTCAACACCGGCTTCCTCGGCGCCAGAGTCTTGAGCCAACGATAGGGCTCTCCATCCCTTCCAGGATGGGGACCGTCATCTTTGCGACGGACGGCTTCTCAATGCCGCTGTTCCTCTTCAGACGAGCGTCTAGTCTGATCCTTTACCTGAAGACTGGCCTCCCCAGCGCCGAACGTCTTGAGCTAGCGATAGGGCTCTCCATCCCTTCCAGGATGGGGACTGTTGCCTTTACAACGAACGACCTCCAAGTCTCGATGTGATCCTATGTCTCAAAGACCGGCATCCCTAGCGTCGAGCGTCTTGAGCTAGCGATTGGGCTCGCCATCCCTTCCTGGATGATGACCATCGCCTTTATAGGACGATCGGCTTCATCATCTCCTCATCCTCACATCCAGACGGACGTCTATCGCCTTGTCCCCATATTCACACAGGCATCCACCGCATCGTCCTCATATTCTGACGAGCGTCCACAACTTCGCCCTCATGATCAGACGGGCGTCCATCACCTCATCCACAGATTCGGACCTGCTCATCAGTGTCGTCGTCCTCATATTCAGATGGGCATCCAGTCAGCAGACAGACACCTTTGCAGCTCCACACCCAGGCCGAAGGGTTCACCCCTCTTGCTTCATTTTGGGGGCATCCGGTGTACTCTTTTTCCCTCATTAAGATTTTTTCCCACAAGGTTTTTCTTAATGAGGTTTTTAACAAGGCATCTCCCCACCGTGGACCAAAAGGTGTCGACCCTCGCCACCCTGTTGAAGACGTGCATTGCTCTACTCCTTTTCACCTCATTACATGCGCCTCAAGGAGTGGGGGACAGGGGAACCCCCTCGAGAAATAAAAAATATCAAACGTTTTTTCAGGACATCAACAAAAGCATGACAATATCCACCAAGAATCAGAAAAACGTCCACGGACTCCCTCAAAAAGCCCTTTGTCCCAAAATGTGGGGGACTGGGGGACTCCCCTCGGCAAAACACGCAAACGCAATGGTTTTACTACTTCACAGCTACAGCAAGGCAGCCATCAGTGACTTCACAACACTTACTCCTATTTCCCTCGAGAAGCTCTCGGCAAAAGGAGTGAGGGTCTCCTGATGGAGTATATGGCCCAAGAACCCCCGACCCACATACTTCCACTACTACAATCAAGCCCAACAAGCCCAAGCGGCCGAAACACATCAAACAAGGCCCCTGAATGCTCCAAGGGATGTACGTCCTTCGGAACATAAAGACCCCAGGGGACGTACGTCCTTCGGCACATGAAGCCCCCAAGGGACGTACGTCCTCCAGCACATGGAAGGCCCCAGGGACGTACGTCTTCCAGCATATGAAGGGCCCTGGGTACGTGTAATACTTGAGATTTAATTTAAACGGATTAATAGTACTACTCATACCAAAAGGGTGCATCTCCTTTTAAGGGAGCTCATTAGCCAAGAACTCCAAAGTTAAGCGTGCTTGCATGAGAGTAGTCTTGGGTAGGGTGACCCCCTGGGAAGTTTCTCAGGGCGCGCACGAGTGAGGACAAAGTGCGCGGAAAAAGGCTAGTGACGGTTTGTGAGGACAGTACTAGAGGTCAGAAATAACTACCTCGGGGCCTACGGGGTCGGGGTGTTACAAATGGTATCAGAGCAACCCTGCGGCGGTGTGTTGATCCGTTGGATTTCGGGATGGCACTTAGCAGGGGAAAAGATTCTGGGATATGATTGAGATTGGTTTATGGGCGCAACGAGGACGTTGCGTTCCTAAGTGGGGGTGATTGTAATACTTGAGATTTAATTTAAACGGATTAATAGTACTACTCATACCAACAAGGTGCATCTCCTTTTAAGGGAGCTCATTAACCAAGAACTCCAAAGTTAAGCGTGCTTGCACGGAAGTTTCTCAGGACGCGCACGAGTGAGGACAAAGTGCGCGGAAAAAGGCTAGTGGCGGTTTGTGAGGACAGTACTAGAGGTCAGAAGTAACTACCTCGGGGCCTACGGGGCCGGGGTGTTACAGTACATACGGCCCCAGGGGACGTACGTCCTCCTGTACATGAAGTCCTCCCCAGCTACGTACGGCCCAAGGGGACGTATGTCCTTCAGCACATGAGGTCCTCCCCAGCTACGTACGTTCCCAGCACGCCACCAAGGCCCAAATGGCCCCTGGATACGAACGGCCTTTGGCACATACAACCTTCGGCTCATACATGGCAATATGACCTTCGGCACATGCAGCCCCCGGGTGCATGTAGCCGAGGGCACTCTCCTCGACAGGATATCCTCTCCACATGCTCTGAATTGCCAAATTAAATGTGGTGTCAACTCCAACCACCGCATTGAATGCGGTGCTACATGCTATGTCGGCGCCACCCTGGCTGAGTCGACTCTCCACCGCTGGTTACTTACCACATGTACCCTCACTTATTGCACCTAACATCTATGGTTGCTATAAATAGCCATCCCATTCTTCATTGTAAAGGATCCCAGATCCCATGACATAATAACTTCTTCATTGAATAAAGACTCACTGTCTCTCTTACTTGCTCTGACTTCTCTCTAGATACCCCCGACGGTATCCCCCGGATATAACATCATGTTGGTCCCGGTTGTACTGGATACAGTCTAGAGGGGGGCGGGGTGAATAGACTGTATTGGTTTTTAACTTTTTCAAGCTAAGTACCAGATTTAACAGAATAGCCTGTTCTGTTGGTAGAACAGACTGGCAGCGGATGGGGTTCTGGTAGGGAGTTCTGTTAGTAGCCTCAGAGAAGCAAAGACAGTAGGCCTTCTGTTAACTCACAAGACAAGTTCTGCTGAACACAGATACCAAGTCTTTGGAGTTAAGCAGTTCAAATGAAAGTAAATGAATGTAATGCTGTAAGTAAATGACACCGGGGATTTTATAGTGGTTCAAGGAACAACTTGTTCCTCTAGTCCACTGTTCCACTAAGCTTGTAAAAACGTCCGTTTACAATGCCTTAGCCCTATCACTTAAGAAGCTCTCCACGTCTTCTTCAAGTGTAGATGTCTTCTTGGATGCATTTCCGGCTTCCCTAAGACTGGTCCTTTCACTAAGCTATCACAGAAGTATCACCACTTCACTGCTCCAGGTACTTGGACGTCCTTCTTGTGAAAGAAGAGGTTCTGTTGAGAACAGGGGTTCCTCCAACTTGCTTCGTTACAAAAGATTTGTATCTGAAGAGCTTGAAGAGTTGAAGAACACTTGGAACTTTGCTTGAGTTGGAAATAATGGTTTTTCCAACTTCTGCCTTCTCTTGTAGAGGATGATGAAGATTTAATCGCAAGGAGGCTTTTTGCGTTTTTGGCGTTTGAATATCTTGTTGTAGCAAAAATTATAGCAAAGTTGTTGCAAAGTTTTTCAAAGTTATCCGGTTGTTCTTCGACGTGTATCTTTTATACTGAGGTTGTCTTCCCGTTGGAGGAGAAGGAGGACGACTGCATTAAATGAGCGGACAATTGACTTGACCAGTAGGACCCGGTAAAGTTGGCGGGTTACTATTTCAGGATAAAGTAATCCTGACATTGCGGCCAATCATCTGCAATTACTCTACAGAGTACGGGAGGCATTAAATGTGCATTTAATGCGCGTACTGTAGCTTTTCCGTTCAAGACTCCTAGCCGTTGAAGGAATCTTTCAGTTGTTTTTCCGGCTTCTTGAAATTCTTCTAAGTGTCAGGCCTTCTGGTGTATTTAGCAGAGAGTTGATCAGAGAAGGTCTAGAGCACTTCTGTTGAAGAGATATCCGACAGAGAACCAGGAGGGTTTCTGTCAGAGTAAAAGCTAACAGAGACCCTGAGGTCTTCTGTTCTAAAGCAGAGAACCAAAGGTCTTCTGTGAGGAGGTCTTCTACCAGTCGATTATTCTAAGAACTTTACAAAGGAAATTTCTAATACATTAAGTCTAAAGAGGGGTACTCTAAAGTCCTAATCAATCTAGCATCATCAAAATCTAATTACAAATATTCCTTACACATCCGTCAACACCATACATTGTTTTCGGCCATACAATCCAAGATTGAGCCGAACAATCCAAAGTTCCCTCCCAAATTTTCATTTTCCCTCCCAATTTCAAATTTCACACAGACATTCTATAAATAGACATCATTAAAGCTTCTTCTTCAGCCTTTATGAGTTCCATATACCCTTCCGAGAAATGGACAACTCACACGATCAAACTGGTGCAGAAGAAAACAATAGCTTTGATGTCAACCTGCCACTTCTAACTGAAGGTACTCCTCTTCTCATTTTACCTGCAGCCACAGAAATACCACTGGGCGGGGGGGGGGGGGGGGGGTTCATCTCAACAACATGGTCATGGAAAAAAATGTCCTAAACTTACTGATGACCAAAGAAGAATTGTGCAAATTCTGTTAAGCAATTCACAGGGTCTTAAACTTCAGAGGGGCCTAATGAAGGAAACAGCTTTTGAATTCAATGTGTCAACAAAGACAATCCAAAAAGTGTGGCGCAAATCAAAACAAGAATTGGAGTTAAACCTAGCAATTAATGTGCAGAGCAAGCAGAAGGGACATGTGGGGAGAAAACCAATAACAATAGAATTGCAAAAAGTGGCAGACATTCCCTATCACCAAAGAAAAAACATGAGGGCTTTGGCCTTTGCGTTGGATGTGTCAACATCAACAGTCCAAAGGTGGGTTAAGGGGATCTTCCCTTTCAGTCATGAAAACACAACCAAAAGAAGAAGTAAAAATAGACCAGCAGGAACACTAGAGACAAAGGCATCAATAAGCATTACACGTGTATTCATCAAAGACATGATACTGAATGAACTACTGCCAACAATCAAACAGACATGGCCAGATGTAGACAACATGAGCATTATCATTCAACAGAACAGTGCAAGGCCTCATACTGACAATAATGATCCTGATTTTGTGAGAGAAGGGACTAAGGATAGATGTAATATCCAATTCACATGTCAACCACCTAATAGTCTAGACCTTAATGTTTTGGACTTAGGTTTTTAGGGAAATAGATGTCATTAAAGATCAGGAAGCCCCCAAAAACATGTAGTCATACAATATAATAGAAGCAGAGAATCACATAATGATAGAGATATGTTGATCGTTGAAACCCTGTCTATATACCGTATAAGCTCCGAGAAAGATATGAGCGTGAATAGCTTATGAGACTTCGGATTTGCTTAAGTTAGCATCCTTATGTACATAAGGATGTCTAACTTAAGGCTTACAAGTGAGTTAATGGGCTGAAATACATTTGTGGCCCATATTACACATTTAATTAATAAATACACAAATACAAAGATATTTAATTAGATTGGACACCATAAAATATTCCCAACAATCTCCCCGTTGGTG
Organism: Cuscuta europaea; assembly: GCA_945859875.1. Classification (NCBI taxonomy): domain Eukaryota; kingdom Viridiplantae; phylum Streptophyta; class Magnoliopsida; order Solanales; family Convolvulaceae; genus Cuscuta; species Cuscuta europaea. The sequence goes on along the minus strand of CAMAPE010000052.1, from coordinate 5,710,129 downwards.
TTCAATCGCATTCAACCAGCATTGCAGCGCAAATATCTTTGTCTTTGTGTTTATTCAGCCGTGTAGAGGAGAGCGTAGACAGAATCAGTTGAGTCACTCCTGTAACACCCCGGCCCCGTAGGTCCCGAGGTAGTTACTTCTGACCTCTAGTACTGTCCTCACAAACCGCCACTGGCCTTTTCCGCGCACTTTGTCCTCACTCGTGCGCGCCCTGAGAAACTTCCCAGGGGGTCACCCATCCCAAGACTACTCCCGTGCAAGCACGCTTAACTTTGGAGTTCTTGGCTAATGAGCTCCCTTAAAAGGAGATGCACCTTGTTGGTATGAGTAGTACTATTAATCCGTTTAAATTAAATCTCAAGTGTTACAATCACCCCCACTTAGGAACGCAATGTCCTCGTTGCGCCCATAAACCAATCTCAATCAAATCTCAGAATCTTTTTCCCCCGCTAAGTGTCTGCCCGATATCTAACGGGTCAACACATTGTTGCAGGGTTGCTCTCATACCACCTGTAACACCCCGACCTCGTAGGACCCGAGGTAGCTACTCTAGACCAATAGTACTGTCCTCACAAACCACCACGAGCCTTTACCGCGCACTTTGTCCTCACTCATGCGCGCCCTGAGAAACTTCCCAGGGGGTCACCCATCCCAAGACTACTCTCGTGCAAGCACGCTTAACTTTGGAGTTCTTGGGTGATGAGCTCCCTTAAAAGGAGATGCACCTCTGTTGGTATGAGTAGTACTATTAATCCATTTAAATTAAATCTCAAGTATTACAATCACCTCCACTTAGGAACGCAACGTCCTCGTTGCGCCCAAACATCAATCTCAATCATATCCCATAATCTTTTTCCCCCGCTAAGTGTCTGCCCGATATCTAACGGGTCAACACACTGTTGCAGGGTTGCTCTGATACCATTTGTAACACCCCGGCCCCGTAGGTCCCGAGGTAGTTACTTCTGACCTCTAGTACTGTCCTCACAAACCGCCACTGGCCTTTTCCGCGCACTTTGTCCTCACTCGTGCGCGCCCTGAGAAACTTCCCAGGGGGTCACCCATCCCAAGACTACTCCCGTGCAAGCACGCTTAACTTTGGAGTTCTTGGCTAATGAGCTCCCTTAAAAGGAGATGCACCTTGTTGGTATGAGTAGTACTATTAATCCGTTTAAATTAAATCTCAAGTGTTACAATCACCCCCACTTAGGAACGCAACGTCCTCGTTGCGCCCATAAACCAATCTCAATCAAATCTCAGAATCTTTTTCCCCCGCTAAGTGTCTGCCCGATATCTAACGGGTCAACACACTGTTGCAGGGTTGCTCTGATACCATTTGTAACACCCCGGCCCTGTAGGTTCCGAGGTAGTTACTTCTGACCTCTAGTACTGTCCTCACAAACCGCCACTGGCCTTTTCCGCGCACTTTGTCCTCACTCGTGCGCGCCCTGAGAAACTTCCCAGGGGGTCACCCATCCCAAGACTACTCCCGTGCAAGCACGCTTAACTTTGGAGTTCTTGGCTAATGAGCTCCCTTAAAAGGAGATGCACCTTGTTGGTATGAGTAGTACTATTAATCCGTTTAAATTAAATCTCAAGTGTTACAACTCCTCTATTTTCTTGATCTCCAGTGCCGCTCAGCTTCCTTTTTCTTCGTATTGAACTCGACTTCTTAAGAAGGCTTTCAAAAGAAATCCTTGCAATCTCCCCTTTTATGTCTTCTTGGCAATTTGATTTTTGATGCCGGGGGTTGAGGAATCTTGAAGACCTTACTTGTAATCCTTGATTTCCAGAAGTAGCTCTTGATCAGAGGTGCCTCTAGAAGGAATATTTCGAAGATTTCCAGACGCGCACGAGATTCATCTTTGGTACACGAGTATCTGACCTTTGCCCCTCCACAATGTAGTCTTTTTGACTATTTGAAATGAATGCTTTTGAGGAGAGCCAGTCGGTTGCACAACGGAAAATGATGATTGACTTGTGAGCGTAGCTGACCATTTGATGTGAAGCAGACTTGACAGTTGATGCTTTGAGAGAGTAGAGAGTCATCGTTTTTTGTGTTGGAGGAGAAGTGTCCGAGAATAATTTTTTTAGAGTAAACAGCATGCGGACCACTCACCCCCTCATGACGATCCGATGAATCGGGGCGTCATGCCTTTATTCTTTTATTCTAGGTAACAAAATAGAAAAGCAAAAGGAAAGGTTAAATGATAAAAACCGGATACACTGAGATGTCCCGTTAACAAAACATCAATGTAAACACTGATGTGTGGCTTGTAAAAAAATGATAGAAACATTAAAACTCTAACAGGACTTCCAACCAAATATTGTGAGGCATCCAAAGTAGATGCCACTCTGGTTGTTATGGCATGATCATAAAGATCAGCAAAGCTAACGTAGCCCCTCAGGGTCGTGTAGACACCCACTATCATCACTATAGAGATACACTCTAAAGCGATGGCCTGAACATGTTGGTGATTTCTATGTTGCAACAGCAGGACTTCCTTCCAATAATTGGTCTTCATCTATAGTAGATGAGCCCTATGGAAGTTCTCGCGGGTCATGAAGACCTGTAACTGACTCTAAAAAGTGTTTGTGTCCTAGAAAATTCAAAACATTTGGGAGTGAGAGAACAAGACACGACGTGATCAATGAATGTTCAGTGACGTGGGGCTGTGGGCCACTGTAATTAGTATCAGTCGCCTCAGAAGGAGACGGTGATAAGAGATGAGGTTCCCCGTGAAATATGATTAAACACTTGTCTGTTGGGAGACAAATGAGTGGTCTAGGGTATGGTTGTGCATGCGCCGCTTGGACAAAATGCAGCGATTTTTACCCGAGATCTGAATAAATTCAGTCCTGAACCTATGGGGATTGTCCAGAGTATTTGAGTGACTGGGAGTAATTTTCTCAATTGATAACACAATAGAGGTAGCAAATTTGACAGTGATTATTATTCTCTTGCTCACTTGAGCTTTCTGTTCACTCAGCTACTCACCCTTGTCACTCTCATAGAGCTTTCTGCTTCCTCACTAACTCCCCCTCAAAAGTTGTAAGTTGTTATTTGTTACCCTGGGAGTAAAGTAGAAAACTCCCCCTTGGAATGTGATTTCTTCGTTGTTTGGCACTAGGAGTAGTGAAAAAGAAACACCCCCTCAGAATATGCACTCGTTGTTTGTTCTTGGCACGTGTTGGTGTTGAGGTGTGCATTTGATGATTTTCATCTCGGTGGAGAGTATACACGTCAATACTCTCCTTGATAATGTGAACAGGATGATTGCTCATAGCTCGTCTTATTACCCGCCATGTGTGTGGAGCAATCGGGGCAGTTGTCACACATGACGGACGCAGCGGAACAAATTAAGTAATTTTTGGCACCCATTTCCAGATGGGTCCTTCTTTAGCAGCATTGATTTTTTTTTTCACTTTCTGTTTGATTTGGAGTCCTAGGCTAGCTGGTTGAGAAGAGTTTAATTGTCTTAACTTTTCAGTTTCAGCCTTAGGAACCCATTCTTGTGTGAACTTTGGAGCAAGAGCGGTTTCATGAACAGTGTGTGAATGATCAGACAGATAATCTTTGAAAATTGGTTATTGAGAGAGTCTTCTCAAGTGTTTGAGTGATTGAACCTTGAGGGGATACTTCAACCATGGTAATTTATACTCTCCCTCAACGTTCATCTTCGCGGAAGCTGGTTTCTTTGGACACTGCTGAACATTCACACCCTTATCTTCATTGGAGGAGGAAGCAGACTTAGAGGAGCACACTTTTGTTGATTTGACACTTTTCAGCGTTGAAGCGCTTGAACAGTAGTGACTCTTTTCAGATGTCTTCCTTTTAGCATAGAATAAAGCACTCGAACATCGGCTCATATTCCTTAGATGAGATTCTTTCTCCTTCTTTCTTCTTCTTAACTTCTCCTCAATCCATTCTCCTCTCTTTTCCACTCTCCTCTTCACATGATATCTTGTCGGAGAAGGAGACTCAGAGTTAGAGGTAGAAGTTTCAGGATCATCAGTTGATTTTTCAAAATAGGTCTCAGATGATTGAGGAGAAGGAGATTGAGAAATTGTTCCTGATTGAGAGGATGTCCTTAGCAAGGATATTTCATTTAAAATTTGTTCCCTCTCAAGCTCAAACGCCTGTTTATCTTTATCAAAAGCCTTTTTCAATTCAGCAAACTTTATCACAAGGGGTGGAATGTATGCTGGTTTGGCTACAGGATCTGAAGTAGAGGGTTCCTCTTTATCTTGCACAATCTCTTTTGCAGGGTAAAAGGTTGGAATCTCTTCAGGAGGAGTCAACGGGGGCTCTTTTGTTTCATAGCTATTGTTCAAGGTAGCATAATCAAAAGGGATTTTTGTTCCAGGATTAGCTCTCTTGGCATATTCTTCATCATTCGTTTCTTTAACACTGATGAAAGACATCAACTTAGTCAGTCCAAGACCCATATAATTGATATCATACAGTTGAGCACAGTTCACCTTCTTCAAATTATATGGGTTAGACAGACCGAGTCCTTCTTTAGAATTATAGAAACGGGTGTCTTTGGGTTGGTTCAAGAAGATTGTTTGTTCAGTCTGCCCCTTTGTAGCAAGTAAGTCTTCAAGATCTTTGATCTTGCGGTAAAGGGAACTTCTTTTATTTTGAAGAAAATCGTTATCAGCTTTTGCTTTGCTTCACTCTATATGGGTCTGATTCAACTCCTTTGTTAGATCAGCTATTTTCAGAGTCAGCTTCTCTGTTTCCAAAGTTATTTTCTTAATCTCTTCTTTGGAATTGTCTAATTGTATACTCAATGAGGTGGACTAATCCAGCTGCTTCACTAGGACTTTGTGATTATTTGCTAATCTCTCTTCCAATTCTTTGATGATTTTGTCCTTATCTTTTGAGGACAAAATCATGAACAAGAAGATACAACGTCCATTGCCGTTGATTGTTGAATGCTGACCGTAGACGTGAGGTTGATTGAAGTTTCCGCAATTTTCTGGACCTTGAAATGTAGCTTGGTCCTTTGGGATTGAAGTTATATTCAACAACCTCAGAAAATTGGAAGAGAGATTAGTAAATAATCACAAAAGAATAAAGGCATGACGCCCCGATTCATCGGATCGTCATGAGGGGGAGAGTGGTCCGCATGCTGTTTACTCTAAAAAATCATTCTCGGACACTTCTCCTCCAACACAAAAAAACGACGACTCTCTATTCTCTCAAAGCATCAACTGTCAAGTCTGCTTCACATCAAATGGTCAGCTACGCTCACAAGTCAATCATCATTTTCCGCTGTGCAACCGACTGGCTCTCCTCAAAAGCATTCGTTTCAAATAGTCAAAAAGACTACATTGTGGAGGGGCAAAGGTCAGATACTCGTGTACCAAAGATGAATCTCGTGCGCGTCTGGAAATCTTCGGAATATTCATTCTAGAGGCACCTCTGGTCAAGAGCTACTTCTGGAAGGCAAGGATTACAAGTAAGGTCTTCAAGATTCCTCAACCCCCGACATCAAAAATCAAATTTCCAAGAAGACATAAAAGGGGAGATTGCGAGGATTTCTTCAGAAAACCTTCTTAAGAAGTCGAGTTCAATATGGAGACAAAGGTAGCTGAGCTGCACTGGAGATCAAAAAAATAGAGGAGTAACTCAACTGATTCTATCTACGCTCTCCTCTACATTGCTGAATAAACACAAAGACAAAGATATTTGCGCTGCAATGCTGGTTGAACACGATTGAACACCAACGGGGAGATTGTTGGGAATATTTTATGGTGTCCAATCTAATTAAATATCTTTGTATTTGTGTATTTATTAATTAAATGTGTAATATGGGCCACAAATGTATTTCAACCCATTAACTCACTTGTAAGCCTTAAGTTAGACATCCTTATGTTTAAAAGGATGTTAACTTAAGCAAACCCGAAGTCTAATAAGCTATTCACGCTCATATCTTTCTCGGAGCTTATACGGTATATAGAAGAGGGTTTCAACGATCAACATATCTCTATCATTCTGTGATTCTCTGCTTCTATTATATTGTATGATTGTTGATTGATTTTGGGACTAACATTGTTGGTGTCAGCTCATTAAGTGGTGTTGTCACTGCATGTATTAAATTAGTGATGTTTTTGGGGGCTTCCTGATCTTTAATGACATCTATTTCCCTAAAAAACCTAAGTCCAAGACATTAAGGTCTGGACTATTAAGTGGTTGACATGTGAATTGGATATTCCATCCATCCTTAGTCCCTTCTCTCACAAAATCAGGATCATTAATGTCAATATGAGGCCTTGCACTGTTCTGTTGAATGATAATGCTCCTGTTGTCTACATCTAGCCATGTCTGTTTGATTGTTTGCAGTAGTTCATTCAGTATCATGTCTTTGATGAATACACGTGTAATGCTTACTGATGCCTTTGTCTCTAGTGTTCCTGCTGGTCTATTTTTACTTCTTCTTTTGGTTGTGTCTTCATGACTGAAAGGGAAGATCCCCTTAACCCACCTTTGGATTGTTGATGTTGACACATCCAACGTAAAGGCCAAAGCCCTCATATTTTTTCTTTGGTGATAGGGAATGTCTGCCACTTTTTGCAAGTCAATTGTTATTGATTTTCTCCCCACATGTCCCGCTTGCTTGCTCTGCACATTAATTGCTAGGTTAAACTCCAATTCTTGTTTTGATTTGCGCCACACTTTTTGGATTGTCTTTGTTGATACATTGAATTCAAAAGTTGTTTCCTTCATTAGGCCCCTCTGAAGTTTAAGGAATTAAAAGTCTCGATAGTTAAAGGAGATTTCCCAAACTACTAGTAAATTGAGTTTGGAATTTAAAAATATGATTAATACCTTTTCCCATTATTTCACAATGATTACTACTACCTCCGTCCCACTAAAATTGAGACGAGGGAAGGTGGCATGATTATTAAGAAAAGTGGGTTTTTGTGGTTGATATTAAATTGATAATGTAAGAATAAAGTAAGAATGGTTTATAGCCACACAATCTTTACCAAATTTGGTATGGGACAATCTTAGTGTGACTTCCCGAAAATGTAAAATGGGACAATTTTAACGGGACGAAGGGAGTATATTTTTATTTCCGAAATATGATTAACATGACAGTATATACTCTCATATATCTTGTATGCGTGATTGTCAAATAGTTGCAGTGTAGTGCATTTAACATGACAAATTTATTATAGTTAATGACAATATTTTTCAATCATGACAGTATTTTTCATACATGGAAGTAACAACTTCTGTTTCAAGAAGAAAAACGTAGTAATTCTATTTTGGAATTTCAAACCTTATTTACTTCTATTTAGGTTAATTTCCCATTGGGGGTTTGGAGTGGTGAAGGGAAGTGAATGAAAGGGAAATTGGAAGGGAGTGAAAGAAAAATTTATTTTTGACTTTTTGTTTGAAAGTTATAAATTCGGAATGATGAAGGATAAGAAAAATTATACTTCGTAATTAAAATCATTTAATATAAATTTGGAATTAAAACAGTGGAACTTGTATTCATTAATTTTGTTATCCTTCAAAAATACGTGAAGTGGAAAAATTTAAAAATTGAGCATTCGAAAGATTTTGGTGGGTTATAAATGTCGTCCAAAATCATCTTCTTCAATTTTTTACTCTCGAACATAAATAGGAGGGTCATCAACCCTCACATTCCTTCCCCTCCTCCCAGATACCAACTCTCAAACTCACCCTTAAACTGTTCTAAAGCAACCACATTATCGACATCTATGAATTTAATTTTTCTCTTACATGTCATTATCATATTATCAATAAACTAAATAGTCTCATATTCAAAGTTTTTATGAACAATGATACCTAATGATTAGTTTGTCTAGAACATATACTACCTCCGTCCTAAAAAGGTTCGCCATATTGACATTTCTTGGTCAATGATAGCAAACTTTGAACAATAATTTTAATTATTATATTTATATATAATTCACAAATTTTATACTTTTATGAAAGTATTTTAAATAAGGATCATTTTGATATATTTTTATACTATCGTATACTAAATAATTTTACATTAAAAAATATCATTGGTCAAAATCGATGCTCATTGACCAAGAAAAGTCAATTTGATGAACTTTTCTGGGACGGAGGGAGTATTAAATATAATTTAACTATAATTGGTATCACTATTGAGAAGCATCGGTGGACCCAACAAAGTCTAGGGTTTCTTTGGCGGGCGACGCGGTGAATCTTTCAGGTGAGTTTGGTCCCGGAGTTTTGCCAGAGAGGGGATAGATTGTGGGGAGTGCAGAGCGATGTGAGACCTGGCAATACGGAGTGACGTGAGACCTGGCAATACAGTGAGGTCTTCTTTGCTTCTATTTAGGTTAATTTCCCATTGGGGGTTTGGAGTGGTGAAGGGAAGGATGATTTGAAGATTAGTCATGAAAGGGAAATTGGAAGGGAAGTAAAAGAAAACTTTATTTTTGACTTTTTGTTTGAAAGTTATAAATTCGGAATGATGATGGATAAGAAAAATTATACTTCGTAATTAAAATCATTTAATATAAATTGGGAATTAAAATAGTGGAACTTGTATTCATTAATTTTGTTATCCTTCAAAAATATCTGAAGTGGAGAAATTTAAAAATTGAGCATATGAAAGATTTTGGTGGGTTATAAATGTCGTCCAAAATCATCTTCTTCAATTTTTTACTCTCGAACATAAATAAGAGGGTCATCAACCCTCACATTCCTTCCCCTCCTCCCAGAAACCAACTCTCAAACTCACCCTTAAACTGTTCTAAAGCAACCACATTATCGACATCTATGAATTTAATTTTTCTCTTACATGTCATTATCATATTATCAATAAACTAAATAATCTCATATTCAGAGTTTTTATGAACAATGATACCTAATGATTAGTTTGTCTAGAACATATACTACCTCCGTCCCGAAAAGGTTCGCCATATTGACTTTTCTTGGTCAATGATAGCAAACTTTGAACAATAATTTTAATTATTATATTTATATATAATTCACAAATTTTATACTTTTATGAAAGTATTTTAAATAAGGATCATTTTGATATATTTTTTATACTATCGTATACTGAATAATTTTGCATTAAAAAATATCATTGGTCAAAGTCGATGCTCATTGACCAAGAAAAGTTAATTTGGCGAACTTTTCTGGAACTTTTCTGGTGAATTGACCTCTTCTCCTTCTGAATCCTCGAAACCTTGTAATCCATCATAGGTATCAGAAACAAGATTTGAACCATATTTCTTCCGGATCCACCAGGCGGGATCAGTTTCAGACGAAACCTCACTTCCAAAGCGCACTACGTAAAATTTCAGAGGAACTAGGCTATGAGCTTCTGAAATAGGGGACGGAACTTTCGGATCTGGCTTTGGAGATGAGGTTTCATCAAGTCCATGTAAAGGTGGAGACGAGCAGTGGTAGGGAGGTCTGGAGTAATGGCGGCGAATTCCAGCCCACACGCCAGCGGCTACAGTTCTGGTTTTCCAGAATAGTTTTGTTCGATTTCTTTATTGATTTTAGATGAATTTTTGGATGTTTTGGGGAGGATTCCTCACTTGATTTTTGCTCAATCTCTCAACGAGAGCACCAATGATGGAATATAATTCCAGAGAAAAGAGCTTAATCAATCAAATATTTGTGAATCGTAGAAGAGAAAGTAATAGTTGTATTATTAATCGAGAAAAGCCCCCCCTTTACAAGAGATGTACATGAATATTTGTAGGTGTAATATTGTACAATTAATAGGAGACTTAATTATTGTCGTTAATGACTCTAATCATAGTAGGACTCTTGTACCGTTCCTGCTAGAACTCCTGTCTTTAATGTCTCATTCGTGCTCATGACTCTTCTAAGCCCTAGGAATATCCCGGCCTCACTAGAACTCCCTCCGTCCAGGTTCGAGGTCTGCTGTCCAGCCTGGTCTGGTTGTGGGTTCCAGTGACTCGTTCTTGAGCCTTAGAAAGAGTCCGACCTCCACGGGTTGATCACTGAGCCTGGCGCCTGCTGTCTAGGTCGGCTTAGGCGTGGCCAACCTCATAGTGGATTTGGATCTCCCTGTTCAGACCCAACAGCTAATTAATATTAATCCCGTGATGGACTGATCCCTTTGATGGACTGATCCCGTTGATGGGCTTTGCTTTGATTCAATCTTGGGCAATGGTAATGATCCATGGTACCATCATATATATATATATATATATATATATATATATATATATATATATTTATATTAATATATATATATATATATATATATATATATATGTGTGTGTGTGTGTGTGTGTGTGTGTAGAAATACCATATGTATGCATGTAAATTCATCAAAATTATTAACAAGCCATCCGTTTTAATATTTTCCAAATTATTAACGGATAGAAGAATCACAAAATTTGCAAAACACATGTATATACATACGACTCACATACATATACATATAATTCACTTAGAAAAGATATATTCAAGAATTAAATGTAACCATAGTCATTCCATCGAACATAATGATAGGAATTTAAAAGGTTAACATATGAATTTGACAAAATAATATGTATATATCTCTCACGATCAAATATATATACATGTAACAATTCCAATACATAAATTCATATAAACATATATAATTTCCGAATATATAATAATTTTTTTTGGACAACATATGTATATATAAACATATATAAATTATACTCCCTACGCCCCTTAAAACTTTACCAAGTTTGACCGTCACGAGAATTAATAAAGTAAAAACTTTATGGTTGAGGTTTGTGCAGAGGAGAGAGAATTAACTGCAACCACAAATTCTTTACTTAAAAGGAAAAGTTATAAAGTTAGTGAGACACCCCAAAAAGGAAAGTTGGCAAAATTTTAAGGGATAGAGGGAGTATGACACAAGTATTCATGCATTCCATGTGAACACATACGAATGAATATACATATACATGAGTGGTGCATTAATATAAAGGGAAATTATCACTCAACTCCCTTGAGGTTTCATACATTATATGATGATTATCATTATCATTTAGACCCTTGCACTATTAAAAATATAACCTTACCCCCCCTCCCTATCCTTTAATGTTTGAATGAAACTAACGTTATTTCAAATAATAAAAATATTTTTAAAGTTTGAATGAACTAACGTTATTTCAAATTACAGTTTAGCTAAACTTTTGAAATGTTATTTATACCTAAACAGATGTTGGTGAATGATGTTTAAGACAAGGTCGATATCTTTCAAGTAAGTATTTAATTTCCCATAAACATCTGTTTGAGGTATAAAATAAGATCCCAAAAGTTTAGCTAAACTGTAATTATAAATAATGTTCATTTAAATTTTTAAAATTGTTAATATATGATTAGATATGGGGATTAATTTTTAAATGTTTTAGATAGACTACATAAGCTAATTTTTTCACCACAATGTGTACTTTCTTGTGGAAAGATTTTTAATGCGGATAAATTTATTTGTTACCAAACCAGATATGCAACTGAGTAAATTTACATGATTAAATCAATAATTTTGCTAAACATGATTAGGAGTTATTTAAACTCTCATTAAAGGATAAAGAGGGGGTAAAAGTATATTTTTAATAGTACAGGGGTTCAGGTGATAATACGTGAAACTTCAAGGGAGGTGGGTGATAATGATATGCATATGTGTTATTCTAACTCACGTATGATTCAATTTTCATGCATATGTCATGGAAATCATGTTAAACGTATACACACATATATTTATAATATACGAACAAAACATATATATGTGTGTACTTCACTCCTCCAGCCATATTGTTGATGAACGGTTGAAGAACGTAGAAGAAGTGGAAAGCCTTTTCGTCTCCCACTTCACTCCTCACTATCTGTTGGGCCGCAGGTATGCGGTGCCAACAATCTGTCAGCCTGCCGGTGCAATCGAACCGCGTGGCGCTTCGCTTGTGCTATAAAGGGGGAGGAGCGTGCTACACTATCAACGATTGCTTTTAGTGTAGCGGTAAGCGCAACGATCCGCAAGTGGTATCAGAGCCAAGATCACGGGTTCGACCCCCAGCAACAGCATGCTGCGCAGTTGAGGCTGGCAGGTGCTGGGGGGGGGGGGGGGGGGAGATTGTTGGGCCGCGGGTATGCGGTGCCAGCAATCTGTTAGCCTGCCGGTGCAATCGAACCGCGTGGCGCTTCGCTTGTGCTATAAAGGGGGAGGAACGTGATACACTATCAGCGATTGCTTTTAGTGTAGCGGTAAGCGCTACGATCCACACTATCTAGATGGTGTATATTCCTTATGTGTGTACTTGAGAGTGGAGGACTGGGAGGACAATGGAGCACTTATATTGTCACCTACCATCAAGGTGGCTCATGTAACAGAAACCGTTACAAATATCCGCCATCATTGCACCACACTTATGTGACATTATTATTGATTAATTCAAAATAATTCAAAACAATGTTACATATATAACATCAAATGATCACTAGTGGGGACTTCAAAAGATGTAGCCTGGTTACCTCCAAACAACGTCAGCCAATCCTCGTTTCCCAAAATCCGATCTAACTTTTCCTCTATCCACCTTAGGGTTCCCCTCCCACGTTCGCACATCCACCGGCAGCCATCAAACGAGACGTTTACCAGACCACTACTCCAAACCGATTCACGGAAGCCCCTTATTAACCATAATGAATGCGGGACACTGCTTTCCGTTCACTTTCAAACATAACATCATTAAACCACCACCTAAGCCGACACTATCGACTGTTGCACAGCTGTGAAATCCCAGCTTTTTTCGAATTTCCTCACAATGAGCAGCATTCGATTAAGTTTCCATCAAGAACATAATTTCTGGCCGCTTAGTTTGCACTAGATCGACCAAAATTTGAATAGTAGCAAGATTCCCCAATCCGCGACAATTTAACTAACTACTCCCATTAATACCTGAGCAATCCCAGGATGAAACCGCTGCGTAGGATCTCTTTAGCCGTCGTATCCATGCTAGTCACAATCGGAACTACACGGCCTAGGTACATTCCTCTGTTATGATCTTCAGGACGCAAAGAAGACCTCACTGTATTGCCAGGTCTCACGTCGCTCCGTATTGCCAGGTCTCACGGCGCTCTGCACTCCCCACAATCTATCTCCTCTCTCGCAAAACTCCGGGACCAAACTCGCCTGAAAGATTCACCGCGCCGCCCGCCAAAGAAACACTTTGCTAGGTCCACCGATGCTTCTCAATAGTGATACCAATTATAGTTAAATTATATTTAATACTCCCTCCGTCCCAGAAAAGTTTGCCAAATTGACTTTTCTTGGTCAATGAGCATCGACTTTGACCAATGATATTTTTTAATGTAAAATTATTCAGTATACGATAGTATAAAAAATATATCAAACTGATCCTTATTTAAAATACTTTCATAAAAGTATAAAATTTGTGAATTATATATAAATATAATAATTAAAATTATTGTTCAAAGTTTGCTATCATTGACCAAGAAAAGTCAATATGGCGAACCTTTTCGGGACGGAGGTAGTATATGTTCTAGACAAACTAATCATTAGGTATCATTGCTCATAAAAACTTTGAATATGAGATTATTTAGTTTATTGATAATATGATAATGACATGTAAGAGAAAAATTAAATTCATAGATGTCGATAATGTGGTTGCTTTAGAACAGTTTAAGGGTGAGTTTGAAAGTTGGTTTCTGGGAGGAGGGGAAGGAATGTGAGGGTTGATGACCCTCCTATTTATGTTCGAGAGTAAAAAATTGAAGAAGATGATTTTGGACGACATTTATAACCCACCAAAATCTTTCGAATGCTCAATTTTTAAATTTCTTCACTTCAGGTATTTTTGAAGGATAACAAAATTAATGAATACAAGTTCCACTATTTTAATTCCAAATTTATATTAAATGATTTTAATTACGAAGTATAATTTTTCTTATCCTTCGTCATTCTGAATTTATAACTTTCAAACAAAAAGTCAAAAATAAATTTTTCTTTCACTTCCCTTCCAATTTCCCTTTCATTCACTTCCCTTCACCACTCCAAACCCCAATGGGAAATTTACATAAATAGAAGTAAATAAGGTTTGAAATTCCAAAATAGAATTACTATGTTTTTCTTCCTGAAATAGAAGTTGTTACTTCCATGTATGAAAAATACTTTCATGATTGAAAAATATTGTCATTAACTATAATAAATTTGTCATGTTAAATGCACTGCACTGCAACTATTTGACAATCACGCATACAAGATGACAGTATATACTGTCATGTTTATCCTATTTCGGAAATACAAATATATTCCCTTCGTCCCGCTAAAATTGTTCCATTTTACATTTTCGAGAAGTCCCACTAAGATTGTCCCATACCAAATTTGGTAAAGATTGTGTGGCGTTAAACCATTCTTACTTTATTCTTACTTTATCAATTTAATATCAATCACAAAAATCCACTTTTCTTAATACTCATGTCACTTTCCCTTGTCCAAATTTTAGTGGGACATAGGTAGTAGTAATCATTGTGAAATAATGGGAAAAGATATTAATCATATTTTTAAATTCCAAACTCAATTTACTAGTAGTTTGGGAAATCTCCTTTAACTATCGAGACTAAGCCCGCCTAAAATCCAGCACACATTTACACTAGAGTATTACGTATACGTACGTTCGAATAAAGTATGAATTTCTACATTGAAATACGGAAATGATAAAATACGTATATTCTACAGTTTGACATGGAGTATAAACAACAATAAACACTCTGCTTCTCTATCTCTTTCCCGTGCTCTTGCTTCTCCTCACTGCAACACCACAAAATTCACCTGAATACCAAGTTACAAAGTTACGCCGAGATACAAAGTTACAGATGCAACCGGAGAGTTGTGGCGGCGGAGGTGGAGGTAGCGGAAGTGAGCTGAACCGAGTAGCAGGACTGACCCGCTTCCTCTCTGCTCCGTCGACATGGTTGGAAGCGTTCCTCGATTCGGATACCGAGAACGATGTCGTTCTCGACCCTCCTATGATTCAATCTCCGAGAAAGCCTCCGCCGCATCCACTCTCCCAACCCTTGCCTACACCATCAGCTCAGCTCAAGCAGTCGCCTATCGGCGGAAGTGGCTCCAGATACACCGCCGATCTGGGTCTGTTCTCCGGTAGCGGGGAAACAGCTCCTGGAGTCAGTGATTTCGTTCGACAGAACAGCTCTCCGGCGGAATTTCTTTCACAGATCAGCTCAGATGTGTACTTCCCAAGCTTCGGCGTTCCATCCAGTTACGACTACGTATCTTCTCCCATCGACGTGTCTCAGTCTGCTAAACGGCCTAGAGAGGCTGATTGTCAGAGTCCATCTTCGAAATTATCGTCTCCCTTGGTAAGATACACATTACCCCCGAGTTTATTATGATATGTAACATGTGGGCGCTGCTCGCTCAGCCTAACCTGAATTTGTTTGAAGCCTTTTTTGCCTCTGCATCGGTTCATGTGTTCTCAGAGTCTTCGTGCCTATAATGGCTATAATTGTGGTTTTTCATCCTTTCTTGTTGGAGGAAAAGCGAATGATAGGTTACAGTACTTTTAGATTTTTGCTAGAGCTGACCGAGCTGCCATTTCTCTTGAAGAGTTGGAAGTCAATGAGTTGGGGTTTTCACCGGTTAAGTCATTTCATATAATTCTGACTTATAAGTACTGGATTGAAGTACATAATACCCTGTATTAATTTAGAGCCAAAAAAGGAAGAAAGATGTGAAATATATTTCTTTTTAATATTTTCTAACTTTCCTTTTGGACTAGGTAGCCCTTAATACCTTCTAGAGGAGATTCATTTCCTGGGATAGTTTTTCAGGGTCATGTGATTCAATTACCAATTTTTACTAAATGATTTCAAACAGTAGATCTTTGAAATTAAAAAATCAATTTGGCTGCGAGTGCCGGGTTTACCTTGCAGCATTAATTTGCGTTGGCTGAGAACACATTTTTCTTCTTCAAGGCCCCTATATAGTAATCTCATACTCTAAAGAGGAATTGATTTTCAGAACTGATAACAATTCCTTATTGCATATATGCATGCTTATAACTCTTTGTTTTCTACTTATCTATATTTGGAAGTATTGAACCTATTACCATAGAGAAAAGATAAGTATTCGTGATCACAATAAGTGTTGTTGCACAGCTGTTCCAAATAAATCATCTTTGTGAAAAACAAAACAAGTTTGCAGTTCAGTTGCTTCGGTTTTCTTGGTAAATACTGAAGCATAACTAATTTTTAGTCTTGATCATAAGTTGATAATTTATACTCCCTCCGGTTCTTAATTAACTTTACACTTTCCTTTTTGGGTCGTCCCATATTAAACTTTACACTTCCTTATTTGCCTTATTTGGCAAACAAATCTACACCAAACAGTGTCAAACAGTGCCAAACAATGTACTCTACAGTAAAGTCAAATTTATTTCCTTAATATGTGTGAAGTCAAAGTGTAAACTTCATCAATAACCGGAGGGAGTACATGTTTTACTGCTGTTAAGTTATTTGACCTAATTTTCCCTAACCCACCCAGGAGGAGTTGAGGGGGAATGGGTTGGTTTACCGTGTAACATGAAAATTTGGGAAAAAGAATGTTTTCTGCCTTATATTATGCTTTTGTCACACCTTTTTTCTATGAACTCTATAGAAACCTAAAGATATATGGCTGTTAACTGCTAAAGTTCAGGTTGGTGTTTTATCCATGCAATACGTTGAATTGGTCATTGATGTCTTTTCTCCCTTTTTATGTTGTCATTTTTTGCCTTTAAGAAAGGAGAACATAGTAGGCGTTTACGCAGTGCTGGAGGCTCTTTGGATGCGGAAATGGAGAAAATGATGGACGATTTGGTTCCATGCAGGGTTCGAGCAAAGCGTGGTTGTGCTACTCATCCCCGAAGTATTGCAGAGAGGGTAACACTCTCTCTCTATATACGATAGTATATATATCTACTGACGTACATGTGCAAACATTTCTTGGAGTTGCGGTGATGAATTTCAGATGCTTTACGTAATACATGAAAAGAAGCTAGCTGTGCTGTTATATCTGTCTATAATAGACATTTTTTTCACCAGGATTAGTGAATATTTCATATGTCATCTTTTTAAGGATACTTTTATTTCTAGTAAAAATTAATGCCATTTTATTTTGAAACAGGTAAGACGGACACGAATAAGTGACAGGATAAGGAAGCTTCAGGAGCTAGTGCCTAATATGGATAAGGTAATAAAACAATGCTAGTTTGTGTGGGCATTTGTTTCCCTCTCTGTCCTTTTTTTGTGTTTGATTCAGTTTACATGACTTGATTCAAGTTATTGACTATATGATTTTGCTATATTTAGTTTACCATTAGTGAATAAATTATATATGCTCACACCATACAGGTTGTGCTACCCCACTACAAATTGCTACCTATTATTTGTATCTTTGATTTAAAGTGTTCTGATGAAGTTCAATGTGAAAATGATTGGCTGTGTGCTGGTTAACACTATAGCATTAGTTACTTGTATTCAATCATGTCTGTATTGTAATTCTCATATTTGACACACATTTGGCTAACTTTATGGTATTATGTGTATGTTAAAAGGGGTTTCTCGTTCTTCCTTTTTTGGTGGACTATGCTTGAGTTGGCCATTATGGCTATGTTGATTTCTTCCATAAGCAGCTATGTGTGATATGACCTGAATCACTTTCCTCTGGCATATTTCATCTATGTTAGCTAAATACAGAATCTGTGAGGAAGAATGGGAATGCTTGAGTTATCTGCTTCCAGTATATTGTCTTTCGAACTGTATAGTTTACTACTCATAGTTCCAGAATCCAGACTCTATATGACTTTGACACCAATTTAACACATGCAGCAAACTAATACAGCTGACATGTTGGAAGAAGCGGTAGAATATGTCAAGTTTCTACAGACACAGATTCAGGTAGTTCAGGCAAATGCTTAACTACTGCTTAAGAATCTTGACATTCATTCATTCAGTGTTTTGCTAAAACTTGTCTCTGGCTACTTTTGCTAATTGGGTGTTTGTGTGTATGTTTTTCACCAGTTAACTCAGTTCCAATCCTATTGTAAATGAAATCTAGAAGATACCAAATCTCGGGAATTCCTGTATTCTCAGAAAGTATCAAATATATTGCTAAAATAAAATTAATGGACAAAAAATGAATTTTATAAACATCATGGCATTTCTCTGTTCTGACCATAGTGATTTTCAATTGTACAGTGACCATGTAGTCTTATTTTTTTGCGCAAGTTAATTTTTTGTAATATTTTAGGAAAACCCATTGTTTTATGCGATTGAAGTCTAGTAAGAGTTACTACGTATTTAATAAAACCTAATGTGTCACAGGAACTGACCGAGCATCAGAAGAAATGCACTTGCTCAGTGAATGAGCAATGAGACGAAGATATTGCCGAGGATGATTTCCCGCAGTAAATAGGCAATAATTTGAAGTTTTGCATCTCAGATATAACTGTCAAACTCCTGCGCACGTCTACATTGTTGGCACTAGAATGATCTGTAGAGTTCAAGCTCAGTCAGCTCCATCTATCTATTTCCTATTATCAAGAATCTGCATTGTTGTATTTCTTCTTGTAAAATGCTGTATAAAGTTGTTTCTTTGAATAAGATGGTCATAATAAAGCTCTAAGATTACTAGAATCCGCATCTATCTAATCTTATTTAAGCTTACAAAAACGTCGTTTGAGACTACAAAACGTTATTTATAGATCTAGGGCGATCACCCATCCTACTCCCTACTCACCCCTAGGGCCGGCTGGCCTTGTAACCTCACCTAGGGTTAGGGGTGGATTCGGGCCGGGTCGGGGCCGGGCTGGGCCTAGGCCCGGTCAGGCCGCTGGTTCGTATCACATGGGCCCGGGACCGGCCCGAGGGTTGGACGGGTCCGGTTCGGGCCGGGCCACCCGCCCGGGTCACGGGTCAGGCCACCCGCCGGGCCGGGCCGGGTCGGTTAATTTTTTTTTTAATTTATATTTTATACTTTATAGTTTTATACAAGTATTAAAAACCAAACTTCAAGTGCATTTATTTGAAATGAAATAGGAACTACATTTGAAAATTAAATAGGAAATATAATTGTTTTTAAAACATGAAATACTAATCAATCATTCAATATTTCAATCGGAATCTCCGGCATAGGTAGAGTCACCATCGGTTGTAGATTCATCCATAAAGTGTTGGGATGAGGTGATGTCAATTTCTTGAGCTCTACGGGCTGCTTTCAACCAATCGTGGTAGCATATAAGCATCTCAAGAGATTCAGCGCTCAACCTCGTTCTGGTTTGTGTTAGGACATTGCCGGCCGAACTAAATTCTTGTTCCACGGCAACCGTTGAAACCGGCATTGATAGCACTTGCTTAGCCATCTTTGCTAAAACCGGGAACATTCTTTCTTTTCCCTTCCACTAGTTTAGTACGTCAAAATCATCATCTTCTTCAAAATCAACATCATAAGTTAAATACAAAGAAATCTCATTAATTGTGCTTTGTTGTGTAGCGGGAGTTGGTTTCGTTTTTTTAATAAGATTGGCAAACGTAGATTTGAAAAGTGATTTTCCTTTAGATGATGTTTGTGTCGGGGGAGGGGGCGCATTGCCATATTGTGCATGAAACTCATTGAATAATGCATAAAATATATCACTAACCTCGTTGTATTCTTTTTTCGGATCAATTGGGTTGTCCTCATACATTGCCAATGGACCAAAAAAAGCAGCATAATAATAATTCAAACATTCTTCTAAAGAATCAAGTCTAAAACGAGGATCGAGAACAAATGCAATACCATAAATATGCGGAATATGTGAATAATATTTTAAAAACTTTTCCTTCATAAAACTAGCAAAATAACTCACATAATCAGCATTCTCAAAATTTGAAAAAGCACCGACGAGATTAACAGCTTCACGAATAAATTGGTTTGAGGTAGGTTTATAAACATGACTAAAAGTTTCAGTTGCATTATTAAAATATATCAAAACATTACAAATTTTTTCACAGGTGTCGATCTCAGCCGAGTTTATAATATAGTTATCATATTGTTTCATAAAAGCAGGAAAATGTTGTTTATATCTAAGAAGAACTCCAATTAACTTATAGGTATTATTCCAACGAATAGACAAATCTTTAGGAAAAGCCACATATCTCTCACCTCTTTCTATCAAATAATCATGTCGTTTTTTCCTAAGTTGTCCATTACCCCAAATACGTCTAATCCCCCCCTTGACTACCTCCAACGATGCTCCTAACGCTTTTAGACCATCTTGCACACATAAATTTAGAACATGACATGCACATCGTTGATGAAAAAATCTACCCATCAAAGAAGTAGAACCACACAATTCACGCAATCTAGGAATAGCAGCAATATTATTAGTAGCATTATCAAAACCAATAGCAAACACCTTATCAATTAAATTATACTCAATTAAAATACGCTCAATCAAAATATAAATATGTTCAGCGGTGTGACGATCATTAAATTCACGGAAAGCAAGAACACGTTTATGCATATGCCAATCATTATCAATATAATGTACAGTCAGACCCAAATAATGTAAAATATGATAAGTATCCTCCCATATGTCAGAACATACAGTAACACGTCCATCAAAGTTTGCAAAATAATTTTGTAACCTTACCTTTTCCGCACCATAAAGCCTTGAAATTTCTTTCTTGACCGTTTTGCGACTATAACCTCTATATTGCGGATTTAAACAAGTTTGTGCATAATCACGAAAAGCAAGACTTTCAGAAAACAAATAAGGCAAATTTTCTTCAACAAGTAAGTTAGCCATACCTGTCAAATTTTGTGCATCATTGTATGAGAAATTACCAAAAGCTTGTTGGTTATTTGCAAACCTCGATATTTGCGTTTGCTTCCCCGTTCCGCCGCCTAATTTTGCATACTCCACCGGGTGTTTGGACTTAAGGTGTCTTGTGGCGGATCCGTATCCGCCGGAAATCCCCAAGCTATAGTTTTTCTTGCACCAATTGCAAGTTGCGGTCCAATTCCCGGTGTTCGGATCCTTCCACTTAGAAAAGTTATTAGCCATTAGTTCAGATTTACTTTTTTTTGTACATGTTTGGGATGATGCAGGTTGGTCGGCGTCATGGCTGCCGCCACCCTCCTCCTCCTCGTCGTCGTGGGTCTCCGGAATTACTTCCTCCACATCGTCGTCCTCGTCCTCGAGCTCTTCTTCGTCAATGGTCCTCGGTTGGTCTTGAAAAAAGCGGGAATTATGTCGGTGCAATTCTTGTTCTAGTTGTTCATCGGTCATCGCATCCCCATCCCTCCTTGCGTAACCCGTATCACAATCATCTCGACTTTGAGATGAAGAGCCGATATGTGATTTACCTTTGCGGGATCTCTTCCTCGCAAGCTCTTTCGTTCGGTTGCGCTCGAGGTTACCCATATCAACCGAATATCTAGGACGATCCATCTAAAAAATGTAGCGATTAATAAAAAATTGTAAAAAAGTAATTAACTATTTATGTAACTAATAAATCGAGTTATAGCAAATTAACTAGTGAATTAACTAGTTTTGTGTACAGCATATTTTTTTAAACTAGAGTCAAATGTAGCAATTAATAAAAAATTGTAAAAAAGTAATTAACTATTTATCTAACTATTAATTCGAGTTATAGCAAATTAACTAGTGAATTAACTAGTTTTGTGTACAACATATTTTTTTAAACTAGAGTCAAATGTAGCAATTAATAAAAAATTGTAAAAAAGTAATTAACTATTTATCTAACTATTAATTCGAGTTATAGCAAATTAACTAGTGAATTAACTAGTTTTGTGTACAACATATTTTTTAAACTAGAGTCAAATGTAGCAATTAATAAAAATTTGTAAAAAAGTAATTAACTATTTATCTAACTATTAATACGAGTTATAGCAAATTAACTAGTGAATTAACTAGTTTGGTGTACAACATATTTTTTTTACTAACAATGAAATTAATACACTTTAACTTTAACTATAATTAGAATTACAACTAGTTTTTTAAACTAGAGTCAAATGTAGCAACTAGCAATTAATAAAAAATTGTAATAAAGTAATTAACTATTAATCTAACTATTAATTCGAGTTATAGCAAATTGTACAACCTAATTAACTAGTTTTTTTTTCAAGTAACGTTAATACAAAATTAAACAAGTGTAAATAATAGAATAATTTCGTACCTCTTTCGGACTTTCGGTCTTTCGGAAGTAATAGAATGACTTCAAATTATTTAGATATAATTCCAACTATATTAATAGATATAATAAATATATAAGTAATATATAATTAGATAACAAATATAAGTAATATAATACTATTTATATCTATTTATAGTTTATATAAGTAGATAATTAATATAAACTATAAATAATAAATATAATATATTGGAGAATGGAGAATAAGAGAATTAGAGAGTAGAGAGTTAAGAATAGGATTTAGGAAGAATTGGAGAAGAGATATGAAAAAATGTTTAAGATCAGGAGTATTTATAGGTTTTTTTACCCCCCACCCCCACCACCCCCCACCACCCAACCCCCCCGGACCCCCTTGCACCCCACCCAACGGCTATATAGCCGTTTGGGTTGTCCCCAGCCCACCCATAACGGCTAGTAAGTATTTAACAATTTTTTTAAAAATAGGACCGTTGGACCCGGACCCGGGCCCGACCCCGACCCGGCCGGGCCGGGTCACATTTTTCCGGAACCGTGCCCGCCCCGCCCATTCCCACCGGTTCGGGTCTACACCCGGTCCTGGGCCCGCACAGTACCGTGTCGGGCTGGGTCACGGGCCGGGTGGCCCGAACCGAATCCACCCCTACCTAGGGTGGATTGGGACGGGTCGGTCCGACCCGGGTCAGGTACTGTTTAGGCCCGACCTGCCCGTTACTGTACAGGCTGATGGCTATAAGTAGGGATGGACTCGGGCCGGGTCAACCGGGCCGGTACTGTTTCGGCCCGGCTCGGTACCTGGGTCCGTGCCCGGTTCAGGCCATTTTTTTTTGTTTTTCAAATTCTTTAAAAGGTAAATGGGTTGGGTTGGGTGTTTTGCAGGGGTTTGGGGTGGGGGGTAGGAAGTAATTAGAAAACCAAAAATAAATAAATAATAATGTACCTGGCCCCGAGGTTCGGCCCAGCCCAGCTAGGGCCCGAACCGGACCCGGTAGCTACCCGGGCCGGTTCCGGGCCTCAAGAAACAAAAAAAAAGCCGGTCAGGCCCGGCCCGAGTCCAGGTGGTACCGGGCTTGAAATCCTTAAGCTCGAAGCCCGCCCAGTCGCGGAGCCCAACCCGGTTCCAACCCGCACACTCACCATTGGGAAAGTTTACTTGAAAAAGAGTAGATCTTATTTTAAAGCACTGCTTCAATTAGGCCTACGGTGCAAATGACACATAGTACCTCAGTCCCAAAGAACTTTGCCAAGTTTAAAGTATGTGAGAAATAAGAAAAATAAAAATTTTATGGTTGAAGTTTGTGTAGAAGAGAGAAAATGAAAGAGAACCACTAATTAGTTGCTTTAATAGTAAAGTGACAAAGTTGTTTGGGACAACCAAAAATGGAAAGTTAGCAAACTCCAATGGGACATAGATAATATCATACTCCCTCCGTCCCTTACAACTTTGCCAAGTCCGATGGGTATGGAAGTATGGAACCCGAGGTTCAGAGAAGTAAGAGAGTATAGTATCAACACAGTGCTCAAAATAATTAATATCTAACTAGTACGAAGTATTGAACATTAGCGGGAAAACGTACAAATATACCCCTGTAGTATGGGTGTGAGTACAAATATATCTCTGTTCTATTTTTTGGAACAAATATATCCCTGAATTATATATATGGAAGTGCATATATACCCTCTGAACTTTTAAAAAATGCAAAAATACCTCTCATGTTCTTATCAAGGAGCAAATTTACCATTATTGACTTTATAAAAACGAAAAAAAAAACTACAAAATCAAAATTTAAAATAAAAATAAAAATGTACTTGTGTCCAATTCTCCCTTTTATTTTTTTATATCTTAATTTAATATTGTTACTATAAATGTTGTTTCAAAACTTTACTATATATTTTGATTCTTTCAAAAAAGTGTTAAAATATGTGTTTCAATGTAAAAAAAATTGCATTCTTTGCACTACAAAATTACATATTTTGTATGAAAAATAGTGAGTTTAATTTTATTAAGGGTAAACAAAGTCAAAGAATGTTATTTCAAAAAATGTAACAATGTGTTCAAAATTTCACGACAAGACTAAAATTAATACTTGTATTTATGAATTTGAAGTGCTTCTTTTACAAAGGGGAAAAAATAATTTTGCAATTTAAAATTAAAGAGTTAATACTTTAACATAATAATACATCTATATTTTCACATTTTGAATTTATATTTTATTTTTGGCGTTTTTTGAAATTTATTTTATCTATTTAAAGTTAATAAAGGTAAATTTGCACCTTGATAAGAACATGAGGGGTAATTTTTCGCTTTTAAAAAGTTTAGGGGTATATATGTACTTCAACATATACTTGAGGGGTATATTTGTTCAAAAAAATAGAACTATGGTATATTTGCTCTCACACCCATAATATAACACTTCCATATTCATAATAAAACATCATTCAAGAAAAATTCATTCACTTTATATCAATTCTACACCATAGTTTCCAAATTCTAAATTTTATGAAGTGTAAAATAACATTTCCTAGTGGATCGCTCACTTTATATTTCTGAAATTTGTTGGTCTGGTTTGATTTGTTTGGGTCTAGTCTTAATTGGTCTAATCCGATAACGGTAAATGTCCGGTCTCTATGTATTTTATAACTCTAAAAATCTTGTCTGATCTGTTTAAGTCTGGTTTAGTCTGATCTGTTTAAGTCTGGTCTGATCTGTTCTGGAATTGAAAATAATCCAAGTAAAAACATCCAAATTAATGTTCAAATGTACATCTTTGTCAATCTTATCGTGTTTTAAAGAGGTAGGAGAGTAGAGATATATATTATCCTCCGTTTCTTTTTAGTTGTAACACGAAAAATTTCACACTATTCATGTATTCTACTTTGACTACATTTATTTCTAATGTATGAGAATTAATCATTTTAAAAAATATTGTTGAATTTGTCACATTACAAATTTTTATATTTGACTTTTGAATAATTTTAGGATTAGTTACCTAAATAGGAGTAAAAGATAGTCAATAATGAGAGCCCGTGATAGGGCCAGTTAGGCAAGACATTTGTCTAGGGCCTCAAGTTTTATGGGGCCTCAAAAAAATATTATTATTAATTATTGGTAAATGAAAATGAACTGCAAGACTGCTCCCACTCCTTATAATTGGCAAATGGTTATAAACTGTGGCTTCGAGGTTACACTCCGTATTAATCTGTATGGGTAATGACCCAATTATATACTTCAGCTACTCCGTATTTTTTAGTTTACTTTTTGACTTTTTGAGATTAATTAACTTTGTAATTGTAAAATTTTATTTTATATGCACTTTTTGTTAATAAGAAATGTTATTTTGTATATCTCATTATTAATATGTTAACTTATGTGTTTAGTTAGGATCTTATTTTTGCATTTTACTAATCACATTTTCTTATATTTGTTTGGTTTTTCACTAATTTTAGTTTTTTATGTTGACATACATATTTGTTTGTCAATTTTCTACTCCGTAATATATATGAATATGTAGATATTGAGCTCGTTTAGTGACCTTATTTTTCGGCTTATCAATTTTATCAACCATTTTTTACCAACCATGTCATTTTTGATTTCACGTGCTGGGATGCGTATTAATCAAAATAAGTTAGGTTGAAGTTACTTTTCTGACTGAATTGACTAAAGTTATAATTGTAGATGACGATTTGAGCTACTTTTTTATATAATTTTTTCTTTATTTTATTAATACAATATGTTTTAATTTTTTCATAATTCCGCGGAAAAAATCAATCTAGTCACTTTAGCCATAACTTCATAAATTTAAACAGAATCCATTCAGCCAATAAGTGTTATCAAACGGCGCATTGTTATATGATGACTGATGAGTAAATAAAAA
The DNA here is from genome assembly GCA_945859875.1 of Cuscuta europaea. Lineage (NCBI taxonomy): Eukaryota > Viridiplantae > Streptophyta > Magnoliopsida > Solanales > Convolvulaceae > Cuscuta > Cuscuta europaea. The sequence continues at coordinate 5,684,032 of CAMAPE010000052.1, read as the reverse complement.
TTTCACTAAGTCCTTTTCCACCCTATCAAACATACTCATGATATTTTTAAAATTAAGCCTTTTCCGTCTAGGGCCTCTAAATTGCTAAAGCCGACCCTGTCAATAATAACAAATAGGACTATACTGTTTTTTAATTCACTAGTAAGACTAATTATGTGTGTTTGGACAAATATACCAAGTAGTTTTTTGTTTTAGTTTTTTTGGGCTATGTTTTTTTGGAACACCTTACCATTCAATTTATAAAAATATTACAAGGTAGGGGGGGGGGGGGGGGGGGGGGGGGGACTAGAGGCAATATCTACCCAAATTAACAACATACGGATAACTAATTGCATCAAACTTGACAATGCCAACAAACTTATTATAGACGTTCGGGTTACAATCAAATGTGTCCAAATACTTAGCAATGAAACTCTCAACACGATTAGAAGGTTTTTTATTAATATAACTAAAATTGAGTTTAGTATTGTGAAACTCTTCCTTAAAAGCTTCAAATTGGCAAGCGCTTTCCATTTCGGTCAGTCGATACCTTTCGGTCTGAATAACCTGCATTATCACATTCAATGATAGCATTAGTGTAGTTTTATTCGCTGAGATAATTTCTTAGATTGATCAAAATATCACAAGTATGAGCGGTAATATTATCATGATGAGAAAGTTCTGAGAGATAGTATAAGGGGTGACCATGAGCATCACAAATAATAAGACCCATAGCTGTCCTACTGTCCTCCAAATCGGTAGAAGCAATGCTAATCTTAATAAAATCAGCGGGGGGGGTGTCCCATCTCGCAATCTGGATAATACCCTTCTCAGCTTTCGCTTTCGTTTAACCAAATTAATGTCATTAAGAGGGGGGCTAGAACCTGTGTAGTGATAATCGGGAAGGCCACACTAGCATCCCGTTGCTCCTTATTGATATAATCAATAGCCTCAGAAATTAGGAAAGTTTTACCATCATAAGATAGAGATTTCTCCGCTTACAAATGGTCCAGCATATATAAATTGCAACCTGAGATTTCAGGTTTAGAAACTCATCATGGGTAGAGAACCAGCGATGCAAAAAAGAGTTTGTCATGTTCGAACTGGTGAAATTGATTTTAAAAAGACTTCCATAATGGGTGCAGAGTTTAGTACTAAACTCACATGAGATATAGAAACGATTCTGGGTATCATGATTATTACAAAATGGACATTTGAAGGGGCCATGGTTACCAAAACGCAATAAATATTCCTAAAACGGTTGCAATTTATTTATAACCTTCCATACAAAAAAGAGATTTTAGTCGAGATATTCCTATTCCAGATATTACGGGTAAGGATATATGTGGGTCTTTTCAGTCTTGTTTCCTCATAGGCACTCTTAAAAGAGTAGGTGCCATCAGGAATCGGGGTCCAAACAACAGTATCATCGTGCTAAGAGAAGTGGTGAGCAGTGTGCGAAACCACATTAATAATGTAAAGAGGAAGAGTATTCTGAATGTCCTGAAAGAAAGTGAGGTGAGAAAATGCTTTACCATTGTAGCTATTGAAATGTTTTAATTCATAATAAAATCATAGTCCACACATCTCTCCCATGAAGATACACTCCACACATGCACCCATCTTACCCATAAGGTGTCTTGTTTAGAGAGGATGATCCATAAAGTACGAGATAGTAGGGCATTATTCCAAACCTTTGTACTATATCCAACCCTCCTCCTTTGGTAAGCATACATCTTTCCACACAACCTTTGCATACTTACCCTCATAGGAAGATACAATATAGGGTAACTATTCTATCAAGAATGGTTCTAGGCACGGGAAAGATTCCCAACAAAAAAGACTGGTCTCCTTGCATGATAGACCTAATCAACTCAATTTTCCCCGCATTAAGAGATTTGAATTCCACAGATTAATATAATCTGCGACCGTATCTAAAAGAGGAGAGAATTGAGACGCGTAAATCTTTAAAGGAGCAAGTGGAATATACAAGTACTCAACAGAGAGATCCTTGTTGAAAATCTACCATTTGAAGGATAAGAGGCAATTCATGTGCTACATTCCCACCTAAAAAGATATCATATTTGTCATGGTTAACCATTATTCCGGAGACCATGCCATAATCATGTAAAGCATCCACCAATATCTTTATAGATGTACAATCCCCTTTAGAAAAAAGGATTATGTCATCTGCATATGCTAATGTGAAAATTTCATTTGAGAGCATAGAGGAAGATAGTTAGAGCTACTACTTGAGGTCCTAAGTTCTAACATCTGTGAGAAATACTCTATACATAATTCAAAACACATAGGGGACATATGACCCCTTGTCTCAACCCCCTTTTTCTTTCAGACCATCCATGGGGAAGACACCATTAATGGAGATAAAGAACGAGAAAGTAATGACACACTCCATTATCCAATTGACAACTAGGTTATGGAATCATATGCCTCTAAGTAACTTTTCAAAAAAATCCCATGAAACCGTATCATATGATCGATTTGCTAAGATCTATTTTGATCATACATCTAGGAGTCATCCTTTTCTTAGCATATCCCCTCACTAACTCTTGTTCCAGAAAGATGTTATCAACCATCAGTCTTCCATCAACAAAAGCTCACTGTGAGGGGTTAATAATGTTAGGAAGAAAAGAGCCTAGACAAAATGCTAAGATCTTAGTAATAATCTTATAAGTCACAATTATACAAGAGGTAGGTCTGAAATCAGAGACAATGGGGGAATGGTATGTCTTAGGGGTTAATGTTACAAATGTATGATTAACCTGTCTAAGCATAGTCCCAGACACAAAGAACTCCATAATTGCTGCATATAAGTCATCATCAACAATACTAATTTTTTTTTTTAAGAAAGCTGATGAGAGTATCCATCTGGCTCATGAGCTTTCTCATTACCAATGTCAAATAAGGTTTGCTTAATTTCCAAATCAGTAACATGAATAATAAGATCATTAGCAATTGACTGGTCGATGAAGTTTTCTGAAGCAATTACACTTATATCAAAGTTTTGAGAAGGCGCATCCGTACCAAAAAGTCCTTTGAAAAATGCAATAAACTCACTTGCTACTTGGTCCATAGATTGGGTTAGAAATTCATCTTTCAAGCTAAGGGAAGCAATAGAGTTTTTAGGATGTTTCTTTTTAAAAATAGAGTGAAAATATTTATTCTAATCATCAGATTGTATCAAGTGGACAACCTTAGCCTTCTGTTTGAGATAGGCTTCCTCGGTTTCTTTAAGATATAGTGATCTCTTTTTTGCTTGAGAAAGTTCCTCTTTAAGGCATCATCTTGGGGAGACAAAAGGGCTAATTGATAGATCCTTTTATACTCCTTTTTTGATTCCTTTGTCCTAGCTGAAATGTGACTAAATTCAGTGGTGTTAAGTTATTTTAGGGGTTGTTTGAGTAGCTTAAGTTTTCGAGCAAGTCTAAACTGAGCTGATCCAACAACATTCCTAAACCGTACACTCTCCAAAATCTCTTGAAACTTTTCACGTTTTAGCCACATGTTGAAAAGCTTAAACGATTTTGAACCTACATTACTCATGGCACCTACACTTACAAGTGATGCTACATGATCAAACTCACACTCCATTTCAAAGAAATGAGCTCGACATGTTACACTTTAGGTACTCTAAAAGGTGTTAATAAGCGCTCTATCCAATTTCGTCCAAACGGCACCTTTATGCCAAGTAAAAAATCACCGGTTGAGGGGGCATCATTCAAATTGGATTGGATTTTCATTTCATTCAAATGCTTCATACTATATTTCGTGGGGGTGGGGGAGACCCACATCTCTCACATGGTGCCCCAACACAATTTAAACCCCCCATTATTACCTAAGGAGCTAAGATGTTTGTATCTAGTCCGGTAATATGTTCCCAAAGATCTCTCATCTCAACAACCATGTACAAAGAATAGATAAAAGAAGCATGAAAGGATAATTGGGTAGTCCTACAAGTGAACTGAGCATGCACATGTTGTGTATCTAACTCAATAAAAACTCCATCCATAAAACTAGGGTCCCAAATTATAGCTATGCGTCCCCCATTTATATGATCAAATTTCGTAATAGACATCCAAGAGGTAAGTCTAAAATGCATAATGTTATTAAAAGTAGTGGTACACATTTTTGTTTCAAAGAGGCAAAAGACACGTACCTTATTTACTCTTATGAAATTAACTATGGTATTTTGTTTTGAGGCTTGGTTAATCCCCCTTACATTCCAAGAAGCTATGAACATTAAAGAGGATTGTCCTTCCCCCTTCTCTTCCATTCAATGCTACGATAGTTATTAAGGCGTGTCATTTTCTCCTTTACAACCTCATCATGAATCAAATGTATCTTCGATGGCCCTTCTTCCTCAAAATCGATCTTTTTGAAAACATCATCAAGGAAGGCTTCCCTAATGTCATCAACCACCCGAGTTGCTTTTCCTTTAAACTTCGTCACATCCATGATCTTCCATTATCCATGGGGTGACCATTCTCTAAGTATTTATCAAGGTAGTGTCTATGTACACATCTCATGAACAAAGATGTATACCCATAACCTTTCTCTTTTTCTTATACCGGGTAAGCTTTCCAAACACTTTTTGGTAAACCACACCTCGGGTTGATTGTCATTTACCACTCTAAAGTATGTGGTGGTTTAACTGAATAGTTTGTTAATCAACTTCATCATGGTGTTTGACCTTGATAGTAGGTGTCAATACCTCATCCGTTTCCATTTCTACAATGACTTCATCATCATAAATGTCCCTAAATTGTTTGATCACTCTCATGATCCCTTCCTCCTCTTCTTCCCCTTCCTCGTCTTCTTAAAGTGTCTCATATCTAGATGGTATCTCTTCCTCCCCCTCCTCCTCCACCACCACCTTTACTACTTCTTCTTCCCCTCCCCCTCCCCCTCCGGCTCCCCCTCTTGTTCTTCTTCTTCTTCTTCTTCTTCTTCTTCTTCTTCTTCTTCCTCTTCTTCCTCTTCTTCCTCCTCCTCTTTCTCTTCCTCCTCCTCCTCTTCCTCCTCCTCCTCTTCCTCTTCCTCCTCTTCCTCCTCTTCCTCCTCCTCCTCCTCCTCCTCTTCCTCCTCTTCCTCCTCTTCCTCCTCCTCCTCCTCCTCCTCCTCTTCCTCCTCTTCCTCTTCGTCTTCTTCTTCTCCTCCTCCTCCTCCTCCTCCTCCAGCTTCTCCTCCAGCTTCTCCTTCTCCTTTTCCTTCTTCTTCTTCTCCTCCTCCTCCCTCTCCTCCTTCTTCTCCTTCTGCTTCTCCTGTTCTTGCTGCCCCTTCTGCCCCTCCTGCTCCTCCCCCTCCTCCCCTCCTCCTCCTCCTCCTCCTTCTTCTTCTTCAATAAGAGTATATATATATATATGTGTGTGTGTGTGTGTGTGTGTGTGAAAGAGAGACTTAAACAGACTCACACATAGTGAGAATGATGCTCCTACGGCCTTAACCAATGTGGGGATATAATAGTGATATCTTACTCATAAGAATAGACAACCAACTACCATTATATAATAATAACCTATCGAATTAATTTAGGAATAATAGTGTTTTGGCAACTCTCTTCTATTATAAATATATCTGTTAGGGCTCATATTGGAGTAACCTATTCCATTAATGCACATGGTATCAGAGCACAGAAAATCCTATTTTTTAATCTTCTCTCTTGACCTACCCACACCGCCGCAGCCACCATGCAGTTCGACACTTCCGCTACCACAACTTCCTCTTCCATGGCGTCAACAACGGCATCTACCACCACAAAGACGACGACAATCTCCTCTTCTCCAGCCATGTCTCTTTCTTCGCAGACGACGGCATATTTACATTGATTATCACTTTGTTCGAGAACGTGTGGTTCACAGAGATTTGATTGTTAAATATATATACCTACTCATTTACGGATGGCTGATATTTTTACCAAGAACTTATCTAGTAGCAATTTCATTTTTCTAAAGAATACATGCGTATTGTATCTCCCGCACAGTTTGAGGGGGTGTAATAACTATCCAATTTAGGAATAATTGTATTTTGGCAACTCTCTTCTATTATAAATATATCTGCTAGGGCTCGTATTAGATCGAGTAACCCATTCCATTAATTCACATTAAACACTACTAAACATGTAGGTGAAATAATAATGCATGTCTTAGTCGTCTTTATCATGTGTTCATACATTAAAACACCATTCAAGAAAAACTTACCCCTTCGATCAATTTATATATCAACTCTATACCTTAGTTTTAAAACCCAGCCTTTATAAAGCAAGTGTTTTCATGTGGATTGACCTAATACTTTACCGGTAATAGTATGAGCATTGCACTCATTGTATTCACTATTACTACAATGAGCACACATATATTTACAAGTTTAGCCTAACAAATAACATGTTGGAACAAGACACATGCATTAAAGTTCAATTGCACCAGTTTATCAATCCTTTTTTTTAAATCGGCACAAAGCATAAAAATGCATCAAAAAATAGACCTGAATTGAACTATAAAAGTTCTGGAATATTGTGAATAAAACAAAGGAATGAGAAGTTGTGGTCATCCCTATGTGAAAGACTTCTCATTAGCTTTTTATGAATTTCGAGGATGAAGATTAAATGTCATTGAAAAAATATTGACCAAACATCAATTTATGTATATGCTCAACCAATTGAATCAGCTAAAATCTAAATCGGTCAAATCAACTAAAATGGCCTTTCATACCAAATTAAACATGGTCATGGTCTTACCTAAGGCTTTTTAAACCAATAATTTTGCTTTAATCACATATTTGTAAAAGGCAATTATAGAATTAAGGAAATGTGTTTCAAGAATTAGGGTACCCTTGTAATTTTAGTACACACTTTAATATTTTGACAAATGGTGAGAAGATTTAAAAATATGCCAATGCAGAATCCGTGAAAAAGTAAAAGTTATTGGACAATGATAATGCTGAGTAAGTTTTGGTATATCGGTATAATTAAGGATAAGCTTTAAAAAGATGCATACGTGATCTGGAGTCTGAGAAATGCGTTTCAAGAATTAGGGTACCCTTCTAATTTTAGTAAACGCTTTAATATTTTGATAAATGAGAACATGCATTTAAAAATATGACATGCAGATTCCGTGAAAAAAGCAAAAGTTATTCGACAATGATAATGCTGAGTAAGTTATGGTATATCGGTATAATTAAGGATAAGCTTTAAAAAGATGCACACGAGATCGGGAGTCTGAGAAGATTTTCTTTAGAAGAGTATATTGGTCTATCAACATCTTTTGGTGTACATTGCCTTACACTTTGTTTGACTATCTTTATAAATAGATTCAATTTCATAGACAATTAATATTTTACCACTAACAAAAGATGATTGTCTGCACAACGAATTTCTTGTCACATACTTCCTTAAATACAACATGTTGAATCTTACACTATTCAACTGCGCTACTTTCGTTACGTTTTATTTATTTATTTATGGCACACTCCAAATTTTCAAAATTTGTCCGGTGACCTGAGTGAGACTCACTCCATGTGTCCATAAAGTAGAATGTAAATCAATGTGCAGAAATAATATTTTTCCGTAAAAAAAACTGTATACGAATTGACCAACCCAAAATGTGCATGGAGTAATTATATTATAACGGATACGACATAGCTACTTGCCATTTTACAAATATTAATTGATAGCGTAGTGTTAGCAGGCTATAAAAGGGCCGAATAGAATTGATCTCATCATTATCGCCCGGTCCTCCATAAATAAATAAATATAAACATGGATCCTATCACAAGCGCAGTGTATAATCACCATCGCGCTTTGCTCCAAGCACTGATGGAAGAGAACCGGCGGCTGCGTTTGCGAAAGCTTCTGCATGATTGCCTTGATAACCCAGGCCTGCTAAACCAGCTCTCCCGGGAGGAGTTGCTGCGCTTGCTTCCCGTGATTCACTCCAGCATTCAGGAAGTGGAGAAGAGGCAGCAAGAACTCATGGCCGCCTCCAAAATCAAGGAAGAACAACAACACCATGACGACAATGCATGAAATCACGAAATGCATGCATTTTGGTTAACTAATTAAGGTCATTGTGTTTTTACTAAGTTCGCTTCAGAGGCCGCTCATCTTAGTTCTCTTCCTTCTATCTCTATGAATTGAATCAATCTCTTTTGTTCAAAAGAGAAAAAACAAATACAGAGTTATATATTATCGATAAATAAAGGCCGGGTTTTAATTTCTTGAAGTTGTTTATACCATCTTTCAATGGCGGCTGAATGGCAATTTGGTGAATGCTACACTACTCATCATAAAAACATCGGTAAAATAAAGTTTTCTACTATTGCGGAATCATATAAGGTCATGTATGCACTCAATAAGGTGTCATATAAATACGTCTACTTATAAAAAGTAATCAGCTGAGTCAAAACGACCCGTTGACAATCTCGTAATTCCACTTTTAGTGTACGTCTCGCTATCTTTTTGAAATAGATTATAAGATCGACGTCAAATATTTGGTCACGATTGGCCTAAATACAAGGCAAAATTAACGACACGCAAGCTAAAATCAGGATTAGGAGGTTGTTGGGTCGTTTTGACTCATCCGATTGCTCGTTATAAGTAGTAGACATATTTATATGACACTTTATTTATTGAGTACATGACCTTATATGACAATTCCGTAATAGTAGAAGACCTTATTTGAACTTTTTCTCTGCAAAACACATACTCCCTACTCCCTCCGTCCCAATTTGATTAGCAAAATTTCCTATTTTGATTGTCTCAAAATGGTTTTCCACTTTCTATTTTAGGTATGTAAATAAGAATAAAGTGACAAATTTAACCTTACTTTTACTTTTTCCCCATTAACTTAAAGACATCTACTTTTAGAATGATGGACAAAAGTGTAAAAAACAAGTACTTCGTATCATTTATTGTCATTCCATAATCCTTGTGCCGGTCAAAGTTTGCAATTCAATTCGGAACGAAGAAAGTATTATTTACCACTACCTCCGTCCCACTAAGATTGAGACGAGAGAAAGTGACACGATTATTAAGAAAAGTGGGTTTGTGTGGTTGATATTAAATTGATAAAGTAAGAATAAAGTAAGAATAGTTTAGAGCCACACAATCTTTACCAAATTTGGTATGAGACAATCTTAGTGGGACTTCCCGAAAAGGTAAAATGGGACAATTTTAGCCGGACGGAGGAGGGAGTAGTATTTAATTGGTCTAAGTCATTATTTCACCATTTACAATTTCTCCTATCCCCATAACAAATGGTGGGCCCAATGTTACTTGTGTACCTATTTACAATTGAGACGTGCATTTGAGAAAACACCTATTACAGATTTACTAATGCACTTAGCATTGAGAAACTTGGCCAAAGACATTTCATAGCCATTTCACACAAATAAGACCTTAGTAAATTTACTTCCGTATATCTATAATAGTCCTATTTTCACACAAATTTTTATATTAATAAACTTACATTTGATAGTAACATTGGTGATAGTTTTTGCCACATGTCATTCTTAAAAAACAACTATGCCACGTGGCACTTCTACATGCATCACCTCTATCTCTATTGATATTTAATTTAGTAATCATTTGACCCAACTATTTACGTGACACTTCTACCATGTAAATTTAAATTGTTTATATAAATATTCAAGAAATCACAAACATTCAACCGTCTTTATTCCATGTTATTTTGGGCTCCATGTAATCTATATCTATATATTATACATTTAAGAGTCATATTGGTGCCACATGTCATTCATTTAAGCATTTGGCACATGTCACTCTTACAACACTCATTCACTCTCATGCTCTATTAATTTTACTTCTACTCCACATAAATGCTATAATATCAATTATTGTATATTATAAATTGGCAGTAAAAAAATTACCATGTAAATTTAAATTGTTTATATAAATATTCAAGAAATTACAAACATTCAACCGTTTTTGATCCATGTTATTTTAGGCTCCATGCAATTGGTAACAAAATAAAGTAACATGAAAAATAATTAATATAAACTAATATTTGTACTATAAATCTTAACATGTACATATAGATTAGTTTCTATATTTTTAAAATTACAATCATGTCTATCTCGGTTACCATCTACTCCATATAGTCTTTACAATCATGTCCATCTTTACCATCATAATACACCGTATTTACAACTCTAATCTCATTATAGTATGAAAAAATTGAAAATAAAAATCACAAATATTGTCAGTCCATTAACAATAATCCAAATTATTGATGGGTTTTTCAAAATATATTGATCCCTCCATATTTTAAAGTTTGCTACACTTTTCCTTTTGGGATGTATTATAAAGTTTGCAACACTTTTCCTTTTTGGTAAATTTTCCTTAAAAAATTACTAAATCACCCTTTCTTTTTCTACTTTTAAATTTTAATCTTCTTTTTCATATTTTCACACCTTCTCTCCTATTTTTTTGTACACTGTTCATTACCCCTACTATTTTTCTTTTAAAATAATGTGCCAAATTAATGTAGAAATCTCTAAAATATGGAAGGAGTACTAAAATAAAGCTTATTTATACAAATATGACTAATAGTTACTACAATATAATGTCATGGTCACTTATGTTTAAAAACTGAACATAAGTGACCATGACCCAAATTATTGATGAGAGTTTTCAAATGTAATACTAAAATAAAACATATTTACACAAATATGACTAATAGTTTCTACAATATAGTGTTTTATAATTATTTCATTATTGATTATTTCTATACAATCTCAAGTATATGACTTGTCCACCAGTAATGGTCCATGATCGGGTATAACTTGCTATGCATGTCACTTTTAAATAGAAGTTTCGTGTATTCTATAAATAATCAAACTATAGTCGTTACTCTTTTAATAATCCCAATTAATCATCAAGTCATTTATTTTACAAAAGGTGGAAAAGTTTATAAAAAGTTCAACATTAGGATTTTATAATATGTAAATTTAACTAGATCTAAAAATGTATGCATTTAAAAAATATATTATGTTTTATTGAAATTATTACTAGATTAAATTATATAATTTAACATTTCACCTTATTGAAATTATTACTAAGTTAAATACTTCATGGTGTCTTGAAGAATTCCGCAATGTAGTTGTTAGCGGATAAGTTTTTAATCAATAAACGAGCGACTAAACTAAATGTGAATAAGCTTTTAAAACTATTATAATATTTGTCACCGACAATTTTATGAATCAAAGATTATTTTCTCGCGTTTATTTTTATAGACGGTACTATATACCGTGCATCGCACGGGTCAGATACTAGTTTCACACAAATAAGACCTTCTTAGTAAATTTACTTCCGTATATCTATAATAGTCCTATTTTCACACAAATTTTTATATTAATAAACTTACATTTGATAGTAACATTGGTGATAGTTTTTGCCACATGTCATTCTTAAAAAACAACTCTGCCACGTGCTACTTCTACATGCATCACCTCTATCTCTATTGATATTTAATTTAGTAATCATTTGGCCCAACTATTTGCTAAGCCAATTTTGATACTCAATTATCCTTTCGTTTTCTACTTTTAAATTTTAAACTTTTCTTTCATATTTTCACACATTCTCTCCTATTTTTTTGTACACCATTCATTACCCCTACTATTTTTCTTTTAAAATAATGTGTCAAAGCTAATGTAGAAATCTCTAAAATATGGAAGGAGTACTTCAATAAAACTTTTTTATACAAATATGACTAAGGTCCTGTTTATTTTGGACTTAATGAGCTTAATGAAATGATAGACTTAATGATTCAGCTATATAAGACTGTTTTTTAGGACTTAATTTTCAGCAAGACTTATTCGCTCAGACATATTACGACTTAATTATTCAGCTCCTAGAGTATACTCCTTACCATTCACGCAAGCGTTCCTTTTTTGACCTTTTCAATGCTTCCGCACAGACTTTACAGACATCAACAGACCAATCCGATATGCCCACCACATTCGTAACCATCAACAATTATTTCCTAGTCTCCAAACTCACCTCCACTCCAGGAACATATGCAAATCATCATCATTACAAAATATTAATATATGAATTTGAGTTGTTCACCAGTAAATTTTAGGATTTTTGAAGAAATTTCAGCAACGTGAATAAAAATTGAACATGTATTGATATTCTTCGTATGGAATTTTCAAGCAGTTGCAATAAATATTGCAAAAATTATTTCGTATAAATTGGATTTCCGGCGGTTGTCGAAATAGTATGCTCTGTTGTGAATTCCCAGAAATTCCTACTTTTTTAATGGATGCAGTGTTGAAATTAATTTTGAAGAAAGAAAAACAAAGGTTTCTAATTTTAAATAAAGATTAATAATATAATTATTTTTTGAGATTCAGTATTATCGTTTAAAATAAAGAAATAAACACATACAGAGTAATATATAATGTACTTAACACTTTTCCTAGACAGAAGGGTAAATTGGCCAATCAACGGAATTCAGTCTGCTCATTCAGCATACATAGTAAACATCTTGTTATCTCAGTGTCACTTAATCTAGACAGACGTCTTAATACAAACAGACAACTTAATCCATACAGGACTTAATGAAAAAAAGTAAACAACCCCTAATAGTTACTACAATATAGTGTCATAGTCACTTATGTTTAAAAATTGAACATAACTGATCATGACCCAAATTATTGATGAGATTTTTCAAATGTAATACAATACTGAATTAAAACTTATTTACACAAATATGACTAATAGTTTTTACAATATAGTGCCATTTAATTATTTCATTATTGATTATGTCTATACAATCTCAAGTATATGAGTTGTCCATCAGATTATGTCTATACAATCTCAAGTATATGAGTTGTATATATCGAACTATATAGAAGTTTCAATCTCAAATATATAGTCACTAAAGTAGAAGTTTTGCGTATTCTATAAATAATCCGAACTATAGTCGTTATTTTTTTAATAATCCCAATTAATCATCAAGTCATTTATTTTACAAAACGTAGAAAAGTTTATAAAAAGTTCAAAATTAGGATTTTATGATACTTCATCTGTCCCTTAAAACTTTGCTAAGTTTGACCGACACGGGCCGAAATTAATAAAGTAAAAATTGTGTGGTTGATGCTTGTACAGAGGAGAGAGAATTAATTGGATCCACAAATTTTTTACTTAAAAGAGAAAGTGACAAAGTTAGTGAGAGATTCAAAAAAGGAAAATTGTCAAAGTTTTAAGGGACAATGATATGGGAGTATGTAAATTTAACTAGATCTAAAAACGTACGCATTTAAAAAAAATACGTTTTATTGAAATTATTACTACGTTAAATTATATAATTTACCATTTTACCTTATTGAAATTATTACTAAGTTAAATACTTCATGGTGTCTTGAAGAATTCCGCAATGTAGTTGTTAGTGAATAAGTTTTTAATCAATAAACGAGCGAATAAACTAGATGTGAATAAGCTTTTTAAATTATTGTAATATTTGTCACCGACAATTTTATGAATCAAAAGTTATTTTCTCGCATTTATTTTTATGTACGGTACTATATACCGTGCATCGCACGGGTCAGATACTAGTTTCACACAAATAAGACCTTCTTAGTAAATTTACTTCCGTATATCTATAATAGTCCTATTTTGCAGAAACTTAATTGTAAGTTACCTAAATTACCCTTGACTTCTATTGCTGACCTAACTCCAGATGCGCTAACGATCTAAGCCAACATATACGAACTGCACGCGAGCTTCGACGATTTGCATCGAGATTTTGAATTCCACCGGTAACGATTTCTTCGTAATTCCCATTCATCGCAGCTGAGAGCTACTCAAAATCCTTCTTAGACCAGACGGCAAGAGAGCAGCAAAACAGGGCAGCGTATGTCTCGAGCAAAATGAAAGGGGTGTTCCTCGAACTATGTTGCTGGGTTTACGCCTCTCTATTTTTGTTTGTTTCTGAAATCAATCTCATCACTAGAAACATCGAACTATCTGTTTCCTGCAATCAAACTATTGTTATCAGAATTTATTGTTTGTTTATTGTCTACTTATTGTCTATTTATTGTCTATTTAATGTCTGTTATTTTCTAAAAGTAAGGGTATTGTGGTCAATGCAGGTGTAGTTTAGTCTTACGTTAATCTTCGGTCTTAGTTTTGGAAAATTAGTACGATTTGCTCCTATTTGCAAAACTTTCCATTGAGCATTTTGGTTTAGTAGTTCTAATAGAAATTTCTGGATTTAAGGATGATTTAGTCGACGGCCAATTCTTGTTGGAATAATAATACTACCTCCGTCCCGCTATGATTGTCCCATTTACCTTATCGCTCCATCCCACTAAGATTGTCTCATACCAAATTTGGTAAAGTTTGTGTGGTTCTAAATCATTAAAACTTTATTATTACTTTATCTTTTCATTATCAACCACATAAAACACTTTTTATTAATTTGCGTGTCACTCCCTCTTGTCCCATTGTTAGCGGGACGGAGGAAGTAATACGTGGTAATGTAGTACTCCGTATAATGTTACCGGATCTTGGCTTGGTCCTGGAACTAGAATGCCGAACAATTTAGGAATTTCTCATAAAATAGATTTCAAAATTATCATTCCAATTTTAGAAAATAAAATTATAAAATAGTGGGAAAACTGTCAATTACACCCTCGTACTATGGGCGAACCCTCAATTGAGCCCTCCTACTTCGAAAACCTTCAATTGAATCCGCCAAGTCTCCAAAATCAATCAATTAGGTCTACATTACCGGTTGGTTCCCGGTTTGCCCGTTGCTTGCCTTCCTGGCGCTGATGTGGACTTTGGCTATCGGTCTTTCAGTGCTGACTCAGTTAAATCATTTAACTTCCACTATCCACCCCCAATCAACACCACACCGTGCCCTAACCTTCATTCACGACCTTAATTCGAAGCTCTGCGAGAAGATAAGCAACATAGCACTCCTCAACGCTGGTCATCCATTTCTCACCGTCGACCTCGTGACCAACAATGGCCTCCTCGTCTACAGATTACGAGCCTGTGTACTGTTGGTGTGGATTGAAAGCACCGCTGTGCGTGGGAAGGGAGAGCGGAAGACAATTCTATGGGTGTCAAAATTGGCTGGTAAAACGTCGAAAGAATTTACATTTTTTTCATTTGATGTGCATATATAATACTGTAGGCTGTGCAGGTTATGTTTTGAACAAATCTTGTATTGGTAGTGATTTTGAATTTGAAGAACCTGTTCGTGTGATAATAGGTATCATTTTCCCAGTTTGTGTAATTGAAAATATGTGTTCGTATTGTCAATAGGGAGAAGGGTGCGGCTACTTCTTGTGGAAGGATGACATAGGAAGAGAAGACATGATCAAGCCTGGGCAAAAGAGATAAGTTTGATGAAGTAAAGACCATGGTTGAAGGTGTTGTCCAACGCTTAAGCCATGTTCAAGCAGATGTAACCACTATAAAAACCGTTCTTGAGAATGAGGTTAAGGCCAGAAAGAGGTGCAGGAAGCTCGTTGTCATAGGGTTGGCTGTATTTCTGTGCTTTGCAGCAAATATGTATTCAGGCTATCATAGTTGAATTGTGTTGGATGTAATGGTATCTATGTTTGAAAAAGTTCACCACCAGTTTATTGTCGTAGAAAGTGGAATGTAGTGTCATATGTTATCTATGTTTGAACAAGTTCACCACACGTTTTCATTTTAGGTACTTTTGTATTGTCAAGAACCTGGATTCCTGAAATGTATTCATTGTGTATGTTGTGTGACATTTCATATACCAGTATACACTTAGAATATGTGTAGTATTAAAACTTCAAAATATACACTTAAAACCACAAAGATAACATCATCTATTATTTCATATACAACTGACATTCAAGTATGGACAATAAGGTGTAGTACACCCATGAAATTCAAGAACTGACATATATTACTGCCAATAATGTAGTGCACCCATGAAATAATTCAAAAGCAATCTTTCTTCACCAATAATGCATAGTACCCGTTCAACTACAATAATACAATAAATGACCCCATCAATGGTCATCACAAAAAAGGTAGTTTGAACCTCGGCCCTACATCCATACACCAAAGCAATCCCAATATAATACATTATCATTACATCCACCTAATGACAAAAAACTACTTCCATAAATGTTCATTAAAGCAATCCCTCCTATTGTTCTCCAATCACTGTCTCTCCAGGCTGGCCAGGCTGCATATAACATACACAGCAAAATGAGAAAACATCATTGCCACAAATTGAAATGACTTAAACATACAAGTCAGGTGTGAACTTACTTCCAGAATGGTTTCACCAGTATCTTCATCGAAATACACACCAAACCCTGATTGTCTTCTGTTTGTATTGCCCCCCCCCCCCCCTCTTCCCTCTTCCTCCCCTTGGGCATCTGCCTCTTGCACTTGGAATCACTGTACCTGCCCCTGCAGTAGTAGAAGCATGTTTGGTAGGACATGATTAATGAACAACATGTAAGCACTTATGAAGATACTTAACCTTCTGTTGATCACTGATGAAGGTCCACTCATCTGTGGCAGTAACATCCAAGTCATTATGCAGCAACTCCAAGAACCAAGTCCAAGATGAGGTATTTTCTATCTCAACCACAGCCCGTGTGATTGGATACATTTGGTTATTTGCATCTCTACCTACAGCACTCAATATCTCTCCCTTCATTTGTCCTTTTAAAAAACATCCATCTACACCAATGATCTTCCTACACCCTTCTATAAAACCCTTTTTCACTGGTCCAAAGCAGACATAAATGCGTTGGAATACACTTGGTTGTTCCGGGACAACTCTCACAGTTTTGATGACAACTGTACTATTAGGTATTTACTGAAGGCATTCCTCTGCATAGTTCCTGATCTTTTTGAATTGGTCTTTGAAAGCAGTTCTGTTGGCCATGCTTTCAGACACATTGAGTTTATACTCAGCCTTGATAAGATTTTTCAATTCCACTGCACCCATTGATGGATTCTCAACCACTTTCTCCTCATACATGTCAACTACCCATTTGGTGCACACTATTCTCAGCCAATACCTCAGATTGCAACTATGTCATCTGAACTGACATTGGACTTCTCATCTTCAACAACAACATCTATGTATGAACTACCATGAATATGGGCACCTATTTGTTGATGTTCAGTTGCTCCAGGCTCATCTTCAGGAACATGGTCTTTGTTTGTACCAGCAATGTGGCCTCCACTCTCTTCCACTTCATGTGTATGTATATGAACACCCTCATGTTCAGCAACAGCCTCTTTACTTGTACTACCATCATTATGCACATCTGTTTCTTCCACTCCAACTGTGTGTATATGACCTGCCTCATCTTCAGCACCAGCAACATCTACTTCTAAAGTATCTTCCACTCTAGTCACATCAATCTCAACCCCCATCTGCATTTCAGGTTGAGATGCTTCACGTGCAGGCAGAAGTTCAACCAATTCCACCTCATCTAAGCCATGTTCCACAAATATGTCACTCTTTCCACAACTAGTAGCCTGTTGTATGAGATGAAGGGTTGACTTATCATCAGACAAGTGTCTTAAAGATTTCATACTCTGCATTGGTTTTTTGTAATACAGAGCCTTAATGTTACCATAGCTACCCGTTTTTAGGCACTTCATTAAATGAGGATAGCAAATCAAATCTGGGTCAATTGGTAAGACATCAACTGCACCACCTACGTATATTATCTCAGGAATAGATTTGAAATTTCCTCCATGGTGAATGATTAGTTCAACCTTGTCAAACATGCTGTACATATGAAAATATTGAAATCAGATTTGGGAATGTGTAAATTTTTATTAGATAAAGAACAATGACCCAAATGAACGTTTCTCAAGTGCAAATGACTATCGCTTCACGTAATAATATCATCACAATAGCAACATTCATGCGACAAATACGAACACAAATCACCAACCTCATGTAAATACGGTAGACTTACAACTATAAACTAACCTGGCGTTTGTCTTCTTCACGTCGACGGTGAGAAGTGGATGACCAACGTCGAGGAGTGCTATGTTGCTTATCTTCTCGCAGAGCTTCGAATTAAGGTCGTGAATGAATGTTAGGGCACGGTGTGGTGTTAATTGGGGATGGATAGTGGAAGTTAAATGATTTAACTGAGTCAGCACTGAAAGACCGATAGGCAAAGTCCACGTCAGCGCCAGGAAGGCAAGCAACGGGCAAACCGGGAACCAACCGGTAGTGTAGACCTAACTGATTGATTTTGGAGACTTGGGGGATTCAATTGAAGGTTTTTGAAGTAGGAGGGCTCAATTGAGGGTTCGCCCATAGTATGAGGGTGTAATTGACAGTTTTCCCTAAAATAGTTAAGCTTGAAAGTTTATATTTAACACTCAAAAACTGAAAATAGCATTATGATTCAGAAAGAGTACGTATTAAGGTTTTCAAAATCTGAAACTAAAATCTCAATATTGTTACTACATATAATCTTTCTATTTAAAACAAAGGAAAATATTAAAATGAAAAATTGAATATCACTTGCAAATTTTGAAAAGTTAGAAAAGTTATACGGAGTAATAATTTTGATGAACACAATGTTGTGAGGGTGGTGGTACCATGGACTCCAACCATGGTCCAATTACGGAATTACAGATCAAGCTCATAATGGGATCAAGCCCTCAACGGGATTATCCCTTAACGGGATTAGCCCTTAACGGGATCAGCCCATGAACGGGATTATATATTAGCCGCTGAGCCTAACTAGGAATCAGACCCACGATAGGAACTCACAACCAGGCTAGGCTGGACAACAGACATCGAGCCTGAGCGGAGTTCTAATGAGGTCGGGATATTCCTAGGGCTTACGTGACATGCTATCATTCGTGCATAGCTATCTGGCAGCAGGCAGGAACCAACGACAGGAACGTGGACTTAAAGGAACAATCATTGCACAACGTCCCAAACGTTACAGGAGTCCTAAACGTGTGATTAATAGCATTTATTGTATCATTTTTCTTCTAGAATACTAGTTCCTATAGTCTATAAATACTTCCTGTAAACTTCCTATCAAATTAGGACCGGACTCCGGAATAAAGAATACTGCCTTACGCTGCCATATTTTCATCTGTTCTCGTATATATAGCTCTCGTAGTTGGATTAAACTCCATCAGAGGGTTTTATACACAGGTTTTAAGATCCAAACTTTAAAATAATTTTCATGTTTTATTTAGTCATTCCTTTTTTGTTGAAAACGTAGATGCTAGTTATAGTGATCAAGTTTTTAAATACTTATAGTTATTCTTCAAGTTTCATTTTTAAGTTCAATTTAGAATTATCAAATATTTCCATATACAGTTTTTAATTTTTTAGAACTTCTAGATTTACTAAGTTCTTACAGAGTATTATTTAATTTCAATAATTTAGTAAGTTTAAAAATTTACAGATGTGTTATATTTATTAAACTATTATATGATCGATATTAATTAAGCTTTCTAAGTTTTATCTAATTTTGAGATGTTAATATACTAATCTTTATCTTTATCTTTATCTTTATCTTTATATACTTAAAGGCACTACATATGAGAGAGAAGATTTCTCCCACCTAAGCACTCCTGACCTAAAATGTAATTTCACTTTTCTCAAATAAAAAAAATGTTATGCCTCTCCTGAGAAGCCAACGTCCTCCTCTTCCGCAGCATACTCACCTTCTCTGAGTTCTCTTTTTTGTGGCACATGAACTCATCAAGAAATAACTTCTGCCGCACCTTCGATCCTTCGAGTAGTTCTTCTTGCATCGATCATCAACGCTAGATGTACATATGAGAGAGAATCAAGTTCCCGCCTATATACTTAAAGGCACCACATAAGATACAGAAGTGATGGTACCATGGACTCCGACCATGACCCAATTACGGAGATACGGATTAGCCCATAAAGGGATCAAGCCTTCAACAGGATTAGCCCATAACGGGATCAAGCCCTCAACGGGATCAAGCCCTTAACGGGATCAGCCTATAAACGGGATTAACATGATTAGCCGCTGGGCCTAACTAGGAATCAGGTCCACGACAGGAACCCACAGTCGGGCCAGGCTGGACAGCAGACCGCGAGCCTGGGCGGAGTTCTAGTGGTAGGCTATCATTCGTGCATAGCTATTTGGCAGCAAGCAGGAATAACGGAAGGAACATGGACTTCAAGGAACAATAATTGTACAAACCGCCAGAATGGTACAAGATTCCTATTAGAACTAATATGCAATTAATGACATTTATTGTATCAGTTTCCTCCTAAAATACTAGTTCCTATAGTCTATAAATACTTCCTGTAATCTTCCTATGAAGGGACCGAAATCCGGATAATAGAATACTGCCTTACGCTGCCATATTTTCATCTGCTCTCGTAGATATAGCTATCGTAGTTGGATTAAACTCCATCGTTTGGTGCTCTCGTTGAGAGAACGATCTGCGAAGACGATGGTTGGATCAAATAGTCACAACCGCATGGGTAGAAATCAAGGTGGTGATCGTTTCAACCAAGTCGTGATCGAGGACGAGGGTTATAGGTCACGACGGAGCGATTTCCGGAGGCGCAACGACAATAATATACGACGGCTCAAGGTGATTTGAGGAATCAACTCCATGGCGTCGGGGGTTCCAGGCGCACGACGGTGCGGCCACCGCAATTCCAGACGCCGGGTACCGGGAATCTTATCCCCAATGTCGATCCAGCCCAAGCCTTGGCAAGATTTAGTAACATGATCTTTAAGGGTTTTGAAGTTTGATAATATGATAGAATGCTCAGTCCATTAGACCTTTCTTATTAAATCTTTCTTCTGGTTTCTCTAATCACTCACACCAAATGCTTTTATCATCATTTATCATTTTATAGTACATATAAAGAGTGGGATTTTGCAGCCAGAGCTTCATAGATTACAAAATGAGCCAGGAACATTTAGAGACCGTTGTTTGAGTATTGCAGCATGCAAACTGCAAAGCATGAACATAGAGCCATGAAGAGGCTCTGAATTTTGGTGTTATTGACTGCAAACAGTTTTTGGAATTAACAATTGAAATAACATCATTCATATCCATCACAAAACTGAAATAATAAAAAGCATAGCCATCACAGAATGAGTTTGGAAATAATATGAAACTGAAATAATACAAAACCATGCTACATGCCTACATATCCATCACAATATTGAAATAATACAAAAGCATGCTACATATTTTGAAAATAACAAACTGAAACTGATTGCTTGACAATAGCATAGCCATCACAAAACGAGATGTAATACAAAAGCATGCTACAAAAGCATGCTACCAAAATAGCGGTAGTTATAACACAACGAGTAGCCCTAACAATAGCATAGCCAAATCAGTAGCCATACAAAAGCATACCCATAATAACAGTAGTTGCCATTTTACAAAACTGTGCAAATGACTCTTCACAAAAAAGCTTAATACTACCATGCTACCAAACTAGCCACCACACATTCACACAATAAACTATTTCTTCCTGTTAGCTACAAACTACTCTTCAACATGCTCTTTCATTTACTCTCAGAGAAGCACTTCACCCCGCTCTCCTGGCTGGACAAATTGATGGACGATCTCAACCAAACTGTCTTTTGCAAAAAGAAAAGATGATTATTTCTAGTTTCTACTATTAATGAGAAAACCTTTCATCTATTGATCTCCTTGGATATAAAGCTAGCTGCTCCAAAAAAAACAAGTTAATTAACATTTCAATAATAAATAAATAATATAAAGAGAAGTGAAATCCATTCTTAAGTGGAAGGAGGAGGAAACTTACCAATGGATATATGTCACCTTATAGATGTCAAGAATATAGAACCTCCATACAAGTATTAATGCAAAGTTTGAATAACAAGAAAAAAGCCACACAAAGCCCAAGATTCCAAGAATAAGGAAAAGAATAATACTATCCTTTACAAAATCAATTTCACGACCATTTCCTTGATGAGCATCGAGATCAATAATCATCACTATTAAATAGAATAAAAAACTGATGAATCTTAATGCAAAATCAATAGATCATTGAAAAGTTTATATAGGAAAACTTATTGAGGAATTAAGAAAATAATAGAATCAAATAAAAACAAGAACCTGAGATCAAAACCTATTTTCGAAATTCAAGACTTGCTTCATTGAAGTTTTATTACCAACGTCTTTCTTCAAATAGCACCACACGTGTGTATAGGGTTGATGCTTGAAGACAATGGTAAGCTTCCATCGGCAAATTACACATGTGTGTGTGTGTGTTGTGAAGTTCTTGGATGAAAATTAGCTAGCCTATACCAGTTTTATTTACAATAACAATATCTGAAATCTTGCCAATATTTTTAAAAAGAAACACTACATATAGCTTCCATTAAAGTTATGCTTAAAGATAAATATGTAAGTTTGGAGAAAGATACAAGTCAATAGCGAAAGTGATCCCTCATTATCAGAAAAATGCAAATGCTACATCAAAAAGTAGCAAAATAGGTTTGAGAAATTCAGTGTTATTTATCTTCCGCTACAAATTCAAAGATTGAGGTTAGAATGCGCATTTAAGATCACTTTAATAGCCGATTATTGAGTTATCCCAACAATTGCTGGGTAAAAAACATAAATTTACTTGGGACTATCATCGAAACAACATATAAGTTACGAATCTTTAAACAAGTTGTACAAGTATGAAAGGAATATGTTATAATATCTTCCCGTCTTCAGTTATAAAATCTGAACTTGTGTGTCTTGAGTTATCTAAATCTTGTCAGCACAAGATATCTTCATATTGATGTGAACCCAAGAAATGATAATACAGTCCATGGTGTAAATTAACATTCATCTTTGTCCCTGCATCATAATTATCTACATCCGTAGACAGAAATTATTAAGGCTGTTGGTGCGTTAGAAACTATAAACCCTGTGATATCCCCAACCATATACATATGCTTATATCTTGTTCTGCAAGAATAATACACATGTCACTCTAAAAATATTCTCTTTTTGAGTGAGAAGTCTTATACGAAGTAATACACTAGCATCATAAATTTCAATAGCAACTAGCATCATAAACTTTTGAAATAGCAGGCATCTCATAATCAATTTAAGTGAGAATTAAAATTTGACTTTAGAAAAACAAAAGCAGTTGGAGTTTTCCTTTGTTGTTTCACAGAAACTCAAATTCAAAAGGTTTAAGCTTACTCGATAGCAGTTTCATTGATGAAGAAGACGATTGGATTGAACTACAGATTCCTTCAACCTAAGTCTTGTCATGAGCTGAGTTCCGAGGTAGAAGAACTCTGGAACCGTCCAAAAGAAAGAGATTCTACATAGGATCTTGGGTAAGCGGACTCTCAGTCAGATTTCTAATGTGATAATAAGCGGATTCTCGATCGATTTCTTCTGCTGTAGAAGAAGATAAAATTGAAATAAAGGGATTGAGCCTTGGACGAGCAGGGGCGAAGCTGATGGCGTACTATGATCAGGACGGGCGTGGGCGGCTTTAGCCTGATGCGTAGATTGATGCTATTGCGCATTTGTCTCAAAAGCATCATGCGAAGGCTGAGGAAAAGAGGGCATACAAGATTTTTGCATTGTACAAGATTCACTGTGCAGTTTTTTAAATTTTTAAATGAAACTGCTTACCTGGAATGTCTTCCAATTATTATAGCCACATATGGAATGAACCAAAACATTCAATAACAAGAATGCACGGGAGAGCTACCCTAATAGGAATTGAACTCTTAGTTTGGGAATAGAAAACATAGGGTACTATTTTGGAACTACTCTTATGTTTTATCCTATCCAGGTCAATTACTTTTGAGTTTGAACAGTTTAAGGATTTATAAATGGAAAATTCTAGAGTACCTTAACTTGTGCATATATATCTTTACACTTTCCTTTTTGAGGCGTCTCATTTAAATCTTTACACTTTCCTTTTTGAGACGTCTCATTTACTCCTTTACGTTTCCTTTTTAGGCAACTCTTTTTACATTAAATGTCCTAACTAATCTTCATAATTCATCCACTTTTTACATTTGAGTGGATATCATTAATTCCCCCAAAAGTCAAAGGACATTCAAGACATTTGTTCTTCTATTAATTGAGCTCCTAAAATATTGTGCCAAAAGAGTATATCATTTGATCAAGGAAATTGGACACTCGGAAATGATTATTTTTACTCTTGGAGAGGGATGGGTGGGAATACATATTCATTCAAGTGGAAAGTGACATTACACCAGAGGCAAAATAAGTTTGAGGACAAAATTAAGTAATAATAACAAAAACCTCATGATTCCACAATTTACTCGATCAAGGGTGGAACGCTCTGCTCATTCCTGAAGAAGTTTTCAGGGTCAACTCTTGTTTTAACGATAGCCAACTGATTAAAATTATTCTTGAAATATTTGGATCCCCATTCCAAATTATTTCTACCCGTTTCATCCAATCCAATGTCAAGATCCCTGTAATTTATGTATGCTTCTCGTGGAGACTTGGAAACAAAGGGAGTGGTGTAATTATAAAGCCTTCTAATCCACCCTATGTGCCTTTCAGATGCATCATCGCCATCTTCACCCCAGCTCACCAAATATTGGATTTTGTACAAATTCCCAGCTCTGTGAGGGAATGGAATCGCCGACTCCGAAATCTCATCCATTATCCCGCCATACGGACTCAAGATCATCAAGCCCGCCCGATCTTCCCGGAGGAACCTCCAAACTCCTTCCAGTCCTTGTATACTGATTGGTTCCTTCACATAGTCTGATTTGGCTTTTAAGAAATATGGTTTCCCATTGTTAGGAATAGTGTTGAACAATGCCTTATAGTCTGACACGTTTTGGATCCCGTCGAAGTACAGGGTCGAATCGATCCACCTCATCTCGGTCAGGTCTTGTCTGGTCACCCCTAACTCGGGGAAACTTTCACCCAATATCGGAAGCAATTTATCAATGGGTCCAAGAAATAACGATTGGAACAGGGCGAGTGTCGATTTCGACGCTCCTAACGCGATCACTCTTATGAACAATTCTTTAGGCAACTTTGGTGCAACCGATTGCCATTTATGTACGAGGTTCGTCACGTTTTGCTCTGAAGTCCTTCCAACGTTGAAAACGGTCACATTTCCGGGAACGTCAACTAGTTGTACTTTCCATGAAAGGACTATACCAAAAGTGTTCCCCCCGCCTCCTCGGATAGCCCAAAAGAGATCTTCTCCCATGGATTTCCTATCAAGAATCGTCCCATTGGCATCAACCAAACGTGCGTCAATCACGTTATCCGCAGCGAGGCCGTATTTTCGTAGCAATGTGCCATATCCTCCTCCACTGAAGTGTCCACCAATCCCAATGGAGTGGCAAACTCCGGCCGGAAAGCCAAGAGTGCCACTTTTTTGGGAAATCGAGTAGTAAAGTTCGCCTACGGTTGATCCGGACCCCACCCATGCGGTTTTTCGGAAAACATCAATGGTGATGTTCTTGAAGTGGATCAGATCAATGACCAAAAACGGATCATTGTTCATCCTGGTTGTGTAAGAAAGGCCTTCGTAGTCGTGGCCCCCGCTCCGGACCCGAACTTGCAAGCCAAGTTCTTTGGCGCAGTTTATGATAGACTGTACCTCAAACTCTTCTCTTGGTGTTGCTATAATCAGTGGTTTGGGGGTGTTGGATGTGTTGAACCTGGTGTTCTTGATGGAGGACTGTAGGATTGATAGGAAGGAAGAGTTTGCCGCAGTGTAAATAATGTCATCGTTTGTGATAGGGGATTGGCTTCGTGATGAAGCACAGACAAGGCATTGCGAGAACTCCTCGAGAGGATTTGATGCAGATGTTTTCTGCGAACTTAACCATAAACCTAATAGCAGAGAAATAAAGACACGGGAAAATGTATTTGGAGCTTTCATTAGATTGTCGTCACAATTGATGTTTCCCTTTTGCGACTTTGGTTGTCTCTTTGGCTTAGTTTTATACCGCCTAGCTCTTCGGCACAATAAATAAGAAATCCAAACTTACCTAATTGGAATATGCCAAAAAAAGCTCTCGTATTGAAACTAGGGATGGATTGGGACGGGTCGGCTCGGGTCGGCCTGGCTCGGCACTGTGCAAGTCTGATCCGGCCTGGTGAACCGGGATTGGGCCCCGACTTGGGGGTTTAACAAGCGGGCTACGGGCTCTGATTTTAGTGGGCGACCGGACCGGCCCGACCGATCCCGGTCCATGCCCAATTATTATTTATTATTATTTTTTTGGCATTGGGCTGCATGCTAGGTTGGTGAGGTTGAGTGGTTTGGGAGAGTTTGGGGTGGGGGTGAGGGGGATTGGAATTAATTCGAAAACACCCCAAAAAAATTATTTGAAGCCCGACCCGTCACGGTCTCGGTATTAACCCGGACCGGTACCGGGCCTGAATATTTTAGAACCAAAGCCTGCCCAAGTCTGAAGCCCGGCCTGGCCCAACCCGGTCCCGGTCCATGCCTAATTGAAACTAATGAAAACCGGTCTAATTGTTGGTGATGACTCCGCTAGCTAATAGTTTAAATTTAATATTTCTCTGTCCTAAAATGATTTGTAATTAAATTCAATTTTTCTTGGTCGATACAATTTCATTTTACTTATTTAGCATATCAAAATTTTATTATATTCTAATCTAGATTTTGCGACTTTATAAATTTTCTATGTAGTTTCTAAATATGTAAACTTTTAACTATTAAAATATATCAAACTATCTGCATAGATCATTTAACTTTATTTGTCACGTTAGCGATATGTAATGCCCAATTTTACAAAACAAGATAACGAATATTGCGTCTTTCTAATAGGGAGTAGTTTTTAAAAAAAAATAGAATGGAATTTATTATACATGATTTTCTTTTTCTTAAAAAAGTAAGAAAGAAATTCAAGTCTTAATATTTTTTACATCGAAATTTGGCAATTTTTAAATTATAATTACTCATAACATTCTTTTCAAAATAATATGTTATTTTTATACAAAAGTATTGCTTATTAATCATATGCAAATAAAAATATGTACAATGAATAATACTGACTCTAGCCGGGAATGCAAGGAAGACTGGATCGACAAAGTGAATACATTATTTTTGTGTTTAGTGAATATTTGGATTTAGTCCTGGTGCATGGATATATGAAAACCACGTATTGACTCCGTCATTCTAGTTTTTTCATGTATTCTAAAAAGAGGGAATATTATTCACTTTTCATATTTTTTTAACACGCCACTAAAGATGGTTTTACTTGGACCGTAATTTACTGGTCTGGTCTGGTCTGGTCTGGTCTGATCTGGTCTGGTCTGAACTGGTCTGCCCTGGTCTGATCTTGTTTGGTTTCTTTGTATTTTTATAACTATCCAAATCTAGTCTGGTCTGGTCTCATCTGAACTGGTCTGGTCTGATCTGGTCTGGTCTGATCTGGTCTGGTCTGATCTGGACGAATTACGGTCCAAGTAAAAACATCCTAATAAATGTTTCTTATTTTTGAAGAATGGTTTATTTAAAAAAAACTATAACTAAAAAAATGGATATACTGTTTGGTTAGCACAAAAGAAAATAATATTAGATACTTTCATGCAATTATTTAATAATATTTTATGACTATTTGCTATTAATTTTAATAAATTAAACTTGGGCTGACATCATCATGATGTCATTATTTGGTGTACTACAATTTCTAATGTCTCCTGCACTTGTGGACCCACTGCGGTCTCTTCTCCTTTCCGTTTCTCTCCTTTTACGCGTAAGCTAAGGATGAAAACATTTTTCCATACATTTTTCACTAGATTCATACTACGTATATAACATTCACTTTTTGAATGTTAGAAAGATATCTATGTTTTATTAACCTACAAATGAATGCAACATATGTAAAAATGTATACATTAACTTATTGTTTTTAAGAAAGGAGTGACTTATCACTTGTTGAAATTTCCGCGTCCCTTCAAAATTCATCCCCCATCTATACATGAGTATAGAGGGGTGAATGTACTCAATTTTGGGATATGATGACCCCTTTAGCTGTTTGAACTAAATGAGACTTTGCAATAAAAAATTGAATGCAATGTCCCCATTCTAGTTCTAGTACTAGTAAATAGTAAATAAATGTAATCTTAAATTCTTAAAAGTGTTATTAGTAAATACTAATAACAATACTAACGCTTGTTATTGGTAATGTGACAAGGCATTGAATGTGTTCTTTATTGACTTTTTATTATATATGATCGCTATAAACCACAACTAGATACATGGTGTTTGGTTCATAAGGTGCATTGTACTATATATAAATGAAAACATATTAAATAAGCATTGAAAAAGAAAAATACAAATATTTACTATGCATTTTTAAACCCTACTTGACCACAGTTGATACACGACGGGCAAGGTGATAAATGTATTGTAACAATTGGTAATATACTATGGAGTTACTTATGTCCCTGTATGAAGCTTTGTTGTAAAAATCGGAATGGGAAGTGATCCGACCAAATAATCGGGTCACAGGTCAGCCCAGACCTGACGCAAAACCCGGTCAACTATTATAAATTTTTATGGTAAGCATTTTTTAGTTTTAAAATAATTACAATACAAAGTAAGCATTTCATGAAATATCTGAATATTTCAATAAAGTGTTGAATAAAACAACTTAAGTGTTCATGTTTGAATATTGAGTAAGAATTTCTGAGTTTAGGTACATCACTTGCTAGATTTTAAATTTTACTATTTTTCTAAAGTTGGTAGGCTTAATTGAGTATTTGTTTAGTTTAAAGACATAATTGACTTTTTTATATATTATGAGGACTTATTTGACAGTTTTCCCTATACAATAATGTAATGTATAGAAATCTCCTTATGAGAAGTCTTTCAAATTGATATTGATTAAAACAACAAAGAATATGGGGAATTAGGTTTTCTTCAATTCCCTAGCGGGTCTAGGGTTTGTGTCGTTGCCTCGTGCTGATCCTTTTTCCGATCAATTTCTATGTCACTTTATCATCGTTGTCGATTGCATGGCGAACGAGATGGAGGATATGTATGCCCGGTTGAATTTGGAAGATGATGATTCGGCCGAAGTGGAGTTAGATGACGATGCGGTTCAAGAGTTATCAGAGAGTGTGCAGCTTTACATCGTCGAACTCATCTTGACAGGTAGGTCGATTAAGTTTCCTTTCTTCCGTAATGCAATTGTCGACGTATGGCGTCCAGGGAAGGAGGTGCCACATACGTGAGGTTGGGGATAGAAGATTCTTGTTTCAGTTTTTCCAAAAAGTGGATGTGCAACGTATTTCGACTAACGGACCTTGGTCATATGAAAATAATCTACTGATTGTACAGAAACTTGAAGGAGATGATGACCCAGCTATTGTTCCTTTGCTTCATGAAAAATTATGGGTTCAAATGTATAAATTACTTATGCGCTACTTTACAAAGAAGACGGTGGACTTAATCGGTTACCAACTGGAACAGTTCGTGCAAGCAGACATCAACAATTTCAACGGTGGGTGTAAAGAGTTCATGCGCATCAGGGTTTCTCTTGATGTAAACAAACCGATAAAAAGCATGATGACATTGAAGTGGGGGGTTGATTCCATAGTGGTGGACGTGAAGTATGAGAGGCTACCTCATTTCTGTTTCATATGCGGTCTCATGAGTCATGAGGACATATTCTGTCCCAAGCGTTTTGAGGCTTCTGAGGAAGACCTGCTACGACAGTTTGATCCCTGACTAAAAGCGGGGGCAGGAGAGGGGGATTGGGACGCAGTAGCAGGTGGGTGGTGAATGCAGATGGCAGATTTCTAAATGAAGCAATGCAAGGCAGTGGTAGTGGGCTCGAACAGGAAACTTCAGCACGAAGGGAGGGAGAAGAATTAGGGATGGAGGAAGATGATCAGTTGGATCTTTCTGTCTCTTCTAGCATGTTTCTGAAGAAGAGGAAAGTTGGCTTATCGGAGACCGGAGTTCATACCAGAGTTAATGTGGTGAATGTTACGGCCATGGAGGTTACTTTGCCGAAAAAAAGAGAGGCGGCGGGACATGGTTGCCAAGCTCGGCGCTAACAATGAGTTGCTCTAGTTGGAACTGTCGTGGGCTTGGGAATCCTGTGACAGTTCAAGCCTTGGTGGACCTGGTTCACCTGAAGAAGTCGTCGTTGGTGTTTTAAATGGAAACTTTTGCTACTAGGTTTAAGGTGGAAAATGTTATGAAGAAAGTTGGCTTTAATTTGTGTTTTGTTTTCGACATTATTGGTCACAAGGGTGGGTTGGCATCGTTGTGGGGAGACGAGATACATGTTCAGATCCGTGGTTCGTCGCCAAATTACATTGATGCAAGTGTGCAATTGGAGGCTGATAATCCTTTGTGGTGTTTTACTAGTTTCTATGGGTGTCCAGTGCGGAGTAGGAGGAGGGAGTTTTGGGATATATTGAAGTCATTAGTTTGGGTCCACATACATCTCCCCTGGATTGTGATGGGGGATTTCAATGATCTCATGGTGGCTTCTGATAAATGCGGCAGGCTTCTTCACCCTCCTTGGCTACTTATGGTTTTCCGTGAAGCTGTTTGGATGTGTGGCCTGTAGAATTTCCCGTTCCAAGGTTAGCAGTTTACTTGGGAAAGGTGGAGGGGGTCACCGAATTGGGTGGAGGAGAAGCTCGATACAATTCTATTGTCTGCTCGTTAGCTTGATATTTTTGGGAGTGTGGTGGCAGAATCATTGGAGTGAGCTCCAAGTGACCATCTAGCGTTGCTTAACTAACCGTGTCCTAGAGTTTCCACCGTCGCAGTAAATTCAAGTTAAAAAAAATATGGCTCAGGGATGAAGATTGTCGATCCATAGTGGCTAAGAGTTGGAGCTTGGGTGCTGGCTTTGGGATCATGAAACATATTGAATTATGTAGCAAGTCAGTGGGGGAGTGGGGCAGAAGAAAAGCTGGCGACTTGGGTAAAAGAATTAGTTTTTGTAGAAAACGGCTAGAGTATTTGCAAAGGTTTTCAGATGTGTGGCATTGAGAGGTTTTTGAGAGAGTGAAACAGGAGAATTTGGACCAACTTGAACGGCATAAATTATTTTGGCGTCAGAGAGCAAAGGAGTTTTTGTTTAAGGGTGGGGATCTAAATACCCTGTATTTTCATAACTTCGTGAAGCAGCGGCGCAGGAAGAACCAGATTGAGGGATTTAGGTTGAATGGAGGGTGATGGAGTATATGGGTCTGAGCCCACGACCCACATACTCAGAAGAACAGAAAGCACAAGACACTGAGTGGTGCCCTCGTCGGCCAAGGGACCCCCGTCGGCCGGAAAGGTACCAACTCAGAATGTGGTCCTGAAGCCAAGGAACCCGGGTGCCCTCGTCGGCCGTGCCCCCGTCGGCCGTGCCCTCATCGGCCACGCCCTTGTCGGCCACGGGAGACCCACAGAACCGGATTTTACACTTACTCATTTGTACAGCCCATTAGTGGTTTTGTATTCGGCCCAGTAGCGGTCCAGTTGTAAATGGGCCTCCCAAGCCCAAGGCTTGGGAGCCCAACCCGTATTTTCTCTATAAATACTCCCCTTGGGAGTAGTTATAGGGGTTACAAAATCATTCTATTGAAGCATATAATTTGACTTCTCTCTCTAGCTCTCACTTCTCTCTAGACAATTACTCTATCATTTGGTGCTCTCGTTGAGAGCTAGAACAATCAAGTTAGCACCCTTTGTCGCTACCAAGCACGGCTAACCACTGATCATGGGAAGAACTAAGTCAAACCGCAACCTCGTCAGCAAGGCCATCCCTGAGGACTAGGAGACCAGGGAGCACGAGGAGGATGCTACGGCCGACCAGGTCGGCGGAGGGGACGTCTTCCAGGAGGCCATCAACCTCACGACGGACCTCCGCAACCAACTCAACGGCGGAGCCCCCGATGCCCGCTTCGGCTTGGACAAGAAACGAGCTGAGAAGACGGACCACGCCTCGGCCCAGCCTATGGCCGCAGCCTCTCCGTCTGTGGATCCACAGGTCCAGGCCGCGCTGTCGGTCATCATCGCCAGCCTGGCCCAGAACCCCACTGTCCTCAGCGCACTCTTGCCAAGGACCAGGGGGAACGTCACTCCACTTCCTCAGCCCCAACCGTTGGCCGTCCAGATAGGCAACGATGAGGGGGTGATGGCCCAGGACACAGCGTCGTCCCACTCCCACCCCGCTTCCCCTCTTCGGCCTGGGCAGACCCCAGCGCGTGGAAAAGCCTCTGCCTTCAATAGGCTGGGTGACACGCGCCGTCGTCCGGTTTCGGAGAGGATGGCAGGGCGGATTGGTGAGCGTCGGCGTGGCTCGCCAAGGGAAAGCTTGGGGTCTGTGTCCCGGACAGCGGACCAGCCCCGCCCGGACAAGGGCAAGGGGAAGCTGCACGAGGACGACGTGCGTCACCAGATCAATGCGGCCCACGACGAGCGCATGAGGAACCAGCAGGGCGCCGCTGCGGCCGCCAGGGAACCCCGGGACGAGGTCATTGCCCAGCTGGAAAGGAGGCTGGCTCAGATGGAGGCCAGGCAGTCGGCCAACACCCCCACGGCTGGCGCCTCCAACGACCCCGACCTCAACGCTCTCATGAACAAGGTCAGCGCCCTGGAGAGGGAGTTGGCCGAAGGGCGAGGTGACCTCATCATCCAACAGGGTGCTCTCGGCCCCCATCCCGGAAAAGTACAGGGGGAACGCCATCAAGTCTTACGATGGCCGATCAGACCCCCAGGAGCACTTCAGCCGCTATCAGAACAACATGCTAATGGTGAACGCGTCGGATGAATATCTCTGCCGTTGGTTCCTCTCTACTCTTGAGG
Source organism: Cuscuta europaea (assembly GCA_945859875.1). Classification (NCBI taxonomy): domain Eukaryota; kingdom Viridiplantae; phylum Streptophyta; class Magnoliopsida; order Solanales; family Convolvulaceae; genus Cuscuta; species Cuscuta europaea. Next base: position 5,651,219 of record CAMAPE010000052.1, on the reverse strand, counting down.
GGCCAGCGTATGAGTGGTTCAACGCGCTTCCCGAAGGGAGTATTGACTCATGGCAGGACCTTGCTCAACGCTTCCTCACCCACTTTGCCGGGAGGAAGCGCGCGAAGAAGTATTTCACCCACCTCCTCTCCGTCAAGCAGCAACATGATGAGTCCCTCCGGTCGTTCATTGATCGATGGATGAGGGAGACCGAAGAAGTCGAGGGGGCCGATGAGCGCACCCTCCTCGTCCTGTACCAGGGAGCCCTCCGCAGCTCCCCATACGCCACGAGCCTCTTCACCGACCCTCCAAGGTCGTACGCCAAGGCGCTCCAGCGCGGAAGCTTGTACGCCGACGCCGACGAGCTCCACAACCACAAGAAAGAGGGAGGTCATCCCTCCAAGAAGACAAATCCTTCGCCGGCCCCGGGTCCGTCCCCGGCCGGCCAGGGTGCCCAGGGCCGTCACGGCTCTGGTGGACAAAGTAAGAAAGACCGCCACTGGCGGCCGAGGTTGGAACGGCCGGGAGTTGCCCTCACTCACCCGGTCGGCATCATCCTCGACTATGCCGAGAAGCACGGCCTCATCGAGCAGGCTCCTCGGCCGGCCGAGGAGGTCCTTGCAATCCAGCAGGGCGGCACATACTGCCGATTCCACAAGAACTCCTCGCACAACACCGACGACTGCATCACCCTGAAGAAGGCCATCGAGCGCCTTATTCGTCAGGGGGAACTCTCCCAGTTTGTTAAAGGTGGACCACGCAAAAATACATGGGTAAACGCCGGCAAACCAGGGGGCGAACCCTCCACGAAGAAGCGGGAGATTGGCAGGCTCAGCGACGAAGAGGACTTCGAAGAGCCCCCGCCAAAGAAGAACCACATTCACCTCATTGTGGGTGGGAACACTGGGGGGGACTCCGTCACCCAGAGGAAGAAATGGGCCCAATTCCTCTACATAGGGGAGGTATCCCACATTCCCCCCCAGCCGAAGAAGCAGCGAACGGAGGCGATCACCTTCACCGACAAGGATCTGCCTCCGGGTACGGAGTCACATAGGGATGCCCTCGTCATCCGGTGTGAGATCAGTGACACTATCATCCACCGCACTTACATCGATACGGGGAGCTCCGTCAACGTGATGTACCTGGATACCTTCAGGCAGCTGAAGCTAGACAGAGCACTGCTGAAGCCGATCAAGACACCGTTGTCCGGCCAGCACTGGAGGACTTGGAGGCCATCATTTCCATGAAGCACTTATGTCTGAAGTTCCCCACCAATGACGGCATCGGCTACGCCAGAGGAAACCAGAGGATAGCCAGAGCATGCTACCTCAAGTTAACGATGGAAACCAATGTCTGAAGTTCCCCACCAATGTCTGAAGTCCATGGAAACCAGAGAAGTACATTGCGGCGTCTGCTCCTCGCACCAGGGCCCTTTCAGCATGTCCCGGCGTCTTGTCGTCCAGGGCTTTTTCTGGCCGACGATGGCACGCGACTGCGCTGACCTGGCCAGGAAATGCACCGCATGCCAGGTACTCCAGAAGGCCCCTGGTCGGCCAGCTGTGAATTATGCCCCTGTCAGCACCGCAATTCCATTCTCCAGATGGGGGATTGACCTGGTCGGCCCCCTGCCCAGAGCCGCCGGGAATAACCGCTACATCATCGTCGCCGTCGACTACTTCACCAAGTGGGTTGAGGCGGAACCCTTGGCCAGCATCACGGGGGCCAGATGCCAAAGATTTGTTTACAAGAACATCATTACACGCTTTGGCGTCCCCCAGGAGATTATATCAGACAACGGCACCCAATTCGAGGCAGCCCCTTTCCAGGAGCTCCTCCGGGAGTTTGGGGTGAGGCACCGCTTCTCCTCCGTTGCCTATCCTCAGGGCAACGGGCAGGTCGAGAACGCCAACAGAACAATAATGGAGGGGCTGAAGAAGAACCTCCAGGCCGCCGGAGGTAGTTGGGTCGACGAGCTCCCCAACATTCTGTGGTGCTACAGAACCACGCCGAGGAGGGCGACAGGCGAAACACCTTTCGCCCTATGCTACGGCTTTGAGGCGAAGGCGCCCACGGAGGTAGCCATCCCCAGCCGGCGAGTGGAGCAATATGAGCCTGACACCAACGAAGAGAACATGAAGATTGACCTACACCTGGTTGATGAGAGGCGTGAGCAAGCTTACGTCCGAGCAGAGAATTACCGGCGTCAAGTGAAATCATACTATGACGCCAAGGTACGTTCCCGGGAATTTCAGGTGGGGGACTACGTCCTCCGCCGAAGGGAAGCAAGCCAGCCGACAGAGGGTGGCAAGCTAGCATTGAAGTACGAAGGGCCCTACATCGTCAGTGCCGTGGTCAAACCCGGCACCTACAAACTTAAACGACCGAATGGGTCCAATGTACCACGAACATGGAATGTACATCATCTGGTGAAGTTTTATCAGTAATCCGAAGGAGGTGTAGACGGCGAAGCCCTCACCCCTTAACGGGTTACTGATTGAACGCCACCCTCGGCCTCGAGCCACTTATGAATAAAATCATGTTCTGATTTTTTCTCTGGAATTTAAAGTAAAAACATTAGCAGGTGCCCTCGTCGGCCACCTTAGAGCGAAAGGCTCAGGTCTGGCCGACATGGCCCCTTGCATTTGCAGCCTACGAGCGACAAGCTCAGGCACTCCATTGTACTTTGTATCAGCGAAGGGCTCAGGCCTAGCTGAGAGAGCACATCGTCCTGGCCCCGTAAACCTAGAAGTGAAACGCTCAGGTATGGCCGACGATGTCCCTAGGACGAGGGGCCCGCAAACGGCCCACGTCTTGAAACGGGAAGCTCACCGCGTCGTACACGCGCCAGATCGCAGGACGACAGGCCTGAAATCATGGCCGAGGTGACAAAATCCCAAAACTCAGGGATGGGCAACGACAGCCGTTGGAAACCGACCAAAAGTCTAGCCCGCGTCATAAATAGGCGACGGGACCCGCCCTGAGACCACGGACGTTATAAACGAAGTCCGAACCGGCCGACGCGCTCCAAGTTAACCAGAGGGTGTGAGGGTGGTGGTAATAATTTTGATGAACACAATGTTGTGAGGGTGGTGGTACCATGGACTCCAACCATGGTCCAATTACGGAATTACAGATCAAGCTCATAATGGGATCAAGCCCTCAACGGGATTATCCCTTAACGGGATTAGCCCTTAACGGGATCAGCCCATGAACAGGATTATATATTAGCCGCTGAGCCTAACTAGGAATCAGACCCACGATAGGAACTCACAACCAGGCTAGGCTGGACAACAGACATCGAGCCTGAGCGGAGTTCTAATGAGGTCGGGATATTCCTAGGGCTTACGTGACATGCTATCATTCGTGCATAGCTATCTGGCAGCAGGCAGGAACCAACGACAGGAACGTGGACTTAAAGGAACAATCATTGCACAACGTCCCAAACGTTACAGGAGTCCTAAACGTGTGATTAATAGCATTTATTGTATCATTTTTCTTCTAGAATACTAGTTCCTATAGTCTATAAATACTTCCTGTAAACTTCCTATCAAATTAGGACCGGACTCCGGAATAAAGAATACTGCCTTACGCTGCCATATTTTCATCTGTTCTCGTATATATAGCTCTCGTAGTTGGATTAAACTCCATCAGAGGGTTTTATACACAGGTTTTAAGATCCAAACTTTAAAATAATTTTCATGTTTTATTTAGTCATTCCTTTTTTGTTGAAAACGTAGATGCTAGTTATAGTGATCAAGTTTTTAAATACTTATAGTTATTCTTCAAGTTTCATTTTTAAGTTCAATTTAGAATTATCAAATATTTCCATATACAGTTTTTAATTTTTTAGAACTTCTAGATTTACTAAGTTCTTACAGAGTATTATTTAATTTCAATAATTTAGTAAGTTTAAAAATTTACAGATGTGTTATATTTATTAAACTATTATATGATCGATATTAATTAAGCTTTCTAAGTTTTATCTAATTTTGAGATGTTAATATACTAATCTTTATCTTTATCTTTATCTTTATCTTTATATACTTAAAGGCACTACATATGAGAGAGAAGATTTCTCCCACCTAAGCACTCCTGACCTAAAATGTAATTTCACTTTTCTCAAATAAAAAAAATGTTATGCCTCTCCTGAGAAGCCAACGTCCTCCTCTTCCGCAGCATACTCACCTTCTCTGAGTTCTCTTTTTTGTGGCACATGAACTCATCAAGAAATAACTTCTGCCGCACCTTCGATCCTTCGAGTAGTTCTTCTTGCATCGATCATCAACGCTAGATGTACATATGAGAGAGAATCAAGTTCCCGCCTATATACTTAAAGGCACCACATAAGATACAGAAGTGATGGTACCATGGACTCCGACCATGACCCAATTACGGAGATACGGATTAGCCCATAAAGGGATCAAGCCTTCAACAGGATTAGCCCATAACGGGATCAAGCCCTCAACGGGATCAAGCCCTTAACGGGATCAGCCTATAAACGGGATTAACATGATTAGCCGCTGGGCCTAACTAGGAATCAGGTCCACGACAGGAACCCACAGTCGGGCCAGGCTGGACAGCAGACCGCGAGCCTGGGCGGAGTTCTAGTGGTAGGCTATCATTCGTGCATAGCTATTTGGCAGCAAGCAGGAATAACGGAAGGAACATGGACTTCAAGGAACAATAATTGTACAAACCGCCAGAATGGTACAAGATTCCTATTAGAACTAATATGCAATTAATGACATTTATTGTATCAGTTTCCTCCTAAAATACTAGTTCCTATAGTCTATAAATACTTCCTGTAATCTTCCTATGAAGGGACCGAAATCCGGATAATAGAATACTGCCTTACGCTGCCATATTTTCATCTGCTCTCGTAGATATAGCTATCGTAGTTGGATTAAACTCCATCGTTTGGTGCTCTCGTTGAGAGAACGATCTGCGAAGACGATGGTTGGATCAAATAGTCACAACCGCATGGGTAGAAATCAAGGTGGTGATCGTTTCAACCAAGTCGTGATCGAGGACGAGGGTTATAGGTCACGACGGAGCGATTTCCGGAGGCGCAACGACAATAATATACGACGGCTCAAGGTGATTTGAGGAATCAACTCCATGGCGTCGGGGGTTCCAGGCGCACGACGGTGCGGCCACCGCAATTCCAGACGCCGGGTACCGGGAATCTTATCCCCAATGTCGATCCAGCCCAAGCCTTGGCAAGATTTAGTAACATGATCTTTAAGGGTTTTGAAGTTTGATAATATGATAGAATGCTCAGTCCATTAGACCTTTCTTATTAAATCTTTCTTCTGGTTTCTCTAATCACTCACACCAAATGCTTTTATCATCATTTATCATTTTATAGTACATATAAAGAGTGGGATTTTGCAGCCAGAGCTTCATAGATTACAAAATGAGCCAGGAACATTTAGAGACCGTTGTTTGAGTATTGCAGCATGCAAACTGCAAAGCATGAACATAGAGCCATGAAGAGGCTCTGAATTTTGGTGTTATTGACTGCAAACAGTTTTTGGAATTAACAATTGAAATAACATCATTCATATCCATCACAAAACTGAAATAATAAAAAGCATAGCCATCACAGAATGAGTTTGGAAATAATATGAAACTGAAATAATACAAAACCATGCTACATGCCTACATATCCATCACAATATTGAAATAATACAAAAGCATGCTACATATTTTGAAAATAACAAACTGAAACTGATTGCTTGACAATAGCATAGCCATCACAAAACGAGATGTAATACAAAAGCATGCTACAAAAGCATGCTACCAAAATAGCGGTAGTTATAACACAACGAGTAGCCCTAACAATAGCATAGCCAAATCAGTAGCCATACAAAAGCATACCCATAATAACAGTAGTTGCCATTTTACAAAACTGTGCAAATGACTCTTCACAAAAAAGCTTAATACTACCATGCTACCAAACTAGCCACCACACATTCACACAATAAACTATTTCTTCCTGTTAGCTACAAACTACTCTTCAACATGCTCTTTCATTTACTCTCAGAGAAGCACTTCACCCCGCTCTCCTGGCTGGACAAATTGATGGACGATCTCAACCAAACTGTCTTTTGCAAAAAGAAAAGATGATTATTTCTAGTTTCTACTATTAATGAGAAAACCTTTCATCTATTGATCTCCTTGGATATAAAGCTAGCTGCTCCAAAAAAAACAAGTTAATTAACATTTCAATAATAAATAAATAATATAAAGAGAAGTGAAATCCATTCTTAAGTGGAAGGAGGAGGAAACTTACCAATGGATATATGTCACCTTATAGATGTCAAGAATATAGAACCTCCATACAAGTATTAATGCAAAGTTTGAATAACAAGAAAAAAGCCACACAAAGCCCAAGATTCCAAGAATAAGGAAAAGAATAATACTATCCTTTACAAAATCAATTTCACGACCATTTCCTTGATGAGCATCGAGATCAATAATCATCACTATTAAATAGAATAAAAAACTGATGAATCTTAATGCAAAATCAATAGATCATTGAAAAGTTTATATAGGAAAACTTATTGAGGAATTAAGAAAATAATAGAATCAAATAAAAACAAGAACCTGAGATCAAAACCTATTTTCGAAATTCAAGACTTGCTTCATTGAAGTTTTATTACCAACGTCTTTCTTCAAATAGCACCACACGTGTGTATAGGGTTGATGCTTGAAGACAATGGTAAGCTTCCATCGGCAAATTACACATGTGTGTGTGTGTGTTGTGAAGTTCTTGGATGAAAATTAGCTAGCCTATACCAGTTTTATTTACAATAACAATATCTGAAATCTTGCCAATATTTTTAAAAAGAAACACTACATATAGCTTCCATTAAAGTTATGCTTAAAGATAAATATGTAAGTTTGGAGAAAGATACAAGTCAATAGCGAAAGTGATCCCTCATTATCAGAAAAATGCAAATGCTACATCAAAAAGTAGCAAAATAGGTTTGAGAAATTCAGTGTTATTTATCTTCCGCTACAAATTCAAAGATTGAGGTTAGAATGCGCATTTAAGATCACTTTAATAGCCGATTATTGAGTTATCCCAACAATTGCTGGGTAAAAAACATAAATTTACTTGGGACTATCATCGAAACAACATATAAGTTACGAATCTTTAAACAAGTTGTACAAGTATGAAAGGAATATGTTATAATATCTTCCCGTCTTCAGTTATAAAATCTGAACTTGTGTGTCTTGAGTTATCTAAATCTTGTCAGCACAAGATATCTTCATATTGATGTGAACCCAAGAAATGATAATACAGTCCATGGTGTAAATTAACATTCATCTTTGTCCCTGCATCATAATTATCTACATCCGTAGACAGAAATTATTAAGGCTGTTGGTGCGTTAGAAACTATAAACCCTGTGATATCCCCAACCATATACATATGCTTATATCTTGTTCTGCAAGAATAATACACATGTCACTCTAAAAATATTCTCTTTTTGAGTGAGAAGTCTTATACGAAGTAATACACTAGCATCATAAATTTCAATAGCAACTAGCATCATAAACTTTTGAAATAGCAGGCATCTCATAATCAATTTAAGTGAGAATTAAAATTTGACTTTAGAAAAACAAAAGCAGTTGGAGTTTTCCTTTGTTGTTTCACAGAAACTCAAATTCAAAAGGTTTAAGCTTACTCGATAGCAGTTTCATTGATGAAGAAGACGATTGGATTGAACTACAGATTCCTTCAACCTAAGTCTTGTCATGAGCTGAGTTCCGAGGTAGAAGAACTCTGGAACCGTCCAAAAGAAAGAGATTCTACATAGGATCTTGGGTAAGCGGACTCTCAGTCAGATTTCTAATGTGATAATAAGCGGATTCTCGATCGATTTCTTCTGCTGTAGAAGAAGATAAAATTGAAATAAAGGGATTGAGCCTTGGACGAGCAGGGGCGAAGCTGATGGCGTACTATGATCAGGACGGGCGTGGGCGGCTTTAGCCTGATGCGTAGATTGATGCGATTGCGCATTTGTCTCAAAAGCATCATGCGAAGGCTGAGGAAAAGAGGGCATACAAGATTTTTGCATTGTACAAGATTCACTGTGCAGTTTTTTAAATTTTTAAATGAAACTGCTTACCTGGAATGTCTTCCAATTATTATAGCCACATATGGAATGAACCAAAACATTCAATAACAAGAATGCACGGGAGAGCTACCCTAATAGGAATTGAACTCTTAGTTTGGGAATAGAAAACATAGGGTACTATTTTGGAACTACTCTTATGTTTTATCCTATCCAGGTCAATTACTTTTGAGTTTGAACAGTTTAAGGATTTATAAATGGAAAATTCTAGAGTACCTTAACTTGTGCATATATATCTTTACACTTTCCTTTTTGAGGCGTCTCATTTAAATCTTTACACTTTCCTTTTTGAGACGTCTCATTTACTCCTTTACGTTTCCTTTTTAGGCAACTCTTTTTACATTAAATGTCCTAACTAATCTTCATAATTCATCCACTTTTTACATTTGAGTGGATATCATTAATTCCCCCAAAAGTCAAAGGACATTCAAGACATTTGTTCTTCTATTAATTGAGCTCCTAAAATATTGTGCCAAAAGAGTATATCATTTGATCAAGGAAATTGGACACTCGGAAATGATTATTTTTACTCTTGGAGAGGGATGGGTGGGAATACATATTCATTCAAGTGGAAAGTGACATTACACCAGAGGCAAAATAAGTTTGAGGACAAAATTAAGTAATAATAACAAAAACCTCATGATTCCACAATTTACTCGATCAAGGGTGGAACGCTCTGCTCATTCCTGAAGAAGTTTTCAGGGTCAACTCTTGTTTTAACGATAGCCAACTGATTAAAATTATTCTTGAAATATTTGGATCCCCATTCCAAATTATTTCTACCCGTTTCATCCAATCCAATGTCAAGATCCCTGTAATTTATGTATGCTTCTCGTGGAGACTTGGAAACAAAGGGAGTGGTGTAATTATAAAGCCTTCTAATCCACCCTATGTGCCTTTCAGATGCATCATCGCCATCTTCACCCCAGCTCACCAAATATTGGATTTTGTACAAATTCCCAGCTCTGTGAGGGAATGGAATCGCCGACTCCGAAATCTCATCCATTATCCCGCCATACGGACTCAAGATCATCAAGCCCGCCCGATCTTCCCGGAGGAACCTCCAAACTCCTTCCAGTCCTTGTATACTGATTGGTTCCTTCACATAGTCTGATTTGGCTTTTAAGAAATATGGTTTCCCATTGTTAGGAATAGTGTTGAACAATGCCTTATAGTCTGACACGTTTTGGATCCCGTCGAAGTACAGGGTCGAATCGATCCACCTCATCTCGGTCAGGTCTTGTCTGGTCACCCCTAACTCGGGGAAACTTTCACCCAATATCGGAAGCAATTTATCAATGGGTCCAAGAAATAACGATTGGAACAGGGCGAGTGTCGATTTCGACGCTCCTAACGCGATCACTCTTATGAACAATTCTTTAGGCAACTTTGGTGCAACCGATTGCCATTTATGTACGAGGTTCGTCACGTTTTGCTCTGAAGTCCTTCCAACGTTGAAAACGGTCACATTTCCGGGAACGTCAACTAGTTGTACTTTCCATGAAAGGACTATACCAAAAGTGTTCCCCCCGCCTCCTCGGATAGCCCAAAAGAGATCTTCTCCCATGGATTTCCTATCAAGAATCGTCCCATTGGCATCAACCAAACGTGCGTCAATCACGTTATCCGCAGCGAGGCCGTATTTTCGTAGCAATGTGCCATATCCTCCTCCACTGAAGTGTCCACCAATCCCAATGGAGTGGCAAACTCCGGCCGGAAAGCCAAGAGTGCCACTTTTTTGGGAAATCGAGTAGTAAAGTTCGCCTACGGTTGATCCGGACCCCACCCATGCGGTTTTTCGGAAAACATCAATGGTGATGTTCTTGAAGTGGATCAGATCAATGACCAAAAACGGATCATTGTTCATCCTGGTTGTGTAAGAAAGGCCTTCGTAGTCGTGGCCCCCGCTCCGGACCCGAACTTGCAAGCCAAGTTCTTTGGCGCAGTTTATGATAGACTGTACCTCAAACTCTTCTCTTGGTGTTGCTATAATCAGTGGTTTGGGGGTGTTGGATGTGTTGAACCTGGTGTTCTTGATGGAGGACTGTAGGATTGATAGGAAGGAAGAGTTTGCCGCAGTGTAAATAATGTCATCGTTTGTGATAGGGGATTGGCTTCGTGATGAAGCACAGACAAGGCATTGCGAGAACTCCTCGAGAGGATTTGATGCAGATGTTTTCTGCGAACTTAACCATAAACCTAATAGCAGAGAAATAAAGACACGGGAAAATGTATTTGGAGCTTTCATTAGATTGTCGTCACAATTGATGTTTCCCTTTTGCGACTTTGGTTGTCTCTTTGGCTTAGTTTTATACCGCCTAGCTCTTCGGCACAATAAATAAGAAATCCAAACTTACCTAATTGGAATATGCCAAAAAAAGCTCTCGTATTGAAACTAGGGATGGATTGGGACGGGTCGGCTCGGGTCGGCCTGGCTCGGCACTGTGCAAGTCTGATCCGGCCTGGTGAACCGGGATTGGGCCCCGACTTGGGGGTTTAACAAGCGGGCTACGGGCTCTGATTTTAGTGGGCGACCGGACCGGCCCGACCGATCCCGGTCCATGCCCAATTATTATTTATTATTATTTTTTTGGCATTGGGCTGCATGCTAGGTTGGTGAGGTTGAGTGGTTTGGGAGAGTTTGGGGTGGGGGTGAGGGGGATTGGAATTAATTCGAAAACACCCCAAAAAAATTATTTGAAGCCCGACCCGTCACGGTCTCGGTATTAACCCGGACCGGTACCGGGCCTGAATATTTTAGAACCAAAGCCTGCCCAAGTCTGAAGCCCGGCCTGGCCCAACCCGGTCCCGGTCCATGCCTAATTGAAACTAATGAAAACCGGTCTAATTGTTGGTGATGACTCCGCTAGCTAATAGTTTAAATTTAATATTTCTCTGTCCTAAAATGATTTGTAATTAAATTCAATTTTTCTTGGTCGATACAATTTCATTTTACTTATTTAGCATATCAAAATTTTATTATATTCTAATCTAGATTTTGCGACTTTATAAATTTTCTATGTAGTTTCTAAATATGTAAACTTTTAACTATTAAAATATATCAAACTATCTGCATAGATCATTTAACTTTATTTGTCACGTTAGCGATATGTAATGCCCAATTTTACAAAACAAGATAACGAATATTGCGTCTTTCTAATAGGGAGTAGTTTTTAAAAAAAAATAGAATGGAATTTATTATACATGATTTTCTTTTTCTTAAAAAAGTAAGAAAGAAATTCAAGTCTTAATATTTTTTACATCGAAATTTGGCAATTTTTAAATTATAATTACTCATAACATTCTTTTCAAAATAATATGTTATTTTTATACAAAAGTATTGCTTATTAATCATATGCAAATAAAAATATGTACAATGAATAATACTGACTCTAGCCGGGAATGCAAGGAAGACTGGATCGACAAAGTGAATACATTATTTTTGTGTTTAGTGAATATTTGGATTTAGTCCTGGTGCATGGATATATGAAAACCACGTATTGACTCCGTCATTCTAGTTTTTTCATGTATTCTAAAAAGAGGGAATATTATTCACTTTTCATATTTTTTTAACACGCCACTAAAGATGGTTTTACTTGGACCGTAATTTACTGGTCTGGTCTGGTCTGGTCTGGTCTGATCTGGTCTGGTCTGAACTGGTCTGCCCTGGTCTGATCTTGTTTGGTTTCTTTGTATTTTTATAACTATCCAAATCTAGTCTGGTCTGGTCTCATCTGAACTGGTCTGGTCTGATCTGGTCTGGTCTGATCTGGTCTGGTCTGATCTGGACGAATTACGGTCCAAGTAAAAACATCCTAATAAATGTTTCTTATTTTTGAAGAATGGTTTATTTAAAAAAAACTATAACTAAAAAAATGGATATACTGTTTGGTTAGCACAAAAGAAAATAATATTAGATACTTTCATGCAATTATTTAATAATATTTTATGACTATTTGCTATTAATTTTAATAAATTAAACTTGGGCTGACATCATCATGATGTCATTATTTGGTGTACTACAATTTCTAATGTCTCCTGCACTTGTGGACCCACTGCGGTCTCTTCTCCTTTCCGTTTCTCTCCTTTTACGCGTAAGCTAAGGATGAAAACATTTTTCCATACATTTTTCACTAGATTCATACTACGTATATAACATTCACTTTTTGAATGTTAGAAAGATATCTATGTTTTATTAACCTACAAATGAATGCAACATATGTAAAAATGTATACATTAACTTATTGTTTTTAAGAAAGGAGTGACTTATCACTTGTTGAAATTTCCGCGTCCCTTCAAAATTCATCCCCCATCTATACATGAGTATAGAGGGGTGAATGTACTCAATTTTGGGATATGATGACCCCTTTAGCTGTTTGAACTAAATGAGACTTTGCAATAAAAAATTGAATGCAATGTCCCCATTCTAGTTCTAGTACTAGTAAATAGTAAATAAATGTAATCTTAAATTCTTAAAAGTGTTATTAGTAAATACTAATAACAATACTAACGCTTGTTATTGGTAATGTGACAAGGCATTGAATGTGTTCTTTATTGACTTTTTATTATATATGATCGCTATAAACCACAACTAGATACATGGTGTTTGGTTCATAAGGTGCATTGTACTATATATAAATGAAAACATATTAAATAAGCATTGAAAAAGAAAAATACAAATATTTACTATGCATTTTTAAACCCTACTTGACCACAGTTGATACACGACGGGCAAGGTGATAAATGTATTGTAACAATTGGTAATATACTATGGAGTTACTTATGTCCCTGTATGAAGCTTTGTTGTAAAAATCGGAATGGGAAGTGATCCGACCAAATAATCGGGTCACAGGTCAGCCCAGACCTGACGCAAAACCCGGTCAACTATTATAAATTTTTATGGTAAGCATTTTTTAGTTTTAAAATAATTACAATACAAAGTAAGCATTTCATGAAATATCTGAATATTTCAATAAAGTGTTGAATAAAACAACTTAAGTGTTCATGTTTGAATATTGAGTAAGAATTTCTGAGTTTAGGTACATCACTTGCTAGATTTTAAATTTTACTATTTTTCTAAAGTTGGTAGGCTTAATTGAGTATTTGTTTAGTTTAAAGACATAATTGACTTTTTTATATATTATGAGGACTTATTTGACAGTTTTCCCTATACAATAATGTAATGTATAGAAATCTCCTTATGAGAAGTCTTTCAAATTGATATTGATTAAAACAACAAAGAATATGGGGAATTAGGTTTTCTTCAATTCCCTAGCGGGTCTAGGGTTTGTGTCGTTGCCTCGTGCTGATCCTTTTTCCGATCAATTTCTATGTCACTTTATCATCGTTGTCGATTGCATGGCGAACGAGATGGAGGATATGTATGCCCGGTTGAATTTGGAAGATGATGATTCGGCCGAAGTGGAGTTAGATGACGATGCGGTTCAAGAGTTATCAGAGAGTGTGCAGCTTTACATCGTCGAACTCATCTTGACAGGTAGGTCGATTAAGTTTCCTTTCTTCCGTAATGCAATTGTCGACGTATGGCGTCCAGGGAAGGAGGTGCCACATACGTGAGGTTGGGGATAGAAGATTCTTGTTTCAGTTTTTCCAAAAAGTGGATGTGCAACGTATTTCGACTAACGGACCTTGGTCATATGAAAATAATCTACTGATTGTACAGAAACTTGAAGGAGATGATGACCCAGCTATTGTTCCTTTGCTTCATGAAAAATTATGGGTTCAAATGTATAAATTACTTATGCGCTACTTTACAAAGAAGACGGTGGACTTAATCGGTTACCAACTGGAACAGTTCGTGCAAGCAGACATCAACAATTTCAACGGTGGGTGTAAAGAGTTCATGCGCATCAGGGTTTCTCTTGATGTAAACAAACCGATAAAAAGCATGATGACATTGAAGTGGGGGGTTGATTCCATAGTGGTGGACGTGAAGTATGAGAGGCTACCTCATTTCTGTTTCATATGCGGTCTCATGAGTCATGAGGACATATTCTGTCCCAAGCGTTTTGAGGCTTCTGAGGAAGACCTGCTACGACAGTTTGATCCCTGACTAAAAGCGGGGGCAGGAGAGGGGGATTGGGACGCAGTAGCAGGTGGGTGGTGAATGCAGATGGCAGATTTCTAAATGAAGCAATGCAAGGCAGTGGTAGTGGGCTCGAACAGGAAACTTCAGCACGAAGGGAGGGAGAAGAATTAGGGATGGAGGAAGATGATCAGTTGGATCTTTCTGTCTCTTCTAGCATGTTTCTGAAGAAGAGGAAAGTTGGCTTATCGGAGACCGGAGTTCATACCAGAGTTAATGTGGTGAATGTTACGGCCATGGAGGTTACTTTGCCGAAAAAAAGAGAGGCGGCGGGACATGGTTGCCAAGCTCGGCGCTAACAATGAGTTGCTCTAGTTGGAACTGTCGTGGGCTTGGGAATCCTGTGACAGTTCAAGCCTTGGTGGACCTGGTTCACCTGAAGAAGTCGTCGTTGGTGTTTTAAATGGAAACTTTTGCTACTAGGTTTAAGGTGGAAAATGTTATGAAGAAAGTTGGCTTTAATTTGTGTTTTGTTTTCGACATTATTGGTCACAAGGGTGGGTTGGCATCGTTGTGGGGAGACGAGATACATGTTCAGATCCGTGGTTCGTCGCCAAATTACATTGATGCAAGTGTGCAATTGGAGGCTGATAATCCTTTGTGGTGTTTTACTAGTTTCTATGGGTGTCCAGTGCGGAGTAGGAGGAGGGAGTTTTGGGATATATTGAAGTCATTAGTTTGGGTCCACATACATCTCCCCTGGATTGTGATGGGGGATTTCAATGATCTCATGGTGGCTTCTGATAAATGCGGCAGGCTTCTTCACCCTCCTTGGCTACTTATGGTTTTCCGTGAAGCTGTTTGGATGTGTGGCCTGTAGAATTTCCCGTTCCAAGGTTAGCAGTTTACTTGGGAAAGGTGGAGGGGGTCACCGAATTGGGTGGAGGAGAAGCTCGATACAATTCTATTGTCTGCTCGTTAGCTTGATATTTTTGGGAGTGTGGTGGCAGAATCATTGGAGTGAGCTCCAAGTGACCATCTAGCGTTGCTTAACTAACCGTGTCCTAGAGTTTCCACCGTCGCAGTAAATTCAAGTTAAAAAAAATATGGCTCAGGGATGAAGATTGTCGATCCATAGTGGCTAAGAGTTGGAGCTTGGGTGCTGGCTTTGGGATCATGAAACATATTGAATTATGTAGCAAGTCAGTGGGGGAGTGGGGCAGAAGAAAAGCTGGCGACTTGGGTAAAAGAATTAGTTTTTGTAGAAAACGGCTAGAGTATTTGCAAAGGTTTTCAGATGTGTGGCATTGAGAGGTTTTTGAGAGAGTGAAACAGGAGAATTTGGACCAACTTGAACGGCATAAATTATTTTGGCGTCAGAGAGCAAAGGAGTTTTTGTTTAAGGGTGGGGATCTAAATACCCTGTATTTTCATAACTTCGTGAAGCAGCGGCGCAGGAAGAACCAGATTGAGGGATTTAGGTTGAATGGAGGGTGATGGAGTATATGGGTCTGAGCCCACGACCCACATACTCAGAAGAACAGAAAGCACAAGACACTGAGTGGTGCCCTCGTCGGCCAAGGGACCCCCGTCGGCCGGAAAGGTACCAACTCAGAATGTGGTCCTGAAGCCAAGGAACCCGGGTGCCCTCGTCGGCCGTGCCCCCGTCGGCCGTGCCCTCATCGGCCACGCCCTTGTCGGCCACGGGAGACCCACAGAACCGGATTTTACACTTACTCATTTGTACAGCCCATTAGTGGTTTTGTATTCGGCCCAGTAGCGGTCCAGTTGTAAATGGGCCTCCCAAGCCCAAGGCTTGGGAGCCCAACCCGTATTTTCTCTATAAATACTCCCCTTGGGAGTAGTTATAGGGGTTACAAAATCATTCTATTGAAGCATATAATTTGACTTCTCTCTCTAGCTCTCACTTCTCTCTAGACAATTACTCTATCATTTGGTGCTCTCGTTGAGAGCTAGAACAATCAAGTTAGCACCCTTTGTCGCTACCAAGCACGGCTAACCACTGATCATGGGAAGAACTAAGTCAAACCGCAACCTCGTCAGCAAGGCCATCCCTGAGGACCAGGAGACCAGGGAGCACGAGGAGGATGCTACGGCCGACCAGGTCGGCGGAGGGGACGTCTTCCAGGAGGCCATCAACCTCACGACGGACCTCCGCAACCAACTCAACGGCGGAGCCCCCGATGCCCGCTTCGGCTTGGACAAGAAACGAGCTGAGAAGACGGACCACGCCTCGGCCCAGCCTATGGCCGCAGCCTCTCCGTCTGTGGATCCACAGGTCCAGGCCGCGCTGTCGGTCATCATCGCCAGCCTGGCCCAGAACCCCACTGTCCTCAGCGCACTCTTGCCAAGGACCAGGGGGAACGTCACTCCACTTCCTCAGCCCCAACCGTTGGCCGTCCAGATAGGCAACGATGAGGGGGTGATGGCCCAGGACACAGCGTCGTCCCACTCCCACCCCGCTTCCCCTCTTCGGCCTGGGCAGACCCCAGCGCGTGGAAAAGCCTCTGCCTTCAATAGGCTGGGTGACACGCGCCGTCGTCCGGTTTCGGAGAGGATGGCAGGGCGGATTGGTGAGCGTCGGCGTGGCTCGCCAAGGGAAAGCTTGGGGTCTGTGTCCCGGACAGCGGACCAGCCCCGCCCGGACAAGGGCAAGGGGAAGCTGCACGAGGACGACGTGCGTCACCAGATCAATGCGGCCCACGACGAGCGCATGAGGAACCAGCAGGGCGCCGCTGCGGCCGCCAGGGAACCCCGGGACGAGGTCATTGCCCAGCTGGAAAGGAGGCTGGCTCAGATGGAGGCCAGGCAGTCGGCCAACACCCCCACGGCTGGCGCCTCCAACGACCCCGACCTCAACGCTCTCATGAACAAGGTCAGCGCCCTGGAGAGGGAGTTGGCCGAAGGGCGAGGTGACCTCATCATCCAACAGGGTGCTCTCGGCCCCCATCCCGGAAAAGTACAGGGGGAACGCCATCAAGTCTTACGATGGCCGATCAGACCCCCAGGAGCACTTCAGCCGCTATCAGAACAACATGCTAATGGTGAACGCGTCGGATGAATATCTCTGCCGTTGGTTCCTCTCTACTCTTGAGGGGCCAGCGTATGAGTGGTTCAACGCGCTTCCCGAAGGGAGTATTGACTCATGGCAGGACCTTGCTCAACGCTTCCTCACCCACTTTGCCGGGAGGAAGCGCGCGAAGAAGTATTTCACCCACCTCCTCTCCGTCAAGCAGCAACATGATGAGTCCCTCCGGTCGTTCATTGATCGATGGATGAGGGAGACCGAAGAAGTCGAGGGGGCCGATGAGCGCACCCTCCTCGTCCTGTACCAGGGAGCCCTCCGCAGCTCCCCATACGCCACGAGCCTCTTCACCGACCCTCCAAGGTCGTACGCCAAGGCGCTCCAGCGCGGAAGCTTGTACGCCGACGCCGACGAGCTCCACAACCACAAGAAAGAGGGAGGTCATCCCTCCAAGAAGACAAATCCTTCGCCGGCCCCGGGTCCGTCCCCGGCCGGCCAGGGTGCCCAGGGCCGTCACGGCTCTGGTGGACAAAGTAAGAAAGACCGCCACTGGCGGCCGAGGTTGGAACGGCCGGGAGTTGCCCTCACTCACCCGGTCGGCATCATCCTCGACTATGCCGAGAAGCACGGCCTCATCGAGCAGGCTCCTCGGCCGGCCGAGGAGGTCCTTGCAATCCAGCAGGGCGGCACATACTGCCGATTCCACAAGAACTCCTCGCACAACACCGACGACTGCATCACCCTGAAGAAGGCCATCGAGCGCCTTATTCGTCAGGGGGAACTCTCCCAGTTTGTTAAAGGTGGACCACGCAAAAATACATGGGTAAACGCCGGCAAACCAGGGGGCGAACCCTCCACGAAGAAGCGGGAGATTGGCAGGCTCAGCGACGAAGAGGACTTCGAAGAGCCCCCGCCAAAGAAGAACCACATTCACCTCATTGTGGGTGGGAACACTGGGGGGGACTCCGTCACCCAGAGGAAGAAATGGGCCCAATTCCTCTACATAGGGGAGGTATCCCACATTCCCCCCCAGCCGAAGAAGCAGCGAACGGAGGCGATCACCTTCACCGACAAGGATCTGCCTCCGGGTACGGAGTCACATAGGGATGCCCTCGTCATCCGGTGTGAGATCAGTGACACTATCATCCACCGCACTTACATCGATACGGGGAGCTCCGTCAACGTGATGTACCTGGATACCTTCAGGCAGCTGAAGCTAGACAGAGCACTGCTGAAGCCGATCAAGACACCGTTGTCCGGCCAGCACTGGAGGACTTGGAGGCCATCATTTCCATGAAGCACTTATGTCTGAAGTTCCCCACCAATGACGGCATCGGCTACGCCAGAGGAAACCAGAGGATAGCCAGAGCATGCTACCTCAAGTTAACGATGGAAACCAATGTCTGAAGTTCCCCACCAATGTCTGAAGTCCATGGAAACCAGAGAAGTACATTGCGGCGTCTGCTCCTCGCACCAGGGCCCTTTCAGCATGTCCCGGCGTCTTGTCGTCCAGGGCTTTTTCTGGCCGACGATGGCACGCGACTGCGCTGACCTGGCCAGGAAATGCACCGCATGCCAGGTACTCCAGAAGGCCCCTGGTCGGCCAGCTGTGAATTATGCCCCTGTCAGCACCGCAATTCCATTCTCCAGATGGGGGATTGACCTGGTCGGCCCCCTGCCCAGAGCCGCCGGGAATAACCGCTACATCATCGTCGCCGTCGACTACTTCACCAAGTGGGTTGAGGCGGAACCCTTGGCCAGCATCACGGGGGCCAGATGCCAAAGATTTGTTTACAAGAACATCATTACACGCTTTGGCGTCCCCCAGGAGATTATATCAGACAACGGCACCCAATTCGAGGCAGCCCCTTTCCAGGAGCTCCTCCGGGAGTTTGGGGTGAGGCACCGCTTCTCCTCCGTTGCCTATCCTCAGGGCAACGGGCAGGTCGAGAACGCCAACAGAACAATAATGGAGGGGCTGAAGAAGAACCTCCAGGCCGCCGGAGGTAGTTGGGTCGACGAGCTCCCCAACATTCTGTGGTGCTACAGAACCACGCCGAGGAGGGCGACAGGCGAAACACCTTTCGCCCTATGCTACGGCTTTGAGGCGAAGGCGCCCACGGAGGTAGCCATCCCCAGCCGGCGAGTGGAGCAATATGAGCCTGACACCAACGAAGAGAACATGAAGATTGACCTACACCTGGTTGATGAGAGGCGTGAGCAAGCTTACGTCCGAGCAGAGAATTACCGGCGTCAAGTGAAATCATACTATGACGCCAAGGTACGTTCCCGGGAATTTCAGGTGGGGGACTACGTCCTCCGCCGAAGGGAAGCAAGCCAGCCGACAGAGGGTGGCAAGCTAGCATTGAAGTACGAAGGGCCCTACATCGTCAGTGCCGTGGTCAAACCCGGCACCTACAAACTTAAACGACCGAATGGGTCCAATGTACCACGAACATGGAATGTACATCATCTGGTGAAGTTTTATCAGTAATCCGAAGGAGGTGTAGACGGCGAAGCCCTCACCCCTTAACGGGTTACTGATTGAACGCCACCCTCGGCCTCGAGCCACTTATGAATAAAATCATGTTCTGATTTTTTCTCTGGAATTTAAAGTAAAAACATTAGCAGGTGCCCTCGTCGGCCACCTTAGAGCGAAAGGCTCAGGTCTGGCCGACATGGCCCCTTGCATTTGCAGCCTACGAGCGACAAGCTCAGGCACTCCATTGTACTTTGTATCAGCGAAGGGCTCAGGCCTAGCTGAGAGAGCACATCGTCCTGGCCCCGTAAACCTAGAAGTGAAACGCTCAGGTATGGCCGACGATGTCCCTAGGACGAGGGGCCCGCAAACGGCCCACGTCTTGAAACGGGAAGCTCACCGCGTCGTACACGCGCCAGATCGCAGGACGACAGGCCTGAAATCATGGCCGAGGTGACAAAATCCCAAAACTCAGGGATGGGCAACGACAGCCGTTGGAAACCGACCAAAAGTCTAGCCCGCGTCATAAATAGGCGACGGGACCCGCCCTGAGACCACGGACGTTATAAACGAAGTCCGAACCGGCCGACGCGCTCCAAGTTAACCAGAGGGTGTGAGGGTGGTGGTAATAATTTTGATGAACACAATGTTGTGAGGGTGGTGGTACCATGGACTCCAACCATGGTCCAATTACGGAATTACAGATCAAGCTCATAATGGGATCAAGCCCTCAACGGGATTATCCCTTAACGGGATTAGCCCTTAACGGGATCAGCCCATGAACGGGATTATATATTAGCCGCTGAGCCTAACTAGGAATCAGACCCACGATAGGAACTCACAACCAGGCTAGGCTGGACAACAGACATCGAGCCTGAGCGGAGTTCTAATGAGGTCGGGATATTCCTAGGGCTTACGTGACATGCTATCATTCGTGCATAGCTATCTGGCAGCAGGCAGGAACCAACGACAGGAACGTGGACTTAAAGGAACAATCATTGCACAACGTCCCAAACGTTACAGGAGTCCTAAACGTGTGATTAATAGCATTTATTGTATCATTTTTCTTCTAGAATACTAGTTCCTATAGTCTATAAATACTTCCTGTAAACTTCCTATCAAATTAGGACCGGACTCCGGAATAAAGAATACTGCCTTACGCTGCCATATTTTCATCTGTTCTCGTATATATAGCTCTCGTAGTTGGATTAAACTCCATCAGAGGGTTTTATACACAGGTTTTAAGATCCAAACTTTAAAATAATTTTCATGTTTTATTTAGTCATTCCTTTTTTGTTGAAAACGTAGATGCTAGTTATAGTGATCAAGTTTTTAAATACTTATAGTTATTCTTCAAGTTTCATTTTTAAGTTCAATTTAGAATTATCAAATATTTCCATATACAGTTTTTAATTTTTTAGAACTTCTAGATTTACTAAGTTCTTACAGAGTATTATTTAATTTCAATAATTTAGTAAGTTTAAAAATTTACAGATGTGTTATATTTATTAAACTATTATATGATCGATATTAATTAAGCTTTCTAAGTTTTATCTAATTTTGAGATGTTAATATACTAATCTTTATCTTTATCTTTATCTTTATCTTTATATACTTAAAGGCACTACATATGAGAGAGAAGATTTCTCCCACCTAAGCACTCCTGACCTAAAATGTAATTTCACTTTTCTCAAATAAAAAAAATGTTATGCCTCTCCTGAGAAGCCAACGTCCTCCTCTTCCGCAGCATACTCACCTTCTCTGAGTTCTCTTTTTTGTGGCACATGAACTCATCAAGAAATAACTTCTGCCGCACCTTCGATCCTTCGAGTAGTTCTTCTTGCATCGATCATCAACGCTAGATGTACATATGAGAGAGAATCAAGTTCCCGCCTATATACTTAAAGGCACCACATAAGATACAGAAGTGATGGTACCATGGACTCCGACCATGACCCAATTACGGAGATACGGATTAGCCCATAAAGGGATCAAGCCTTCAACAGGATTAGCCCATAACGGGATCAAGCCCTCAACGGGATCAAGCCCTTAACGGGATCAGCCTATAAACGGGATTAACATGATTAGCCGCTGGGCCTAACTAGGAATCAGGTCCACGACAGGAACCCACAGTCGGGCCAGGCTGGACAGCAGACCGCGAGCCTGGGCGGAGTTCTAGTGGTAGGCTATCATTCGTGCATAGCTATTTGGCAGCAAGCAGGAATAACGGAAGGAACATGGACTTCAAGGAACAATAATTGTACAAACCGCCAGAATGGTACAAGATTCCTATTAGAACTAATATGCAATTAATGACATTTATTGTATCAGTTTCCTCCTAAAATACTAGTTCCTATAGTCTATAAATACTTCCTGTAATCTTCCTATGAAGGGACCGAAATCCGGATAATAGAATACTGCCTTACGCTGCCATATTTTCATCTGCTCTCGTAGATATAGCTATCGTAGTTGGATTAAACTCCATCGTTTGGTGCTCTCGTTGAGAGAACGATCTGCGAAGACGATGGTTGGATCAAATAGTCACAACCGCATGGGTAGAAATCAAGGTGGTGATCGTTTCAACCAAGTCGTGATCGAGGACGAGGGTTATAGGTCACGACGGAGCGATTTCCGGAGGCGCAACGACAATAATATACGACGGCTCAAGGTGATTTGAGGAATCAACTCCATGGCGTCGGGGGTTCCAGGCGCACGACGGTGCGGCCACCGCAATTCCAGACGCCGGGTACCGGGAATCTTATCCCCAATGTCGATCCAGCCCAAGCCTTGGCAAGATTTAGTAACATGATCTTTAAGGGTTTTGAAGTTTGATAATATGATAGAATGCTCAGTCCATTAGACCTTTCTTATTAAATCTTTCTTCTGGTTTCTCTAATCACTCACACCAAATGCTTTTATCATCATTTATCATTTTATAGTACATATAAAGAGTGGGATTTTGCAGCCAGAGCTTCATAGATTACAAAATGAGCCAGGAACATTTAGAGACCGTTGTTTGAGTATTGCAGCATGCAAACTGCAAAGCATGAACATAGAGCCATGAAGAGGCTCTGAATTTTGGTGTTATTGACTGCAAACAGTTTTTGGAATTAACAATTGAAATAACATCATTCATATCCATCACAAAACTGAAATAATAAAAAGCATAGCCATCACAGAATGAGTTTGGAAATAATATGAAACTGAAATAATACAAAACCATGCTACATGCCTACATATCCATCACAATATTGAAATAATACAAAAGCATGCTACATATTTTGAAAATAACAAACTGAAACTGATTGCTTGACAATAGCATAGCCATCACAAAACGAGATGTAATACAAAAGCATGCTACAAAAGCATGCTACCAAAATAGCGGTAGTTATAACACAACGAGTAGCCCTAACAATAGCATAGCCAAATCAGTAGCCATACAAAAGCATACCCATAATAACAGTAGTTGCCATTTTACAAAACTGTGCAAATGACTCTTCACAAAAAAGCTTAATACTACCATGCTACCAAACTAGCCACCACACATTCACACAATAAACTATTTCTTCCTGTTAGCTACAAACTACTCTTCAACATGCTCTTTCATTTACTCTCAGAGAAGCACTTCACCCCGCTCTCCTGGCTGGACAAATTGATGGACGATCTCAACCAAACTGTCTTTTGCAAAAAGAAAAGATGATTATTTCTAGTTTCTACTATTAATGAGAAAACCTTTCATCTATTGATCTCCTTGGATATAAAGCTAGCTGCTCCAAAAAAAACAAGTTAATTAACATTTCAATAATAAATAAATAATATAAAGAGAAGTGAAATCCATTCTTAAGTGGAAGGAGGAGGAAACTTACCAATGGATATATGTCACCTTATAGATGTCAAGAATATAGAACCTCCATACAAGTATTAATGCAAAGTTTGAATAACAAGAAAAAAGCCACACAAAGCCCAAGATTCCAAGAATAAGGAAAAGAATAATACTATCCTTTACAAAATCAATTTCACGACCATTTCCTTGATGAGCATCGAGATCAATAATCATCACTATTAAATAGAATAAAAAACTGATGAATCTTAATGCAAAATCAATAGATCATTGAAAAGTTTATATAGGAAAACTTATTGAGGAATTAAGAAAATAATAGAATCAAATAAAAACAAGAACCTGAGATCAAAACCTATTTTCGAAATTCAAGACTTGCTTCATTGAAGTTTTATTACCAACGTCTTTCTTCAAATAGCACCACACGTGTGTATAGGGTTGATGCTTGAAGACAATGGTAAGCTTCCATCGGCAAATTACACATGTGTGTGTGTGTGTTGTGAAGTTCTTGGATGAAAATTAGCTAGCCTATACCAGTTTTATTTACAATAACAATATCTGAAATCTTGCCAATATTTTTAAAAAGAAACACTACATATAGCTTCCATTAAAGTTATGCTTAAAGATAAATATGTAAGTTTGGAGAAAGATACAAGTCAATAGCGAAAGTGATCCCTCATTATCAGAAAAATGCAAATGCTACATCAAAAAGTAGCAAAATAGGTTTGAGAAATTCAGTGTTATTTATCTTCCGCTACAAATTCAAAGATTGAGGTTAGAATGCGCATTTAAGATCACTTTAATAGCCGATTATTGAGTTATCCCAACAATTGCTGGGTAAAAAACATAAATTTACTTGGGACTATCATCGAAACAACATATAAGTTACGAATCTTTAAACAAGTTGTACAAGTATGAAAGGAATATGTTATAATATCTTCCCGTCTTCAGTTATAAAATCTGAACTTGTGTGTCTTGAGTTATCTAAATCTTGTCAGCACAAGATATCTTCATATTGATGTGAACCCAAGAAATGATAATACAGTCCATGGTGTAAATTAACATTCATCTTTGTCCCTGCATCATAATTATCTACATCCGTAGACAGAAATTATTAAGGCTGTTGGTGCGTTAGAAACTATAAACCCTGTGATATCCCCAACCATATACATATGCTTATATCTTGTTCTGCAAGAATAATACACATGTCACTCTAAAAATATTCTCTTTTTGAGTGAGAAGTCTTATACGAAGTAATACACTAGCATCATAAATTTCAATAGCAACTAGCATCATAAACTTTTGAAATAGCAGGCATCTCATAATCAATTTAAGTGAGAATTAAAATTTGACTTTAGAAAAACAAAAGCAGTTGGAGTTTTCCTTTGTTGTTTCACAGAAACTCAAATTCAAAAGGTTTAAGCTTACTCGATAGCAGTTTCATTGATGAAGAAGACGATTGGATTGAACTACAGATTCCTTCAACCTAAGTCTTGTCATGAGCTGAGTTCCGAGGTAGAAGAACTCTGGAACCGTCCAAAAGAAAGAGATTCTACATAGGATCTTGGGTAAGCGGACTCTCAGTCAGATTTCTAATGTGATAATAAGCGGATTCTCGATCGATTTCTTCTGCTGTAGAAGAAGATAAAATTGAAATAAAGGGATTGAGCCTTGGACGAGCAGGGGCGAAGCTGATGGCGTACTATGATCAGGACGGGCGTGGGCGGCTTTAGCCTGATGCGTAGATTGATGCGATTGCGCATTTGTCTCAAAAGCATCATGCGAAGGCTGAGGAAAAGAGGGCATACAAGATTTTTGCATTGTACAAGATTCACTGTGCAGTTTTTTAAATTTTTAAATGAAACTGCTTACCTGGAATGTCTTCCAATTATTATAGCCACATATGGAATGAACCAAAACATTCAATAACAAGAATGCACGGGAGAGCTACCCTAATAGGAATTGAACTCTTAGTTTGGGAATAGAAAACATAGGGTACTATTTTGGAACTACTCTTATGTTTTATCCTATCCAGGTCAATTACTTTTGAGTTTGAACAGTTTAAGGATTTATAAATGGAAAATTCTAGAGTACCTTAACTTGTGCATATATATCTTTACACTTTCCTTTTTGAGGCGTCTCATTTAAATCTTTACACTTTCCTTTTTGAGACGTCTCATTTACTCCTTTACGTTTCCTTTTTAGGCAACTCTTTTTACATTAAATGTCCTAACTAATCTTCATAATTCATCCACTTTTTACATTTGAGTGGATATCATTAATTCCCCCAAAAGTCAAAGGACATTCAAGACATTTGTTCTTCTATTAATTGAGCTCCTAAAATATTGTGCCAAAAGAGTATATCATTTGATCAAGGAAATTGGACACTCGGAAATGATTATTTTTACTCTTGGAGAGGGATGGGTGGGAATACATATTCATTCAAGTGGAAAGTGACATTACACCAGAGGCAAAATAAGTTTGAGGACAAAATTAAGTAATAATAACAAAAACCTCATGATTCCACAATTTACTCGATCAAGGGTGGAACGCTCTGCTCATTCCTGAAGAAGTTTTCAGGGTCAACTCTTGTTTTAACGATAGCCAACTGATTAAAATTATTCTTGAAATATTTGGATCCCCATTCCAAATTATTTCTACCCGTTTCATCCAATCCAATGTCAAGATCCCTGTAATTTATGTATGCTTCTCGTGGAGACTTGGAAACAAAGGGAGTGGTGTAATTATAAAGCCTTCTAATCCACCCTATGTGCCTTTCAGATGCATCATCGCCATCTTCACCCCAGCTCACCAAATATTGGATTTTGTACAAATTCCCAGCTCTGTGAGGGAATGGAATCGCCGACTCCGAAATCTCATCCATTATCCCGCCATACGGACTCAAGATCATCAAGCCCGCCCGATCTTCCCGGAGGAACCTCCAAACTCCTTCCAGTCCTTGTATACTGATTGGTTCCTTCACATAGTCTGATTTGGCTTTTAAGAAATATGGTTTCCCATTGTTAGGAATAGTGTTGAACAATGCCTTATAGTCTGACACGTTTTGGATCCCGTCGAAGTACAGGGTCGAATCGATCCACCTCATCTCGGTCAGGTCTTGTCTGGTCACCCCTAACTCGGGGAAACTTTCACCCAATATCGGAAGCAATTTATCAATGGGTCCAAGAAATAACGATTGGAACAGGGCGAGTGTCGATTTCGACGCTCCTAACGCGATCACTCTTATGAACAATTCTTTAGGCAACTTTGGTGCAACCGATTGCCATTTATGTACGAGGTTCGTCACGTTTTGCTCTGAAGTCCTTCCAACGTTGAAAACGGTCACATTTCCGGGAACGTCAACTAGTTGTACTTTCCATGAAAGGACTATACCAAAAGTGTTCCCCCCGCCTCCTCGGATAGCCCAAAAGAGATCTTCTCCCATGGATTTCCTATCAAGAATCGTCCCATTGGCATCAACCAAACGTGCGTCAATCACGTTATCCGCAGCGAGGCCGTATTTTCGTAGCAATGTGCCATATCCTCCTCCACTGAAGTGTCCACCAATCCCAATGGAGTGGCAAACTCCGGCCGGAAAGCCAAGAGTGCCACTTTTTTGGGAAATCGAGTAGTAAAGTTCGCCTACGGTTGATCCGGACCCCACCCATGCGGTTTTTCGGAAAACATCAATGGTGATGTTCTTGAAGTGGATCAGATCAATGACCAAAAACGGATCATTGTTCATCCTGGTTGTGTAAGAAAGGCCTTCGTAGTCGTGGCCCCCGCTCCGGACCCGAACTTGCAAGCCAAGTTCTTTGGCGCAGTTTATGATAGACTGTACCTCAAACTCTTCTCTTGGTGTTGCTATAATCAGTGGTTTGGGGGTGTTGGATGTGTTGAACCTGGTGTTCTTGATGGAGGACTGTAGGATTGATAGGAAGGAAGAGTTTGCCGCAGTGTAAATAATGTCATCGTTTGTGATAGGGGATTGGCTTCGTGATGAAGCACAGACAAGGCATTGCGAGAACTCCTCGAGAGGATTTGATGCAGATGTTTTCTGCGAACTTAACCATAAACCTAATAGCAGAGAAATAAAGACACGGGAAAATGTATTTGGAGCTTTCATTAGATTGTCGTCACAATTGATGTTTCCCTTTTGCGACTTTGGTTGTCTCTTTGGCTTAGTTTTATACCGCCTAGCTCTTCGGCACAATAAATAAGAAATCCAAACTTACCTAATTGGAATATGCCAAAAAAAGCTCTCGTATTGAAACTAGGGATGGATTGGGACGGGTCGGCTCGGGTCGGCCTGGCTCGGCACTGTGCAAGTCTGATCCGGCCTGGTGAACCGGGATTGGGCCCCGACTTGGGGGTTTAACAAGCGGGCTACGGGCTCTGATTTTAGTGGGCGACCGGACCGGCCCGACCGATCCCGGTCCATGCCCAATTATTATTTATTATTATTTTTTTGGCATTGGGCTGCATGCTAGGTTGGTGAGGTTGAGTGGTTTGGGAGAGTTTGGGGTGGGGGTGAGGGGGATTGGAATTAATTCGAAAACACCCCAAAAAAATTATTTGAAGCCCGACCCGTCACGGTCTCGGTATTAACCCGGACCGGTACCGGGCCTGAATATTTTAGAACCAAAGCCTGCCCAAGTCTGAAGCCCGGCCTGGCCCAACCCGGTCCCGGTCCATGCCTAATTGAAACTAATGAAAACCGGTCTAATTGTTGGTGATGACTCCGCTAGCTAATAGTTTAAATTTAATATTTCTCTGTCCTAAAATGATTTGTAATTAAATTCAATTTTTCTTGGTCGATACAATTTCATTTTACTTATTTAGCATATCAAAATTTTATTATATTCTAATCTAGATTTTGCGACTTTATAAATTTTCTATGTAGTTTCTAAATATGTAAACTTTTAACTATTAAAATATATCAAACTATCTGCATAGATCATTTAACTTTATTTGTCACGTTAGCGATATGTAATGCCCAATTTTACAAAACAAGATAACGAATATTGCGTCTTTCTAATAGGGAGTAGTTTTTAAAAAAAAATAGAATGGAATTTATTATACATGATTTTCTTTTTCTTAAAAAAGTAAGAAAGAAATTCAAGTCTTAATATTTTTTACATCGAAATTTGGCAATTTTTAAATTATAATTACTCATAACATTCTTTTCAAAATAATATGTTATTTTTATACAAAAGTATTGCTTATTAATCATATGCAAATAAAAATATGTACAATGAATAATACTGACTCTAGCCGGGAATGCAAGGAAGACTGGATCGACAAAGTGAATACATTATTTTTGTGTTTAGTGAATATTTGGATTTAGTCCTGGTGCATGGATATATGAAAACCACGTATTGACTCCGTCATTCTAGTTTTTTCATGTATTCTAAAAAGAGGGAATATTATTCACTTTTCATATTTTTTTAACACGCCACTAAAGATGGTTTTACTTGGACCGTAATTTACTGGTCTGGTCTGGTCTGGTCTGGTCTGATCTGGTCTGGTCTGAACTGGTCTGCCCTGGTCTGATCTTGTTTGGTTTCTTTGTATTTTTATAACTATCCAAATCTAGTCTGGTCTGGTCTCATCTGAACTGGTCTGGTCTGATCTGGTCTGGTCTGATCTGGTCTGGTCTGATCTGGACGAATTACGGTCCAAGTAAAAACATCCTAATAAATGTTTCTTATTTTTGAAGAATGGTTTATTTAAAAAAAACTATAACTAAAAAAATGGATATACTGTTTGGTTAGCACAAAAGAAAATAATATTAGATACTTTCATGCAATTATTTAATAATATTTTATGACTATTTGCTATTAATTTTAATAAATTAAACTTGGGCTGACATCATCATGATGTCATTATTTGGTGTACTACAATTTCTAATGTCTCCTGCACTTGTGGACCCACTGCGGTCTCTTCTCCTTTCCGTTTCTCTCCTTTTACGCGTAAGCTAAGGATGAAAACATTTTTCCATACATTTTTCACTAGATTCATACTACGTATATAACATTCACTTTTTGAATGTTAGAAAGATATCTATGTTTTATTAACCTACAAATGAATGCAACATATGTAAAAATGTATACATTAACTTATTGTTTTTAAGAAAGGAGTGACTTATCACTTGTTGAAATTTCCGCGTCCCTTCAAAATTCATCCCCCATCTATACATGAGTATAGAGGGGTGAATGTACTCAATTTTGGGATATGATGACCCCTTTAGCTGTTTGAACTAAATGAGACTTTGCAATAAAAAATTGAATGCAATGTCCCCATTCTAGTTCTAGTACTAGTAAATAGTAAATAAATGTAATCTTAAATTCTTAAAAGTGTTATTAGTAAATACTAATAACAATACTAACGCTTGTTATTGGTAATGTGACAAGGCATTGAATGTGTTCTTTATTGACTTTTTATTATATATGATCGCTATAAACCACAACTAGATACATGGTGTTTGGTTCATAAGGTGCATTGTACTATATATA
This sequence comes from Cuscuta europaea, assembly GCA_945859875.1. Lineage (NCBI taxonomy): Eukaryota > Viridiplantae > Streptophyta > Magnoliopsida > Solanales > Convolvulaceae > Cuscuta > Cuscuta europaea. The sequence goes on along the minus strand of CAMAPE010000052.1, from coordinate 5,621,171 downwards.
AATGAAAACATATTAAATAAGCATTGAAAAAGAAAAATACAAATATTTACTATGCATTTTTAAACCCTACTTGACCACAGTTGATACACGACGGGCAAGGTGATAAATGTATTGTAACAATTGGTAATATACTATGGAGTTACTTATGTCCCTGTATGAAGCTTTGTTGTAAAAATCGGAATGGGAAGTGATCCGACCAAATAATCGGGTCACAGGTCAGCCCAGACCTGACGCAAAACCCGGTCAACTATTATAAATTTTTATGGTAAGCATTTTTTAGTTTTAAAATAATTACAATACAAAGTAAGCATTTCATGAAATATCTGAATATTTCAATAAAGTGTTGAATAAAACAACTTAAGTGTTCATGTTTGAATATTGAGTAAGAATTTCTGAGTTTAGGTACATCACTTGCTAGATTTTAAATTTTACTATTTTTCTAAAGTTGGTAGGCTTAATTGAGTATTTGTTTAGTTTAAAGACATAATTGACTTTTTTATATATTATGAGGACTTATTTGACAGTTTTCCCTATACAATAATGTAATGTATAGAAATCTCCTTATGAGAAGTCTTTCAAATTGATATTGATTAAAACAACAAAGAATATGGGGAATTAGGTTTTCTTCAATTCCCTAGCGGGTCTAGGGTTTGTGTCGTTGCCTCGTGCTGATCCTTTTTCCGATCAATTTCTATGTCACTTTATCATCGTTGTCGATTGCATGGCGAACGAGATGGAGGATATGTATGCCCGGTTGAATTTGGAAGATGATGATTCGGCCGAAGTGGAGTTAGATGACGATGCGGTTCAAGAGTTATCAGAGAGTGTGCAGCTTTACATCGTCGAACTCATCTTGACAGGTAGGTCGATTAAGTTTCCTTTCTTCCGTAATGCAATTGTCGACGTATGGCGTCCAGGGAAGGAGGTGCCACATACGTGAGGTTGGGGATAGAAGATTCTTGTTTCAGTTTTTCCAAAAAGTGGATGTGCAACGTATTTCGACTAACGGACCTTGGTCATATGAAAATAATCTACTGATTGTACAGAAACTTGAAGGAGATGATGACCCAGCTATTGTTCCTTTGCTTCATGAAAAATTATGGGTTCAAATGTATAAATTACTTATGCGCTACTTTACAAAGAAGACGGTGGACTTAATCGGTTACCAACTGGAACAGTTCGTGCAAGCAGACATCAACAATTTCAACGGTGGGTGTAAAGAGTTCATGCGCATCAGGGTTTCTCTTGATGTAAACAAACCGATAAAAAGCATGATGACATTGAAGTGGGGGGTTGATTCCATAGTGGTGGACGTGAAGTATGAGAGGCTACCTCATTTCTGTTTCATATGCGGTCTCATGAGTCATGAGGACATATTCTGTCCCAAGCGTTTTGAGGCTTCTGAGGAAGACCTGCTACGACAGTTTGATCCCTGACTAAAAGCGGGGGCAGGAGAGGGGGATTGGGACGCAGTAGCAGGTGGGTGGTGAATGCAGATGGCAGATTTCTAAATGAAGCAATGCAAGGCAGTGGTAGTGGGCTCGAACAGGAAACTTCAGCACGAAGGGAGGGAGAAGAATTAGGGATGGAGGAAGATGATCAGTTGGATCTTTCTGTCTCTTCTAGCATGTTTCTGAAGAAGAGGAAAGTTGGCTTATCGGAGACCGGAGTTCATACCAGAGTTAATGTGGTGAATGTTACGGCCATGGAGGTTACTTTGCCGAAAAAAAGAGAGGCGGCGGGACATGGTTGCCAAGCTCGGCGCTAACAATGAGTTGCTCTAGTTGGAACTGTCGTGGGCTTGGGAATCCTGTGACAGTTCAAGCCTTGGTGGACCTGGTTCACCTGAAGAAGTCGTCGTTGGTGTTTTAAATGGAAACTTTTGCTACTAGGTTTAAGGTGGAAAATGTTATGAAGAAAGTTGGCTTTAATTTGTGTTTTGTTTTCGACATTATTGGTCACAAGGGTGGGTTGGCATCGTTGTGGGGAGACGAGATACATGTTCAGATCCGTGGTTCGTCGCCAAATTACATTGATGCAAGTGTGCAATTGGAGGCTGATAATCCTTTGTGGTGTTTTACTAGTTTCTATGGGTGTCCAGTGCGGAGTAGGAGGAGGGAGTTTTGGGATATATTGAAGTCATTAGTTTGGGTCCACATACATCTCCCCTGGATTGTGATGGGGGATTTCAATGATCTCATGGTGGCTTCTGATAAATGCGGCAGGCTTCTTCACCCTCCTTGGCTACTTATGGTTTTCCGTGAAGCTGTTTGGATGTGTGGCCTGTAGAATTTCCCGTTCCAAGGTTAGCAGTTTACTTGGGAAAGGTGGAGGGGGTCACCGAATTGGGTGGAGGAGAAGCTCGATACAATTCTATTGTCTGCTCGTTAGCTTGATATTTTTGGGAGTGTGGTGGCAGAATCATTGGAGTGAGCTCCAAGTGACCATCTAGCGTTGCTTAACTAACCGTGTCCTAGAGTTTCCACCGTCGCAGTAAATTCAAGTTAAAAAAAATATGGCTCAGGGATGAAGATTGTCGATCCATAGTGGCTAAGAGTTGGAGCTTGGGTGCTGGCTTTGGGATCATGAAACATATTGAATTATGTAGCAAGTCAGTGGGGGAGTGGGGCAGAAGAAAAGCTGGCGACTTGGGTAAAAGAATTAGTTTTTGTAGAAAACGGCTAGAGTATTTGCAAAGGTTTTCAGATGTGTGGCATTGAGAGGTTTTTGAGAGAGTGAAACAGGAGAATTTGGACCAACTTGAACGGCATAAATTATTTTGGCGTCAGAGAGCAAAGGAGTTTTTGTTTAAGGGTGGGGATCTAAATACCCTGTATTTTCATAACTTCGTGAAGCAGCGGCGCAGGAAGAACCAGATTGAGGGATTTAGGTTGAATGGAGGGTGATGGAGTATATGGGTCTGAGCCCACGACCCACATACTCAGAAGAACAGAAAGCACAAGACACTGAGTGGTGCCCTCGTCGGCCAAGGGACCCCCGTCGGCCGGAAAGGTACCAACTCAGAATGTGGTCCTGAAGCCAAGGAACCCGGGTGCCCTCGTCGGCCGTGCCCCCGTCGGCCGTGCCCTCATCGGCCACGCCCTTGTCGGCCACGGGAGACCCACAGAACCGGATTTTACACTTACTCATTTGTACAGCCCATTAGTGGTTTTGTATTCGGCCCAGTAGCGGTCCAGTTGTAAATGGGCCTCCCAAGCCCAAGGCTTGGGAGCCCAACCCGTATTTTCTCTATAAATACTCCCCTTGGGAGTAGTTATAGGGGTTACAAAATCATTCTATTGAAGCATATAATTTGACTTCTCTCTCTAGCTCTCACTTCTCTCTAGACAATTACTCTATCATTTGGTGCTCTCGTTGAGAGCTAGAACAATCAAGTTAGCACCCTTTGTCGCTACCAAGCACGGCTAACCACTGATCATGGGAAGAACTAAGTCAAACCGCAACCTCGTCAGCAAGGCCATCCCTGAGGACCAGGAGACCAGGGAGCACGAGGAGGATGCTACGGCCGACCAGGTCGGCGGAGGGGACGTCTTCCAGGAGGCCATCAACCTCACGACGGACCTCCGCAACCAACTCAACGGCGGAGCCCCCGATGCCCGCTTCGGCTTGGACAAGAAACGAGCTGAGAAGACGGACCACGCCTCGGCCCAGCCTATGGCCGCAGCCTCTCCGTCTGTGGATCCACAGGTCCAGGCCGCGCTGTCGGTCATCATCGCCAGCCTGGCCCAGAACCCCACTGTCCTCAGCGCACTCTTGCCAAGGACCAGGGGGAACGTCACTCCACTTCCTCAGCCCCAACCGTTGGCCGTCCAGATAGGCAACGATGAGGGGGTGATGGCCCAGGACACAGCGTCGTCCCACTCCCACCCCGCTTCCCCTCTTCGGCCTGGGCAGACCCCAGCGCGTGGAAAAGCCTCTGCCTTCAATAGGCTGGGTGACACGCGCCGTCGTCCGGTTTCGGAGAGGATGGCAGGGCGGATTGGTGAGCGTCGGCGTGGCTCGCCAAGGGAAAGCTTGGGGTCTGTGTCCCGGACAGCGGACCAGCCCCGCCCGGACAAGGGCAAGGGGAAGCTGCACGAGGACGACGTGCGTCACCAGATCAATGCGGCCCACGACGAGCGCATGAGGAACCAGCAGGGCGCCGCTGCGGCCGCCAGGGAACCCCGGGACGAGGTCATTGCCCAGCTGGAAAGGAGGCTGGCTCAGATGGAGGCCAGGCAGTCGGCCAACACCCCCACGGCTGGCGCCTCCAACGACCCCGACCTCAACGCTCTCATGAACAAGGTCAGCGCCCTGGAGAGGGAGTTGGCCGAAGGGCGAGGTGACCTCATCATCCAACAGGGTGCTCTCGGCCCCCATCCCGGAAAAGTACAGGGGGAACGCCATCAAGTCTTACGATGGCCGATCAGACCCCCAGGAGCACTTCAGCCGCTATCAGAACAACATGCTAATGGTGAACGCGTCGGATGAATATCTCTGCCGTTGGTTCCTCTCTACTCTTGAGGGGCCAGCGTATGAGTGGTTCAACGCGCTTCCCGAAGGGAGTATTGACTCATGGCAGGACCTTGCTCAACGCTTCCTCACCCACTTTGCCGGGAGGAAGCGCGCGAAGAAGTATTTCACCCACCTCCTCTCCGTCAAGCAGCAACATGATGAGTCCCTCCGGTCGTTCATTGATCGATGGATGAGGGAGACCGAAGAAGTCGAGGGGGCCGATGAGCGCACCCTCCTCGTCCTGTACCAGGGAGCCCTCCGCAGCTCCCCATACGCCACGAGCCTCTTCACCGACCCTCCAAGGTCGTACGCCAAGGCGCTCCAGCGCGGAAGCTTGTACGCCGACGCCGACGAGCTCCACAACCACAAGAAAGAGGGAGGTCATCCCTCCAAGAAGACAAATCCTTCGCCGGCCCCGGGTCCGTCCCCGGCCGTCCAGGGTGCCCAGGGCCGTCACGGCTCTGGTGGACAAAGTAAGAAAGACCGCCACTGGCGGCCGAGGTTGGAACGGCCGGGAGTTGCCCTCACTCACCCGGTCGGCATCATCCTCGACTATGCCGAGAAGCACGGCCTCATCGAGCAGGCTCCTCGGCCGGCCGAGGAGGTCCTTGCAATCCAGCAGGGCGGCACATACTGCCGATTCCACAAGAACTCCTCGCACAACACCGACGACTGCATCACCCTGAAGAAGGCCATCGAGCGCCTTATTCGTCAGGGGGAACTCTCCCAGTTTGTTAAAGGTGGACCACGCAAAAATACATGGGTAAACGCCGGCAAACCAGGGGGCGAACCCTCCACGAAGAAGCGGGAGATTGGCAGGCTCAGCGACGAAGAGGACTTCGAAGAGCCCCCGCCAAAGAAGAACCACATTCACCTCATTGTGGGTGGGAACACTGGGGGGGACTCCGTCACCCAGAGGAAGAAATGGGCCCAATTCCTCTACATAGGGGAGGTATCCCACATTCCCCCCCAGCCGAAGAAGCAGCGAACGGAGGCGATCACCTTCACCGACAAGGATCTGCCTCCGGGTACGGAGTCACATAGGGATGCCCTCGTCATCCGGTGTGAGATCAGTGACACTATCATCCACCGCACTTACATCGATACGGGGAGCTCCGTCAACGTGATGTACCTGGATACCTTCAGGCAGCTGAAGCTAGACAGAGCACTGCTGAAGCCGATCAAGACACCGTTGTCCGGCCAGCACTGGAGGACTTGGAGGCCATCATTTCCATGAAGCACTTATGTCTGAAGTTCCCCACCAATGACGGCATCGGCTACGCCAGAGGAAACCAGAGGATAGCCAGAGCATGCTACCTCAAGTTAACGATGGAAACCAATGTCTGAAGTTCCCCACCAATGTCTGAAGTCCATGGAAACCAGAGAAGTACATTGCGGCGTCTGCTCCTCGCACCAGGGCCCTTTCAGCATGTCCCGGCGTCTTGTCGTCCAGGGCTTTTTCTGGCCGACGATGGCACGCGACTGCGCTGACCTGGCCAGGAAATGCACCGCATGCCAGGTACTCCAGAAGGCCCCTGGTCGGCCAGCTGTGAATTATGCCCCTGTCAGCACCGCAATTCCATTCTCCAGATGGGGGATTGACCTGGTCGGCCCCCTGCCCAGAGCCGCCGGGAATAACCGCTACATCATCGTCGCCGTCGACTACTTCACCAAGTGGGTTGAGGCGGAACCCTTGGCCAGCATCACGGGGGCCAGATGCCAAAGATTTGTTTACAAGAACATCATTACACGCTTTGGCGTCCCCCAGGAGATTATATCAGACAACGGCACCCAATTCGAGGCAGCCCCTTTCCAGGAGCTCCTCCGGGAGTTTGGGGTGAGGCACCGCTTCTCCTCCGTTGCCTATCCTCAGGGCAACGGGCAGGTCGAGAACGCCAACAGAACAATAATGGAGGGGCTGAAGAAGAACCTCCAGGCCGCCGGAGGTAGTTGGGTCGACGAGCTCCCCAACATTCTGTGGTGCTACAGAACCACGCCGAGGAGGGCGACAGGCGAAACACCTTTCGCCCTATGCTACGGCTTTGAGGCGAAGGCGCCCACGGAGGTAGCCATCCCCAGCCGGCGAGTGGAGCAATATGAGCCTGACACCAACGAAGAGAACATGAAGATTGACCTACACCTGGTTGATGAGAGGCGTGAGCAAGCTTACGTCCGAGCAGAGAATTACCGGCGTCAAGTGAAATCATACTATGACGCCAAGGTACGTTCCCGGGAATTTCAGGTGGGGGACTACGTCCTCCGCCGAAGGGAAGCAAGCCAGCCGACAGAGGGTGGCAAGCTAGCATTGAAGTACGAAGGGCCCTACATCGTCAGTGCCGTGGTCAAACCCGGCACCTACAAACTTAAACGACCGAATGGGTCCAATGTACCACGAACATGGAATGTACATCATCTGGTGAAGTTTTATCAGTAATCCGAAGGAGGTGTAGACGGCGAAGCCCTCACCCCTTAACGGGTTACTGATTGAACGCCACCCTCGGCCTCGAGCCACTTATGAATAAAATCATGTTCTGATTTTTTCTCTGGAATTTAAAGTAAAAACATTAGCAGGTGCCCTCGTCGGCCACCTTAGAGCGAAAGGCTCAGGTCTGGCCGACATGGCCCCTTGCATTTGCAGCCTACGAGCGACAAGCTCAGGCACTCCATTGTACTTTGTATCAGCGAAGGGCTCAGGCCTAGCTGAGAGAGCACATCGTCCTGGCCCCGTAAACCTAGAAGTGAAACGCTCAGGTATGGCCGACGATGTCCCTAGGACGAGGGGCCCGCAAACGGCCCACGTCTTGAAACGGGAAGCTCACCGCGTCGTACACGCGCCAGATCGCAGGACGACAGGCCTGAAATCATGGCCGAGGTGACAAAATCCCAAAACTCAGGGATGGGCAACGACAGCCGTTGGAAACCGACCAAAAGTCTAGCCCGCGTCATAAATAGGCGACGGGACCCGCCCTGAGACCACGGACGTTATAAACGAAGTCCGAACCGGCCGACGCGCTCCAAGTTAACCAGAGGGTGTGAGGGTGGTGGTAATAATTTTGATGAACACAATGTTGTGAGGGTGGTGGTACCATGGACTCCAACCATGGTCCAATTACGGAATTACAGATCAAGCTCATAATGGGATCAAGCCCTCAACGGGATTATCCCTTAACGGGATTAGCCCTTAACGGGATCAGCCCATGAACGGGATTATATATTAGCCGCTGAGCCTAACTAGGAATCAGACCCACGATAGGAACTCACAACCAGGCTAGGCTGGACAACAGACATCGAGCCTGAGCGGAGTTCTAATGAGGTCGGGATATTCCTAGGGCTTACGTGACATGCTATCATTCGTGCATAGCTATCTGGCAGCAGGCAGGAACCAACGACAGGAACGTGGACTTAAAGGAACAATCATTGCACAACGTCCCAAACGTTACAGGAGTCCTAAACGTGTGATTAATAGCATTTATTGTATCATTTTTCTTCTAGAATACTAGTTCCTATAGTCTATAAATACTTCCTGTAAACTTCCTATCAAATTAGGACCGGACTCCGGAATAAAGAATACTGCCTTACGCTGCCATATTTTCATCTGTTCTCGTATATATAGCTCTCGTAGTTGGATTAAACTCCATCAGAGGGTTTTATACACAGGTTTTAAGATCCAAACTTTAAAATAATTTTCATGTTTTATTTAGTCATTCCTTTTTTGTTGAAAACGTAGATGCTAGTTATAGTGATCAAGTTTTTAAATACTTATAGTTATTCTTCAAGTTTCATTTTTAAGTTCAATTTAGAATTATCAAATATTTCCATATACAGTTTTTAATTTTTTAGAACTTCTAGATTTACTAAGTTCTTACAGAGTATTATTTAATTTCAATAATTTAGTAAGTTTAAAAATTTACAGATGTGTTATATTTATTAAACTATTATATGATCGATATTAATTAAGCTTTCTAAGTTTTATCTAATTTTGAGATGTTAATATACTAATCTTTATCTTTATCTTTATCTTTATCTTTATATACTTAAAGGCACTACATATGAGAGAGAAGATTTCTCCCACCTAAGCACTCCTGACCTAAAATGTAATTTCACTTTTCTCAAATAAAAAAAATGTTATGCCTCTCCTGAGAAGCCAACGTCCTCCTCTTCCGCAGCATACTCACCTTCTCTGAGTTCTCTTTTTTGTGGCACATGAACTCATCAAGAAATAACTTCTGCCGCACCTTCGATCCTTCGAGTAGTTCTTCTTGCATCGATCATCAACGCTAGATGTACATATGAGAGAGAATCAAGTTCCCGCCTATATACTTAAAGGCACCACATAAGATACAGAAGTGATGGTACCATGGACTCCGACCATGACCCAATTACGGAGATACGGATTAGCCCATAAAGGGATCAAGCCTTCAACAGGATTAGCCCATAACGGGATCAAGCCCTCAACGGGATCAAGCCCTTAACGGGATCAGCCTATAAACGGGATTAACATGATTAGCCGCTGGGCCTAACTAGGAATCAGGTCCACGACAGGAACCCACAGTCGGGCCAGGCTGGACAGCAGACCGCGAGCCTGGGCGGAGTTCTAGTGGTAGGCTATCATTCGTGCATAGCTATTTGGCAGCAAGCAGGAATAACGGAAGGAACATGGACTTCAAGGAACAATAATTGTACAAACCGCCAGAATGGTACAAGATTCCTATTAGAACTAATATGCAATTAATGACATTTATTGTATCAGTTTCCTCCTAAAATACTAGTTCCTATAGTCTATAAATACTTCCTGTAATCTTCCTATGAAGGGACCGAAATCCGGATAATAGAATACTGCCTTACGCTGCCATATTTTCATCTGCTCTCGTAGATATAGCTATCGTAGTTGGATTAAACTCCATCGTTTGGTGCTCTCGTTGAGAGAACGATCTGCGAAGACGATGGTTGGATCAAATAGTCACAACCGCATGGGTAGAAATCAAGGTGGTGATCGTTTCAACCAAGTCGTGATCGAGGACGAGGGTTATAGGTCACGACGGAGCGATTTCCGGAGGCGCAACGACAATAATATACGACGGCTCAAGGTGATTTGAGGAATCAACTCCATGGCGTCGGGGGTTCCAGGCGCACGACGGTGCGGCCACCGCAATTCCAGACGCCGGGTACCGGGAATCTTATCCCCAATGTCGATCCAGCCCAAGCCTTGGCAAGATTTAGTAACATGATCTTTAAGGGTTTTGAAGTTTGATAATATGATAGAATGCTCAGTCCATTAGACCTTTCTTATTAAATCTTTCTTCTGGTTTCTCTAATCACTCACACCAAATGCTTTTATCATCATTTATCATTTTATAGTACATATAAAGAGTGGGATTTTGCAGCCAGAGCTTCATAGATTACAAAATGAGCCAGGAACATTTAGAGACCGTTGTTTGAGTATTGCAGCATGCAAACTGCAAAGCATGAACATAGAGCCATGAAGAGGCTCTGAATTTTGGTGTTATTGACTGCAAACAGTTTTTGGAATTAACAATTGAAATAACATCATTCATATCCACAACCACAAGGTCGTACGCCAAGGTCGTACGCCAAGGTCGTACGCCAAGGCGCTCCAGCGCGGAAGCTTGTACGCCGACGCCGACGAGCTCCACAACCACAAGAAAGAGGGAGGTCATCCCTCCAAGAAGACAAATCCTTCGCCGGCCCCGGGTCCGTCCCCGGCCGGCCAGGGTGCCCAGGGCCGTCACGGCTCTGGTGGACAAAGTAAGAAAGACCGCCACTGGCGGCCGAGGTTGGAACGGCCGGGAGTTGCCCTCACTCACCCGGTCGGCATCATCCTCGACTATGCCGAGAAGCACGGCCTCATCGAGCAGGCTCCTCGGCCGGCCGAGGAGGTCCTTGCAATCCAGCAGGGCGGCACATACTGCCGATTCCACAAGAACTCCTCGCACAACACCGACGACTGCATCACCCTGAAGAAGGCCATCGAGCGCCTTATTCGTCAGGGGGAACTCTCCCAGTTTGTTAAAGGTGGACCACGCAAAAATACATGGGTAAACGCCGGCAAACCAGGGGGCGAACCCTCCACGAAGAAGCGGGAGATTGGCAGGCTCAGCGACGAAGAGGACTTCGAAGAGCCCCCGCCAAAGAAGAACCACATTCACCTCATTGTGGGTGGGAACACTGGGGGGGACTCCGTCACCCAGAGGAAGAAATGGGCCCAATTCCTCTACATAGGGGAGGTATCCCACATTCCCCCCAGCCGAAGAAGCAGCGAACGGAGGCGATCACCTTCACCGACAAGGATCTGCCTCCGGGTACGGAGTCACATAGGGATGCCCTCGTCATCCGGTGTGAGATCAGTGACACTATCATCCACCGCACTTACATCGATACGGGGAGCTCCGTCAACGTGATGTACCTGGATACCTTCAGGCAGCTGAAGCTAGACAGAGCACTGCTGAAGCCGATCAAGACACCGTTGTCCGGCCAGCACTGGAGGACTTGGAGGCCATCATTTCCATGAAGCACTTATGTCTGAAGTTCCCCACCAATGACGGCATCGGCTACGCCAGAGGAAACCAGAGGATAGCCAGAGCATGCTACCTCAAGTTAACGAGGCCGGCCGAAAGTGAAGGACAGAGGATAGACACCATCACGGCAGCCGTTGCCAAGGACGTGGAGAGGCCGCATGCTGAACCGGCCGAGGAGGTCGAGGAAGTCCCTCTAGATACCTCCCAGCCGGAGCGGGTCCTCAGAATCGGGAAGCAGCTCCCACAGGACCAGCGGGACGCCATTCTCCTCGTCCTACGGTCATACGCCGTTGTCTTTGCATGGGGCCCGGACGACATGCCAGGCATCAGCCGCCAGGTGATTACTCACCGGCTGACCGTCGATCCAGCCTCCGCGCCCGTCAAGCAGAAGCGGCGCTACTTATCCGCCGACAGGCGGGACTTCGTCAAAGGGGAGGTCGCCATGCTCCTCTCGATCAACCACATAAAAGAGGTGAAGTACCCGACGTGGCTAGCCAACGTCGTCCTCGCCCAAAAACCGCCGACATTCAGAATGTGTGTTGATTACACTGACCTGAACAAGGCGTGCCCCATGGACCCGTTCCCTCTCCCCAACATTGATCAGCTGGTGGACGAGACGGCGGGATGCGAGTTGATGTCGCTCCTTGACGCTTTCAGAGGGTACCACCAAATCTCCATGCATGAAGATGACGCTGAGAAGACGACGTTCATGACCCCAGAGGGGATCTTTTGCTACCTCGTCAAGGCCTTCGGACTCAAAAACTCCGGCGCCACCTATACTAGGATGGTGGCCAAGATCTTCAGAGCAGTCCTCGTCCGGACGATGGAGGCATACGTCGACGACATGATCGTCAAGAGCAGGCAGGCCTCCACCCATGCCGACGACCTCCGGGAAATCTTTGAAATCATGAAGGAGTTCAGGCTCCGCCTCAACCCCAAGAAGTGCGCCTTCGGCGTCCAGGGCGGCAAGTTCCTCGGCTACATGGTCAGCCGGAGAGGCATCGAGATAAACCCGGAGAAGACACAGGCCATCATCAACATGGAGCCGCCCCGCAACGTCAAGGAAGTACAGTGACTGACGGGGCGCCTGACGCCCCGCAACGTCAAAATTTATGTAAATCTTCCTCCTTCATCGATTGGAATTTAGGTGAGCATAGAGAAATGTCATTGTCCATCTCTCCGACTAGAGCCGAGCATAGAGAAACTTGCAGAGTCATCCCACCGCCAGCACACCTTATCGGGGATTCGCCTGAGATTAATGGGAATCCCTTGAATCAATTGGATATCACAATGTGCAAATAGATTCCTAAGAAGATCCTCGTCCCATTTGGTACTGTTCTCACACCGTAGGCTGGAAACAGAAGCTTGCTCCAGACCCGGAACAGGATCCGAAATCACCAACGAATAGTTCGTGTCGGGAAGCCCCGGGTCACTCCAGATATTGATAGCATTTCCCTGTCCAACCCTCCAGTAATAGCTTTTCCGAATAATATCTTGTGTTTGAAACACGCTCTGCCAGATAAAAGAGGGGTTAGACCCAAGTTTAGCCGTAAAAAAATCCTTGTCCCGAAAATAACGAGCTCTAAAGACCCTCTCAAAAGAGAATCTGGATCATAAAAAATGCGCCAAGCCTGTTTCGCTGACATGGATAAATCAAATTCATGAAGCTTCTTGAACCGCATCCCTCCCACTTTTTTTAGGTTGACACAAATACTCCCAATTACTCCACCTACTCCCCTTATTAGTCTTCCCCCGCCACCAAAACCCTTTTAAAAGAATTTTAATCTCCTTACATAATTCCTTCGGGAGAAGAAAATCGTTCATAGCATAGGTTGACATGGCCTGAATAATCGACTTCAGAAGCACTTCCCTACTTGCTCTGGAAAAGAAACGATTATTCCGATTCTGAATACGATTAACCTTTCTTTGCCTCAAATAAGATAAAATGGCTCTCTTATTTTTTCCGATTGAGGCCAGCAAACCCAAATAAAGTTCCTCAATTTTAGCCAAACCCACACTTAACATCTCCTTCAACCTTTCCTTACACTGCACCGGAACATTTGAGCTGAAAAAAGTTTAGATTTATTCAAATTAATTACCTGTCCCAAGGCATGAACATACTCACTCAAAGTCTCCTTCACAGTCAAGGCTTCCCCATGCATGGATTTGAAGAATAACAGGCTATCATCAGTGAAAAATAAGTGTGATTCTAGGAGCTCCGCTGGCAACTGCAATACCATGCAGACGACCAGCCACCTCATCCTTCTTCAAAAGAGCACTCAATCCCTATGCAATTAAAATAAATAAACAAGAGGATAAAGGGTCACCCTATCTCACAGCATGAGTAGGAATAATAGCACCTAAATTCAGTATCATAAAAAGGTATGGAATAAGAGACCGATGAGACACATTCCATCACCAAACGAATCCACCAGTCATCTAAGACAAATGTTGAAGCATACCCTCCAAAAAGGACCACTCCACCCTGTCATACGTCTTACACATGTCCAATTTTAAACTAGCAAACCCTGCATTCCCTTGATTTTTTCGTTTCAAATAGTGCTGGGACTCAAAGACTATCATGATGTTGTCATTAATAGATCTACCCGGAATAAACACACTTTGTTGCTCCTAAATACAGAAGTGCAGAACACCTTTAAGCCTATTGGCAAAGACCTTAGAAAAAAACATGTAAATGACATTACAGAGAGCAATGGGCCTTCAATCTCCGATAACCTCCAGATTATCCTTCTTAGGAATTAAAACAATATTCGTATGATTAATTTTTTCTGGGAGCTTACCTGACTCAAAAACATCTCGACAGAACTTGATCACACCAGCCCCACCACATCCCAGTATTGCTGATTAATTTTTTCTGGGAGCTTACCGGACTCAACCCATCTGGACCGAGGGATTTATCTGGATATATGTCAAAAACGGCTACTTTGACCTCTTCTCCACTAATGGGTCTAATAAGAGCACAATTGTGGGACGCCTCAAGCCTCCTAGGCACGCAATGGAACACAAAATCACCTGCATTCTGCACCGAGGAATTATGAGTATGATTACTTGATAGTGGAATTAACTATGAAACTTATGTTAAAATATACCTTTTACTTTATATAAGAATATATGAGTGATTAAAAGTGATATTTTGTATATTGATATAAATGATACTTTCAATGGAAAATCATTTGGAATTGTCTATATGACTATGAACGGAGAAATTGGATTGTTGGAATTAGTCCGATTAGTATTAATATACTAGTCGGGCATTAAAGTGAAATATTGCTAGAATTGATCCTAGAGTTGGATTGTGAAATGTTATGCCTTACGTAGTCTTAAGAGATGGTTTAAGGGATACCCAAGGTAAATTGAATAATAAATTGATCCTAGATATAGGATTGGCCTACGGGTGTGTTCGGTAGTCTTTGAGGATTGCCGGTTGAATTATGGTAATAAGTAAGGAACATGGCCCTTCCCGACTCTAGAGAGCGGGGTTTGATAGCATGGACTTGCAACGTGATCACGGGTTAAGGTGGAATCTGAATCAGAGACCTAACTAGGCTCCGACAGCGGTAACACATAAGATAGGACCCCGAAGGGCCTTACCTTCCTACGGGATGATGGGTATGAGTCCAGGGACGGGATGTTGGAATCCGAACCGATGACTTTATGAAGCCTCAGACAGCGGTAGCAAGTCCCGTAGAAATAATAAGACCCACGGGTCGTGTCGTGGAAACGATAAATGAAATGGGAAATAAGAAGAGGCCGTGTGGCGACCAATTAATGAATCAACTTATTATAAAGATAATAAGGGAGAAATATAAATTATTATTTATATTATGATATCACCCTGTTTTGAGGGTCTTGGAAATTAAAACGTTAATTATATTCAGTATAGTTGTCATTGTACTTTTCAAATGCTTCAAAGTACTGACCTCCTCTTCACGGGGGAAGCCACCTCACAGTTTCAGGTAGAACTTGAAGGTTGCTACCACCGCCCGTTGCTTTGGGGAGATTGGAGGGAGAAGACTTGGTTCGTGCTTCTTCCGTTCTGTTTTAAAAACACTTATATCAATGCTCATGAATATTATTTTCCGAATAATTATTTTGGGGGCTTGTATGCCTGATTATGCCAAGTGTGGATTGAACACTTGTATTAACGCTTCCGCTGTTTTAAATGAATATTTTACATTGTGCTTGTTTATAGATGTAGTATGTGTGAATGATATTCAAGACGCCTTGTATAATATGGATATGTTGGACTGCGGTTGACTATTCGTACTGTACGATGGGTTGTTGACGTGTCCGGGTAGGTCCGGGGCTTGACATGATATGTATAAACTTAAGCAATAAATATGAGCTAAAACCATTATTACACGAAAAATAGGCTTTTTTGCACATCTCACTCGGGATCTTGGATTGAACCTAAGAAGTCAACAAAATAAAAGAAGTAGTTCAACTTTTTATATAAAAAAGGATGACACTGCATCCCTAAGAGGGTCCCAGAGCTGACCGGACAGTTATCTAGGTTGATGTAAGTTGAGCTTTGATCAATCACTTTTAGAAAGAGAGCGAGGTTTTATTCCAAATCTTTGATTGGAGTTGAACCTGAAACTTCTCCCTTGTAGCACTCCGTTCCTACCAAGTGAGCTACGCTTCCGGATGTAGGCGTGAGCTCCCCTAGGTTGGAGTACATCCCAAATTCTTAATAATTTAATCATTATAATTAAAATCGTGATATAATTAGTGATAATTTCACCCCAAATTTGAACATAAACCCACCCCAAGTCCCCCACGCTTAGTAATCTCAATATATAGTACTCTCTTGTCCTTCAAAAAAAATTCAAGTTTGCGAGTCAATGAAGTATAAAAGTAAAAGAGTGAATTCTCTAAATATGACTAAAACAAGATACAATTGCAAAAATGGGATTCGTGCGTTTTATAGAACTAAAAATGTACAACTATGACAAGAAATCCCTTATGAAAAATAAATAAAAGTCTGCCGGTTCTCCAAAAATTCTTTGTTGATGCCCAAGTTCTGTAGCTCTACGATGCTCTGCGATAAGTGCACGCACAAGGCCTCATCCACCCTCCAGAAAGTCTGCCGCCGCCTTTCGCTGAGTTCGCCGTCGCCATCCTCCAATGAAGCTGGCACTCTTCAGAAAGTTCCTCCAACCTCCGGCGAGAATGTCACTTGATATGAATAATGACATAATAATGACAATTTCGTATAGAATCATGTCATTTTTAGATTGTGAAAAATATAGAAGTTTTAAATGAAAAATAAAGACATTTAAGATTTCCATTTTAATAGAAAATTATGTAATCTCATATTACAGTTGAAAATCTGAAATAGGAGAAGAAAATGAAAAACGAAAAGTGAGAAATATTATTGATTTGTATACGTTTAGTTTAATAAAAATGACATCATTTGGCAAACACATAAATGTACAACCATAAAAGTGACATTTTCAAATTCAAAAAGACATTCTCAAATTCAAAGTGTCATTTTGCTGAATATTATTAGTTAGGCATTCTAAAATTCAAAATTAATCAAAATTGATGAATAAATAAAAAATCAAATTCAGATATATTTGATCACTAGTCCTTCATTAATATGGCCCTTTATCTTAAAATTTCAAATTCAAATTTTGATTCTGAATCTCATTGATAGAAAATTAGAAAAACAACATAGAGGAGAGGACAATCAACATGATGAGAAGGATGATGATGAGGAGGAGGAGGATGGGGGGGGGGGAAATTATATGATTTCGTCATAGAAATTTTAGCCGTTGACGACGAGTGGGGGTTGCGGTCGATGACAGAGCGGTTGCGGATTGCGGTCTATGGCAAAGGGAAAATTGCAGGTGAAGAACCGACTGGGTTGCGTTGATGACGGTCGATGGAGAGAGATCGCAAGTCGGGATCAATGGAGAGGGGATGAGTCCAACTTTTGGGGTTTACTCATAGGAAAGACAAAAATGTAAATATGAGTCCTATTTTAGAGAATAATAAATTATTTTGGAATTTTGGCAATGTTTTGGTCCTACTTATAAAAATGTTTAAAGGTAAAGTAATAAATTTTTTCACAACTAAATATGTTAACAACATCTTCAAAGTTTCTATAAATTTGCACACTTACGTTTTCTCGAAATTTTTTTCAAAGTACGGAAAATTCTTTAAATCTTGGGGTTTGGTTAAAAAATGTTCTTATTTTCCGAATGAGTTTTTATCATAAATGCAAAAGCGAAACACACACAAAAATTGTGTTAGGCCCCAAAGGGCACCCAAGTTTTATAAGCAGGGAAGGCCCCGCACACGGTAAACACTCATTCCGTACGGGTATATGTTTGTACCCGCCCGAGTGGCTTTAAGATGTAATTATAAACATATTTTTAGTTTGTATATTTAATTTCGGATAAGGCAAACTTTTAAGGAGAAGGGTTGCGAGTTTGCCACCTTTCTCTATACAGGCGGTTTTGAGATTACCTTCTCGCCAAAGCATTATATACTCCAATTGTTGCTTACGTTTTTCACACACACACACAAGAAGTCCAAAAATAATACTATAAAAAACTTTTCTACATTCAAACTATACTTCTCTAGTGCAACATTTGGTTCGCCACTGTTCTTCGGGAACAAAAACTTGTTCAATCTTGAAAGACAATTGCTAGTGGACAAATTTGTCTTAAGGAGACAACAAACATTTGTAGGGATCAATTCAATCCTCATCAATTTCGTACGCTACTCGTTTATCATAATTATTTTTATAATTATTTATTTTGTAGTTTTTTGAGATACCCAAACAACATTAACTAATTGTCACTTAGCAACACATCAACATTAATATAGAGATATGAGTAGGAAAGAATTAATACTCAAGAAGACGAGTTTAGCAAAATGACTCACAACTTTAACATTCAACAAGTTTCAAAATAACAAACTCAAGATTCTTCCGAGATGTAAGAGTTTACACTACTAGAATTTTTGTGATTTGCTGCTCCCTTATTGCTGCGGTTATAAGCACGACCGCAGCAAAATGTTAAAATTTAATACTATTTGCGGCGGGTAAAGGATAACCGCAGCAATAAGTCCGAAATTTTTTAGAGTATTTGCTGCGGTCACGAAACAACCCCAGCAATTGACATGTTTAGATGCTACAAAATGCTAATATCCTCTGGCCTGTGAAAGGTTTGATACCTGATTAAGAAAAAGGATTGATTTGGTTTGATCATATCAATCTCAAAGCTATACTAATACACAGATAATCATAGGAGAGCTACATGAAGAAAGATAGAATTGATGTTGGTAAATAGGTATGCAGTTAAGTACATGGAGTATGGTATAGGTTGTGCCAAATGTGTGCTTGGTTTCTACTCTCAATATATTCAACATATGTTCTCACAAAATAGGAGAACAGTAATTACTTTAGTTGGCTAATGTGGTAATGATGTGGTTTACTGATATGCTGCTTCTTGCTTTTTCTCTATTTATTTCCATTTTGAACAATAGGTTGTAGGCTTCACAGAAAGAGCTTACATTAACATGTGCATGTTGACTGCTTTTTCACAGAACCGTCATCTGCCTCTCAGCAGCAATCCGACATCGCCGCTCCTCCGATTCCTGAGGACAAGCTACAGTCACCGTCCAATGTGAACTAACCACTGCACCTTCAGCCGCTGCTCCTTCCTCCTGTTCACCGCCTCCGGTCCTCCTCCACCTCCTGCTTATTGACGCCTCCTTTTCAATTATTAGAGGTTTACTCCCCCAAACTTTCATAATTTCAAATAGTTTGCTTTAAGTGTTTGTCATTTTACAAAAAAAATAATATTTGTTTGAATTTATGAAATAAGTATTGATGTCTTTGTTTATATGAAGTTGATCTGTATGTATTTTTGAAGTGCCATGCCTTCTGGTGTGCCCCACACCTGTTGCACGGCTTCTTATTAATCAACAAGAACTGAAGAATTTGATCTGGAAATATGGATCTGATAATGAAACAACAAAGATGAAGAACGCAGAGCAGTTTTGGATGCGGAAGAATGAGAAATAATGAAAAGTTTGAACCCTAACTATTACACTGTTCCGTATTTATACTACAGGCTATTAAACAGAGGCCCAATAGGGTAAAGGCCCAAAAATGTAAAAGAATGAAAGAATCAGCCCAAGTTTATTCTTGATAGGCCCCCTCAAGAGGAGCATGAATGTCCATCATGTTCATCTTGACTGCAAATTCATTGAAAAGAGGATTTCCAAGTGCTTTAGTATAGATATCTGCAAGTTGAAAATTATTCTTAATATGAGTCAAAGATATTAAACCAGAATTAATTTTTTCTCTAATTAAATGGCAGTCTAATTCTATATGTTTTGTTCTTTGATGCTGTACAGGATTATGGGCTAAATGAAAAGTTGATTTATTATCAGTATGAATAGTAATGGGTAAAGTAAACTGAATATGTAAATCACAAAGAATATAGTATAACCACTGAGCTTCACAAATTGCATTGGCAGCAGCTCTATACTCAGCTTCAGTAGAAGATCTGCTTACTACTTGTTGTTTTTTAGATTTCCAGGAAATTAAAGAGTTACCAAGATAAAAAGCATAACCAGAAACACTTCTTCTAGTGTCTATACAAGCAGCCCAGTCAGAATCAGTATAGCCTTGAATACAGAAATCAGAAATAGATGAATAAAAAAGACCTTTACCTGGAGAGTTCTTAAGATACCTTAGAATTCTATGAGCTGCACTCATATGAATATCAGTTGGTGAGGAAAGAATTTGACTGAGAACTTGAACACTATAAGCAATATCAGGTCTAGTAACAGTTAAGTATAATAATTTGCCAATTAATGTTCTATAAGGTTTAGGATCATTCAAAACAGTACCTTCCTTTTTAGAAAATTTTAATTTTGGATCCATTGGAGTAGTATAAGGTTTAGACTGTAAATAACCATATTCATTAAGAATATCAAGAGTATATTTTCTCTGGCAAAGATTTATACCTTTATCAGATCTGGCCACTTCAATACCTAGGATATATTTTAGTTCACCTATATCTTTAATAGTAAATATTTTATTTAAAAAAGTTTTTACAGCATTAATTTCATCCATGTTATTTCCAGCAAGAATTATATCATCTACATATATTAGAAGAGCAGTAAAAGAGTTGTTATTAGATTTAGTAAATAATGAAAAATCAGCTTTAGATTGTATGTAATCAAAAGATTTTAGAGAATCAGAAAGCTTACAGAACCATTGTCTAGAAGCCTGCTTAAGACCATAAAGGCTTTTAGTTAGTTTGCAGACCCTGTTATCAGTAACAGCTAAATATCCTGGAGGAGGCTGCATAAAAATATCCTCATTTAAATCACCATGTAAAAAGGCATTGTTAACATCTAATTGATGTAAAAACCAGTTTTTAGCACTAGCAATAGCTAAAATAATCCTAACAGTAGTAATTTTGACTACAGGAGAGAAAGTATCAAAATAATCAAATCCTTCTTCTTGAGTATAACCTTTAGCAACTAATCTTGCTTTATATCTGTCTAAAGAACCATCAGGTTTTAGTTTAGTTTTAAAAACCCATTTACAGCCTATTATATTTTGATTTGAAGGTGGAGTAACTAAAATCCAAGTTTTATTCTTTTCAAGAGCTTGAATTTCTGTTGACATAGCATTTTGCCATTCAGGAAATTTGACAGCTTGTTTATATGTTTTGGGTTCAGTAATTTTAGAAAGAGCAGCAATAAAGCAAGAATGAGAAGTACTTAATCTATTATAGGTGATATAATTTTGAATAGGATATCTAACTAAATTACAAGAAGAAGAGGGTTGGGAAGTACCTGCAGTGATAGAATTAGGTAAATCATAAGTGTAATCTTGAAGATGAATAGGTAAAGATCTTACCCTTGTTGATTTTCTGTGAGATTGATCTTCTGGAATAGAATGATTAGTCTGTAGACACTACAACAAAATTGACATTTGGCAACACATCAAATGTGTTACATAAGATCATTATAGTGTTACAAAATGTTAATGCAACACTTTTGGGGGTGCTAAATCAGGTCTCGTTACATAGTCATATGCAACATTTTTCATTATGTTATGCAACATTGAAATCAAATGTTACATAAGTATCCCTAATGCAACACTATTTAGCAACACTTAAACCAACCTCATACGCAACACTTATTGGAATAAAATGCAACACACATAATTTGACTTTAGGCAACACTTCTTTTGTATGTGTAACATTTTTATTAGATCTTTTGTAACACTGATTTATTTATGCAACATTTATTTAAGTACTTTATGCAACTATTTTGTCAAGTTATGCAACACTTTTGTAGAGTTATAAGCAATGCATTTCTAATTATTATGTAAAAAAATATTTTGATTATTCGTATTTGATAGAACTTTTATCAAACAGTAATAAGAATATTACATGAAACAATATTTGTAATCGAACAACTAAAGTCACAAAGAATCCATCATAAGTAGTAAAAAAATGTACATTGAAAAGTAGACACAGTATCAGAGTAGAATTACAACAAACTCTTCTAATCAAATGAAAAACATTTATACATCTACATTTCTTCATGCAAGGCAGATCAATGTCGCAAATCATTATAACGAGTTTTGCGTGCTAAAATCAAAATCATTCTCTATTCCTCAAGTTCACGTCCTTGCGCATTTGTTCCAGCTCAGAATTGCTATTTCAAGAAAAATGATGCTGCATTTTATCTCTCTGTTGGAGAGAATGTCTGCAATTCAAAAGTATGAAAAGAAATTACTAAATGAATAAACAAAGTGAACTGGACGTATACATTAAACACCATCATAGTATACCACACCATTAAGTTCAAGAATACCATCCAAAAATATTGTTGAACAAATACAAACATGTTCATAATATGTGGGAAAAGAAAGTCAAGAGATCCATAATACAATGGCTTCAAAAAGCAAGAGTCAAAGAAGGTATACGTATACCACTTCACTTACATTCTTCACAAAATACTTCTCGGGATAAAAAATAATTGGTTTATGTAACAGTTGACTTTTGTGAACATGAAGTATAGCTCGGTTAACATATTCAATTTAAGCATCATCAAATTCCAATATCAGCAATAAGGCATGCCTGCAGAAAAAAGAAAATAATTCATGGGGGGAATGTCAGAATAAGAAACTTCCTAAAAATGCATCAGAGTTAATCTGAAGAACCCTTACATAATGCAAGCATCCCACTAGAACCAAATCCATGTCAAAATTGATCTCATACATTAACTAGATGCTGCTTTGGCAGGTCATATATTAAGATATACAATTTAGAAGAATAATTTGCCAATGTATTATAATAATCAAATTTGTACGCTTCTATATTATCTAGTTGCAGGTTCTTATTGATGTATCTTCTTATAATAATTGTATAAAGACAGAGCTTATGAGTGTAATCCTCAACTACAATAGAAAACATGGATTAAAAACTTAAAAAGAAAAAAGAAAGGACCTTTGGGATTCATTTTAAGCATATCTTTTAAAGAATCTGGTATCTTCAGGAAATTCTGTTTTGCAGCATTGAATTGTTCCCGAACCTCAACAATTTCACACTCAAAATTTAGGTCATTTTCATTGGCCAACTATTTTCTAGGTCTTCCAATTTCATCAACCTCTCCTTTGAAGATGTAGTAGTGCTATATTTCTGGGCATTGCTACCTAAAAGAAACCAAGACAATACACATACTTCACACTTTGCATTACCATATAGGTCAAAACGAGCAATGATCTGCTTATCAATAAACATACCTTCTTAAAACCCAGAAAAATGAATGCTTGTTTTCCTCATTTTCTTCTTCGAACTGCTTTCTCAAAGTGCTCATAATTGTACCGGTGAATGATTAATGAGCCTAGAGGATATATCAAAGATTCACAAATTACACTTTACACAAAGTGGTCATTATATAAAGTATAAACATGAAGTGTCTTCATAACAAAAGTATAACCATTAGTGATTTATGAGCAAGTGAACTTCCTCTAAAACATAATGCAACCGGGGCAGATAATTCAACTAATAATATATAAGTTATCATTGAAATAAGCGATAATCCACATTTTTTATTTCTATAAGTTTATTAATGCATAAAGTCATAAAGTGACACAATAAGAGGGGATCAAATTTTAAGTTATCATTATAGTAGATTGTCCATTTTTGTGTGTGACTTTGTATGCAGTTGATAAGGGTATATTCTTCACCATTCGGAAGGGTAGATTGCTCGATAAATATCTACAATCAAAACTATTCTAAACTGCATAAACAAATTTCGAAACAGTAAGAGAACAAATTAAAATCACATAGTTATAAGAACTGAAAAAAAGAATATATCTAGTGTTATAGTTTAAGAATGTGTGAACAAAAAAGCGCAAATGCCTTCAAGAACGCACTGCAAGCAAAAATATCATTATCTAAGTGGATCAAATTTAAAAGTTACCACAAGTTCTTTTCAGACCAATGCAAGGTAAAAATTATATAAGATTATTTTTTAATGTTTTCTATTACATGTGGTCAAAAGATGTCATATGGTACATCTCATACACAAAAAGTTAGATAATATCATAAAGAATCTAATCAGTCTGATTAGATCACATTTTTCTAGGCATAGAAAATATATCCTAAATTTTATTTTTCTCAATATTCCTTTAATGATTTGATTAATGAAACCATGTATATCTTTTTATAATTAGTAAAAGGTATATATGTCAGCTATTCAAGTCTATTTTGTATCTCATTATGATTAAAATAAGAAGTAGATTTAAAGAAACAATGGCTTGGTGGGTAGACATATATTATAAAGAGAAAATAAATAAATAAATAAATAAACTGGACAAACTAAAAATAAATAGTTATTACATAAACACAATTAACCAACTGGTTAACTAAAATTACTTCAGTTTGATACCAAAACTTGACACAACAAACTGATAAGGGAGTCAATTGGATAAGTAGTATTAGTTGTGATTCTCAAATGTAAGCTAAGAGTTAAAGGGAAGCACACAAGAAAGGAAAATATTTGCCCATTGACCTTTGCCCAAGAAGACTATATCCATCTGCAGGCGTCTTAAAAAGCACCAGATGCTTTCTACTAATCAGTTAATATACAGTATACACCCTTGTCTGGCGAGTTTAATTTTTTATTTGGATAATTAAGAAATCAACACACTAGAGGAATTAAAAAAAAACTTTCTTCACTCTAGTTTCTATATACTGCCTTTGGTTTCTTCATAAATATAATCAATGAGCTATATGAAAATCGTACAATAGTTCTAATGAATCACGTATTCGATCATGATTTACAAGAGAAATCTAAAATTCTATTTACCAAAAAAAAGTGAACGCATATTTTGAATAGGTTCTGTTAATTATATTTGATTTTAATAAGAGGCTCATATCATAGCAAATCAATAATTAGTTTAATTAGGCAAATATGAACAATAAATTAAAGATATTTTTATTCAAAAAGAAAATGTTATGGTAATTGAGGCTCTTTAGGAAAGATGATAAATACCCTAATCATAAATCAAACTACTACTGAAGTAAAAGTGCAATTCTAATCATATAAAATCTAATCTCAAATTCATTAGGCCATTACCCAATATATGGAAGCGTAGAAGAAGAAAAATAGCAAGGGTTGGATGGTTAAGGATGGAGGTAAAATGCTTACCTATGCCCATTTAATATCGGAGTAGACATTTTGTGGCGATTCTTGAGCGGAACACAGCCGGTGCCGATTCTTGAGCGCAGCGGAGCCGGTACCGATTCTTGAGCGCAGCGGAGACGGTGGCGATTCTTGAGGGGAGCGCAGCCGGTGGCGATTCTTGAGGGGAGCGCAACCGGTGGCGATTCTTGAGGGGAGCGCAGCCGGTGGCGATTCTTGAGGGGAGCTCAGCCGGTGGCGATTCTTGAGCGGAACGCAGGCCTTGGCGACTCTTGAGCGGAGTGCAAGCGGTGGCAATTCTTGCGCGGTTTGCAACTGGTGGCCATCTAGGGCAGAGAAAAGGTTTGGGCAGACTTAAGGAGCAGGTTGTATTATGGAGTAGAACTTTGTCGGCCTGTTGATAGATTAGAGGTGTACAGAGTTGGGTTTGAAGAGAACCCTCTTTTTGGAGTCGATATACTAGTAATATAATAAGGGTATAATTTATGAAAATATACCTGCCGTATCTATAAATAATTAAAAGTTAATTATATATGAAAATTGAAAAATCAATCACATGTAACACTTTCTCATCATGTTACATAAATAATACATAGTATCTGCTATTTTATGTAACACTTTAACACTAAATGTTACATAATATTCAATTATATGCAATACATTTTAATTAATGTTGCATATTGTACCATTCTTATGTTTATGTAACATTTGTAAATAAGTGTTACAATATTTTAGTGTTAAATACAATATGCAACACCAATAAGAAGTGTTACGACTTATGTGTTACAAAAGCTCAATTTTGTTGTAGTGAGAGTACTAGAATCATTTAAATTGATAGAAGCATTGGAATTGTTAAGATTAATTTCCTCATTAATTTGATTTTGTAGGTAATCTGTAGAAATATTTGAATTTATATTGTAATAATATGAAGAAAGATCATTAGTTTCAATAAGGTTGTTATCAGAATGAGTAGAGTTAGACAGATCAGAATTGTTTTTATAAGAAAAAATCATTTCATAAAATTTAACATTTCTGGATATAAGAAATTTATGATTTGCAATATCATAAAGTTTATAACCTTTAGATCCTAAAGGATAACCAATAAAAACACATTTGACATCTCTTTTATCAAACTTTGATCTGTCAGCTTTTAAAGTAGAAGCATACACAAGAGATCCAAAAACCTTTAAATGAGAGTAATCAGGAACTTGATTATATAACAATTCATAAGGAGATTTATTATTAAGAATAGAAGTAGGTAATCTGTTTATGATATGAACAGCAGTGAGAATACAATCAGACCAAAAAATAATAGGCATACATGATTGAAATAAAAGAGATCTAGCAACTTGAAGAATGTGTTGATGTTTTCTTTCAACAATAGCATTTTGTTGAGGAGTTTCAACACATGAAAGTTGATGAATAATGCCATTATTATTATAAAAATTTGGAAATATAAATTCACTGCCATTATCAGTTCTAATGATTTTTATTTTAGTATGAAACTGAGTATTTATGAGATTATAAAAATTCATCATATGAAATTTAACTTCAGATTTGGTTTTCATCATAAAAACCCAAGTACATCTAGTATGATCATCAACAATGGTTAAAAAATATCTGAAACCAGAATAAGATTGAACCCTAAAAGGACCCCAAACATCCATATGAACAAGATCAAAAGCATGAGAAGCATAAGAAGTACTATCAGGAAAAGGTAAACATTTTTGTTTAGCAAAATGACATATATCACAAATGTTTTTATTCATATGGGAAGGAGCAATACAATCAACAATAGATTTTAGTTTGTTGAAAGGCAGATGACCCAGTCTATAGTGCCAAACATCATTTTTATTGTCTAAAGGCTGAATGTTAGCAGAATTAACAAAAGGCAGTTTACCGGAAAGAGAAAAATTAGAAGCATTGTACATATAAAGTCCACTTTGAAGATCAGCATAGCCAATCATTTTGTTGGTGAGCAGATCCTGCAAAGTAGCATGATTAGAAGTAAATTGAACAGAAATATTCTCATGTGAAACAAGACTAGATATAGATATAAGATTAAAATTAAATTGAGGAACATATAACACATTGTGAAGAGTAAAATCATTATTGATTGTGATATCACCTATATGAGTAGCATTAATGAAAGAACCAGTAGGTAGTTGAATATTAATAGATATAGGTTTAGGTGTAGAGTTATATAAACTGAAATTGTGAGTCATGTGGTCAGAAGCACCAGTGTCAAGAATCCAAGTAGAATATTTTGAAGTAGATAATAAAGCAGAATGATTACCTAGAAATAAAGAAGCATCAGGTGAGTGATCATTTGGTGAGACAGCCATAACAACATTTGCAGAAGCAGATTTATCATTCTGAGTTTTCATGAACTCAAGAAATTTGTTATACAGAGTAGGATCACAAAGATCTAAGTCAGTAGAAGTAGAATCATTAGTGGTATTTGCTAGATGAGCGTGAGTATTCTTTGTATAATGGGTAGATTGTGTAGGCTGTTTGAAGCCAGGAGCAATTCTGAGTCCTTTTGGTCCTTTCCAGTTGGGAGGATAACCAATGACTTGAAAGCACTTATCAGCATAATGTCCTTGATAGCCACAGTGATTGCAAATGACAGATTTCTTTTTGTTGTTAGGATTTTTGACTAAAAAGGCAACTGAATCAGGATTAGAAGGATCATGATTGTTGTTGTTAGAAGGAAAGGGAACAGAATTGAGAGGATGTTGAAGATTTCTTTGAGACTCTTCTTGTAGAAAGAAAGAGTAGACATTGGAGAGGCTAGGAAAAGGTGTTTGGAGAAGGATTTGACTCCTTAAATTGGAATAAGAATCATTAAGACCAACCAGAAAGTTTTGTACAGATTCCTTCTGAAGCAGTAATTGATATTTCTCATTGATATTACAAGTACATAAACCACAAGAGCAAGAAGGAAGTGTTTTTAAATTGACATATTCATCCCAAAGGCCTTTAAACACATTATAGTAGGCAGTAATAGTCTGAATACCCTGAGAAATATTACCTAGGGTTTTTTCTAGGTAAAAAACACGAGGACCGTCAGTTTTACTATACCTAAGCTGGATTTCATCCCAGAGATCTTTAGCAGAGGTGAAGTATAAGAAAGTAGACCGAATCTCAGGAGTAATAGAGTAAATTAACCAAGAAAGAAGTAGAGCATTGATACGATACCAGGCTGAGTAAGCAACAACATTATCTGGAGTCGGTTGATAGATTGAGCCATCGATGAACGCCATCTTGTTCTTGACGCTAAAGGCCATCGTGACAGACTTCTTCCAGGCATTGAAATTTTCACCAGTTAGCATTTCGGAGATGATTCTTAATCCAGCATGATCGCTCGGATGCAGGAAATAAGGAGAAGACGGATCTTCAGTAGGATTTAAAGGGAATGAAGAATTCGAATTCATCGCAATAAGGTTTTGCGAAGAACTAGGGTTACGAATTGAAGTATTCGGATGAAAAGGAAATCGATTGTAGAAATCGAGATGAGAAAGGAAAAGAAAATTGAAGCAGCGATTAGAGGATCAAACCTAATCTGATACCATATTAATCAACAAGAACTGAAGAATTTGATCTGGAAATATGGATCTGATAATGAAACAACAAAGATGAAGAACGCAGAGCAGTTTTGGATGCGGAAGAATGAGAAATAATGAAAAGCTTGAACCCTAACTATTACACTGTTCCGTATTTATACTACAGGCTATTAAACAGAGGCCCAATAGGGTAAAGGCCCAAAAATGTAAAAGAATGAAAGAATCAGCCCAAGTTTATTCTTGATACTTCTCTTCTCCTGCTTCCAGTTTCAGGCCCTGCGGTTCTGCACTTTTGCCCCTTCGGCCTTCTCAACTTCTGGGAGTTCTAGTACTCGTCTACTCCTATTTAACTATTCTATCGATTAATTCATGTATCATAGTTGTTGATAAATGCTTGGTTGGTCTGTTGATTTAGTTTAGGAAACAAATAAATTTAACATTTAGTACTTATGAACTTAGTGTAATCCTGTATTGGTTTTCAGCTTTTTGCACTAACGAAACTATAGTGTCTTCTAATACAGATGGTGGAGTTCTTTAACATAAAGGCCAACCTGTCAGGCCATGGCCCTCTTGGTAATTACTATGAAATTATATTGCAAATCCTAACTGTAATAATTAAAATTGCTTAACATTTCAGGTGTACACGAGCCATGTAAGAGATGATGCGCTGTCAATGGCAGAAATCAGTGAAATCCGTGATATGTGGGCTATATTTGTTTCTGACAATTTCTTGTAAACTCTTGTATAAACCATGTATTGTAACAATGTACTTTTTTTTGCTTCGGATGTGATTGAGATTGTAATGTGCTTTTTTGGTGGTCTAAAACTTGTATTGCAACTATTATAATGATTGAGAACTTGGATGGTTAGAAATACGAGTTTTTTGGTGGTCTAAAACTTTTTATTGCCAATTTAGAGTAAATAATTATAACATAGAGCAGAGCTAATTCAAATCCGGAAAGTATTTGCTACGGGTGTCAGGAACCGCAGCAATAAGTAATTCGTAAAAATTAAACGGACTTTTTGCTGCGGTTGTAGAGGAACCGCAGCAATAAGTATTTTTTTTAATTTCGGTCCTTTATTTGCTGCGGTTGTAACCGCAGCAAATACCTGATTTTATATTTTGCTGCTCCTGCAATTGATGCGGTTCCAAACCGCAGCAATTAAGTTAAAACAACCGCAGCAATTAAGCTTTTTTCTAGTAGTGAATTAGCTACTCGTTGGAATCTAAGAACTCAAGAAATAAATGAAAAACTACTAATCTAATCTGAGCTTAAGTATGAGGAATAATGGATATGAAAATGGGAACAAACGAGGCACTTTTATAGGGATTTTAACTTTTAAGGTTGCTGGGTCAAGTATACCTGATGCTTGATAGTACCTACGGAAGTGGGAAAATCAAGTCATACCTGACCGAGTATAAGACAAAATCCAATTTTCGCACCTTAGTTTACTTTCTTTGATCTTCTCATATGTCGGGTCAAATCAAACCAGAACGAGTATTGATTATATGCGACCAGGTGTAACACCAAATCACATTTCTTGCATGAATTCTTGTTCTCTTGCACCTTTTTTGATGCTCCGTTGTTGTAGACTAGTTTACAATAAATTACAGTAAACTATGAAAATCAATGGTTGCACTATAAATGTGCAATTGCCACAAAAGTATACCGTAAAAACTAATTAAAAGGAAAAACAAACACAATGAGTGTGCATTCAAATAATTTTTACTGTTTAGTCAATCTCACTTCGCATGTCTCCTTGATTATGTAGTAGTTTATTTCCTTGTATTATATTTAACGTGAGATGTCATTGGAGCAGCCCAAGTTTAAAATCCATGTGCTCTTCTTTAATATCATTGGAGCAGCACAAGTATATAAGTTTTTAACTTATTTGAAAACCTTTAATCTAGTCTTCTAAAAAGCGTTAATCGTGTGGTGACTGGTTGTCTAACAACTAGCCCCTCTAAGCGATCGCCTAGTCACCAACTAGAGCACCTAGGTATTCTTTCTTTATTTCTTTGTTTTATTTTTATTTCAATTGAATTTAAAATATATTACCAGTAATTTTATAATATCTTGTCAATAAATAACTTTTTGCTTTTTGTAGCAACATTGCCGGTGATAAAATAGTTAATAGATAAGTGAAGATATTTGTGTTTTTAGTCTCTAAAAATGTTCATATACATTCTAAAAAGTTTGTATATTTCAAAATATATTTTTGATTTTAATAATTTGAAACTAAATCATATAGGAATAAAATACTTATTGATCAAACATTGTTTTAAAACAAAAGATAAAATAAGTTGGATCGCGCAAAAAAAATAATCTAATCCTAACCTTCCATCCATCGCTTAGCCCCACTTAGGTGCCCGACCGATTTTTCATATCGATTACACTGAAATCAGGGTGCCCTGCCGGACCGCCCAGTGACTAGGAGACCCCTAGACGGGCGCCTTGGCCGATTTTAGAACCATGTTTTTATCAATGTCAAATGTTTATAGTTTGTAAAATTGGATTTTTTCGATTGACATATTTTGTTTGTGGCCTACTATTACTGAAAAATTACTGGTGAAATTTTTAACAATGTGTATAAAAATGATACAATTTTTTGACCGTATCAAAAATATTTTTTATTTGTTCCTGACATTTATTATTTATAAAATTGGGCTTTTATTGGCATTTTATTCCATAGTGCTATTATAGAGAGAAAAATTACAATGCACGTTTTTTAAAAATAGTACTCCGTGTATTTTTTACTGTGCATGAAGTTCTAATCCTAATCCTGCCCATGGTTACAAAATTTAGGAAAAGTACGGAAAAACTACTTATGGTTTAACTCGTTTTCAGATAGGGTCATGTGTTTCATTCTTTACCAAAATGGTTCATTTGTTTGAATTCCGTTATCACAAGAGGGTCATGCCGTTAAAAACGTCTGAAAAAGACCGTTAAAAGTAACTCCGATTTTCAAAAGTGCCCGAAAAATTAAAAGAAAAATACTGAAAGGTGCGCCTCAATAAGATGACCGCTAGGCCATCTTTCTTTTTTGTTTTCAGCCACCCTTGTCACCGGAAAGTCCATCGGAAAAGTGATATTAGTGAATTCATTTTTAAAAAATA
Source organism: Cuscuta europaea (assembly GCA_945859875.1). Taxonomy (NCBI): domain Eukaryota; kingdom Viridiplantae; phylum Streptophyta; class Magnoliopsida; order Solanales; family Convolvulaceae; genus Cuscuta; species Cuscuta europaea. The sequence continues at coordinate 5,589,720 of CAMAPE010000052.1, read as the reverse complement.
ATTCAAACAGATCTGAAAAATCCAAAGGCAAAGGTGGTTTGGAGGTCATCTTGACAAGGCGCACCTTTCAGTATTTTTCTTTTAATTTTTCGGGCACGTTTGAAAATCGGAGTTACTTTTAACGGTCTTTTTCAGACGTTTTTAACGGCGTGACCCTCTTGAGATAACGGAATTCAAACACATGAACCACTTTGATAAAGAATGAAACACATGACCCTATCTGAAAACGGACCCAACCACAAGTATTTTTTCCGTACTTTTCCCTAAAATTTAACGATGTGAATTCAGATTTTACGGAGATGATCGCATTTATAAAAATTCTTACAATTAAAGGATAACATTAGGGCATCTCCAATGTGGAGATGGATTGCTATTCCACACAAGCCAATGCGCTCTTTATTTACAAATGTAGTTTCCCATGTAAAAACAAATGGACCTAGTCATGCTTAGTTGGCAATCACAAAAGAGGGACAAGATCTAGCATGAGGTCCATATATGGACCTTGGGTCTCACATTCTCACCTTGGAGGCTTGGATGGGAGTGCACTCACTTTAACTTTTTTCTTGTATTGGAGCACAATTTGAATTGACTCTCTCATTTTTGAGAAAATTAGTCCATACATCAAATAGACTTTTTTCATTGTGTTGCCACATCATCTCCAATGCACCGTAGCATTTGATATGCTCTTAGGGACTCAAAAAGAAAAAGACTACATCTTAATGTAGTATGAAGTACTATTTGGGGGATGGAGAGTGCATTTCTTCTCATAGTATTCTAATTAACTGACGTGATAAAGCAAATGTATACTCTCGTATGAACTAAAAAATTTGCCGGACCATTTATAGTGGAAGCATACAATGAGCACCATACAGTCGGTGACATTTTAGTAATTTAAATGAAATTTGTTGCTTCCGCAAAATGAGCATTTATGCATTTCTAGTGAGCATCATACATATTCTGTTGAGCAATAGGATCCTAATAATGAGCACTGTGATCTCTGCTTTGTTATATCTTCTAATTTTTGATCACTTTGTTTTTCTTATTTTTATTCATAAAAGCGTATTAAATTATATCTACAAGCAACTCGTATGAACTTAAATATTCGAATCTAATGTAATATGTGTCACGCCCCGGACCTACCCGGACACGTCAACAACCCGCCGTACAGTACGAATAGTCAACCGCACTCCAACACATCCATACTATACAAAGCGCCTGTAATACCATTCACACATAGTACATCCATAAACAAACATAATGTGAAAACATTCATTAAAGCAGCGGAAACATTATAACACGTGTTCCAGCCACACTTGGCAACCTAGGCATGCAAGCCTCCAAATAATTATTCAGAAAATAGTATCCATGAGCATCAACGAGATTGTTTTTAAAACTGAATCGGAGGAAGCATGAACCACGTCTTCTCTCTTTGATCTTCCCGAAGCAATGGGCGATAGTAGCAACCTTCAAGTTCTACCTGAAACTGTGAGATGGCCTCCCCCGTGAAGGGGATGTCAGTACTTTGAAGCATTTGAAAAGTACAATGACAATTACACTGTATATAATCAATGTTTCAATTTCTAAGACCATCAATATAGGGTGATATTATTTTATAGGCCATAACCCCCCGGTTATCCTCTTTTAAAATATACTTACTTTATATATAAAGTCAAGTAGTCGGCCAGTGGCCCATATTCGTTTTGAAACGTCCACCCCTGTTTCCCCGTGACTATTAGTCACGATTGTCATAACCTTCGGTAAGTTATTTTACCGTCATAGGTTGTTTCGCGATTACATTAATTAGCCATCATGGAGCCTTGCTCAATCTTATTATTATACCGTGGTAGAGTCTCGCTCTTAGTCATCCTACGTCGTGCTAGAGTCTCGCTCTTAGTCGCTCTACGCTATGCTAGAGCCTCACACTTAGTCATTCTACGTTGTGCTAGAGCCTCGCTCTTAGTCGATCTACATTAGGCTAGAGCTTCGCTCTTAGTCAATCTACATTTGTGCTAGAGCCTCGCTCTTAGTCGAACTACGTTATGCTAGAGCTTCACTCTTAGTCACCATTACACCATGCTAGAGCCTCGCTCTTAGTCAAGTTATTCGATTCCTAAGCCAATTCTATGCCTAGAATCAATTTACCTTGAGTAGCCTTTAAGGCCTACTCCACATAATACAATCCAACGGTCCAGATTCGTTCTTATTTCTCTCCTGGGAGTCCGTTCTTACCGGAACCGCTCCCTATATATATATATATATATATATATATATATATATATATATATATATATATATATATATATATATATATATATATATATATATATATATATACTAGTATATATTTACCGGCGTAGTACAAGTATGGAGACTTCTGTGAAGAGGAAGACAAGAATTGAAAAGAGGGCGTGAGAGAGAAGAGAGAAAGATGATGGAGGACACGTCGTTGGAGGCTGCCGTAATGACCAGCCAAGCCGCTAAACCAGTTGCCGGAGAAAGATAGCATGCCGGAAGAGAAGCTTGGACCGCCGGAAGAGAAACCCGTGTCGCCGCTTGCTTACATATATGGTGCGGGAAGAGGAAACCGACTGGAGTACTTGCTGGGAGCGTCACTGCCTCACTGGTCTGCCACGACACGATCCGCCGCTGTCAGGGCCTCCGGAGAAGAAACTCCAACCCTTGGTTCGCCGACTAGTAGCAATCACGGAGAAGACGGTCTCTTCTTATAGCAGTAGGTAGGTACACTCCTCTTTACGTAATTGGTTATAAAATTTTGGGCTACTTTATATGAATTAAAACAGTGGGCCAATTCCTCTCTTGAAAATAATAATAATAATGATGATGATGATGATGATTTTGATGATGGTGATGATGATGATGATGATGATGATGATGGTGATGGTGATGGTGATGGTGATGGTGATGGTGATGGTGATGGTGATGGTGATGGTGATGGTGATGGTGATGGTGATGGTGATGGTGATGGTGATCGTGATAGTGATAGTGATAGTGATAGTGATAGTGATAGTGATCGTGATAGTGATCGTGATAGTGATCGTGATAGTGATAGTGATAGTGATAGTGATAGTGATAGTGATAGTGATAGTGATAGTGATAGTAATAGTAATAGTAATAGTAATAGTCATAGTCATAGTAATAGTAATAGTAATAGTAATAGTAATAGTAATAGTAGTAATAGTAATAATAATAATAATAATAGTAATAATAATAATAGTAATAATAATAGTAATAGTAATAATAATAATAATAGTAATAGTAATAATAATAATAGTAATAATAATAGTAATAATAATAATAATAATAATACTAATAATAATAATAAAAATAATAATAATAATAATAATAATAATAATAATAATAATAATAATAATAATAATAATAATAATAATAATAATAATAATAATAATAATAATAATAATAATAATAATAATAATAATAATAATAATAATAATAATAATAATAATAATAATAATAATAATAATAATAATAATAATAATAATAATAATAATAATAATAATAATAATAATAATAATAATAATAATAATAATAATAATAATAATAATAATAATAATAATAATAATAATAATAATAATAATAATAATAATAATAATAATAATAATAATAATAATAATAATAATAATAATAATAATAATAATAATAATAATAATAATAATAATAATAATAATAATAATAATAATAATAATAATAATAATAATAATAATAATAATAATAATAATAATAATAATAATAATAATAATAATAATAATAATAATAATAATAATAATAATAATAATAATAATAATAATAATAATAATAATAATAATAATAATAATAATAATAATAATAATAATAATAATAATAATAATAATAATAATAATAATAATAATAATAATAATAATAATAATAATAATAATAATAATAATAATAGTAGTAGTAATAATAATAATAATAATAATAATAATAATAATAATAATAATAATAATAATAATAATAATAATAATAATAATAATAATAATAATAATAATAATAATAATAATAATAATAATAATAATAATAATAATAATAATAATAATAATAATAATAATAATAATAATAATAATAGATAAGTTAATCTAAGATGGGCTAATTAATCTCAACTTAAAAATAAATTATTAATGCTAGAATTTTAATATTCTAGAAGGTGAATCTCAAGAAGGTCAAGGTAGAAGCTTCGGTTAGGAGTTATTGCGATTTGAGGTAAGTATTATGTCAACCAAAATTATATTTTACCTGATATATTTATGTGCGATTATTTATTTGAAATTATTTGAGTATTTGATAGTTGATGAGATTTTATGCATTAGTTGTGATTGAGAATTATATTTTAGATTTGAGTATTTTATATTGGAGTGATATTAAATCTATATTATCTTGAGAAGTTCGATTTTAGTATTTTGGAGTATTAAATATTTTTAATAACATTGGAACTATTTTGGAGAACTTGAGAAACATTTTTAGAGTATAATTTGACTATAAATGAAAAATAAGATTTTCAAAAATGTGGGGCACCGCGGGAGAAATCCGAAGGTGTCGGGTCACCTTCACATCCGTTAATGGTGAGGGAGTGTTATCCTTGTGGTGACACTAATGTCTATAAGGCATACTGAGTTTTTGGAAAGACAAGATAAAAGACTGTATTCATAATTGGGGCATCGCGGGAGAAATCCGCAGGTGTCGGACCACCTTCACGTCCGTTAATGGTGAGGGAGGGTTAGGACTACTACTACTTGAATTGAGAGGTTTGAAACAAATTAAATGAATTTTGGAGGGTTCGGTAACCACCCCAACCAACTGGGCATCAGATCCCTTTTTTATTAGAGCAGTATTAGTAGTACCTATTCTCTTAAGGATCTTTGAACCTAGAACTTAGGGAGTATATCCCATTTGGAGTAGGGAGACGTTGACGTCAGAACTACTTAGACTTCATACTACTCGGAGAGCTTGGAATCCCTTTAGGGGTGTGCACACTTAAGGTAGAAGTCTAGATTCTAATAGAGGAGATGAGGTACTGAGAGCAGATCGGAGTGATCGTACAAAACAACGAATCACTAGGCTCAAGAATCGAGGTAACGCTTGAGCACCGCCCTTCTAAATGACTAGGAGAATTAGCTATAAAGCTATTTTGAGGTAAATAAAATGTTTTGGATTTTACTCTTAAAGAGTTGATTTAAAGAGTTGGTTAAATACTTTGGAGAAATTATTCCTTATAATGCGTATAAGAGTTATTACATAAATCTTAATATTTGGAGAATGATACTTATTCCAAAAAAAAATCCAAACACTTTTGGATATTCATTTTGGATGATATACTTTGGCATTGGTTTTGATTGGATTGGATTTGAGGTGAACTGAATTCAATTTGAGGTTGATTGAATCATTTTATTAATTGTGAATTTCTAAAGTACAAATACACTTGATATTCGATTGGAAAATATGTTTGTGGATATTTGTTAAGAGTTTTGGTAATGGATTTTGATAAAGTGCTTATGTGAGTTTTGAGATGGATATTTAGAGTCGTGTATATGATTTGTGTTTTGGAATATTTATGAGAATTTGTGGTGGTTTATGTATAGCTAGTATTTCAGAATTATTATGTTGGGGGTTTGAATCTATATTTGAAATATTATTATTTTACTTATGATTGACATAAAGTGTTTTGAAATGTTTCTTCCCAAATGTTTCACAAAATTATATATATGTATCAAACCTGATTATTTTACAGGGTTTGATGGGCCTTACTTAGCATTTCAAGCTAATTTTTGTTTTCTTTTGTTTGCTCTCTGTACATGGTTTTGTACAGGTGGTGAAATGGTGAAGATGTTGATTTCGAGAGCTTCCGCTAGAACACATAGACTAGAGTTGACTGAGTAATTGATTTTAATTTTTTTAAAGAATTGTAGTTGAACAATTAATTATGGAAAATTCAAATTTAGTTTAAGTTGTTTTAATTTAGTCTGTGCACTCGGTTAGGGGAGAACTGAGTGTGACGGTAACGCCCCATTTCTCTTTGAAATTCCGCTGCACAATTCTGATGTTCCAAATAAAGTTAATAAATAAAGTATTATTTAAATGTATTTTGGGCCGGAAATTTGGGGGTGTTACACCCATGTGCCCCTTTTCCCTCCCTTGGCTTATCCGCACAACTAAGAGTCGATCAATGGTTATTTGATTTACAATTTCGTGGGCTGACCCTCACCCATGTGGGAGGCCATCCCAATATGTCTCAAGTGTATATTTGGTCTCCGAAGTTGTATTCTCCGGACCGTTTTAATTATATTTTATTTTATCGGGTCAACACAGCACTTGGGTCACTCAAACATTTTTACCAACTCGATTGGCATTTTATTTGGACTTCTATAATGATTACTCTTGGGTAAATGGCCCAAATAGGAACAATCTATTAACCCCTGAGGATTACTGGACGAACGTCCCCAAAAGCCCAATAGTCCGGGGACAAATACCCTCAATATGGTCAAAGACAGTGGCGACGTACAGCCTCTTATCAAAGGTAACTAAGCAAGCAAACAGCGCATCAGGGGACGTACGTCATTGGGCAGCTGGAGATGCTCTGACCCTACTTAAGGGGACGTACGTCCACAACAAGCTAGCAAGGCCCAATTACAAGACGAACGTCTTCAAGGACTGGAAATGCCTTCCCCTACCTAAGGGGACGTACGTCTCCAACTGGCCAGCAAGGCCCAATTGCGAGACCAACGTCTTCGAGACGGAAATTCCTCCCCCCTACATCAGGGGACGTACGTCTCCAATAGGCCAGCAAGGCCCAATTGTAAGACGAACGTCTTCAAGGACGGAAATGTCTTCTCCCTACATCAAGGGACGTACGTCTCCAACTGGCCAGCAAGGCTCAATTGCAAGATGAACGTCATCAAGGACGGAAATGAATTCCCCTCTACATAAGGGGATGTACGTTTCCAATAGGCCAGCAAGGCTCAATTGCAAGACGAACGTCTTCAAGGACGGAAATGCCTTCCCCCCTACATAAGGGGGAAGTACGTCTCCAATAGGCTAGCAAGGCCCAAATTGCAAGACGTACGTACGGAACCCTGGCCTTGGGAGCAGGCAGGACACAGGGGACAAGATTGTGAGGATGCTCGTCCCCACTACTTTGCGGCAAAATTCAAATACATACTGAATTTTAAATTCAAGTACACTCGGGTGCGGTGTCACAATATGATACTTTTAATTTGAAATATGCATTGATATGACATTCTACAATTGAGCATAACACGAGTATCAATTGAGCATATGTAACTTACAAAATGAGAATTAATATGAAAATCATAAGTTTTTTAGTTAAGCATCAAAACATTTTCATTGAGCATCAAACTTTATCTATTGAGTATTAAAAACATGCAATTGAGTATCATTGTCTGTGCTCCCGTATCTATAATCAACTCTTATGTGAATCTAATGTAATATAGTACTTTTGAAATATGCATTGACATAACATTTTAAAATGCGCATAACATTAGTACTAAATGAGCATACATAATTTACCAAATGAGCAATGATGTCAAAATCATAAACTTTGTTAGTTGAGCATCAAGACATTTTCATTAAACATCAAATCTACTTATTGAGTATTGATAGAGTATATCTAGAGAGAAGTGAGAGCTAGAGAGAGAAGTGCAATAATATGCTTCAATAGAATGATTTTGTCCCCCCTATAACTACTCCCAAAGGGAGTATTTATAGAGAAAATTAGGGTTGGGCTCCCAAGCCTTGGGCTTGGGAGGCCCATTTACAACTGGACCGCTACTGGGCCGAATACAAAGCCATTAATGGGCTGTACAAATGAGTAAGTGTAAAATCCGATTCTGGGAGCTCTTCTTGGCCGACGAGGGCGTGGCCGACGAGGGCACGGCCGACGAGGGCACGGACGACGAGGGCACCCGGGTTCCTTGGGCTCGGGACCATAATCCGAGTTGGCTCCTTTTCGGCCGACGGGGGCGTCTTGGCCGACGAGGGCGCCACTCTGTTGTCTTGTGCTCTGTTCTTCCGAGTATGTGGGTCCTGGGGCTCAGACCCATATACTCCATCAGGAGTCCCCCACTCTCTAAGCTGAGACGTAGACGAAGCGAAGGAGAGTAGATTCCTGTGCTTTGTTGCCCTTGGCCGATGCGGGCATCCCCGGGCCGTTAGCCGTTGCGGCGTTGACGTTGTTTCCTCTTTGGTGATCCTGTTCTATGCCTTGGCCGTTACCTGTTCCTCGCTGTGGGCGGGGAGGCCGTTGTCTCCTTAATGTGTTTGTTTTGGGACGATGAGTGTCCTTCTTTCAATGGTGGCCGTTGAAGGCACGTCTTGCTTGGGCGCTAATGTTTGAAGTTTGTGTTTGGGCCGATGAGGCCACTGAAGTTATTCCTTGTTTTGAGGACGATGGCGTCCTTTCCTTTGGGTGGCCGATGAGGGTGTTTGCGCACTCCTTTTGGCCGTTGCTGGTTGGCCTTCGTGTTCTTGGCCGAAGGGCCCGTCAAGACTAATTGTTGGCGGAGGACGATGAGTGTCCTTGCCTCTAGTGGCTTGTTGGCCGATGAAGTTCCGTTGTGCTGTATGGATGATGTGGCCATGCTTTGTGGTCACATTCATGTTTTTTGATGATGTTTCCTTTTTGTTTTGCTGAGGCCGGTGTAGTCCCCCAGTCCCCCACTGCTTCAGGCCGAGGAGTGTGAGGGGTGAAGGAGTTGATTGAATCCCTGGCCGAAGCGGCCTCCCCGTAGTCCCCCTGAATCCAACTCTCATGGCGATTTTCTGGCCAAGGTAACCCTGTGGGAGAACCCTTGTGCGCAGATCGCTTGTAGAAAGTTATCATCAAAGATCATGACGAGGAGCCGATGGCGTGTGGGCTCTTGGGTCCTGTGATCTTGTGGCCGTTACGTTTCTGGCCGTTGCCGTCTCCTTATTGTCTGGCAGTTGTGATCTTGGCGAGCAAGTGGGACGTTGTGGGCGCTTGCTGGTACTTGTAAAGCCGGCAAGTGTGTAGGCCGTTGGAGTCTGGTTTGCCAGTGGGCTGATGATGTGGGTTGGGCCTGGCCCGTTGGTGACGTGGTGGCCTCCCGTTGGTGGCCGTTGATGTGGCCATTGGGAGAGTGCCACGTGTAGTGACCGTTGGGTGGAGGGGTCTATAAATACCCCTTCCCCTCCGACGAGGAATCACATTTGCATTCTGAATTGTCGAAGTGCTGCCCATTTTTCTAGAGAGATAAACTCCCAAGCTTGTTCTTCGTGTTCGTCGTTGTTCAAGGTTAGTGTTCATCACGATCTTCCTCACTTTTCATATTTTGCTTCCTAGACTAATGATCTAGTGTTAGGCGTTTGAACACCATTAGATCTTAAGTTAAGTCTCGTTAGGCCCGTGGTAGTAGTTATGAAGAGCTTGAACGACGACTACTACCCCTATGACGACCAGCCCTCCACGAGGTCGCTTGACTACGAGGTGCTCGAGGAGTTTGAGGATGAGATAGAGCGTTTAAGTCCATACAAATCCGGAGAGCCAGTGGACGAGGAAGGCGAGGACGAGGAGTCCGCCTCCTCTTCAAAGGGTGAGGACGTAGGTGCGTCCCGAGTGGTGGACGGGGCGTCCACTTCTGCTGTCATTCCGTGCCCGAGGCCGGTGTCTGCTGTGAAGGGAGCAGCTAAGCCGAAGAGAGTGAGGAGGCCGAAGAGTGGGCCGGGCACTTCCCAGTTGGATCTCACCAACATCTTCCTGATCAAGCCGGAAAGCAGTGCGGCCGACGATCTCGTTGCCCAGATGTACGTGGGGCCGTTCGGGCGGGTTAGGGCACCCAAGCCGACGGACCATGTTCTTCTTCCACCACCGGGGTACTTTGGAGTATACCCGATGAGTTTTGCTAAGGGGTTGAGGTTCCCCCTCCACCCTTTCATTACCGAGTATCTGGACATGGTAGGGCTTACTCCGGCCCTGCTGACGCCGAACAGCTACTCCCTGATGGTGGGGTTTTTGCTCCGGTGTGAGGAGTTGGGCTACAGGCCGACAACGGCCTTATTCATGAATTTGTACCAGATCGGCCGAGGAAGCCACGAGAACTGTGCGGCCTATGCTACTCTTCAACAGCTGTCGAAGAAGAGGAGTTTCACGGATTTGCCTACGTCCATTCATGGGTGGAAGAGCAAGTTCGTGTTTGTGTCCATTGGTGAGAGTGGCACTGAGTTTCCCTCCCTCGGCCACACCGGGAGGTTTAACCTGCATGACCCGCCGAAGAGCTCTATTTTGGACGCTCAGGTGGAGGCTTTCTTGGAAGGGGGGCCGAGGAGCGTGAAGGATTACATCACTGAATACAAGATGGCCGCCCTCGGCTTCGTGAGGTACTATGTCTATGGTGACAAGGAGGATGACCTCCAACTCTGGCCGAGGATGACCACCACCTTTGAGGAGGCCGACGGCCCGGACTTGGGCATTCCTGCTGAGGCCGATGGTAATTCTTTCTTCGGCTTTCTGTCTTTATATTTTGTCCTTTGCCTTACTAATCTGTTTGTGTTTTTCCTTTGTAGATTTTGTCATGGACCGTCGTTCCATGATGGCTATTGCCAAGGCCAAAGCGGCCGAGGAGATTGCTGCTAAGGCGGCCGAGGCGGCCAGACGTGCCGCGGCCGGTGGGAGCGGGGCTACTGTGATGCGGCCCCAAAGCCTGCTCCATCGAAGAAGAAAAGGCCGGCCACTGAAGGTCAAAAGAAGTTAACTGAGGCCGGCGTGAGCGTCTCGAAGAAGACGAAGAGGGCTCCTTCCCCTTCTCCGGCTACTGAGGCCGGTACTCTGACTGTCCCCATCGTGGACGATGGTGGTCCCGTCGTGGACCTTACTGTTGCTGACGATGCTGCCCCAGCGCTTCCTCTCGTCCAGGAACCACGGACGAAGAGGGCCGGCAAGGAGATTGCCGGTGCCACCTACCAGAAGGTGGTAGAATACCCCGTCGGCGGGGGCGTGTTTAATGATCTCGTCCCTGGCCACGTCGTCCTGGCCCAGGCCATGCCGGCCAAAGATCGGGCTTACTTGAAGAAGCTCGGGGACGAGAAGATTTACCAGGGCGGCATGGACCTCTTCGTCCAAGTAAGTTACTGTCCCTATGTTTTTGTCTCTTTTCGTCTGTGTAGAGTCTTTTTGCCTGACCTTTGTTTTCCTTCTGCAGAGTGCCTTCATGCTTATGGAAAGTCATAAGAGGCAGTATTGGGAGATAGCTCGCTTGAAAGGGCTGGAGCAGAAGGCTGCCTCGGCCGACGAGGCGGTAGCTTGCCTTGATCGGCTCCGGGAGGATGCCAAGGCGTTGCAGGCAAAAGCTGATGAAGCCGCCGCGGCCAGGGACGATGCCCTGGCCAAGATCGAGGAGAGCAAAAGGGAGCTCGAGGAGTCCCAAAGGGCGCTTGAGGCCGAGAAGCGCAAGAGCGAGGAGGCCGTTAAGGCGAAAGCTGAGGCCGAGGCCGCCGCTTTGAGGGCTGCTGACGAGGCCGTTGAGAAGTTCCTGGCCGAGGGGTGGAAGGCCGATGAGAGGCTCTCCTGGTGCTACGAGGTGGTGGCCGCCAGGCTTGAGAGTTGGGGGATGAACTCCCCCGCCGGCCGGGAGTATTTCAGCCGAGAGATGTCGGTGTATTATAACCTGGGCCAGGAGCGGATGCAAAGGCTCCTGTGTCGGCGGCTATCCCGGGCGTTGAAGGCCATGAATTACACGTTTGGGTGGGCTAGACGGAACCTGAAGCTGCCGAAGCTGATGAAGGATCCAGAAGAGCAGGCCAAGCTTCCGCTGTCGGAGCGAGAGTCCCCCATAGAAAGCTCCGGCCTTGGCGAGCCGGATTATACTGAATTTGATTTCTTAGACGATGCCTCCAGCGCCGCAGCCGCTGCCGGCCAAGAAGCTGAGGCCGATGAGGGAGCTGATGAGGTTGAAGAGCCAGCCGCGGATGAAGGTGTCCCGGAGGCTTGATCGGCTATTCCCTGTTGTAATTAGCTTTTCAATTTTTTGCCAAATGATGTAACGGCCGAAGTGTCCCCCAATTGTAATGAACTTGACTTATCAATTGAAGAAATTTTTGCTGTCCTTTTCGGCTTTGAATCCCTTGTATGCTTGTTTGCTTTTTGTCATTTGTTGAAATTTTTTCTAAGTGTCAAGGTCCCAACTTGGGTCACCCGCGAGTGTCCGCTACGTCCGTGAGGTTGGCCTCCCTGTCCGGTAGTCTGGTCGGCCTATTTATCTTTGCTTTACTATCATAACACTTAGGATTTTTTTTCAAAAATTTCCCAAGTGTTTTTGGGTCCATGCAGCTGCTGTCTTTACGGCCTAGTGGCTTGATCGGCCTGGACGTAGTTTCATCACACTTAGGAATTTTTCCAAAAATTTTCTAAGTGTTTTGGGATTACGTGTAGTTGCTACCCTTCCGGCCTGGTGGCCTTGTCGGCTTGACCGGTGGTCCTTGGCTACCATAACACTTAGGATTTTTTCAAAAAATTTCCAAGTGTGTTGGATCCACGAAGTTGCTTTCTTTTCGGCCTGGTGGCCTTGTCGGCCTGACCGGTGCTCCTTTGCTGTCATCATAACACTTGGGTGCTTTCCTTTTGCCCTTGATCGTGGTGTCCGCTACGTCCATGGGGTTTAGTCTCTACCCATTATTGGCAAATGGTTGGGGTGATTTGCTAAGTGTTGAACTAGTGTCATTGTCGGCCTGCATCCCTGTGTTGTGGCCGATAAGGGCACCTTCACCATAGTCTTGTGGACTTTGAATTTTTCCCAAGTACATATGCAAGGCGTAGGTAGCTAACGGCTTTGTAGTATACTGGTGCCCGCTTCGGCTAGAGTTCCCTCATTTGAGTACTTAGATAATTTCCTAAGTAAATGTTAGGCATTTACTTCTTTGCGGTGCCGCTGCCGGCCAAGGTCTTGCTTGTGGCCGATGAGGGTGCTGGATAAGGAATGGTTTGTCCAAGGAGATGGTCCTGCCTTCGTCGGCTAGCCATGGATCCAGTGCATGCGTCGGCCATCCGAGGTGCTGTGGCAAGTAGGGGTTGTTTCTTGATTGCTTGATCCTTTCGCGGGTGTGATAAGTGCCCGCTTCGTCCTGGTCATCCTCAGGATTGCGATGCCTTGTTTCATACCAAGCGTTGGTGCCTCAAAGGACTATGTCCGATGAAGGTCACCTCTCGCTTGTCACCCAACCGATGCGGTTAGGGTTTTGTAGGCGTGTGTTTCGGCCTTGATTATTCCCTTGTAGTGTGTGGACGTGTCGTCCATGTTATCTGTCAGTGGTACTACACTTGTGTTCTACTGATATGTACTTGGCCTAGTTGGGCCTGAGTTGTGGGGATTTCATTTTTTCATTGCTCGAGGCCGGCAAGTGTGCGCGGCCGTCGGCTTCCCTCTTTTTCCCTTGTATATATATATATATATATATATATATATATATATATATTTTCCGTTTCGGGGGGTATCCTTCTTTCAGGCTTCGGCCGAAGGGTGTGCTCGTCCTTCGGCCGGTTCGGACTTCGTTTATAACGTCTGTGGTCTCAGGGCGGGTCCCGTCGCCTATTTATGACGCGGGCTAGACTTTTGGTCGGTTTCCAACGGCTGTCGTTGCCCATCCCTGAGTTTTGGGATTTTGTCATCTCGGCCATGATTTCAGGCCTGTCGTCCTGCGTTCTGGCGCGTGGACGACGCGGTGAGCTTCCCATTTCAAGACGTGGGCCGTTTGCGGGCTCTCGTCCTGGGGACATCGTCGGCCATACCTGAGTGTTTCACTTCTAGGCTTACGGGGCCAGGACGATGTGCTCTCTCAGCTAGGCCTGAGCCCTTCGTTGATACAAAATACAATGGAGTGCCTGAGCTTGTCGCTCGTAGGCTGCAAATGCAAGGGGCCATGTCGGCCAAACCTGAGCCTTTTCGCTCTAAGGTGGCCGACGAGGGCACCTGCTAATGTTTTACTTTGAATTTCCAGAGAAAAAATCAGAACATGATTTTATTCATAAGTGGCTCGAGGCCGAGGGTGGCGTTCAATCAGTAACCCGTTAAGGGGTGAGGGCTTCGCCGTCTACACCTCCTTCGGATTACTGATAAAACTTCACCAAATGGTGTACATTCCATGTTCGTGGTACATTGGACCCATTCGGGCGTTTAAGCTTGTAGGTGCCGGGTTTGACCACGGCACTGACGATGTAGGGCCCTTCGTACTTCAATGCTAGCTTGCCACCCTCTGTCGGCTGGCTTGCTTCCCTTCGGCGGAGGACGTAGTCCCCCACTTGAAATTCCCGGGAACGTACCTTGGCGTCATAGTATGATTTTACTTGACGCCGGTAGTTCTCTGCTCGGACGTAAGCTTGCTCACGCCTCTCATCGACCAGGTGCAGGTCAATCTTCATGTTTTCTTCGTTGGCGTCAGGCTCGTATTGTTCCACCCGTCGGCTGGGGATGGCAACTTCCGTGGGCGCCTTTGCTTCAAAGCCGTAGCACAAGGCGAAAGGCGTTTCACCTGTCGCCCTCCTCGGCGTGGTTCTGTAGCACCACAGGATGTTGGGGAGCTCGTCGACCCAACTACCTCCTGCGGCCTGGAGTTTCTTCTTCAGCCCATCCATGATTGTTCTGTTGGCGTTTTCGACCTGCCCGTTGCCCTGAGGATAGGCAACGGAGGAGAAACGGTGCCTCACCCCAAATTCCCGGAGGAGCTCCTGGAAAGGGACTGCCTCGAACTGGGTGTCGTTGTCTGATATAATCTCATGGGGGACGCCAAAGCGCGTGATGATGTTCTTGTAAACAAATTTTTGGCATCTGGCCCCCGTGATGCTGGCCAAGGGTTCTGCCTCGACCCACTTGGTGAAGTAGTCGATGGCGACGATGATGTAGCGGTTATTCCCGGCGGCTCTGGGCAGGGGGCCGACCAGGTCGATCCCCCATCTGGAGAATGGAATTGCGGTGCTGACAGGGGCGTAGTTGACAGCTGGCCGACCAGGGGCCTTCTGGAGCACCTGACATGTGGTGCACTTCCTGGCCAGGTCGGCGCAGTCGCGTGCCATCGTCGGCCAGAAGAAGCCCTGGACGACGAGACGCCGGGACATGCTGAAAGGGCCCTGGTGTGAGGAGCAGACGCCACAATGAACTTCTTCCATGGTTGTGTCGGCCTCGTCCTGGTGGAGGCACCGGAGGAGGGTGCCATTATAGGATCGTTTGTAGAGTTTGCCATCTTCGATGGTGTAGCTTGGGGCCCTGAGTTTGGCAAGTTTGGCCCTCTCCTCGTCCGGGGGCAGCTCCCCCGTTGTGATGAAGGTGGCGATGTCGGAGATCCAGTCCTCTGGTCGCTGTTGGACGCACAAGACGGGGCTGGCGTGGATGCTGGACATGCTCAACTCCTCGATCTTGGCCAATTGGGAGATGTGCTCCGGGGTGTCCAAGCTGAGCTTGGAGAGGATGTCGGCTTCGGCGTTCTCGGCCCTTGGGATCTGAGTGATCTCATGGGTTTCAAACGCTTTCAGCAATTCCTCCGCCGCTTGTTTGTACTGCTTCATCCGGCCTTCCTTGGCTTCGTATGATCCCTCCACCTGGCCCACTACCAGTTTGGAGTCGCACTTGATTTTGAGGTGCTTGGCCCTGAGGCCGGAGGCGAGTCTGAGACCGCTGAGGAGGGCCTCATACTCGGCTTTGTTGTTGGATACCCTGAAGTTGAAGCGGATGGCGTAGTAAGCTCTGAACCCTTCAGGGGATATGAGGACGCCGCCGCCGCCGCATGATTTCGCGGCCGACGAGCCGTCAGTGAACAGGGTCCACGTATCGTCCGGCTCCGGCCCGGAGTTGGCGACGGCCGTCTCCCTGGCTGTGCATTCAATGACGAAGTCGGCCAAGGCTTGCCCTTTGATAGATGGCCTTGGCTTGATCTCAATCTGAAACTGGCTGAGGAAGATCGCCCATTTCACCATCCTCGAGGAGCTAGTGGGGCTCCTCATGAGCGCGCCAAGAGGCTGCTGGGTCAGCACATGGACGGTGTGGGCTTGGAAATAGTGCCCCAGCTTCTTCACGGTGTGGACAATGGCCAGCACCGTCTTCTCAATGGGGGAGTACCTGAGCTCGGCCTCCCTGAGTGTCTTGCTGATGTAGAAGATAGCCTTCTGCACCCCTTCATCCTCACGGATGAGCACGGAGCTGACGGCCGACGTGCTCACCCCTAAGTACAAGAAGAGGGTTTCGCCGGCTCTGGGCTTGGAGAGCACGGGCGGGGACGACAAGTACCTTTTCAATTCGTCAAATGCTTCCTGGCACTCCGTCGTCCACCTGAAGCTGTTGGCCTTTCGCATGATCTGAAAGAAGGGGAGTGCCCTCTCGGCTGACCTGGAGAGGAACCGGTTTAAGGGCGCCAGGCGCCCCGTCAGTCGCTGTACCTCCTTGACGTTGCAGGGCGGATCCATGTTGATGATAGCCTGCGTCTTCTCCGGGTTTATCCCGATGCCTCTCCGGCTGACCATGTAGCCGAGGAACTTGCCACCCTGGACGCCGAAGGCGCACTTCTTGGGGTTGAGCCGGAGCTTGAACTCCTTCATTATTTCAAAGATTTCCCGGAGGTCGTCGGCATGGGAGGTGGCCTGCCTGCTCTTGACGATCATGTCGTCGACGTACGCCTCCATCGTCCGGCCAAGGACCGCTCTGAAGATCTTGGCCACCATCCTAGTGTAGGTGGCGCCGGAGTTTTTGAGTCCGAAGGCCATGACGAGGTAGCAAAAGATTCCCTCTGGGGTCATGAATGCCGTCTTCTCAGCGTCATCTTCATGCATGGAGATTTGGTGGTACCCTCTGAAAGCATCGAGGAACGACATCAACTCGCACCCCGCCGTCTCGTCCACCAGCTGATCAATGTTGGGGAGAGGGAACGGGTCCATGGGGCACGCCTTGTTCAGGTCAGTGTAGTCAACACACATTCTGAACGTCGGCGGTTTTTGTGCGAGGACGACGTTGGCCAACCATGTCGGGTACTTCACCTCTTTGATGTGTTTGATTGAGAGGAGCATGGCGACATCCCCTTTGACAAAGTCCCGCCTGTCGGCGGACAAGTAGCGCCGCTTCTGTTTGACAGGCGCGGAGGCCGGATCGACGGTCAGCCGGTGAGTGATCACCTGGCGGCTGATGCCTGGCATATCGTCCGGGCCCCACGCGAAGACAACGGCGTATGACCGTAGGACGAGGAGGATGGCGTCTCGTTGGTCCTGGGGGAGTTGCTTTCCGACCCTGAGAACCCGCTCCGGCCGGGAGGTATCCAGAGGGATTTCCTCGACCTCCTCGGCCGGCTCCGCATGTGGCCTCTCCTCGTCCATGGCGACGGCGGCCGTAATGGTGTCTATCCTCTGTCCTTCCCTTTCGGCCGGCCTCATTAGCTTGAGGTAGCAAGCTCTGGCTATCCTCTGATTTCCTCTGGCGTAGCCGATGCCGTCATTGGCGGGGAACTTCAAACATAGGTGCTTCATGGAGATGATGGCCTCCAAGTCCTCCAGTGCTGGCCGCCCCAAAATCAGGTTGTGGGCGCACTGGAGGTTGACCACCATGAACTCCATGTCAATTCTGGCGTGGTGGGGGCCGTCACCGACCTCCACGGGGAGGACTATCGTGCCCTCGGCGTCGATAGAGTCCCCGGTGAAGCCGGATAACGGGGTCTTGATCGGCTTCAGCAAAGCCCTGTCCAGCTTCAGCTGTTTGAAGGTGGCCAGGTACATCACGTTGACGGAGCTCCCCGTATCGATGTAAGTACGGTGGATGATGGAGTCACCGATCTCACATCGGATGACGAGGGCGTCCCTGTGTGATTCCGTACCCGGAGGCAGATCCTTGTCGGTGAAGGTGATCGCCTCCGTTCGCTGCTTCTTCGGCTGGGGGGGAACGTGGGACACCTCCCCAATGTAAAGGGATTGGGCCCATTTCTTTCTCTGAGTGGCGGAGTCCCCCCCAGTGTTTCCACCTACGATGAGGTGGATGTGATTCTTCTTCGGCGGAGGCTCTTCGAAGTCCTCGTCGTCGCTGAGTCTACCAATCTCCCGCTTCTTCGCAGAGGGTTCGCCCCCATGTTTGCCGGTGTTTACCCAAGTGTTCTTGCGTGGGCCACCTTTGACAAACTGGGAGAGTTCCCCTGGCGAATACGGCGCTCGATGGCCTTCTTTAATGTGATGCAATCGTCGGTGTTGTGCGACGAGTTCTTGTGGAACCGGCAGTATGTGCCGCCCTGCTGGATGGCAAGGATCTCCTCGGCCGGCCGAGGAGCCTGCTCGATGAGGCCGTGCTTCTCGGCATAATCGAGGATGGTGCCGACCGGGTGGCGGAGGGTTACCCCCGGCCGTTCCAGCCTCGGCCGCCAGTGGCGGTCTTTCTTACTCTGTCCACCAGAGCCGTGGCGGCCCTGGGCACCCTGGCCGGCCGGGGACGGACCCGGAGCCGGCGAAGGATTTGTCTTCTTGGGGGGATGGCCCCCCTCTCTCTTGTGATTGTGGAGTTCGTCGGCGTCGGCATACAAGCCTCCGCGCTGGAGCGCCTTGGCGTACGACCTCGGGGGGTCGGTGATGAGGCTCCTAGCGTACGGGGAGCTGCGGAGGGCTCCCTGGTACAAGGCGAGGAGGGTGCGCTCATCGGCCCCCTCGACCTCCTCGGTCTCCCTCGTCCACCGATCGATGAATGACCGGAGGGACTCCTTGTGCTGCTGCTTGACGGAGAGGAGGTGGGTGAAATACTTCTTGGCGCGCTTCCTTCCGGCAAAGTGAGTGAGGAAGCGCTGGGCGAGATCCTGCCATGAGTCAATGCTTCCTTCTGGCAGTCCGTTGAACCACTCGTACGCTGGCCCCTCGAGAGTAGAGAGGAACCGACGGCAGAGGTATTCGTCGGACGCGTTCACCATCAGCATGTTGTTCTGGTAACGGCTGAAGTGCTCCTGGGGGTCTGACCGGCCATCGTAGGACTTGATGGCGTTCCCCCTGTACTTCTGGCGTTCCCTCTCCAGGGCGCTAACTTTGTTCATGAGCGCGTTGAGGCCGGGGTCGTTGGAGGCGCCGGCCGTAGGGATGTTGGCCGACTGCTTGGCCTCCATCTGAGCCAGCCTCCTTTCCAGCTGGGCGATGACCTCGTCCCGGGGGTCCCTGTCGGCCGCAGCGGCGCCCGGCTGGTTCCTCAAGCGCTCGTTGTGGGCCGCGTTGATCTGGTGACGCACGTCATCCTCGTGCAACTTCCCCTTGCCCTTGTCCGGGCAGGGCTGGTCCGCTGTCCGGGACACAGACCCCAAACTTTCCCTTGGCGAGCCAGGACGAAGATCACCAATCCGTCCCGCCATCCTCTCCGAAACCGGACGACGGCGCGTGTCACCTAGCCTATTGAAGGTAGAGGCTTTTCCACGCGCTGGGGTCTGCCCGGGCCGAAGAGGGGAAACAGGGTGGGAGTGGGACGACGCCGTGTCCTGGGCCACAACCCCCTCATTGTTGCCTATCTGGACGGCCAACGGTTGAGGATGAGGAGGTGGAGTGACGTTTCCCCCGGTCCTTGGCAAGAGTGCGCTGAGGACGGTGGGGTTCTGAGCTAGGCTGTCGATGATGACCGACAGCGCGGCCTGGACCTGTGGATCCACGGACGGAGAGGCCACGGCCATAGGCTGGGCCGGGGCGTGATCCGTCTTTTCAGCTCGCTTCTTGTCCAAGCCGAGGCGGGCATCAGGGGCGCCGCCGTTGAGTTGGTTGCGGAGGTCCGTTGTGAGGTTGAAGGCCTCCTGGAAGAGGTCCCCTCCGCCGACCTGGTCGGCCGTGGCGTCCTCATCGTGCTCCCTGGGCTCTTGGTCCTCAGGGATGGCTTTGCTGACGAGGTTGCGGTTTGACTTAGTTCTCCCCATGATCAGTGGTTAGCTGTGCTTGGTAGCGACGAAGGGTGCTAACTTGATTGTTCTAGCTCTCAATGAAAGCACCAAATGATAGAGTATATCTAGAGAGAAGTGAGAGCTAGAGAGAGAAGTGCAATAATATGCTTCAATAGAATGATTTTGTCCCCCCTATAACTACTCCCAAAGGGAGTATTTATAGAGAAAATTAGGGTTGGGCTCCCAAGCCTTGGGCTTGGGAGGCCCATTTACAACTGGACCGCTACTGGGCCGAATACAAAGCCATTAATGGGCTGTACAAATGAGTAAGTGTAAAATCCGATTCTGGGAGGTCTTCTTGGCCGACGAGGGCGTGGCCGACGAGGGCGTGGCCGACGAGGGCACGGCTGACGAGGGCACCCGGGTTCCTTGGGCTCGGGACCATAATCCGAGTTGGCTCCTTTTCGGCCGACGGGGGCGTCTTGGCCGACGAGGGCGCCACTCTGTTGTCTTGTGCTCTGTTCTTCCGAGTATGTGGGTCCTGGGGCTCAGACCCATATACTCCATCAAGTATCATGACCTCTGCTCCCATGTATATAATTTAACTTATATGTGAATCTAATATTGTAGTTTTGAAATATGCATTAATATGACATTTTAAAATGAGCATAAACATGTACAAGATGAGCATAAGTAACTTACAAAATGAGCATCGAAAAAATCAAAAACTCATTTAAATTCTCTAATGTGTTAAAATGTTCGTGTGTGCATATTTATTTTACACGTTTCATATAACACAAAACTCATGTTAGTGTTTTTTTTTAAAAAATAATAATAAACTCATGTTAGTAATTAATACGCAATATATAATAACTAATAAATATTTATCTTAAAATAAAAAAATAAAACATTAATACCTAAAATATTTTATAATGCACAAAATAAATAAATTAAGTTAGAATGTTGGTTGAAAAAAGAAAAAAAACTCTAACATTGTATTAATATTTTATATTATACATTTTCATAATAATTGAATTAAAAATTAAAGCTAGAGAAGAATGTCGGCTATTACCCTCTAATTTAGAGTTAATTACAAAAATGTCGGTTGTACCATGCCTTTGGTATGGTCGGCCGAATGATGTAATTTATCATTTATAGTGGTTGAGATGCCAAAATGTTAAAAATGGACTCTGCTCATTGAAAACGGTGTTTAGGTTCTTATTTTTCTGCATCACAACCTCCTCAATAAAATACACTCAACATTTTTTTACATTTAAATTTAGTAAAACATTAATTAAATTGTTCTGAGTAATATTTCCATTTAACTTTTTCCCCCGAATAATTATGAAATAAAAAATACACATTTTGATGTAACAATAAATAAATTTCAATAAAAAAATTCAATGTTTTTCGGTTAACAAAAATGTACTTAGTTCAAGTAAAGTTCGATTATGAAATACTCAGTTATTTGTGAAGGTTTCATGAATCAAAAATTTGTGTTTCGTGTTTTTTGGGCTCAAGAAAACTTCAACAGTTAAAATTTGAGATTATTTTCATTTTATATATTACATAACATATTGATGTCATATCAAAGATCATAAAAATTAATGAATTTTGATGTATTTTTGAAAGGTTTGGAAAACAAAAAAAATGTCATAAGAGTTTAAAACAATTTGGGATTATAATGACGTCTGTGTGGAACCCGTAGTAGCCAGCCCTCTTTTCCTTCTTTTTTTCTTTTCCCATGTAATCCCGCCCTCTATTTTAAGTATTTTTAGAATTAATTACATATTCATGATTAAAATGAAAACTTTTTACAAATATGTGTTTACTAAAATTAAGTTACTATAACACTTATAGTCATATTTTTGTAAATAATTTTTATTTTAGTTATATTTATGTAAAAAAAAACCATATTTTTGCTCCTCATCCTCTTTCTCGTTTAATCCCCTTTTTAATCCTCCACTAAACCGAATTAATAGTAAAAGAATTCCATCTATCATGTTTTGACCCCTAATCCTACACCATCTAAAAAGTTTCGCTATTCCCCCATGTACAAATACAATACACCCGTGGAAGTGGAAGCGACTATACCTTTGAATATCTCCCACTTATGTATGTATGAAGCAAAAACAAAATTAAAGACAAAAGTTAGAAAAAGAGAGTAATGCACGGTCGCACGCAGAGAAAAACTTACGAACAAAGCTGGGAAGAAATATTGACAACAACCTTTTAAATTAGAAACAATTACAAAAAATAATCAGGTGTACGATGAACACTGTACACTCAGACATACAATATAATTTACGAAGAAGTATCGGTGCAAAGGATATTTTAAAATAGTACTTGATGGATTACCGACCTGGGAATAGCCAGAATCCGAGAATATGGGAGAGACCGAAAAGTAACAACAAGTTTGCAAAGAGAATTTCGGATCACTTTCCTCAAGCTGGAAAGTGATATTTATAATGAGGGAGAAATACTTGGCCAACAAGTAAAATGATGATATTCTATTGTGGTGAAGACACGTGTCACACTTGTCTAACAGAATAAATGTGCTGGTCTAATGGTATGACGACGCGTGTAAAGGTGATTGGAGAGATAATTAGGACAACTGACTGATTGGTACTGTGTGTAACAGAATTGTACCAGAACACACGTGTGCCATCCATATTATTCTTAATACCTAATTGTCGGAGTGATGTGGCCTCCGCATAGCGCTGGTGACGTGGCGGTAGCTTGCGCGATACTTGATTGTTGAAATGTCTAAGTCCACATTTGGTTAGTCAGACCCCGAGCTCTATGAGGTCAGAGCTCGGGCACAGTGAGCTTATTCAAGAGGATTTTATCCTGGTCTCCAGTTTGCCTGGTGGTGGTCATTTCTTTATATTCGTTGATTCCCGTTGACTTGTGTCTGTGTTCGAGCTCAGATCTGATACCGACCTCGGTGTGCTCGAGATCGACCTCAGATTTGGCGTTATCCTGGTGATCTGAGAGTCCGGTGTTGCGCCGATCTCGGGTGGGTCGAAGTCAACCTCAGCAGAATACTGACTTAGCGTTTCTGGAGACTTCCTTTGCATGTGAATGTTTGATACCCGTGGAGTATACGATAATATACTCCATCACTACGAATATAATTTTAAATATGCGTGAAGTTATAAACTCAAACCTATCAAAATTTACAAAAGTTTAATATATTCTAAATAATTGACGTGACAAATCAAATATTATACGGAGTACATAGTAATATGCACTTTAAAATGGTACTTGAAAAGTTTTGGTGCTCCCCCGTGGAAATGGAAGCGACTGTAGCTTTGAATATCTCCCACTTATCTTTCTTTTCATCCTTTTTACCTCAAACTGAATCAAAAGGATATACGACCAACACATGTGGGGGACCGATCCCCAACCCACTCACCTTGCATAGAAAAGTACTCCCCATCTTCCTCCCCAATAGCCCCCCTTTCCGCCGTGTCCTACCTCCGCCTACCGTGACAGTGGCCGCAAAATCAGAACCGCCTCCACACCATCTCTGGAATCACCGCTCCGAGGATGGCGAGGCTTGTGGTAGAGGTGCTGGAAGCAAGTGATCTCATGCCCAAGGATGGGCAGGGCTCCGCAGATCCATACGTGGAGGTGGAATTCGATGGGGAGCGCCAGAAGACGAAGGCGAAGAACAAGGATCTATGCCCTCACTGGAATGAGACGCTTGTTTTCAGCGTCAATAATCCCTCCGTCTTGTCCACTGAGACCATTGAGGTATGTGTCTATAGTGCAGTTAAAAATGGCCTTAACCCCAAGTTTCTTGGCAGAGTTAAGATTTCTGGCGTTTCTGTTCCATCTTCTGAGTCTGAAGCTGAAATCCAGTCATACCCACTTGATAAAAGGGGCCTCTTTTCTCATATCAAGGGTGAAATTTCGTTGAAAGTCTATGTTTTGCCGGGTCTGGGTACTAATAATCCCGGTCCTGACCAGAACCCCCACCACCACCTTCCGCAGCCCCAGGATTTGAATTTTGAGACTGAAACGCCGTTCAGCACTGATGGTGCGGGCGGCACAGAAAGTAGAGATATCCCTCTCCCTCCACCCCCATTGCAAGAAACCAAAACCATCAACTCGTTCAATGACGAGACTGAATTTAAGAAGAAGAATAAAAAGAATAAGAAAAAAGAAGCACCGCCACTAAGGACCTTTTACTCCGTGGGTACAGGTGGTGGTCAACACCCTCCGCCCCCTCCTCAACCGGCAATGGCTATGGTCCAGCCCCGTGTAGATTTTATGAAAGCAGGGCCAATGCCACCTAGCTCAATCCATCAGATGCAAGTGCCACCCGGTCAGAGGCAGGAATTTGGGCTGGTCGAGACTAAACCTCCTCTTGCTGCAAGAATGGGTTATTGGGCTGGGAAGGACAAGACGGCATCCACTTACGATCTGGTGGAGCAGATGTACTTCTTATACATACATGTGGTCAAGGCAAGAGATTTGCCCGTGATGGATCTCACGGGTAGTCTCGACCCGTACGTTGAGCTCAGAGTTGGGAATTACCGGGCCAGGACAAGGCACTTCGAGAAGAACCAGAACCCTGTCTGGAACGACACTTTTGCTTTCGCCAAGGAGAACATGCAGTCTAACATCATTGAGGTGGTCGTGAAGGATGTAGATTTCCTGAAGGATGATTTCGTGGGGAGAGTTGCATTTGATATCATGGAAGTTCCACTTAGGGTTCCCCCAGACAGTCCCTTGGCTCCTCAATGGTACAGACTAGTGGGTAAGAGAGGGGAGAGGATCTTCCAAGGAGAGATCATGCTTGCTGTTTGGATGGGTACGCAAGCTGACGAGGTCTTCCCAGACGCTTTACACTCCGATGCTTATGGGATTAGTCCAAGCAGCTTAGCGAACACGAGATCCAAGGTGTATTTCTCTCCCAGACTCTTCTATCTAAGGGTCCATGTCATCGGGGCCCAAGATCTGGTCCCTGCGGACAAATCGCGAATGCCGGAGGCGTTCGTGAAAGTGCACCTTGGTCATCAGTCAAGGGTCACTAGACCCTTCCAGAGACACATTAATCCGATGTGGAACGAGGAGATCATACTCGTGGCTTCCGAGCCTCTAGATGAGTTCTTAACAGTAGATGTTTTCGACCGGGTTGGGCCTGGTAAGGATGAAGTGATCGGGCGGGTGATGATACCGGTCAGAGAGATTCCACCCCGTGCGGGGGAAATCAATAAGCTTCCTCCTCCCAAGTGGTTCAACCTCCAGAGGCCTTTCCTAGGAGGAGGAGAGGATGACGACAAGAAGAGAGAAATGAGATTCTCAAGCAAAATCCACCTCGTCCTCTGCATGGATGTGAGTTACCACGTTCTTGACGAGTCGACTCATTTCAGCAGCGATCTTCAGCCGTCCTCCAAGCTGATGAGGAAGCCTAGTATTGGGATTCTAGAACTGGGTATTCTGAATGCCCAAAATCTGCAGCCGATGAAGGGCAAAGACGGTAGACTCACGGATGCTTACTGTGTGGCAAAGTATGGGAACAAATGGGTACGGACGAGAACGGTCCTCAACAACTTGAGTCCCCGGTGGAACGAGCAGTATACTTGGGAAGTGTTTGATCCTTGTACTGTCATAACAATTGGCGTGTTTGACAATTGCCAAATCCACGGGAAAGAGGATCCGAGGGATCAGAGAGATCAGAGGATTGGTAAGGTGAGAATCAGGCTATCAACTCTTGAGACCGACCGTATCTACACCCATTTTTACCCGTTGCTTGTCCTTCAACCACCGTCTGGCCTGAAGAAGCACGGTGAGCTCCATTTAGCCGTACGGTTCACTTGCACAGCTTGGGTCAACATGGTGGCTCAATACGGACGACCATTGCTTCCGAAGATGCATTACGTGCAACCGATCTCGGTCCGACACATCGATTGGCTTCGCCACCAGGCGATACTCTTGGTCGGGGAAAGGCTAGGCAGGGCAGAGCCTCCCCTTAGGAGGGAGGTGGTTGAGTACATGTTGGATTCGAACTACAATGTGTTTAGCCTCAGGAGAAGCAAGGCTAACTTCTTTCGCATCATGTCGCTTCTCAACGGGGTTTCAGCAGTCTGTAGATGGTACTCCGGGATTTGCTACTGGAGAAACCCGTTCACGACCATCCTTGTCCATGTCTTGTTCTTGATCCTCGTATGCTACCCGGAACTCATCCTCCCAACGGTTTTCCTCTACTTATTCGTGATCGGGCTATGGAACTACAGGTTCAGGCCACGGAACCCGCCAGCGATGGATGCGCGGATTTCACAAGCGGACACCACCAACCCGGATGAGTTGGATGAGGAGTTCGACACGTTCCCGACGTGTCGGCCAATGGAGGTCGTAAGGATGAGGTACGACAGGCTGCGGAGCGTGTCGGGGAAGGTGCAGAGTGTGATTGGGGATTTGGCTACTCAAGGGGAGAGAGCTCTATCCATATTGAACTGGAGGGATCCCAGGGCCACAGCCATATTCATCATCTTTTCGTTGATCTTGGCTGTTGTTCTTTATGTCACTCCATTCCAAGTGGTTGCACTCCTCATCGGCCTCTATTTACTTCGCCATCCGCGCTTCAGGAGCAGGCTCCCGTCGGTTCCAGTCAACTTCTTCAAGAGGTTGCCATCCAAATCTGATCAACTGTTGTAAAGGGAGAAGATTGTAATTGCATATCCAATCTCTCTTAGACTCTTAGTGTATTATTCTACTGTTGTAACATATGGATGTTGTTCAGTAAATGATGAATGGAATAAGACTGTACGCGGAAGCATAAAAATATTCTCTAGCAGCTATTTTGGGAACCAAAATCGACTTAGATTTGGAACGTAAGGATAAACAAAATGGGACGTGGGTGTCATTTTATTTAGTTATTTTTCATTGATTCCACCGCATTGTCTTTTGATAATTGTTTAAATTTAATATTCATGTAATATACTTGGAATTTTTATACTATTCACACAAGACTATGATTTTCTACTAATATATATAGTCAAACAATTACGTATAAAATGTTAATAAATTTTTATTAATGTAAATTTCAATAATATTAACTTTTTATCAAGTTAATTAATACGTAATTAAATATAATTACAGTGAGAGTTGTATGTTGGTAAACGTGAAAGTCAAACCGTAGCAATTTTAAAAAACGGAGGATAGTATTATGGAGTATTAAATACCACGTAATCGATTACTCCCTAATAAATTGTGGTGTTCTAGGCAATGTTCTAGCGTTGTGAGATGTGATAAGTAGGGGTGCACCCGGTTGGCGGCCTGGACCGGAAGGGGCCCCCACTGTGCGGGACTGAACATGGTCCGGTTTTCTAGTTTTGGGGTTGGATTGGGTACCCGACCGGATTCTGGGTGATCTTAGGCTTGAGTAAGGGGTTAGGGGACCGGACCTGGCGGTCTCGATTCTTGTCCCAACAATAAAAAATTTTTGTTTTTTAAAAGTCAAGGGTGGGGAACTAGCCATTTAATAACTATAGGGTATATTCTATGGTACCCATAAGGTATCATACATTTGTCCACATGGATCAATGAAAATATAGCAGTTGAGTTATTTAAATCTAAATTAGAAATGATAAAGTGATGTGGTCCAATCAAATGAATGATAGGTACGGTACTCCATTTTTTAGAAAGGTACCGGAGTTGTCACCTAACTATAGAGCGTGGTGGAGGGGATTGGATGTAGGGGGCCACAACTTTTTCTATAAATACCTAACTATTTTATTCATTTTTTTCTACAATTATACTTCTACTCAATCTATTTACTCTCAAATTCTCAATGGGTCCGAGGAACCGAAAACTGAATCGAAATAACCTGAACCGCAAGTCCGCAACCAAAACAACTGAACCGCAATAAACCGAAACCGAACTCAAAAAACCGAACCAAACCGTAGTTGTTTGGTTTCGGTTTCGGTTTTCACATCTCATAACCAAACCGAACCAAATAAACTGAATTTTTAAAACTTGTTATTTTATTTATTAATCATTATGTAAAATTAATGTTTGATACTAGATTTATTATGATTTGCAAGATATTGACATTTAATATTTATTGTTTAATTAAGTGAAACACTTGTACATACACTTAAGTCTATTGTTATAATACTAATATGTTGATATTTTAAATCGTAATTTATATTTTTTTTGTGCATGACAATGATATTTTGTTGATATATTATATGTTATGTTGTTTGTTATCACATAAGTAGTAATTTTGTATATTGAGCAAATATGTATTAATATAAACTTTGCTTTAAACAACATAGCAGAAAACGTGAAACTTTAGAGTATAAATATCCTTGTACAAAAAGAAAGTAGAATAAGTTATTTACTAATAAAATTTTAACTTGCAAATACACTGTATATAATTCACAAATAAACTCATGCGTTTAATTAATTTAGAAAATGTTTAAATTGGTATACACGTGCTCTCTAGTTCATTGTTTGGAAGTGCATTTGTTTCTTCTCTCTTTTTTAAGTATGTATGTTTTTGTATTGTATTACTATTAATAATAGTTTGATGTAGTTTATTTTTTTGTTTTTGTTTTCCGATTACTACTTTTCTAATCAACAAAAATATATTAGTAAAAACCGAAAACCCGAAACCGAATCGAAATGAACCGAATCAAACAAACCGTGGTTCCATATTTTTGAGCATAAAACCGAACCAATTTTTTTACTTTGATTCAGCATTTGGTTTTAGATGAAAATCGAACCGTTTCAACCGAACCCCCCCCCCCCCCCCCCCCCCAATCTCTAATCCTACATTATTCACATTTACACTTTCATATTTAATAGGGAGAACTATCAAATAAGCCATCGAACTTTCATAAAAAATGCAAATAAGCCCTTTTATAAGAGGCTCTGTCCGACCATCGCCATTTGGGGCGGTTTTCGGTGGTATTTTTTGATGAAATTCTTTGAGTATCTTCTTCATTAAGTATAGTTTACTCATACCAAATTTTAGCTAAAAATTCAATCGGGAGGCAGTCAAATGAATTTTTTAAGATAACTGCGCAGTTAGACAGCGCAATATATTTCAGAAAATCATTTGACTGCCTTCTCGATTGATTTTTTAGCTGAAATTTGCTACGGGTAAACTAGACTTAATGAAGAAGACACTCAAAAAAACTAATCAAAAAATTCCACCGGAAATCGTCCCAAATGGCGACAGCCGGACAAACCTCCTGTAAAAGGGATAATTTACACTTTTTATGAAAGTTCGAGGGCTTATTTGATAGTTCTCCCTATTTAATATATTCATACTCATAGACTTTCATATTTAATATATTCATTTTATAATTATTTATAATCTCTAATCCTACATTTCTACTCCTACCTAGCCATCTTTAATATAATCATATTACAATTATATTTATATAGTTAATTAGTTCCTACATTTTTAATATCCTATATAGTTTGTAGTGTATACATTTGATAGAGTATATCTCTTAGATTCTAGAGAGAAGTGAGAGCTAGAGAGAGAAGTGCAGTAATATGCTTCAATAGAATGAATTTGTAACCCCTATAACTACTCCCAAGGGGAGTATTTATAGAGAAAATTAGGGTTGGGCTCCCAAGCCTTGGGCTTGGGAGGCCCATTTACAACTGGACCGCTACTGGGCCGAATACAAAGCCTCTAATGGGCTGTACAAATGAGTAAGTATAGAATCCGATTCTGGGAGGTCTTCGTGGCCGACGAGGGCGTGGCCGACGAGGGCACGGCCGACGAGGGCGCGGCCGACGAGGGCACCCGAGTCCCTTAAACTCAGGACCGTAATCTGAGTTGGCCCCTTTTCGGCCGACGGGGGCGTCTTGGCCGACGAGGGTGCCACTCTGTTGTCTTGTGCTCTATTCTTCCGGGTATGTGGGTCCTGGGGCTCAGACCCATATACTCCATCAGGAGTCCCCCACTCTCTAAGCTGAGACGTAGACGAAGTGAAGGAGAGTAGATTTCTGTGTTTTGTTGCTTTTGGCCGACGCGAGTATTTCCAGGCCGTTAGCCGTTGCGGCGTTGGCGTTGTTTCCTCTTTGGTGATCCTGTTCCTCGCTGTGGGCGGGGAGGCCGTTGTTTCCTTAATTTGTTTTGGGACGATGAGTGTCCTTCTTTCAATGGTGGACGTTGAAGGCGCGCTTTCCCTTTCCTGGACGTTGGTGGTTGAGGTTCATGTTTGGGCATGTGTAGCCGTTGAGGTTGTTCCTTGCTTTGAAGACGATGGCCTCGTTTCCTTTGTGTGGCCGATGAGGGTGTTTGCGCACTCCTTTTGGCCGTTGCTGGTTGGCCTTCGTGTTTTTGGCCGAAGGGCCCGTCAAGATTATCTGTTGGCAGAGGACGATGAGTGTCCTTGCCTCTAGTGGCTTGTTGGCCGATGAAGTTCCGTTGTGCTGTATGGATGATGTGGCCATGTTTTGTGGTTACCTTGTTCGCACTGTTTTGTTTTGTTGAGGCCGGTGTAGTCCCCCAGTCCCCCACTGCTTCAGGCCGAAGAGTGTGAGGGGTGAAGGAGTTGCTTGAGTCCCTGGCCGAAGCGGTCTCGCCGTAGTCCCCCTGAATCCAACTCTCATGGCGATTTTCTGGCCAAGGTAACCCTGTGGGAGAACCCTTGTGCGCAGATCGCTTGTAGAGAGTTATCATCAAGGGTTATTACGGGGAGCCGAAGGCTGTGGGCTATTTGTCCCCTTTGTTCTGTGGCCATTACGTTCCTGGCCGTTGCCATCCGTTTATTGTTTGGCATGTGATCTTGGTGAGCAAGTGGGACGTTGTGGGTGCTTGCTGGAAGTTGTAAAGCCGCTGAGCGTGTGTAGGCCGTAGGGTCTGATTTGCCGGTGGGCCGTTGATATGGGTTGGTCCTGGCCCGTTGGTGACGTGGTGCCCCCCCAGTGGTGGCCGTTGATGTGGCCATTGGGGGAGTGCCACGTGTAGTGACCGTTGGTGGGGGGGTCTATAAATACCCCTTCCCCTCCGACGAAGAATCACATTTGCATTCTGAATTTGTCGAAGTGCTGGCCGATTTTCTAGAGAGAGAAACTCCCAAGCCTGTTCTTCGTGTTCTTCGTTGTTTGAGGTTAGTGTTCATCACGATCTTCCTCACTTTTCATATTTTGCTCCGTAAGTAGTTGATCTAGTGTTAGGCGTTTAAACACCTTTAGATCGTAAGTTCTCCGTAAGCCCGTAGTAGTAGTAATGAAGAGCTTGAACGACGACTACTACCCCTACGACGACCAGCCCTCCACGAGGTCGCTTGACTACGAGGTGCTCGAGGAGTTTGAGGAGGAGATAGAGCGTTTAAGTCCATACAAATCCGCGGAGCTGATGGACGAGGGAGGCGAGGACGAGGAGTCCGCCTCTTCTTCAAGAGGTGAGGACGTAGGTGCGTCCCGAGTGGTGGACGGGGCATCCACTTCTGCTGTCATTCCGTGCCCGAGGCCGGTGTCCGCCGTTAAGGGAGCCGCCAAGCCGAAGAGAGTGAGGAGGCCGAAGAGTGGGCCCGGCGTCTCCTACTTGGATCTCACCAACATCTACCTGATAAAGCCGGAGAGCAGTGCGGCCGACTATCTGGTTGCCCAGATGTACGTGGGGCCGTTCGGGCGGGTTAGGGCGCCCAAGCCGACGGACCATGTTCTTCTTCCACCACCGGGATACTTTGGAGTATACCCGATGAGTTTTGCTAAGGGGTTGAGGTTTCCTCTTCACCCTTTCATTACTGAGTACCTGGACATGGTAGGGCTTCCTCCGGCCTTGCTGACGCCGAACAGCTACTCCTTGATGGTGGGGTTCTTGCTCCGGTGTGAGGAGTTGGGCTACAAGCCGACGACGGCATTATTTATGAATCTGTACCAGATAGGCCGAGGAAGCCACAAGAACTGTGCGGCCTACGCTACTCTTCAGCAGCTGCCGAAGAAGAGGAGCTTCACGGATTTGCCTACGTCCATTCATGGGTGGAAGAGCAAGTTCGTGTTTGTGTCCACTGGTGAGAGTGGCACCGAGTTTCCTCCCTCGGCCACACCGGGAGATTTAATCTGCATGACCCGCCGAAGAGCTCTATTTTGGACGCTCAGGTGGAGGCTTTCCTGGAGGGGGGGCCGAGGAGCGTGAAAGATTACATCACTGAGTACAAGATGGCCGCCCTCGGCTCCGTGAGGTACTATGTTTATGGTGACAAGGAGGATGACCTCCAACTCTGGCTGAGGATGACCACCACCTTTGAGGAGGCCGACGGCCCGGACTTGGGCATTCCTGCTGAGGCCGATGGTAATTCTTTCTTCGGCTTTCTTGTCTTTATGTTGTGTCCTTTGCCTTACTAATCTGTTTGTGCTTTTCCCTTGTAGATTTTATCATGGACCGCCGTTCCATGATGGCTATTGCAAAGGCCAAAGCGGCTGAGGAGATTGCTGCTAAGGCGGCCGAAGCGGCCCGCCGTGCCGCTGCTGGTGGGAGCGGGGCTACTGCTGACGCGGCCCCAAAGCCTGCCCCGTCCAAGAAAAAGAGACCGGCCACTGACGGCCAGAAAAAGTTGACCGAGGCCGGCGTGAGCGTCTCTAAGAAGACGAAGAGGGCTCCTTCCCCTTCTCCGGCTAGTGAGGCCGGTACGCTTACTGTCCCCAGCGTGGGCGATGGTGGTCCCATCGTGGACCTTACTGTTGCTGGCGATGCCGCCCCAGCGCTTCCTCTCGTCCAGGAACCACGGACGCAGAGGGCCGGCAAGGAGATCGCCGGTGCCACCTATCAGAAAGTGATAGAGTACCCCGTCGGCGGGGGCGTGTTTAATGAGCTCGTCCCCGGCCACGTCGTCCTGGCCAAGGCTATGCCGGCCAAAGATCGGGCTCATTTGAAGAAGCTCGAGGACCCGAAGATTTATGAGGGCGGCATGGATCTTCTCGTCCAAGTAAGTGATTGTCTTTATATTCTTGTCTCTCTTCGTCTATGTAGAGTTTTTGCCTGACCTTTGTTTTTCTTATGCAGAGTGCCTTCATGCTTATGGAAAGCCATAAGAGGCAGTACTGGGAGATAGTCCGCCTGCAAGCGCTGGAGCAGAAGGCTGCCTCGGCCGACGAGGCGGTAGCTTGCCTTGACCGGCTCCGAGAGGATGCCAAGGCGCTGCAGGCCAAAGCTGATGAGGCCGTCGCGGCCAGGGACGTTGCCCTGGTCAAGCTCGAAGAGAGCAAAAGGGAGCTCGCGGAGTCCCATAGGGCACTTGAGGCCGAGAAGCGCAGGAGCGAGGAGGCTGCCAAGGCGAAGGCTGAGGCCGAGGCCGCCGTCGTGAAGGCTGCCGATGAGGCCGTCGAGAAGTTCTTGGCCGAGGGGTGGAAGGCCGATGAGAGGCTCCCTTGGTGCTACGAAGTGGTGGCCGCCAGGCTGGAGAGTTGGGGGATGAACTCCCCTGCCGGCCGGGAGTATTTCAGCCGGGAGATGTCCGTTTACTACAACCTGGGCCAGGAGCGGATGCAAAGGCTCCTGTGTCGGCGGCTATCCCGGGCGTTGAAGGCCATGAATTACACGTCTGGATGGGCTAGACGGAACCTGAAGCTGCCAAAGCTGATGAAGGATCCCGAAGAGCAGGCCCTGCTTCCGCTGTCGGAGCGGGAGTCCCCCATAGAAAGCTCCGGCTTCGGCGAGCCGGACTACACTGAGTTCGACTTCCTTGATGATGCTACCAGTGCTGCACCTCATGTCGGCCAAGAAGCTGAGGATGAAGAGGGAGCTGATGAGGCCGGTGAGGCGGCCGCAGATGGAGGTGCCCCCGAAGCTTGAGTGGCCATTTTTGTAATTAGCTTTTCAAATTTTTGCCAAGTGATGTAACGGCCGTAGTGCCCCCCAATTGTAATGAAATTTATCAATCGAAGAAATTTTTGCTGTCCTTTTCGGCCTTGAATCCTTTCTGTGCTTGTTTGCTTTGTCATTTCAATTCTATAAATTGTCTAAGTATCAAGTCATAACTTGGGTCACCCGCGAGTGTCCGCTACGTCCGTGAGGTTGACCTTCCCGTCCAGTAGTCTGGTCGGCCTATGCCTCTTTGCTTTACTGTCATAACACTTAGGATTTTGTTTCAAAAAATTTCCCAAGTGTTTTTGGGTCCATGTAGCTCCTGTCTTTACGGCCTAGTGGCTTGATCGGCTTGGACGTAGTTTCATAACACTTAGGAATTTTTCAAAATTTGTCTAAGTGTTTTGGGATCCACTTAGGTGCTTTCCAGGCGTTGGCATCCTTATCGTCCTGGCCTTGGATTCATCCCAGGTGTTTTATCCAGGGCCGTTGTCGGCTTGTATCCCTGTGTCCTGGCCGATAAGGGCACCTTCACCATAGTCTTGTGGACTTTGAATTTTTCACCAGTACACATGTAGAGGTGTAGGTGGTTAACGGCTTTGTAGTATGCTGGTACCCGCTTCGGCTAGAATTCCTTCATTTGAGTACTTAGATAATTTCCTGAGTAGAAATGTCAGGTGTTTACGTCTTTGCGGTGCCCTTGTCGGCTGGCTTGTGGCCGATGAGGGTGCTGGATAAGGAGTAGCTCGTCCAAGGAGATGGTCCTGCCTTCGTCGGCTAGTCATGGTTCCAGTGCCTGCGTCGGCTATCCGAGGTGCGGTGGCAAGTAGAGGTTGCATCTTGATTACTTGATCCTTTCGTGGGTGTGATAAGTGCCCGCTTCGTCCCGGTCATCCTCCGGTTTGCGATGCTTTGTTTCATACCAAGCGTTGGTGCCTCAAAGGACTATGGCCGATGAAGGTCACCTCTCGCGTGTCACCCAACCGATGTGGTTAGGGTTTCATAGGTGTCGTCCATGCTGCCTGTCAGTGGTACTAAACTTGTGTTCAACTGATATGTACTTGGCCAAAATGGGCCTGAATTGTGGGGATTTTATTTTTTCATTGCTCGAGGCCGGCAAGTGTGCACGGCCGTCGGCTTCCCTCTTTTTCCCTTATATATATTTTGTTTGTTTTTTTTTTTTTCGTTTCGGGGGGTATCCTTCTTTCAGGCTTCGGTCGAAGGGTGTGCTCGTCCTTCAGCCGGTTCGGACTTCGTTTATAACGTCCGTGATCTCAGGGCGGGTCCCGTCGCCTATTTATGACGCGGGCTAGACTTTTGGTCGGTTTCCAACGGCTGTCGTTGCCCATCTCTGAGTTTTGGGATTTTGTCACCTCGGCCATGATTTCAGGCCTGTCGTCCTGCGTTCCGGCGCGTGGACGACGCGGTGAGCTTCCCGTTTCAAGACGTGGGCCGTTTGCGGGCCCTTCGTCCTGGGGACATCGTCGGCCATACCTGAGTGTTTCACTTCTAGGCTTTCGGGGCCAGGACGATGTGCTCTCTCAGCTAGGCCTGAGCCCTTCGCTGATACAAAATGCAATGGAGTGCCTGAGCTTGTCGCTCGTAGGCTGCAAATGCAAGGGGCCATGTCGGCCTGAGCACCTGCTAATGTTTTACTTTGAATTTCCGGAGAAAATAAAATCAGAACATGATTTTATTCATAAGTGGCTCGAGGCCGAGGGTGGCGTTCAATCAGTAACCCGTTAAGGGGTGAGGGCTTCGCCGTCTGCACCTCCTTCGGATTACTGATAAAACTTCACCAAATGGTGTACATTCCATGTTCGTGATACATTGGACCCATTCGGGCGTTTAAGCTTGTAGGTGCCGGGTTTGACCACGGCACTGACGATGTAGGGCCCTTCGTACTTCAATGCTAGTTTGCCACCCTCTGTCGGCTGGCTTGCTTCCCTTCGGCGGAGGACGTAGTCCCCCACCTTAAATTCCCGGGAACGTACCTTGGCGTCATAGTATGATTTCACTTGACGCCGGTAGTTCTCTGCTCGGACGTAAGCTTGCTCACGCCTCTCATCAACCAGGTGCAGGTCAATCTTCATGTTCTCTTCGTTGGTGTCAGGCTCATATTGCTCCACTCGTCGGCTGGGGATGGCTACCTCCGTGGGCGCCTTCGCCTCAAAGCCGTAGCACAGGGCGAAAGGTGTTTCACATGTCGCCCTCCTCGGCGTGGTTCTGTAGCACCACAGGATGTTGGGGAGCTCGTCGACCCAACTACCTCCTGCGGCCTGGAGGTTCTTCTTCAGCCCCTCCATTATTGTTCTGTTGGCGTTCTCGACCTGCCCATTGCCCTGAGGATAGGCAACGGAGGAGAAACGGTGCCTCACTCCAAACTCCCGGAGGAGCTCCTGGAAAGGGGCTGCCTCGAATTGGGTGCCGTTGTCTGATATAATCTCCTGGGGGACGCCAAAGCGTGTGATGATGTTCTTGTAAACAAATTTCTGGCATCTGGCCCCCGTGATGCTGGCCAAGGGCTCCGCCTCGACCCACTTGGTGAAGTAGTCGATGGCGACGATGATGTAGCGGTTGTTCCCGGCGGCTCTGGGTAGGGGACCGACCAGGTCAATCCCCCATCTGGAGAATGGAATTGCGGTGCTGACAGGGGCATAATTGATAGCTGGTGGACCAGGGGCCTTCTGGAGCACCTGGCATGTGGTGCACTTCCTGGCCAGGTCAGCGCAGTCGCGCGCCATCGTCGGCCAGAAGAAACCCTGGACGACGAGACGCCGGGACATGCTGAAAGGGCCCTGGTGTGAGGAGCAGACGCCACAATGAACTTCTTCCATGGCGGTGTCGGTCTCGTCCTGGTGCAGGCACCGGAGGAGGGTGCCATTATAGGACCGTTTGTAGAGTTTGACGTCTTCGATGGTGTAGCTTGGGGCCCTGAGTTTGGCGAGTTTGGCCCTCTCCTCGTCCGGAGGCAGCTCCCCCGTTGTGATGAAGGTGGCGATATCGGAGATCCAGTCCTCTGGCCGCTGTTGGACGCACAAGACGGGGCTGGCATGGATGCTGGACATGCTCAACTCCTCGATCTTGGCCAATTGGGAGATGTGCTCCGGGGTGTCCGAGCTGAGCTTGGAGAGGATGTCGGCTTCAGCGTTCTCGGCCCTAGGGATCTGAGTGATCTCGTGGGTTTCAAACGCTTTCAGTAACTCCTCCGCCGCTTGTTTGTACTGCTTCATCCGGCCTTCCTTTGCTTCGTACGATCCCTCCACCTGGCCCACTACCAGTTTGGAATCGCACTTAATTCTGAGGTGCTTGGCCTTGAGACCGGCGGCGAGTCGGAGACCGCTGAGGAGGGCCTCATACTCGGCTTCGTTGTTGGATACCCTGAAGTTGAAGCGGATGACATAGTAGGCTCTGAATCCTTCAGGGGATATGAGGACGACGACGCCGCCGCATGATTTCGCGGCCGACGAGCCGTCAGTGAACAGGGTCCACGTGTCGTCCGGCTCCGGCTCGGGGTTGGCGACGGCCGTCTCCCTTGCTGTGCATTCGATGACGAAGTCGGCCAGGGCTTGCCCTTTGATAGATGGCCTTGGCTTGATCTCAATCTGAAACAGGCTGAGGAAGATCGCCCATTTCACCATCCTCGAGGAGCTAGTGGGGCTCCTCATGAGCGCGCCAAGAGGCTGTTGGGTCAGCACGTGGACGGTGTGGGCTTGGAAATAGTGCCCCAGCTTCTTCACGGTGTGGACGATGGCCAGCACCGTCTTCTCAATGGAGGAGTACCTGAGCTCGGCCTCCCTGAGTGTCTTGCTGATGTAGAAGATGGCCTTCTGCACCCCTTCGTCCTCACGGATGAGCACGAAGCTGATGGCCGACGTGCTCACCCCTAAGTACAAGAAGAGGGTTTCGCTGGCTTTGGGCTTGGAGAGTACGGGTGGGGACGACAGGTACCTTTTCAATTCGTCGAATGCTTCCTGGCACTCCGTCGTCCACTTGAAGCTGTTTGCCTTGCGCATGATCTGGAAGAAGGGAAGTGCCCTCTCAGCTGACCTGGAGAGGAACCGATTCAAGGCCGCCAGGCGCCCCGTCAGTCGTTGTACCTCCTTGACGTTTCGGGGCGGCTCCATGCTGATGATAGCCTGCGTCTTCTCCGGGTTTATCTCGATGCCTCTTCGGCTGACCATGTAGCCAAGGAACTTGCCGCCCTGGACGCCGAAGGCGCACTTCTTGGGGTTAAGGCGGAGCCTGAACTCCTTCATGATTTCAAAGATTTCCCGGAGGTCGTCGGCGTGGGAGGTGGCCTGCCTGCTCTTGATGATCATGTCGTCGACGTACGCCTCCATCGTCCGGCCAAGGACCGCTCTGAAGATTTTGGCCACCATCCTAGTATAGGTGGCGCCGGAGTTTTTGAGTCCGAAGGCCATGACGAGGTAGCAAAATATTCCCTCTGGGGTCATGAATGTCGTCTTCTCAGCGTCATCTCCGTGCATGGAGATTTGGTGGTACCCTCTGAAGGCGTCAAGGAACGACATCAACTCGCACCCCGCCGTCTCGTCCACCAACTGATCGATGTTGGGGAGAGGGAACGGGTCCATGGGGCACGCCTTGTTCAGGTCAGTGTAGTCAACACACATTCTGAACGTCGGCGGTTTCTGTGCGAGGACGACGTTGGCCAACCATGTTGGGTACTTCACCTCTTTGATATGTTTGATCGATAGGAGCATGGCGACCTCCCCTTTGACGAAGTCCCGCCTGTCGGCGGACAAGTAGCGCCGCTTCTGTTTGACGGGCGCGGAGGCCGGATCGACGGTCAGCCGGTGAGTGATCACCTGGCGGCTGATGCCGGGCATATCGTCCGGGCCCCACGCGAAGACAACGGCGTATGACCGTAGGACGAGGAGGATGGCGTCTCGCTGGTCCTGGGGGAGTTGCTTTCCGACCCTGAGAACCCGCTCCGGCCGGGAGGTATCCAGAGGGATTTCCTCGACCTCCTCGGCCGGCTCCGCATGTGGCCTCTCCTCGTCCATGGCGACGGCGGCCGTGATGGTGTCTATCCGCTGTCCTTCCCTTTCGGCCGGCCTCGTCAGCTTGAGGTAGCAAGCTCTGGCTATCCTCTGATTTCCTCTGGCGTAGCCGATGCCGTCATTGGTGGGGAACTTCAAGCATAGGTGCTTCATGGAGATGATGGCCTCCAAGTCCTCCAGCGCTGGCCGGCCCAAGATCAGGTTGTGGGCGCACTGGAGGTTGACCACCATGAACTCCATGTCAATTTTGGCATGGTGGGGGCCGTCACCGACTTCCACGGGGAGGACTATCGTGCCCTCGGCGTCGATAGAGTCCCCGGTGAAGCCGGATAACGGGGTCTTGATCGGCTTCAGCAGAGCTCTGTCCAGCTTCAGCTGCTTGAAGGTGTCTAGGTACATCACGTTGACGGAGCTCCCCGTATCGATGTAAGTACGGTGGATGATGGAGTCACCGATCTCACATCGGATGACGAGGGCGTCCCGGTGTGACTCCGTACCCGGAGGCAGATCCTTGTTGGTGAAGGTGATCGCCTCCGTTCGCTGCTTCTTCGGCTGGGGGGAACGTGGGACACCTCTCCAATGTAAAGGGATTGGGCCCATTTCTTTCTCTGAGTGGCGGAGTCCCCCCCAGTATTCCCGCCTACGATGAGGTGGATGTGATTCTTCTTCGGCGGAGGCTCCTCGAAGTCCTCGTCGTCGCTGAGCCTACCAATCTCGTGCTTCTTCGCAGAGGGTTCGCCCCCACGTTTGCCGGTGTTTACCCAAGTGTTTTTACGTGGGCCACCTTTGACAAACTGGGAGAGTTCCCCCTGGCGAATAAGGCGCTCGATGGCCTTCTTCAATGTGATGCAATCGTCGGTGTTGTGCGACGAGTTCTTGTGGAACCGGCAGTACGTGCCGCCCTGCTGGATGGCCAGGATCTCCTCGGCCGGACGAGGTGCCTGCCCGATGAGGTCGTGCTTCTCGGCATAATCGAGGATGGTACCGACCGGGTGGGTGAGGGCTACCCCCGGCCGTTCCAGCCTCGGCCGCCAGTGGCGGTCTTTCTTACTTTGTCCACCAGAGCCGTGGCGGCCCTGGGCACCCTGGCCGGCCGGGGACGGACCCGAGGCCGGCGAAGGATTTGTCTTCTTGGGGGGATGGCCCCCCTCTCTCTTGTGATTGTGGAGCTCGTCGGCGTCGGCATACAAGCCTTGGCGTTGGAGCGCCTTGGCGTACGACCTCGGGGGGTCGGTGATGAGGCTCCTGGCGTACGGGGAGCTGCGGAGGGCTCCCTGGTACAAGGCAAGGAGGGTGCGCTCATCGGCCCCCTCGACCTCCTCGGTCTCCCTCGTCCACCGGTCGATGAATGACCGGAGGGACTCCTCGTGCTGCTGTTTGACGGAGAGGAGGTGGGTGAAATACTTCTTGGCGCGCTTCCTCCCGGCAAAGTGAGTGAGGAAGTGTTGGGCGAGATCTTGCCATGAGTCGATGCTTCCCTCTGGCAGTCCGTTGAACCACTCGTACGCTGGCCCCTCGAGAGTAGAGAGGAACCAACGGCAGAGGTATTCGTCGGACGCGTTCACCATCAGCATGTTGTTTTGATAGCGGCTGAAGTGCTCCTGAGGGTCTGATCGGCCATCGTAGGACTTGATGGCGTTCCCCCTGTACTTCTCAGGGATGGGGGCCGAGAGGACCCTGTTGGTGAAAGGGGTCCTAGTCCTGACCTGGATGATGGGGTCACCCCGCCCTTCGGCTAGCTCCGTCTCCAGGGTGCTGACTTTGTTCATGAGCGCGTTGAGGCCGGGGTCGTTGGAGGCGCCGGCCGTAGGGACGTTGGCCGACTGCTTGGCCTCCATTTGAGCCAACCTCCTTTCCAGCTGGGCGATGACCTCGTCCTGGGGGTCTCTATCGGCCGCAGCGGCGCCCGGCTGGTTCCTCAGGCGCTCGTTATGAGCTGCGTTGATCTGGTGACGCGCGTCATCCTCGTGTAACTTCCCCTTGCCCTTGTCCGGGCGGGGCTGGTCCGCTGTCCGGGACACAGACCCCAAACTTTCCCTTGGCGAGCCAGGACGAAGATCACCAATCCGTCCCGCCATCCTCTCCGGATCCGGACGACGGCGCGTGTCACCTAGC
The DNA here is from genome assembly GCA_945859875.1 of Cuscuta europaea. Classification (NCBI taxonomy): domain Eukaryota; kingdom Viridiplantae; phylum Streptophyta; class Magnoliopsida; order Solanales; family Convolvulaceae; genus Cuscuta; species Cuscuta europaea. Next base: position 5,548,914 of record CAMAPE010000052.1, on the reverse strand, counting down.
CTATTAAAGGCAGAGGCTTTTCCACGCGCTGGGGTCTGCCCGGGCCGAAGAGGGGAAGCAGGGTGGGAGTGGGACGACGCCGTGTCCTGGGCCACAACCCCCTCATTGTTGCCTATCTGGTCGGCCAGTGGTTGGGGATGAGGAGGTGGAGTGACGTTTCCCCCGGTCCTTGGCAAGAGCGCGCTAAGGACGGTGGGGTTCTGAGCCAGGCTGGCGATGATGACCGACAGCGCGGCCTGGACCTGTGGATCCACGGACGGAGAGGCCGCGGCCATAAGCTGGGCCGGGGCGTGATCTGTCTTTTCAGCTCGCTTCTTGTCCAAGCCGAGGCGGGCATCAGGGGCGCCGCCGTTGAGTTGGTTGCGGAGGTCCGTTGTGAGGTTGAAGGCCTCCTGGAAGAGGTCCCCTCCGCCGACTTGGTCGGCCGTGGCGTCCTCATCGTGCTCCCTGGGCTCTTGGTCCTCAGGGATGGCTTTGCTGACGAGGTTGCGGTTTGACTTAGTTCTCCCCATGATCAGTGGTTAGCTGTGCTTGGTAGCGACGAAGGGTGCTAACTTGATTGTTCTAGCTCTACACGAGAGCACCAAATGATAGAGTATATCTCTTAGATTCTAGAGAGAAGTGAGAGCTAGAGAGAGAAGTGCAGTAATATGCTTCAATAGAATGAATTTGTAACCCCTATAACTACTCCCAAGGGGAGTATTTATAGAGAAAATTAGGGTTGGGCTCCCAAGCCTTGGGCTTGGGAGGCCCATTTACAACTGGACCGCTACTGGGCCGAATACAAAGCCTCTAATGGGCTGTACAAATGAGTAAGTATAGAATCCGATTCTGGGAGGTCTTCGTGGCCGACGAGGGCGTGGCCGACGAGGGCACGGCCGACGAGGGCGCGGCCGACGAGGGCACCCGAGTCCCTTAAACTCAGGACCGTAATCTGAGTTGGCCCCTTTTCGGCCGACGGGGGCGTCTTGGCCGACGAGGGTGCCACTCTGTTGTCTTGTGCTCTATTCTTCCGGGTATGTGGGTCCTGGGGCTCAGACCCATATACTCCATCAACATTATATTAATATAATTTAATATATACAAGAAAATACATACATACATACATACATACATACATACATACATACATACATACATACATACATACATATATATACACACACACACAAAAAAGTATATATATGTGTGTGCGCGCGCACACATAACATAACATAACTGATGGATGGGTGTACCCGGGGTAGTTTATCCGAGGGGTTATTGCGGGGAGAGAGTAGAGAGAAGTCAGAGCAAAAGTAAGAGAGAGAATATGTATTGCTGAGAATGTATTGAGCCTGGTTTACAAATGGGGAAAGGGGTGCTATTTATAGCAGCAATAAATGCTAGATAGGGACATGTGTCGACATTCTAGCGGTCGAGGGTCACCTCAACCGGGTGGCACTGGCATTCGCATGTGGCCGCATTAAATGTGGTGGTTGGATGCGACGTTTGTACCTTGTACGGTGATCCAGCGCATGTGGAGAGGAGATTCTGTCTAGGAAGGCGCCTTCGGCCACAGATGATTAGCCGAAGGCTCCTCACACCGGGGGCACCCTAGTGTCGAGGGCTTCAGGTGTCGTAGGCTACTGTTTTTCGCCGTTTTCTCCTCGTGACTTCGTTTGCCTGAAATAGCTGCTCTGTGAGAATTTGAGCCTTCGGCCAAGGGGCTGGCGTGTATGCTTGAGAGGCTAAGTTCTTCTATCCTTGCGATTTTAGAGATGTGCTCGGGGATTCATCCGAGAGTTTTGATAGAATATCGGCCTCAAAATTTTGAGCCCTCGGTATTTGGGTTAGAGAGTGTGCCTCAAATACCTTAAGCAACTCCTTGGTTGTCTCCTTGTACTGCTTCATTCTTCCTTCTTTGGCCTCATACTCCCCGGAGATTTGGCCCACGACAAGCTTGGAGTCACACTTGACGTGGATCATTCTGGCCTTCATGTTTGCTGCCAGCCGAAGGCCACTAAGGAGGGCCTCATATTCCGCTTCGTTGTTGGAGACTTTGAAGGAGAAGCGGATAACATAATAGGCTCGGAAGCCTTCGGGTGTGATGAGTACTACCCCTCCCCCGCATGCTTTGGCTGCGGAGGAGTCGTCGGTGTAAAGGGTCCACCAGTCGTCTGAGGGCACCGAAGGCTCCTCGTCGGTGGCTGATCTTGTCGTGCATTCCGTCACAAAGTCAGCCAGGGCTTGGCCCTTGATGGCAGGCCTCGGACAGATGTCAATGTTGTATTGGCTGAGGAAGATGGCCCATTTTACCATTCGTGAGGAGCTGGTGGGGCTCCTCATCAATGCGCCGAGGGGTTGGTGAGTGTGGACCTGGACCAGATGGGCCTGAAAGTAGTGGCCAAGCTTCTTCACAGTCCAAACAATGGCTAGGACTGTCTTTTCCGCGGGGGAGTACCTGAGTTCGGCCTCCCTGAGGGTCTTGCTAACATAGAAGATGGCATGTTGGACGCCATCTTCATCCCGGATGAGAACTGAGCTGATGGCAGCCGGGCTGACTCCAAGGTAAAGTATAGGGTTTCCACCACCTTGGGTTTGGAGAGCACAGGGGGTGAAGATAAATATTGTTTTAGCTCGTCGAAGGCCTCCTGGCATTCTGAGGTCCATTGGAAGCTGGCGGTCTTCCTCATGATCTGGAAGAAGGGTAAGGACTTCTCCGCCGATTTGGATAGGAAGCGGTTGAGGGCTGCCAGGCGGCCCGTCAACCGTTGGACCTCTTTCACGTTGTGTGGGGGCTCCATGTTGATGATGGCCTAGATTTTCTCAGGGTTGGCCCCAATACCCCTTCGGCTCACCATGTAGCCTAAGAATTTGCCTCCTTGCACGCCGAAGGTGCATTTCTTCGGGTTTAGCCGAAGGTTGAACTTTTGCATGATGACGAAGATCACCCGGAGGTCGTCAGCATGGCTTGATGATTGTTTGCTTTTGACGATCATGTCGTCAACATAGGCCTCCATGGTGCACCCTAGGACGGCTTGAAAGACCTTGGCCACCATCCGGGTGTAAGTGGCACCGGAATTCTTCAGGCCGAAGGCCATGACCAGGTAGCAAAAGATGCCTTCGGGAGTCATGAAAGCTATTTTTTCAGCGTCTTCCTCATGCATGAAAATTTGGTGATATCCGCGGAAGGCGTCGAGGAATGACATGATCTCGCACCCTGCCGTTTCAGCCACCAATTGATCAATATTTGGTAGAGGGAAGGTGTCCATAGGGCATGCCTTATTGAGATCCGTGTAATCCACGCACATGCGGAAGGTGGGTGGTTTCTGTGCGAGGACTACGTTCGCCAACCATGAGGGGTATTTCACCTCCTTGATGTGCTTGATGGAGAGGAGCATGGCGACCTCCTTTTTTACAAAATCCCTCCTCTCGGCCGAGAGGGGTCTTCTTCGCTGCTGTATAGGTTTGGCCGAAGGGTTCACCGAGAGGCGGTGGGTGATGACCCTTCGGCTGATTCCGGGCATGTCCTCCGGCCCCCATGCAAAAACAATGGAGTAGGCGCAGAGGGCTTCAGTTATGCCGGTCTTCAAGTCTTCGGGGAGCTTGGCTCCAATCTTCAAGACTCTCTTCGGCTTGGCCGGATCGAGCACAAAGTCTTCTACTTCCTCGGCGGGTTCAGCCCTCGGCCTCTTCTCTTCCTTCTCCACGGTTCCGGTGATGGTATCAGCACGAAACTCGTTCTTACTGACCTTCTTCGTCACTTGAAGGTAGCAAGCGCGGGCAAGTTTTTGAATCCCCCTTGAATAACCGATGCCTCCTTCGGCGAGGAACTTGAGGCACAGATGCCTCATGGAGATGATGGCTTCGAGGTCCTCGAGGGCGGGTCTGCCGATGATGATATTGTGGGCGCAGTCGATGTTGACGACGACGAACTCCACTTCGAGCTTGGCTCTATGGAGCCCGTCGCCGAATAGTCTCGGGAGGGTTATGACCCCCTCGGAATCAACGGTGTCTCCGGTGAAGCCGGCAAGAGGGGTCTTTATGGGCCGAAGGGACCCCCTCTCCAGATGCAACTCTCTGAATGTGCTGAGGTACATTACATTGACGGAGCTGCCCGTGTCAATGTAAGTTCGATGAATGATGGTGTTGTTTATTTCGCTTTGGATCACCAAAGCATACCCGTGAGGAGAGGAAGCAGGGGGGAGATCGGCGTTTGTGAATGTGATGGGCTCCTCCCTCAGCCACTTTACTGGGGGCATATGAGTGACTTCCCCCAAGTATAGGATTGAGCCCACTTCTTCCGCTGGCTGGTGGAGTCCCCCCCGGTGTTACCTCCAGTGATCATATGGATGTGGCGCTTCTTCTCCTGGTAATGAGGGTACTCCTCCTCCTCGTCAAGGTTCCCAATCTCCCTTTTCTTACCCTTTGGGTCGCCGAGGGGGGTGGTGTTTGGGTTGACCCAAGCGTTTGCTTTCTTAGGGGGCCCCTGGTAGTGAGGGGTCCCTTGAGGCGGAGGGCCTCTGATGAATTGGGATAGGTGGCCTGCATGTATCAACCTCTCAATGGCCGTCTTCAGCTGATGGCAGTCGTCGGTGTTGTGCCCTTGGTTGAGATGGAACCGACAGTAAGGATAATTGGGGTTGATGGCATATACCTCTAGGGGTGCGCGAGAGTCGCGCTCCACTAGGCCCCTCTCCTCGGCGAAGTCTAGGATGACACTGAAGGGATGTGTTAAGGGAGTCCGAGGGTACTCCAAGAGAATGGGCTGGGTCCAAGCCTTCGGGTTTCCCTTGTAACCTCCCCCGGGCTTGGCTTGGCCATGCCGGGGGCGATCACTTGGGGGTGCCGAAACCTTGGGTTGATTTGGGGGAGCCCCCGGGCCCCGGTTGCCTTTGTCATCTGGCCGAGGGCGTTGCTGATCAGGGTTGTGATGGCACTTTTCCACCTCCTCGGCCTCGGCGTACCGGTCCCCCCGCTGTAGGGCCTTTATGTAATCGCGGGGAGGTTCGATGATAAGGCTCCTTGAAAAGTTCCCGGGGCGAAGAACCGTTTGAAGGAGGGCCAGGAGGGTCCCATCTTCAGCGACATCAACTTTATCCGCCTCCGTCCTCCAGCGTTCCAAGAAGTCCCGAAGGGTCTCCTCCTTCCTTTGTCTTACCGTTAGTAAGTGGGAGAAGTGTTTCCTTGACCGGCGCCTCCCTGCAAACTGTGTCAAGAAGTGTTGGGCGAGTTCTTGCCATGAATCGATGCTGCCTTCGAGCAATCGGTTGAACCATTCGTACGTTGGTCCCTCTAAGGTGGAAAGGAACCAACAACACAAATATTCGTCCGATGCCCCCACCATCATCATACTGTTTTGGTATCGGCTGTAATGCTCCTGGGGGTCTGTTTTTCCCTCATAGGGCCTGATGGGTTGCCCCTAGGGTTGGACTCGGGTCCGGGCCGGGTCCGGGTCCGGGTCGGGCCTAGGCCCGGGCGGGCCGGCGGGTCAGAAATGGTGGACCCGGGACCGGCCCGGGTAACCACCAGGTTCGGTCCGGGTTCGGGCCGGGCCCATTATAATTTTTTTTTTGTTTTCCTCTTCCTAAGTAACCCCCCTCCCACCCCCAACCCCCAAACCACCCCAAATGGCCCAAAATACCCAGCCCAACCCAAAACTTTAAAAAAAATTGCAAAAAAAAAAAAATTGTTTTTGGCCCGAACCGGGCCCGGGCCAGGCCGGGTCGGGCCTTGTTTTGGGTGACCCGAGCCCGGACCGGAAAACCCACGGGCCGGGCCTACCCGGACCGGTCACTGATCGGGCCACCGGGTCGGGCCGGGCCGGAACAGTACCGGTCCCGGGCCGGTTCCGGGTCGGGCCACCCGGCCCGAGTCCATACCTAGTTGCCCCTGGTATTTTTCCAGAATTTGGGCCGCCAATACCCTTGGGGTAAATTGCGTCCTAGTCCGGAGTTGGGTGACGGGTTCCCTAGAGCCCTCGGCTATTCTCTTTTGCATCTCCTCCATTTTGGCCATCATGGCCTCATATTTGGGATCTGCATGAGGGGTGGTGACGGCGGTTTGTGCTCGATGGGCCTCCATCTCATCAAGCCGGCGCTGGAGGGCCACAATGATCTCGTCCTTGGGATCCTTCGGGAGGGCCTCCGCCCCCTGCGAACGAACACGGGCCGAGTGGGCCTGATTGATTTGATGTCTCGTGTCATCGGCATGGAGTGGTGCCTTGCCTTTGTCCTGAGGAGGACACCTTTCGTCTGCCCTAGAGACGGATCCGCCACTTTCTTGAGGCCTTTGGAATGCCTTCCCCCTGAGGCGGTCTTGGACCCCTCGGCGGTCTTGCGCCCCTCCGAGTCTCTCGAGGGCGGAGGTCTGGGGCCTTTCTTTGTTTGTGCCATGGCGGTCCGGGATTGGACCTCCTGAGAGGTGGTGTCCTGGGCCACGACTCCCTCGTCGTTCCCCATCTGAAGGATAGGTTTCGTGAGGGGGAGTGGTGGCGGGAGCGGTATGGCGTTCTCCCCGACCTGTGGTTGAAGGGACACCAGAGTGCCGAAGGCACCCGACATGGCGGAGAACGCCGATTGCACATCAATAGTAAGGACCGGAGGGCTCACTTAGTTTTTGCTCCGGTCCTTCTTCCTGGCCTCGATGCCAAGGCGGGCATCGGGGGCATTTTGTTGGATCTGAAGGCGTAAATCGACAACCGTCTGGTCCAACCTGGCGATGACGCCGCCCTCGGGAGCCTTGTTAGAGGCTTCGAGGACGTCGACTTCGCTGAGGGACATGTTCCTGTCCTCATGAGTCTTGGATTGGACACGGGTGTTTCTTCCCGCTCTGATAGGTGTTTTTAGCTGAACGGGAGGGTTTCTTACTTGATTGTTCGAGCTCTCAACGAGAGCACCAAATGATGGATGGGTGTACCCGGGGGTAGTTTATCCGAGGGGTTATTGCGGGGAGAAAGTAGAGAGAAGTCAGAGCAAAAGCAAGAGAGAGAATATGTATTGTTGAGAATGTATTGAGTCTGTTTTACAAATGGGGAAAGGGGTGCTATTTATAGCAGCAATAAATGCTAGATAGGGATACATGTCGACATTCTGGCAGTCGAGGGGTCACCTCAACCGGGTGGCACTGGCATTCGCATGTGGCCGCATTAAATGTGGTGATTGGATGCGACGTTTGTACTTGGTACGGTGATCCAGCGCATGTGGAGAGGAGATTCTGTCGAGGAAGGCACCTTCGGCCGCAGATGATTAGCCGAAGGCTCCTCACACCGGGGGGCACCTGTAATACCCGAGATTAATTAAAGAGGATTAATAGTACTACTCATACCAACAAGGTGCATCTCCTTTTAAGGGAGCTCATTAGCCAAGAACTCCAAAGTTAAGCGTGCTTGCATGGGAGTAGTCTTGGGATGGGTGACCCCCTGGGAAGTTTCTCAGGTCGCGCACGAGTGAGGACAAAGTGCGCGGAAAAGGCTAGTGGCGATTTGTGAGGACAGTACTAGAGGTCAAAAGTAACTACCTCAGGGCGTACGGGGCCGAGGTGTTACAAATGGTATCAGAGCAACCCTGCGACAGTGTGTTGACCCGTTGGATATCGGGCGGGCACTTAGCGGGGCAAGATTCTGGGGTTTGATTGAGATTGGTTTAAGGACGCAACGAGGACGTTGCGATCCTAAGTGGGGGTGATTGTAATACCCGAGATTAATTTAAGAGGATTAATAGTACTACTCATACCAACAAGGTGCATCTCCTTTTAAGACAGCTCATTAGCCAAGAACTCCAAAGTTAAGCGTGCTTGCATGGGAGTAGTCTTGGGATGGGTGACCCCCTGGGAAGTTTCTCAGGTCGCGCACGAGTGAGGACAAAGTGCGCGGAAAAGGCTAGTGGCGGTTTGTGAGGACAGTACTAGAGGTCAAAAGTAACTACCTCAGGGCGTACGGGGCCGAGGTGTTACAGCACCCTAGTGCCGATGTTTTTCGCCGTTTTCTCCCCGTGACTTCGTTTGCCTGAAATAGCTGCTCTGTGAGAATTTGAGCCTTCTGCCAAGGGGCCGAAGGCGGCTGCGTGGGCAGCGTGGGCCCCCTGTTACTTGGGGCGCTGTGATTTGAGCCTGTCGCGCTTCCTGGGTCTGTTAGGCCTGTATTAAAGTAGTAGGAATCTATGGGCCGGGGGTCCCTGGACCATATACTCCATCAATAACATAACATAACATAACATAACATACACAATTATACACTAAATACACTTCATCATATTAGTTACATTTTCATATTATTTACATTTGCATTTGCCTCATTATAAGATTCGTTATACTATAATTTAAATTTTACTTGCAATTTTTAAATAGTCACATTTGAATATTAGTTGTGTTTTAAGATTACTAACATCTTAATTTTTGTTACATTTTAATAGTTGTTACAATTTAATATTGATACATTTTAGTAGTTGTTACTCCGTATAATTTAATTAGGGGTGAGATCGGTCCGGTCCGGATGAGGTTTTTGCTAAATCCGGAAATTACCCGTAAGGTCTCGGGTTATGAAAATTCGAGACCGAAACAAAGCCCACTATATTCGGTCCGAGTCGGGTTTTTTGTAGCCCGGGTTCGGTCCGAGTTCGGGTTGGGTTGGTTAAAGCCCGAATGTGAAATCATCTCATTTTTCTTTTATATTTTAAAATCTATTTTCAAATAAAATTAATCAAAAGTACAAACCGCAAATAATAACATAAATATTAGTCTCCAAAATCACCAAGAATTCAAATCCAAAGAAGACAATTATCATAATATTTTGTTTAGGGAAATTACCCAAAATATGAGTAATTGAGGTTTGGAATTCCAAAATAGGACTACTATATTTTTCTTTCCGAAATACGAGTTGTTAATGCCATGTATGAAAAATATTGCCATAATTGAAAAATATTGTCATTAATTATAACTAATACTATCATGTTAAATGCACTGTACTGCAACTATTTGGCAGTCACGTCTACAAGATGACAGTAAATACTGCCATGTTAATCATATTTCGGGAAAAAAACATATAGTAGTCCTATTTTGGAATTCCAAACTCCATTTACTCCTGTTTTGGGAAATCTCCCTTTTGTTTAAGATGCATGAAAATAAATAATATGGGTTTTATATTCATGTTAGGAAATAAAATTATGGATAAAAATGTAACTAAAATTACTATAAATATGTTTTCATGGTCATTACGGTAGGTAAATTTAACATATTGTAGTCACTAGAAGTTATTAAGTCGTTTTTTCATCCACCGTGATTATAATCATATATTAGGAATTAATTTATAATTTATATTGGTGTATTATATTGAATTTATATTAAAGTTAATTGTTTCAGGTTTTTATCGGTCCGGGCCGGGTTATATATTTAAGGGCCCATTAATGAGCCTGAAATTTCAGGTTCGGTCCGGGTTTTTTTATTCGGACCGGTCAAAAAGAAAAAAGTCGGGCCATATCATAATTCGGTCTGGACCAAGATCGATTTCAGGGTTTCGGTTGGGTTTTTCCCACCCCTAAATTTAATATTACCCACATTGATACTAGTGACATCTTTATATTTGTTACATTTTAGGATTTGTTAGGATTTAATATTAGCCACATTAACATTAGTGACATCTTAATATTTGTTACATTTTAGTGGTTGTTAGAATTTAATATTAGTGACATTTGAATATTTGTTACATTTTAGTGGTTGCTAGAATTTAATATTAGTGACATTTTAATATTTGTTACATTTTAGTAGTTGTCAGAATTCAATATTAGTGACATATTAATATTCGTTACATTTTAATAGTTGTTACAATTTAATATTTCATACATTTTAATAGTTGTTACAATTTAATATTACCCACACTAATATTAGTGTTATCTTTATATTTGTTACATTTTTAATATAAGAAAATAACTTTAAATAATACCAACTATCACTCATAAACCAATAATAATACATACTTTGAAAGTGATTTAAATAATACCATCTATTTGAATATAAAAAATAATAATATGAAGTCGTTTTTCATCGAGAAATCAAGTCATTTAAGGCATTAAAAACTAATATGTAGTAGCAAACTCACAAATAAATGATATTTGGAAATACAATCATTTACGGAGTATTTGATATTTTGATACTAGTTTTTATTGAATTAATTAACTGAATTTTCATTAAAAAATTGCTCAATATCACTTTTGGTCTAAATTTAGATAATTGGTATTATTAAAAGTAACTCTCAAAGTATGTATTATTTTTGGTTCATGAAAGATAGTTTGTATCATTTAAAGTTATTTTCCCCTTTTAATATTACTTGTACTTTGTATTATTTGTAACATTTTGTAACACAATGGAACGGAGTAGGAGATCCATTGATATGGGTAATCTCCGATGCAACCGTTCGAAGGAAATTGCGGAGGTCATCCTTCTGGCCGGTCGAAAGGTTAACGACAAGTTGGAGCAACTTCTTCATCCCAAAGCCACGATGATTGGGTCGCCGATTATAACCGTAGGGATGCCATGGCCGAAGAGCAACTCGGGCAACTCATATCTCAAAATCAATGGAGGTTTATGCGAACAAAAAATCCTTCTCGAGATTAACGAAGACTTGGAGGATGACGACGCGAGGAGGTGCCACAAGGCGGCGGTTCATGCCAACCGGCTCAACAACATAAGACTACACTAAAATCTCCTCTTTTTGTAGATCATTTTAACAAGGTGAAGGATCCAACGGACGGCAAGTGATACGCACATTGCAAACATTGCCCACAAAATATTGTGCATGGGAGTGTCGGTGGGCTATGGCACCGTTCAAAGGCACTTGAACTCAAGGCACCTTACGGAGGCGGTGAAAATAAAGGGCAAGAGCGTGCAAACACAAATATCAAGGTTTGCAAATGATTAACCCTTCAGTAATTCCGTTTATAGTGATGAGCAACATTTCAGGTTTATAATATCTTCAATAAACATGAAAGATAATAACTTGAATGAACATGTAACAGAATCACTCATGAGCCTGTAGAGTGGTGAAGTTAACAAATTAAGCATATGTGATAAATAAGTATTAAAACAATATAAATGAATTACCATATATTGAAATTGTTAATATGTAGAACCAATTAATTACTCCCATGTGGAATAATACCCTGATTAGTGAACATGTTAAATATTTATTAATAATTATTAGTGTTGCAGATATTTTTAATTGGGCTGAAATTTCTGATATGATCTAAGTTTGATTTGGTATAGTCTATTTAAACTCGCTCAAGTCTAATAGACATATGGTGTACGTGTATTTTACAATTATCTAATTTTGGTCCGATATATTTAACTCTAATATGATATGATATGATATGATATGATTAGGGAGTGCAAGCAATCCAATTAAAAAATTTCCAAAAATGTTTTTTCCATCTTAAACATTGAAAATGCCATCTTGCCATTTTATTGACATCATAAAAAAAAATCTATTTTTTATAAAAAATAAACATAATATCGGTAGTTTTTCTTTATACTTGATAGTTCACCGAAGAAAATAATAATTTTTTCTGCCATAATGTCATAGGCAAATCTTTTATATAATTGGCAACACTTTCAAATTGATAATAATGTACCACACTTTCTGCCATAATATAATTTGCATATAACATGTAATGTCATAAACTTGGCAAATATGAAGTCAATATAAAAAATGGGATTTGTAAAAACATCTAAAAGTTAACGAAATTCGAAATCGAAAATACATGTCCAAAACCCCAGAAAAACCAATGCATCGACATAGAATTAACAAAAATAACAAAATTTCAACCAAAAAAACTTCGAAGTCAATGAACAAAATTGTTTTTAAACATAAAAGAGGATCATTAGCCACAGGTGGGATGAATAATATAGGTGATAGAGCATTAAACTTATAGAGAAGTGAGAGTTAGAGAGAGATTGCAATTAATATCTGTCAACCCCTTGCAACTACCCCAAAGGGGTTATTTATAGAGAAAATATTGGCTGGGCTCTCAAGCCTTGGACTTGGGAGGCCCATTTACAATATAAGGCCTCTACTGGGCTGGATACAATTCGAAATATTGACGAAGTACAGAAATCTGGTTCTGTGAGGTCTCTTTGGCCGACGGAGGGCAAGACCGACGGAGGACCATGTTGCGCTCTTGGGCTTCTGGACCATATTCTGGACTGATATGAGTTCGGCCGATGGAGGATCATATGACCGACGAAGGCCCATCTGGGTGCCAGTTGTGCTTCCTCTTGATCTTCTGAGTAGGTGAATCATGGGGTCTGGACTCATATACTCTATCAATAGATTTGGGTAGATTAGGGTCGAATCCTGAGTTTAGAAAACTCAAACGGGGCGACGGGATGAAAACGTGGAGACTGTTAATGTTTTTGTATTTTAAATAAATACACTTAATCACATAAAATTTGTGGATAGAATGCAGAGTTCCAAACCTATAAATCTTTATTTTGTATGAGTAGTTTTTAAAGACAGTGACTTATACTAGCTCCAAGAAGTGTGACATAATTTATTTAATTTTTCATAATTTTATTTACATGTAAAATTTTATTAAGCTTTAATTTTTTCTTTCTTAGAGATGTGTTGAGGCAACTCTAATTTTTTATGTATATGTTTAGTTTTCTAATTCATAATTTGGTGTTTTTAGTTTATGTGTCGTGTGCGAGTTAATTTGTAGATTTATTGTAGGAGATTGCATTTACTACATTTAATTTTTTTGGTTTGGACTTTTATTATATTCTTACTACTACCTTCGTCCCGAATTTATTTGCAAAATTGACTTTTCTTTGTCAAACAACTTCATTTTGTTCACTTAATTAGAATGTCTATTTTTAATTATATTCTAATTTGGAGTTCGCAACTTTGATGAGTTTTTAATGTAGTTTCTGAATATGGAAATTTCCATGATTAAAATTGAATCAATTATTAATATGAAAGATTTAATTTTAAAATTGGTTGATCAAAAAAATTTGACTTTGTAAATCAATTTGAGACGAAAGAAGTATATTATTGCAACATTGAGTTTACTTTGTTTGATAATGTTAATTGTTACTCCCTCAGTCCCGCTAGAAAGTTCCCGTGAACGGTTTACGATGCTTGACTGTCGATAAAGCAACTTAATTCCTGTTCACAATCTATTTAGTTTTAGTAAATAAAATTAACATATTCAGAAAATATATTAAAATCGCTACAAAGCCTGACAAAAAAAATGTAAATTTGGTAAAAATTTGATTTATAAAGTAAAAGATTAAAAATGATTTAAGTTGACCATAAGAATAGTGGACAGGAACCTTCTAACGGGACGGAGGGAGTATTACATTCTAGCTCTGTAAGTATAACAATATCTTTTTATGAAAAAGATGAATTGATAACTCAAATTAGAACCGACTCATTTCAACGAGATGCCTAAGACCTTGTCCATATTAAAAGACTTGATATACCTTATCCAAAACTAACTATTTAATACTTCCTTCATTCTTTTTCTTTGAAAGGAACTTCCTTCATTCTTTAATAATCGGAGAAAAGTATTGAAAAAGTAAGAATGAGTAAAAAGTATTTTTATAGTGTATAAAAGTAAAAAAATAAGTGTTACTCGGTAAAAAACATTTGCTAGAAGGAATTTGAGATAATTACTAAATTTTATTCAATAAACTCGACCACCCCTAATTTATATCACTCCCATTTGTCCCACCAAACGTTTCTTACCATGGGCAAATGGAATAACAATGTAACATAAGTAGTATTACCAGATATATATGGTAGATTGAACGGTACCCTTAATGTATCGTACCTTTGTATACATGTACCAATCAGAATGAAGTAGTTGAATTATTTAAATCTAAATTAAAAATGATGTAATGATTTGAACCAATCAAGTGAGTGGTAGATACAATACTCCATTTTTAAAATGGGTATCGGAATTGTCACCGTATATATTACCAAATGTTGGACAATCGGATTATCTTTTGGATACATAGAAACGTTAAAATAAATAAATACCGAAATCTTCTCCTCTTTTATTACGTGAGGTGTCGGTGATCTGCACTCTGCAATCTCCTTTCACCTCCTTTAAACAAGCCACGCACGACCCCACTCCATAGAAAGCTCTCCCTTTCGATATCCGTGAATCTTGCAAGCATAACCCCTCACCTCGCCCCACGCGGGGTCAACTCCACCCACCAAGCAAGCAAAAGTTCATTGCTTTACAGTTCACTGTACGATCCACCATTTCCCGTTCTTGAACCTCCGCCTGAGCGCGAACAAGATTGGGGTTTTCTGGAGCTGTTCGAGATAGTAACTTCTCTCCTTTTTTATTCTCTTGAGCCCCCATGCGCGGGCTAAGCCGGCTTGGAAGCGGCGTCAGCACACCGTCGCCACCTTCTTCGCCGCGCCACCGGAGAAAGAACTCGCCCGTTGGAGGTGGCGCGGGGAGCTTCCGCGGTGGCATAAATGGAGAATTAAAGCTGCACTCTTTTGCGGAGAAGGTGGGATTTCTACTGGTTTCGGCCGTGTACCGGCGGCGAGGGGTGTTGCTTTTCGCCCCTTTGTTGTATATTTCTGGGATGTTGTTGTACATGGGCACCTTTGGCTTCAGTGGTGGCAGGGGTCATCTGGCGGTGGCGCCGCCTGGATCAGTTTATCGGAGCCCCCAGTTATTTGAGAACCTCTGGCCTCATATGCTGGGTGAAAATAATGGAAGCTCAAACTTGGTATAAAATCTCCTCTTTGCTTCTCATCTTTCTTTTCTTTTATTATAAATAATAAATAAAAGAAGTCCACTTCTTCGTCTTATCACTTTTACTTGGTCATGGTTTGTTCAGGTTGGTTCCAAAATCCGCAGCTTAAAATTTGATAGGATAAGTAATTGCTCCTGTTCCCAGTTACATACTCATATTTTGGTTTCGGTATAAATCTTTCTAGTAATTTCAAATAAGAAATGAATTATTGGTCCATTTTTTACAATTGTCCCTACCACTTCATAGAATTATGAGGCAGGCAGGCATTAATTGGAAAACGTGAACTAAAATGTGCTTAATAATGCCTAACATCTTAAATCTAGAATATTATTTGGATATGTGAGCATGATGAAATAATTCATACGCTGTAGATTTTGAAGTGGTAAGCATGTTTTTTTGGATAATTGTGTTGGAAAATAATTTCTTATAATTCAGAAAAAAACAAAAGATAGGAATAATACGTGGTCTGTTCCAGATATAATTGACTGAAAGATCATGGCTTGAATATACAGTTGACAAATGTGTGGAATCCAAAGTTTCATCAAAATTGGAAGCCTTGTCTTGACAAGACTATTTCTCAAGCGGGTTAGTATTCTGCATTTCTGTCTATTGCCCTCGTCATTGACCTACCAGTTCATTCACTTTTGTTAAGCAACACTTTATAAAATCTTAATCTTACTTAATTTGCGGATATACGGGGTTATATTTTTTTTAAAATAAATTATGGGGCAACATGAGTCCTTGTGAAGCTATATTAGTGATTACTCTTTTTTTTTTAAAATCTCATTTCTTAAGTTTAGATTGCTGAGACTTGATGTTATACTACGTGTCTATGTCACCGGTGATGTTGTGTGAAAATGTTTATCCAGACGTGAAATTATATTATTTTATACGTAGTATAAATTTCTGGTGAAGGACTGTATTTGCTGAAATCGATGCTAAATATCTTAGCTTTGATGTGTCACGTTTCCACCGCAAAACCCATTGGATGACCATAGCAGAGCTGATTGTGGATGATTGGACATTAAGAAAACAGCATATTAGAAATGAATACATTTGAAGTGTAGCTGCAATTTTTTAAGATGATCATAGAGAGGATATTTATGATGACAAGTAAGCAAACTATATAATTTTGTGCTGTTAGAAAGAATGGTGAATTAATAGCTGGTGAAGGAGGTAGGTAGGAGAGTTCTGGCATGACCGCACGACAACTTATAAATGGATGGAAGAGCCTGTAGGCTCTCTTTTGTCCTACCCCTGTAATATCAAATGTTGGAACAGATTATTTTATGATGCTTTTTTTAGAACCAACCGTGTATTTTTCTTCTGATTCATGTTCGAGTAGTTACTGGATTGTCCTCTGATTTTCATCAAAGAAGCTCTTAGCTTACATCAAATAAGCCATATTTGTAATAGTAAATTATTATTTCATTACTAAATTCAAATTGAATTTTCAATATTTTCTTTCTAGGGTTGCCGGAATTACAAAAGTCTAATGGTTTCCTCATAATTGAAGCAAATGGCGGGTTAAACCAACAAAGGTTATCGGTACGTTCTTTTGATACAAATATACAAATAAATAAAATTTACCTTATTTCTTATCGTTTTGTGTCTTGATTTGCATCAAATTCTTTGTATTCACTTTTCTCCATCATGAAGAGCATTAATTGAGTTGGATCACATTATTAGGTCATATTTAACCCAATTTGAATAGTAAATAGATTTAAAACGTTTAGGGGCAGATCAATAGAATTACACTAATTGATGTAGATATTGCTGATGAATGCAATTTCCTTATTTTGTGTTCTACTTTGGGGTATGTAGTTTTTCTTAAACCATGTTCATTTTGTACTGAGTCGTTACTGATATAATTTGTAGTTGACTAGTATTATTTTTGTGGGTTAATTAGACTCTGATCTCTTGCTTAAAATGATGCACTAAGTTTCGAAGGGACAAAAAAGAACACAATTGAACTAGAACAACCTTTTCTTATCTTATTGCAGATATGTGATGCAGTTGCTGTTGCTGGTCTGCTGAATGCTACACTTGTTATTCCGATTTTTCATTTAAATAGTGTTTGGCGAGATTCTAGGTAAACTTATAACATGATTAACCTTCGAATGTTAAGTCTTCACAAAAATGCGTATAAGGCATTCCATTGGTTAATGAAAATGTGCACAAAAGACCTGGGATGCTTTGACTCTTGATACCTTTTCTTACTTTTTTACTGTATATTATGCATACCATGTTGTGCTGTGGAGACCATGGTACTTTTGATGAAATAGAACAACCCATGCAAAAAATAAAGAAGAAACATACTTTTTCATAACCATATATTGAATATTCTGACATCCTAATTCCTAATATTGGTTTGAACAATAATTAAGAGCCTCCATTATATTAGAAATTATCGTAGTATTTACTTATTGATAGGGCGAAATTTCAAAGTGTTGTTTTCAGGGCTAGTTTTCTTTGAGGTGTCTGTTACTTTGAACTATTTTCCTGACTGACCTCTTACGCAGCAAGTTTGGTGATATCTTTGATGAGGACTTTTTCATATATGCACTGAGGAATCACGTCAAGGTGGTTAAGGAACTTCCAGAAGATGTACTTCAGCGTTTTGACAACAATATTGCCAACATTGTTAACTTGAGAGTTAAGGCTTGGTCCAGTCCAACATACTATAGGCAAAAGGTCCTACCAAAGCTGTTGGAATTGGGGTATACATCTCATGCCTCCATATTCATCTGATTATTTTTTGTTCTGTTTGGATACCACTTGATGCCAATGGATCTTACCTTTTCATGATTTTTTCCCTCTTTTCATATGTTATGCAGGGCTGTACGGATCGCACCGTTTTCCAATAGATTGGCCCATTTAGTTCCTCCAAATATTCAAGGCCTTCGATGTTTGTGCAACTTTGAAGCACTGAGATTTTCAGAATCCATACGCATGCTTGCAGCAAAGATGGTTGACCGAATGATGAAAAATAGCTCCAGAAGTGGGGGCAAATATGTTTCAGTGCATCTTCGGTTTGAAGAGGTGTGTCTGTTGTGTGCCTGGCTAAAATTTTAATTTAGTTTAAATTAGTTCATTGCAATTTTTATTGTTCTTTTGAAATTGCCAGACTTTTTAAATGGCTAGATATTTCTTGTTTAATTCGAAAAACAGTTCAATTTTCCTTTTTGTCTTTAAAGGATATGGTTGCATTTTCTTGCTGTATTTATGATGGCGGTGAGGAAGAAAAACTTGAAATGGATACTGCTCGGGAACGGAGTTGGAGAGGAAAGTTCCGGAAAAGAGGCAGAGTTATAAGACCAGGTGCAATAAGGATGGATGGGAAATGCCCTCTTACTCCCCTTGAGGTACAAGATATGTGATGAGTGTCCAAAGTTTATCTTCATTGTGTGTCATTTGGGAAAATAGAGAAACTAATTCTACGATTTCTTGGTCTAGGTGGGCATGATGCTAAGAGGTACGGGATTTGACAATAGCACCTCGGTTTATGTTGCTTCTGGAAAAATTTATAAGGCTGAGAAGTATATGGCTCCCCTCAAACAGATATTCCCACATCTAGAATCTAAAGAGACGCTTGCTTCACCACAAGAACTTGCTCCATTTCAGGTTGTTACCAAATATTTCACCCCCTGTATCTAGGTATTGTTTCTTTCTCAACTAAACTATATGTATTTGAATGTAGGGACATTTATCACGATTGGCTGCCCTTGATTATACAGTTTGCCTCTACAGTGAAGTTTTTGTCACTACACAGGGAGGTAACTTTCCCCATTTCTTAGTGGGTCATAGACGCTATCTGAATGGAGGCCATGCCAAGACAATCAAACCTGATAAGCGGAAATTAGTTCTTCTGTTTGATCGCCCGAGTATAAGGTAATATGCTTTTTACTGTCATTCTATAATCATTTTCATTGTTGCATCCTAATTCATTTTCAACACCTTACCCCAATTACTTTGGGAAACTTTATAGTTTCAGTTGATCGTCTAAAATTAGTCAACACTATAAATTTATGCAAAAATCAGTGACAAAGTTGTACCGTGGAATCCTTCCTTCCGAAGCCTTCGAAAGAAGAAAGGGAAAAGTACGAAAAAGGTATGTGGTTGAGCCCTTTTTCAGATAGGGTCATGTGTTTCATTCTTTATCAAAGTGGTTCATGTATTTGAATTCCGTTATCACAAGAGGGTCACGCCGTTAAAAATGTCTGAAAAAGACCGTTAAAAGTAACTCCGATTTTCAAAAGTGCCTGAAAAATTAAAAGAAAAATACCGGAAGGTGCGCCTCAACAAGACGACCGTTAGGCCATCTTTCTTTTTTGTTTTCAGCCACCTTTGTCACCGGAAAGCCCATTGTAAAAGTGATATTAGCGAAAACATTTTTAAAAAATAATTCAAATAGATCTGAAAAATCCAAAGGCAAAGCTGGTTTGGAGGTCATCTTGACGAGGCGCGCCTTTCGTTGTGCTTCTTTTAATTATTCAAGCACTTTTGAAAATCGGAGTTATTTTTAACGGTCTTTTCAGACGTTTTTAACAGCGTGACCCTCTTGTGATAACGGAATTCAAACACATGGACTACTTTGATAAAGAATGAAACACATGACCATATCTAAAAACGGGCCCAACCACAATGCTTGGGAAAGGAAAGTAAGTGCTTAGAAAAATTGTTTTCTTGTGTTTGGATTTACATTAGAAAATGAAATTAATACTCCGTATGTTAAAGGTTCTCAGTATTTATATAACACGTATATGAATAAATAATAATCAATTCAATAATTTAAAAATAATCATTTAAACCAATAATTTGAAATAGTTTAAACTAATAATTTATTTTTCTTGACATATTCTTTCCTTCCAAATGTCTCCTTATGGATTTTCCACTCTATTTTCTTCACTAGCATCTTTCACGTTCCAAACGGACCCTAGAATCAACATAGCATAGAACATGATTATATTTTTTGCCCTGCCATAACCAATGCCAATTGAAACACAATTACCTGAACCGGTCTGAATTTTTGTGGGTAACATGTGCATGTCTCCCCTAAGGCAAAGACTTTTTAGAGAATATTAAATATTCTCAAAAGCCTTACTTTAGAGAGACAAAAGCATACTTTGGTAGACAAGTGCATGTTTGTACCCATAATAAGACGTTTTCTTTCGCCCCATTTCCATGTCTTCGTTGATTTGTTGTACCAACAGATGGAATGACTTTAAACGCCAGTTGCAAGATATGCTTCACCACAGTGACATAAAGGGTTGTGAGGTCAGAAAATCCAGCAGCTCACTTTACACTTACCCAATGCCTGACTGCATGTGTAAACAAGAAGTTGTGAATAAGGATAGCAGGAATACCTCAAAAGCCCTTTGATATGTACATGAAAAATACTAGTTGTACACAGAATTAGTACACAAAATGTACAAACCCCCCTAGTTGCTTGTGTACTAGGGCAATTCGTTTAAAAAAGGCAAGATTGCATGCCAAAATGCTTGTGTACACTGGTGGTGTACAATTTGTGTACAAATTTTGTATACGCCAAGAATGGTTCTATGTACATAGGATTATATACACACACGCACGACTGACACGCATGCACGCACATTCACACATTCCTTGGGTATTTTTTGGTTGATATCACCTGGCTATATGTAGCTTAAAATTTAGCCACTGGACATGGAAGAACAGCAATATTGAGGATAGATATTTTTAATCCCATAGAGTCATTTGTATTCATTAGATTCTTCCAAGTTCATTCAGGTTTTCGACTGGTGTATCCCAGCTCACTCTGCACAAATGTCGGTCTGTTATAGAAACCACAATTCTTTGTAACAACCCCTTGTTTTTGTAGTTATCTCGTTTTATTTGCTTTCATTGACCAAATTATTTTTGCTGTCATCTTGCAATCAGACCATTTATGCAGAATTGGGCAGGTAGTGAATCGAATTGCTGGCCCAATTTCCCTATTAGGGCTGGCTCCCTATTTTTGTTGTGTTCTGTTTTTAAAATATACTTCGTCTGGCTTGTTGGATTTTGTCGAACTTTCCTTTTTTCTTTTCTTTGAAGACTTTATCACTTTCCTTTTAAAGTAATGATTTGTAGTTTTCCCTATTTTTCTCTCCGCTGCACAAATCTCAATCACATGACGTTTACTTTTTTTATTCCTTATTTTGACCTGAACATTTATCGTTTTTCACATGTTATATAGTTTTTAAGAAAAACTAAGATAGTTGTTTAAATTACAAAAATAAAGAAAAATTGTAAATTTAAGAATGTCAAGTTTTTTTTATGTTTTTGGAATTATTTGTATATATTACTTTTAAAAGGTTTTTACTATTTAATTTTAACCTTACTCCATTCTTTTGTAGTTGTAATGTTCTAATTCTCGTGTTTGTCAATACATAGGGTGAGTCGGGTGACCATTTAATATATTTTATTCCTTATTTGTAAAAAAAATTAAAAATTGAATTTGTAAAATTAGAATTGGAGGAGTTTAAACAATTATCTTAGTTTTGCAGTGGCAATTTTTCTGCAAAATTAGTCACTAATAAAATTGTTGGATGAAAATAAATCCTAAATTACATACAAAATATTTAAGATAAGGTAAAAAAAATATTTTTTTGGTACACATTTTCAAAATTCTTTGTACCAATAGTTTTGTTAGTTAAGTTAGAGCACAAACAAAAAGTATCATAATGAAAAATCCACTTCTAGAAAAAAGTAACGTGTGGTAAAAAAATGTACAATTTTTTATTGTGCTTGAAACGTTTTTTGTAGATGTGAAGTGTCAAACATTTGTTATCATTTTTTTAACCCGGTTGACAAATTACTAAAATCAGTGGGGCAAATTACGGGGAATGTTTGCCGGATATTATTAAAAATAAAACAATTACAATTTGTGAGGGGGACTAAACCTGAACCTCAGAAAGGGCATCCCCTTTCAGCCAAAAAGAGAGAACCACAAAACAGTAAAACTCCATGAATTAATGGACATAGGGAACAGAATCCTCATCAAGCTTAAAGCCATCTAAAGGGCCGAAAAAGGCCCCAACCTGCCACTAACTCCGCTGTTTGACACTTTTTGACTTCACACATATTAAGAAAATGAAATTGACTTTACTGTGGAGTGCACTGTTTGACACTTTTTGGCACTTTTTGGACACTGTTTGGCACTGTTTTGCATTGTTTTGTTTCCCAAAATGGAAGTGTGAACTTAAATAAGGGACATCCCAAAAAGGAAAGTGAGAACTTTAATAAGAACCGGAGGGAGTATATGAAACATCAACGACCACGGCAAATTATACCGTGGGGTGGGTGTACCATGCGCAAATTATCCCAAATACAATATCGTTTTTTTATTCCGTATAACAAATGAAGCATACAAGACCACTTGCTGAATGATTGCATGCTCTCTCCACTCACACATCCTTCACTCACATTTCATTTTTCTTTTTCATTTGTTTCTTTTGATTTTTTTATCAAAAGCTATAATGTTTCCAATTACTTTTTATTTATTTAAGAGCACAGAACATATTATAATTTTGTGATCAAATTTCATCCTTTCAAATAAATTAATTACTTTTTCTTTCTCTCTTAGTCCTTATTGATACACTTTTCCTTTTCTTTTCTTTTTATTCAACTAAAAATACAATAAAAAAACTATCTATTTTTTCTTCAGAATAAATATTTTTTATATTTATACACTTATTTGTAATATATTTTTTCACATTCACATTTTTTCCTATAATATATTTATTATCTCTCTTATATGGAGTATGTTTTTAGTATTTTTTTAGACATTAAATTTGGTTATTTTGATTTACATTTGATAAAGTATGAGATTACATTTTCCTGTGCGATTTATATTTCTACAAGTGTGAGTTATGTTTATTGACAATTTCAGGACTTACATTTGATAATATATGAAGTTACATCTTCTTGTACGTGAGTTGCATCTTTTTATGAGTGAGTTACATCTTCATACGCGCGAGTTACATCTAGACTTATCTCAAGAAGTTACATTTTGCATATACCTAAGTTAGTTTTCAATCAGTACGTGTTACATTTTTCATAATATGAATTACATCACTAAATAAACCTCTGCTATTGAAAGAAAATAACCATTTCATTGCACAAAAACTGATTCTTTTTGGCAAAAAAAATCCCCAAAAAAAAAGTTTTGGCAAAAAAAATATTTTCTAAGAAACAATTTTTTATGACCTTAAATATTAAAAAAAAAAACATATTCACTATTTACATAACGTAATTGAGCAATTAAGCTCCTTGTTTTCATTGTTTACAATTGATAGTATATGAAGTTACATCTTCTTATGGACGAGTTACACAATTTTATGCGTGAGTTACATCTTCTTGTACCCAAGTTACACTTAGACTTGCTTCAACAAGTTACATTTTGCATACACCTAAGTTAGATTTTTTCATCGACATGAGTTACATTTTCCATAACACTAGTTACATACCAAAATAAACTCCAACTATTGAAACAAAAAATTCATTTTTTTTGCAAACAAAAATGATAATTTGAAAAAAAAAAGATATTTAAAAAATATTTTTATGGCC
Organism: Cuscuta europaea; assembly: GCA_945859875.1. Lineage (NCBI taxonomy): Eukaryota > Viridiplantae > Streptophyta > Magnoliopsida > Solanales > Convolvulaceae > Cuscuta > Cuscuta europaea. The sequence continues at coordinate 5,525,580 of CAMAPE010000052.1, read as the reverse complement.
TTAATATTAAAAACAAAACATATTTATTACTTATGTATAGTAATTGAGCAATTAGACTACTTTTTTCAGTGTTTACTTTGAAATCAACGTTTTATTTATTCTTCTTCGTATTAGAAAAGTTACACCACAACTTGCTTGCAGTTACCTTGCATATTGACGTGAGTTACATTTCATTACACACAAATTACATCTCCCTGTCACTGGGAACAAAAAAGAATGTTACTGTTCACGTGTGTTATACCACGGTATACCACCAGTAGTTATACCGTGGAACCGGTGCATGGTGAGCACCATGCACCCTTGTTATTTTTTATATCTCCTTTTCTTAAAATTGTTAATAATTTTTTTATTTTTGATCCAATTTTTATAAAATTTATATCAATTTTTTTTATTTTTCGTGATCTTTCAAATGAGACCAATATTGCCTATGTAATTTTAACATATTAACATTTGCGTGTAAAAATATGTAATTTAATTTTTGTCTCAATATTTTATGTGATGTAAATCCTATGTATTGAATGTAACTCGTGTTGTTATAAAATGTAATCTCAGTTAACTACAAATGTAACTTGCTGCTTGGAATGTAACTCATATTACACCCTCTAGTGATTCTCTCACCTTTTATACGAAATGTAAACCACGTGTTACAAGATGTAACTTTTATCAAATTGATATGTAACTCGAGTGTATCCAAAATGTAACTTGAGAAATTTCGAAATTGTAAGGTGCGTTAATTAAAAAGTTAATTCAGGGAAATCGAAAATGTAAATCATGTTAATCAAAATGTAACTTGATGTTGATACAAATGTAACTTGCGTGTAGAAATATGTAACTTACGTGTAAAAATATGTAACTTCACATATAAAAATAATTAACTCACATGTAACTCAATGATTTTTTATATACACAATTTTAAAATAAATTGTGATTTACACAATAATTTTGTTGTATTAAATTTAGTTCGGTTTTACTTATAATCCAATATCTTTTATATAATAGTTCCATAATTTGTTAAAATTACATTAGCAATATTGGTCTCATTTGAAAGATCGTGAAAAATAAAAAAATGTTGATATAAATTTTATAAAAATCGGATCAAAAATAAAAAAGTTATTACCATTTTTTAACAACAAAAGCAAAATTTGCCGTATACCACAGTAGGAAACCCCAGCCCTTCCGTCCATCTCGTCGCTTGCCTATAAACCTCCTCCTCTTCCGACGACGAACGGGAAGCCTTCTGCCGCGATCATCTTACCCAGGGCCGGCCCTGGTGGTGTGCAGGGTGTCCAACCGCACATGGCCCAAAAAATTGGAAGGGCCCAATTTTTTTTGTAGTAGTATACTCTACTACCTCCGTCCCACTATGATTGTCCCATTTTACCTTATCGGTTCGTCTCATTAATATTGTCTCATACCAAACTTGGTAAAGTTTGTGTGGCTCTAAATCATTCTTACTTTTTTCTTACTTTACCAATTCAATATCAACCACATAAACAACTTTTTATTAATTTGTGTGTCACTCCCTTTTGTCCCAATGTTAGCGGGACGGAGGGAGTATTATTACTTAGGTGGACTAGGGCAAGGCTTTGAAGCAAGCCTGGTTCATCACTTCGCGTATTCCTCATATGCAAAGGAGGAGCATGTATATAGGAACGAATGAGTGATAAATTCTCCGTTTCCACCGGTGTGAGAATCTTAAGCTTTAGAAACAAAAAAGAAAAGAAGCGAGGCATGCGGGATTTAAACCCAAGTGAAAATAAAAGCATGCACGCTGATTTCTAAACATCAACCGCCGGACCAAATCAACTAATTCTTGAAATACGGACGTACAAGTTCTATATTACCTATTTGTTCTACAAAATAAATAATTAAAATACCTCTTAATAAAAATCGGTTCGGTTCGGTTTGAACCGATTTTATAACTCAAAAAACCTTCATTAAACCGATTTATGTTCGAGTTCCGACTTTCGGGTCCCGTTTGAGTCGGTGCGGTTTCGGTTCGGTTTTTTTAACTTGTGTTGAAACTTTGAAAAGAAGGTCCAATTATTTTTTTTGCACAGGGCCTTCATTTCCTCAGGACCGGCCCTGATCTTACCCATACCGACGGAAAACGCACCAGTTAAGCTTCACCTGGGACATGCTCGGTTTGATCCACCTGAAAAGCTGAAGCCTTCTCCTCCTGAAGTTGACCGGCATCAACCCTAACCTTTTAATCCTTTCATCTCCCTTTAGATTATCATGCGCCCCACACCAACTTAACATGAATTTACATATTTGATGAACCATACCACGCTGGTTTGGAACCGATTCATTGAAGATGGAGTCCCAATATGCTCTTCTTAATCATATTCTGGACATCCTTAGGAATTCTTGTAACTGCTAGAACATGCAAAGGAATTGCATTGAGCATGCAAAGGACATGTAAAGGACTTATTTGAGTCATGGAGGTCATAGCTTCATAGAGATAAAATCAGTACGCATTTTTTGGATTGTGATTAAGTTTTGGGACATGCTTCATTCTTAACATCTGATATGGCTGTACTATCTTGTTGGTGATATGTGAGAATCCTTCAATAGTTGTATTTTTCATATTTAAATTTCCAAGCTCACAATACTAAGTAGTCCTTCATTACAATCATAAATAATTGGGGAAAATTGTCAAATAGGTCCTCGAACTTTCATAAAAAAGTCAATTAAGTCCTTCTATAGGAGACTTTGTCCGGTCGTCGCGATTTGGGGCGGTTCCCGATCGAATTTTTTGATGAAATTTTTTAAGCATCTTATTCATCAAGTTTAGTTTACTCATACCAAATTTCAGCTAAAAATATAATCGGGAGCACATTCAAATTAATTCGAGAAAGCAAAAATGCGCAGTTATCTTCAAGAATTAATTTGAATGAGTTCCCGATTGAATTTTTAGCTGAAATTTGGTACGAGTAAACTAGACTTGGTGAATAAGATGCTCAAAAAATTTCATCAAAAAATTCCACCGGGAACTGCCCCAAATCGCGACGGCCGGACAGAACCTCCTATAGAAGAACTTAATTGATCTTTTTATGAAAGTTCGAGGACCTATTTGACAGTTTTCCCTAAATAATTGTGTCATTGCTTAAAAACTTCCAGGACCCTTCTCCGGACCTCACCTTGCAGGGATGCCTGGACTGCCTTTTTATTGGACTGCCCTTTTTATTATTTGCTTGCTTGCAGGGCTGGGCTAGGCCGGGCCTGTCCTGGCTGGGTAGGGCAGGGCTGGGCTGGGCCTAGCAGGGCAGGGCTAAAAAGTGTACAAATTTTGACCTAGTATGTACCATTATTTATTTGTCTCACACTATTATCAGGGGTGTTCATGTGTGAACATCCAAAATTTTAAGTTAAGCGTAGAAATAGATGTATAGAATTGATGTGATAATTTATATATTGTACTACTCCGTATTAGATAACATTTTAATGGTAAAGCAATTTCGAACACCTAACATTTAGTTGCAAGATCCGCCAGACCGCCACGGACCATCATGATTGTAAAATTTGAAGTTTATGACTGAACTTTTTGTTGTATGGCCTAACTATACAGACAAAAAACGTAGGTGCTAGATTTTTTGAAAATGTGTAAAAAAGTCTAGGATTTTTAGCGTGTTAAAAGTTACAAACCTAACTGTGTCGAAAACGCAACTCTTAATCGTGTTAGTTCAATTTTAATAGTAACACTTCATATCAATACGAGCAATAACTGTGGGACTAAAACTATAATTTCCCTCAAAATAAAAGAATATAAAAAATTGGCTTTTTTATTTTTTTTCAAGAATGAGCATATGTATGAATTAAGACAATTTATTGAAATCATTAGAAATAAATGTTAGAAAATGTTTCTTGAAAAAAGAAAACAAACAGAAAAGGAAACAACGGAAAAATAAGAAAACTAAAAATACAAATTGTTGGAAACTTAAATGATAGGATGAAGAAAGGAAAAAATAAAGAAAATAAATGCATGATAGGCCAAGCTTGAGAAAGAAGAAAAATTAAAAATAATAATCTCAACGGTTGCCGGTCCGCCGTTAATATTCCCAACAATCAATTATTCCTGGATGATCCTGATTAATGATTATAAGAATCATTATCTAAAAATGGTCTCTAACATGTTACAACTTGGTATTACAGGTCATTTTTAAATGTGAACTATGTGTAAAACCAGTCATCCATATTATCAAATAAATCCTTGTCATCTTCGGTAAATTTACCAAGAGCTTTAAATAATCTCAACTATAAATCACCTTTTTTGTTAATCTCATTTATCAACTCTCAATTTTCAGAAGATATAGAAATTTCTTATAAATTTATGAACAAAATATTTTTAAGCATGAAAGGTTAATTAAAAATATTCTACAAATGTACTGAAATTAAAATAAATAGTCATTTTTTATTTATTTTCACTATTTTGTTTTTGTTTTCCCAATTTTTTTTCACAATCTTGATACCAATTTATGATTTAGTAACTTATTCAAATTTAAATTTTCTATTTTCAAAAAGTAAATTGTAATTATATTTTTTACAATTTAGATCTTTATTCTAACTTAATCTAAAAATCTAAATTTTCTATTTATTCCATTTAAGTATTTTTTATTTCTACCAATGTAAAAATGTGAATAGCTTGAAATGACGGTAAAAATTGTTTACCAAAAGTCCACATTTTTTCTACCCATCAAAATTGTTAGGATTATAAGTACCATTTTGATACACATTTTCTACGTTTTTACAATTTCCGTTATATCACTTATAATATTAATACATTTTTATTAAATATAGTCAAAACCTCCAAAACCTATACCCCAAATCACCAAAATTAAATGATAAACAATATGCTATCATTTATAGTAGTAGAATATAATAATATAACATAAAGAAAATAGAAAGAAACTAGAAATACTAATATGGAAAATAGAACATTTAGGTTTCTAGAATTAAGATAGCATAAAAAATAAATAAAATTTTAATCATTATTCACTTTTTGAAAACAGAAAATGTAATTTTGAATAAAGGAAAATAATACAAAATCATAAATTGGTAACACAACCGGGAAAAACAAATTGCAAAAAAGGAAAAAACAAATAGTGGAAATAAATCAAAAATGAATAAAAATATTTTATTTAAGTTCGGTACATTTGTATGATTTTGTAGTTGTTTATACATGTTTAAAATACATAGTTTGGAAATTTATAAAAATATTTTTACATATTCAAAAAATAGTTGAGATTAATAAAAAAAGGTCAACTATAGTTGGGATTATTTAAAGCTTACACATAATCCACATTGAAAAATAACCTGCTATACCAGGTTTAACAGGTTAGGGACTGTTTTTGAAAAATAATCCCTATAGGTTGGACCACTCAGAAATAATCGATAGCTGAGATTATTAACGGAGGATCAGTAATAGTTGAGATTAGTGTTTTCAATTTTTCTAAAAAAATGGAGGAGTGTGTAGCAAGAGAAGAAATGAAAAAGATAAAAGTTAAAAGATAAAAGTGTGTAAACAATATCCTGCTATAGGTGTGTTTTTTAATCAATTAATTTATTTGATTGCTTTAAGTAAATAAATGCATTCGTGTTATGGTTTTTTAGTACATAAACTTATGTTAAAGAGGATGCTTTGAATTCAACATAAATAACTCTAGCAGGTGATGGTAGTGGCTCAAATGGTGAGAACAATGTCGAGTCAAAGTCATTGAAGAGGCACCCTAGGCAGAGATCAAAGGTTAGTAAACTGCAATACATCGCTGAACTAGAAATAAGAGTTGACTCTTTCAAATGATGCTAGATAATTAATTGAGTCCATTAACTTCAAAAAAAAGTGGTGCATCCATTAGGCTCAAATATTCTGTATAGTGCACCTCCAGAAATGTTTAAAGGGATTACGGTGTCTAAAGCACACTTATTTGTTCTAGCTAATACATACATAAAGAAAGCATAAAAAATTAAACTCCTTTGATCAAAAGAAATGACATGTCTGCATGAATAAGACAAAGAGCAACCCCTTTGTCAAAAAGTTAAACTCCTTTGGTAAAAAAAAATTGTACTTAGTATGTTTTAGCTATGAAGAATCATTGGTCACTGTTAACCCTAACTTCAGCAACCCAAACAATTCCAGCAACCTATATGATTCTAGAAATTCACAAATTAAATATGCATTAGTCTTGCATATTTTATTTGATTTAATAAGGCCAAGCTTCATGATTTTTGATTAATTCTTTCATCTGATGTATTCTACCCTCTCGTATTAAATTGAATATGAAATACTCAACAGGGAAGTAACGGAACGATGAATCAAAGCACGTAAAAATTTTACTACTCCAAATGCTTGGAATCCGCTTCTTTCTTCCATAAAATAGAGGATAATAAAAGTTGACATACCTGAATAGCCAACCTTCGAACAGAGTTTACCGCCGCTTCAGTCTTCAGCAATTTGAGGGAAAAAACTCTCCAAAATGAGGGTTTTATCCACCTACGTGTGAAAGAAAGTTTTGATTTCCCTCTCTTTTTCGATCATCACGCTTTTTTCGTGAAATTTGACGAGTCAGCCTGTGTAGAAGGCTTTCTACACACACAGCACCCTTCACCATGTCTACTCATTTTTTTGCCAACTCAGCGAAATGTAATTAAAGACTACATGCATTGGAGGTAGGGTTGGATTCGGTTCGGGCCACCCGGCCCGTGACCCGGCCCGGCCCGGTACTGTGCGGGCCCGGGACCGGCCCGGTCGGGCGATCCGGGACCGGGTATGGACCCGAACCGGTGGGAAGGGGCGGGGCGGGCTCGGTGCTGGATTATTGTGACCCGGCCCGGCCGGGTCGGGCCCGGGTCTAATTTAAAAAAAAAATTGGTTTGGGCTACTAGCCGTTGGGGGTGGGGTTGGGGACAACCCAAACGGCTATATAGCCGTTGGGTGGGGTAAAGGGGGGGGTCCGGGGGGGTTGGCTGGTGGGGGGGTGGTGGGGTGGGGGGTGGGGGGGTAAAAAAACCTATAAATACTCCTAATCTTAAACATTTTTTCATATCTCTTCTCCAATTCTTCCTAAATCCTATTCTTAACTCTCTACTCTCTAATTCTCTTATTCTCCAATATATTATATTTATTATTTATATATCTACTTTATAGTTTATGCTTAAGAAGTTAAGATGGAAAATCAAGATGCTATTATACGGTATAATTTTGATAAGCAGTAGGACCCGAAGACCGGGATGTGGTACGCAATTTGCAAATGGTGCGAGAAAAGATGTAGCATGGGGGTTTTTGGCGGATTCGGAATGGCAATCAAGCATATGAAGTGATGTGACAAAGCCAAAGGATCGGGAGGTGCGGGAAGTTCCGATTGATTACAATTTTCAAAATGTTTATCTGTTAAAGTTTGTTTTAATTTTCAAATGTAGTTCCTATTTCATTTCAAATAAATGCAATTGAAGTTTGTTTTGAATACTCGTATAAAACTATAAACTATAAAATATAAATTATAAAAAAAAATTAACCAGCCCAGCCCGAACCGGACCCGACCCGTGACCCGGGCGGGTGGCCCGGACCGGACCCGTCCAACCCTCGGGCCGGTCCCGGGCCCATGTCATACTACCCGGCGGCCCGACCGGGCCTAGGCCCGGCCCGAGTCCATCAATAATTGGAGGGCATAATACATACACAATGTCTATTATTAATGAGGTGGCGTTTTTTTCATAGACTTAACAGTGCACATTGGGGATGCTCTTAAAGAAATAAAATCTGATTTCAATAAGTACGATGAAATAGCTTGACTGATAACAGCTAATAGGTACTTAAGAAATAAAATAACATGCAACAAGTAGGATTCTACAATTATCACCTACCCATTATCAAGTTACAGTTTACAAAAATGTACTTAAGAAAAAACTTTGATTTCTGCAGTGTAGTAGATAAAAGACACATCCAAAACTTTCATTTCTGTACAATTGGTGTTAAAATTGACTTATAGAATAAGTTATGTACAAGAGGGGTGTATAGAAACTGCTACTCTACTGTGATAATTGTAGTCAAAATTTAAAAACCAAGATCAAAGGAAGGAAAATCACTAATGCCAATGTTTTGAGGAATGGATATTGATGTGGGTTGATTGTGAACTGAGTTTTGTGATTTGAGCTGAAGCATTTTGGCAGCCTCTTGTTCAACCGCATCAAGATCAATACCGTTAAGAAAATCATCATCATCATCAAATAAATCCCTATTTTCTTTTTCACTGCGCTCTTCCACTGGCGGCAGGGGTGAGTTTCTGCCTCCTGCTCCATGATTCATCCAGAAATCACTCTCCAAATTCCGTGCAGGTAGTGGACTAGTTTCACTAAAGCTAAATTTTCGTTTTCGGCTCCCCACCTTGCCCTCTTTCTCTCCCAGCGAACATGCAGCAGTTCCACATGACATGGCTTCTGAACTTCGAGTTGTAGACTCTAAGCCTGTTTGGGGTGTTTGGTGATTCATTGTTCCCGATGAGCTTGAAGTTAAATTTGTCACACTCCTTGGAAGAGCATTATCTGGACTATGAAATCTGGAAGCTTTCGGCAACAGCTCCACAGGTGATTGAGTCAGTAAAGATCGCCTGCTATGAAAGAACAAAGTTAATAAATCGTGGAAGGATGATGTGAATTCAGTTACAGGAAAACTGCACTAAAAGAGACTTGTCAGTTAAAAGCGATTAGAAAAGGGATGTGAACATGAATAAGCATTGTTTCACAAGATTCAGAAAGCACAAAGACATATACAAGACCTGTAAACTGCCATCATGTCCATTCTACAAGAGTCAGCTTGTGTGTCTACTGCAGTAAGACTTATCCGGTCATCAATGAAACTATCATCATATGAGTTACAGTCCTCTTCTTCCTCATCATCAGATACCAAGCCTTCTGAAGAAACCCTGAATAAGAACAATTATTAAAGCAGCAGCTTAAAATAGAAAAGGATGAATGATTGCTCTCCTGACTTTTGACTTTATTTTCAATATAAAGGCGAAAATCCCCACCCAGATACTAGGTTTTCCTTAGCCGCTTCCGCTTCTGTTTTCTACAACCTCCGTCCCACTATGTTTGGACAAAGCAGTGTGGCATAACTTTTAAGAAAAAGTGGAATTGCGTGGTTGGTATTGGATTGATAAAGAGTGAATAAAGTAAGAATGAATTGTAACCACCCAAATATTATCAAATATGGTATGGGACAAACTTAATGGGACGAATGAAAAGGGTAAAGCGGGACAAATTTAGGAGACAGAGGGATTATGTTAGGGAGCACGAGATAAGTGGGCCTGCTTGGGAGCTCCAGACAAGTGGGCCGGTGCAGGAGGACAGGCCTCGGCCGTTATTGGTCTACCGACGCCGCCAGCGGGCCAAGATGGGCTGGGTCTTATTACTTTATTTCATTAATTGTTATTTCTAATAAACTGTTGGGCCTAGATGGCCTTATTTTATTATTAGGTTAAGGAGTATTTAAGGATGTCTTAAGAACTATTATCGTTAATAAACTTTTGGTTAAGCTTACGGTTGGAGCAGACGTTATCGTTTGCTAGGTTTTCTGCTTCTATCAATTTGGTCCGGCCTGTAGGATCCTATCCACCGCCCTACGTTCATCATGACTCGTTCCACCATTGATCAACGCATGGATGCGATAGAAGCGGACCAGAAGGACATCAGGGCAGAAGTGCAATCCACCAACGCCAAGTTGGATGCTATCACTGGCGCAGAAGGTTATGGCGTCGGGGGAACCGCTGGCTGATTCTGAGTCGGGAGGAGGAGGCACAGATGACTCGCAAAACTCCCACAACCCTAGGTCTGTGACCGCGCCTCTGACGCTACCAGCGTTTGAGGGGGCAGACCCGATTGGATGGCTCGTCAGGGCCAATCAGCAGTTTGAAATCCATCAGACCCGTCCTGAATTGAAGGTGGCGTCTGCCATGGTTGCAATGGAGGGTCCTGCTCTATATTGGTTCTCTTGGACACTTTCGCGGAAACCGAATATCACATGGGAGGAGTTTTCACAAGCTCTTGTGGTCCGTTTTGATACACGGTTTAAGGGGAGCACATTTGAACGGTTGGCTGACATCAAGCAGGTGGGGTCTGTGGATGATTATGTAAACGTGTTTGTTCAACTGGCCAGTCAGGTACCAGGTTTGAGTGATGTCCGCTACTTGGGGTACTTCATGAAAGGGCTGCGAGACACGATTCGTAGCTCCTTACGGCTTTTACGACCAGCTGATCTGGAAGCCGCTATGGAGTTGGCCAAGGATGTCGAGGACAACTTGACTGTTCAGTCCGGAGGGAGAGTGGAACGGGGTTACAATAGTCAGCAGTACCGTTCCAGTAGTTACAGCAAGGCTGGCGGGTTTTTGGGGTCTTCTTCCACCCCGACTATTGGCAACCAGGGGGTAAGGGGAAGCACAGCGTCCTCACGATCTCCAAGTCGTACGCCAGGAACCGGATCAGCAATGACGGGCCAGTCTGTTAATCGCTCTCGATTCACACGCCTCTCACCACAGGAGTTGGCAGATCTGCGCGCGAAAGGGCTTTGTTTCCGTTGCAAGAAGGTCTACACCCCCGGGCATGAATGTCCGCTAAAACAGTTAAGAGTAATGGTCACGGAGGAAGATGAGGAACTCGACCTCAGCCAAACTGAATTTTTTATTCCACCCGAACAGGTCGAGCAGCTAGGCGAACAGGAGGAACAACAGGCAGCAGCTTTGGACTTGCCCGTATATTCCATGGCAGGGATTTCTAGTCCCCGTACTATGCGACTCAAAGGCGTAACCGAGGGGTTAACAATGACCATCTTTGTGGATAGAGGCGCAAGTCACAACTTTATTTCAACAACCCTTGTTTCCCGACTCAAATTACGAGCAGAAAAGACGGGAAAGTTCGGTGTACAGCTAGGGGACAGGCGTCGCCAAGAATCAGAAGGGGTTTGCAAAGGGGTATCAATCTCGCTGCAGGGGTGCCAAATTCAGGCAGATTGTTACGTGTTCCCGTTGGGAGGAGTGGATATTATACTGGGAGTAGCATGGCTGGCAACCTTGAGAGAGGTCCAGACCAACTGGGATACGATGACTATGTCCTTTGATTGGCAGGGCAGTCAGGTAAAACTGAAAGGGGACCCGACACTCTGCCGGAAACAGGTGGGACTGCAGGCCCTACTTCGGACAAGGGATGTGGAATTTTGGTCGATTGTGATGGAGCCCACTACGATATTGAGGCCAAACAAGGAGCAAGTGGCTGATGTACTACGGGAGTTTGAGGAAGTATTTAGAGAGCCGAGGGACCTTCCCCCGCAACGACCTACAGACCACCGGATTGAGTTGGCACCCGGAGCATCCCTGGTATCTGTCCGGCCATATAGGTATGGGCATAATCAGAAAGATGAGATTGAAAACCTCGTGTCTGACATGCTAAGGGCAGGCATCATCAGGCCAAGTTCCAGCTCGTTCTCAAGCCCGGTTCTCTTAGTTAAAAAGAAAGATGACAGCTAGCGATTCTGTGTGGACTATAAAGAATTAAATAAGGTGACTGTTCCAGACAAGTACCTGATTCCAGTAATCCAGGAGATGTTGGATGAATTATCGGGAGCCGTAATTTTTTCAAAACTTGATCTCCGAGCTGGTTATCACCAAATACGAGTGGCTGAACGAGATATTTCTAAAACGGCTTTTCGTACTCATAGCGGCCACTACGAGTTTCTAGTGATGCCGTTTGGGTTAACGAACGCACCGGCCACCTTCCATTCCACGATGAATGATCTGTTCAGGTCGTTCTTACGAAAATTTGTCTTGGTATTCTTCGATGATATCTTAATCTACAGTCGGACAGTAGCTGAGCATCGTGTGCACTTAAAACAGGTGCTGCATATTTTGCACCAGAATCAGTTCAAGGTCAACAGAAAGAAGTGTGTCTTTGGGGGGTCCAAGGTAGAGTACCTTGGCCACATCATTTCAGCGGCAGGTGTGGAGATGGACCCTTCTAAAGTTCGTGCAGTAGTCGAGTGGCCACAACCGCGTTCTGTTCGGGATGTGCGCGGGTTTTGGGGGTTGGCGGGTTATTACCGTCGTTTTGTCAAAGATTATGGAATCATAGCGCGGCCTCGGACAACCTTATTAAAGAAAGACGCACCATCCAGATTTGAATGGAATAAAAAGGCAGCAGCTGCTTTCACTACCTTGAAGAGCGCGCTGACTGAAGCGCCAGTTTTGGCCATTCCGGATTTCAAGCGTCACTTTGTTATTGAGTGTGATGCTTCAGGTATAGAAGTAGGGGCAATCTTGATGCAAGAAGGACGTCCGCTTGCTTATTTCAGTAAATCATCGGTTGATCGCACCCTTACCAAATCAGCCTATGAACGTGAATTAATGGGGTTGGTATTGGAAATCCAACATTGGCAGCCATATCTCATGGGTCGTCGTTTTACAGTCCGCACCGATCACCACAGCCTCAAACATCTTCTCTCGCAGAAAATTGTGACTCCCTCGCAGCAGAATTGGGTGGCTAAATTACTGGGGTATGATTTCCAAATTGAGTATAAACCGGGAGTCTCCAATTCAGCGGCTAATGCACTCTCTAGAAGGGCTGAGGAGGGGTCGCTGACAGCACTGAGTGTGCCGGATTGGGCAGGGATGCGGGAGGTGTTGGAGGAACAAGGGCGTGATGAGTTTATTCAAAGCATTGTGACTGCCTTGAAGACTGACCCAGACAGCATTGTGACTGCCTTGAAGACTTCTGAGTGGATTCCAAAACTATGGCAAGAATTTCATGACACACCGGAGGAGGGCCATGCGGGGGCTCTCAGGACGTATCGGCGATTAGCAAGCAGTGTGTATTGGAAGGGCATGTTCCGTCAGGTGCAAGAGTATGTGGCCAAATGTTTGGTCTGCCAGAAATCAAAATATGAAGCAATGTCGCCGGCAGGATTACTACAACCGCTACCAATTCCAGACTTAGTTTGGGAGGATGTGGCCATGGATTTTATTACTTGTTTACCCAAATCTCAAGGGTATACGAGTGTTATGGTGGTGGTGGATAGGCCGTCCAAATATGGACATTTCATTGCATTAAAACCTCCAATTACAGCTCGGTCTGTGGCTGATATTTTTGTACGGGAGATTGTTCGGTTGCATGGTATTCCGGGATCTATAGCCAGTGATAGGGACCCACTATTCGTCAGTACCTTTTGGAAAGAAGTGTTCAAGCAGTCAGGTACTCACTGGAAGTACAGCTCCGCATACCATCCTGAAACGGATGGCCAAACGGAAGTGCTGAATCGTGTATTAGAGACATATCTTCGTTGTTTTACGTGTGACCAGCCGAAGAAGTGGCTTCGTTGGTTACCTTGGGCAAAATATTGGTACAATACCGCTTACCAAACTGCAGCCGGAATGACCCCTTTCGAAGTGGTGTATGGAAGGCCACATCCATCTTTACAGCGATTCTTGCCAGGTGAGTGTCGAGTAGCGGCTGTGGCAGATTTTCTGGGGGTCGGGACGAGATGTTGCGGCGTTTGCGAGGTAACCTGGAAAAGGCGCAACAGCAAATGGTTAAACATGCAAATAAGCGAAGGCGGGATGTGGTGTTTGAGGTTGGGGACCGTGTTTTCCTGAAAGTACGACAGTATCGGCAGAATTCTCTAGCGCGACAATCTCATCACAAACTTTCAGCCAAGTTCTGTGTCAATTGTATTGAATACCTCTCAATGTGAGGGTTCTTCCTATTATATAGAACAATTACAAGAATAAATAAGGCAATTAAAATCTACCTATTAATTACAAGATACAATACAAAAACATACCATAACTAGAGAAACTAATTATGGCTAAATATACAAAATATATATGCTATATCTGATTGACATCCCCCTCAAATTGATGTTGGTCGATCAAGAAGCATCAATTTGCCCACAAGGAACTGATGACGCTGTCGTGTCATGGCCTTTGTGAATACGTCAGCTATCTGAAGATCAGTGGAAACATGAGGAAGAGATATAACACGAGTGTCCAAGGCTTCTCGAATAGAATGACAGTCTACTTCAATATGCTTCGTACGTTCATGGTAAACAGGATTAGCAGCGATTTGAATGGCACTAGTATTATCAGCATGAAGAGGAGTAGAATCAGATTGAGAAAAACCAAGCTCAGCCAGAAGCCCACGAAGCCAGACAATCTCAGAACAAGCAGCAGACATTGCCCGGTATTCGGATTCAGTAGATGATTTAGAAACGCGAGCTTGTTTCTTACTCTTCCAAGAAATCAAAGAATCACCAAGAAACATACACCAACCCGTGACAGACCGCCGAGTATCAGGGCATCCGGCTCAATCTGCATCACTATAAGCAACAAGACGAAGAGAAGAGCCAGCTGGGAAGAACAACCCACAGCTAGATGACCCCAGAAGATACCGAATGATACGGCGGACAGCAGCTAAATGAAGGTGGCGTGGAGTCTGCATAAATTGGCTAACCTGCTGAACAGCGAAGGAAATATCAGGCCGAGTAATAGTGAAGTAGTTCAAGCTGCCTACCAACTGTCGGAACATAGTAGGATCAGAAAGAAGATCGCCCTCCTCACTTCGATATTTCAAATTGACCTCCATAGGAGTATCCACCGAAGAAGAATCTTGAAGACCAGCTAGGCGAATCAAATCCTGGGTATATTTGTGTTGATTTAAGAATATACCTGAAGGATCAGTGTGCACCTCCAACCCCAAAAAATACGTAAGAAGACCAAGGTCTTTCATATGAAAAGAAGCCTGAAGATTCTGCTTGAGATGGGCAATCAAACTGGAGTCGGTGCCAGTAATGACAATATCATCCACATACACAAGTAAAAGAACAAGTCCAGCTGGAGTCTTACAAAGGAACAAAGAAGAGTCATATTGGCTTTGGGCAAAGGAGAAGTGAAGCAGAGTTGACCTGAATTTTTCAAACCATGCCCGCGGAGCCTGTTTTAAGCCATAGAGAGACCGCTTTAACTTACACACAGCGGAAGATGGCGAAGAAAACAAACCCGGAGGAGGAGTCATGTAAATATCCTCTTTGAGATCACCATGAAGAAAAGCATTCTTGACGTCCATCTGGTGAAGCGGCCAGCCTTGAGAGGCGGCAATAGAAATAACTGTACGCACTGTGGTCATCTTCGCCACTAGAGCAAATGTCTCTTCATAGTCCACCCCATATTCTTGCCTGTTTCCAAGAGCAACTAATCGTGCCTTATACCGATCCAGAGTCCCATCAGAGCGGAGCTTAATCGAATAAACCCATTTACAACCAATGGCTTTAACATTAGAGGGGCAAGGAACCACGTCCCATGTATGATTGTCCTGGAGAGCCCGAAGTTCCTCATCCATCGCTTTCCGCCAGCATTCATATTTAACAGCCTCGGAAAAGCATGTAGGGATGGAAATAGAAGACAAAGTAGTATTAAAAGAAGTGTGGGGAAAACCATACCGATCAGGAGGACGTGATACTCGGGTAGATCGTCGAGGACCAGATTCAGGAACTGTCTCAGATGGTGGGTCAATCTCAGGAGAAGTGGTCTGAACAGATTCAGATGAAGGGTCAGTCTCGGGAAGGGGCAAAGTCGGTCGACGTCGAGTATACACCATTCCAGGTTTGAACCGTTCAGGCAGAGGAGACAATTCATCAAAACAAGGGATAATACTAATCTCAGGCAATGATTCAACATATGTAGAAAAGAAATATTGATTCTCAAAGAAAACAACATTACGAGATATACGAATTTTGTTAGAACAAGGATCATAACAAACATAACCTTTGTGAGAAATACTATAACCCATAAAGGCACATTTAACAGATTGAGTAGAAAGTTTATGACGTTCGTGAGGAGGTAAATGAACAAAACAAACACAGCCAAAAGTATGCAGATTAAGATAGCTAGGATGCTGATGATACAAACGATAATAAGGAGAATCAAAATCCAAGACCTGAGAGGGCAGTCTATTAATTAAATAAACTGCAGTAGATAAGGCCTCAACCCAGAATTTAGAAGGAACAGAAGACTCAAGCAATAAGGTGCGAACAACGTCCAAGAGATGTCGATTCTTTCGTTCAGCCACCCCATTTTGCTGAGGGGTATAAGGACAAGAGCGCTGAGAGACAATTCCTTTGTGATTTAAGAAATCATGAAACTCGTGGGACATATATTCTCCACCAGAATCAGACCTCAAAATCTTAATACCTGTAGAAAATTGGGTCTCAACATATGCTACGAAGGTCTGAAAAACAGACAAGACCTCAGATTTGGACCGAAGAAAATAGACCCAAGTATACCGACTAAAATCATCGATGAATCATTTTCATTTTTCATTTACCCCAGTGCCGCAAAGGCTCCCACCTACGGTGGGGTAAGGGGGGTCGGATGTACGCAGTCTTACCCCTGTACTAAAGCACAAAGAGAATGTTTCCGGATGACCCATAGTGAAAATCGCGTCCAAGATTGCATGGACTGACTGCTGCTCCATAACAAAGAAGCGCAGACAGTTTAGTGAGCCATTTTGCTTTATTCCATCATATTCTCAAGCCAAAAAATAATGAATCTTTGGCTCCATTGCAAATGATGGAAAATTTGTATCGAGCATGAGAAATAATAGGAGAAATACCCCATACATCACTATGCACAATATCAAAACATTTTTTAGCACGACTACCATGAGAAGAGAACGAAAGAGTCTTACTCTTACCAAGTTTGCATACAGAACAGTCAAATGACAAATTTTTAGAAACTTGTTCTTTATTGCTTAACAAACCAGAATTTAACATATGAGATAGAACAACAGAGTTTGGATGACCCAAACGTTTGTGCCAAACTTCATTTGGAGTGTTAACAGACACACAAGCCAAAGATAAACAACTAGGAATTGAAAAGTGTAGTGGAAATAGTCTTCCAACTTTAGGCCCCTTCGCGAGTATCTTCCCCGACACCTGATCCTGCACAAGACAACCATCACGAGAAAAATGGACATCACAGTTTTTTTCAACTAACTGGCCAACTGAAATAAGACTATTAGACAGTCCAGGAGATACATAAACATCTCTGAATGAAGAATTGATATCCCCTACTTCATTAATAGCTAAATGACTCCCATTAGCTACTTGAATATGAGATGAACCATGATATGGACGAACATTGCAAAGCGTATCAGATGAATTGGTCATATGATTGGATGCAGCAGAATCAAGAAGCCAAGACTTATATGAAGTAGTACCATTACCTTGGAGCCCTAAGGCGGAAAAGGCTGACATAATCATCTGCTGAACCATTTCAGGAGTAAGAACAGATGATCCGCCCGTAGAAGAAGAAGCTGAGGACATCACTGGAGCAGAAGAGGTGTTCACTGCAGCCTGATAGGCGGTAGCTTGACGATTCTGAGGCCGAGTGGGACATTCTTTGATAAAGTGACCCTGTTTCTTACAATAGTTGCAAGATTTCTTAGCACAGTTGGCGGCAATATGACCATACTCCTTGCAGCTGAAACATTGAACCTTGCGCATATCCTTACTTTTCCCTTTCCCGTAGGCGACATAGGCTACTGGATTTGGGTTTGAGTCTTGCTGGAATGTAGCCTGTGTAAGAAGACGCTGCTCCTCACGAAGCAATTCTCCAAAACAAACATCCAAAGATGGAGAAGGATCCTGATTCATTAAATTGGAGCGAGTGACCTCAAATTCAGGGCGTAATTTCATCAGGAATTGATCTCTCTTGCTCTGCTCATGAACAGCCTGAACATCAGAGAGAGATGCAGCAGGTACCTTCGCATAAACCATATCAGAAAATTCTCCCCACAAATTCTGAAAACCAGAGAAATACTCCTGAATGGAGAGATTGCCTTGAGTGTAATTAGCAATCTCATATTCTAACTGAAAACGACGTGCAGTATTATCTTGGTGATAAACCTTCAACAAATACTCCCACATAGTTTTAGCCGACTTATAGGGCCTCAGATTGAGCACAATAAGAGGATCAACAGACCCTAAGATCCAGGACATCACACGTGCATCCTTAACCATCCACTTAGCCAAATCGTTAGTCTCCGTAGGAGCTGGATCACTACCGTCAATATGGCCCCACAATTCTTTTCCCATAACAAATAATTTAAATTGAAATTCCCAAGCAGTATAATTTTTTCCAGTAAAACGAACCCCAAAAGTCTCGCTAGAAGACATGATGAAAAATAAAAATCAGAAATTATAAAACCTAATTAAGAGTAACAGGGCCACCAGCCCAATCCAACAGCACCAACCAGCAACCAGCAACCCACCAGAATAGCAACCCAAACAAAGAAAACAAGCCCAGGCAGCAATCAACAATCCACTCAAGTCTAAATAGCAAGCCCAAGCCCAATCCACTCAATCAGCAACCCACCCAGCAAGAATTTCACGCTCGCTGCTACTCACGCCAGAATCAGCCGCGACCCTCACCTGACCTCAGCCGAAAGTCCACGCTCCTCCAGAAATCGCCGACAGCCCCGCCAACTCCTTCAGAAATCGCCGGCAGTCTCACCAGAATCAGCCGACAGCCTCAACTTCCCCAGAAATCGCCGGCAGCTCCAAAGTCTCCACGCCGACAGCCTCAAGAAAAAATTCCGGTAAGAGTAACCTTTCTACCCTCAACAGAACTTTTGCTACCCTACCCTCAACAAAAACTACCGAATAGCAGTTTAGAACCCTCTCCAAAATTATCGACAACTCCCCTGAAGTCACCGACCGCCAAAGAGACCAATTGCTCAGTCCCGACCCAACTCAAAAAACTCGTATCACAACCCTAATTTAGATGATTTAGGCTCTGATACCATGTCAATTGTATTGAATACCTCTCAATGTGAGGGTTCTTCCTATTATATAGAACAATTGCAAGAATAAATAAGGCAATTAAAATCTACCTATTAATTACAAGATACTATACAAAAACATACCATAACTAGAGAAACTAATTATGGCTAAATATACAAAATATATATGCTATATCTGATTGACACTATGGTCCATTTTTTGTTGAA
Source organism: Cuscuta europaea (assembly GCA_945859875.1). Classification (NCBI taxonomy): domain Eukaryota; kingdom Viridiplantae; phylum Streptophyta; class Magnoliopsida; order Solanales; family Convolvulaceae; genus Cuscuta; species Cuscuta europaea. The sequence goes on along the minus strand of CAMAPE010000052.1, from coordinate 5,506,536 downwards.
GGGCGTGTGGACCCAGCGGCCTACCGGTTGTCGCTTCCAGCAACCAGCCGAATCCACCCTGTTTTCCATGTGTCGCAACTACGCCGGGTTGTCGGAGATCATCCCATTGAAACAGAACTACCGGAGAGTTTGGAGGTTCCTATGGGGCCGGTGGGTTTGAACCTGCTACTGTTTTGGCATGGCGTAAGGTGCAGGAAAAAGGGGAAGATGTGGAACAGGTGTTGGTGTAGTGGGTTGGTCAGTCAGAAGATGACGCTAGTTGGGTTGGAGTGAAGCAGTTTCAGCAGCAGTTCCCTCACTTCAACCTTGAGGACAAGGTTGCTTCGGAGGGGGAGGAAATTGTTAGGGAGCACAAGATAAGTGGGCCTGCTTGGGAGCACCAGACAAGTGGGCCGGTGCAGGAGGACAGGCCTCGGCCGTTATTGGTCTACCGTCGCCGCCAGCGGGCCTAGATGGGCTGGGTGGATTGTTGGGTCTTATTACTTTATTTCATTAATTGTTATTTCTAATAATGTGTTGGGCCTAGATGGCCTTATTTTATTATTAGGTTAAGGAGTATTTAAGGATGTCTTAAGAACTATTATCGTTAATAAACTTTTGGTTAAGCTTACGGCTTGGGCAGACGTTGTTATCGTTTGCTAGGTTTTCTGCTTCTATCAGAGTACTATTCTTCTTACTCGATCCCCCACTTAGATCGTAGCGTAGCCGCATAGGCACAAGTACTCAAGTAGCCTAGGACCCAGTCTGCTGCCTTTCGAAGCATGGAGTGTGTTTATTGTTGCAACAAATGTTTTTTTTTTCAACTCCATTCAGGGGAGGTGGGGGGATGAAATCAATGGACCCACCCTCACTGGAAAAATACGAGTACACAGCGATGGATGGACGCACGCAGGCGCATGCACACACACACGCACCCACGCACGCACGCGCCCGCGCTGTTGTGAAACAGAAAAAAAACAAAAATCAACGGGGTAAACCGTTGCCCAGATAATCAACGATAAAAATACCGTTGCCCAGAGCCAAAAGGCTAAAACCAATTTTATTCCAAGATAATAAGAATGAACCCTGGCGAGGGGTATAAATAGCCTTCTACAAGAAACCCTAATAAAGCCCAAATTAATTAAACCCTAATTAAGCCCAAATTAACTCAACTAACTACTCTACTAATAATAGGCCCAAACTAAAACATAACATTAACTTAATAATAATAATTAAACTATAACGACAGCCCTAACCCGCCCCACGGAAGTGGGCCCAAGCCCGGTCCCGTCCCATGCTCTTCCCGCTCTCTATCAATCCATCCTCCTTCAAAATAATTGTCCTCAAGGTTGAAATCTCACAGACGCTGAAATTTCCATACATAGAATAGAGTGGGAAATATCCCTCCTCTCTTTCCTGAACCCTTTCCTAGCCGGTTATTTCATAGTATTCATGCTGTTGGAGGTCCAACTCTTCATCCTCGGCTATCATTACTCGTAGCTGCTTAAAGGGACAGTCATGCCCCGATGTAAATGATTTTTACACCTAAAGCATAATCCTTTCGCCCTTAATTCTGCGAACTCCTTTGACGGAAGACGAGTGAACTGAGAGTGTGTCGTAGGCTGCCCGGACAGCCCTGACTTCGTCCCCAGAGGCTGTCCACTATCCTTCGCAAAACTGCCCATTGATCCCTGCAAGCTGCCACCACTGGCAGTCAACGGAGGGCCAGTGTTTGCCATTAAAAAGCTGCTGGAACGTACCCCTGAAGAATTATAATTCGGACTGCCACTTCCTCCACTTTGGACGGACAGATTATGCTCCACATCGCGAGCTAATTCCATGGCCGTCTCCAGGTTTTCTGGCCGGAGTAATCGCAACGAACTTCGGATTGCTTCCTTAAGTCCACTCATGTAATAGCCCAAATAATGATCGTCGGTCAATCCCGGAACTTGACTAGCCAGTTGAACAAACAAGGTATTGTATTCCTCCACCGACCCAATTTGTTTGACAGCGGTCAGCCGTTCAAACCTATTTCCCTGAAATCGGGAATCAAATATGGCCACCAAGGCTTGCTTAAATTTCTCCCAAGACATGCTAGGTTTGCGCGCCTTCAACCAAGTCACCCAATAGAGGGCCGCCCCTTCCATAGAAACCCTAGCCGCTGCAACTTGTCGGTCCGGTGGGGTGCTGTTGAGCTCGAACTGTTGCTCCACTCTTGCCAGCCACCCAATGGGGTCTTCGCCATCGAACGAGGGAAGGAGAGCGGTGGCTGCGCTGGGCAGTCCGCCGTCGTTGGCCGCTGGTACGGTCGCACTTCCGACCGCAGCCGAGAAAATCCTGCAATATCGGCGGCAGGTTGTCGGTGATAGGTGCTGTCACGGCAGCACTTCCAACCGCAGCAGTAGAAATTTCCGGCGAGATCGGCGGCACAAGGGCCTGGGTAAGCGCTGCCAGAGAGGCGGCGATTTCAGCCAGTCGCATGCCGTGTTCTTCAAGGGTGTGATTCATCCGATTCTGCTCAATCGCCATTCGGGTTTGCTCTTCCCTCAATCGGGCTTGCTCCTCTCCCATTCGGTGTTGCTCGGTCTCTAACTCAGTCAATCGATCGTTTTGAGATCTCGCCATCCTGGCGGGACGGGATCCGGCAGGTCAGACCAATTGTTGTGAAACAGAAAAAAATAAAAATCAACGGGGTAAACCGTTGCCCAGAGCCAAAAGGCTAAAACCAATTTTATTCCAAGATAATAAGAATGAACCCTAACGAGGGGTATAAATAGCCTTCTACAAGAAACCCTAATCAAGCCCAAACTAATTAAACCCTAATTAAGCCCAAATTAACCCAACTAACTACTCTACTAATAATAGGCCCAAACTAAAACATAACATTAACTTAATAATAATAATTAAACTATAACGACAACCCTAACCTGGCCCACATAAGTGGGCCCAAGCACGGTCCCGCCCCATGCTCTTCCTGCTCTCTATCACGCGCACACACACATACATACATAAATAAATAAATAAATAAATAAATAAATAAATAAATAAATAAATAAATAAATAAATAAATAAATAAATAAATAAATAAATAAATAAATAAATAAATAAATAAATAAATAAATAAATAAATAAATAAATAAATAAATAAATAAATAAATAAATAAATAAATAAATAAAAATAAATAATGATGAGATAAAAATAAATGAATAGTAGAGTAGTAGTAATATTTATAACATATAACTAGTTCGAGGTACCCATCCAAAGGGAAAATAAACCTTCGTAGGAAGTTAGAACAAAATTTATACCTACTGTAGTCTCCAATGTTGTCTATAACCAGGGGCGGAGGCAGGACACTGGGCCGGACTGGGCCGGTAAAAAGAATATTTTTGGGGAAAAAATTACACGGAATTTCTTACCCTAAAAATCGACATTTTAAAAATTTGGGGTGGGCCGGGGCCAGGGTTGCCCCCTAGCTACGCCCCTTTCTAGACATATCCTCGGTTTCCCGTTTAACCAAAACCGGTCTGCGGCCAAGGTTCCGAACCTACGGTTAAGGAGGCGGTTCGGTTTTGGGGATTTTTTAGAACCGGAACCGCAGGTTCTGGTTCAGAACCGACGGTTCCGGTTCGAAACCGGACGGTTCCGGTTCGGAACCGGAATTTTTTATGTTTTTTTAAAAGTTGATTTCAATAAGTTATAAACAATAAATTACAAAGATTCGTATGACATCTTTAATGTTTTTTATATCACAATGTATGTCTTTGATTCACAAAGTATTGTTCTTATATCTTAATGTTTAATTAAATACATATAAATATCCTAAATAAATATAGGGTTTTAATTTGATTCACCAAGATCAAATTTATTAAAAATAAATAAGTTACAAAGATTTGTATGACATCTTTAATTTTTTTTATATCGCAATGTATGTCTTTGATTCTCAAAGTATTGTTCTTATATCTTAATGAATTATTAAATACATATAAATATCCTAAATAAATAAAACAAAAACCGCCGAACCGGACCGGAACCGGAACCGGCGGTTCAGAACCGCTTGAGCCCTTCAAGGTTCCGGTTCAGGTTTGAGCATTTGGTGAACCGTGAACCGCCGGTTTGGTTCCGGTTCCGGTTCGGTTCCGAACCGGGGACAGGTCTACCCCTGTCTATAACTAAAACAAAAAATTATTTTTCTCACATTTTGAAATTGTTTTCTTTTGGGAATAAAGCTTGGATGTTGTTGTTTGAAATTGTTTTCCATGTATATATATAAAGAGAATACTTAATTGGTGATTAGCATATGTCAACAGCATATTCATGCACTTACTCGGCTTCCACTTCTATAAATGCCTTGGCATCTGTTGCTTGTTTCATCTTACCTGATGACAGAAAAAAAAGGCATAAGAAAAATGGTTTACAAATATTGAAAGCAGCTAATAACAATGCAGAACTCCTAGAAATTCATTATTCTTGTGAGTCTGGATAGATATAAGATATCTAAGAAAGCAATAGAAATATGAAAGAGAAGGAACGTATGAAGAAATCAATTAACTGTTATCACAAATGCAAAAGCAGCTAAAATTACTCTTACCTCTGTGTTTCCTCCTGGATACAACCCTGTTGGCTGTAAAACAAGAGCTAGCCCGTTTTTTGGGAGACATATTATTTTGTCTTGCACACTCTGGAGAAGTTTTCGTAAAAAAATCACCTAGCTTGCGTAGCCTTCTAAGTTTGTTCTTTTCACAAACTCTTTCTGGCAAGTGTTGAGATTCCAAAAGCCAGTCTTTGCTGCAGGTTGGGCTTGACAGCTTTGCAAAAGGAGTTCGATTACCACAAATAATGATTGAATGGGAAGACGTGGGAGCTCTTGCTCCAACCTCTTTTTGTAAAGGAGTTATAGTTTTAACAATGTGTGAAGGAAGACTTTCTTCCCCACCAGTACAACAATGGACAGCCTGTTTATCGTGCTTCAAGGGCCCCATTATGCTTTCAGAACTCAGCTTCTTTCCTTCATCCTTCTCTCTCTCTGTTAAAAAACTCGTAGACTTAACTTTCAGCATATGGATTGTATCGGACATTCGGGCAAAACTATACTAAAAAGAGATATGCTAACCTGGACTGCTTCTGGGAGACTCTGGAACAACACCACTCATGATAAAATTGGTTAGCCGTGGACTATGTGCCTCCACATCTTCGGAGTCAGAGCTCAATTCTTCATTTAGTGACACGTCTGTACTATCTGTTATTATTGCTTCAGGATGCTCCCCAACACTAACATCTTTTGATTCCACCTGGGAAAAAGGAGTTTCAGGAACTCTTTCTGATTGGGAACCATCTTCTTGACATTCATCCACATCATTGCATAATCTGGATACCACCATAACATCTTCTGTTGACAGCTTTGACGGCAAGGCAGCAGCATCCACGCATTTAGACTCAGAAGCTGCTTTGGTTGAAAGTTGTGGGACCGATGAGACTAGGACATTTCCTAGATTATCAACCTTCACAAGCTCTGACTCGAATAGAGACAGATGGGCATGGGAAGTCCTCCCAGTAAATTCATTCACAGAAGTCATTGTTTCAGCTATTGTTTTCACGGGAGCAGGAGACTTAACATTTTCTAATAATTCTCTCCCACAATCCTCTTTAGGCGAACAGCTGAACGTCTTCAGATCTAAACCCAGAAAATGCAAGTAACCTTAAGTCAATTGACTAAAACAGTGCAAATTCTCCCTTTCTTTTTTCCTTTTGTGATGTGCACATGTCAAAAGGAGAGAACACATAAGACATGATCTGATGTACTAGTCGCCTCCCATATATGATATATCAGTCATTTAAACATAAACTACTGATGGTATACTGATGACATAAACTACAGAGCAGAATAGATCATATTTGCAGCCTCAGGCATGCCTAATTTTATGTTGATTTATTCATTTTGACCTTTGGAAAGTCAAATTGAGTGTTACATGCCTACTGGCTATCCCGGAACAAGCCTCATTAAATCATTTTGCAATTAAGTGTAAAAATAATTACATTATAAATTGCCCAGATCATTCTGCTTATAAGGAATTAGTGATAACCTTGGTAACTTCAATTGGTTTGGTGAAACATCCTAGTAGAAATGATAGTATTTCAATCATGGACACCAGTAAATAAGGGGCAAAAAACTTCATGAAACAATATATAAACTAAGACTCTAAGAGATAAGGCTGCAAATGTAGTTCTCCGCTTCTCCCTCTGATCACTTGTGAGAAAGCTCATTACAGTCTCATGATATTTTCCATGCAAAGTTATAAATACATAAATAGACAATGTTGGTTTTAGAATTTCAACCACTCCAGTGTACTTGAGACGAAGGTGTTGCTGATAATACAGCTTGCAAGTATTGGAAGTTAGGTTATTAAATACTAGGATTATTAGGTTTCATGACACTTTATGATATGGAGGAACCAAGGAAGCATTTCACAGGAATGAATTCATGGATGTAAAAAGTTGAGTGCTTTACAATTGCAATGTTTTGGGCCTTCCCATCAACCCACCTCAAATTAAACACCAAGGATCCCACACGAAATAGTTATATCGCACCATCTTAATGCTGTGTAGTAAAGATTAAAGAACTTATACAGAAAAAAAAAATTGTTGGGTTTACCTTCACCATTTTCATATGGTTCTGCAGCTTCGCCATTTTCATATAGTTGTGCAGCTTTAAAATCTTCATATGTTTCTGCAGCTTCACCATTTTCATATGCTTCTGCAGTTTCACCTCTCGTACACAGATCTCTAGAAGTTTCAGCCTGAAGCAAAGGAACTATATCATGACATTCTTCTACAAATAAGGAAGTTCTATCAAGGTTCAAGAATAAACCTGGCTTGAAGCTTTGATATCACCGGAACATGATAAACCTTCCAAATGCTGCATTGCATCTATTAGCATCTCCGTTCTAAGTGAGTGTGATACGCTATGGACCCTAGACGGAAATGCCTGGAAATGACGGAATGCAATTAATGACGGCCTCCACAAGCTCTCTCCATTGCTGCTGAAATATTTTGCAAGCAAATTGATTTCTTTGTCACTAAGTTCATTTTGCAGTACAGGACTCTGAACATGGAGGACATCTTTTGACTTCTTTCCACGAGGAACAAATGCTTCGATCAAAAGCTTAACATGTTGAACTTCTGGTCTGATGGCATGTGGAATCTAAAAAAGATTTACACAATTGACATTTCCAATGAAGAAATTATAAATGAAAATGATTTTATGAAACTAATCAACAAACTTAATAGACAGAGGTATACCATCCTAGGGCTGGAATGAAACCTAAATGTATTTGTTCCCCCATTTGCCATAAGTTTTCCTAACACCTTGTTTGTTGCTTGTTTTCGCAGAAATCCTTTGAGTTCTGGCCCTTCACAAGCTAAAACCAGTAGCAACAGTCAAGGAAATTTAGGTCATATACAGTATACACCTACATTTCTATAAACACATGGGAAAGTTTGTATTATGCTGGGCTAGAGGACCAAAGGATATCAACTCGTCCTTCATGCTTTCTCCCTGTCCTCCCCATCCGCTGAGTCATTCTCAATGGAGAGAGATTAGAATCAAAACAAATAACTAGATCAACTTCCATTATATCTAGGCCTTCTTCTCCAATCGATGTTGCAACAATGACATTATACCCACCAGCTCGAAATTTCTGCTTGCAACAGTCAATTGATATCTGTGAGATGATCCCTAAAGATGACACTAAGATGAGATAAGAAATGCAGCAGGAAAAATAATCACCTCAAGAACAGCCTGTTGAACTTTTTGTGACTGACCCTTTAATGTTTTTCCTGTGAAACGATCGAGTAAATTTTATTAGGCAGACCTCAGTTCCTTTAATAATGAGTATACTTTCAATTCACTTGAATTTCTCAGCATTGCAGCGAGTTCACCAAATCAACTAATAGAATGCAAGATGTAGTCTTTTCAAATTGCTACCAACTAACCATTTCAAAATAACAAACCCATCAATGAATCATTGAATCCTATGATCAACCAATGAAGCTCAGATCATGAAATGTGAAGCGCATGCTTTAGTCCCTACCTACAACATCTTCTGTTTTCTGCTATCTCGTATAGGTGTGTTCAATTCAAAAACGTGGATCTTCATATTTCGCTAAAGATGGTTTTGCTGGAAAATTTTATATCATTGATACACTGCCGTCTCACTATGATGTCTTTAATCAAATTAACTCAAACAAGGGAATGATATTTCCCTGTACATCAAAATTTCAAATGTATAAAATTTGGCCATAAATTGCCTTGGTGCATGAAGAAAATAAAATATGGGAGATTAAATTGTGCATTAAGAGATTAACCTACAGTCAATGGCTTCTGGTGATTAAACCAATCACGTTATGATCTAAAGTTAAACAAACAAAGAGCGCACAGTTCATCTTTTCAAACAATACATCTGCAGCAATTCCAGTACTATGCTAAAATCAATTAAGTCTGGTTTCTAGAATGATATAAAGCCCTAAAATATTATGTTGTATTGGGAAGTCAGACCATGATAAAATCTGAAAGGAGAAAATAGCAATCAAAATGAGAAACAAAGTGCAGCCCGTATTCTAATAGTAATAAAAGGTTAGTTACAGATATAGGCAATGCTGCATTGCTGCTACACTATTAATTTACCCTGATATCTATGTGTTGTACATGACAGCAAGAACAATACCCATAAATCCAATTAATCCATATGTTGAAAGTACCCTAAAAGCCTTGTGTTGGGCATTGTTGGGAAAAAGTATAACTAATGTATGTCATGTACTAATCGATTAAACTTTTCACTGAGGCAGAACATAAACTTCAATATGATATAGAGCAAGCAAAAGCTCCTAGGTTCACACCACATAAACTACATAAAATCAAAATACTCCAACGTGAATGGCTCACCCAAAAAAATATTGCAAACACAGGAAGGAATGTGTTAACTGTTAATGATAAATATACTGTTGAGATAAACATTGTTGTTTGATAAATATATAGCATACACACATTAGAGTTTTCACAAGTCACTAAAACAAAATAAAAGTTTACTTAAAATCGAGTGCAACTACAAAAAAACACCTGAGTTTTGCCCTACGAATTCAGTTGCCTTTATAGACGGTCCAATGTTTGCAATTGCGTCCATAATGTCCCTAAAGCAGATTAAGACAATTCAGGCCATGAAAGACGTATGTTTTTGCAATGTACAATAAGACCAGCATATAAAGTACAAACTTTAAGAGGGGGGTCCCTTTTACCTGACGCTTCCTCTGAAATTTGAAAAAATGATAACCCTTGAATTTTGGGGATCATTCATTTCTGCATGAGCATATACGCAGGTCAGCTACTCCTTAAAGCAACATTAGAACATTCAAAGCAACATTAAAAATAATAAAACCAACTCTATTATATATGTTGGGTAGAAATGAAGGAAAATTATGCAATGAATAAAACTATGTCTTCATCCCAAAGAACTCGCCTCACCACAGTTGATACAGTAGTAGAACGCTCTCCGCCTCTCCCCCCATATATAGGGGGGGGGGGGGGGGGGTTCTCGTGAGGACCCCTTTCAACATGAGAACATATTTATAAATGAGAACTTTTAATCTACACCTTTCAAATTTCTTATCAATGGCTGAAATTAACAAGGAGTCATTTTTGTAATTATAACACAATAAATAAAAAAGACCTCATTTGAATTTGGAATAATTACAAAAAACATCATGTGTGTGCTAACCATTGATAAAAGAAAATGGAAGGTTGAGACTAAATATTCCCATTAAGGAGTTCTCATTTTAAAATGACTTTTCACTAGAACCCTCCATTGTGGGTGTGTGGCGCGCGCTCATACATAAATACATATCAGACACTTTAAAAGCATAATGCATAAAGTGCCTGACATACTACTTAGTTATTTCCAGAGATGCAAAAGAAACTTTATCTTAGTTTCTTTATTACTTTTATGATTTATGGCTTTATTAGTAATTTAGTATTAACACTGCAAGTCGTGTTAGACCCAAATTCTCAGTGAATATTAACAGCTTAAAAAGAATAGTGTGTGTGTGTATTGGTGCATAATAATAATATAACATAATATAATATAATATAATATAATATAATATAATATAATATAATATAATATAATATAATATAATATAATATAATATAATATAATATAATATAATATAATATAATATAATATAATATAATATAATATAATATAATATAATATAATATAATATAATATAATATAATATAATATAATATAATATAATATAATATAATATAATATAATATAATATAATATAATATAATATAATATAATATAATATAATATAATATAATATAATATAATATAATATAATATAATATAATATAATATAATATAATATAATATAATATAATATAATATAATATAATATAATATAATATAATATAATATAATATAATATAATATAATATAATATAATATAATATAATATAATATAATATAATATAATATAATATAATATAATATAATATAATATAATATAATATAATATAATATAATATAATATAATATAATATAATATAATATAATATAATATAATATAATATAATATAATATAATATAATATAATATAATATAATATAATATAATATAATATAATATAATATAATATAATATAATATAATATAATATAATATAATATAATATAATATAATATAATATAATATAATATAATATAATATAATATAATATAATATAATATAATATAATATAATATAATATAAAGCAATGCACAAAAAGCAGTCAACAAAAATAAAGAGAAATGAATTATTAATAAACAGGAACCAACGCCCAAGATGCATACTGAAATGATCAATTAGTATTTCCAGCATTTTTGACAGTTTTGGATTAGGAGCTCCATGATCTACAGTTTTCTGCATTAGAAGTTTTGCTTTCAAAAGATCTTCGTTTCTACTCACTAGTCGAGCAAACTGCCTGAAAATAAAAGCTATAGGTTCAGCGAGCTGATAAGAAACTTTTAGAACACATTTATTCTTTGAGAAGAAGAATATTGAAATACAACTTTAACACTCTTTATTCTTGCACGAAATCAGAGCAATTAGCTAGTAATAAACCAGAGAAATTTGAATATGCATGTGACCAATTAGCTAGGCAATGCAGGTATAATTATTTGCAACATAGGTACTTCAGAAATTTGTTTACGTGTTGATTATATTTTGTATGAGAGGCAACACTGCGACATAACTGAGAGTAGATTAAAAATGACATAACCTTGACTAGAATAATTCTGAAACATAAATAGTGGAAAACAAACCCCTGTCGCAGCTTTTCATCAAGCATCTCAAATGCAGGCCTTATTCCATGGCTTGAGAGTAGTTTCCGAAGATGATAAAGTGTCAAAAGGACTCCAAAGTATCCTTCCACATCTCCATACTTTACTTGAGGAATGTTCTTTGGTGGGTCTCTACGGAATCTGGCCCGTGCATCAAGTATGTCACACGGGTTGAACTGATCATCATAAAAGAAAAATAATGATTTGTACATAAAATACAATCTATTTCAAAATCATGGCAAGACAAAAAAAATCAAGGCAAGACAAAAAAAACAATCCAAATTCATCGTAAGCACAAGTAGGGAAGTAAAGAAAGCCAGGCCAAAAGAAGATAGCAGGAAGGATAGACATGTAAGTGCAAATTTTACATGCATAAACGTAGAAAAATATAAATATATGCATATGCATACATATGTGTGTCTATGTGTGTACACATTTATATGTTTTTTAACTACAAATTAGATGCTCCCATATTTCAGTATAATCATTAAGTCTTTAAAAATGAGGTGAAATAATCATAACCCTTGCAAATCGGGAAACGAAGTAGGTAAAATTTGATGGGAAAGAGTTATAAGTAAGCCAACGTGTCAACTACCTGAAATCTTGTTAAAAAGAAAAATCAACATTTGAATATGTGAGTCATGTGACATGTAGGATAAGTGCTGGTAGGCTAAATGGAAAGGAGCATTAGGAATACTATGTGGTCATAATGTACCCCTAACACTAACAGGCAAATTTTGTAGAGTGCTCTAAGACGGACTTTACTATACAAATGAGAAATTCTGATGGCTGGATAAAAAAGAAAAAATTAATGAAGGTGAGTGTAGCAGAGACTGAGAGATGCATATAGTAAGACTTAAGAGATTTTGTGTATCGCCTAAATTAACCCCTACCCATCCGTCTAGTGAATCACCTAACTTATCCCAGTTGGCCGCCTAGCCCGCCTACTGCCTAATAACCGCCAATTTACAAAATTGTCTAGGTCTGCCTTCGAAAACTTTTACAATACAAGGGGGCTTGGTGCATCATAATAGGAAATAGGGAAAGGGCGGCAGATTAATGAATAAAAGTGTATTTTGATCCATTTAGAATAGAAGCATTTCCCTTATCCAAATCCAAAAGTTTTTTAGGGAGGTTGGGTTGGAGGGGATTTTTGAAATATTTTCCACTCCCATTTTTCTACCCATAGTTTAAAAAAAACACATGTGTGTACATACACAAGAGGGCAGGGGAGCACGTTCTCTGTTCTCTGTTCCAACCAAACGCTGTGTACAGCTTTCTTTTTTATATCAAACTTGAATAGTTGGGATAATAAGACACATACTCTCTGAAAATCTCTATTCTGAAGTAATCCCAACACCGAAAGCCGTCCAGCAAATGGCCTTATTACATCTGACAGCAGATTATTAATTTCATCAGCATCTTGTCCCATGGCAACCTAGAATCATATGACAGAAAAACATTGCCTTTATGTTCTGATACTCAAAGTAGAGAATATAGGACTACAAACACACAAAGTAAAGAAAAAACTTTATATAAACCAAAAAATTATGTACCTTTACATGTTCTATCTTCCGGTCATGCACATGAGGGAGCACATCTCGGTCATTTTCATCACGATATTCTAGTGTAGTTATTTGTAAATTATCAATAATATGTTGGACATCCTGCTGTTTAGCTGAATATTAGAGATTATCAGAGAAGGCAAGGTAAAAAGAGAAAAAAATGTTCCAGCATGGAGAACCTCTTAAGTGATAAGATACTTACATCCTGGTGTTGCACTTAGAGCCAAAATTCTGAGTTGTACAGGAACAGCCATCAACTAAAACATCATTAAAAACAAAACAGATTTATCTGTCAAACTAAAGAAGATCAAAATACATTTTCAATAAAGAGTCTAATGCTAGAAACATGCCAGGAAATATATACATATATTTGTGTGTTTGTTCAGATTCCTCTGTAACAGTGGTACATGAAAACCAAATCTTCACTCAACAACTAACAAATAATATCAAAATCCATAAAATGTAGGTACAAAATTTTTTAATCCTTTATATTCTTTTTACAATTATTGCAGGGGAATGTGCACCTCCAGGCTCCATCCGTCCCTCTATATATGTGTGTGGTTTTGCATGTGTGTTGTGTTGTGTGTGTGTGAGAGAGAGAGGGACAGAGAGAGTCATAGAAGAGAAAATCAAGACAAACCTCACGAACTACTACACAATAAGAGTAATTCCCAGTAGCACGATGAGCCTCATCAATCACCAAGCAAACTAGATGTTTCACCATGCATATACCTGAAAATTCATTAGTCAGAAAAATGAAAAATATCTACTTGGAAGATAAAGATGAGTTTAATCACAATAAATTCCGTGAAGAAGAATAGTTTACAGCATTGCAAATTAAAAAAGAACAAGTGAAGTTTATAAGCATCAAGGTACAATTATCATGTTCCAATCAAACAGTACAATAAACGAAGTTCTATACTTCTACCTTAAGCATTTAAAGTGTAGAAAAATGTAGCATATACATGTTATTTTTATTATTTGTACATCCGGGACTGTATAGATAGGAATTAGAGTTGATATAGGTCTCTAATTCTTAGATTAGCTCGCAGAATAGATAGAATAGATAGATCCTACTTTTTAGGATCTGTAACAACTTAACTTTATCTGTAACTTGTATATATATCATTGCCGGATGGCTCAATAATATACAAGGAAGATTAATTCTTCAGACTTACATGGTATCAGAGTCTTGTTGTTTAAAACACCACAATGGTGGACACTGAACACTCTGATTCCTCCACCCACTCACAAACCCATCACCCTAACTCCCAAATTAGCCAAATGACAAATTACCAGGCCTCGGTTAATTCATCTATGCTCATTACTGGACATAGATTGAATGGAACCAATTACCTAGAGTGGTCACAGTCTGTCAAACTGGCAATAGATGGAAGAGGAAAGTTGGGATACATAACGGGTGAAGTAGAGGAGAAGAAGAATGGTGAAGATGGCTACAATGTCTGGAGGTCAGAAAACTCTTTGGTAACAGCCTGGCTTCTCAGTTCAATGGATGCATCAATCGCCAAACCTCACATGTTCATGAAAACTGCAAAAGAGGTATGGGATTCAATTAAAGAAACCTATTCAGATCTTGAGAATTCTTCTCAGATCTATGAATTAAAAACAAGGTTGTGGCAGTCCAAACAAGGAAGTAGAGATGTCATCTCATACTATAATGAGATGGTATCTCTATGGCAAGAGTTGGACCAATGCTATGATGCTGAAGACTGGGAAAATGCCAAGGATCTGGCAAGACACAAGAAGAGAGAGGAAAATGACAGGGTCTATATGTTCCTAGCAGGAATGAATAGAGACCTAGATGAAGTAAAAGGCAGAATACTTGGGAAGAAACCTCTGGCCTCAATCAGAGAGGTCTTTTCTGAGATCAGGTTGGAAGATAGCAGGAGGAGGGTCATGTACAACACTCCAGTACCTAATGAGGAACCTGGGGACTCTTCAGCTTTGGTGGCCAGAAGTGATGACAACAAGAAAAAACCTTGGTGTGATCACTGCAAGAAATTGTGGCACACAAGGGATACATGCTGGAAACTTCATGGAAAACCACCAGGAGCTGGAAAGAAGAAAGTAGAGAGGGCCCTACAAACTACTATGACTGAGACTCAACAAGAGTCAGGAGTTGAATCTAAACAGCTACCATTCACTCAGGAACAGATAGAGTACCTACTCAAATTCATACCCACCCAGAAAATCTCCGACCAAGAAAACCCTACCTGTTCTTTTGCCCAAAATGGTAAAATAACATCATTTTTTTTGTTCTGAAAAACAAAAAAAAACACCTGGGTCATTGACTCAGGTGCAACAGACCACATGACCTACATTCCAAAGTTTTTTTCTTCATATCAACCTTGTGCAGGAGATAAGAAAGTTAGAGTTGCAGATGGCTCTTTTTCAGCCATAGCGGGGATGGGAAATATTAAAATTTCCTCATCCATTAACCTTTCCAAAGTCTTACATGTTCCAAAACTTTCCTGCAATCTTATCTCTATTAGCAAAATAACCAAAGACCTTCAGTGTTGTGTAAAGTTTTCTCCCTCTTATTGCATTTTTCAGGATCTGGCATCAGGGAGGATGATTGGCAGTGCTAGAGAGGAGGATGGCCTCTATACTTTTGATGAAGGAACACAATTGAATAAACAAGGTCAAGAAAAAACTTGTCTGCAAACTATTTTCTTTCCTTGTAATAATGAAGTGTATTTAATGCACTATAGATTAGGTCACCCAAGTTTTTCTTATCTGAAAATGTTGTTTCCTAAGTTATTTCATAATAAAAATCCTTCATCATTTCATTGTGATATGTGTGCACTTGCCAAACATCATAGGAGTTCTTATATCCTTCATAGTTACAAGCCAACTAGTCCTTTTACTATTGTACACAGTGATATTTGGGGTGCATCTAGAGTTCCAACTCTGAAAGGAAAAAGGTGGTTTATAACTATCATAGATGATCACACACGGGTCACATGGGTTTTTTTACTTAAAGAAAAATATGAGGTTGAAGAAGTGTTCAAAAAATTTTACTCAATAATCCAGACTCAATTCAACACTAGTATCAAAATTGTGAGAAGTGATAATGGTCTTGAGTACTTTTCTAAGAAGTTAAATAATTTTTTTGCTGAAAAAGGAATTATTCATCAAAGTTCCTGTGTAAATACACCTGCTCAGAATGGAATAGCTGAAAGGAAAAATAGACATTTGCTTGAAGTCACTCGTGCAATCATGTTTTCTGCTAAAATTCCAAAATATTTATGGGAAGAAGCTGTTTTACATGTTACCTATTTAATTAATAGGATGCCATCAAAAACTCTAGGATTTAAAACTCCTATTGATACTCTTCAAGCCAGTTTTCCTGAAACTAGGCTTATTAATTCTCTTCCCATAAAAATTTTTGGCTGCACAGTTTTTATTACCAACCCCGACAGAACTGCAAGCAAATTTGATCCTAGAGGCAAAAAATGTGTTTTCTTAGGACTATCTTCAACACAGAAAGGCTATAAATGTTTTGACCCTATAACAAAAAAGATGTTTGTAACAATGAACACTGTTTTTGTTGAAAATCAAATTTTTTTTTGGTACTCATCTTCAGGGGGAGATTCCTAATGAAGATGGTGATAATGTGTCACATATCCATGAAAAACTTGAATCTCTTGACATTAGTCTAGATGCACAATATAATAGACAGTTAGATGCACTAGAAAATAGTCAAGAGTCAAAAGAAAATGAAATAAATTTTTCTGAAACAAGGAAAGATGATGAACAGCAGACAAGTAAGTTTTTTGGCAAGGCTTATGAAAGGAGAGTTCCAAATCAAAGAATAGAGGACATCCCTGATCCTGCCACTGCCCATGAATCTGACTCAATGTCAGAAAATGACAAAGGTAATAATTTCAGTGATCTAAATCTACCCATTCTCTCAGAAAAGAAAAGAGATCATGTGTTAAATACCCTATCTCAAACTATTTGTCCTATTCTCAGTTATCTACATCATTTGCAGCCTTTACCTCTAGTCTTTCCACTGTTTCTATTCCCTTAACCATACAGGAAGCTCTATCTATACATGAGTGGAAGAAGGCTGTTTTAGAAGAAATGAATGCTCTTGAAAAGAATCAGACATGGCAGGCTGTAGAAGTACCCAAAAACAAACCAACAGTGGGATGCAAATGGGTATTTACCCCTAAATTCAAGGCAGATGGTACACTTGAAAGATATAAGGCCAGATTGGTTGCCAAAGGATACACACAAACCTATGGCATAGATTATACAGAAACTTTTGCTCCAGTTGCAAAATTAAATACTATAAGGATCCTTCTATCTCTAGTTGCTAACCTAGACTGGCCTCTTCAACAGTTAGATGTGAAGAATGCTTTCTTAAATGGGAAGCTTGAAGAGGAAGTATACATGAGCCCCCCTCCTGGGTTTGAGGAACAATATGGCTCAAAGGTGTGCAAGCTGGAGAAAGCCTTATATGGACTTAAACAGTCCCCAAGGGCTTGGTTTGAAAGGTTTACTCAATTTATAAAGAAACAGGGATTCAAGCAAGCCCAAGCAGACCATACACTATTCATGAAATTCTCCATTAAGGGAGAGATTGCAGTACTAATTGTTTATGTGGATGATATCATTCTTACAGGAAACTATTGTAAAGAGATTGAAGACCTGAAGAAGAAGCTTGCTCAGGAATTTGAGATCAAAGACCTGGGAGAATTGAAGTACTTTCTTGGCATGGAGATAGCCAGATCAAAGAAGGGAATTGTGGTATACCAGAGGAAGTATGTACTAGACCTACTCCATGAAACAGGTATGAGTGCCTGCAGACCAATAGATACTCCAATTGACCCTAATCAAAGGTTAGGAAATGTCAAGGAAGGAGTACCAGTTAATATTCACCAATATCAAAGATTGGTGGGGAGGTTGATTTATCTGGCACATACAAGGCCAGATATTGCCTTTGCAGTCGGTATGGTTAGTCAATTCATGCATAATCCATTCCAGGAACATCTAGATGCTACCTACAGAATCCTAAGATATTTGAAAAGCTGTCCGGGGAAAGGATTATTTTTTAAAAGAAGTGACAATAGAAGTGTAGAAGCCTTTACAGATGCAGATTATGTTGGTTCAATAACTGATAGAAGGTCTACATCTGGGTATTGTACTTATGTATGGGGGAATCTAGTGACTTGGAGGAGTAAGAAGCAGAATGTGGTTGCTAGAAGTAGTGCAGAATCTGAATTCAGATCTATGGCTAATGGAATCTGTGAACTACTTTGGATCAAGAGAATGATGTCAGAGTTGAATATGGAAATGGAACTACCTATGAAGTTATATTGTGACAATAAAACAGCCATTAATATTGCTCACAATCTTGTGTTACATGATCGTACTAAACACATTGAAGTGGACAGGCATTTTATCAAAGAGAAGATTGAAGCTGGAATTGTGTGCACACCATTCATATCTACCGAAGAACAAACAGTTGATATCTTTACAAAGGGGCTGTTCAAACCAGTGTTTGAATTTCTTATAAGCAAGTTGGGAATGTATGATATATACTTACCAACTTGAGGGGGAGTGTAGAAAAATGTAGCATATACATGTTATTTTTATTATTTGTACATCCGGGACTGTATAGATAGGAATTAGAGTTGATATAGGTCTCTAATTCTTAGATTAGCTCGCAGAATAGATAGAATAGATAGATCCTACTTTTTAGGATCTGTAACAACTTAACTTTATCTGTAACTTGTATATATATCATTGCCGGATGGCTCAATAATATACAAGGAAGATTAATTCTTCAGACTTACATAAAGTTTGTTTTGCCCTTCGGCAACCCTGTCTAGTATCCTTATAAAGTCCTAGAAATGCAAGCCACACCCAAATTATGTGCATCTGACAATAGAAACCCGATATGCCTTTATCATTCCCCTCGTTAATAATAACAACATCATGGTCTAGATGCTAGACCGAAAGTATATTGGAGCAGATCCATAGTTCACATATATACGCCTTGGATTTTTGTATCTTGTCTTAATCACTTTCTTTGCAATAAAAAGGTTCTCCTGTCATTTCCTTAACTTGTAACATCTTAAAGAGGACAATGTAAAGAAAACAGGCTATTCGTTTTAGAATAAAGTTTGTCATTCAAACTTTAAGTTCCACAAATAGTTTAAACTTAAGCATATATCTGCAAAGTGGACACAATTATTCTTTTTATTTATTTATTCTTTTTATTTATTCTGAGTGTTTAATATCATGAATCAAATTTTAGAAACACAACCAGTGAAGTAAAACAAACCAGAAAGGATGTCCCTCTCCAGCACTTGCGGAGTAACAAAGAAAACTCGTTTTTCTTTCCAAAAGCTTTTTCTTCTAGTAGGACTGGTTTGACCTGTAAGATCAATTGCACACTCCTGCACTCCATTCAACAACAACTGTCTCAGATTTGGTAAATGCATGTAAACTGTTCTCTCCATAAATGACGAATTAGCAATACAAGTAAACAGAACACAAAAAGTGCTGGAAAGCAAGAGAACCACACCTGCGGTATATCTACAATGTTATGGCATGCTTCAATTTGTTGCATAACAAGTGGCTTAGAAGGAGCTGCAAAAACAATTTTTCCTGCCACGATGTAGCATAAAAACAAGTAAATATGTTATTGGCAAGTTTAAACAGTTTCCTTAATAGACAAAGTGAAGAGTTAAGACTTGAGTAGTTGAGTGTTAATAGAGGGTCATTATCTATGATCTTGACGTTAGTTCATTGTGTAGAAAACTAGAAACTGAAAGGATAAGTATGCAGTTTTAATGAATCCTAATAAACCTTTCAAATTTCATGCAAGTTATTTTAGTCATGGTATAAAGTACATATAGGTTTGAATCCAAAGCAATGCAATCATTTGAAACTCAGAAACTGCATGTGCTGCTGTGAGCTTTCTGCATGAATAGTTCTCTATTAGATTTATAATAAAAAAAATGCAACCAGTCCATTAATTCATCCATTTCAAAACTCTCAATGTAGTGATTTAGCTTTTTGGGAAACAGTAAAGCACTGTCCCATTAATTCATCCATTAATTCTTAAAAGTTGCACTGCAGCATAGTGGGTTAGAGACACTCAAACACACGCGCTAGTTGGGAAATAGTAATGCAGTACCTTCTGGAAACCACCTGAAATAATTGTACATTACAACAGCAGCAATGAATGTTTTTCCGAGTCCAGTGGGTAGTGCCACCAAGGTATTGGAAAATAGTGCGGTCCTCGTAATTTCAAACTGATAATCCCGACGGGGAAGGTTTGCTGCAATACAATTGAACAATGAAAAAAGTGGTCTTCTACTCTTCTATAAGCATAAGAAGTGATTCAGTCGTTAAAAAAATGATTGACAACAACTTCATATGTGATATATTACCCAAAGCAAATAAATTAACAACAAACTCTTCAGTGAGACATCACTTTATTCTCTGATTAGGCGCAAATTCAGGTATTGGTTGAACTAAGGAAGAAGCAAAAAATAGATTAATGATGGGAATAAAATGTGTGCATTGCTTTTGGAACGAAGAGTGTATAAATGTACATTTGACTTTTGACCCAATGGGAACATACTACCAACTACTGATACAGCATGCCCACACCGCCACGGTGATGTGGAACTGTGCAAACTGCAGAGCACAGACAGTGACCATCTTCCCGGTTCGATTACAACTAATTAACCACCCCTGCTTAGGCTTGTTAACGAGCTTATTGGCCAAATTCGAGATTAAAAGCCTCATTATGAGCCTTGTCCGACTCTATAATACCATCACAAGCATCCATCACCACCTAATAAGTGTCAGCCTTAGATATTAAAGTATTAAACTGGGCCTAGAAATGAAGATTAATAGAATATGCTCATAATTACTAAACCAAAATTTCAAGCTTGATGAGAAGCACTAAACTTAGCATAGTATATCACTTAATGCCAATTTCTTGTACTGGGCAACAATAGTACCGTTACCTGCAGCGTTTTGTGGAAGAAAAACAGCTATGTAATACAAACAAGCAGGAACAAACTCCTATGAAGAAAAAAGATTACCTTAACTAATAAACCTCAATTTTAGCTAAACCTTGATTTCAAAAATTAAATAGATGATAATTTCTACTCCACATTGTAAGAAAAACATATAAAAAGCAAAGAACCTGGATAAATCCAAGTTTTGGCGGCCTCTAGATCGAGTGGAACAAAGCAAACCCTTTCATCACCCTCATTATCAAAATCTTTCTCATTTATAATTCCAGAAAGGTTGGAACAGTGGGTATTGGGCTCTGCATTCTTAGCCATAGGCGAAAATCCCAGAAATTTATCAAGCGTCGACTGCCTGGCAGAAGCAGGAGCACCACCATTGGGTTTTGTAAGCGTTTTCTTGATTTGGGCGGAGGTCGAAACGCCATCAGAAGAAGAATACAAAGTCTCATTGACGGAGACAGCAGCCGCTGTGGCCTCACAAGCCACGTCGATCTCCCTCACAGCAGCTTCCCAGTCAAATCCCTGAAAATGAAGAAGAAACAAAGCTTTAGAGATAGAAATTAAAGAGTTAGTGAGTAGGCAAAAAACAGCGTTTAATACAAACAGGGTTTACATTATCGTCGTCGAAATTTTGCAGAGAAATGGACGATGAAGCCATGCACGGAGCGGCCGAGCGGGAAATCTTGGTGTGGAATGGCTAGAGGAGGGGTCTTCCACGGTTGGAAACTTTTAAGCGCCACTCCACTGATTTTAAGTTTGTATTTCTACTTTGTACACCGTTTCTACTCCTCCGAGTATTTGGGTGGATATACTCTGAGAGCACTTCTTTTCTTCCATAAGCAATTTTAAGCATTTTTAAAAATTGAATCTAATTATACTTCTTCTTAGAATTAAAATCAGTTTCAAACACTCCTTACATGTCTAGTTTTACACATTTTTTCTTTTAACACACTTTTACACATGTTTGTGAATTTTGTTTTTATGTGTGAATACATTGTTCACATACAAAACACTTTTTTTGTCTGTGAAACGTTATCCACAGACATAAAAACTTGACAAGCATGTGTAAAAGTGTGTAAACAGTAAAAGTGTGTACACAAGGTATTTTTCTTGTTTTATACTCCTTCCGTCTCATTGGACTTTGCCAACTTTCCTATTTTGGTTGTCCCTGAAAATTTTGACACTTTTCTATTAAATCAACTAATTTGTGATTCTGCACATTTCTCTCTCCTCTGCACAAATCTCAACCACACAGTTTTTACTATTCTTATTTATCACCTACTTTGCACTTGCCAAAGTTCACCGGGACGGAGGTAATACATAGTATAATAAAACACATTTATATACTAATAATGTGTCACCCCGCTACCAGCCACTACCGACCCCACCGCAAACCCCGACCTCACCCATACCCCGGGGTTGGGGTTAGGGGTACGCGTACGAGAGCCCCCCACATATTATATTATATTATATACTTGTGTACATAAATGTTTGTATGTATATATATATGTATATGGTTATTTTAGACACTTTAATGTTAAACGATATTTTAAATCATATAAAGTAAACATGAGTTTATAGCGCTGTTTATTTTACGCGCCGCTTATTAACGCAAATCTTAATAAGCATCGTTTAATAACTTGTGAAGTAAACGTGTGCTAGGACACGATAGTATGATACACTATTAATAAGTGAAAATTCAATATTATTGATTTAAGTAATCACTTCATCATTTTTTTATGTCTGATTTATCCAATTATTATAATACTCCATCCACTCCAATTAGGGTTGGACTCGGGTCCGGGTCGGGCCTAGGCCCGGGCGGGCCGGCGGGTCAGAAATGGTGGACCCGGGACCGGCCCGGGTAACCACCGGGTCCGGTCCGGTCCGGGCCGGGCCAGGCCGGGCCGGGCCCATTATAATTTTTTTTTTTTGTTTTCCTCTTCCTAAGTAACCCCCCTCCCACCCCCAACCCCCAAACCACCCCAAATGGCCCAAAATACCCAGCCCAACCCAAAACTTTAAAAAAAATTGCAAAAAAAAAAAATTGTTTTTGGCCCGAACCGGGCCCGGGCCCGGCCGGGTCGGGCCTTGTTTTGGGTGACCCGAGCCCGGACCGGAAAACCCACGGGCCGGGCCTACCCGGACCGGTCACTGACCGGGCCACCGGGTCGGGCCGGGCCGGAACAGTACCGGTCCCGGGCCGGTTCCGGGTCGGGCCACCCGGCCCGAGTCCATACCTAACTCCAATATTATATCCGATTTGGACTATTCACACATTCAAGAAGCGAAAATTGCATAACTCAATGCTTTGCTGAAAAGTGAAAAATGAAATGAAAACAAGTTATTTGCATAAAAAGAAAATGAAATTTATTTTGGAACAAATGAAAAATGAAAGAATGAAAACACTTTTGGAACACAATAGTGCGCTAATTGATCATTTGATCCCAGTAGGCAAATGACTAAATACCAAATTTATGTCGTAAATTAAATATATACGGAGTATACGTATGTTTTAACCCTAAACGTATTTCATGGAATGCAAAAGCCATATTGGCCTTCGTCTGAACTCACTTTACTAATTAAGTCACTATCCATGATAAATGGAGCAACTCCAAATGATCCAGATTTAACTCTCAAATGTTATTAAAATTCACTTATACTTTTAATATTTTTCACGGCTTCACTAAAGTTATCATATATTCATATCACGCTTGTTTGTAACTTCTTTTGGCAAATTACATGAAAATTTAGCTATGTTTTCTGAATTAAAAAAAATCTGTATAAAATTAAATTTGAAATGTGACTTTTTTTTGGAGGGGGTGGATGGGAGTATTTAGTAGAAGATCTCCTCCACAAACCAATACTGCATCTTAGCATGTTCATCTACTCTGACTTTTTGTAATTTCAGAGCTTCCTTTGAAATGTAAAATTAGGCATCATCAACATAAAGACTACACAACAAATTATAGCTCTTGAGACCTAGGCCAAACAGAAATTAGAGCAAAATGTCTTGTTCTTATCCAGAGATAGATAAAGAGAAATGAATTTCCTGATCGATATTTGTTTCTTTCACCAAGGGAGCATCAGCAAGTCCATGAAGATGATCTCTTGATCACAGGCTTCATTTGCTTGTCCTCTTCCAATGATATCATCCCCAAGTGTGAAGGATCTTCCAACAGCATTTTCGCGACCAGATATCCAGCAATAGACCATGTCTGGTGCTTCCTCGCCTGCTTACCTATATATCTCCCAAGTTTCCCATCATAGTATTCTGGCCAGCCATCTTTGAGCAGCCGGCTTTCAGCAAGATCGATAGCCCGTCTTGCAATTTGTGGTCGCCCGGTCTTGATGCATGCAGCAGTTAGCAACCACAGCAGCACTGCATATGAGACCAGAAAAGAGTGTAGCATGTTAGAGAGAGAACTAAAGCTCATGGTATTATCTGCAAACAAAGGTACAGTCCTATGCCATCTCATTTATGGTTTGCAATTTCAGAACATTTTGGCATATTTAAACAGGGTTACAACCTAAAGTAAAATGACTTTTATGGTTGGGTTTACCTTAGAAAATAATACATTCTTGACAGTTTTAAAATTTACAAACATACAATCCATACAGACACACATAAATTCCTTAGTGTTCACATAATACAAACATTACATATAATGAATTTGAACAAATACTCCCTCCTTCCATTTATGTGTCTTACTTTTTGGGTTGTCTGAAAATAAATGTCTCGTCTCCTTTTTGGAAAGAAATATATGGACCACATCATTTCACTTTATTATACTCAAACATCAAACAAAACTTTTACTTTTCCAACCACTGTATTAATAATTGCGCATTTGCGCCGAACCAAAACAAGATACATAAAATGGGACAGAAGAATCATTTATTGAGAATGAACCATTTTTTTCCGCCCTACATTCTATTTCCTTCCAAATTTCCCCTACTTTTTTCTCCCTAATTCTTCCTACTTTTTCCCCCTAATTCTTCCTATTTTTTTCTCCCTAATTCTTCCATTGGCATTTCCCTAATTCCAAACGGACCCTAAAAGAAGACATGTAAAGAAATATGGAAGAACCTGGCCAAGATCCTCCATTGTGGTAACTCCATCTTGTATTTTTTGGATCACATCCGGTAACGATTCTCCATTCATGATTTTCCAGTGCAGGATAAGTTACTTTTAAAGGCATCTCCCCTACCAGCTCATCCCAACGTGCTTCGATAAGATCCATAACAGCAGAAGCTTGCTCTGGAGTGGCAAGGGAAGACAAGATGGCCACACAATTACCCAAGGCAAACCACCTAAAATCCATCATTGCAGGGCTAACATTGGCTACAAAGTAACCACCACGTGTAGGCATAAAGTCAAATACCCAATCCGGGATTGAATCAGGGATGACATTGAACTTATTTACTGCTGTATGAGAATATTCTTCAGTTTTATAACGGTAAATGTCATTTAGCTGTTGGAAGTCAACCCAGAAGTAACTTCTCATGTGGTAACTCAACGCATGTAAACGTTTTACTATTCTCTCAATACATTCTTTTCCTTCAGCATCTTGCTTTAACATTCCCAAAGCACTCCTCAACGCCATAAAGAATAGTGCTTGAATTTCAATAGGATAACCATAGATTCCCTGAAATAACCCCACAAATGGTACTGTGAGATACTGTTTACTTGCCACCTTTTCACTATAAAGTAAGTATCAAAAAAAGAAAAATTGAAAAGAACTTGATAAGTCCCGTTGTCTTTGTATATCAGCCCGACTGAGAATACTCGTATAATATAAACAGTTAAATATAAAGGGCTAAATGCTACTCCATATTAAAAATGCAGAAAGATATTACATGTCCAAACTAAACAAACATTACAAAGTCACTGTTCATTATAGCAGAAGGTTTGTTGATCTAGACAAAACAGTGAACTTTTAAGGGCTTTCCATTAAATAAAATGGCATGAATGAAACAGAAAAGTTAAATTAGTCTCCAAAACAGCACTTCTTGCTTCCACTGAAGTTGACTGGCAACTAGAGGCCAGCGCAAGCTATAAAGTTGCATATGGGTTTTACAACTTGTCCTCACATTCACCATTAAATCCAAATAAAGAAATTAAACTCTCACTTCATTGGCCAAAGCACCTTCTGGTTCGATGGCATCACTCTGACACTCCCAAGGAAAGGGTCATAGGTTCGAAACTCATCCCAATCAAGGATATTGGCATTTAACAGAACATATATACTATAATATGTGAGAAAGTACAAGCAAAAAAGAAACTCTCACTTCACTAAAAACATTACTAAACTCAAAATAAAAAAGGCACTACCCAACATAGAGGTTTTATTGAGATCACAAAACATATGTCATGATCAAGAACAATCCACTGACAGCTATAAAATCCAATTAGGGTGGATAACCTCAACATTATGACCTCAGAGTGTTTCATATTTTCCCATGAAAGCACAAGCTTAACAGTTCTTAATGTATTCAGAATTATAATTCATCTCAATATAACACATTGAAGGTACCCACACAGGACTGTTTTATTTATGTTACTACTGGAAGTAGAGTTTATTTTATTAAACTCATCAAGAGATTCAAAACATCAAGGATTTCTCACCAATGCAAAACCTAAATATTGATTAATTCCCATGGCCAAATAGATCATCCCAAATTTGTAGAACTGAGGAGCCAGCACACTCCCTTTGTTTATACATCATCTAGAAGTAGTTTATTTATATGGATGGGTTCATACGGTTATACCAAGTCTACCATATACACATTAACGTTTATGGTGAAGACGTGAAGTGAGACAGACATCAATAACATCATTTTTTCAGTTAGCAGGTTTGGACAAGAACTAGTTTACCTCAAATTCCAAGATTATCAAAACATTAGATATGGCTATGTAAGGTTTGCAGAAAGAACACAAAATGATACTAGTGAAATCACAATATATATAACATCAAAACATAGCCACATACCATTCTTCTATCAACCATTGAGCATCCATCAGCGCACAGCAAAGTAGGAAAGGTGTCAAATCCTTCTGACAAACACAAAGTCAATATAAGCCTCATCCCCTTTTGGCACTCTGGTGTTTCAGCAAGAGTCAGATCCCCAGTGGATTTTGTATACGCCCGGAGAAGAATAATCCACCAAAACCCAGAGTCAACTGGAGCCACTCTTCCAATTGCGCTCTCACCAAAATCTGCTATTACTGTGTCCGTCTTTCTAACTGGATCATGACGCACTTTAAAACTTGCTGGCATAACCCCTTCCCCCAACTTGAATCTATCTACTCTTTTCTCTGAACCTTGAAGTTGAAGCGTCTTTAGCAGGAAATTCTTAACTATATCCGGCTCACCATTCATTAAAAAGGCCAGTGCACTAGGCACAAAGTCTCGGACAAAAACCTTTTAAAAGAAATCATGATCTTAACAGAGAAACAATTATGGAGCAAGAAAAACTCTGAATTGCAATTTCAAAAGGAATATTAGCCAGGTTTATAGCATCAAAATCATCTAAAGACAAACACACACACGGACAAACCTGGTCGTAATTTAGGACCTCTTCTGAGGCATGGTCAACAGCAGCAATTGTCCCAACTGGTTGGCCTCTAAAATGCACAATTGACCGGCGGAGAGAATCCCAAGCCTCAGCGACTATAGGATGAGGCTCAAACGAGTTACGACTCCATGAATTTGGTGTGTCTAACACCGAGCGTCCAGGTGAGTATGCAGGTTCATAATTATCTAAACCTCTAGCTAGGGCTATGGACAACTCACTCAGAGATCTTTCATCAAATGATCTCTTCCTCTCTATGTTCAGTCTTGGCCTGTCAAGAAGCTTTGATAGATCATAGTCATCAACCTCCGAGATGGAGCACTGGGAGTTTACACTCTTTAGTCCACACTCTTTACCATTAGGACAATCTACATTCATCTTTGGCGTTCAACTCAAATGTAATCTGCAATTTCATAGAGTAATACATTTCGTGTTTACTGTGCAGAAAAATAAATTACCATTTAAAGTAATACTCCATACATTAAACTACTGATAGATTTTTCTAGAATTTGTCAAAGTGGATACTATTCTTTATTTGCTAAAGGTAAAAACTTTAGAATTAAGAACCCATGGACGCGTAAATATTGGCATAGATATGTATGTACATGGTAGTAATTGCAATGTAAATTAAATTGGTAACAGATTACGGACTTCTGACTCTTCTACATGCATTCAGATGACTAACACTAGCAAGAAAATACTTGCTGCGTTTTTTAATAGCAAGACCTTGGACCATATTTAATATCTTTGTACTAACTTATAAAAATAAATGCTATTATGCAAAAGTTTAATAATTAATCTCAATGTATATTTTCACAATATCAACTTTAATATAATTTGTTGGAGCTCAATTCCTGATATTTAATTATCGAAAGTATTTAAAAGTATTGGAAAACAAATGGGAAATAATAAGTGCAAGAAAAAATTACATTTTTAGCCTGGAAAGTTAGTACTGCTTCAAAAAAGACGGCCTATATAACCCCAGAAGTGGAAATAAAATCAAGATCCAGGACGAACAGATCAAATAATGACATAGAATGTCATTTCAAGAAGAATATTTAGAGAGAAGGCAAGCCAGATCTAAAACAAGTATGGACATTGACGGAGAGAGAAACAGAGGGAGACGTACCTGGTTGGGAGCTAGCGAGGCAGACAGAAAGATGGAAGATTTCCCGGCAGCAATGGCTGTCGGAAGCCGGCGAGATCCCCGGGGAAGCTGGAAAGGGAAATAGGGGTATTGAAATGATAGAAGGGGAAAAGAGAACATGGTTTGGGGAGGTATCATTTATAGTACGGAGTATTAAAGATAAGAAAATGGATTTTTGGAGGAATGGAGAAATGGATGAAAAAGAGGCAACTGAGCCAAGCAGTCAAACAAATGCAGTGGACCGCCTAGAATGTGTAAAAGATGCATTTTTCAAAGTTTGACAACTTCCTTGAGTAATTTAACTGTTCCAAAATTACAATATCTTTAGTAAGATAAATTTATAATTTACAATCAGGGCCGGCTAGAGCAATTATGAGGCTCTAGATGATCATGTAGAAATTTTGTTTTAAATATATTTTATTTAACCCAATGATATAAAAAATAGCAATTAAATATAAGTAAATTACATACTCCCTCCGTTTTTGAAACAAGTTTCACCTTTCCTTTTCGGGTAGATTCAAAATTAAGTTCCACTTTCAAACATTTCCTTATTATCTACATCAAAACAATGTCATACAGTGTCAAACAGTATTCAAACAGTGTCAAGCAGTGCACTCCACAGTAAAATCAAATTTATTTTCTTAATATGTGTGAAGTCAAATGTGGAACTTGTTTAGGAATCGGAGGGAGTATAAAATACATCATATACTATTAACACAGTGAGAATATTCTTCGGAATCAGAAGATCAAAGTTGATGAAAAAATACAAAGAGCCCTAGAGGGAGAAGGTTTTGTGCTTACGTACAACATACCGATCGATAGAGCCGGAAAGTGATTTCATGACCAATCATTTCTTAATTTTTTTCTTTGTCTTTGTACATCTTGATTCATATTTTGTTTTCCAATCATCACAAAACATAAAATTTCATTCAAAATAATACTATCACTAAATATAAGTTAATGGTTCATAGATATAAATTTAATTCACTAAATTTAATCAAATATAAAAATTATAAGTATGTTCAATATTTCGATGAATCAAAATAACAAATTACAATTTCAATTATTCAATAAGCATTCAAATATATTTAGAATACTCATTATCCTAAATCCCTAGCCCTACTGCCCTAGCCAACAAAGAAAAAAAAAGGAAAATGGGGCAAATAATCCCACATACTAACCAAAAGGTCAAATAAGTCCTTTTATAAGAGACTTTGTCCGGCCGTCGCCATTTGGGGCAGTTCCCGATGGAATGTTTTGATGAAGTTTTTTGAGAATCTTATTCATTAAGTCTTGTTTACTCATACCAAATTTCAGCTAACAATTAAACGGGGAAGGCATTCAAATAAATTCTTGAAGATAACTGCGCAGTTATCTTCAAGAATTCATTTGAATGTTTTCCCGATTGAATTTTTAGGTGAAATTTGGTATGAGTAAACTAGACATAATGAATAAGATTCTAAAAAAAAATCATCAAAAACTTCCAAAGAATACTATCCCAAATGTTGACGGCCAGACAAAGTTTCCTAAATAATATTAATAAGCTTATTTTATAAATTAGAGGCCCCTAAAATTTGGAGGCCCTAGACACTTGTTTAGGGTAACCCCCTATGGCCGACCCTGTTTACAATTTAATTGTTTCGGTTTCTTTAACATAAATCTTTACTTTTGAATATATCTTTAACATAAATCTTAATTACACATTTAAATTTCCATAATATTGTGTTTAATATAACAAAATAATATTTGATGGAGGATACTAAATACACTTCGATTTTATCCTTTTGGATTTCGAATGTCCGTGTGTACAATAACAACAAAATTAGTAATTGTATATTTCAATTCTTTTCTTAGAGCAACTCCAACAAGCACCAAATCTCACACAAAAATGATGTATTTGCCAAAAAATTGCTCCAACAATCACACCAAATCTTACACCATTACACTATTTTGGTGAAGAGGGGAGAAGTTCACGCCATATATGGTGTACACCAAATCCCACACCAACTTCTTTTCTTAATTTTTTTTATTTAAAAAGTGACCCAAAGTTTTGATAGTTATAGTTTTGACCCATTTTTAAAACAACAAATTAGGATGTTTTTACTTGGACTGAAAATTGATGGTCTGGTCTGGTATGATTTGGTCTGGTCTGGTCTGAACTAATATGGTCATGTCTGATTTCTTTGTATTTTTATAAGAAAATTTTCCACTTTTGGTCCCTCGAGTATTATACCACTTCCGCATTACGTACCTGACTTTCAACTTGTCCACATTTAGTCCCGACGTTTTCTTCCTTTACCATCCGTCGTCCTTCCTACCAAAACTCCGGCCGGTTGAATCATTTATTAAAAAATGGAAGGTTAGTCTAGTAATTTCATAGGCTGGTCTTCACTTCTTCCTCGCCAACTCCATCTGTATCGTAACCACCCCTTCTTTAATACCCCTTACATTATCCAACATTTAAACCTAAATCCCCAACCAACTATTCCGTCGTTTTCCTCCTTCGTAGGCACTCCCTGTTCACTCCAACGACAAACTTTGTAAGCTCGAAGGCCACCATGTATAGCAGCAGTTCAACTACCTCGAAATCAACAGGCCGGTATGAATATGGAGAGTGGATTCCAGTCAAACATTGTCAATGTGGGAAAGATTTGAAGCTTTTGACTACATGGAAACCAGAAAACTGTGGGAGAAGATTTTGGAAATGCGTTGGAATTGAGGTATTAGTAGCATGGTGCAGCTTTAAAATTTTCCATATTTTTTGAGATGATTGATTTTGTAAGTATTTGTATTATGTGATTGCAGTGGTCTGAAGGGTGTGGTTTGATGGACTGGTTTGACCCTCCAATGTGTAAAAGATCCAAGAAAATCATTCCAGGGTTGTTAAGAAAACTGAATGGGTATGAAAACCACATTCACACATTGGAGATGAAGCTGGAAGCAACTGAGAAACCAGAAAACAAAAAAGATAAGATGGAGAAGATAGAGCACAAAAGATACTCTTGCAGCAGACTGGGCGTGTGCATTATAACATTTTTTGTGGTTTTTGCATCCATGTATGCACATAGAAAATAGTCTTGTAGCATGGTTTTTATGTATTCCGAACAATTTTGAGGAATGTTGGTAATATCTTTGAAATGTATTGATGCCAAATGTTCATGTTGATGACATGTATATATGAAGTTCTTTTGCATATTCAATGTTACAACTGTTGTGTTACATTATTAACTGGAAAACATGGTTCACTACAAACACACTTAACTTGAAACATATACTATGGTCACTAAAAGAACTGAATTACAAACATAAACACACTGGAATATCATCCCATTGAAAATAAACATAAACAACATGTCATATCTCCTGGTGGGCAAACAGAATTACAAACATAGACACACTAAAATTACAGTCATAGCAAATGTTTTGTACTTCCAAAACAACCACCATTTACACATAGCAACCTGTAATATCTCCTGGTGGGCAAAAAACATAGTGATAACTACACTGAAGTTCATGGTACAACAAACACTACAATAAAACCTACAGCAAAATGGAAGCCCCTACGGTCCTTTCCAAATGATTGACATCAAAAACTAGCCAAGGTCAATTGGGTCTGCATCATTCCAAAAAAAAAACAGACTTGAAGGTCGTTTTGGATCTGGTAGAATAGGTTGGTCCTTTTTTTATGTCAAGTTTTTTGAGTTTTGGTTTTCCATGTCCTGAGTTCACCCCTTGTGGTCCAAAGCTTATCCTGACCCCATGAGTATTTCTTTGCTCAAACCCATGGGTGTTGTCTTTGTCAACATCATCAATCTTGTTTTCATCAATAGCATCACTCTGGTTTGCAGCACTATCCTGACTTTGGGTTTCAGTCCCTTCTCCGGTCTCTCTTTCAGCATCTTGGCCACTTAGTTTTTCAGCTTCTTGGTCACTCACTTGAGTGAACATTGAAGTATCTTCCACTGAAACAACATTAGGAAACTCAAGTCCTAAAGATGGGAAGTCTTCATATTGCATATTGATATCCATAAGGTTGTCCTCATCTAAAGCAGAAACCTTGGGTGCTCCCACATCCTCATTACCAGCACTTTCACCAACACTTCCTCCACTATGCCTTGGTGCAGATTTTGGTTTTATTTTTCTAGGTTGAAGCTGTGTGTAGAAAAAATATAATGGTTAAAGAAAAATAAGATGAAGTACATATAAGTCCTAAATAAGTAAATGACATAAATAACATAAATCATGAGTGTATTTACCAGTTTCTCTTTGTTATTTGGATCTTCAGGACACCTCTTTGCATTATGGCCTTCTTTTCTACACTTTGAACAATGCATCTTGATGTGTGTCCTTGCTACTCTCACTCCATCATTGCTTAGATCCACAGCTGATTTCCTCCTCAGTTTTTTTGGCCTTCCGGGCTTGGCTGAATACACAGGAGGAAGTGGGGGAATTTTATCAGAAATAGGCCACTCATCTTTGCCTGCCATTGGCTTTATACTGCCAGCATATATCTTCAAATATGATTCTTTTGTGTAACATGGGTGCACGTAAGCATCAACTGGACCTCTTCCATACTTCAACCAAATAGCACACACAGCATGCTTGCATGGTATACCAGTTAAGTCCCACAGCCTGCATGTGCATATTTTCCTCTCTAAATCAACCCCATGCTGTGTACCACTCATTCCAGTAATCTCAAAGTCATTCTCACCACATTGATACCCTATTAAACCTGCAGCTAACTTCTCAATTTCTTGTAACTTTTTCACAATTCTAGGGCACAAATTAGTAGTCCATTTCTCTGCCTTTTGTCTACTAGTAAAAATTTTTGTGACCAGTAGCTTCCTAATGCTTTCAAAACATACTAAAATAGCCTCTTGCCTTGCCTCTAAAATGACCCCATTCAAACACTCACATATATTATTAGTTAACATATCTGTTTTGGAGTGTGTAGAGAAATGAGACTTGGACCATTCTGTAGGATTTTTATCTGCCAGCCAATCAAAAGCCTTTTCATCAATTTCCTTTAACTTGGTCAGACTTGTTTTGAAAGAATTCACTGTACAAGCCCTGGCACAGTCCCAAAGTGCATCTTTCACAGCTTTTCCAGGAAATCCAGCCACCTTCATATTCCCATGTAGATGCCTAACACAGAACCTATGTTCAACCATGGGAAATAATTCATTAACAGCTTGGATGAGGCCTTTTTGCTTGTCAGACATCAATGTGAATACATGTTCATTCTCTTCATTGATATGAGCATCCCTTCTTACTAGGTTCAAAAACCAAGCCCATGAATCCTTTGTTTCCCCCTCAACAATAGCATAGGCCAAAGGAAAGATGCTATTGTTTGCATCTAACCCTACTGCAACTAGCAACTGCCCACCTGTCATTGTTTTAAGATGAGTGCCATCCAAACCTAAAACTGGTCTGCAACTTTTGAACCCTTCTCGAGATGCTTCCCAACACAAGTACATCCTCAAAAACCTTTGTTTCCCACCCTCTTCTATGTTTTCACTGAGTTTTACAGTGCATGTGGTTAGTGGATTAGTCCTTCTTATTTCTTCCACATAACACCAGATCTTGTTAAAGTATGCATCCTCCTCACCTCTGAGCTTTCTTTTGGCAGTGCTCATTGCTCTGTAAGCCTGCCTTGTACTTACATGGAATCGTTCATCAGTACACACCTTTTGTCTGAATTCTTTGGTCTTCCAGTTTGAGTGACTTTTAATCTCCTTCAACCATCTCTTAGCAACTTTGGTTGAGTTAACCATTTTATTGTGATACACCCAAGAGCACCCATCATGCTTATTTTGGTACTCAAGTATCCTCCAAGAGTGAGCATCAACTACCTTTCTGAGATTGATCCTCCATGGACAGTCTAGGTGTTTGCACTTCACAACAACTCTTATCTTGTCATTCTTTACAAACTTCACATCTTTACCAGTCTTGAAAGTGGGTTTTGAACTGCCTTCATGAATTCATGTTTGGTACTGAATGTCATTCCAAGCTTAAAAGATGGGTTTTCCATATCAGTTTGGGCACAAAATGTATGTGACACTTCAAAAATTTAAATAAAAAATAAAAATAATTTTTATTAGTCAGATAAAAATTTTACGAAAATAACATTTTAATAATTAATTGAGTCAGACAAAAATTCAACAGTTGTAAAATTCTAAACAGATAAAATTTCAAAATTTATGACGTTTTAGTCAGATAAAAATATTTCAGTAATAGGAACAACATTTTATTAAACAAGTAAACCAGACAGAAAATTTCCAAGTTTACGACTTTTTAATCAGATAAAAATGACCCGATAATAGAAGTTATGTTTTAGTATAAAATTAATTTTTATATAACTATTTTAGATTGTATAATATACAAAATATAAACTAAATAATTAAAATAATCTTAATACATATATATATATATATATATATATATATATATATATATATATATATATATATATATATATATACGTACGTAGTAATAGTAGTATAACCTAAGTAATATTACATACGTAATATAACTAAACTAAGCTACCTAACCTAAATATAATTACTATACTCCTAAATAAACTACTATAACCTAACTATAATACTATACTCCTACTATAATACATATTCAACTACCTAACCTAATTACAATACTATACGTAATTTGTTGGCCGGCAACTTCAAAAAGAAAAAAAAACGAAATTGATTAAATCCAACTCTAACTCTAACATCTCAGCCTAAAAACCCTCATCTTTCCTTATAAATAATAGGCCAGAACCTGCGTTTTCTTCATCCCAAAATCTGAGCAATACATACATATATACGTATATATATATATAAAATTGCGACCCATCGTTTTAGCCAGAACCAAGCCTTGAAAATACTTCTCAAACCTTCCCCTTCGCGAGACGAATCCAACGGAGAAAGAATCGTGGAAAACGGACGTCGGAGTAGGGAGAACAAGCTCGCCGGAGTATTCGCCGGACTGATTTTGCGGCGGGAAACGGAGCAGGAAAAGAGGGCTGCCACCGCCGCCGCCGGACCATCTCAGACCTCCGCCGTCCCGAGGGAGTGCTCTGTCACCACAGTTCGCTCGTCCGACGCGGTAAGCCCCTCCCCCTTCTTTCTTCCCGTTTTCCGGCGACCTGGGGAAGAAGACAACCCAGCAAATTGCTGGGTCTGTCTTTTGGGCCTTTTCAGGTTGGGCCAGAAAAAATTATAAATGGGCCAGTTCGGCCCAGTTGCAATAAAAATTAAAAATAAAATAGTAAATGAAATAAATAAAATCTGGAAATATATAAATTAAATACCTAGTATAAATATACATATTCGGACCAACCAGAATTGGAAAATAATATTTTTAGCTATTTTTAATTGATTTAATGGTAATTAGGCCAATTTATACACATTTAGTAAATAATTAACTAAATGACGAAAATAATTATGAAATAAATATTGGAGTAAACTAGGATAAATATATGACTAACTAGGACCTTATGGACCATTTATAATTAATAAAAATAAGGTTTAGTATATTTAATTGTAATTAAACCGGTTAATAGATATATGAAATTAAAGGAATAATTATGGGAAATAATCATAAAATAGATATCTGGACAACCTAGGTCTAATATAGACCCAAAATATATTTATGGACGGTTACTAATTTATAAAGTCGATTTTTAGTCTATTTATTTAAATTAGGCCATATAAAACTAGTTAAGTAATTAAATAAGGAAATATTAGTATTAATGGTGAAATAAATAAATCACTGAGGTTGAAAAAAAATATTCTGGACTAAAAATAATGTTTGAATAAAATAAGGAAAATAAATATTTTCGGTTATGTAAATAAAGTAATTAGATAATAATTAGAGAAAATTAATGGTGATTATTGAATAAAAAGTGGATGTTGTAGTCAATAATATTCGGATATTTTACTTAATATTAGAACTCAAATATTGTAATTAATGGCTGAATTAATAAGGTAATTTGATTAATAATAAGTGATTAACCAAAGTTTTAGCGAATAATACAATAAAAGGGGAAAATCGGGTAAAGTAATTACAAATAGAATAAGTGACTAATTTATCATATTTAATTAAAAAGGTGATTATCTAGAGACCAGATTAGAGGAGGATAACTAGGAGCATCAGGACTTAAGGTAAGTTTCTCTGCCAATCCAAAATTGTTTCCTCGTATTATATGCTTATTATGCATTATGTGATTAAGTGTGAATTGTGAATTTTGTGTATGTGATTTTGAGGAGATATTATATATATAGTAGTTAAGAAGTATAAACCAAGTACTTTTGGAGTATTAAATATTTTTAAACACCTTCGAGATTTTTAGAGAAATTAAGAAGTATTTTTGAAGTATTATTAAGCGAAGATAAAATTTACATTTTCATAAGAAGATAGCATCTCGGGAGTAATCCGAGGTGTCGGTTTTTCCACATCCGGATAAATGTGGAGGGTGATTAGAGCTACTACTACTAAGAAGTACAGTTTGGATCTATGATCCCTTTTAAGTAAGATTTGGATCTATGATCCCTTTTAAGTGAGATTTGGATCTATGATCCCTTTTTAAGAAGAAGTTATAGTAGTAGTCCCTAATCATTCAAGAATTTTAGAATTGGGGTGGTTGGGTTCCGACCACTCGGGATGACTTACTACTCGGAGGGCTTGGAATCCCTTTTAGGGGGTGTGCACACTTAAGGTAGTCGTTTCGTTTCCAACAGAGCAGTTGTGGTACCGGCATTTGTTCGGGGTGGCCGTCCGTAACCACGGTCCACCGGGCTCTATCGAAAGGTTGAGCACCGCCCTTCTAAATTACTAGGAAGTTAGAGAAGAAGTGATTTTCTTAAGAAGTTTAAAGAGAAGAATTACTAAGAGATTTTCCAAGAGAAGTTTAAGATTTTAGCAAAGAAGTGATTTTAAGAAAAATCAAGGAGAAAAGTATTTTGGTGGAGTGCGTCATTTTTATATGATATTATTTAAAAATCTATTTTAGTCAAACCTGATTATTTTACGGGATTGGGTAGTACTTACTTAGCTCTAAAGCTAATTTTTGTTATTTCTCTTGTCTCTCTCTTCTCCCTTAAATTTTATCAGGTGATGAGTTGGATGCCTATGTGGATTGATGGATTGCTCGAGCTTGAGTGCGAATTAGAAGATGTCTTAGTTAAATCTAGTCATGAAATTAACACTTACCTATTATTACATTAGTTTTTATTGTTTTACTTTGAGTTGCCTGTGCATTCGGTTAAGAGATGACCGAATGTGGCGGTAACACTCATTTCCCTTTTAGACTTCCGCTGTATTTCTTCAACTCTTTGATGAATGAATAAAGTATTTCTTTTAAAATATATCAATGTTTTGGGCGGGAAATTTAGGGGTGTTACAAATTGGTATCAGAGCCTTAAGTTTTCCGAAGGGACTAGAACCCGAGGTAATAGGTCGTAGGGAGGAATTCTGTCACCAAGACGATAACAGTCTAAGCTAGTTGGTGCCTAATTGAGCCTTGCGCTCGTCCAACTAACTGGGAATTTCTCCTTGTGCTGAAACTTCGTTGTTCGAAATCTTTGACGAAAACTATAGTTTCGATGCGGGGATTTTTCAAAATGTTTTTGTAAAATTAGGAGAATTAACATACTAGGAAACAGACCTTTTAGGACGCGGTGAGAGGGAGAAACCTTTGCGAAGTTATTGAGTTATGAAATGCATGAAATTCGTGCTTATGTGAAGTATGTGGAGTAAGTAAGATTCTTTGTATGTGTTTATCTGTTTGAAGATAGTAGAGAACTTGTATAACGTAGAAGCCTTATGCATGCCTTAGAACTTAGTACACGTTTTCTTTATTAAGAGTCATGCCGCCAAGAAGAGACATCCATGCGACCCCAACTGTCGACGAGCTGGCCCAAACTGTCCAGCGAATGGCGCAGCTCATCGGAGCAGCTCAACCCCAAAACCCTGGGATCGACTACGCAACAAAGGTAGCCGGACGGAACCCTCCAAAATACTTGGGCGAGGAGGACCACCTTATCTTGGAGGACTGGATCCGCACTTTCGACAAACTCTTTGATTCACTGAATTGCCCGTCGGAACAACGGGTGAATATTGCGGTGTATTATCTGCACCAAGAAGCGGACCACTGGTGGGCCGCCAACGGACCAACACTTCTCGGGCAACCGGGCTTCGATTGGGAGGACTTCATAGTGGCATTGCGGGATCGCTTCTACCCAGATCACGTGAAGGAAGCAAATTATGAAGAATTTGTCAACTTTAAACAAGGTGACCTGACTGTTCAGGAGTACCACACGAAATTCGTCCAACTGGCTCGTTTTGCCAAGGACCTGGTGTCGACAGAGGCTAGTATGACCCGCAGGTTTGTTAATGGGCTTAACTTCGGGGCCCAAAAGTTCGTGACAGTAGCGGAACCGCGGAATTTGAACGAAGCTTATAGGAAGGCTGGTAAGTACTATCTAGTACACCAGAAGGAGAGAGAAGCCCATAAGAGAGATCGGAAGAATGCTGAGGTGGATCAGCAACAAAAGAAGGTCAGAACCGACCGCCCTGAGCAAAGGCAAATCAATCAAGGTGGAGGAAATTTCCAAAACCAGGGGCAGGGCAGAAACCAGCCAACTCAGATGCGACACCATAGATGCAAATTATGCCCAAACAACCATCCCGGGAAGGATTGTGCGGGAAATGCGGTGAGGTGTCGCAACTGTAACCTCTTGGGACATCGGGCATACGAGTGCAGGAAACCCACGAACCAGGGACAAAACCAGGGAAACAACCAAGCCGAGGGTGGGGTTAATCATGCCAACAACAACCGTGGTAATCCTGGAAACCGCCCAGCGGAGGCCAACCGTAATCCGGGCCAGGGAGGGCAGAACAACACCCAAGGCCGGATTTACGTCATGAACCAGGCTCAAGCAAATGCGCACGATGTGGTGTCAGGTACCTTCCTTGTAAACTCCACACCTGCTTTTGTACTATTTGATTCGGGTGCTTCCCACAGTTTTATAGCCTCAAAATTTGTGGAAAAGTCAAAGCTAGAACCTAGCTCTAAACTTAATCTTAATGTAAAAACGGCATCCAACAAAGTTGTAGCCTGTGGGAATGTTTTCTCCAAAATTTCCATAGTCATATCCGATACTGAACTACCCGGAGATCTAATCCAGTTTGACTTGGAGGATATCGACGTGGTGTTGGGTATGGACTGGCTAGGGAAATATAAAGCCAAAATCCTATGTGATGAACAAAAGGTGGTCTTGAGAGGACCCAATAAGAAACGTATATCCTACAAAACGATCACATCTAGGCCAGGCGTGAAGCTGGCAACCATGCAACAAGTCAAACGATACGTCCGGAAGGGGTATGAGGTTTTCTTGTGCATGATCAAAGACTTGACGTCCGAGAGTCCAACCATTGACCAAATCCCTGTGGTCAATGAATTTCCGGACGTGTTTCCAGAAGAAATTCCGGGGATGCCGCCAGAGAGGGAAGTTGAGTTTTCAGTAGATCTAATGCCACGTAGACAATCGCCGTACAATCCGATAAGGACAACAACAGTTCATCCCTATTGAATTGTACAAGGCGTCCGATTGATTCTATTGCCAAACCGATTAGTAAACACATACAATCAACATCAATATCATAATCAAACAAATGCGGAAATAATAATATGTTTGATACTTAGCCACACGTGGCAAACACGGGCGCGCAGGCCCCCAACTGTTTTAATGATAATATTGTTCAAAAATCCATGAGCAGTTTATATATTTGAAATAAGAATGGAAGCACGAACCACGTCTTCCTTCTTGATCAATCACCCTAGGCAAAGGTGCAGGTAGTAGGTCTCTAGCCTCAACCTGAAAAATGTGAGGGTCCCCGGAGGGGTCAGTACTCCATAGAAGTACTAGTGACAAGCAGGCTATATGAAGAATAACTAATGTTTCAGACACGAGACCCAAAAATAGGGTGATACATATATATATATATATATATATATATATATATATATATATATATATATATATATATATATATATATATATATATATATATATATATATGACTCATTCATCCGATGATACATACTGTATATATATTTGTAAAATACTCGACCCGTAGGTCATTTCATTCAAAGAGTCTTTTAGAGATAAAGTTCTTACCTGACCTTTCTCACTCCTTTCCCGAATGCCTAGATCACCAGCTACATTCTACATTCATAATATCCTACCGAGTTTTGGGAGCATTTTGCATCCCGGGGATACTCAACCCCAACCGAGTTTCAGGATCATTTACCGTCCCGGGGATACTCAACCCCAACCGAGTTTCAGGATCATTTGCAGTCCCGGGGATACTCAACCCCAACCGAGTTTCAGGATCATTTATAGTCCCGGGGATGCTCAACCCCAACTGAGTTTCAGGATCATTTATAGTCCCGGAGATGCTCAACCCCAACCGAGTTTCAGGATCATTTATAGTCCCGGGGATGCTCAACCCCAACCGAGTTTCAGGATCATTTAATGTCCCGGGGATACTCAACCCCAAACTAAATCCTTACCAAACCCTAACCTGGATGTGGCTAGCCTTTCGTTTCTTCAACTATGGACAATAGCTAGCCCTATAGTCATATAACCAACCTTAGGAACCAACGTGGGCGGGTCCAACCTGAACGGCCCACATTAACCTGCTCAAAACTGCCCGTTTTGAGCTAACCCAATACTCGATCGAGTATTAACCCATACTCGGTCGAGTACAGGAGACAGTAGTCCACAAAGCTGATTTTCAACAAATACCCGGTCGGGTATGTGTCAATACCCGGTCGGGTATGACAGTTGACTTGTCGGTCAACGCCCATTTGACCACCCAAACGGAGTCCGATTAACGTGAAATTTTATACACATATACTCCTTGACGTCCTTGATCCAAAAATACAATTTTGGATCCCTGGAACATCACACATAATAGGTTGTCACACTTTTAACCACCAAACCTACATAACATGCTTTTCAACTATGTTTTATGTATAAT
Organism: Cuscuta europaea; assembly: GCA_945859875.1. Taxonomy (NCBI): domain Eukaryota; kingdom Viridiplantae; phylum Streptophyta; class Magnoliopsida; order Solanales; family Convolvulaceae; genus Cuscuta; species Cuscuta europaea. Next base: position 5,464,830 of record CAMAPE010000052.1, on the reverse strand, counting down.
CATGGCATAAGCAAACACTTGGTTATCTTTACTCATTTCATAAAACATATCCTTGATTACTTTAGGTAATATAATGCCTCACGCAAAAGTTATAAAGCATAAAGCCGTCTTCTCACCTTAATGAAGCTTATGAAGTTCTAGCCTTCCCGATTTAGCTCCGGCGAAACTCCGGCGAACTTCAACGAACTCCGGCGACAGCTCCGGCGCCCCTTTCAACTCCGTGAAAGTTCCTCGAATACCTTAGACAAGTTACTAACAAGGTTTTATCATCATAAAACCCATAGTAATACAAATAACCTCCAAAAGGTTATTTTCCGGCGAACCGGTTACTTTGGCTTCTAAGTCCGTTCTTGGACTTAGAACCACCTTCCAACCCCTCATTCTACACTTCCAAACGTGTAGAACAATCCTATGGTGTGGAATATGATTGTATAATCGTATAAAATTATTGAAGAACAAGAAATGGGGTTTATGGAGTCATTACCTTGTTAAACACAAGTTTTCCCACCTAAACTCCTCTTTTCTCTTCTCTTTTTCCTTCCTTCTTCCTCCCTCAACTTGGTGCGTGTATGATGGATGAAAATGGAGTTTTTTCAGAGCTTCTCTCCTCCAAAATGATGGTTGGGACGCAGTGTATGGGCTGGGGTGGTTGAGAGTGTCCTTTTTGGATCATTCATCAATGATATGAGGGAGGGACCCCCTTTCTTTCACACCTTGTCTCCACCCCCCTTCTCACTCTCTTCCAGCACCCTAAAGGTGCGGCTCCCCTATACATTTGCAGCCCAAAAACGTGGGTTGGCCCCCACTTATGTGGGAGGTCAACCCTTTGTGTCCCGGGGTGTACAATCGGCCCCGAAAGTTGTATTTTCCGGACTGTTTTAAGTATATTTTATTTTATCGGGTCAAATAAAATATAACACTTGTTCCCAATCCTTATTGGGCCTTAGAATCAATATGTGTTCCCCAACTTTAATTTAGAAGTCTCCGGAATCCCTTTTTGGGCTGTTATCTGATAAATTGCCGATACCGATAATTGGCCCCGTTTGACCAACCAGTCAACTCTATGTCATTGCCATGACCCAATTAGGATATCCATCACCATATACATATTATCTAGTCCAAGATTAATATAATATGTGGTCCCGATAATATCGGGCAGCCCTACATCCGGTGTGGGCCCCACGTGACTTTTACTATTCACGTAATAGAAATGATAAAAATTTACAATCACGTAAAAATGCTTTTATACATTCCTCAAGGTTCAATACATAATTTGGTATAGTACAAATACTCGGGGGCGATGTTACAGCGTATATCCACGAAATTAAAGCACCAAGGTGGAATTGATTTGAATTTATTGGAATGAAGATAAAAAGGTACAGTACAAATTCAAAATAATGGTTCATCTTTATTTATTGACGGTTAACCGATAACACTCAAGAATCGCATCAATATGATTCTTCTGATGATTTCTAATTTTCCAAAGAACTAAACTAATCCCTTCCTTGGGCTAGTATTGGTGGAAAATGAGCCTCTCACATGATAAAGGTCCATCAACATCATAAATATTATATATTTACATTGGATTGACTAGATTGAAGACAATGGAACTTACTAATAGCAAATGATGTATTTTTCAATTAATTTGATTATGATTGCCTAATGAACTTTGTAATTGAATGCATTACATACTTCCCCTAACTTCCGTTGAAAGATGCAAAGCTTTTATTTTATTATATATAAGTTTCGTAATTTATGTGATAATCTAATGACATAAATTGAGTTGCCAATTGTAATATTAATTAGGTATGAACCAAAAGTCAAAATATGTATTTTTGTTACTAATGGCATCAGACTCTTAACAAGTTCAAACTTAATTATCCAAGATATCTGATTATCCACAATAAATGATTTATAAAATATGAAACTATGCAATCACAAATGGTGCCAACAAATTAGAGAGCATTCAACACTCTTGTTCAATGAAAATTAGAAACCCAATTCTACATGTCTGAAAAGCATAAACAATGTAGAAGAGATAAATGGAAAGGTTAATACTTAAAATATGAAAACATTGCCCCTAATGGTGATGGTGCATAAAAATATAGTATGCGTTTAACATTGCATATATCAATTAAAAAAGCATCAAGTTTGAGATTGATATGAGTTTGTGGGAGGGAATAGAAAAATTAAAGTGAAGGTTGAAGACAAATAATATAAAAGTAGAAAGAAGACGATGTGAAACAAAAACAACACAACATCCCTAATATTTCATCATTAAATGTCTTATGTACCTAATCATAATCCAAATTTAATGATGAATTTCTTATGGTCAGAACACTAACAACTCTAAGTAGTGATTGAATGGGGAAGAACGAAAAAGTGAGAATCCGATTCGAGGGCAACTAAAATTCAAAGAAAAAATCCATATTTGGAGGGATACGAGAACCTGAATTTGAATTTGCAATCACAGAAAAGAAGTGCCAATGAAAATTACACTGAATGTTGCTGCAAAATGAAAGTTTTTGAACTAAAACAGAAAGAAATGAGAAATCGAATTAGCTCCAATAAAGGTAGGTTGAAGGAAGTGAGTAGAGAAAAACATAAAAAAATGTAGAAATAGAGTGGGAATGTGACTACCGTGAGTGATGCGATGAGATGTACTATGAAGATGAGTGTAACTGTGAGTGTCCAAATTGACGAAGAGAAAAAATTGAAAGAGTCCCGATGAAGATGAGTATAAACGAGAGTCTCAATGATAGATCTACATTAGATGGTTGAGACGATAAAATGATGAACAATGGAGATATATTTGTTCTCAATCAGAGTGGAGAAGGCAAACTTTATACACGCAACATATAGATTGAATATATAGAGTTCAAACCACAAAATGTTGAATTAGATTAGCTGAAATTGTACTTAAAATGAAAAATATTGAATTTCTCAAAAGTAAATACTAAAATGACACCGTTTGATGTTTTTAGGAAGAACGTAAAAAAGCCACTTTGAGGGTCATTACACTGTTACTTCATTAACCAAACTTCATAATGAACAATAAAGACTTATAGGAGTGTCCCCGATTCAAATTTTAAAGGAGCTTAGAATTCCATGACTACCCAGTTGTCTCCAACATAGATTTTTAAAGACCCGTTTGAAATCTAGATGTCCCCAACCATTCCATGAATTTTCATTATTTTTTAGTTGGGCTGCTTTTGATGAATTTCAGATGAAAAATAACGCTCAACCCGTTCAAAGCAAAGTTTCACGCTCACCCCTAGGATTTGTAATCCATAACCCCTCTACAGACGTTAACTGGTTACGCCTCTTAGTTTTTTCTCTTTTCCACTTTTGTCACATCTCCTAGTCCAGTATTTCACTTCTACTTCTTCTCACAAATTTAGCTCGTGTGTCAATATATGCACACACATCACTATATATAGACGAATTGAACGAGAATTGATGTTGTTCCGCGGCATCTCAGATGGGTGCCATATGAAGCAAAAATCCTTTGAATGAATGCCTTAGTAAGGTATCATGCCTTTGAAAGCAATTACCATGTCTTTGAAGGGGATTCAATGTCAATTCATTTAAGGAATCTCATGATGTTAAAGAAATATTGTCAAGAGATTAGTGCATGATGGGTGAGGGCTAAGCCTAGACAACAAATGAATGGAAGTTCTCATTCTCCTCTGTCTGCTCTGCCATGTACCCAGAAAGAAGGAATAGGATTAATCACAGAAACCTACGACCACATTGATTTTCCAGGTCGTGGAAGAGTCTTTGATTTCTTTTATTGAGTTTCTTTTAATACAATCATCAACTCTATACGAAAGAAATTTTCCAGGCCACCTTGATGTTATTCCAAATAGGTCTTCTCGGCATTCCATTTCACTTTCTTTATACCTCTATGTTTATACTGTTTGTTGTTTTGATAAAAAAATCATGGAATTCAGTCCATTAAAATCCATGGAATTCTGCTCTCTAAAATCACTTTTAAAATCCTTTAAAATATGTGGATTCTATGAAATTTTGTGAAATATCCACAATCTGCTAAAATCTTTCAAAATCCAAATTGGGGACACTCCCTTGATCTAATCACAAGACCTAAACTTCTATGTTTTTGGAATTAATTAAAAAACTAGCTTTAGATTACTAATCCTAAAATGGAATAGTATGATGATGCATGTGGGAATGCTGTCTTCTCTAAGGATGGAAGATGGATGGTTGCTGCCTAAACACTATTATTGAAAATTGGGTTTTGAGCCATTTTGTATACGAGTATCAGATAAAAGTGAAAGGATTGCCTTAAAATATCAAAATCGTGTTTGCAAATACACACACTTATTAAGGGTACTTATTAATTTAAAACTTATGGAGATATTTTTTTAAATTTATATCAAAACGCATCCATTACTAACACTTGTATATTTTTAACTATTTGAAACAAGTTAAATTTATTTTTACATTTACATTCTTTTACGAACCCATGTCAACGCTTACTAATACTTCCATTACTAACACTAGATATCCACCCGTGCGATGCATGACAAAAAAAATAGTTTTTTATTTTTAGTGTATAAACTCTATTAGTACTGTTTTTCCTTACATCCCAACACCGTCAATAAAATACACTAACTTTTTACATATCAGTTTAATAAAAAATAATTAAATTATTATAAGCAATGTTTTCCATTGATATTTTTTCCTAAATAATTATGAAATGAAAAAATACACATTTCAATGTTGAGAAATTAAAAAATGTTGAAATATAATCGAATCAGTCATCTTCCAACTATTCCTGATTAGGAATTATTATCACCATTGTATATAGTGTTCCGGTCGCGTAATTGCAGCCTTCTTTATCCCAACTGCAGCCTTTTTCCTAAACGGAACATATAGTGTTCCGGTCAGGAATTCCTGACCGGAAGCGTTGTCCGGACGGCGTCATTTGGGGCCCTTCCCGGTGGAATTTGTTGGGAATATTTTATGGTGTCCAATCTAATTAAATATCTCTGTATTTGTGTAGTTATTATTTAGATGTGTAATATGGGCCACAAATGTATTGTAGCCCATTATCTCTCTTGTAAGCCTTAAGTTAGACATCCTTATGTATAAAAGGATGCTAACTTAAGAAAACCCGAAGCCTCTACCGAAACATTAACGCACATATCATTCTAGTGAGAGAGAGCCGCAGTTCTTGACTTCTTGTATTCGATACCCTGTTCTGTATTTCGACATTATTCTTGGTATTGAATCAGATCATCATTTCTTCTCTACTCGATATATTGTTTGTATGAATGTTGGATGAATTAGGGAAAACAATTGATACGAGAGACGAGCGTGAAATCGATTGAAGAAATTCTGCAAAATTCGGACCTGCCATTGGCGGTGAAGAAAATATTTCGAAAATCTAATTTTCTGCTATTTTTTGGCTTGATCGACCTGGTTTGGACATTTTTCTGCGTTTGCTGGATGTTTTTGATCAACAGTTGGGATAAAGAAGGCTGCAATTCCGTTTTTCGAAGTTTTGATATTTTTTCGCAGGTTTTGCGAAGAAGACAGGTTTCTCGTAGTTCAGGTTCTCGAAATTTAGGAAATCTCGATAAGGGATCTCGATATGCAATCTCGGTAAGGATCTCGACATTTTCACATCGAGAAAGGATCTCAACATTTTCACATCAAGAAAAGATCTCGACCGAAACAGGATCTCGACATTTAAGGTTCGAAAACATGATCTCGGTCTTTCTCGAGGTCCAAGTGCGAAAAAAGGAGAACGAACGAGGGGCAAAATTGTCTTTTGAGACCCGCTAAATTTTGCAGCATTCCTGCCTGCACGTCGCCCGCGCAAGGGGGTGCGAATTTTCGATTTTGAACTGAAAGCCAAAATCCCATGTGCGCGAGAACTCCCCTCTTCTCTTTCACCTTTTAATACTAAAGAAAGAGTGATCCATATATATAGGCTCAAAAGTTCCCAAGGAGTTTAGGTGTAGGATTGTTAAAAAGATTCCTTTTTCCATCAATTGAAAAACACACCTTTTCCATCCATTTTTTTTGGGAGCTAGTTTTGAGCCACTTCAAACTTCAAGGTCCAAAATTCCAACACCAAAGGTCAACCTTACAATAAAAAGCTTCCAAGAGTCAATCTTGAAAAAAAAATATTAATAATTAGAAAAACAAATCTCAAGGTCAAGACTATTTTTCTCAAGGAACAGACTACATTTCAAGGTCCATAAAATTGCAGAAACTCCAATCAACCTCACGTCTACGATCAACGTTCAACAATCAACAATGAATACCTCTAGCTCATCATTTTGTAAGAGCAAATGCACTAAAGTTTCTGATGAGTCTGAGGTAAGCACATCCGACAGTCAACAAATTATCAAGGATCTGGAGCAGATGCATAAATCTACCTCATTGAGCATACAATTGGACAATTCCAAAGCAGAGGTCAAGAAAATGATACTTGAAACAGAAGAGCTAACACTCAAGATAGCTGATCTGACTTTTAGATTGCAATAAACTGTGACAGAACGGAACACAAAAAAGGCTAATAAAGATTTTCTCAATAATAAAAGAAGTGCCCTCTATCGTAAAATCAAAGAACTTGAGGATTTGATTGCTAAGAGAGGACAATCTGAGCAAACCATTTTTTTAACCAACAAAAGGACACTCGTTTCTATAATTCCAAAGCTGGACTCGGTCTGAAGAATTCATGTAATCTGAAGAAAGTAGATTGTATTCAACTTTATGACCTCAATTACATGAATCTTGGATTGATGGAGAAAATGTTCTTTTTTAGTGAAGATGAGACAGTTGCGGAAGAAGACAAGAAAAGTGCTAATCCCGCAGCTGAAATTTCTTGTGATTATGATGCATTAAACAAGAGTTGTGAATCAAAAGAGCCTCCGGTGACTCCCACTGAAAAGATTCCTACATTTTACACGTCTTCATCCACCTTTTCTTTTGACAAAAGAGCCGTGGGAGTCCATCACCTCGCTAAAAGAGAACAATTTCCTCTCCATCTTCATCAATTCCTTTCGGTGTTTTTAGTATTATCGGCCGTTTTGTGTAATTAGAAATGACATGAGTGTCAATGAGGATTAAAACTACGGTGTATGTTCTAATACAACTTGATACTACACTCGTCCCTTTTTATTTTTCCATCTTTGACTTTTTCATTCAAAGATGATAAACTTCAATTCAATAGTTCAAGTGATATATTTATGTAAAACTTGATAAATTTATACTTTTATGATAGTATTTTTAATAAAAAACATTTTCATTTGATCAATATTACCGCACATTAATATATAATCGGTCAAAGTTTAACATTTTTTATTTGGAAAATAGTGATTGACTAAATAAAAAAGGACGAAGGGAGTATTCTTCTCACAGTCATATCCATAATGATGTAGTGCATGTTTGGCAGACATAAGTCTTCGCTTTCTAGTTTTTGTATTATTTAAAAAGTTTTTAAAAGATTGTAATTATATGTTTGGCGTGCTAATTTTTAAGAACGTTTTTAAAAATAAAAAATCTTTTTTGAGATGCTACAATGAGTAGCATCTCAGATAAGAAAGACTGTGGCTTCTAGTATTAATTAGTCTCAACAACTTGTGTGTCAAATATAACTAAATTAAACAGTCAACATTTTATCAAACAGCTGCCACATTTTTATTTTAAAATATTTTCAGTTGTTAAAACCTAACAATTACTAAAAAGATCATAAACATATCTTTTCAGCTTGTTGTGTCAAACATGTCTGTAATCATTGCCGCCGGGAACACAAATGATATATCCAATCTTTTCAATATAATCGTCAATAAGCGTTTCATACCAAACCCAAAAAATATTGACTACTACTTACATTTTATCATGAGCGGATACATTGATGTTTAACTAATTTATTAATATGCACTCCAAACAGAATCTTTAAATTGGAGCACTTCAACGATGCCTAGCAATTGAAAATCCATCAGTTATAAATATTTATAACAATTTTTAAATATCTACAATTAAGTAGCTAGGAAAAAGTAAAAACTTTGGATTTTCAAATATTTAAACTATATGTTTAAATAACATATAGATTTTCACACTATATATAGGTGAAAGGTTCAGGGCCGGCCCCGAAGGTGTGTAGGGTGTCCAACCGCACAGGGCCCAAGAAATTGGAAGGACCCAATTTTTTTTGTAGTAATATACTACTACCTTCGTCCCAAATTGATTTGCAAATTTGATTTTTCTTAGTCAAACAATTTCATTTTATTTGCTTAATTAGGATGTCAATTTTTAATAATATTCTAATTTGGAATTTAAAACTTTGAAGAGATATTAATATAGTTTCTGAATATATAAATTTTAATTATTAAAAATGGAATTAATTATCGATAGGGAGCATTGACTTTTTTATTGCTTGACCAAAAAATGTTGACTTTGCAAAAGAATTAATTATCAAATGAGACCAATATTACCTATGTAATTTTAATTTTTTACATTCATACATTTTTTGTAATATATTTTTATATGCATACACTTTTTCTATAATATATTTTTTTATCACTTTTATATGATTTTAGAGGTTTTTAAGATATTGAGTTTGTTTATTTTGCTTTTAGCTTGGAGTTACATTTGATAATATACGAAGTTACATCATCTTATACTCGAGTTACAAGTTATTATGTGTGAGTTACATCTTCTTATGTGTGAGTTACATCTTGCTATACACGAGTTACATACTTTTATGCGAGAGTTACATGTAATTATGTGTGAGTTACATCTTGTTATACACGAGTTACATACATTTATGCGCGAGTTACATGTAATTACGGGTGGGTTATATCCAATTATTTGTGATTTTTTACTTATCTTTATCTTGAACTAATTCAAATATAACTGAATTAATTTTTTTCTTTGCCAATTTAATACAAAATTTTATTAATCCACGTAAAATAAGTATATTGTATTTCATATTCATACACTATTTTTCAAATGATAAAAATGAAAGATGTAGCATGGGTTTATTTCATGGTGTAACTCACATACATTAAGATGTAACTCGTGTATATTAAGATGTAACTCGCGTACAATAAGATGTAACTCGCGCAGAAGAAGATGTAACTTCATGATATATTATCAAATGCAACTTCAAAATAATTTGTTAAATTACATAAGCAATATTAGGCTCATTTGATAGATCATGAAAAATAAAAAAAATTGATATAAAATTTATAAAAATCGGATATTAAATAAAAAGGTTATTACAATTTTTAACAATAAAACAAATAAAAAAATGAATGCTACGTCGTTTTGGGATCAGGCGTTTAAACCTCCTTTCATCGCTAACCTCCAACCTGAGGGTGTGACTGTAAGCTTCTTATTTCTCCCTTCTCCATCGACCTGAGCTACGCATTTCTCCCATCTCCATAGCTTCTTCCTTGATGATGGTTGGTGCTGAGTTTTCGATCAAATGAATGGAGGGTCAAAAGAGTCGCATACAATTTCATAAAGAAGATAAAATCTGAAGCTACGATTTTCTTACCTCTTCCAAATCAAACCTAAAGCTACGATTTTTAGGATAAAATCTGAAATTGAAATAGAAGATCTAAATCTAAAGGGGACAGTAGCCAACGAAAGCAGATTACGTAACTAGAAGAAGCCTTCATTTGTCTGTGTTTCTCTTGTTACCCACCCTCATCTCCCACTAGTCTTTTTCCTTCCCCTTTGGCAAATGGCTCCACAAACCCTACGAAGTCGATGGCTCCAGATTAATGGAGAAGAGCTTCGAGCGTCGCCTTTTTCGATCGGTAAACTAGTTCCATTGATTAATGAAGCAGAGGTTTCAAACCTAAGGGTAAATTGGTTATTTAATATAATCCAGGCTTCTAATTCGGAACACAGCTAAACAGTTTGTTATTTAGAAATTGCCCAATATAGGAGTAAATATAAACATAATTGCACAAATAGGAGTAAAACTTAAAACTTCCTTCAATAGGAGTAAACATTAATTTTGTACCCTTAATATCCCTAACCTAGTTAATTCTAAAATATGACTTATTTAATCCTAACCTAGTTAATTTATGACTTATTCGATAATAATAATTTATTTATTTATTTATTTTTCAAAAAATAAAAAAATATAATTTTTTTTAAAAATAAAAAACTTGAAAAAATAAAATAAAATTCACCGCCCTTCTGCTGCCTCAGCACCACCACCTCCAGTCAACGGGGGAAAAAATGCCAAGTTCATTACGAATGCCATATTTATGGCAGAAAACAATGAAAATGTTGGCATTCGCAAAGAGAAATATGTCATGTTTTGGCATTTCAAAAAAAAAGGCAGTTTTTAGGAAAAATGGAATTTTTTTCACCGCCCGGAGGTGGTGCAGGGAGGTAGTACAAGCGGTGGGAAAGACATCCATATTTTTTTTTTTTTTTTATGGAGTTTTACTATTTTTTATTAATTTAAAAAAAATTAAAAAATAATTTTTTTAAAATTTTTTTTCATTAATATTTTATAAAATTTTTAATTATTTTTCTATGATTTTTTGATTTTTTTTCGAATTTATTATGAATTAAACATTTAATTAAAAGTTGTTGGGGCTTGGGTAGGGGTATACTTGTCCAAACACTAAAGTTACTCCTATTCAAAATAGGATACTCCTATTTTTGCATTTTGCCTATGTTTTGCTCCTATTTGGGGAATTCTCTCTTTGTTATTCGAGTATCACTTAATCTAGACAACACAATTCATCTTAATCCATACACAGCTTAATGAAATTAAAAGTAAACAGCCCCGTGTGCTTCATACGGAGTCACCGACGATCCATTTTTGAAAGAAAAAGTTTTGAGTAGCTATATTTGAAAACAAAACTTTAAGAAGTTAAAAATGATGATATTTTCACTTTTAGATCTACCTCCCTTTACTTTATGGGAAATTGCCCTAAATAGGATTAAATGATGTTTGGAATTCCAAAAATAGGACTATTATGTTTTTCTTTCTGAAATAGGAGTTGTTACTATCATGTATGAAAAATACTACCATGATTAGAAATCACTGTCATGCTAGTCCTATTTCGGGAATAAAACATAATTGTCCTTTTTTCAAATTTCACTCCATTTACTCCTATTTGGGAAATTACCCTAAATAGGAGTAAATGATATTTGGAATTCCAAAATAGGACTACTATGTTTTTCTTCCTGAAATAGGAGTTTTTACTGTCATGTATGAAAAATACTGCCATAATTAAAAAATACTATCATTAATTATAATAAATAATGTCATGTTAAATGCACTGTACTGCAACTATTTGACAGTCACGCCTACAAGATGACAGTAAATACTGTCATGTTAGTCATATTTCGAGTATAAAAACATAATAGTTCTATTTTGGAATTTCAAACTTCATTTACTCATATTTTGAGAAAACTTCTCTCTTATTTTGAGAAATCTCCCTTACTATAGCAGTATAGCTCCTTCCCCTTGCCTGCCCGATGCAGATGCTACCAACCCACTCGCATAGGCTCATAATTATCGAAGGGCCTAAAACAAAATTTAAGTGGAAATTACCCGTAGAGTCTATGTTTTAGAACCGAGTAGCATTTATGTCCCAAGTGATTTCTCATTTCATTTATAGACTTTTAGGTTTTCAATATTAATTTTTTATTTCAATTTTAGATAGGTTCCGTCGATACACACGTTTAAACCTCCGCCATCCTCTCCCACTCCCTCCCTGACTTCCCCTTCTCATCTCACTCGTCGCCACGTACAATCCGACTCTCTCCCTGACTTCTAGTTCTCATTTCACCACAAACAACAGATGGAATTCTTCCCAAATCAATCTTACAATTGTTCTCGTTGCAGCGGATGATGCAATATCTGGAGAAAGGGAGGTTGTATCAGATCGATCGATCCCTTATCGTTATGGTCATTTGGAACTAAATTAGAGGACTGATGGGCAGAATTTGTGCCATCAATCACACACTCCAGGTGACTCTGCATTTCATGGGAGGAGGAGGCAAATTTTCGATAGTCTCATGGGCTGAAATCCACAGGCGTTATGGAGTTTCAAGTACTAAAATCGTAGGTTACAAGTTGTTCATCCTGACCTTAAATGAAGCTAGAAACTCACAAGCTATCTAGATCTTATCAATTGCTCATCGATTCATCTCCTAGTTCCTTTCTATTGAGCTGGTACACTTGACACCCCTAGCGATCTATTCTCTACAAAGTGATTCTAGACCATCGATTCAATTGTATTTCATACTTTCGTCTTATTCAACCAAGAAATCTAGTTTCAATCCTTAGGAAAGTAGCAGGTTGGTCAGTAATTTGACCTTTGAATATTCTCTCTTATGTAAGTTATATTAGGGTTGACCCTCGTTAGGAATGCTTTAAATCAGTTTGTGTTCCTATGAAGTTCTGTAGTTTGATAGCTTATCATGGTTTAAACTTGTGATCAGTGGAAGGTTATACTATGATATTTTGAAAAGTAATTTACAGTATGAGGTTTAATAGGTTTGAAAACCAATTTCGGAAATGTGCTTCAGTATGATCAATACTAGAGAATTTTTAGGTAATATAAAAATATACAACCATGTAAGGAACTGGCAGAAGAACCCCTAAGGATTCTTCTATAAATGGTTTGAAGTTATGTTTTGAAGTATTCAGAGGAATAACTTTTCATCTATGCATAAATGTCCAAAGGAAAATGTATTTGGGTTTTCTTACAAATGACATAGCTACTATGAGTTCACTAGTTTAGGCAACTATGCTCCTCTCATCTGAAAAAGACTTATGCTGTAAAAATGTGCATAAGTGTTTATGTTAATTATACATCTTTTATTTGGTAAGTTATTGTTAGTCTTTATGTACTTCCTTCTTTTGGCAAGAAACATAGATAACCCCAAAATTGCTTTCCAAATCAAACTTTTAGACAATGTATATGGCATTAGAGAGAAGATTCTTTGTATGAACTAAGAAATCAAGTCTTGTGTTTCTGGATGGATAATGATGAGCTTTTCTTTCTATTTCAAGGTTCTCATTCCCAATAAGCATCTAAGCACTCATTTTGCCATTTCCTTTGTCCATTTTGCATTTGCGGCACATATATGCATCATACCAAAAAATCATTTTGTTCCTTAAATAATAATTTCTTTTCAAATTCCCTTCACATTTATTTTTATACAGACGTTTATCTTTATTAATTTTGTTGATCTATCACGTTATGTTGAAATAAATGATTAGGATTTTGAAGCCTTTGCTAACCGCATTTGACTCTCTAAAGTATTTGACTACTCATGCAACTCTAACAGTGGTTGTAGTAGTGTTCCAGGCTATGAATTTGTGATTGCCACGTTCATTGTTGTGGCCGAGATTGAAGACCGGCCTTGATCCAACTGAAGTGAAGCATTTCGAAGCGACATTTTCATGAGTCAATGGAGCATTGTCTGATTAGTTTCCACTTAGCTATTGATGTGACACACCTGCAACATTTCCTTAACTGCTTATCTATTGTTGATGTACATTTGGAACGATCAATCCTCTCTTGACATTGCAATAATAGCTTGAATTATATATCTGTTGTGACACTTTTATATGTAATTTTTTGTTTCTCTTTGTTGCATTGTGTATGTTGCTTTTTGTTGCGTTGTGTTGTTTTTTGTTGCATCATGTTTCTTTTTGTTGCACTGTGTTTCTTTTTGTTACATCATGTTTATTTTTGTTGCATCATGTTACTTTTTGTTGTTTATTGTTGATATGATTATATTTTTTTTATGTTTACATTGACCTTTGCTATTCGTGGGAATAAAAAACACAAACAGATATTTATCTGTTGTGACACTTTTATATGTAATTTTTTGTTTCTTTTTGTTGCATTGTGTATGTTGCTTTTTGTTGCGTTGTGTTGCGTTGTGTTGCATCATGTTTCTTTTTGTTGCACCGTGTTTCTTTTTGTTGCATCGTGTTTATTTTTGTTGCATCATGTTATTTTTTGTTGTTTATTGTTGATATGATTATATTTTTTTTGTTTATTTATGTTTATATTGACCTTTGCTATTCGTGGGAATAAAAAACACAAACATGTATATATACAATCCTATAATTTGATAAATTTGACTTTATGAATATCAATCACAACGACAAACATGAAGAAACAATAAAAAACAAAAAATTTAAAATTATAAACAAAAACAAACACAAAGAAACAATGTGCAACAAAAAGTGTCATTAAAACGATGATAGTAATAGTAATTAAATTTTGTAACAATTTTTAAAAATACTGAATTAATGGAAATCAAATTTCAACAGTTTCCCAATTTTTATTTTTTATCTTCCAATTAATTTAATTTTCATAATTTCATTTTTAAAATACTGTACATGCCTTTTAATTTCTTTAATTTTCTGCTTTTTAAAAAAATTTAAAATTTATTCACTATTTTACTTTATTATATAAAATTATTTTCCACTTTTTAATTTTTTTGGATTTTTGTGTTTTTTCAAAATTTTAGATTTTTTATTTATTAATATATTTCGGTACATTAAAAATCTATTCCATAAAAAAATCATTCAATCTGATTTTTTGATTTATTCATTAACAAAAAATCTAGTTACTTTTATATTTTTAACAGTTTTAGAACAGTATCTCATTTCTCATATTTTTTTAATACTATTTAGGTTTTAGATTTTCGAACTATTACTTTTCTAATTTTCAATATTATTTTAAAGTTTTTGAATTTTTATAAAAATATTTTTAAAAAAATCATTACAAATAACTTGTTTCTAGTTTTTATAATTTTTTGTTTTCGAGTTGTGTATTTTAAAATTTCTATAAATTTTGATTTTTTCGATATATATTTTAAATTAAAATTTCTATTTTTATTTTTAAATTTTAAGTCATAAATTATATTTCTACACATTTAATGAAATTTTTAATTTGGGTATTTTCTCTTAAAAACAATAATTTTATTTTTTCCCGAATATTATTATTTGCCTAATTATTCCCATTTTTTGACGAATTACTATTATTTTCATTTTATTTTTTTATTAAAATTAAGCCAAAATAGTGATGCGTAATTCCATATTACTTCATTTAGGAGGCATGTCTTTGGTTGGTAGACTTGCATTTACGTGGGCATGGTTATCGGTGGACTTACATTTCCCTTCGTAGGAGTAAAGAGCAGCGAATGGTCTATTTGTGATAAGAGAGTTTCGACAAGTCTATTTTTGAAAGATAAATTTAAAATTGAAATAAGTGATATTATTTTTAGTTTCAAGCTTATATACGAAAATTCTCCGAAATTTAACACTATTATTGTTACATAGCCCCCAGCCCAAGTCCAAAGAAATAGAGAGAAAGGACCGAAGGATTGGACGGACGACCGAGCCGACGACGCCTCTTTTGCCGCCAGCCTGCGACCGCGCCCCGCCTCCAAGACCAGGACTCCACGACTGAAGCGTCTGAAGCAGACTACGCAGTCACGCGGCTCGCCGCCTGTCCACCTCAGTGCCTCACCGAATCATCGCCCGCCGGTCACGGACTCACGGCCCTCTGGCCTCTGCCCCTCACTGTCTCGGACCTCGGTAGTCGGTAAGCAACTAAGCATATACGATTTTCTAAATTTTCTCTTTTTTATTGCAAATTAGTTTGTTATTACCTGTATATTTTATTGAAGCTATTAAATACATCAATTGCTAATTGTTAACGATTAAGAAACTGGTATAAATATGTTATAAGAAACAGGCTTCAGTCTTTCCCAACTTTGATGTCCACGCCTCTACCATTTCTTATAGTTTGTAAGGTATTTTGTTTTTGTTCGTTAAATTGTTTCAGTTCTCTGCTCCTCCGTGTTTCTTTAATAAATTTGGCCAATAATTTTTGGGTACCCTCTCCAATGTCAGTAAAATTTCCACCTTCAACTACAATTTTTAATGATTGGACTCGAGAATTTTATCCGTAGATATGAATTGTCTCCAAGAACTTTGAATACTGATTGTTCAGTATTTCTCAGTTTTTTACAAAAATATAAAATAAAACGAAGTATATGGATCATATGTATACCTTCGATATGGTATACTGTTTTTTCAATCTTTGTACTGATTAATCTATTCAATTTTAATGATATAGCTCACTCACTTTTAGTAAACATATTCGAGGAATAACTAAAACTACAAAGAAAAAGATTAATTTAATTTAATTAAAATTATAATTTTTTCTCAATTGTAATAGAAATATGGTCTAAGAATATATTTTCATGGATTCAAGCTCTTATTTCAGATGGAGGCTTGGGGCAGATGATAGCAAAATAAGTCCTCTTGTTTAATTCTGAACAGGACCTCTAATTTGTCAGGGCCGGCCCTGCTCCTCCCACTGCGGTCCATCAGCTGTCCTGACGCCAGGTCGACAAAGTTGACGAACTGTGAGGAGGGCAGACAGTCCTTTGCACAATACGGGTCAAACAGAGTGAACGGCAACGCCCGAGTTCATGCTCTGTGGGTAGGTAATTTGAACCTAACGAAAATAAAAAAGTTCGTTAAACTTAGTTACCCGTTCGTTGATCTTGTAAATTCCTGAATTTCAACTCGCTCTGCAACGAAATATGTGAAATTTTAGATTGGGAGAATACTATAAATGCTGAAAAAGAATCTGAGCTTGCATTGCACTGAAGGACCCATCCAAAGAGCAAAGATTGTGCGAGACATTACCCAATTTACGTTCTGTTTGAGCTGGAAATACTTTTGGGAGACCTAGGATTTATGTGTGGATCATATTAACATTTTGAAGACCTGTGCTAGTGATTAACAAGTTGGGGGCAAACTAGACCAAAAGTGAATAATGGTGGTCACTTCTGGAGGCAATCCATTTGCCAAAGAAATGGCCATACGTAAACGCATTGGCAATATGTATGTTTTCTCCTTCTTCTTCTTCTTCTTCTTCTTCTTCTTCTACTTCTACTACTAGCCATAATCCCCGCTCTCCGCTGTCATAAATGCATATTTCTGTACATATACATTGAAGTGATGTAAGCATAAACCCATCAGTTCATCATCTATATTTTTGTATTGTTGAAAGGTGTGAACCTTATCTAAGACATGTTTTTCTATGTTAGGATGCAGCATTTACCATTTTAGGGCTGAGTCATAATTTTTTAGCACTGTCTAAAATCAAAGTGTTCAAATCCATCAATTCTCATGCCTTCATGGATATCTGTTTTATCTAATTATCTTTGCATTAATAATTGAAGTGCTGGATGCATACTGTGTACACCATTGCGTCTCAATCTTAGCACCATGTTGCAATTTGTAGTTACTCCGCATAACACGCTTCTGATTGCAAATAATTTCTCCTTCCCTACGAATTTTCTTACTTATTCAGCTTGAATAAGGCATTAATAGAATTATAAACTGGCCATGGCTCTTTATGATTGCTCAGTTCTGTATACAGTTTTCTGCTTTGCTATGAAGTTGTGTTACCATCATTTCGTAAGAAGTACATATGATGTGTGAGATGCTTGATGAATTTGTCCAAGTTCTCTCGAACTTGCGAGTATTGATTAATGATTATTTTATACAGAGTATGGTTGAGGATTGTTAATGGTTCGTGGTCTACTTCTTACAGATTATCGGCTTTGATCCGCCAAAATCTTACCTACGATTCATTATATTTACTAAACATCTAAAGGTGGATTCTAAAATGCATTGAAGCATTGATTTGGTTAATTAGGCTTTGCCATAAGCACATTACCTGATCAGATAGCTTGGTTATGTGCATGCAGACTGACTAGAACTTGGTAATAAACACCAAAGTTATATAATCTAAAAGGCAGGGGTGTGGTGGGGGAGAAAAGAAATTTGTGAGATAGAAGTCCAAGCTGTTGGGGGTTTCATACTGGATGACTTTGTTTACACTGTATGCTCGTTAAACTATGCAGATATAATAAAAGAGAAGAGGATTTTCCTTCATTACGGGATTACAATGATTATTTGGAAGAAGTAGAGAATATGGGTAAGTTTTTGTATCATAGTGACTAGATTTCATAAGTCTTAAACTGCCTAACAATATTGTTTCTTTGCAGTATGTGATTTGATTGAAGGAATAGATGTTCCTGCTATTGAGGCAAAGATTTCTCAATACCAAAAAGAAAATGCTGAACAAATCATGATTTCTCAAGCTCGCAAGGTACATTCATTACCTACTACTCAAATGTCTGTATGTTATGGTGTCCCTTATAGTGCTCATGCAGGTTTTTATGTGGTAAATTAGGCTGAGGAGTTGGCAGCAGCCTTAAGTAAGGGACCTTCCCGACATGATGGTGATACAGTGAGTTGATCTAATACTCACATATTTTGACAAATATCCTTCGTTTATTTAATTCATGCATTCTCAAACATTGGATGATTTGCTTCATTGGTAAATTAGGTGCCTAGATGCCATAGAACACATGTGTTACCTCCATATATCCGAGCCTAAACATAGACAGTTATCAAATGCTCAAATAGCCGGAGAATAGATGACAAATATTAACTAAAAGATTGTTAGCTTGCATGCTTAGATGCTCTCATGCTCATATAATATGGCTTGCAGCTTGCTTTGTCATCATCAAGTAGTTAAGTGGAGATTTGCTATTATTCCTTCCAAATTTTGCATATTTGTGCATTTGGTGCCAAGTGGTGAATATTTTTTATACCCATAAAGAACTCACGGGGCATTCTGTGGGCATTAGCCAGTACTTTGCTGCTTTTCTGTCCTGCTTATCTACTTTTCTGAATTTTCATTTTTGTAGCTGATTTTTTGCTTTTTATTGCTTGCACTTTTTCGCCCTAACAGTGTCTTACCACATTGTTTTTGTAACGTTTTGCCTTGGGATGTCTTCTTTGCTACATCAACAGTTTAATAAAATCCTCAATTAAAAAAACAAGTTTTTTTTTTAATTTAGCTTATTTCAAAGCTTCCTAAATTACTTCAATGGTTTATTCTGGAAAAGGAGTCACCCGTCACCCAGGACGATGGTGATGTTTCCTGTCGTGCAATGTTTGTTTGACTGGATTTTCATCTTCATTTGCACAGGCAGGAGCCCAAAATTCTCAAGCTGGGCCTAGTACTGTGCCACATGGACAATATGCACCGGCAATTGCTATTGGCCAGCCACGCCCAACACAGCCTGTCCCAATTGCGGCTGCTCATGACGTGTATGGCTTTGAGGTTGAAGATGAAGAGAAACTGAGAGAACGAACTGAAAGAGCTGCAAGGGCTGGTGGATGGAGCCTCGAAATAAGCAGGAAAAGGGCTCTTGAAGAAGCTTTCTCAACCCTATGGGTCTGAATCTCTGCCTGTTTCTCTCTGCAGCCTTTCTGCTGAAGAATACAGCTGAGTGTGTAAAATGGAGTGTTATTTACGCTGGATCTCTAATTTGTTAATTGTGTGCAATATTTGCAAAACAAAAAAACATCCACAGTTATATTTTCATACCTCCCGCCGACACCCAGTGAAGGGACCCGATAGATTTATAACAAAAGCTAGTGGCCTCTAACTTATCTATTACTGCGTATTTAAAAAGTCTAAAAGACTGTAGTTATGTATTTGGCTCGATAACTTTTTTCAGAAGTCCAAGTCTTTTACGAGACGCTGTGCTGGGTAGCGTTCAATAAGAAGACATTTTTGTTTTTGTAACATTCCTCGTATAACACTGCGCCTCCACCCCTTCATCTTCTCCAACTTCCACTTTGCTTTCACCAAGTAATCTGCAGGTACCCTCCATCGTTTCCCCATTATGATTGTCTTTCTTACGCCCCCTTTCACCCATCTTTGTTTCTAGCGGATGTTTGTATCGATTAGTGTAGTTATATTTTGAGATTTGTAGCCAAAATTTGTGTGATATTTGAGCTTGATAAATGTTACCCTTTTGCATCAATTTAATTAAGTGTACTCGAAATTTCTGTTACATTTGAAAACGTGAAAATGTTGATTTCTATTTTGATTTGGCAATGTGATTCAAAGGTATAAATTGTGTTGTTTAAAGTTGTGTAGATGAAACAAATTCTTTGCTATAAAAGAAAGAAAAAATCTGTATTTGGATAGACAAAAAGAATTCTTTCAAGTTTATTTTGAGATTGAGAGAGTACATGATATCATTATAAAAAATAAAATGTGATAGTAATTTACACATACCTTGTGTATTAAATAAAAAGAAATAAAACATACTAACATAGTAACGATTTAATTCAATGGTGAGATGAAAACATTATAGTGATGATGAAAATTTAATGTTACATAATAATGAAAAGATGATATGGAAAAATTCAATGGTGAGATGAAAACATTATAGTGATGATGAAAATTTAATGTTACATAATAATGAAAATATGATATGGAAAAATATGTAAAGGAAGTGAAAGACAATAAAGATTTCATAACCTATGATTTGTAATCATATGTTTTAGAAAACTTTCATCAATTTTAATAACAATATATGAAGTTAAATGTGACTAATGTTGGCAGAGGGGTAAGTAGAGATGGACCAGGACCGGTTGGACCGGCCCGGTACTGGAACTGGACCGCAACTATGCGGTACCGACTCGAACCGGTTGATCAGGACCGGGCCTTGGGCCCAACCATGGGGTTTTTGAGGTGGGTCACGGGCTCAGGCTCTCTTGGAATCTGCCCGACCGGTTCGGGACCGGTTCGGGCCCAGTTTTTTTTTTTTCGAATGGATTGGGTGGTAGGCAGGTTGGGCATGGTGGTTTGGGGGTGTTTGAGAGGGGAGAGGAATAAATAAGAAAAACAAATTCTTTTTTTAAAAAAGACTCAGCTCGGCCCTGACCCGACCCGGTCCTGGTCTCGGAACCTACCCGGGCCGGTACCGGACCTCCAACTCCCAAACCCAGTACCGCTTAAGGTCGACCCGGACCTGGACCCGACCCGGGTCCGGTCCATCCCTAGGGGTAAGTAGTGAATATTCAAAACTCAGGGGGTGAATAATTGATTTATAAAGATGCAAGGTTGAATTTATAATTTTGACCTAGCCTCAAGGGACTAGTAATTATCCCTATTTTTTGACAAAAACTATCCCTACTTTAAAAACTGAATGTTGAACAAATTTACTCCAATATTATACATAGTTTTGAAGTTTTAGTTTTTTTTGAAAACAAGTTTAAGTTAATTAATTACAATTTCCATACAAAATGTATTTCATACTACGTATAAAACACACATAACGGCAACACTTTTTAGAAAAATTAGTTACCGTTTTTTGCGAATAATTATGATTTACAAATTCAAACATTCTTAGAGTTTAATTTTATTGTTGTGACTTCAAACTTATTTATTTAAATAACTGAAAGATATAAAGAAAATATTTTAATTTTATGATCTTCATTTTAGTATTTGAATTTATGTAAGTAAAGTTTTAGATGGGAAAATCTCAAGCGATTGAAACTTCATATTTTTTTTACTTCTTATATGCAATATTGGTGTCATATGAAAGATTATAAAAAGTTTTGAAATTTGATATATTTTTATAAAAATTGGATAACAAATAAAAAAGTTATAGCACTTTAAAGAAATTTGGAGATTTTATTTTTGCTGGACCCCACACCTATTCCATCTTTTTAGGCGGGAACACTATTCATTTTCCCACTCCGTTTTGTATATAGATAGATTTTTTAATCTTTATTTTTAGGAATTGAAATATATTTCTTGGTAATATTCTTTTTTATATGGGTTATCATCAACAAAACCTGGCAGCTTTTTGGGTTGTGTATTTGTTAAATGTTCAGGTTGTGTTCGTTCACTATAGTGCTAATTTTTTAGGACCATGAATGTTGCTTTCCCTAAATATTTCAAATTCCACCAAATTTCTCGAATATCAAACAGGCCTCTGCTAATGTCACAAGTCCAGTTTCCAAAATGATTGCAATTGTTACATGAATAAATCAAATCACACCCTTTAAATGTTCGTATAAACATTTGGTAAAGAACTTAAATAAATAAGAATAAATTAAAACATACCCTCATGGCATTGCCTTGAACAAGTTCATCTCCATTCTTGCATATCTCCTGTTAATTAAAGGTCTGAAGAGAATTTGATATGATTTGGATTTTTTTTAGATGAAGCTTGAATAAAATTTACAAAACCAATTAAAAGAAGAAATTATCGGATTTGAAAATGAAAGTAAAAGACTATTGAGAGTAAAAATTAACATAAGCTACCAAATTGAAGATGGATTTTTTTATCCATCTAAAGTAAAAGACTATTGAGAGTAAAAATTAACGTAAGCTAGCAAATTATTGCAAGTTGAGTGGGTAAGGATCTTTTTGTCATCTAAAATCGAGACAATGAAGGAGATGAACTTGTTCAAGGCAATGCTTGTTAATCTTCAAAAAAAAATCCTTACCTACTCAACTAAAGTCAATGCCCCATTAATAAAAGTTTCATCTCCCTAATGTTGGAAACACACACACACATGGAAGCAAGATCAAATCAAATGAATAGTTCTAATATTTCCAAAACCTTCATCATGTTGAATAATTGAACGAGGTCGATGACGTCTGACTCTTTCTCAATTGAATCGTCTCGGAGCGTTAGTCTCTTTTCTGATGGGGAGAAGAGAAAGTGAATGGTGGTTCAATATATTGGGGACCATAACCTATATATATTGTGCTAGGCTTAGCTAGAGTTCTCATTAAACCTTAAGAGGTAACATAGGCGCTGCCCACTTATTGACTCATACTGTCACGCTCCGGACCTCACCGGAGACGCTAACAACCGCCGTACAATCTAAATAAGTCAACCGCGGTCAAACTTACTCAAACCATACAAGGCATAATGAATATCATACACATATAGTCATCAATAAACAAACATAATAAGCAATTCAATATGCAGCGAAAATGTGTAATTTAAAACCAAATGCCACACGGGACAAACATGAGCACACAGACTCTAAAGTAAAATATCCATGAGCAAGTTTATTATTATTATTCAAAAACAGAATGGAGGAAGCACGAATCAAGTCTCATCTCCAAGATGATCACCCGAACAACGGGTACATGAAGCAAGCCATAGCCTCAACCTGAAATGGTGGTGGGACGCTCCCGAAGGGCTCAATACTTTACAGAAACTATAAAGTACTGGTGTGGATGACATCTAATAGATATACAACAAGTATTTCAAACACAAGACCCTCAAATAGGGTGATAGTATAATCTAGGTCGTAACTTCAAGTTACCCCGTTTGAAAATATACTTACTTTATATAAAGTCAAGTAGTCGGCTTGTGGTTCAACCTACATTTGCATAATAATTATAGGGAAAATTATTATTTTTTAAATAATACGGAGTACAAACTATCTTCCAAGAACCAAGAATAATTCGTACTTTGAAAATAACTTTTAATAATACCAACTATGTAAATATAGACCAAAAGTAATATAGAGCATTTTTATTAAAATATCAAATAATATTAAAATTCAGTCGTTTAATTCACCAAAAAATAATATTAAAATATCAAATAAGTGATTGTCTTTCCACATACTATTTATTTGATGGGTTGCTAATAGTTTTTTATGTCTTAAATGATCGAATTTCTTGTTGAAAAGTGACTTCATATTATTTTTGTTTTATATTCAAATAGTTGGTATTATTAAAAAACTTTTTCAAAGTATGTATTATTATTGGTTGATGAACGATAGTCGGTATTATTTAAAGTTATTATCCCATAATTATATATACCAACATACAAATTATTAATAACAATAACGATATATTAATAGTTATATACAGTTTAATAATATTAACATTGATAATAAACAGCAACAACACCCGGTGTTAATAAATTAACAACAATAACATACAAATGTTGGTAATAAGAACATCAATAGTATTCATAAATTTTTATTACGAAAACAATGCACAATAATAATAGTGTAATAGTCTTATTAATTTTTTATCAATGTTAATAGCAAAAGTTTATGCTTTTATATTTATAATTACATACAAATAACAACAATAACAATAACATTGATAATAATAGTAATGACTATGATAACAATTACAATTCTTATTCTTATCATTACAACAACAACAACATCCATGCCTTAGTCCAAAAAGATATTGAGGTCGGCTAACATGAATCGATTCTTATTATTACAATAGTGATAATAATCACAATCATAAAAAAAATAATAAATCATGCATGAACTTTTATTATTTGATCTTAGCGTTTCTGATCTTAATCTTTTAGATATGATCATATCTGAATGCTTCTGATCGGACATGATCTGAATCTTTCTTACCTGATTTGATTTGAACTATTTATGATCTGAAATTATTTTTTCTATTGTGTTCTTATCGGAATAAAATAAAAATAAACAATAAGAAAGAAGAATAAGATGAACATAACAACTCCTAAGGGGTCGTTTGGTTCAAAGAATGTCAGATTACCACGGGAATGTCAGATTGTTGGGAATGTTAGATTGATGAGAATGTATTCAATTTATTCCTATTTGTGGTTGGTTAAGATAGAGGGAATGTGTCATTATTTATTTGGTTGAAAAATATCTTATATTGCAGATATGATGAATTATTTCAATTACCTTTAAATATTTTCCCTTAACACAATAAATCTATTACAACCTACATCTAAAGTAATTAAAATTAAAGAAAAAATGAAATATCTTAATAATAAATAAAATCAAACCTAATTTAATTATTTTTAAGTAAAGTATGTTTAATTGTAAAAAGTTGTAGATCCAATACATAAAATTTACATGTTTAGGAACTACATATATATATATATATATATATATATATATATATATATATATATATATATATATTAGCATTTCAAAAAAAAATAAATTTAAAAAATGTTCAAGTTATTCGTAAAACTTGTTTTCAAATAAAAGAATAAATCACCAATTTATCCATTAAATTTTGAAATCCAATCATCAAAAACTTAAATAATCTATAAGTCTTATAACATAAATACCTTAAAAAATTTAAATGTTAAGGAAAAAATTAAGCAAATTACAAGAATAGACATTTCAATATAATTAAATACTCCTTTCGTCTCACTTAAAATGTTGTCACACAATTTACGATATTCGACTGACCCTGAAACTAAATGATCTCTATCGATAATAAGATTATTTTTAGTAAATAAAATTTACATGTTTAGGAACTACATTAAAAGTTTTATGAAGTCACAAAAAATCAAATTTGATAACAGTTGAAAATATAAAGAAATCAAATGAAAAGAGATAAATAATTGAGGGTATTTTCGAAAGAAAATTAGATCACCGATGGGAATGTGAGATAACCTAAGGCATGGACGAGTTTAACATTCCCCTCCATATTACATTCTTTCCCAATTTTGTTTCAAAACCATGAACCAAACAAGGGTATCTAATATTTCGTGCTTCACATTCTGGCCTTCATGTGAGATTATCCCAAACCAAACGGGCCCTAAGTATTTCAATTTCTTTGATTTTTGGATAATCCATCATGACAAAAATATACTACCTCCGATCCTAAATAAACTTCACACTTTTCTTTTTGAGTAGGTTCGAAATAAACTTCACACTTCTTTTTTTGGTAACTTTTTGATATAAAATTACTCTTATACCCTTACTTTATTACCTACTTGACACTCACTTTCTCTCTCCCACTACACACAATCTACTTTTTGTAAGGGCATGATGAGAAAGACAAAAGCAAAAATTCTACTTTCTTAAAACCGTAAAGTCAAACTATGAAAATTATTTAGGACCGGAGGAAGTACCTAACTATAATTATCATTGAAATATACACTAATAGTACATTATTTTAGAAATTTAAATTTTATACTCCGTACAAATATTAAATATGAGAAAACGAAAGTGTGAGATATATATTGTTATTGCTAACTACATAAAATTAAACAATTTCCTCTAAAAGTTGGACAGGGTTGAGTATGGAAACAATAACTCCATCTCACTCCAAATTCTAAAATTAGGCAGTAGATTATTATTTTAGCTTAAAAGTTACAAAAGTAAAAAGGAATATATAAATAGGCATGTTTAGCATTTTAGGTCTGCTGAAACCGTTGCTCAGAAATAATATAAAATTAGGCATTTTCTAATTTTAAATGAATTCGGAACAACAATTTCAGCAGACGCCAAACGATTGAGCATGTCTATTTTGACAATAATAATTGGTTATTATGATTTTCCAATAGTCAACACAAACAACAAACTTTAGGATTATAAACGCTTTCAAACTTATTGTTGTTTCAGGTGTGGTAACCGAAACTCAGAATTAACCCGCCACAAAGTTCAAACAAAAGCACAACATCAATTTCCTTGCGGACCGGTTTTTGTTGAGACCTACCCCAAAAACAGTTTAATGCCGCCCCAAATCATCCATAGCTCGCTTGTTGAGAGCTAGGTTTTTCTCTCGCTCGTCGAGAGCTAGGCTTTTCTCTCGTGTGTCGAGAGCGATGCAATGCCGCGCTTCTGCGGATCAGTTGTTCTTTGGCCTTTTGATTGAGTGCAGGGTAAAGAAAGGATAACCATGACATCTATGGATGATTTAGAACAATGTGTCCCGTTCTAACAATTGAGGAGGAGGTCAAAGAGTTGGTTCTTGGCAGATCAACATGGGTGGAGGGCGGTAGCGGTAGTAGAGGAGGCACGAGTGACGAGTAGACGGGGAGAGGTGAAAGGCTGAGCAAGGAAGAAGATAGATTGACGGTCCGCCCCCTCTTGAACCGTCGCCTTGGAGCGATCAAGGAGTCTGGGTTTGGAAGATTTATCAATTATTTATTTTTTATGGTCTTATTTTTGCGTTATGTTTTACGTTGCTCTGTTTTTTGTTGATGTCTTTACTTTTAGCTCTACAATAATGATTGACAATTCTGCTAGATGTTATGTCGTTAGAAGAATCTATATGGCCATTGATTGTTGTGTCACACCTGTTTGGTTGTTAGCGATTCATATTACTCTTTCAGGGTGATCGTCTTTGAGTCTAGCCGTAAGGTTGATAGTGCTAGTTGATTACAGATAGTTGATGTCAGTATTGGTCTCTTTAAGTTTGTTGTAAAGATCCGAATTGTAATGATATTAATATAAACGGTTTTTTCTTTAAAAAACATGTTAGTAAAAAAGTACAAACAAAGAGGGAAAATGGAAGTGAATGTCTTCGTGCCTAAGGATTTTGAAGCCGCACTAGGTTGTCGGTCAGGGCTTTAGAGCCGTGCTAATTCGTTGGCGTTTGATTTTTGTTTAGCTTCTTCAACGAGAAAGCAGCGGAAAGATGGAGGGGAACATAAAATGTGAGATGCAAACCTTGACGGTAGAAAGAATGGCGTTGCAAGGGACATAAAGTGGTTGGAACGGAAACGGGTAGGGGTGGATTCGGTTCGGGCCACCCGCCCCGTGACCCGGCCCGACCCGGTACTGTGCGGGCCCGGGATTGGCCCGGTCAGGCGGTCCGGGACCGGCCCGGTCGGGCGGTCCGGGACCGGGTTTAGACCCGAACCGGTGGGAATGGGCGGGGCGGGCACGGTTCCGGAAAAATGCAACCCGGACCCGGGTCCGGGTCCAACGGTCATATTTTTTTTAATTTTTTTTTAAATCGCTACTAGCCGTTATGGGTGGGTCTTGGGGGGGGGGGGGGTCCGGGGGTTGGGTGGTGGGGGGTGGTGGTGGTGGGGGGTGGGGGGTAAAAAAACCTATAAATACTCCTAATCTTAAACATTTTTTCATATCTCTTCTCCAATTCTTCCTAAATCCTATTCTTAACTCTCTACTCTCTAATTCTCTTATTCTCCAATATATTATATTTATTATTTATATATCTACTTTTATAGTTTATACTTAAGAAGTTAAGATGGAAAATCAAGATGCCATTATACGGTATAATTTTGATAAACAGAAGGACCCGAAGACCGGGATGTGGTACGCAACTTGCAAATGGTGCGAGAAAAAATGTAGCATGGGGGTTTCAGGCGGATACAAGATGGCAATCAAGCATATGAAGTCATGTGACAAAGCCAAAGGATCGGGAGGTGCGGGAAGTTCCGATTGATTACAATTTTCAAAATGTTTGTCTCTTAAAGTTTGTTTTAATTTTCAAATGTAGTTCCTATTTCATTTCAAATAAATGCACTTGAAGTTTGTTTTTAATACTCGTATAAAACTATAAACTATAAAATATAAATTAAAAAAAAAACTTTAACCGGCCCGGCCCGAACCGGACCCGACCTGTGACCCGGACGGGTGGCCCGGCCCGAACCAGACCCGTCCAACCCTCGGCCCGGTCCCGGGCCCATGTCATACAAACCGGCGGCCCGACCCGGCCCCGACCCGGCCCGAGTCCACGCCTAGAAAGGGGTGACGAGATGACAAGGAAGACAAAGTATTGATGACTTGCCCCCCTTCTGAACCAACACTTTGGAGCGATCGTGAAACCAAGGATCGGAGGCTGACGTTACACAGTTGAATTTGGTCACCTGCGCTCTTGTGCTCTATTCTTTGTTTAAGTTTTATTTTTTTGATATGTTGTACTTTTTTATTCGGTTAACAATTGTGACCGGTGGGTGCTTTTTGTTGTGAGAATGAGTATAAACAATCAGGGTAATCTGGATGATAGCTTCGTATCTCTCGCATGTTTAGCGATTAGTTTTGTTCATTATTGGACACTCTATTTTATGTCCTATTGACTATAAGTGTCTACCGTCTAGGATATGTTGGATGTTTGGATGTTTAGTTCAATGAGTTTAATATAAGCATTTTTTTGTTGGGCTACTTGGGTGGGCTTGCTATTTTTGTTGGGGTTTTCTCTGTAATTAGACAGTACGAATATAACATGTGAATATTAAAGTGCTGCAATTGGAATTTCTTCTCATTCAATGACTCTGTTTGGTCATTTTATCAGTTTGGCTATGTTTCTATTTTTTTGAAGAAGAGCGAGCGCTTCACTTTTCATTTTTTTGTGTATACTAGTATAAAATAATCACACCCAGTTTTTCCACATATATTATTCAAGATTTTAGATATGTACCAATAAAAGTAATTGTTACTCCTTATAATTTTGAGAAATTTGCTTCTAATAGGACCAAATCATAGCTCTTTTAAAAAAATAGTACCTGCTATTATTTTTTCCATTCATATTACCTATTTAGTTCTAGATTAGGAAACCTATTTTTAACTTTCCAAATTTGCCCTTTAGCAAATCTCTCCTCTTCCATCGACAAAGGAACGCAGTGGGGCGCGTTTACTAGGCCGGAGAACTGAGGCGGCATGGTGGCTACAACTGTGTTGCAGTGAAGAAGGCCATGTGGCGGCGGTGACGGCGGTTGTGATGCGGCGGCGACCACCCAGGTGAGTTTCTTCTCTTTCTTCTTCTCCTTTTGCTTCTTTTTCTCCCCCCACCCCTCCTCGATTTCTTCTTCTCTTGAATTTTTGTGCAATGCGAACTGGCCGGAGAAGGACATGGGGGAAGAACAAGGGCGGGGAAGGGGAGCAGGCGAGGAGGGCTGGGGACAGGGGAGTAGGGCTGGGGCAGTTTATTGTCTACTTATTGTTTATTTACTGTCTATGTATTGCCTGGTATTGAGTTATTATTCGAAATTATGGTCTGTTTAATGACTACTTAATGTCTATGTATTGTCTAGTGTTTGCAAGTTTGATTTTGGATCTGATTTCTTCAAAAGTTTTGCAGAAGCGTCCACCGGCGATTGAAGGCCGTCCGCACCCCGCCGGCTGTATCGCCCCCAAATCACGCTGATTTAAGGCCAAAACCATCTTCTTCCCCTATAATCTTCGTGGACGCCATCGAAATCGGACAGAAAAGAAAGAAGAAGAAGAAGAAGACATCGGAGAGCAATGCGTTGTGGTGCGGCGTGGCGGCGGCGGCTGGCGCGGTTCGGCGGTGACTGGCGCGGCCTGGTTTGGTGTTGCGGCGGCCTGGTTTGGTGTTGCGGCGTCCATTTGCGTTAGATGCGCAGGGGTTTTTTAAAAGAAGGGCAATTTGGTCAAAGCTCCTCTACTTAAGTCTTACCCTAATCTCTAGTCTTAATTTTGGGAAATTAGTATGATTAAGTCCTATTTGTTGAAATCTCCCTATAATTTTTAGAAAAAAATGAAAATAATAATCCAACTAGTACCGGTCCGCTAACAATAATCCTAAGTATTGATTATTTTTGTACAATCCTGACTATATGGACAGTTCGCCAATAATGGTCCATGACAGGGTATAACAGACCAAATCAGATCAGACAAGACCAAGTAAACAGACAAGATCTGAACAGATTTCCATAGTTATAAAATATAAAGTAAACATACATTACCAGACTAAATCAGTTCGGATCAAACCAGATTAGACTTAAACACATCAAACCGACAAATTTCAGTTCAATTAAAAACATCCGTAATATGTTTTGATTATTAAATACTACAGTACAATAAAAAACAATTATTATTATTTTTGTTTAAAAAACATTTAATTAACACTCATCTAAAAAAACACACTCAAAAAAGTGACATAGGGAGCAATTACTTTTTTAGTTTTTTCTTTCACGTGGGAGTGTGGGATTAATTAATGTACATTTTTGCTAATTCAAAAGGCAGATAAATGCGTCTTGTCGTCTTGGATGAAGAACCATAACAAAATTTCCTCTGTATGAGATGACCGGAAAGTCTGATGACGTGAACTGCAATTTCCGGCTCCAGATGTTGGGGGTTCTCATATAATCGTGAACGGGAGACAAATGCATGACCATTTGCCCAGAGATGTCTTGATCAGCATACTCTCCAGGCTCCCCGTCGGCACCCTTCTGCGGTGCATCGCCGTCTGCAAATCATGGTACGCCCTGATCTCCAGCCCCCTTTTCATTTCCGAAAACCTCCATTTAGGTCCCGAAAATACCCACCTTTTACTTAGATACTGCGTAGGAGAGGGGGTGACCGAGAAGCACCAGAGTTATGAGTTGTTCCGGGATGATAATCATACATTTGAAAGGTGCAGAAAGTTGGACTTCCCTTTTACTAGTGTGAACAGTTTTTATCGGATTGTGGGTTCTTGCAATGGGCTGATTTGTTTGACAGATGACATGGGTGAAGATGATCTTACTGCCATTCTATGGAACCCTTCAATTAGAAAATCGGTTACCCTTCCTGAACCTAGGGTTACATTTACTTCGCATGGGGCTTTTAGCCATACCCACGGGTTTGGGTATGATCCATTAACCAATGATTACAAGGTTGTTAGGATTGTGAACATCTCCTTTAATGAGCTACCGCCACTGGTTGAGCTCTATGAGTTGAGTAAAGGAAGGTGGAGAGATATTAGTCACAAGGCAACTGGGGTTTGCTATCCTTTAGGGGACTCAATACCTGCTGCTTTGGTTGGTGGGATTGTTCATTGGGCAGCAATGGATGAAGACTTCAGGAATTCTGTTTTGTCTTTTGATATGAGTAAGGAGGTGTTTGGCGAGATCTTGGTACCTGATAGCGTGGCAACTGCAAGTTTGAGATATTTTACAGATTTGAGAGTTGGAACTTACAAGGAGTCGCTTGCCTTTTTTGTGCAGAGTACGTACGGGACCAACCCATATTGTTGTGTATGGGTTATGAAAGAGTATGGGAATGTTCAGTCGTGGACTCAGATATTCTCCATCAATCATCTTCGTCTGGGATTCCAGTTGCTTGTTGGTTTCAGGAAAACTGGTGAAGCTTTATTTGTTGATCGCGACAAATGCTTAGTTCTTTTTCATCACGAGGAACAGTTGATCGAGTATCTTGATATATGTGGGTCATACTTGCATGCTTTCTATGCAAGCACATACAGAGAGAGCCTCGTTTTTCTGGACAAAGATACAGGACGTTCTGATATTGATACTGCCCAGGACATTTGGATTAGGCGCAACTCTGAAGATGTTGCTGATGAGTGTACACACTATCGTGAAACATCTAGGAACAGAGAAGATGGAAAGGGAAAAGGCAAACTAACATATAAGTCGAAAGGTATTATCTCTGCCAAATGCCAATCCATTGCTTGTCAACTGTTTTAAAATTCATCACAGTAATTTTATTGCTACCAAGGCTATTGCTCGCCGCACTGCGGGGTGATAGAAAATTGCCTCAAATCTTCTACTTCCCATGTCACAGAGAGTGCATGAGGCATAGAGCATTAGAGTTTTTAATATTTGGAAGGATGAACCGTTTTACTGGGAAAATTTGGCCTTCTTTTCACTTACTTTAGTTCAATAAGACATCTTTTATTATACGGAGTAATATTTAAGATGATTTTAGTTAGATTTTTTAAGGCTTAACTTACGGACGAAAAACTAAGAACTTTAGATGTTTACTTAAGTGCTAATAACTGCACGACGAGACAAAGCCTCGAGCCTCTCCTGTGTGGTTTTACAAAGGTGTAGCTTCATTGCTATAACAATGAGGCTTAGTTGAGGGGCTTAACTGCTTAAGCAATCTGACGTATAAGATTTTAATTAAGTTGGGTCTGTTTGATATCCAAATTTAGAAAAGCCCATTTCATACTTGAAAAACTATCTTGAGTATTAAGACTATTACAGTTTATCAGTAAAGAAGTTGCTTTGGATTCTCTTGATTTCTTTGATGATGGAGGGATATACTAGACCTTTTGACCCAAATGTAAAACCAGAAGATTGCGATAACCCTATTTGATACCATGTTGTGCGTGAAATTACTATTAAGATGGTGTTAAGTTTTGGTTGTTTATCTACTTGGACCATATTTTATCTGACTGAAGTATCTTGTTTTTTAATTAGTGTTTGGTTATATTAGCTAAATTAATTTTGCCGTTCTACTTGGTGTTGAATTGTAAATTTTTGTTGCACACTTACTAGTGACTACAACTATTTTTTTCTGCTCACAGAGGAGAAGGATAATTGCAAGAATCTTGGCTAAGCAGTGCATACAGAGATCAGATCTCTCTTATCATCAACTATAAAGCAAATGTGCCTCTACACATTCAGCTCTTTCTCAAGCTGATGAATTGGATGATTAAGAAGGCATAATGGTCTTTGGAACAACATTAATTGTAATTTTTTATTATGCATTTCCGTCTCAGCTCTACATTTGCTTTACATCATTACATTCCCTTTATTAAAAAGTGTAAAAACTGTTGTCTTTTGTTATTATTTACTGCTACATTTGAATAACATTTGCAAACTTTTCTTGCTGAGATTGGTTGTCTTACCAAGGAAAAGAAAAACAAAAGGTGTGTGGGTGGGTGGGGGGGTGGGGTCACTAAGAATTTCATAGTGTATTGAAATAGATCATTTCTTTTTCCGCAATTGCACACATGCATACAGCTATATTACACCGTACTAATACAGACCCAACCTGGGATTGAGACATAATGGGTGTCCTGTCTATGTATTATATATTCAGAACAGACAAATGAATTGTAGAGATCTACTGGATGACATTCCCAGTTTTCTCATGATTCAAGGTGGACTTAAGTGCCGAGGGCTCAGCATCAGCAAGCATTCTGACAACATTTTTCATTGTCGGCCGAAGGTTTGGAAGCTTTGTAGTGCAGAGTGTTGATATCCTCAGGACATTAACCATGCCATCCTGGACTACATCTGAAACTATGTTTGGGTCAAGAATTTTCAGAATATTTTCGCGGTTATCAAGATGAGTGGAGACCCAGTACACTATGTCTTTTCCTTCTCCATAAGCATCGTCTATTGGGCTTCTTCCTGTTACCAGCTCTAAAAGCACCACACCGAAACTATACACATCACTTTTCTCTGTCACCTTTAGTGTATAAGCCATCTCTGCATATGTATAAAGAAATTACTGTAAATCAGAATAACGTGTGGAATGTGCACAAATGGGAGTGCCTGTGTTTTGTGTTTAAGGAATGGATCAAAGTATGGAGTAAAGAACAATGACGGTTCATACTTTTAAAGAATGAATCAAAGAAATTACTTTAATTCTTTTAGTATTAGTCAATGAGTCATACTTTTAAGAAAAAATAATGATGGTTCTTTGTGAAGAAAAAAGACACCATAAAAATTAATCACTTTACCTGGAGCCATGTAACCATGAGTTCCAGCAAAACTGCTGAGGTCAGATCCTCTTTGAGAAAGTTCTGAAGTTCTCGCAACTCCGAAATCTGAAACTTTGGCTTCATAAGCCTCATCAAGAAGAATGTTGGTAGACTTGATATCTCTGTGAATGACAGGAGGAGAGCAGTCATGGTGTAGATAAGCTATTCCTTTAGCAGCCCCTAGTGCAATTTTATATCTCTGATCCCAATCCAATTCTGTCTTTCCAAATTTGGTTCTGCGGTGAAGTGCTTGGAAAAGATTTCCGTTTGCCATGTATTCAAAAACCAAGTAATTTGAACCTCCGTTTGTCAGGCAGGCATAGAGTTTCACTATATTCCTATGCCTGATTGTCCGCAATATTTCCATTTCTTTAGCCAGAACTTTCACTGCATCCCCCTTCCACAGTTGCTTCACTGCCACAGTGCCACAACCTTTCTTCAAATCAAGACGATAGACTTTCCCCGTGCCTCCGCTTCCGATCAGATTCTCCTCATCTAGATCACATATTTCATCGGCATCGAACTCAATGTGATGGAAGAAGCTCTCAAGCCTCCATTTTGGGTCCAATCCCTTGGCATCCTCTGAGTATTCTTCTTTTTCAACATTTTTCTCGGTGTGCTTGCTCTTCCAATAGCTCAAGACCAATAAGCCGACCAAAAGGGCAGTTGCACATAAGAATGCAATGCAGAGAACACTAAACTTGCTGTTAATGAAATTGTTGCGGCGAGTAGCATACCCACCACAAACACTTATTAGTTCCTTGTTTGTGTCATATTTTATACTTTGATCAAGACAAAGTCCCTTGTTGCCAAAGAATGCCTTGTCTCCTCCCATCATCAAAAGTTCATAAGAAACTTTCCCGTATAGCTGGTTGTCGGACAAATCTATCGAAGAAAGCTTCAGATTATCCAAGCTTCTGGGAATTGGGCCTGTCAGCTTGTTGTTGGATAGATTCAAGGAGTTCAGCAAAGAGGTCATCGTCGTTAGAGAGTCTGGAATGGCGCCACTTAGATGATTAGAAGCAAGATTCATATCTGTCAGCCTAGGACAGTGACCTAACTCCACAGGTATTGGTCCTGTGAATGAGTTCTTCTCCAAATGCAAGGATGTGATTTGTTTTAACATACCAAGTTGGGCTGGTAAATGGCCAGAGAATTCATTGTTGTCCAAGTAAAGCCTCTCCAAGAGCATGAGATTTCCTAGGTCGTTTGGGAGCCAACCTGAGAATTTGTTGTTTGACAGAATTAACTGCTTCAGGTTTTTTGCAGATCCTATCCAAGGAGAAACGAATCCACTGAAACCATTATTACTGAAATCAATCATTTTTACATTTGGAAGGGCCCAGACCCCTTCAGGGATTTTTCCAGAGAGCTGATTCTGTCTGACCCTCAACCTCTCTAAAGGCATACAGGCGGCATAAGCGTCTGGAAACTCTCCTGTGAAATGATTTTCCACTGCAAGCAAATAACGCAATTTCCCATTATGACACAAGTACTTGGGGAGTCCTCCAGAAAATTGGTTTTCAGAAATGTCTAAGCTAACCAGTGGTGAAAACCTGCCAAGATTTTCCGGAAAATTGCCTGAGAAACTGTTCTCGAATAAGGAAAAGCTAATTAGATGCTGCAAATCTCCAAAGCCTCGAGGGATTTCTCCTGAGAAATTGTTTCTTGCCACCTGAAAAACTGTCAAGTTTTTAAGGTTTCCAAGAGCCCAAGGCAGTGCACCGTACATCTGGTTATCTGAAACATCAAACTCCTGCAATAGATTGAGTGCGGCAAGCTCAGATGGAAGCTCACCCGTCAGATTATTGGCGTAGAGCTCGATTTTGTAGAGATTTTGCAAATTGCCTATCATATTAGGGAAATTCCCAGAGATGTGATTCCTGCAGATATCCAGTGTCTGCAATTCCTCCAAGCCGAAAATGGTCTCTGGGATTTCTCCTCTCAGATTTGATCCGGCCAGGTAAAGCCATTTCAACTTCTTCAAATTCCCAATGCTCTTTGGAATTTCCCCTTCATCAAAATTGTTATAGCCGAGGCCTAATGAGACTAAACCAGTAAGATTTGCAACCCAAGCTGGTAATTCTCCAGAAAAATAGTTGATGGACAGATCAAGAACCTCCAAATTAGTCAGCTTTGACAAATCAGGGATGGTCCCATTCATATTATTTCCAGTAACATTCAAGACTCTGAGATTGGTACAGTTGATAAGTTCAGATGGGAGAATCCCAGATAAGGCATTTGATGCAAGCACAAGAGATGTGAGGTTTTGGAGGGAAGAAATCGACGGTGATATCACTCCGGAGAGACTCTGGTTATCAAGTGAGATTTCTGTAACTAAACCATTTTTTGGATCACATGTAATACCATGAAAATGGCAGGGGCTTTCCCATTCATTCCAAGAATCAAGGATATTCAAGGGGTCACTGAGATGCTTTTTGAATTCCAAAAGAGCCTCAGTTTCCACACTCAGAGGTGTGGATGGGTTGAAAAACAAGAACAGGAGTAAAAGTTTTGAAAGAATTTGGAGGAAGAGGTGCTTTTGGTTTCTGTCCATGGCGGAATAACCGGGTGAGCAACACATAAATAATCCTCACTAGGGAAAGACAGACTCTATAATTAAGTCTCCATTATTGCCATGGTGATGAGGATGCCCATACTAAGTAGATGCAATAGCTGAAACAAAAAGGGTATCAATCATTACACACAAACAGAAAAGCATCCTTTTATGAGAAATAAACAAAATATACAATACTACCAAGAGTTTGTTATCATAATACTCCGGGGGTATGTTTCTAGTACGGGATTAGACCAATCCACACCATATCAAAGCAGTCCAGACTTGCTGGATCTACCGGATCTACTCCATTCAATACATTTTTACTAAAGTTCACTATTTTTGTCTCACTTTTTAACTTGACATAAACACTATGAGTGTATAAAAAAACATAAATGTCATTACTTCCTCACACGAAGTATCCTTTATCTTTTACTTTTTCTGCCTCCTGGTACTCGATCACACTTTTTCTTTTTTCTACACTGTTCTCTATAACTACAACTATACTCACAATGTCCACGTAAAAACCTAGTGGAGCAAGTAGCTGTAGGAAAAACAGGTGTAAGAAGTATTTATAGGAAAAAGGAGAATTATAAAAGGAGAATGAGTGAATGACCAGTTCATTCTAATCACTTACTCCCTCCGTCCCATAAAATTCTTCCCACTTTACTTTTTGGGTCGTCCCAAAAAATTATTCCCACTTAACACTTGTGTGATTTACATTCATTTCACCTTTTTCTTACACAACTAAAGCCATATATTTACACTTTATGGGACAGAGGCAGTAAATCTTTATAGGAAAAAGTCTGTTCATAACAATCAACTAGCTGTCACATATGCTAACATGTTTCATTAACGGACAACACAGCGGATAATAGTCTAGTGGAATCAAAAGAGAATATACTCACAATTTACAAACATGGAACTCACAAAAGCTTGACAAGTCAAATTGGGGTTTAGTTGTGTGTTAAGTCACCACATAATCTGATCTCCATTTGAAGCAGCTCGCTCACATACATGGCTACACCAAAATTATACCAAGGCAGCCTTTCAGTTTGGCAGTAGCGCAGGAGACCTGAAAAGGGGAAATGAAAAAAGGGTTGAGGAAAGAATGAACCAAAAACAAATAAATGAATACTCCATGAATATTTGAGGTGATGCGAAATTCTTCACCTCTACAACAACCCTCTTCAGAAAACAAATAAAGCTTGTTGCTTTTTATTCAATGCAGGGAACTCAAAAAGCAGATTGACCCAAAATGGAGAAGCAAGAAGAGTGTGATTTCACAGAGGATTGGTATTGGGGTGGAAGATTCTTATATTGGTGTACAGGGAATTGGCAAAAAAAAAAAGACAAAAGAAAAGATTGCTAATCTAGTTTGTGATGATGATGAGAGAGACTAGGAGCGGATAATGGAAGGTGGAGAGAAGGAGGGAGGGGAGATACTGAGATCGGCACTTTGAAGTTGAAGTGACAGGGAGGCAAAACTGGACAAGGGAACTTTTTTAATGGGGAGATGTGATAAATCGAAAGCAGCCAAAATAGCTCTCTGTAGTGGGGGAAAGATACCCCCATCTCCCACCCGGTAACTTCTGTACCAACCAAAACCCACTGCTTTCATCTTTCAAGGCTTGAGAAGAAGAAACTCCGGAATTGCCATTATTTCTTTCCATTAGAGAATGATGATATTTGTTTTGGTGACATATAACCATAACTCCTTATAGGTAGTTGTCAAACTAATAATTTCTTAGTGATAAATGCTCTCAAGGATATCAACTACGGACTGTAGTATCGTGCTCTTTCTCTTTCCGTCTTTAATCACCTGCTACTGCATTTTGGCAGAAATTGTGTTTTTTAAGTCTTACTCTGTTTTAACTCTGTTTTTAATTACACCGTAATAACAATTCTTCTATTAATACGTACTCCATCCGTCCTCTTTTAAATGTCCCATTTTACCATATTGGGATGTCCCTATTTAATTGTCTCATACCTTATTTGGTAAAGTTCGTGTGGCTCAAAATCATTCTTACTTTATTCTTACTTTATCTATTAATATCAACCACACAAACCTACTTTTTTTAAAACTCGTGCCACCCTCTTCCGGGACATTTAAAAAGGGACGGAGGGAGTATGTTTTATTATCGACATATGACTCATTCACTCATATTTTAGAAAATTTTATTTAAGTTATTCTTTTAATAAGACTAATTAAATCTTATTTGGGAAATGAAAACATATTTGCTCTTATTTGAATTTTGTGTATGTGATGGTCCTATATTATTGAGCAATTTCTATATTTAGTAAACTTTATACATATTTTAAACATATTTTATATATTAAATTAAAAAAGAAAACATATATTTTTATATAATAAAAGTTTTAATGTATCAAACCCTTTTGTAATGTATTATCGTATAAATTTAACGCATCAGCCTTCTGTGATTTAAAAAATGTGTAAAATTCTCTATGTTATAATTATTGTGTGCCTGGTCGATATCTAGATCAACTCATCAGGTGGACAAGATGAGTTCTAGTTTGTAAATTAGGAGGTGTTTGTATTTGATTGGTCACACACCCCACACACATGTATAGTATTCTAAAATCTACATAGTAATTTTAGAATATAAGTTAATCAAAATTTTGAAATTATGAAAATTAGATACGAGTATATTTTTGTCTTTTAAAAGTATAGACTACATGGTAATTTGTCATTTTTTAATAGTAAACGAACAAAAAAGATTATAAAATAACTACCATTAAATGTACATACGTGGTGGGAGTAGGCGAGTATATAATTTGCATGTACGAAGTATAATATGCATCCTTTAATTGTATGATGATTGGATCTAGCTAGTTTGAAATATCGTACACGTCATAAAGGAGTATGATGCTATTGCTTTATTATTACGGAGTATATGACTATATGACAATATAAGATTTATATAGTACAAAAAATAATTATATATTAATGATTAAAATAAAAACGATTTACAAAAATATGATTATCTTACATGTAGCGACTATAGTAGTAATATTATAGCAATTTATTTGAGTACACTTAAGTAATCTGACACTATACAGTTATTATACCGAATAATTATTGATAGAGTATATGGACTAGGATACCGGTCACATTACTATTGGGCTGGGATAGCGATCCACATATGCTCAAAAAATATCATTTATATTATTGTACATTATCATTATTCGGGTGTTCTAGATTAGCTTTTTATGTAACCGGATCTGTCAGACCCATATTAGAAGCCCAGACCCGAATTTCTCTATATATACTCCTTTTGGAGCTTGTAAACTCTAGAACATAGTTACACAAACAATCTCACTATTCATCATCTTCTACTTCATAGCTCAATCTCCTTAAATAAATGCAACGGTCAACATTTCACACTTGCCGAGACACAACTTTGACCATTAATATAAATAATTTTGTATTAGTAAAAAAATGAAAAAATAGATTATGAAAATTTACAATGAGATAAGTTTAACAATATTTTTTTCATAAAATAATATTATTACATTAATAAATAAAACGTAGTCAAAGTAGAACATGTGAATAGAGTAAAAGTCAAAGTGTTGCATTTATTTAAAAACGGAGGTAGTATGTTTGGATCCCTATAATCCATCAATGGTGCTTTCATTGAGAGATTAGAGCAAAATCAAGTGACAGATCCTCCCAAAAACATTCAAATATTCATCACAATCACTTGAAAAATAGTCAAGAAACTCTTTTGAAAAGTGAAAAAAAGGAAAAATATGGAAGAATTTGTCGAGACACGCAGGGGGCTGCGGATCGATCCAGTGGCTGATGGCAGACGGCCA
Source organism: Cuscuta europaea (assembly GCA_945859875.1). Classification (NCBI taxonomy): domain Eukaryota; kingdom Viridiplantae; phylum Streptophyta; class Magnoliopsida; order Solanales; family Convolvulaceae; genus Cuscuta; species Cuscuta europaea. The sequence goes on along the minus strand of CAMAPE010000052.1, from coordinate 5,424,360 downwards.
CCACCGCCAGCACCGCCCACTTCACCAAACAGCTGCTCGCAACTCGCTCTTGCCATCACAGCGTCACCACAAAATAGAAGAAAAAATAGACCCAATTTTTTTACTTTATACTCCGTATATAGTTCTTGAGTTCTTAACATAAGCTTCTTTTTTTTTATTCTTAAGTTCAATTAATTAGGCGTAATGATTAATTTTATTGACAGTTTGAAAATTTAAAACATAAATGAATAGTCTTTAACAGAGACAAGTTTAAAACAGAATATATACATTAATTTTTAGCAGGATCGGTTGTAGTTTTTAAAAGCAATATGATTGTTCCTGTATAAATAAAAGACACGTCTCTCCATTCCTCACATCTTTTTAGCTTTTAAGATTTTTTTATTCAATTTAATTATAACATAACAAATTTATATAATTATTTTAGAGCCCGTTTCTCTCAAATTTCACCCCAATTATTCATTTGTTTCCAAATTTCAACAAGTTATATCTGAGTTCCTAATAGTAGTTTTAAAGGACGTCAAATTTGCAATCTTCTTGTGTGAGTCATCTTGGCAGCCAAACATTTTGTCTCCTTGAAAATCTTCATTCTTTCGAGACTTCAAACTTTAGACTCTCATAAGCGGTCAATAAATCATTCTCAACTTATGAATTCAACATGTGATAATATTTCTTTTCATTTATCTTTTCAAAAGAAAGTTTAGTGTTGCTATATTCGGCAATTTTATTGTTTGTTATATTTATTAGTGGAAAGAAGATTGCATGAAGTAATTATTAATGATTTGCTTCACATTTGTCTACGAGAAATGTTTTTAAGTAATTTTTTTTTATTCGATACTCGTGTTGTTACTTTTGCCCAAATATGTAACGTATATAATAATAAAGTGATTCTCGTCTTTATTCTATGAAATTCATTGCCCAAATATGGTTTACTGTTTGTCATGGATATAAGCCCAAAATATCGTAGCACCCATAGGCCCAAAAATCGTCAGGACCGGCCCTGCCTATGGCAGCTACCTCTACCACCTCTCCAGCTGGCTGCCTCTTCGCCTTCGTCTCAGATTCGTCGGGCGTCGCTTGACCTGAGCCTCTTGTAAGGTTTCTGCCATTAATGGCGGTTTGAGGGCTCTGCTCACGACCCCGACATGTGCAATAAACAACCAATTTTGCCTAGCTCACGGTCCGGATATGGAATTCCAGGAGCAAAGCTCCCTAAAGATTACGGCCAAATCGAGTTCAGGTGATGACGGTAATGGTCTGGGTCTAAGTTTCGGATCTCAGGCAGATGCCCGGGCTACGGGATGGAGACACATGGCCGAGCGTGCCAAGCTAAGGCCCACCACGACATGTAAACCTACTAATCTTCTTCTCCCGGAAAGGCAATCTTCTTCTCCCTACGACCTTGATTCACGGAAACGTACGCTACTCTAGGTGTAAGGAGATTGTCTAGGTCACATCAACAGATACACTGGGCCGGGGAGCCCATGACTCTAGCTATAACTCAACCGGGCCGCCCATCAGCAAAAATGTTCAACTCCTGGCCCAAGCTATCAATTCAGATAGTCCACTTCTTTCAAAAAGCTAAGTACAGTACTCCAAAACTACCTCCATACATTTGATATGTAAATAAATGTGATTAAAATGCAAAAAAAAAAACACATAAAATAAAATATTTTAATAATATAGCATCAAACTTCAATCTTGAGGGGCGAGTCATTTGTTAAAAAACACTTAAATGTGCATGTCTGGCGGATCCCAACTACGAACTTGAGTGACGAGTTGAGTTAGATTATTAATTTATTATCAATATTTTCTCGAATAGTATGTATCTTTTGACATTGAAAAAACGGACATATGAATATCGAGCACTCGCGTACACCGGGCGAGCACACACACTCGCACCACCGGATCACGTCAAACGGGTGTGGCGATAATAAGCTCCAAATCCAAATGCTATCTAATACACATTGTAGTTTCTATGTTATGTATGAGTTATGTGTGCCCTTAACTATCAGATTCGAACTGCGATCCCCCAACAGGTGTAGGTTTAGTCCTTTACGCGTGCCACGCTCAACTAAGCATAGAAATCTAGCTTGAGCCCTAGCTTGGAAATTTGAGGCCACTTAATGTAGGTCCAAATCCAATAGCGAATTATAAGCTCAAAAATTATAATATTTTTTATTTGAATGCATAGGTGCAATTAAATGATGACTTGGATTTTATATCGGCCTCTTGGCAATACTCTTGGTCATCTTTATTTGATGACCCGAACATCATTATGGACGGTCGCTCGACCTATCTCTTAGTCATATTTATTTGATGACTAGGATTACCTATCATGCCGAGCTACGCACATACGAGAACCGATCTTGGCCATCCCCTTAGCACATGCCGACAGTTGCAGTTCCACGCCCAGGCCGAAGGGTTCACCCCTTTTGCTTCATTTTCGGGGCATCCGGTGTACTCTTTTTCCCTCATTAGGATTTTTTCCCACAAGGTTTTTTCCTAGTGATGTTTTTAACGAGGCATCTCCCCAACATGAACAAAAGGCGTCGCCCCTCGCCCCCCTTTTGAAGACATGCATTAATGTACTCCTTTTCACTTCATTACACGTGCCTCAAGGAGTGGGGGACTGGAAGAGCGGAGGACTTAGCACATCCGTTAATTGAAGAAGCACAAGTTCAATTTTGTTTACGAAGTTTACTCACCATACGACGACAGATCATCACACAGCTCTACTCCCTTTCGCCTCGAATACTCTCACCTCAAAGAGTGGGGGACTCCTGATAGAGTATATGGACTCGGACCCCCGGTCTCATTACTATTGGGACCGGACAGCGGCCCACGTACGCTCAATAGATAGCATTTACATTATTGTACATTATCATTATTCGGGTGTTCTAGATTAGCCTTTTATGTAACCAGGTCTGTCAGGCCCATATTAGAAGCCCAGACCCGGATTTCTCTATATATACTCCTTTTAGAGCTTGTAAACCCTAGAACATAGTTACACAAATTAAACAATCTCACTATTCGAGACATAACAAGGATTGACCGACTGAGAGCTCTTTCGAGATTCTATGGGTGGTGGTGCATGGCCGTTCTTAGTTGGTGGAGCGATTTGTCTGGTTAATTCCGTTAACAAACGAGACCTCAGCCTACTAACTAGCTATGCGGAGGTATCCCTTCGTGGCCAGCTTCTTAGAGGGACTATGGGCTTTTAGGCCGCGGAAGTTTGAGGCAGTAACAGGTCTGTGATGCCCTTAGATGTGCTGGGCCGCACGCGTGCTACACTGATGTATTCAACGAGCATATAGCCTTGGCCGATAGGCCCGGGTAATCTTTGAAATTTCAGCGTGATGGGGATAGATCATTGCAATTGTTGGTCTTCAACGAGGAATTCCTAGTAAGCGCGAGTCATCAGCTCGGGTTGACTACGTCCCTGCCCTTTGTACAAAAAAACAATCTCACTATTCATCATCTTCTACTTCATAGCTCAATCTCTCCCTAATTATAAATGTTTGGATCCCTATAATAGTATAATCCATCAATTATTAATCATATTTATGTATATACATTTTATTTCAATAATACTTTTGAAAAAAGTTAAGTCTTCTGCATTTAAATGGTATTGGAAAGAAAATTTAAATGAAGGAAATGTTAGGATGTTTTTACTTGTATTGAATTTTTTTGGTCTGGTCTAATCTTGTCTGGTAAACGTCCGGTCTTTGTGCATTGGTCTGGTTTGATCCGTTCTATTCTCGTGTGACACGGAAAATGATCCTCGGTAGAAGAGGAAAACCAAGTCTAGAGTTTGACCATACGCTGCATTTCAATGGTATGAACCAGTTCAACACATGATCGAGACCCTTTCAATTCTATGATAGCTGCGCTGCACACATTATATTTTCCCTTTCTTCCTCTGATCAATTTCTCATCTAACCCCACTCCATGTTTCCTTCCTCAACTAGTTTTGTTGTTCACCCACTTTCCGCCTATGCAGTAGTCTCAGAAACCGGTAATCGATCAATCACACAATCTAATCATTTATTCCAAAGTATACGTACGTGCCAGACCCTGACAATTGATCGATCCATATATATGCAAGCCATGTATCATATCATCTAATGAGTGATATTCCTCCACCGCCACCTTGCTTACCACTATCACCGCCACCGAAGGCGTCGTCCTTCTCCTCCACACGCCGCTGGGATGGGAAGAATGTGGGGCTTCTTGTGGTGGGATGCACGGGTTCATTAATTGGTGTCTTAGCTCTCGTCATCTTCTGTTTCTTTTTCACGAGGTATTGCAACCGCAACTCTACTAGAGCCACATCAGCTTCATCAAGAATACATGACTCTGCCCATGTAGGCCGAGTCTATGATGAGGAATTGGCTCGGGCAGAAGTAGCAGTAGCCCGAACCCCATCCCCATCGGTCCTGGACAAGAATACACTCACTTATTTGGAAGAATTTTCTTTCCAAGTCCTCCAAAAAATAACGGAGAACTTTTCTGAGAAACATAAGATTGGGAGAGGAAGCTTTGGGTCTGTGTATCGTGCCACGTTAGATGACGGATGCGAAGTGGCAATCAAGAGAGCTGAGGTTTCCGCGTCCTCCTCTTCACTGCCCTACTCATCCCTATATGTCCATGCCAAACACCACAGGGTCCAAGCTAAGTGAACAACGAGCAAGCGTTTATGTATAGGCTCAATCACAAGAACCTGTTAAGACTTATAGGGTATTCTTGTTATGAAAATGATGAGAGAATGCTAATTTTGGAGGTGATGGAGAATGGCACACTCCATCATCATCTCCACAGCAACGACACGAATAACGCCACGGCCTCCGGACTCATGTCGTGGAACGCTCGGATCCGTGTGGCGCTAGACGTGGCCCGGGGAATCAAGTACCTTCATGAGTACGCCATCCTACAAGTCATCCACCGCGACATAAAGTCATCCAACATTCTATTGGATGCCAATTGGAACGCCAAGGTTGCCAATTTCGGGTTGTCCGTGGTGGGACCGAAAAGCTGCGGTGACGACGACGTGTCGCACGTCTCGTTACTTGCAGCGGGCACAACGGGGTACATGGATCTCGAGAATTACCGGTTGCAAGTGGTGACAACGAAGAACGACGTGTACAATTTCGGGGTAGTACTCCTTGAGCTGCTCTCGGGACGGAGAGCAGTTGAAAAGAACGAAAAAAGAGTGCCCATAAATGTGGTGGACTGTGTGGTTGCGTACATACTTCGAGCTGATATCGGTAGGGTTTTGGACGTTAGGGTTCCGTGTCCGACGCCATTTGAGATGGACCAAGTGGCCTGTGTCGGTTACCTTGCAGCAGATTGTGTGACGCTTTGGGGCAGAGATCGGCCGAGCATGACTGAAATTGTAAAAACCTTGGAACGAGCCTTAGCGGCGTGTTTGGCTCCACCAATGTTTTCTCCTTCTAATACCGATGACTCAGAATGCTTTGCATTTTACTCCGTACCATTTATTTAGATTATTATTATTATGGCCAAATTGACATCAATAATCTCCACTTTTTACACATTTTACAAAAATAATCACTACTTGAATAGTTCACATCAATAATCCCTACTATTTAAATGTTTCACAAAAATAAATGAGTGCATACGGTGTTAAGTTTTCCGTTATTTTTTTATTTTAAATATATTGAATCGAAAATATATCTAAACATTGACACTACTATATTTGAGTTTAATCTTGTTTCTACTAAAATAATAATTTAATATTCAATATTTCCATAAAACATAATAAAAATGTTTTTCATAAAACATAATACTCTTCAAATTCTCTATTCTCTTTCATTCCCTATCCATATTTTATTAAGATTCATTTTTGTTATTCATTATAATAGAGATTCTGAAGTCGTTTTAGTAATAATACATTAAATATTAATACAATTATGTAGAACATTGAATTAAACTCAAATATATTAGTTTATCGTAGGAAAAAAATTAAACTCCAATACAATATTACTAAGTTTTATACATATTTTTGGTTTGATATATTCAAAACATAAAAAAAATAACGGAAAAGTTAACACTGTCAAAATCGGATTATTTTTGTGAAACAAATAACTAGTAGGGATTATTTTTGTGAAATTTATGAGTGGGGATTTGTTGAGGTTTAATCCCTCAACCCACAGGCCCAACACGTAACCTGGGGGTTTTAATTGGGTGATGGACAAGTAAGGTGAAGAACAAGCAGGAAATGGGCCAACCAAGTGTATTCACTCACTCGAACTATTACAAGCCGAAGGGGCGAACGTACTGTGCTAGGCTATGAACTGCTATTACTGCTATAATGCTAGAATGTCAAAATGTGAACCCTTTACAGTGAAATAAATGCTACTATTTATACCGTCAATGGGTAGTTGGCTATGTCGACGTGGCAGGCTGTGTGCGCCATGATCCCAACCACCAAATCTTCTACATTAAATGCACTTCCCGCCAGAATCTTGGTTTCCCGCCATTGGGTAGGGACGTTCGTCCCCAAGGGCTTGGCCGTTGTCTCCTGTCGGGATCTTGATTCTTTTCCAATGGAAGAGAGGACGTTCATCCTCGGTTAGGGCAACTATCCCTGACATATCCTTGGGTCGCCCTTGGTCCCTTATTAAGAGGTGGGGACGTCCGTCCTCGAATACCTCGTAGGGATCCTGGGTCTGGATGCCTCCTAATGATGAACAATGTGCGTCCCCTGGCCCTTGGGCCCTGGCACTGGCTGATGATGGACTACCTACGTCCCCTGGCCCTTGGGCCTTGACACTGGCTGACGATGGGCTACGTACATCCCCTGGTCCTTGGGTCTGACCCTCTCCTTGGGCCTTTAGCAGGACGCTCGTAGGTGATCCTTAAGGGTTGATGGGTCGGCCCTTATTGGGCCATTAACCCAACAAGATTATTTTTGTAAAATGTGTAAAAGTATGGATTATTAGTGTCAATTTCGCCTATTATTATTAGGCTTGTCCAAGGTCTACACCGTCACCAATACTAATTATCTTTGACATTTCTATTTTTTCTAATTATTACCAATAAAATATAAATAAGTTAATATCTAAATTGTTATACTCGTATTAAAACAAGTCAGATAAAGTTAATGTAATAAGTGTGTATATATGAATATTTAGAGGAAATTCCCAAAAAGCGGGAATTTTGTGTTTGACACGCCAAATTACGGGAATGACAATTAGGTTACCAAAATACGGGAGTCGGAATCCGGTATTCCGACTAGGGTTTATTTTCTAAACCACTCCTCCTGTCGGAATTGGCAAATCCGACCACGGGGAGCACTTGTTTTTTTTTAAATTCTATATTCCGGATTGTAAGAACTCGTTTCCAGCTCACGTCTCAGCTTTATATCCACAAAGGATACCAATTTCACCACTAGAATCAACAAAGGGAGATTATGGGCAACAACCAACAAGGTTTTCCGGCCAATTCGTCCGAGCATCCACAGAGAGGCTATAGGTGCGAAAAAAGGGGAGAGGTCAGGGTTCGGCCAACCTCAATGTCCATCGGCAGAGGGAAGATTATATAGGCGAAGTGAAAAAGCAAAATATAGTAACTTGCCTTAGAAAAAGATACGCAGTCAATGGCGCACAGGGAAAGGAAGGTAACGCAATAGGAAAGCCGATCGGTAGAGCAGATCAAAAAAGGGGGGCCAGGTAAAACCAAGTGTAAATGGGCTGGGAACCACCTCAATTGAATTGGGCTTACAGAAATACCGGGCCAATACCTAACACAATCTCAACCTTATTGGACCCTAGTGGTGTAGAGTCAAAACTCTAATACATACATGAGACTCATCATCGCTGGATTGCCCGAATGATCACAAAGACACATTCAGGCAAAAGGGGTAAGATCACAAGGCAACTTATCCGCAATCAATGTTTAACGTGCGCTTGCACGACAAAAACTTTTCGACAGAGAGACATTTAGTCCCCATGTCAGCAGGATTAAATTCAGATGGAATTTTAATCAACTTGATATCACCTGCACTTACAATATCACGTATAAAATGAAATCTAACATCAATATGCTTAGTTCTATCATGAAAAACAGGGTTTTTGCACAGTTGAATAGCAGATTGACTATCAGAAAGCACACAAATGTCCTGATTAAGACTACCAATCTCCGTTAGGAGACGCTTAAGCCAAATGGCTTCCTTAAATGCTTCGGTAGCGGCCACATACTCGGACTCAGTAGTGGATAGGGAAACTATGGGTTGAAGTTGAGACTTCCAACTAATGCAACACCCGCAAAGGGTAAACACATAAGAGGTAGTGGATTTCCTATTGTCTCTATCGTTAGCAAAATTCGAGTCCACATACCCACTCAATTTCACACCCTCAGAACACCTAGTGAAAACCAATCCATGATTAACAGTAGATTTCAAGTACCTAAGCAACCACTTAAGAGCATTCCAATGAGGTAAACCAGGATTAGACATATACCTACTCAAACAACTAACAACATAGGCAATGTCGGGTCTAGTACTCACCATGAGATACATCACGGACCCAATAGCATTGGAATAAGGCACATATTTTATTTTAGCAATTTCAGGAGCAGTCTTGGGAGACTGATCCTTACTTAACACAAAATGGGATGCCATAGGAATAGAGACGGTAGTAGCAGAATGCATGTTATATTTACTCAAAATCTTTTCAATGTATGAAATCTGATTGAGTACTAACACACGCTTACTCCAATCTCTAACAATGTTAATGCCTAGGATCCTCTTGGCACCACCTAGGTCTTTCATTGCAAAATTCTCTCTAAGACGTTTTTGCACACATTTAATGGCGTCACCCGAAGGACTAACAATCAACATGTCATCCACATAAAGCAAATAAAATACAGGCACAGAAGAAGTATTTTTAAAGTATAGGCAATGGTCGCACTCGGACTTGTGAAATTTCAAAGATGACATGCACTAGTCAAATTTGATATTCCACTGCCTCGGGGACTGCTTCAGACCGTACAAGGCCTTCCTAAGCAAACACACATGATCACTCTTCATGGGATCCACAAAGCCCTCAGGCTGGGTCATATAGACTTTCTTATCTAAATCACCATGCAAGAAAGCAGTGGTGACGTCCATTTGCTTCATTTCCCGATCATTATGAGCAACAAGAGCAAGCATCGTTCTAATCGTAGTGAATTTAACAACAGGAACAAAGATTTCAGCATAATCAACACCTTCCTTTTGATTAAATCCCTTAGCTACTAACCTAGCCTTATATCTAATGTCGTTAGGCTCTTCCTTAACCTTAAATAGCCACTTACACTCAACAACGGAACTATTGGGCGGTCTAGGAACTAACGTCCAAGTCTTATTCGCTCTAAGCGTCTCCATCTCACTTTCCATGGCGCAAAGCCATTTAGCGGACTCATTAGACTTAAGGGCCTCTCTATAGGTTCTAGGTTCGTTAAGCTCAAGGGTCTCAAACACAGAGAAAGCAAACATAGAAGTATCACACACATGGAAAGCAAAATCAGGCATACTATCTGCAGTTCTCCTAATTTCTCTCCCACTTCTATCTCTAACAAGTTGGTAATCATGCAAATCATTTTCACTAGAATCAGAACTCTCATCACACGATTCATTGTCATTTGAATGCACACGAGAATGCTCCACCTCACTCGAAGTGGTGGTATTATCATGCTCATAAGAATCATGCAATTCAGAAAAATCATGCAATTCAGAAGAATCATGTAAGTCAGAAGAATCATGATTAGCAAACAAAGGACTAGCAGCATATGGTATGGACTCCACCTCAACAGGTGTACCACTAGGGCTCGACTCAGAATCAGGAACTGACTTAACCAGACAAGGAAACTCGGAGTCATTGAAGACAACGTTTCTACTTACCACAACTTTGAAACCTACCCGGTTTCTATCCCAAACCCTGTACCCCTTCACACCCTCAGGACAACCTAAGAAGACTCCTTTCTTAGACCTAAGATCCAATTTGTCACCTTGTTGGTGCACATACGCAGCACACCCAAACACTCTAAGATTAGACAAATCAAGGGTCTTGTTTGAGAAAACAGATTCAGGGCACTTCCCACCTAAGGGAACAGAGGGAGATCGATTAATCAAGTAGACAGCAGTATTGACTTCTTCACCCCAAAACATTTTAGACAAACCGGAGGTAGCAAACATACTCCTAACCTTATCTAGAACAGTCCTATTCATTCTCTTGGCTATCCCATTTTGTTGGGGAGTATAGGGCACAGTTTTGTGCCTTCTAATCCCACAATCAATACAGAGTTGGTTCATATCCTTATTGCAAAACTCTAGGCCATTATCCGTCCTAAGGGTTTTGACCTTCTCACCGGTTTGATTTTCTACAAGGGTTTTCCACTCCCTAAACTTCACAAACACATCAGACTTATGCTCAAGAAGACGGACCCACACCTTCCTAGAAAAATCATTGATAATGGACAGAAAATATCTCTTACTTCCGTGGGTAGAGACACTAGCAGGACCCCAAACATCAGCATGAACATACTTTAACACAGGGGTACACTTAGTGGGATTTGGATAAGGGGAGGAAGGAAAAGTAACTTTATGCTGCTTGCCTAACACACAAGATTCACAGAAAGGGATGGAGGACACAGAATCCTTACCAAAACAACCAGATTTATGCAAAATCTCTAATGCCTTATTACTCATGTGTCCTAATCTATTATGCCACAAAGCAGTTTTATCAGAACTAACAACATGAGCAGAATCACAGAAAGGCTGAGCATGGCACACATACAAATTATTCACCTTTTTGACTTAAACAAAACAAGGGAATTTTTCAAAACTTTCATGCACCCATTTCCCCATTTACCCTCAAGCCCACTACCCTCAAAAGCAGTGACAGAAAATAAGTTATGACGCAAATAAGGAACATGCCTCACATTTTTCATAGTAAACATAGTCCCATTATCAAACTTCAAGCATACATCACCCACCCCATGTATTTTGCATTTTTTATTATCAAGAAGAGACACAAAACCATCATTGCAAGAATCATAAGAAGCAAACAGAGATCTAAAAGGTGTCATATGATAAGTACAACCAGAGTCAATCAACCACTCATTTTCAGTCATGCTACTCAACATAGAATTGGCAAAATCACACACCATAAAAACTTCATCATGCAAGTTATTATCATCTACCACATTAGCATGTTCAGGCTTCTTAGGGTGAGGACAACCCTTAATAAAGTGGCTAGAATTCCTGCAATTATAGCACACTCTCTTCTTAGACTTACATCTCTTCTTACCCGGGTCATTGTTATTGTTCTGGTTCTTATTGTTTCTACCCTTCTTATGGTTTCTAGATCTACTCTTAGACCTACCCCTCACAAGCAACGCTTCACCAGAGTCCCTAGATTGACTGTTACTACCCCTCGAGTGTATAAGGTCTAGATCCTACTTCTTAATCCATTAACGACTATATCTAACGAGATATCGTCTCTACCATACTTTATGGCAGATTTGACGTCATTGTAAGAGTCAGGGATGGCATTAAGTAACACTATGTGTGTGTAGTCATCAATGTGTTTATCACCAGCTTGCTTAATGTTCTGAATAAGCTTGTTAAACACATCTAGGTTCTCATCTATGTCTTTAGTCAGGTCAAGCCTAAACCTAAAGAACTTCTCAAGCAAAAACAATTTACCAGACAAAGAAGTATCGGTATACAACTTATCTAACTTGTCCCACAACTCTTTTGCAGAATCTATAATACCCACCTTCTTGAGCACTGAATCAGAAAGGTTTAGGTATATAGAGGAACAAGCAGCTTCATTCATTTCAACGCGCTTTGTAGCATCCTTAGAGTCTAAATAGAGACCAGTCACAGCTCTATAGACTTGCTGTTGAATCAACACGCATTTGATTTTCTGTTTCCAAATATCAAAATCTGTCTTTCCGTTAAATGGAAGCATGCCATATTGATTGACAGCCATCTTAAAAGGAAAGCAAGCACAACACGCAAGAGAGTAAATAAAATTCATCAGGCTACACACAGTACGAAACAACTAGCACGAACAAGCTGAGAAGACCAATGAACACAAAGTTCGGGTACAATCTCCTTGTTCTTTCGTACAAGCACAGATAAATTACTATTTACTCAACAGACAGATAAGTGATTAATTATAACCTATAATGCTATCAAATGTACGAAGCAACTAGCACGAACAAGCAGAGAAGACCAATGAACACAAAGCTCGGGTACAATCTCCTTGTTCTTTCGTACAAGCACAGATAGGCTAGAATCAAATCACCAAGCAATGAAAGAGGATTTAAAACTATTCCGGGAAAAAATATTCACAACTTCGGACAACAAGTATTCAAACAAATATTCTTAACCGGAAAGTTTACCCATGAATCAATCAACAGAAAAAATCAAAATCAAAGAATCCACCACGTGATTAAATTTAATCCGGAAGAAATATTCACAACTTTGGACAACGAGTATCCAAACAAAATATTCTTCACCGGAAAATTAATCCAAGACTGAGCAATCCATTAAAATCCAAAAACACTGAATTATATATCCCTGAATTAAAAATCCAAAAATATAACACTGAATTATATGTCCCTATTTTGCTTATAATTTTTTTTTAAAATTATACATTGGAGACAATCCATTAAAATCCAAAAACACATAGATTCCATTTACTCTTGTCGGAATTGGTACTTCCGAATAGAGCAAAAGCCAAAAAATTAATAATAAACTTAACTGGTGCAATACAAATAAATAAATAATTAAATTCAAAAAAAAACATGGTCGGATTGTGTAATTCATACAGGAAATATTTAAAAAAAATAAAATAAGATTGTCGGATTTGGGTAATCCGACTAGATTTTGAATTAATTTTTTTAAAAAGCGTTCCCCTAGTCGGAAAAGTGAAATCCGACTCCCGTAATTTGGGAAACCCTAGATTTATTCTCCTAATTTGGCAACCGATGTTAGCCTTTTCCGTATTTTGGGAGATAGACAAACTATCATATTCATATTCACCTGAATATTTAACCGCCAAAGTTTACGATTTTATATGAAAATAGAAAAACTATCATATTCATTCTAGGATATAAGGGGGGCAGAAGCTTTCGATCGAGTGCAATCAGTGCATATGGATTATTTCAACCGTGTTTGGTGTATATACACAACTGTACACATTCATTACCACATTTCAAAATTGGACAATTTTGTCTATTCAATTAGGTATGGGTAAAAATGTATGTGGGAAGAAAGTTCAACTTTATACCCAATAAATGTTCCTTCACACATAAAAAAATGTCTGTCACACAATAATTGTTTTGTCACGGACAAGAATATGCCCCTCAACAACAGCAAATGTTTGGTGTAGATATACATATCATTGGTTTATGTGCATTTAGACGCAGTCAACAATATGATTTACATATACGAGCCCATTCAGAAATGTGAATTACATGTAAATTAATGTGTGTGAATAATTTACACCAAACATGATTTGTCTGTGACCTAATTTGACACAGTGATTGTTTGTGACTTAATTCCACTTAATATGTACATAAAGATATAGTCAAACGTATACAAATGTCATGTTTTTTTTAATTATCACCATTTTTTCTACGTAACTAATCAAGTGTTAGGACTGAAACATATTTTAGGCCCCTGGTTTTGGGCTTAGTTATGCGTACACCAATTTTTAGTTTTCATCCTTTAATTGTAGTGGAAATATCCATGTAGGTTCATTTTTTGCAAATGCATTTCATTTATGTCTCCTAATAATTTACTTTTCATTTTTAACTTTCATCATTTCACTTTTAGTTTCTTATTTCAAAAACAGCCAAATCCTGAATCAAACCTGTAACTTTCATGGTCTGTTGCTGATAGCGTTGCTCTTTACTCCCCATTCAACCATGCTCATGATCTTACCTCTCATCGAACTGAATCGAAGCGCTCAACTAGAAAAGTCCGAAAGGGGGTGCGCAGATGTTCCCCTTCCGCCCCGAGCCGACCGCGCCCTCCGGCCTCCCTGGCTCCGCCCTCTGTCCCTCCTTCCTCGACTGCTTCGATGTGTAATTTAATCGCTATATCTTCAATAGGTCTTGGATTTATTGCTTTGTTCAGAGGTTTTTGTGTTTAGATCTCAATTCGTATTTGCCATACTGGTCATGTGCGGTGATCTCAGATTTATATTTGCGGTGTTAGGTCTCGTGGATATTTCTGACCATATTAGATTTTGGGGAATAGATTCTGGGATAAAACACAGGTAATAATTCAGCCGAAATCCTAACTCCTAATGCTCCTTTTCTTGTGAAAACATTAGTAGGATATAACGACTCTATATTGCTTGAGTGATATTCTTAAGTTATTATCAAATTTTTTAAAATTGGATGGATAATGTTCTGCCTATGTTTTGGTTAATGTGCTGTAGAAGAACAACAACATATGCAACCAAATAATGTTGAAGTATTTGGTGAAGGAAGTCACTAAGCAAATGGAACTCGAATTAAAGTGTAAATTTTGAATTAAAGCTCAGAATGAAACAGGAGTTTTATATTGGATGAATCAAGTATTTGTAGCAGTTGAAATCCGAATTTTATATTGAAACAGATTAAAAGTGGGCATAGATTCTCAATTTCTCATCCAGGTTGACAATTTTGTGTGATGTATTTTTTTATTTTTTGAAAAATATTTATTTCATATACTGCTAAACGATATCATTTGCCTCCATTACTTAACAAGTCAATTTTGAAGGTATGAGTTAGTTAGTTGAGAGGTTGAGTGGTTGACAATATTTGGTAACTGGAATGAGTTATTTGACATGTTTGACATTAGTTGGCAGTTAATTAGGTATGAGAGCTCTTACAAGCTGTCTTCTACATATTAAATAGAGATATTATTTGACAAATTTTCTACATAGTAAATAGGGATAAAGACATGTATAGGACTAAAACATATGGGTGGTACGTAAATAAGACCTAGAACTTTTAAACTCCTAAATAGGACTAATTTGTGACTGAAGGGACAAAACTACCCCTGTTCCCGTTAAACAAGTCCATCCTTGATGCAAGCCCAACGGATCGCAACACACCGCCAAGGCTCAAGATCACTGCAAACCTCCTCTGCGTCACTGGATTCACTACCGCCATCAAACATTGTCGCTGCCGCCATCGCATATCGCTGACACCGCCATTGCAGATCGCCGATGCCGCCATCGCAGAACGCCGCCGCCGTCATACATGTGCTGATGTGCCCAGACGCTTGAGCGTTGATTTATCGCTGCCAGAAAACCTTCAATTGTGCGGTGTGCGCCATCATCTACAAGATCGATCAAAGCAAAGGTGCAAAATTAAGTATTGAAAGTAGTGATTTGATGGAGAAGCAGGCGGTAATGGCCCAAGGCCATCTCAACTTGCTACACGCATAATTTTTATTTTGTGCCTCTTTCTTTGATTTCAGTCACATATAGCAACACGCCGATCAAGTTTTACATTCTTTGCTCCCTTCTAATATCATTTGAAGCCTGATTTAGATAATATGATTTTATATATGCATTTGTGTAGATTTTATTTATGGATTATTTGTGTAAATATTATTAAAATGTAGAAAAAATTGTTACAGTAGCAGAAACATGTCACAATGTCAAGTAAAGACTTTCTGAAAATCAACGTCAATGTTATAAACATGACATTGCAACAATGATAATGTCAATAATGTCGTGACAATATCATGCTATAAAAATTACATTGTCAAAACTATATCAATGTTACAATATTATAAACATGTTTATAATGTATTAAGAATGTTTGAATATCTAAAAATGCTATAAAAATGGCATTGTCAAAAACTAAATACCAACGATAATTTCAATTACATAACAATATCACCGGTGGTCATATATATAGCAATGTCAATGACATAACACTATCAATGTCGTTACAATGCCAATGACATTACAATGTCAATGACATTGTCATTGAGATATACTACAATCACTATCATCTTATAAATTTATGGCATTATCAAGTCATTGTATAAATTGACAATGTGATGTATGTCATTGACTAAAACATTGCAATAAAAACAATGTCGTGACAATGACAACAATGTTATATATAAACAATGTCGCTGTCAAAAGAATGTCATAAAAATGTCATAAAAATGTATGAAAATGTCACCGGGTTAAGAAAATGTCACAATGGCAATGTCATTATCGATACTATAAAATGACATTGTAATTATGACAATGTTTATTTTATAAAAAAAATCACAATGTCGAAAAAATGTTGTAATGTCAATTAATCACGCTGACAATGTCATAAAAGTGTCATAAAAATGTCAATGATATTGTCGTGATGACAATGTCAATGTAACTCAATGACATTGTTGTGACAATGTCAATGAAGTTGTCGTGACAATGTCAATGTTAGAAAAATGACATTTTGAAAAACAATGTCAATGTGACATTATTGTAAACATTGTCCTAAACTCTTGTCAACTAAAAAATGCAAAACAAGGACAATTTTCAAATAGGCATTTCATCAAACAGTTCTAGTGCAAAAGACAAATTCAATTATACATACATTAAAATGGAACAACCACTCTATACATCAAGTATATATGAGTAAATTTTGTAAATGAATGTGAGTAAATTCAGCATGATCGAGTGAATCTACTAAGACTATCATAAGAATGTAATTAGCCAACATTACTGGTGTGCAGTGCCCAGATTTTTTGGCCAAACAGTATCCTTCGTAGCTCAGTCTAACGACGGCCCATAGCAGCAAACAAGTCCATCTTGCTATCCATAGTTAGCAACCCGCCCACCCCAGCAACCCGGTTTCCTTAAGGAACCTTAGTTCCTTTCATCGCCCGGCGTTGACCGGCCTCAGACCTCCGGCTTAAAACAGAACATATTTTTACGGCAAACAATTCGAAATCATATCCTCGTCAGAAGCCAATCGGTCGTACTCATGTTATTAGTCGTCTTCTCCGGCAGACATCAAGTAGAGCAGCAAGGTGGAGGAGAAGAAGATAGATCTGTATCATCTTCTCCATTCTCGGGCGCCGCCTTGCACCTCCACCGACTCGCCGTCTATTGTCCCTTTGGTCTTAGGCTCAGGTCTGCCAAACACCGCCGCCACTTCTGCGCAATTGCTCGCCTCATCTAATTCGATCTTAGTGTGCCGGTTCTGTTGTTTCGCCAAGAAGCCGCTCCCACTTGTGCCGTATGAAAGAGAAATTAATTCTTTGTGACTTTGTCGACAAAGAAGACAAAAGGAAATAGGGATTAAGGGTAAATATGGAAGAAACAGGAAAGTAAGTCTTATTTAGGAGTTAAAAAAGTCAAGGTCCTATGTAGTTACATATAGAAACTTAAGCTCCTATTTAGCACCATTTCTCAGAAAATTGCCAGCCGTAGGATCAAATCATACTATTTTTACAAAATTAGAACTGCATAATGTTTGTTCCATCCATGTGACTCCTATACTCCTATTTTAAGAAAGTCATTTATTAGTTTCCAAATTTGCCCCTTCAGCTAATTACTCAAGTAAAATAACTTCCGCCACCTAAGAATAACGACTTCAACATTCTATTCACCTGCTTTCCTTCTTCCGATCAGAGCAACGTTCATGGTGCTTTTGTTCTTCCGAGATATGCTACTGTTGTCTTGCTTTTGTTCTTCCTTCACGTTCGTCACCCGTTGAAATTGAATTGGACTTCGAACTAACGCATAAGCTCTACAAATCGCCGGCGAATTCCAGATACGCAATAGCATTCATCTTCAAAAATATTGTAAGTTGTTATCGATGAAATTTGTACAGTTTCATTCTAATATTGATTATAAACAAAAATTGTTTATACTAAGGTCCTCAATTTTTCAATATGAAGACCTTCTCTCTGTTTTTCCATCGTACACTTTGTTTTTAATTTCATACATGTGTTTTGTATTTTGCTCTTTTCTTTGTTCAATTAGTCTGGATATGCTATCCAATAAAATGATTATGGATTCTACATCTATAATATCATGCTTGCTTAGTTGATACACTATGTCATGAATGTATTTGTTCTGCTATTTCGTTTTTTGCTGCACATGTGTTGATTTTTGAGTTGTTAATTACAATTCGTTTCTATTTATGTTTTGGCTAGTTCATACACTACAAAATTTGTTTCTGTTTTTAGTAGTTCATAGACTATATAATTGGAGGTATTATGTTTGTTATTTGCAGTTGTTAATATCACATTTATTATTATTACTTTATTAGTCATTTTTTATGTTTTTAATGTCATATCGTATTTCTCTTTTACAGTGATGGTAAACATGTTGCTTATGCTTAAGGTGGATGGTAGTTCGGACAACTCATACCTTTTCTCTAACAAACGATGCTTTGGCTTAATAGTACCTGAGGGGACATTATATAATGACTTTACTTGTATGGTTTATTCATGCATCGGTGAATCTGTTACCAATACAAGTGATAGAGTATATCTAGAGAGAAGTGAGAGCTAGAGAGAGAAGTGCAATAATATGCTTCAATAGAATGAATTTGTAACCTGCTCCTTGCTGTGGACGTTATTTCAATAGAATGAATTTGTAACCCAGGCCGTTAGCTGTTGCGGCGTCTGGCGCTATTTTCATTTTGGTGATCATGTGCTTGGCCGTTACCTGCTCCTTGCTATGGACGGGGGAGGCCGTTGTTTGCTTGATGTGTTCGTTTAGGGACGATGAGTGTCCTGCCTTCAATGGTGGCCGTTGAAGGCACGTTTTTCCTTTCTTGGGCGTTGATGGTTGAAGTTTACCTTTGGGTGGCCGATGAGGGTGTTTGCGCACTCCTTTTGGCCGTCGTTGATTGGCTTTCGTGTTCTTGGCCGAGGAGCCCATTATGATTAACTGTGGCGGAGGACGATGAGTGTCCTTGCCTTAGGTGGCCAGTTGGCCGTTGCTGATGACGTTATGTTCCTTTGGCCGACGAGGCGCAGTGTGATACATGGACGATGTGGCCATGCTTCATGGTTACATTTGTTCTTTGCATTTTTCCTTTTTGTTTTGTTGAGGCCGGTGTAGTCCCCCAGTCCCCCACTACTTGAGGCCGAAGAGAGTGAGGGGTGAAGGAGTTGCTTGAGTCCCTGGATGAAGCGGCCTCTCCGTAGTGCCCCTGAATCCAACCCTCATGGCGATTTTCTGGCCAAGGTAACCCTGTGGGAGAACCCTTGTGCGCAGATCGCTTGTAAAGAGTTATCATCAAGGGTCGTTACGAGGAGCCGATGGCTGTGGGTTTTTTGTTCCTTTGGTTCCGTGGCCGTTACGGGCGTTCATTACGTTCCTGGACGTTGTCGTCTCCTCATTGTTGGCGTTTGTGAGCCTGGCAGGCACATACGACGTTGTGGGCGCTTGCTGGCACTTGTGAAGCCGGCAAGTGTATAGGCCGTAGAGTCTGTTTTGCCAGTGGGCTGTTGATATGTGGGTTGGGCCTGGCCCGTTGGTGACGTGGTGGCCTCCCATTGGTGGCCGTTGATGTGGCCATTGGGAGGGTGCCACGTGTAGTGACCGTTGGGTGGGGGGGTTCTATAATTACCCCTCCCCCTCCGACGAGAAACCTTATTTGCATTCTGAATTGTCGAAGTGATGGCCAATTTTCTAGAGAGATAAACCCCCAAGCTTGTTCTTCGTGTTCTTCGTGTTCAAGGTTAGTGTTCATCGCCACCTTCTGTACTTTGCATACTTTGCTTCCTAGGCTAGTAATCTAGTGTTAGGCGCTTGAACGACCTTAGATCCTAAGTTATCTCCCTTAGGCTCGTAGTAGTTGTTATGATGAAAAGCTTGAACGAAGACTACTATCTGTACGACGACCAGCCCTCCACTAGGTCACTCGACTATGAGGTGCTCGAGGAGTTCGAGGAGGAGATACAACACTTAAGTCCGTACAAGTCCGAAGAGTCGGTGGACGACGAAGTCGAGGACGAGGAGTCCGCCTCGTCTTCCAAAGGTGAGGACGCAGGTGCGTCCCGAGTGGTGGACGGGGCGTCCACTTCCGCCGTTATTCCATGCCCGAGGCCGGTGTCTGCCGTGAAGGGAGCAGATAAGCCGAAGAGAGTGAGGAGGCCGAAGAGTGGGCCAGGCATCTCCTACCTGGATCTCACAAACATCTTCCTGATTAAGCCGGAGAGCAGCGCGGCCGACTACCTTGTTGCCCAGATGTACGTGGGGCCGTTCGGGCGGGTTAGGGCACCCAGGCCGACAGACCATGTTCTTCTTCCACCGCCGGGATACTTTGGAGTATACCCGATGAGTTTCGCTAAGGGGTTGAGGTTTCCCCTTCATCCCTTCATCATTGAATACCTTGACATGGTGGGGCTCCCTCCGGCCTTGCTGACGCCGAACAGCTATTCACTGATGGTGGGGTTTTAGCTCCGCTGTGAGGAGTTGGGATACAGGCCGACGACGGCCCTGTTCATGAATCTGTATCAGATAGGCCGAGGAAGCCACAAAAACTGTGCGGCCTATGCTACTCTTCAACAGCTGCCGAAGAAGAGGAGCTTCACGGACTTGCCTTCGTCCATTCATGGGTGGAAGAGCAAGTTCGTTTTTGTATCCCTTGGTGAGAGTGGCACCGAGTTTCCCTCTCTCGGCCATACCGGGAGGTTCAATCTGCATGACCCGCCGAAGAGTTCTATCCTGGACGCTCAGGTGGAGGCTTTCTTGGAAGGGGGGCCGAGGAGCGTGAAGGATTATATCACTGAATACAAGATGACCGCCCTCGGCTTCTTGAGATACCATGTGTATGGTGATAAGGAGGATGATCTCCAACTCTGGCCGAGGATGACTACCACCTTCGAAGAGGCCGACGGCCCGGATTTGGGCATTCCTGCTGAGGCCGATGGTAATTGTTTCTTCGGCTTTCTTCCTTTATGATTTGTTCTTTTGCCTTGCTAATCTGTTGTTTTTCCTTTGTAGATTTTGTCATGGATCGTCGTTCCATCATGGCTATTGCTAAGGCCAAAGCGGCCGAGGAGTTGGCTGCTAAGGCGGCCGAGGCGGCCAGACGTGCCGCGGCCGAGGGAAGCGGGGCTACTGCTGGTGCGGCCCCAAAGCCTGCCCAGTCGAAGAAGAGAGGCCTCCTACTGACGACCAGAAGAAGTTGACTGAGGCCGGCCTGAACGTCACCAAGAAGACAAAGAGGGCACCATCTCCTTCACAGGTTACTGAGGCCGACACTCTTACCGTCCCCAACGTGGACGATAGTGGTCCTGTTGTGGACCTCACTGCTGCTCCTAGCGATGCTGCCCAATCGCTTCCTCTCGTCCAGGAGCCACAGACGAAGAGGGCCGGCAAGGAGATTGCCGGTGCCACCTACCAGAAGATGGTAGAATACCCCGTCGGCGGGGGTGTGTTTGATGATGTCGTCCTTGGCCATGACGTCCTGGCCCAGGCCATGCCGGCCAAAGATAGGGCCTATCTGAAGAGGCTCGGGGACGTGAAGGTGTACGAGGGCGGGATGGACCTCCTCGTCCAAGTAAGTTCCTTTCCTTTTGCTTGCCGTTTTTCTCGTCGTCCGTGTAGAGTCATTTGCCTGAGTTTTGTTTTCCTTGTTTATGCAGGGTGCCTTTATGCTCATGGAGAGCCATAAGAGGCAGTACCGGGAGATAGCTCGTCTGAAAGAGCTGGAGCAGAAGGCTGCCTCGGCTGATGAGGCGGTCGCTTGCTTGGATAGGCTCCGGGAGGATGCCAAGGCCTTGCAACAGAAGGCCGACGAGGCCGCCGCAGCCAGGGACGATGCCCTGGCCAAACTCGAAGAGAGCCAAAGGGCGCTTGAGGCCGAGCGGCGCAAGAACGAGGAAGCCGTGAAGGCGAGAGCTGAGGCTGAGGCTGCCGCTGTGAAGGCTGCTGATAAGGCCGTTGAGCAGTTCCTGGCCGAGGGGTGGAAGGCCGATGAGAGGCTCCCCTGGTGCTATGAAGTGGTGGCCGCCAGGCTTGAAAATTGGGGGATGAACTCCCCCGCCGGCCAGGAGTATTTTAGTAGGGAGATGGCCATTTACTATAACATGGGCCAGGAGCGGATGCAGAGGCTCCTGTGTCGGCGGCTATCTCGTGCTCTGAAGGCCATGAATTACACATCCGGGTGGGCTAGACGGAACTCGAAGCTTCCAAAGCTGATGAAAGATCCCGAAGAGCAGGCCAAGCTTCCTCTATCGGAGCGGGAGTCCCCCATTGAGAGTTCCGGCCTCGACGAGCCGGATTACACCGAGTTTGATTTTCTGGACGATGCCACCAGTGCTGCAGCTGCCGCCGGCCAGGAGACTGAGGCCGAGGAGGGAGCCGACGACGTCGAAGAGCCAGCCGCGGATGGAGGTGCCCAAGAGGCTTGATCGGCTACTCCCTGCTCCCTTGTAATTAGCTTTTTCTTTGTGCCCAATTGATGTAATGGCCGAAGCGCCCACAATTGTAATGAACTGATTATGAATGAAATTTTTTGTTGTCCTGCTCGGCTATGAATTCCTTTTATGCTTATTTCCCTTTGCCATTTCAATTCTGAATTTTGTCTAAGTGTCAAGGTCACAACTTGGGTCACCCGCGAGTGTCCGCTACGTCCGTGGGGTAGTCAATCCTGTCCGGTGGCCTGGTCGGCCTGTTCGTCGTTGCTTTACTATCATAACACTTGGGATTTTTTTTTCAAAAATTTCCTAAGTATTTTGGGTTCACTTAGCTGCTTTCTTCCCGGTCTGGTGGCTTGGTCGGCCTGGCCGTCGTTTCTTTACTATCATAACACTTAGGATTTTTTTCAAAAATTTCCTAAGTGTTTTGGGCTCACTAAGGTGTTTTCTTTTCCGTCCCTGACCGTGGTGCCCGCTCCGTCCTTGCGTTGTCCCATTTTCCTTTTTGGTCAGAATTTTTCTGTGTCTAACTCCAAGTGGATGGGTGTTCTCATCGTCCTGGTATTGAGTCTCTCCCCATTGTTGGCAAATGATTTGGGAGATTTTCCAAGTGTTGAACCACTGTCGTTGTCGGCCCGCTGTTTTTCGTGGCCGTTGTGTTCCCTTGTTTCTGATCTGATCAGGAAGGTCGGCCTGGATCCTTGTGATGTGGCCGATAAGGGCACCTTGAACTTACCTTTCTGAACTTAGAATTTTTTCTAAGTACACATGCAAGGCGTAGGTAGCTAACGGCCTTGGAGCGTACAGGTACCCGCTTCGTCTAGAGTTTCTCCATTTGTACTTAGAGATTTTTCTAAGTATAAATGTGAGGCATAGTTCCTTCTTTGCGGTACCGCTGCCGGATAAGAGATGGCACTACCTTCATCGGCTAAGGTCTGGCTTGTGGCCGATGAGGGTGCCCCTTGCTTTCCCAAGGAGATGGCTATACCTTCGTCGGCTGGCCATAGTTCCTTCTTGAGGAACCTTTTTTCTCAGAATTTTCTCTAAGTGTTTGGTAAACACTTGAACAAATTCCCAAAGAACTATCGCTTGACCAACACCCTTGGTTCCAGTGCCTGTGTCGGTTATCCGGGGCGCTGTGGCAAGTAGGGATTGTTTCTTGATTGCTTGATTGCTTGATTCTTCCGTGGGTGTGATAAGTGCCCGCTTCGTCCTGGTCATCCTCAGGATTGTGATTCTTTGTTTCATACCAAGCGTTGGTGCTTCAAAGGATTGTGGCCGATGAAGGTTACCTCTCGCGTGTCACCCAACCGATTCGGTTAGGGTTTTATAGGCGTATGTTTCGGCCTTGACCATTCCCTTGTGGGGTGTGGACGTGTCGTCCATGTTACCTGTCAGTGGTACTACACTTGTGTTCAACTGATATGTACTTGGCCTAGTTGGGCCTGAGTTGTGGGGATTTTATTTTTTCATTGCTCGAGGCCGGCCAGTGTGCGCGGCCGTCGGCTTCCCTCTTTTTCCCTTATATATATATATTTTCAGGGAGTATCCTTCTTTCAGGCTTCGGCCGGAGGGTGTGCTCGTCCTTCGGCCGGTTCGGACTTCGTTTATGACGTCCGTGATCTCAGGGCGGGTCCCGTCGCCTATTTATGACGCGGGCTAGACTTTTGGTCGGTTTCCAACGGCTGTCGTTGCCCATCCATGAGTTTTGGGATTTTGTCACCTCGGCCACGATTTCAGGCCTGTCGTCCTGCGATCTGGAGCGTGGACGACGCGGTGAGCTTCCCGTTTCAAGACGTGGGCCGTTTGCGGGCCCCTCGTCCTGGGGACATCGTTGGCCATACCTGAGCGTTTCACTTCTAGGCTTACGGGGCCAGGACGACGTGCTCTCTCAGCTAGGCCTGAGCCCTTCGCTGATACAAAATACAATGGGGTGCCTGAGCTTGTCGCTCGTAGGCTGCAAATGCAAGGTGCCATGTCGGCCTTGCCTGAGCCTTTCGCTCTAAGGTGGCCGATGAGGGCACCTGCTAATGTTTTACTTTAAATTCCAAAGAAAAATCAAGGACATGATTTTATTCATAAGTGGCTCGAGGCCGAGGGTAGTGTTGGATCAGTAACCCGTTAAGGGGTGAGGGCTTCGCCGTCTGCACCTCCTTCGGATTACTGATAAAACTTCACCAAATGATGTACATTCCACGTTCGTGGTACATTGGACCCATTCGGGCGTTTAAGCTTGTAGGTGCCGGGTTTGACCACGGCACTGACGATGTAGGGCCCTTCGTACTTCAATGCTAGCTTGCCACCCTCTGTCGGCTGGCTTGCTTCCCTTCGGCGGAGGACGTAGTCCCCCACCTGAAATTCTCGGGAACGTACCTTGGCGTCATAGTATGATTTTACTTGACGCCGGTAGTTCTCTGCTCGGACGTAAGCTTGCTCACGCCTCTCGTCGACCAAGTGCAGGTCGATCTTCATATTTTCTTCGTTGGCGTCAGGCTCATATTGTTCCACCCGTCGGCTGGGGATGGCAACTTCCGTGGGCGCCTTTGCCTCGAAGTCGTAGCATAGGGCGAAAGGCGTTTCACCCGTCGCCCTCCTCGGCGTGGTTCTGTAGCACCACAGGATGTTGGGGAGCTCGTCGACCCAACTACCTCCTGCGGCCTGGAGTTTCTTCTTCAGCCCCTCCATGATTGTTCTGTTGGCGTTCTCGACCTGCCCGTTGCCCTGAGGGTAGGCAACGGAGGAGAAACGATGCTTCACCCCAAACTCCCGGAGGAGCTCCTGAAAAGGGGCTGCCTCAAATTGGGTGCCGTTGTCTGATATGATCTCCTGGGGGACGCCGAAGCGTGTTATGATGTTTTTGTAAACAAATTTTTGACATCTGGCCCCCGTGATGCTGGCCAGGGGTTCCGCCTCGACCCACTTGGTGAAGTAGTCGATGGCGACGATGATGTAGCGGTTGTTCCCGGCGGCTCTGGGCAGGGGGCCGACCAGGTCAATCCCCCATCTAGAGAATGGAATTGCTGTGCTGACGGGGGCGTAGTTGACGGCTGGCCGACCAGGGGCCTTCTGGAGCACCTGGCAAGTGGTACACTTACTGGCCAGGTCAGCGCAGTCTCGTGCCATTGTCGGCCAAAAGAAGCCCTGGACGACGAGACGCCGGGACATGCTGAAAGGGCCCTGGTGCGAGGAGCAGACGCCACAATGAACTTCTTCCATGGCCATGTCGGTCTCATCCTGGTGCAGGCATCGGAGGAGAGTGCCATTATAGGATCTTTTGTAGAGTTTGCCATCTTCAATGGTGTAGCTTGGGGGCCTGAGTTTGGCTAGTTTGGCCCTTTCCTCGGCCGGGGGCAGCTCCCCTGTTGTGATGAAGGTGACGATGTCGGAGATCCAGTCCTCTGGTCGCTGTTGGACGCACAAGACGGGGCTGGCATGGATGCTGGACATGCTCAACTTCTCGATCTTGGCCAGCTGGGAGATGTGCTCCGGGGTGTCCGAGCTGAGTTTGGAGAGGATGTCGGCCTCGGCGTTCTCGGCCCTTGGGATCTGTGTGATCTCGTGGGTTTCGAACGCCTTCAGCAACTCCTCCGCTGCTTGTTTGTACTGCTTCATCCGTCCTTCCTTTGTTTCGTACGATACCTCCACCTGTCCCACCACCAGTTTGGAGTCGCACTTGATTTTGAGGTGCTTGGCCTTGAGGCCGGCGGCGAGTCTGAGACCGCTGAGGAGGGCCTCATACTCGGCTTCGTTGTTGGATACCCTGAAGTTGAAGCGGATGGCATAGTAGGCTCTGAATCCTTCAGGGGATATGAGGACGACGCCGCCGCCGCATGATTTCACGGCCAACGAGCCGTCAGTGAACAGGGTCCATGTATCGTCCGGCTCCGGCCCGAGGTTGGCGACGGCCGTCTCCCTTGCTGTGCACTCAATGATGAAGTCGGCCAAGGCTTGCCCCTTGATAGATGGCCTTGGCTTGATCTCAATTTGAAACTGGCTGAGGAAGATTGCCCATTTCACCATCCTTGAGGAGCTGGTGGGGCTCCTCATGAGTGCGCCGAGAGGCTGCTGGGTCAGCACATGGACGGTGTGGGCCTGGAAATAGTGCCCCAGCTTTTTCACCATGTGGACAATGGCCAGCACCGTCTTCTCAATGGGGGAGTACCTGAGCTCGGCCTCCCTGAGTGTCTTGCTAATGTAGAAGATGGCCTTTTGCACCCCTTCGTCCTCACGGATGAGCACAGAGCTGATGGCCGACGTGCTCACCCCTAAGTACAAGAAAAGGGTTTCACTGGATTTGGGCTTGGAGAGCACGGGCGGGGACGACAGGTACCTCTTCAGCTCTTCGAACGCTTCCTGGCACTCCGTCGTCCACTTGAAGTTGTTGGCTTTACGCATGATCTGAAAGAAGGGGAGTGCCATCTCGGCTGACCTGGAGAGGAACCGGTTTAGGGCCGCTAGACGCCCCGTCAGTCGCTGTACTTCCTTGACGTTGCGGGGCGGCTCCATGTTGATGATAGCCTGTGTCTTCTCTGGGTTTATCTCGATGCCTCTCCGGCTGACCATGTAGCCGAGGAACTTGCCGCCCTGGACGCCGAAGGCGCACTTCTTGGGGTTGAGGCGGAGCCTGAACTCCTTCATTATTTCAAAGATTTCCCAAAGGTCGTCGGCGTGGGAGGTGGCCTGCCTGCTCTTGACGATCATATCGTCGACGTACGCCTCCATCGTCCGGCCAAGGACCGCCCTGAAGATCTTGGCCACCATCCTAGTATAGGTGACGCCGGAGTTTTTGAGTCCGAAGGCCATGACGAGGTAGCAAAAGATTCCCTCTGGGGTCATGAATGTCGTCTTCTCAGCGTCATCTTCATGCATGGAGATTTGGTGGTACCCTCTGAAAGCGTCGAGGAACGACATCAACTCGCACCCCGCCGTCTCGTCCACCAGCTAATCAATGTTGGGGAGAGGGAAAGGGTCCATGGGGCATGCCTTGTTCAGGTCAGTGTAATCAACACACATTCTGAACGTCGGCGGTTTCTGGGCGAGGACGACGTTGGCCAACCATGTCGGGTACTTCACCTCTTTGATGTGTTTGATTGAGAGGAGCATGTCGACCTCCCCCTTGACGAAGTCCCGCCTGTCGGTGGACAAGTAGCGCCGCTTCTGTTTGACAGGCGCGGAGGCCGGATCGACGGTCAGCCGGTGAGTGATCACCTGGCGGCTGATGCCTGGCATATCGTCCGGGCCCCACGCGAAGACAATGGCGTACGACCGTAGGACGAGGAGGATGGCGTCTCGTTGGTCCTGGGGGAGTTGCTTCCCGACTCTGAGAACCCGCTCCGGCCGGGAGGTCTCCAGAGGGATTTCCTCGACCTCCTCGGCCGGCTCCGCATGTGGCCTCTCCTCGTCCGTGGCGACGGCGGCCGTGATGGTGTCTATCCTCTGTCCTTCCCTTTCGGCCGGCCTCGTCAGCTTGAGGTAGCAAGCTCTGGCAATCCTCTGATTTCTTCTAGCGAAGCCGATGCCGTCATTGGTGGGGAACTTCAGGCACAAGTGCTTCATGGAGATGATGGCCTCCAAGTCCTCCAGCGCTGGCCGGCCCAAGATCAGGTTGTGGGCGCACTGGAGGTTGACCACCATGAACTCCATGTCAATTCTGGCGCGGTGTGGGCCGTCACCGACCTCCACGGGGAGGACTATCGTGTCCTCGGCGTCGATAGAGTCCCCGGTGAAGCCGGATAACGGTGTCTTGATCGGCTTCAGCAGAGCTCTGTCCAGCTTCAGCTGCCTGAAGGTATCCAAGTACATCACGTTGACGGAGCTCCCCGTATCGATGTAAGTGCGGTGGATGATGGAGTCACTGATCTCACACCGGATGACGAGGGCGTCCCTGTGTGATTCCGTCCCCGGAGGCAAATCCTTGTCGGTGAAGGTGATCGCCTCCGTTCGCTGCTTCTTCGGCTGGGGGGGGGGGGGACGTGGGACACCTCCCCAATGTAGAGGGATTGGGCCCATTTCTTTCTCTGAGTGGCGGAGTCCCCCCCAGTGTTCCCACCCACGATGAGGTGAATGTGATTCTTCTTTGGCGGGGGCTCTTCGAAGTCCTCGTCGTCGTTGAGCCTACCAATCTCCCGCTTCTTCGCAGAGGGTTCGCCCCCATGTTTACCGGTGTTTACCCATGTGTTTTTGCGTGGGCCACCTTTAACAAACTGGGAGAGTTCCCCCTGACGAATAAGGCGCTCGATGGCCTTCTTCAGTGTGATGCAATCGTCGGTGTTGTGCGACGAGTTCTTGTGGAACCGGCAGTATGTGCCGCCCTGCTGGATGGCAAGGATCTCCTCGGCCGGCCGAGGAGCCTGCTCGATGAGGCCGTGCTTCTCGGCATAATCGAGGATGGTGCCGACCGGGTGAGTGAGGGAGACCCCCGGTCGTTCCAACCTCGGCCGCCAGTGGCGATCTTTCTTACTCTGTCCACCAGAGCCGTGACGGCCCTGGGCACCCTGGCCGGCCGGGGACGGACCCGGGGCCGGCGAAGGATTTGTCTTCTTGGAGGGATGGCCCCCCTCTTTCTTGTGATTATGGAGCTCGTCGGCGTCGGCATACAAGCCTCCGCGCTGGAGCGCCTTGGCGTACAACCTCGGAGGGTCGGTGATAAGGCTCCTAGCGTACGGGGAGCTGCGGAGGGCTCCCTGATACAAGGCGAGGAGGGTGCGCTCATCGGCCCCCTCGACTTCCTCGTTCTCCCTCGTCCACCGATCAATGAATGACCGGAGGGACTCCTCGTGCTGCTGCTTGACGGAGAGGAGGTGGGTGAAATACTTCTTCGCACGCTTCCTCCCGGAAAAGTGAGTGAGGAAGCGTTGGGCGAGATCCTGCCATGAGTCGATGCTCCCTTTGGGGAGCGCGTTGAACCACTCGTACGCTGGCCCCTCGAGAGTAGAGAGGAACCAACGACAGAGGTATTCGTCTGACGCGTTCACCATCAGCATGTTGTTCTGATAGCGGCTGAAGTGTTCCTGGGGGTCTGATCGGCCGTCGTAGGACTTGATGGCGTTCCCCCTGTACTTCTCCGGGATGGGGGTCGAGAGGACACTGTTGGTGAAAGGGGTCCTGGTCCTGACCTGGATGATGGGGTCACCTCGCCCCTCGGCCAGCTCCCTCTCCAGGGCGCTAACCTTGTTCATGAGCGCGTTGAGGCCGGGGTCGTTGGAAGCGCCGGCCGTAGGGATGTTGGCCGACTGCTTGGCCTCCATCTGAGCCAGCCTCCTTTCCAGCTGGGCGATGACCTCGTCCCGGGGGTCCCTGGCGGCCGCAGCGGCGCCCGGCTGGTTCCTCATGCACTCGTCGTGAGCCGCATTGATCCGGTGGCGCACGTCGTCTTCGTGCAACTTCCCCTTGCCCTTGTCCGGGCGGGGCTGGTCCGCTGTCCGGGACACAGACCCCAAGCTTTCCCTTGGCGAGCCAGGCCGATGCTCGCCAATCCGTCCCGCCATCCTCTCCGAAACCAGACGACGGCGCGTGTCACCTAGCCTGTTGAAGGCAGAGGCTTTTCCACGCGCTGGGGTCTGTCCTGGGCCACCACCCCCTCATCGTTGCCTATCTGGACGGCCAACGGTTGGGGCTGAGGAGGTGGAGTGATGTTCCCCCCGGTCCTTGGCAAGAGTGCGCTGAGGACGGTGGGGTTCTGGGCCAGGCTGGCGATGATGACCGACAGCGCGGCCTGGACCTGTGGATCCACGGACGGAGAGGCCGCGGCCATAGGCTGGGCCGAGGCGTGGTCCGTCTTCTCAGCTCGTTTCTTGTCCAAGCTGATGCGGGCATCAGGGGCTCCGCCATTGAGTTGGTTGCGGAGGTCCGCCGTGAGGTTGAAGGCCTCCTGGAAGACGTCCCCTCCGCCGACCTGGTCGGCCGTGGCCTTCCTCATCGTGCTCCCTGGGCTCTTGGTCCTCAGGGATGGCCTTGCTGACGAGGTTGCGGGTCGATTTAGTTCTTCCCATGATCAGTGGTTAGCTGTGCTTGGTAGCGACGAAGGGTGCTAACTTGATTGTTCTAGCTCTCAATGAAAGCACCAAATGATAGAGTATATCTAGAGAGAAGTGAGAGTTAGAGAGAGAAGTGCAATAATATGCTTCAATAGAATGAATTTGTAACCCCTATAACTACTCCCAAGGGGAGTATTTATAGAGAAAATACGGGCTGGGCTCCCAAGCATTGGGCTTGGGAGGCCCATTTACAACTGGACCGCTACTGGGCCGAATACAAAGCCACTAATGGGTTGTACAAATAAGTAAGTGTGGAATCCGGTTCTGTGGAGTCTTCGTGGCCGACGAGGGCGTGGCCGACGAGGGCACGGCCGACGAGGGCGCGGTCGACGAGGGCACCCGGGTTCCTTGGCTTCGGGACCATAATCTGAGTTGACACCTCTTCGGCCGACGGGGGCCCCTTGGCCGACGAGGGCGCCACTCTGTGCCTTGTGCTTTCTGTTCTTCCGAGTATGTGGGTCCGGGGGCTCAGACCCATATACTCCATCAACAAGGCTTAGGATTTCATACCTCGTAGATGCATGTCCACCTCCTGTGCTTGTTAATGATGATTCTAGCTTGGGATTTTACTTGGCTTTAAAGTCACCTGCGATTAATGTCCTACAACAAGATACGCCTGCCAATGTTTCTTCCAATTGATCTCAATGTAGCTGCGTCTGCTTCACTTGATTTCAATGTGTCCACTGCTTTTAATCAGTCCATGCCTTTTGAAGATACACATTCATCTTCTATTGAAGTCTCAGTTTCAGCTTGTCCTTTTGATCCTTTGGAAAATGATTTAATAGTTTCTACGAGTTCTGGTGATACTACATCAAGTCAAGCTGTTAGTTTCGATTCACTTTTTGTGGTTCCTGATTTTGAAGTTATTTCTCATTTCCATCCAACTCATATAGCCAGAGATTCCATATACAAAACTAAAAAGGCTTTAGATTTCCGTTTAAAGGTTTATGCCATTTCAAACCATTTTCAATATAAGACCAAAACGTCAACCAAGAAAGTATTGCATGTTATTTGTGTTGATGTTGAGAATTGAAGTGGGTTGTTCGTGGAGTGAAGTTGTTTGGAAGTAACATGTTCCAAATTAAAAGGTATTTGTTTTCTGTATTTGTTTTTTCCTTTATAGATTCGTTATTGTCTACTTATTGTCTATTTAATTTCACTTAATGTTTTTGCAGGTTTGATTCTGATCATACATGTTCCATTGATTTTAGGCAAGGTAGGCATCGTCAAGCGACATCTGATGTTATTGCAGAACTTATTAAACACCGATACGCAGATGCATCTCGAAAACCGTATGCTCCTATTGACATTATTGTGGACATGAATAGAGATTATGGTGTGATGCTTCCTTACAAAAAAGCATGGAATGCGAACACAAAGGCTCAGAAAAAATTAATGGGGTCAGATGAGGAGTCGTACCAGCTTATGTCATCCATAGCGCATGTTCTAGAACTAAAAAATACAGGCTCAAAGATCTCACTTATCATTGATGATCGTGATCGTTTTAAGTACTTTTTTATGTCATTACATCCATGATTTCAAGACTGGAAACACTGTGTGCCAGTCCTTATTATTGATGGTTCTTTCATGAAGTCTTATTATAAAGGCACATTATTAACAGCATGCGCTCAAGATGCTAATGACCAGATCTTCCCGTTGGCGTTTGGTGTGTGTGACACTGAACGAAAAGACACGTGGCTTTGGTTTTTTAAGATGCTCAAGGAAACTCTTGCTCATAGAGATGACTTATTTATTGTCTCAGATCGTCATGAGGGGATTATCCATGCAACAAGGGTAGTTTTTCCACACGCTAAACATGGATATTGTGTTCAACATATTTTAGGGAACATTAGAACAAAGTTAAGGTTGTGATGGGTTGGCATGGAAGTTTAACCAGGCAGCCAGGGCTGCCTCTCCTGCTGAACTTGAAGAGTATTTAGCTTTACTAGATTCTGGAGATGCTGGTATTCGTCCTTATTTGAGTGCTATTGGTTTTGAGAAGTGGACCCGTTGTTACAGTAGGCGCACTAGGTACTCTGTGATGACATCCAACAATGTTGAGTCACTGAATTCTGTAGACCGTATCCCTTGGGAGTATCCTATAGCAAAGTTGATTGATTTCTTGCGTGGCAGGATGCAGAAATGGTTCTGTGAGCGTCAAGAAAAATGCTGAAAAAAATAAAACTATTTTTTTTTAATATTTTGAGACCAAGCTACGTTCTTTCCATGCTGAGTCATCTATGATGCTGGTAAATTAATTACCTATTTATCCTTTTGATTATTGTTGTTTATTTTTTTTAATAATAGACTTCTATTTGTTGTTTTCCTTTTTTATTACTCATGTTTAGGTGAAGCCTGCCAGTGCATATGAGTTTGAAGTTGTGAACAAAACCTCCAGAAGCTTTGTTGTTAATTTGAAATAAAAGACATGTTCATGTCGTGTTTTTCAACTGGAGCATTTTATATGTGTTCACGGGGTTGCTGCAGTTGGTCACCGTCGAGGCTTATCATGCTATGACTACATCTCTAACTATTATTTCACACATGCATGGCTTAGCACATATAGTGGAGAGATGCACTCTATTGGTTCTTGGTTTGATTGGGAGATTCCAGATCATGTGAGATCAGTTGTGTGCAAACCACCTACTTGTTTGACACGTCCTCCTGGTAGACCCAAAAAGAAGTGCATACCTTCAACTGGTGAATTTCCATCTCGTCAACGTTGTTCTCGGTGCAAGAAAGGTGGCCACAACAAAAAATCTTGCACGAATCCTATATCAGTTTCAAGAGATTAATATGTTTATTTCCAGTTGAACATTTTTTCCCTATATGAACTTTTATACTTCACAAAGATTTACTATCATCTATGTCATTCTGTTTTATGACTTTTACTGTCATTTTTGTCATTTTGTTTTATGGATATTCAATGTAATGGCTTATTATTGATGTTTTTACAAATATATATTAGTGTTGTCACTTTTTTTTATCTTGCATTGTTACTACATTACAGTCTCTATATCTTCATTGTCTGTTTATTGACTAAATATTGACTCGTGTTACATAGTTAATGTCTAATTCGAATATAATATTTTTCACCAACTATCTATTTTTCCAATACATTCAAGTATTACAAACTGCCTTATAAACTAGTATCATTAGAATACAATAGATTAGTTTTGGACATGTCATTTGTATTTTGAATATTGACGTTAACTTTACATGGTACCTAAAATCTTGATTTCTTAAGTAACTACTTTTGATACTTCCTCTTTAAGTAATTTGACTATAACAGACATAGTATTAATTTCTAAATCTACGTATCTATGGATTTTGACTTGTAAAACAAAAAAATACATAACATTAAGTATAATTTAGTGTCTGCACAGTGGCATAAAATAGACATTAATATGCATCTTCATATAACAGTTTTGCTTGCATAAGTGCAGTTTACCTACTTAAGTAATACATCCAAATATGAAATAGATGCGTTATAGTACATATTAAAGGGCATAAATGTGCTTTGTTTACGATACACATCTCAAGAACCATTTACTAAATCTACTTTTTTGTTGATGCATACATAAGTAGTTCCGTTGTGATCTTTTCTCGATACATCTCCATGTCCTCATTTGAAACCTCAGTGACTTCTCGATCAAGCATTAGGAACTCAGCAAACTTGATCACAAACATCCCGCAATTCCCCCTGCAAGATCAAAATACATTAATATTTTTATGCTTTTGTATATATAGCTATATATGAGATTTATGCACCGTACATACCCATCTTCCTGCTGTGGACAGTTGCGCACCATTTCGATCTTTAATTTTCCCTTTCCAATTGTTGCTTCTTGACGTTTGTCATATACTCCTAATCTCTCCATGACCTTTGGCAAGAAAGTCTCTAAGCATTTGGTATATGACCTTATGCTAGACAGTGTATCCCCTCTTCTCTTCAGTAAGTCATATACTCGGATACGCTTTGCGTTGATTTCTAAAACTAACAGAACCCAATGCATCGCTGTATTCAGTGGCATGTATACATAATCAGCATCTGCCCATGCCATCATGTTTGGTTGGCTAGTACCCAATATATTATTCATTATTGTGCCATTGTATGTTGCCTTGGTCAGTGTTGTCTTTTCAGTTTCCATCAAGTCGGCTTTGATCTTTACGATCCCAATGAATAAAGGATCTGTTGTGGCAAACTTCTGTTTCAGATTAAATTGCTTCCTCTTCACGCCTAGGTAGAAAAATGCTACTCCCATGTGCTGAAATACATAAAATATAAAATTGGTTTAATTTATTTTTTAGTCTTTTTTAGACAATATTTTCATATACATGTATACAATTTAGACTTACTGTATCTGTCAACCAATGGGCATTGGTGTAGAGGTCATAAATCCATGTTTTTGATCTTATAATGAAGTTGTCCAGCTGCAATCCGAATAGGCATGAGACTAGCTCTTCGTCCTTGTTTTTGTACTTCTTTTGAACATTAATTGAGTGATTTTCCAACCTTTTCTCAAGCTTCTGTGTCTTCTTTGATTGGAGCACCACCGCATCCATTAAGTTGCGCAGTATGGTGCTTTCTCTAAGTTCATTTCCAACTGCCTTTCTTCTCTTAAAC
This sequence comes from Cuscuta europaea, assembly GCA_945859875.1. NCBI lineage: Eukaryota > Viridiplantae > Streptophyta > Magnoliopsida > Solanales > Convolvulaceae > Cuscuta > Cuscuta europaea. Next base: position 5,389,295 of record CAMAPE010000052.1, on the reverse strand, counting down.
ATGCGATTTAAGTTGTTAATTCCACTGTGACTTGCATGCTCAGAGTTTTGTTGTTGCATGTCTTCATGTCCTTGATCACTGACTTGATCTTTTTCAGCTTCAAATTGTACATGTTTTCCTTCATCATTCCTCTCATCTTCTTTAACTTCAGTTTCATTTGCCTTGATAGAATTATCTTTCCTCTTTCCTGTCAAAGAGAGACGACTTTTTTTCATAATGCGGTTAGGCATTTTGTCTGCATATAATGCCTTTATCTTTGGATTTTGAAGCTCCTCTTCTGTTGGGCACATTTTCTGAAATTCAAACTGCATGAAAGAATTGTTATATAAATGTTAGTGTAAATTAAAGAATTTGGAGTCAATAAATTAATATAATTATGTAGCAACGGATTAATTTATAAACATTACTTGTTGGTGGTCAAATATGTTGTTAGCAAGTGTTGCAACACATGTTTTTTTAGGAATTGACCATTTCGAAATTCTTGGCCACATTCCTTTTTTGTCTTCTACTATGCTGCACACGTTTGTCTTCCTGAGCACTGGGAAACTCTCAAACGCCCATATTTGCAATGCGAAGCTAAATCCTGGAAATCCATACCTATCATTTTTTGACTTTGTAATGTTGTTACTCTAGTTAGGTACCTTTTCAAGCAAATCCTCCCAGATTTCATCTCCCCATGGATATTCATTCACCAAATCTAGATTATCTACCATATTTATGTACTTCTCAGGACATTTCACACTTGGCTGGTTTCCAATTAAGAAGTTAGCAATTAAATGCTGAACTGCCAACTTTACCTTATCTAAAGGTTGTTTATCCACCAATATGTTATCAAACTCTTCAAAAGCTCTCTTAATGTCTTTCCTTGATACATTATCCCTTGAGTTAAAAAACCTTTTCCATATGTCACCTTTTGTCTTTGTAGATATCACAGGTTTTTCACCTCCCATCTTGAATCCAGTTATTAAAGCAAGCTCTCTTTTGTATAAGTAGACCAATCTATCACCAATGTTGAAAATGAATCTGTCTCTGTACACTTTACTATTCAGCTTTTTCACATGATTTTCTACTATTAGAATGAGCAGTTGTCCAGTCATCCATTGCACATTTCCAATGTCTAGCATTTTTCCAAATGTTGTGTTTCTGAATGTCTGAAGTTGGTCATGATTTAGCAATGCATTTATTTTTTGCATGCCATTGTGCACATTCGAGAAACAGTTAACCTTTAATTCTTTTTTATTGTCAAACAGTCCTCTTGTACATGATCTTACAATGACCTGATATATACACAAATTCAATAATATATAAGGTATAATGCTGGTAGAATATTAAACTTATTATATGTGTTAAACTAAACTAGTCAATGTAGTATTCTGCTCTTTATCATTTCTTTTCAATACAAACCGATCAATCCGTAATTTTTTGGCATTTATAAAGCTCGATTTGAAGTCAAAATTCCATCTAAAACATATTAAACTAACCAACAATATAAACAATTGGCATTCTGATTCTAATTAGAAGTCAATAATTTCATCTCAAACATATTAAACTGACCGAGAGTATAAAGATGACAATGAATAGTATGTCAAAACCACAATCAAGTGCCAAGTAAGTAATGCAATCTGATTGTAATTTCTATTCAATAATTTTGTCTCAAACCTATTAAACTGACAGAGAGTATAAAGATGACAATGACCACTATATGAAAACCACAATCAAATTCCAAGTCACTAATGCATTATGATTCTAATTTAAAGTCAATAGTTCCATCTCAAAACTATTAAACTGGTTGAGAGTAAAAAGATGATAATGAACAATATATGAAAACCACAATCAAATTCCAAGTCAGTAATGCATTCTGATTCTAATATGAATTCAATAATTCTGTCTCAAACATATTAAACTGACTGAGAGTATAAAATATGACAATGAACAACATATGAAAACCAAAATCAAATTGCAAGTTAGTAATGCATTCCGAGTCTAATTTCAAGTCAATAATTAAGTCTCAAACATACAAAATCGAACTAGAGTATGAAATCACAATGAACAATATATGAAAACGTCATTCATATTGCAAGTCAGTAATGAATTTCTTATACTAATTTCAAGTCAGTAATTACGTCTCAAACATACTAAACTAAATGAAATTGCATATTCAATTTCTATTGCTCATTATTTCAATTTCTCAAAAAAATTAAACAAAAGAGTCAGTACAGAGAATGCCTTTCCAGATGGAAGAACCTCTTCTTTGTCTTGCTCCTTCTTTTGTTTTTCATTGTTTGTTTCACTCTTCTCCTTCGTCTCAAAATCATTGTCTGAAACTTCATTATCGTTTATTTGGTTGGCTTCATTTTCATCGTCTGACCTCTTCTTTCGCTTTGTCATGCTTGTTATGCGTCTGTTTTCTTCACTTGGTTCTACTCTTCTTCAATTGTACCTCGATCGCACTCAAAACTCGACTTGTTTATCGTCTTCGCCCTTTTGTTCTTCGTTAGCGTTGAAGAATTAACCGTCGGGAAGAAGCTTTTGTTTTAAATGGCTAACGGAAAAATTTCTGAGTTCTGGGGCGGAGATAGTTTTTTTGGGAATAGGTGAAAGATGGCACGTGGATGGGCTGGTTGTCTGCGGCTTTTGATTGAGGTTATTTTTGTCAATCCATCCTAATTTAGGTCTTAGGAATTTCGGTTGTCCTATTTTTGGAAATTGGGGGACTTTAGGTCCTAATTGTAAAATTTTCCCATTTATGAAAAAAAACCTTCACGTAGTTTATATTTGAAAAAAAAATCTAAGGATAGAAAAAGTGATATTATTTCACTTTTAAGACTATTTGTGATATTTTCCCTATATTCGATCTCTCCATCCCACAAAAGTTTATCAAATATCCTTTTTTAGTCATCCAAAAAAAATCATTTAAAGTAATAAATACGTGTCTAGAGTTATTTATGTTTCATCTACACAAATCTAAACTACATGATTTTTACTTTCTACGTAAAAGTCAAATTTGACCAAATTTTACCTAAAAGATTATAAAAGTCAAATTAATTTAATTGTGAGATGAAGGGAGTATGATTTTTCTTTTTTATTTCATACCTGGAGGTTTTCTCTCTATGTTTTTATCCTCTCAATTGTGAATGTGTGGATGGAAAATCCAGAAACGACTAAGTGTGGAAGCTCTAGCCAAGTCCGAGCACATCTGGCCCGGCCACTCGGTGAGCCTGGTCCTGATGAGCCTGTTGGTGTCAAAAGGCGGGGGCTGACCCACTCAATCGCCTCATTCACGAGGTTGTGCCCCGTTGTGGATGGGCTTTCCCGTGACACAGCGGATCTCAATTACTGATCTCGGCCACGTCTTAGTGTTTAAACCTTGATAGTAGGGTATGTTGTGTTTTTTATCGAACCATCTCTTTGGCCCTGAGGTATGTAACAATATACTCCATCAATATTGTTTTAAGAAGATAGGTGAAATGTGTGGTTTTTATTTAGAATTTCTAAAGGATAAAAAACTCAGAACATCAGGTCATCGATCAACCGATCATGGATTACAGAAAGAAGGTGAGGTGAAAATGTAAAACTATTTTCATGTTAGCATTAGGTGAGACAATTTTGAGAAGACTTGTTAAAAATGAAATATTGAAATTCTATATTCCCTTATTTTTAAAATATTAAAATTTCTTTTACGTAACGTTAGACCCGTTTTTTTCAAATAGGAGTAAATACCGAAAATTGCTCTTAAATTGGTTCATACATACGCAACACTGTGTATAACAACAACAATAACAATAATGAAAATAATTAATGTTGTTGTTGTTATGGTGCTCTTAAATAAAAATTATGCATCCCCCACTCCATAAACTTGTGCAAGAAACATCAATAGATAGATTTGCTTGGCCTTATTTTAAGAGTCTCAAAAAATTGCAATAATTAAATGGATCGTAATGGAGTTATGGAAGTTTTTTTATAAATCAATATTGAACCAAAGTTAGAGATGGATTAAAAAAAAAAAATTGTGAAAATAAGGATGTTTTAATTGAAGTAAAATTTTCTAGATGTTTTGTATGCATTTGATAATTGTTGTCTATGATCGAAATTAGTCCAACTAAAAACATTCTCTATAAATAGAGAATCAAGATAATAAAAATTACGTAATAGTTATATTTGATGAGATTAGAAATATATTTATACCTAAATCCAAATATACAAAAGTACGTTAGCAAATTCAAATCTAATACCTTTGGATTCTAAAACTCTAATTCTCTACTCTCATTTGTTACACCTTCTCCTCTTAAGTCTTAAGTGAGCAATTATTGCACTTAGGTCGTAAACGAATCGAATCGAGTCGAATAGTGCGATTTTGTATTTATATTTATTTAATTTTTTCAAATATGAATCCGAATTTGAATATGAAACGAACATTAATATCGATTTGTATTCGTATTTGTTTAACAATACGAATAGTTAACGAATCATATACGAATATCGAATTGATTTGTTCATAAGTTAAATATTAGTCAAATATCACTTAAGAACAACTTTTCCTACACGTGCTATGACCTAATATATGTGTGTAGAATTTAATTTGTGACATTTCATTTTTATTCAAAAAAATCAACATGTAGGCTAAAATCAGGATTATGAGGTGTTAAATAAGTCGTTAGGACTCATTTGATTGTTTTATACAAGTAGAGGTACTTATATGACACTTTATTGAGTGCATGACCTTATGTGATTATTTCATAATAGTAGAAGATCTTATTTGATCATTTTCTCTGTATGAATTTTGTGAATTCGAATCGTCTTATACGAATTCAAATTCCAAAGGGAGCATAAAATGTGGAGGATGACTTTTAGCATTATCGATGGTAAATGAGAAACATTTCGGTACACACGAAATGAAAAGAGACAAATATCACAAAAAAGAGCGGGTATACATCCAACAAGACTTTTCTTTACGCCATTGACGATTCGACAAAGGTTTGCTCTGAGCGGCGAAGAGACAGAGGGAGGCGCACAGAAAATGGCGACAGCAATGCGGCAATTTCAACCGTCCGCCACCGGCACAAGAACCTTAACTATCACCATAGACGACGCGGCTTCTCAGCCGGTCGATTCCTCGTCGTCCCATCGGCCTTGGAACGAAACCCTAGTTCTCACATTGAAGCCCAAGAAGAAGATGGTTTCATGGAAGGAAGGCACGGTGGACAACGAGTTCCTCAACAGGAAAAGCTCTAAGAAATGCTGCATTTTCCACAAAGACAAGCCCTTCGATGAAGATTACAGCGACGACGAGGATGAAAAGAAGGGTCATTCCAATGATCATCCCCACAATCACGCTCTTGAAGATTGCGGTAGTTGCGAAGGTCATTAATTGAAATTTGGGGCATGGTTTGGATGTAATATAGACAATAAATCGATGGTATCAATTGATCTTATGTAAAATATTACGTAGTAATTGATTTTTTTTGGATTCATTCGTTCCTAACTTTCTTTATTACTTATGTTCGTCAAGTTTATTATCTTGAATCTGAATAGCAGTTGAAGCCGTTTGTCTGGTTAGTTTGGAGATATTTGGTGCCCAAATTTATGTTTTGAAACATACTCCCTCCGTCCCATAAAATAAGTCTCATTTTCCTTTTTGGGACGTTCCAAATAGTTGTTCCCATTTTTCTTTTTGGAAAGTTTTGTGTGGCTAACATTCATTTAACTTTTTCTTACTCAACCACAATCATACATTTCCACTTTATTCTCACTTTCTTAAACTTCGATCCAAATTGAAATGGGACTTATTTTATGAGACGGACAGAGTAATAATCTTGTGTCATTGAAACATATGAATTGTCAATTGTCCATTTGATCACCGTAAAGGTGGTTCACCGGAGTGAATGCGAGAGTTAGAGATCTCAAATTCAATTCTAAGAGTGGCAATATGAGAGTTGTGAGAGTTTTATCATGTGTGACAATTATTCCTTGTACACATGAGGTCTTGACTCCTGAATCACTCACTCTGAAATTGTTTGAAATCATACAGTTATTTACCGTTGTGATCGTTGGCGATCCCACCTTTTGATTGTGATCATATGTATATAGGGTCTGGTTCCAATAAAATGTGATCTTCTTAAAAGAAATGAGAACATCTCCCTTTTGATCATCTGAAGTTCACTACTACACTTAGATGATTTTCGTCATCCATTATTGGTTATCCACTAGATTCTCACCCGTGCGATGCACGGGATAAAGATTAAACAGTAGTTATACCGTATTATTTGTAAACATTATTAGTTAATGGTAAATGAATGCAAAAAGTATATACAAAAAATATAATGAAGGAAACGGTAGTTACCACTTACAAATAATTAATCAGCACTTCCTCCATATCACTTTAGTTATCTCATTTGTTTTTCACGAAGATTAAGATAATTATTGTAGACTTTATAAGAAATAAGAGGTTTTTGGTACTATAACGGTACGGAGGGAGTATGAAGTATGTTTTGAAATAAAAAGGAATAAATAGATATTACAATATGGGAGACTGTGCCGTGAGATTGTGGAGAGAGGAGCGGCAATGGCATGGGGAAACCTTAGCCACTGCCTTCTCTTTTTCTTTTCTTTTCTTCTCTTCTTTCAATCTTCTTTGATTTCAATAACAGAAAAACATTTTCTTAATTAGTGTTTTCAGTTTTATTCATGTGTTTCTTTCCCAACGTTGTTTGGAGGTATTATTTTCGGTAGCGAAATATCGTCTGCCAGATCCATATTCCCTGCCACTTTCGGTCGGGCGTTCTTGTGTGCTAAGAAGAGATTTGCACTGATCTCTTCATCAATCAAAAACATGATTTTCTTCTGCGACGATATTGAGATGGATCCCCCCCTCCTGAACCACCACTGTTCCAGGAAGATGAGATCATTTGGGTTGCTTTCTTTTCAGTGGCTGGTGAAATCGGAACAAATTCTACAGTTGACTCCTTACCAGTGGCTGGAGAAACCGGGATGTTTAAGAGTTCTTTTGATCATGATTGTGATCGTAGCAGGAGCTGTCAATCTGCAGGTAGAGTCTACTTCTTTGCGGGATTAGCGATTCAGCGTTTTCGATTAGAATCGTTCATTTCTATGTCTCATCCCATTGTAGCCTTGAGCTTTATGATTGTAATGTTTCTTGTCATCTTCATTAATACGGAGTAATAATTAAGTTATTTGTTTTCAAAAAAATAGATATTACAATAAGGCTCTCACAACCTACACTTTTCAAAACATTTCATTGTAAAACACATTGATAGTATGGTCTATTTGTTCGTCATCTTCATAAAACCCTTACGATTTGTCAGTCACGATATTGTAACATAAAATTGACCATGCTAAACACTGGCTTTTTAATAAGAGTCGAAATAGTAAAAAGAGCATTTATTTAAACAAGTATAAACAATAAAAATTATAAAAGTGTTAAAGTAAGAAGTACCATTTGTATTGTCGTCGAAAATGTTATATGATCTGTTTTTATGAGCACGGATATTTTCAACATTTTGAATAACGTTTAATGTCAAAAATGTAATTCTTCATAAATAGATTTTCACTTACATTATTTGAATATAATATACTCCCTCTGTATCACAATAAATGTATTACTTTTCTTTTTTATCGTATCAAAATAAGCTCACTTTTTTTAGGAAATAAATCCACTCCAAGTAAGCGAAAAGTCTAATGGAGCACTTATTTTAATATGGATGGAGTACATAATAAAGTACCTAATTTGTTACACATTTTTATTTCAACTCCATTGCGATTAGAAAACCCAACCTTAGTGCCTAACATACACATTAATATCTTATTATCTACCAACCCAAAATCCAATTAACCGTACGTAATACCCCACTCCATATACATATTGTATTAATTATTGGTAGGTTCTATGGTATCCTTAAGGTATCATACATTTATCCACATGGACCAATCAGAATGGTGTAATTTATTTATTTAAATCTAAATTAAAAATGATGTAATGATTTGAACCAATCAAATGAGTAACAGATACAGTACCCTATTTTTTAAATGGGTATCGAAGTTGTCACCTTAATTATTTATTTCTACGCACTACGTATCTACCTCCGTACTTAATACACATATGAAGCCCCACTGACACCGATTCTTCCGTACATAACACCTTCATACAAGGCACCGATGCTCTCTCTCTCTTCATTCACCCTAAATCCGTCTAACGCCAATTTTCCACCATTCTATGTAAAAAGTTATGTCATCATGATCATATGTTTTTCACAAATGTAATTTTATATTAATAAGTATTTAATTTAAAATACACAATACACTTATGAGGATGCAATTAAAATTAGACTGTATCGATCGGATTAATATTATTTATTTCACAGATGAATTTTAGAATGTTAACTACATCCAAAAATAACTTTTTATATAAAGTTCAGGTATATATATTACATATATATTTTTTTTCCTCACACCCCTTCAAAGTTTGGGGTATTTACATTATTTTTCCCTGTTTTAACATCAACCTACATTTATGTATTATTCATATTAAATATATGTACGTATTATTCATATGTTTCTAACTTATAATTTTTATTTATAAATAATGAATGTACGAATTTTGAAAAATATTAAATAAGAGAACACATAAAATGGTTAAAATACTGCTCAAAAACAAAATCAGCCCATTAAAGAGAAAACGTATAACTAACTACAAAAAAACACGGGATTGACAAGGATTTTGACAGAGATTTAGCAGGGATTTTGGCAAGGAAATGCCAAATCCGTGTCAAAAACATTTTGGCACGAGCTATTTGGCACGAAAAATCGGTAACTCCGTGCCAAATTCCGTGTCAATCCCGTAATTTTTTTGTAGTGACTATAAACTCTTTCCATCTCGACATTATCTGATTTATTATCTTTTTCCAAGTTTTTTTAATCTCTTTCCTCCCTCGGTCTCACCTTTTTCACCTCTTGTCCTCTTCCCTTCCAAACTTCTTTTTTGCACACACCTGTCAATCTCCAATTAAGATATTATTGTGGTTAGACCCTAAACCACTTCTAACATTGACAGCGAAGAAAACATGTCTAAACGATGAAAAGTCTTCATCAACATTCAATCTTGCTTCAAACCATTTATCCAGGTTAGTTTTTACTGCGTATTAATTAATTTAAAATATTTTTCTGCGTATTAATTAATTTAAAATATTTATCCATGATATAACTGATCTTAAACAATAAACAGGTTAGTTTTTACTGTGTATTAATTAATTTAAAATATTTTTCTTCTAATTGATTTGCATGCACCATTTATCCAATTAACTTGAGTCCATTTTTATGTATTTTAGAGTGTTTTTTTACTGTTCGAGGCAGCTACAAAAATCAAGACCCTGGAACTGAAAAAGTTAAACTCCGTATTTTGTTTGCAGCGGTATATCTCAATTCTCAAATCTCCTACCTATTTAAAATCTAAAATATGAGATGGTGGCTTTGAGGTCATGTGTACATAACATTATAAGGAGTACATTTTAGAAGCGCAGACAGTTTAGTGAACCATTTTGATTTATTTCATCATAATCTCAAGCCAAAAAATAATGAATATTTGGCTTCATTGCAAATGATGGAAAATATAAGGAGTACTATGTACTTGTTTTTATCCTTCTCTTGTTTGAAATAAAAATACATTGTGGAACATTTGCATTCAAATTTTTATTCTGGGGGCCTCAATAAAAAAGACTCCCTTAAATAAAACACTTCAATTAATAAAGAGTGGTGTGGTGGGATTCTATGGCGTATGACATACACCATAGTTCTCCTCTGGGAATTGTCCTTGTTCAATGACCACACTTCATTGCTCCATCATCATATGTAAACTGTGAAACAAAAACAGAATAAACATATAAATCAATAGTTCAATTTGAAAGCATTTTTGTATATGCTACTACTTAATTGACATAAATTACAATGTCTTGACATTTGCATATACTTTATGTGTGCTCATATCTCTTATATAGTTGTGTTTAATTTATACCACTCATATACTGTAGTAATTTGTGTTCATATTTGAAGACATCTTTTATCTACTGACATTTTATTACCTCTTTCTCTAATGCATGGAGCATCCAACTGAGTACATCTTCTCTGTGTACACTCACGACGATCAACAAATAGATGACCTGTTTTTTATATACAAATTGGCATATTCACCATGCTCTATTGAAGCCACATGGGAACCAATGCTTCGTATTTGTTCCGTAATTGAGAAGCTCCGTGTTTAGGTGATAGTATGTATAATGTTCTTACTACGTGGTGTTGCACCTCTAATACAGTAATTCATTTTGCGCGGATATCTAAGCTAGGTGGGTTTTTAGTAGCCACCCGTTAACTCATACCCAGAAATCTGTACTCCAAGATTTTTAGTAAAGAATTTGTGGTTCCAGTTCATTCCCTCTCCTCTGCGCAAGTCTCAGCCACACATTTTTTACTTTATTATTCTCCGTGCCGGTCAAACTTGGCAAAGTTATTAGGGACGAAGGGAATATAACAATGAATAATGTGTATTGGCCGGCCATTCATTAAAGGCAACCATTGGGCCTCCAGTAAATATTGAGCCACCAAGTCTGAAAAAGCAAAAGATGTACTTTTTTGGACCACATCATTCCTTGGAGCCTAGTTTCTTTAATTAATACCACTTGATCAATGTGCCCTGAAGATCCACATTTCAGCCCATTTGTAAAAACCCGACCCGACCCATATTTGGACAGCACTTTGGGTGGGAAAACTGACTTGTTTTACTCCTCCTTTTGTATAATAGAAGATGGTAGACTTTTGCACACAAAAAGTCCATTTTTATAAATAAGAAAAACTTTGATTATTTACAAAAATGCCACTAGGTTTTTTAATCATTTTAATGCATTTTTAACATATTTAGAGTCGTTAGATATTAGATTCGATACACCGGATTATTCCTACTTTTCATGGGAAGGAGTTTTTTATTTGATCCAATATATATAGGAGCGGGTTCCAGTGAGAATCACTCTAAGAATGAGAACCCTTTTTAAAATGAGAACTTCTAATCTCGATCATGCAATTTACAATCAATGACCAATAATGACAAGGTGGCATTTTTGTAATTATTTAGGTTTAATTACAAAAAAACCATTTGAATTTAGGGTAATTATGAATGTGACCCCATGTGAATCCTAACCAATGATTACCATAAATGAAAGCTAGAGATTAAAAGTTCTTATTTTAAAGAGTTCTCATGAGTTTTTTATGGGTATGCCTATTCCTAAAGGTATGTCCAATGCATTGATTGTATTGATCCATAAGAATGATAGACCTAACTCTTTTGCGGATTTCAGACCCATCTGTTTATCTAATTTTATTAGTAAAGTTTGTACTAAAATCTTGGCAGCCAGACTCAGTACAATCTTGCCAAAGATTATTTTCAGAGAGCAAGCAGGTTTATGCAAAATAGAGACATCTCTGACCAGATCCTGATTGCACAAGAAATGGTACATTGCATTGATAAAAAGGTAAGAGGCTCTAATATGATTATCAAACTGGACATGGCTAAAGCTTTTGATAGTGTCATGGGCTTTTCTGGTAGAGGTTATGGCAAAGTTTGGGTTTAGTAATCACTTTATTAAACTAGTTATTAAGAATTTGGAGGGTACTTTCCTTTCTATCCTGGTAAATGGGACCCCTCAAGGTTTCTTTAAGCCTCAATGAGGAGTCAAGCAAGGTGACCCTCTGTCTCCCTTTCTTTTTATCATTGCTTCTGAGTCATTCTCTAGAGGATTAAACAAACTTATGGAGATTGGAAGAATAAAGCCCTACTATATGGGTGTTCAAGGTTTCCCGGTATCCCATTTAGGATTTGTAGATGATTTATTAATATTCCTCAATGGGGATTCTAGGTCTTGAATGACTTTTAAGCATTTTCTGGATAACTATCAATCTGCCTCTGATCAGTTAATTAACTTTAACAAAAGTTCTATTGCTTGTGGCAAGACTTCACCTGGCAGACTCAATAGCATCAAAGACCTTCTGGAAATGAATCTGGCTTCTCTTCCCATTAAATATTTGGGGGTTAACCTGCACAAAGGTATCAATAGATTTCAGTTTTGTGGGTCTTTAATTAAGCAATTTGAAGACAAACTTCCCCATGGAAGCAAAAGAATCTATCTCAAGGTGGGAGGTTGATTCTCATCAAACATGTCTTTAATACTATGCCTCTCCATACTCTAGCAGTGGACTCTCTACCCAAGAAGGTGATAACGGTTTTAAACAGTAATATGACATCATTTTTGGGGGTTCTTCGAATGGTAAACAGAAATATCACTAGACAAAATGAGAGAATCTTTGTTGTTCTACAGATGAGGGAGGGCTGGGAATTAGGGCCCTTTCAGATATTGAGAAAACCTTTTCAATCAAGCTTTGGTGGAAGTGGAAAACAAAAAATACTTTTTGGACAGATTTCATTATAGGAAGATATAATAAGAGTGATGTTATGATACCTAAAGTGACAAATTCTGTCATCTGGAGGAGGATATGCTCTATTCATGAGACTGCCAGTGAGATGTGTTCAGTTCTCATTTAAATCAGCTTTTGATGAAGTTAAACCTCAATTAAATCCTACTTTGACATTCAAACACATATGGCATTCCCATCAAGAACTCAAAGTTAAGTTGTTACCGTGGAAACTAGTTAAAGGCTTTCTCCCAATTACTGATAAACTTAGCAGGTTCAACCAGATCCTGCAACCTTCCATTTGCGTGATGTGTAGAAATCAGACGGATAGTCTTGAGCATTTGTTCTATCAATGCAAAATTATCAAGCCTATTTGGAGCTACTTTATGGGGATATGCGTAATACCATGTTCAAAAGATGATTCTATATTAAAAAATTGCAACTGCGATTTTGGTCGAATTTAGTGCATTTTTGGCTCATTTTGAGTCATTAGAAGTGGAAATGAATGCACAAGATTAATTTTCACTTTGCATGAGAAGAGTTCCTTGTATTATATATGTATATAGAGAGAGGGGAATTCTCCTGTCCAGCACCTTTCCGTCTGAACGTCGTCCGAACACCGTTGTTTTGATGAAAATTTTTGAGCATGTTCCTCATCAAGTCTAGTTTATCCATACCAAATTTCAGCTCAAAATTCGATCGGGAAGGCAGTCAAATAATTCGTTGAAGTTAACTGCATTTTTCTATGTATAATTTGCCGCAATTAACTTCAACGAATTATTTGACTGCCTTCTCGATCGAATTTTGAGCTGAAATTTGGTATGGATAAACTAGACTTGATGAGGAACCCCAAACGGCGGTGTTCGGACGGCGTTTGGACGGGAAGGTGATGGACAGGTGAATTCCTCTCTCTCTATATATATATAAGGTGTGGTTCCAATGAGAACGATGCTTAACGTGAGAACACTCACGTTTCAATCAATGTGGTGCACAAATGAACTCTTCTGTTGCACATTTTCAATTTGCTCGAATTAAGCCTCAGTTAAATGCGGTTATTTTGGTAAATATTGTGAAAACGTGAAAAAGTGTTATATACAAGCTTCATTGTGCAACACGTTGGGGTAAGTGCGGTGTTCTCACGTTCTCACGTTAAGCATTGTTCTCATTTGATCTTTTATATATATATATATATATATATATATATGTGTGTGTGTGTGTGTGTGTGTGTGTGTGTGTGTGTGTGTGTGTGTGTGTATATAGGGAATGGATCAAATAAAAAATAATCTTAACATGTAAAATACAAAATATTCACTTTTGTAGCGCTAAAGTGCATTGTTCTGTTCAAGTAGTGCATTTTTTCATGTTTGTAGAAAAGTTTGTTTATTAATAAAATTGCCATCACATGTTTTTTAAAAAGTGCATTTTTTACAAACGTGAAAAAGTGCACTATCTGAACAAAAAAGTGCACTGTAGCACTACAAAAGTGAATATTTAGGATTTTACACGTTAAAACTTTTTTCATTTGATCGTTACCTATATATATAGTACCATTCCTGCTGATTTAGTGTGCCTGTGGGCAATAACATGCCAATCTGTGCAGCTTATGAAACCTTTCATTTACTATTGCTACATTGAGCTTAAGAAGTGAAAGTATTTGCAGGAAACCAAATGGTTTATGTTATTAATATACTATGACAATCATCCATGATTCCATGGGGAGGTAAAGAAAGGTGCAGAACTGCAAAAATATACCATAGGTGCAAATACTCCCTGTTAATTTCTCCATGACCACTCTCATGAATGAGCATTTACCACCATGACAATTCGCAAGGATGGTGTAACTTGTGCACAATTAGCATATCTGAAATGAACTCAGATTGCACGGCTTACAACAAACTAGAAATGGAATCAACTATGATAAGTTTGGGTCGACACGCACAAATTCTGATCTGATTCTGGACCAGATGGCTCTGGTCCAAAACTGTGTCCATGTGTAATGGTTAGCAAACCAGACGAGGTAGTCGCCACAATGCATTATGAAATTGTTGCATTACATGATAGTTATTATACATATGGACACCACTTATCCTTTTTCTCAGTTTTTTAGTTGAAAGTTATTTAATCAACTGTTTTAACATCAAAAGAGAATGGTGCCCTAAGCACTCTAAAGTACTGTAGCCATAGAGGAGGATTCATAACTATTACAATAACATGTCTCCTACTGATGATGATGATGATATCGAGTACGGAGCGATACAAGGGAGTTGACATGAGGAATGTAGGACGTAAAGTCGCTGACACTATCCACTTCAGGGTCAAAGCCGCCAATCTCATCTTGCTCATCAGCAATCTCATCTTCGTCATCAGCAATCTCATCTTGCTTATCAGCAGCCCCATTCATCTTCTCGGTGTCAAGAGTGACCTCCTTCATCTCATCACTTTCCAGATCACAAACATGCAACAAGTTTTTCCTCTGTCTGCTGAAGACCATCTCACGGCCCGAAGTGCAAATCGGAACCATTCCCGTAACATCATAGTTCCTGTTTATACTATAACGCTTTATCCAGTAGCCCTCTACGTCACCACCATCCCTCCTCAAAATCCATACCTGGATCAAGTGCATCGTAGCATGAGTGACGAAGCTCAATAACCCACCACCCAGCTCAACTAAACGGTCGTTCTTGGTGCTGATGATTGGCAAAGGTATGATGAGGAACCTTTCGTTATCATATCCCAGAGAGACAATATAAGTGCAGTGAGATCTTCCGGGTAGCCAATACATTGCTCCAGTAGCTGAAACAGGTGGGTGAAGAATGATGTGTGGGTGGACAGCTAGAGGCGGTCCATCTACCGCATGCCATGACCTTGTAGATAGGCTTAGAATCTCACATCTGACGTGGAGGTATTCGTCGCGAAATAAGTGTACCACTTTATACTCACCCATATGTCCCCGACGCATGAACCCAAATGACTCTGGTCTGAAACCGGCCGTTCCCAAGGGATATCGTAAGTGCTTCCTACTGCTTGGGTTTACCACTACTAGTCCTCTTGTCGTTTTCATTTTGGCCAATACTAGTCCATCGCAAGATGCTAAAACTGAGTCTATTCTGGCCAAGTTTTGAACAGGAATTTTGCTACTTTTGCCGCTATGCAATTCCCAGAGTTGGAAAAAGTATACAATACTTTGGGAATGGGGTTGCTGTGGTGCAAAAGGCAAAGATTTGTTGTGGTTCTCGTAATTTGAGCTTAAAGTGAGAAGAACAGTCTCAGAGCGACGAAGGTGAGCTTCAATGAAGTTTGGACTTGTGATCATGTTAAAAAGTGTTTTGCAGGTGCAGCTTACCCTGCACAGTGTATCAGCTGGGAGTAGGAGAAATATTTTGAAAAGAAGGTCAAAGGGAATCCATGTTTTGTGATTTGATGAACCTTCTATCTCTAAACCACAAAGCAGCACCTCTCTTTCCTTTTCATTCATAGATTCAATCTGTTTAGCCTTTTTATCTGGCCTCTTTTCCATTTACACAGTTTCTCCCTCCTATTGCTGTTAACTCCAGAAAGTTACCCAAATAAGAGGTTCTATAAAAGAGAGTTATTTAGTCCATTTGAGACTAACTCCTACAACACGTTCTATATCGTCGCTTGGAAAAATCAGGCTTTTATACTTCCATGTTTTCCTACATAAATCACAACCACACAATTATCATTTTCTTAAATGGTTTGTCCAAGTCAAACAAAAAACATTAAAACTGGGTGTAAGAGTATGAGTACTGTAAATAAATGCACCAAAGAAAGCCGTTTCTCCCTTTATGTTATGACATGATACCCTATATGTCTCCCTATAGGGGTCTCCTTTAAAAAATGGTAATAGATTTGCTATATACAGGGCAATAATGATACAAACAAGAAATGATATTTTTTCTAATTTCGGCCAATCCCTTCCCTTACGGAAAAGCAAGCAACATTGTCCGTACAAACCCACCATCATCATATTCTCAGGGGCCAGTTTTTTCTGAGACAAACATGCCCAAACTCTATAAGTATATACACTAGAACATTAAACACACATATAACATACAAATATACGACCAAAGCTTAACTAACACACAAATATGGCGATCATACAATCTTGAATTCTTGATTGTCTTTCCCCAGAAAACATGGCATCAAATTTGGAGAAAATTTCAAGAAAACGCTCAGAAAAGCTTAAGATCGAGAAGAAGATGAAATACCTGATGAGAACCCAATTTCGTCTTCTCTGAGGAGCAGCGGACATCACAGGGTTAAGGTTGGGAAATAGGAAGGTTCTGTTTAACCTTCTCACACTGGCGGTTGCTCATTGGCTGCTCTATTTGTTTTTCTTTCTTCTTTTATTAAACCTAAAATGGCAGCCTGGCTTTTTCGCTGAGTTGGAAAAGTAGTAAGAATAGAAAATACTCATTAATTAAGCTCCATCGAGGCCCGGCCGGAACTGATCGGAGACTCATCTCGCCGTATGACTTCAATTTCATCTCATATGATCCTACTTCAATATTGAAGTTTTTACCTCATTTTTAATATTTATTGCATTTGGAGGAACAAATCATAGGTCATGCATGTTGCAATTTTCTTTAATCTTGTTTTCATGAACAAAGTTGACTGGTTGAGGCTATATGTGTATAACTCCTTTTTGGGGTTTCATGGAAATAGCAAAATCAAATCACGTAAAAATGGAGTTTCGAGTTTGTTTATGCTAAAAATAAACTAATCTAAGAATAAAAATGAAATGAGAATCGAACAAATATGAATTGACAATGAATTAATCAAGAATAAAGAAATGATGGTAATTCAATAATATGAAGTAGTTCGAATAGTACGAATGTGTGTGTGAGTACAGAATGATCGTGTGTTACATTGATCTCTATCTAATATATGTATTAGATACGGAGTAATTTTCTTCTTCCCCAAGCCATGCTACCAACTCTTGTTGGACTGACCCCTAGCTTTGTTGACTTAATAACCTGCTAATTGATGCACGAGTACTATGATTTGGGTTGATCTGTCTAATTAAACAATTTATTTAGGAAATTTTTCACAAGTAGACTAAAAGTGAAAGCAATATCACTTCTTTTCACTTGTGAAAAATTCTTTCAAAAATAGACTACTCCATACTTTGTTTTCAAAAATAGACTATACGGAGTATTAACACGGAGGCAAGTACTATTTTTTGCTAATGCAAGTACACTTGGGACTAATGAGATGCTATCTCTTAGGGATAAATGATTGCAAATTCACCAATCACTCAACATTTGTTCTAGATAGAAAAAATGTAAAATTCATTTAAAAAAACTCAAGAGATCATAATAATTGAAAAAATAATAAAAGTTTTAAAAAGTAAATATTTGCTTAAAAAATTAGACAAGCATTATAAAAGTTGAAACCTTGTAAATTAGATTTTAAAAACTCTAAAAATAAATCAGGAAAATGTAAAACAAGCTAGTAAATTTGAAATACAAATCTCGAAGTAAAAATGAATACGTTTAAAATAGTTTAAAATGTAGGAAAGTTGTAAAGAAAAAACTTAATATAAAATTCAATAATTATAAAATATCAAAACTAGTTATAAATTTTGTGAGGGTGTTTTTTTAACATTAGAATATATACAATCTAAGAAAGAATCCAAAAATGTCAAAATAATATATATAATTTGAAAACAACCAAAGAGTTCAAATTATACTTTACCAATAAAAAGAAATAGAAAATAAGATATTTAAATTTTATAAAATGAGGGGGAAAATATAATAAAACCCGATTAAAATATAAAAAACTGGAATGAAATTTAAAGATATAAAATGTTAAAACTAAGTAAAAAATGGAAAAAATAAATATGTATATTTTGTAATTTAATATTTTCCTTTTTAAATAGCTACGGAACTCAATTATCGGTATTATAATTTCATTGTTACTTTTTATTGCATATTGTTTCTTTGTGTTTATTGTTGTTGATTACTTTAAATCTTTTGTTTCTGATTGTTTATTCTTGTTTCTTATTGTTATTGATTTTCATAAATAAAATTTAATATATTCAAGGTGCTTGTGGCATCGACAAACACACATATTTATAGAATTATGGTAGACCAAAAACAAAACTAAAAATTGAAATATACGTAAACATGAAAAAACAAAAACAAAAACTAAAAGTTCAAAATATTAAACAAAAAGCAACATGATATTACAAAAAGCAACACATGAGATGCAACAAAAAGCTACACGATGAAACAAAAAGAAAGAAAAATCAAAATAAAAGTAACATATTATGGTATCCGATGAATAAATATTTAGATTTATTCCCTACATTAATACAAGAATTTTAATTATAATATAACAATGTTAAAAAAGATATAAATAAACTTGTTTTTGGTACATTTACAAATGAACTGAAAAAGGAAGCAAGTAATAGCAATGCGGCTGTTTAATCTTTTTGTACTCAAACTGCTTTAATATTAGTAGAACTTCACTTCCTGAAACCTGCACAATATCACATAAGTCTACATCATATTACTAGTAATGAACAATCAATAAATCAAACAAAACATAAGGTAGTGATTGAGATTATATGAATGATACATGTGACTAAAATGTGTATTTGCGTCTTGATAATTTCCAATTTCAATTAGAAGGCTGCATTTTGCAGATTGCAAGATAGTGTAAATATTTTTCTCGACAACCTAAGAAGAATCATGAGGCATAAAGTAGACAAACTTGAAACAGAAAAATTAAATTTGCTCTGACCTGCAAATTGATGAAACACCAAATATTAACTGCTTCCCCAAATTAA
The DNA here is from genome assembly GCA_945859875.1 of Cuscuta europaea. Lineage (NCBI taxonomy): Eukaryota > Viridiplantae > Streptophyta > Magnoliopsida > Solanales > Convolvulaceae > Cuscuta > Cuscuta europaea. Next base: position 5,370,013 of record CAMAPE010000052.1, on the reverse strand, counting down.
ATTTCACATACTAGAAAGAAAGGATACATATCATTGCACATAATCCTTAGAATGCCTCCTCCTCAATTTTTTTTTTTTTTTTTTTCATTTACCCCAGTGCCACAAAGGCTCCCACCTACGGTGGGGTAAGGGGGGGTCGGATGTACGCGGTCTTACCCCTGTACTAAAGCACAGAGAGACTGTTTCCGGATGACCCATAGTGAAAATCCCATCCAAAATTGCATGGACTGACTGCTGCTTCATAACAAAGAAGCGCAGACAATTTAGTGAGCCATTTTGCTTTATTCCATCACAATCTCAAGCCAAAAAATAATGAATCTTTGGCTCCATTGCAAATGATGGAAATATGCCTCCTCCTCAATATTGAAACTTATTACTCTGATTCATGCTAACCTTAATATGAAATTAATATTACATTACTTTAGTTCAACAAAAAAATCTAAAAGAAAAATAAGAAGCTCTTAGATTCTTATTCACTGCCAAAGCTCAAAAGCAAACAAAAATTAAGGCCAAACCCAAAAACTAATGATGAATTGAAAGCTTGAAACAGAAAAATTAAAAACTTAACAAAAAAAGGTGAAACTAGAACAAAATGTACCTGAATTGAAGTCTCTACAGTCGAATAATTAAGTAAGAAGAAAACAACATAGTAGAAAGCAATTGGCCAGCAGTGGCACACAACGGGCCATAGGAGGTGTCTCGCCGGTGGAGGACTAGGTAGGCAACGACAATGGACGGTTGACAAGGGCCAATTGAAGATTAAGCCAAACGATGGTGAAGAAGAACAAAATAGATATTTGTAACCCTTGCATATGTTCCACAATCGAATTGCGGATTGGAGATAAGACAGGTAGAGAAAGCGGTTGTGTCGTGGTAGAGGTGAAGTTGCTAGAGAGGCTGTTGAGGAATTAGGAGATTGATAGGAAGATGTGGAAGAAGGGATGAAGCTTTAGGGAAGATGAAGGCCGATGCGGAGTCGGTGTCGATTAGGCTAAGCGTTTAGTCTCTTTTTGAAATAACAAGTACAAAGTGAAAAAATTGAAGTTAACTACGAAAAGTATTATGTTGGTGGACATAAATGATATGTTAAGTATAATTGTGCACCATGCGGATAATTTGCACATTTATTTATCAGCCAACTTGCAAGGAGAATCTTCGGGCCCAACAGTGTCCAATTTCAAATTAAAAATGATTTGTGAATTCAGAATTTCAATTTTGGATGCATTAAAAAATTGTTAGCTAGTTATTAATTATTAATATCTTATGCATAACAAAACACATAGTAATAATAATACGGTAGCAATTATCATAAGAGTTCTGTTCTATAATTTAACTAATGTACTGCTTTACTAAAAGTCTAAAAGTAAAGTAATTATAACTTGGTAATCACTACGGCCAATTTGTTAGCACTAAAATTGATTGAACTTTGTCTGAAGTGACTACTAAATTCACTGAATTATGGAAAATCATATGTAAAATATATCATATGTAAAATATATTTCATTAATAAATTTCAAAAAGAAAAGAAAATAGCTTAAATCGGCTTCAACAACTTCACTCAATTCAAGTAGAAAAGTAATTTCAGTCTGACTTACTGTGATTCGTACACAATTTAGTGTGCGAAACTAAAAACTATGTGTTGATAAAAAGTTGACTGATAAACTGAAAATAAGGGTTATCTAACGGACTCTTAAAATAATTAATATTGTCATTTGTGTAATTATATAAGTGGGCATATTTTTCAACCATTTCTATTTTAATCATGCGTGTCGTTATTTGTAATAATAATAATAATCTGTAATAAATCGTTTGTATCTTAATCATTTATATTCTCTCATTTATTTGGAGGAGTAGTTTTCCATCATTTGCAATGGAGTCAAAAACTCATTATTTTTTGGATTGGGAATATGATGAAATAAAGCAAATGGGCTCACTGAACTATTTGTGTTTCTTTCTTATGAAGCAACAGTCAGTCTATTCAAGTTTTAACGCGATTTTCACTATGGATCATCCGGAAACAGTCTCTTTGTGCTATACAAGGGTATGACTACGTACATCTGACCCCCTATCCACCTGCATCTGACCCCCTACCCACCGTAGGTGGGAACCTTTGCGGCACTAGGGGCACTGGTAATGATAATGATGATTTATTTGGAGGAGCATATTAGTTGCACAATAGGTTGTGTTGGAAAATACCAAATATAGGGTTGGCAATGGGGTGAAGGTGCACGTGTGGCTGGATCCCGGGGAAAGAGTCGGGTCAAGTCTAGTCCGATAAATCTACTTGGCATACAAGATATGAATGTGACAGCACTTCGTTCTGAAGATGACAGAAGTTGTGACAGTGAACGGATAAATGTTTTATATTTGAGGCCAAAACTATTTTAAGTACCTCAATTAGTATTTATGAAGGGAGGATGTGTGGGGAACAAAATGGACACTTTTCTGTAAAAAGTTGTTTTAAATTGCTTTAGGAACATCTGGAAATGTGGACATGGACAGGGTGGACTAGTATGTGGGAATCTCAACATAGAACCCATAATACAATTCTTTTTTTAATAAATAATGGCGGGATGTCTCTTGACTCCAGTTAAATGTGTAGTATGCCTTAGCACAAAGCATCAAGGCATGAGTAAGTATCCTCGTCCTCGAGGATATGCCTGCATATTTTACAAGTAGGTGATATGTCCAAGTGAGGAAGTTGGGGTTTTTTGAAGACTGGATCCGGAAGTGCATAAATAATCCAAATAAGGAAGGAAAATGCACACTGCAGATGCTTCTTTGGGTCCTATGGAAGTCAGGTTGAAGGTTGGCGGAGGGCAAAAGTAGTAAGGGCAGCAGCGGCAAGAGACAAAAAGGGCAGGGCACTCACTCACTGCCGTTGAATATGTTGTTTTCATCCTATAGAAATTTCCTTGCATTAACTCAAGAGACAAAAAACATTACATTGAGCTATGGATAACTCTTAATAGAAAATTTAATTACATGCAGAGATCTCCAATTGTAGAGGTGCGAAAAGTTCACTACAGAATGGGTAAAGCAAACCTATATATATGAGATATAATCAAAGCACTGAACAGCTGCATACACTAATTTCTGAAGGACCCTTTCAACTACTTGCTCTCACGAAAATCTGCATCAATAACTTCTCCATCTCCATCAGTTTTACCTGAAGAACCTGGTTTTGAGGTTTTATCATCAGGCGTAGGCATAGCTCCTGAACCTGGCTGGTTATAAAGAGACTGCCCAAGTTGCATAGCTTCTTGGTTAAGTGCCGCCATGGCATCCTTTATGGTCTGGGTTGATCCGCTGGAAATGGCATCCTTTAGCTCTTTCAGCTTAGACTCCACTTTGTCTTTCACGTCCGTAGGGACCTTGTCTCCCAACTCCTTGAATTGCTTTTCGGTTTGGTAGACGAGAGATTCTGCCTGGTTCTTCGTGTCAATTGCATCCCTCCTCTCCTTATCCTCTTTCGCAAACCTATCTGCTTCCTTTACCATTCTATCTACCTGATGACAGTTTTTGTTCAAGGAAACTTGAGTTGATCATTGTTAAGAGAAAATAAAAAGAAACTTGATGTTTGAACAGAAACTTAAATAAGTCAATAAACTACTCATCTTGGGATAAGCAAAATAAGCCACTAGACTTATTTGATGCGCACCTCATCTTTGGGCAGGGTGCTGGCTCCAGTAATGGTGATGTCCTGCTTCTTTCCAGTTCCTTTATCTACAGCAGTGACCGAGAGGATGCCATTAGCATCAATGTCAAACTTCACTTCAATCTGCGGAACACCACGCGGAGCTGGTGGAATTCCATCAAGGCGGAAACTACCCAAGGATTTGTTGTCTTTGACGAATTCTCTTTCCCCTTGGAGAACATTGATTTCAACACTGGTTTGGCCATCCGCTGCAGTTGAGAAAACCTCAGACTTGGATGTAGGTAGAGTTGTGTTTCTTGGTATGATTTTTGTCATGACACCACCGAGGGTCTCCAGTCCCAGGGATAATGGAGTCACATCCAACAGCACAATATTGCTTACATCTCCCGCCAAAACACCTGCCTGAACTTTATAAGGAGATGGAGCAGCAAAAGAAAAAGTTATTTAACCCTTCAAACACAGCATAAAAGTAAAATTGAAGCGAGAAGGGATCAGAAAATGGAGGGAAATGTCAACCTGTACTGCAGCTCCGAGAGCAACAACTTCATCAGGATTCACGGTAACATTAGGTTCTTTACCAGTCAATTTCCGAACAAGGTCTTGTACAGCAGGAATTCGGGTAGAACCACCAACAAGAATGACTTCGTCAATGTCATTGAAGGATAGCTTTGCATCTCTCAAAGAAGTTTCAACAGGTGTTTTCAATCTAAAAATAAAACCCTGAGCTTGGTCATTTATGGAGAGAACGCACATGACAGCTAAAAACAGTTCAAAAAGGACTAAAATAAGGAATAAAACCCTGAGCTTGGCAATTTAGGACTAAAATTGCCCTATATAGGAGTAAATGAGGTTTGAAATTCCAAACTAGGACTACTATGTTTCTCTCCGAAATAGGAGTTGTTACTGCCATGTATAAAAAATATTGTCATGATTGAAAAATATTGTCATTAATTATAATAAATATTGTCATGTTAAATGCACTGCACTGCAACTATTTGTCAATCACGCCTATAAGATGGCGGTAAATACTACCATGTTAGTCCTATTTCAGGAATAAAAACATAGTAGTTCTATTTTGGAATTCCAAACTCCATTTACTCCCATTTTGAGAAATCTCTCTTCAAAAAATTGCTTTTCATTTGAATTGACTCATGTTGAATAGAAATTACCAACTACCTGTCAAGTAAATCTGAACACAATTCTTCAAACTTGGCCCGTGTAAGCGTGGTATCAATATGCTTTGGACCATCAGTAGTGGCAGTTATGAATGGCAAACTGTAACAGAAACACAGCAGAATAATAATTACTCCGTAGTAAATTGCTACTTGTATTGATATGACTTTGAACTTGCAGATTGAAATTTCTAGAGCATATTAGATGCTTCTATAGAAGAATAATGGAACCAAACGCAGTAACAGTAGGAGATTTAAACCTTAAACCAAATGACTGAACTTAAGCAATATTACTAGAAAATCTAAAGTTTAAACTAGATGGGAGTAGAAAAGCACAATACTTTTAAAACTATGGCAACCGTGCAATTATTTTTATACTTTAAGACACTTTTTGAACTCGCAAAGAGTAAATAAATTCCATTCTCGTTGATGTGTATGTTACTTGAGAGGAGGAGGTGACCATAAACATACCAATGAGTGATAAGATACACTACGTCTTTACCTGATATTGGTTTGTGTCAATGAAGACAACTCTATCTTTGCCTTCTCTGCAGTTTCAGTGAGGCGCTGCAGTGCTTGTTTGTCTTTTAAAAGATCTATTCCTTCTTGTTTCCTGAAATCCTTGGCTAGCCAATCTACAATCCTCTGTTTTGGCAATCCAGGAGTATTCACACACTCGGTGAACCAACACCAAAAACATGCACATAAAAGACAGACCCAATGTTTATACAAGTCTTGTTACCTTGTCAAAATCATCCCCTCCTAAATGTGTGTCACCCGACGTGGAAAGAACCTCAAATACTCCATCACCAACCTCCAGAACTGCAGTCATAAGTTGAATTGCTCCAGCAGAAGTTAAATAAATGAAATTTTTTTTGGTGTCACATGCTAGGCTGTGCTCTAAAATCTAAAGAGTAACTGAGTGATTTAATGAAGTGATCTTTGAAGTGTAAATAGTTACCTAAGGTCTTATATTTAGAGGATATATCGGTTTGTAATTTTATAGTTAGAGGTTGCTGGACAACTTGTTCAAGAAATACACACTGAGACTAAGTTTATACCTGACACGTCAAAGGTACCACCACCTAGATCAAAAACTAGAATAGTTTCATTATTTTTCCTTTCAAATCCATAAGCTAATGAAGCAGCAGTAGGTTCATTGATGATGCGCAGCACTTCTATCCCAGCAATACGACCGGCATCTTTTGTTGCAGTTCTCTGGGAATCATTAAAGTACGCTGGCACTGTAATGACAGCTTTAGTGACCTTATCATTTAAAAACTTTGAAGCATCATCAACAAGTTTCCTCAAAACCTGGAACCAACACAATTGCAAGCCTTTTAGAGGAGATCATGGTGAGGAGCAGATAGGACATTATTCTACAATTTTCTTGTAGAGCTCCACACATCAAGATATTTGTTTGGGAAATTGACTTTTTTGTAACAGTTTCATTTTAATCGCTTAAATAGAATGTCAATTTTAATTATATTCTGATTTGAAATCTGCTACTTTGAAGAGATTTTTATTATTGAAAAGGTACCTATTGAAAATTGAATGACTTTAAGAATCAATTTGGGAAGGAAGTATATATTGTTCCATAATGCAACAAATCAGACTCATATCCAAGGTGATAAAGTGTGTGATCAAATCGTATAAAGATCACTTACTGCCGTTCACTAAGCTCAGACTCAGCTATAAATCAGACTAGAAGTAGGCATTACCTGCGCAGAGATTTCCTCGGGGGAGAATTGCTTTCCAATGGCCGGGCACTCAAGCTTGACGTTCCCATTCTCATCTTTCGCCACTCTGTACGACACCTGCTTTGACTCCTCATCGACCTCGGACATCTTCCTACCGACGAACCTCTTTACTGAAAAGAAGGTGTTCTCGGGGTTCACCACAGCCTGACGTTTGGCAATCTGACCGACGAGGCGATCACCGTTTTTCGTATACGCCACAACTGAAGGCGTTGTCCGTTGCCCTTCCGCGTTCGTCACGATTGTCGGCTTTCCTCCCTCCATCGCCGCCACAGCAGAGTTCGTCGTCCCCAAGTCTATGCCTACCACCTTTTCGCTCACCACCCTCAGGGGCCTGCACCTAGACCTCACCGCCCTTTGACTGTTACATCTCTTCGGTGACACGAAGGCAATTCTCTGACCGAAGAGCGAAGTCTTGGTGCCGTTAAATCTGTGATGCGAAAACGGGAGCTGCACATGAGTAGCAGCTGAAGTCGCCATTACTACTAGTTCGAATGCCACAGAATGTCCTCTGAAATTTCAGTTGATCGGAAGAGGAAGAATTTGAATTGTTGGTTTATAGAGGATAAAATATGGATAGACGGAGAGTTCTGGAAGGGTGTAGAGACGCAAATAATTTCTCTATGGCGAGAATTCGTACGCAAATGAACATCAGTGATGAGGACCGGCAACATGGTGACGGGTGAATGGATTGAATACAGAGAGTGGGCCCTAGTTTGGATTTTCGTTCCCACGAGAAGGTTTGAGCAAGGCGTAGAAGCTTCTAGTAGAATTAGTAGAAACTAAATAGTGATGTTTTAATTAGTGTGTAATTTGGGGTTTTGATCTCAATATTCCTACCTCCGTCCCGCTATGATTGTCCCGTTTTACCTTATCGGTCCGTCCCACTAAGATTGTCTCATACCAAATTTGGCAAAGTTGTGTGGCTCTATATCATTATCACTTTATTCTTACTTTATCAATTCAATATCAATCACATAAACCATTTTTTATTGATTTGCGTGTCATTCTCTCTTGTTCCATTGTTAGCGAGACAAAGGGAGTACTAAGTAGTGGATCATAGATAAAAAGTGATCTTATCTTTTATTTTTCAAAAATGTGACTCCAAGTGTTAAATTTACTAAATACATCAGACTCCAGTGACATTGTATACAATGACATCCCGTTACAGTGATATCCAGTGACAGTGACATTTGCAGCAGTGACCAGGTGATCACCGTCGCTGGTAAGTGGTCACCGTCGGAAAATTGTCATCGCCGACTATAGTGACACAGTGACCCCACCACAGTGACACTGCTCCAGTGACACAACTACAATGAGTTTATTATCAATTATAGTTACAAAACACAATTTTCAAAAAAAAAAACATTTGCCACTCACACCACCGCCTACATCTATATCCCTACCCAGCCCAGTTCAAGCCCCTCCCCTTCCCCAACCCAACCGATCCTTCCACTGTGAAGCTACTGCCCCAAAACCCATGCGACCATGCCCCGCCGTCACTACCCACGGGCCACGGCCCCCTGTCCTGCCCTTGTCCAACCAGACCCTAGACTCACCTCTGCCGGCCGCAGCGACCCCAATCATAGTCGTCGCCGATCTAACAGAAATGGAGAAGAGTAAGAATAAGAGCGGCAGGTTGCGCCTTGAAGGCAGGCGGAGGTGACGACATGCAGAGATGACGTCTGATGCGCTTAAGTAGGAGGCGACAGCTCCCCTGATTGCAGATGAGGCGGGGAAGTTCCTGGAGATGTGAGGTTGAGGCTCGCATATGCAAGGATTGAGATCGACCGCAGATGATGTGAGGATGGAGCATACAGAAATCGATTGCAAGTGTTGTGCGGATGGAGCGGAGGAAATCGATCACATATGCTGCAAGGGTTTAATTACTCAGGGGCATTCTGGCACTTCAATATTATTTAATCACTTTTTTGTCCACATGAATTTCTAGTCATATTTTTGTCTAATGAAAGCTGAGATGTAGTATTTATGTCATTCTTTCTTGTAATTTTTTTGTCTATTTTGATCTGATTTAGACTATTAATATATGGTGTGATCTTATTTGAATTGATCCGATTTGATGGATGATTTTTATGTAATTCACAATTGTCTAATCTCTTCATGTCTCGTATGATCTGATTTAGTATGATATGAAGTTTTGAGAGGCTTTAGAGCACTAATATACGGATTACAGAGTAATTAATTTGATTATTTATTTTGTTATATTTGATTATTAGTAACATCTTTTTTTGCAACAGATTATTAGTAACATCTTTAAAAATCAACTTTCATTGATATTTTTTGTACCTAAATCTCAATAACATGGATGATCCGATTATTTTTTGTTCAAATGATATCTATGGACTGATTTAAGATTTTTCGATGGATTGCATTGTGATTTATTGGATTTGTTATCACAATAACATGTAGGGATGGACTGAGATGGGCCAGGCCGATCTGGGACCCAACCCAGTACTGTGCAAGCTCAACCCTGCCCAACCGGGTGGCACCGGGACTGGGGTCCGAACCAGGCATAAATGGGGGAGCCTACGGGCCTTGCAAAATGTGAAACGGTCCGGCCGGTTCAGGCCCAAATTAATATTTTTTTTAACATTTTGCCATTCATTGGCTACTAGGCTGGAGGGGCTGGGTGGTTTAGGGGGATGGGGGTAGGACTAAATTCGAAAAGACAAATTAAAAAAAAAAAGACCCAGCCCGACCCCGGCAAAAACTTGGGCCGGTACCGGGCCCGCACCTCAAATTTTAGTCCCGCCCAATCCCAGCGGGGGCCCGACCCGGCAGCGGTATACCCCTAGTACAATGTGATGCACTTGTGTAAGTTACGAGAATTGAGAAAAGTCAACCAATATAATCCATTCGCTACAAAAATCAACCAAAGTCAATGAAATAGCGATTAGTGCTGCTTGTGTTTGTTTTGGAAGTGGTCGGATCAAAGGGGCCTAGGATTAATCCAACAAAACTATAAATCCTACAGTTGAAAAACGATTTTGAACTCCATAGCCATTAACCACGAAACCAGCAATTTATTTCTTCTCTTCCGCAACAGAAAAGAACAGGAAGACGTAATTATCCTCCACAACAAACAAACAACAACAACATCCAAGCCTTAGTCCCAAAAAATAAGACGTAATTATCCTCCAACTCCAGTTTTTGCATTGTCATTCCATACTCACCAAAAAGGGTGATTTGCAATCAATCAATTCCATAAATGTACAATAACAAGAGGTCAAGAGTGATTCTCTTCCGCAACATAAATTTTTGCATTGACTTCAATTTCTTCTCTTCCGCAACAGAAAAGAACAGGAAGACGTAATTATCCTCCAACTCCAGTTTTTGTCACTTTTAGTCCTCTGACTATTATGTCACCGACGCTTTTAGTACTCGATTTTGAGTTTTTCCACTTTTAGTCCTTCGACTATTGTGCGACAGACACTTTTTGTACCCGTCTTTGAAAATTTCCACATTTAGTCCTTTGACTTTCATAAAAGTGACACTTTTGGTCCTTCAACTATTATAATAGTGACATTTTTAGTACTCCACATATTGTATGAAATTTATAATCGAAGGACTAAGAGTGTCAATTTTATAATACTCAGGGGGCTAAATGTGGAAAATATTGAAGTCAAGGACTAAAAGTCTCTCTCGCACAATAGTTGAGGACTGAAAATGGAAAAATTGAAAGTCGAATACCAAAAGTGTCACTGACCCAATAGTCGAGGGACTGAAAATGGAAAAAACTCATCAGTAAAAGTACCCGAGGACTTGACCACCAACATTTTGTCGAATTGCTTCCTCATGATCCAAAACTCCATTTGGTGTTGTTATCACAACATAGCCCCACTGCATGGCAGGAACATGTTAGCCTTCAAAACAAAAATGGTGAAATGTGTAAAAGAACAGGCAACATCAACATGGCAACATTAATGGGACTGGTACTCTTTATGAATTATGATATATGATAGCTTTGCTTTGAGCTATGAGACATGAAGTACATAAAAAACATTAATAGCTATCAAGTTGTTAGTCAATTATGCATACAAATTGTTCAGTACCTATAGTGCATTGAGACCACTCCTTAACCTGAATACCCAACCCCATGCATAAGGCCCGACCAGATGATCATGACATTCACCCAGGGTTGTCACGGCGTCGACTAGGCGTCGCCTAGGCGCCGACTAGGCGTCGCGGCGATGAAGAGGCATCGACTTGGGAGATCGACTCGCCAGAAGATGACCAGTCGCGTATGTCGTCGCCAAGGCGTCGTCTTGGCGTGAACTTTGCGACTTGTGGCCGCCTATTTCAGCCCAGTCGAAAGTCGTCCGCAGGCCCAAAAGGGTTTAATTTTTTTTAGGAAACACATTTAATTAAGGTTTTAACTTAAGGCGGTGGCCTTCTAGTTAAATACATAGTCCGAAGCCATCGATTAACTCACAGAAGGTTGAAGCAGTCGCCGACTCGCCGGTCAAGCCATAGCCACCTCCCTGTCCGTCGTTGAAGGTTGAAGCGTACGACCAGTCGACCACCAGGCACCAGTCCAGTTGAGTAATGATTTCTTAGTTGACTAACTTAGTTGACGGCACTTGACGCTCCTCTATTACTTTACGGCTCCCAGCAAGTATATATTAGTAATTTAGTATATTACGTAGTAATATATATAAATTATAAATATAACTGTTCTAATATAGTAATATAACTAGTATACATGTCATCTTTTCATCTAGCCCGCTTGGAAGTTGGAAACAAAAATAAAATTTTAGAACCGCAAATTGACTCCCTCATTCTTTGTAATAAAAACTGCAATTTGATTGTGAATTTGTGGTTCTTTATTCTATAAAACAATAATTTATTTTTATTTTTAATAACTGCAATTCGTATATTAGTTTAATAATAAACTCTTAAAGCATTAATTTATTATATGTATATATGTAATATACAATTATACATATAATAGATATAACTGCAATTTAATAACTGCAATTCGTATATTAGTTTAATAATAAACTATGAAATATTTAAACCATTAATTAATTATATGTTATAAAATAATAAACTATTAAAGTATTACAAAAAATATTATATATATAATTAGTTAATTACGTATACAACTATACACATAGTTCAACCTTTTGTTTGTATTAGTTTTTATTTGTTAGTTGGATAGTTAATTTTTCATTATTTTATTTTAAACCTTTTTTTATACACAATAGTTATGGCGGACAATGAAGGTGACACCGTGTATGATCCAGCTAAAGATCCGCTTAGAAGAGCAAAATCTAATGATCCAGGATGGAATCATGGATTTTGGCTTGAACAACAAAGACATAGTCCAATGTAGGCATTGTAATAAGCAAATGTCTTCTGGCATAAAGAGATTAAAACAACATCTAGCTGGCGGGTATGGAGATGTTGCTAAATGTCCTCATACGACAACAGAACTTATGACGGAGATGCGAGCATATTTAATGAGGAAATCCAGGAGTAAACCGATCCAGATTGAAGATGACGGCGATGAGGATGATGCTGAAGTACCTTTCACTCAAATAGATACTTCAACTTCTCAACCGAGTTCTGGGACAGCAACCAAGAGGAAAAATGCTGCTTCACAATTCTTTAATGTCCCACCAAAAATGCCCAAACAAAACAAATCAATTGCCTCCATCATTCGCAAAACTCCTGAGGAGGTTGTTGATGAAAGACATACGAAAGGCCCCACCCAAACTACACTAGAACAATGCACAAAAAGCAAGGAGGAGAAAGAGAGGGTCTTCATGCACATTGCTGATTTTTTTTATGAAAATGGCATTCCTTTTAATGCAGCAAACTCCAGGAGTTATGAGATCATGGTGGAGTCAGTTGGGCAGTTTGGACCAGGACTTAAACCTCCTAGCTATCATGAGTTGCGTGTACCACTTCTTGAAAAAGCAAAGAAAAATACAGAAAAGCTCAGAGAAAAACATGAACTTGCTTGGAAGGAATACAAGTGCACACTCATGTCTGATGGATGGTCTGATCGAAGGAATCGACACTTGATTAATTTCCTTGTCAATAGTCCAGAAGGTACTTTTTTCCTAGACTCGGTTGATGCATCAGGTGAATCTCAAGATGCAACATTGCTAGCAGGTTTGCTTGAGAAAAAAATTGAAGAAGTTGGAAAAGACAATGTAGTGCAAGTGGTGACAGACAACGGCTCTAACTATAAGGCTGCGGGAAAGCTTCTAGAGCACAAGATATCCACGCTTTATTGGACTCCATGTGCTGCACATTGTTTGGATTTGATGTTGGAGGATATCGGTAAATTAGCCGATTTCAAACCCTATATTGAAAAAGCAAGACGTGTGACCACTTTCATTTATCGGCATACAAGAATCCTCCATTCAATGAGACAAAAGACGGGTGGGAAGGATCTTGTAAGACCTGGAGTTACTCGATTTGCAACAACGTTTCTCACTTTGCAATCTCTATATAAACACAGAGAAGCATTGAGAAATCAATTTAGCGGTCTGGATTGGAGTAGATCTAAATTGGCTGCCACAGAAGCAGGAAAGAAGGTTAGTGAGATTGTGTTGGCTGTTAGATACTGGAGTGCAGTGGAAGATTGCATACGAGCTTCACAGCCACTTTTAATTGTCTTGAGGATAGTTGATGCTGATGAGAAACCGGCTATGCCAGAGCTTTCACTAGCCATGGATTGTGCCAAGAAAAAAATTTGCGAGTCATTTGAAAATAAGACTAGACTTTTGAGAAGCCTAGTTCGGATCATTGAGACACGATGGGAAGTCCAGATGGAGGTCAAATTATACGGGGCAGCTTTGTTTTTAAATCCGTCTAAATATTTTGATCTCAAACTAACCGATCCCACATCAGCATCAAAGCAACGATCAATGTTTAACGATGTGCTTGAAAAGATGGTCACCGATGAAACATTGCAGGCCAAGATAAGTGATCAAGCGACAGATTATGACAAATTGAGAGGCAGTTTTGCAAAGCAGCTCGCGATTAGGCAACAAAAATCTAAGAGTCCTCGTAAGTGATACTTTTTATTATTTTAAAAATTTAGTTTAAATATTTTAAAAATTAAATAATATTTTATTTGTGATTAATCTATAGTTGATTGGTGGGATGCTTTTGGTGGACTCGCTGTTGAGCTGCAATCGTTCGCAAAACGCATAGTTGAGCGTAATTGGAGCACTTTTGAGTTTGTAAGTAATATACTTACAATTTTGAATACTAACTACATATTTTAAATTAAACAAGATTTTAACTAATTAAATCAAAACATTTATCAAATATATTTTTTATCTTTATTTTAGATTCATACAAAAAGAAGAAGCAGGTTAGAGCATAAGCGGTTGAATGACTTGGTTTTTATTCAATATAATCGGAAGATAGCAACCAGATTTCAGAAGCGGCGTGAAGAAGGAACAAACTTCAACCCTTTAATTTTTGAAGATTTCCAATGGGACAATGAATGGGTCAGCAATGAAGTTGTTCATCCTGGTGATGATCTTCTGTGGAGTCAAGTTGATGAAGCCGTGGGTGCATCAAGCAATCTTGAGGGTCGTAATCTTCCTAGAACTAATAGCTCTCGTGGAGAACCGGTTTATTATCGACGTCGTGGTTCGAATTCTTCATTAAGGTTGATTGATGAAGACATGGACAATGAAGAAGAAGAAAGTTTTCCGAATGATGATGAAAATGTTGAAGATGACTATGGCCAAACACCACCCACTCCTACTCATGATGATGATGATCAGGGCGAAGGCCGTAGAGATGATTTAGTCCTTGATGATTTTTGAGAACTTAGTAGTTTGAACTTTGATCTTTACGCTGCTTATTTGAGATATACATTTTTAATCTTAATTCCCATTAATAAACCTTGTTTTTTATTTTAATTGTGGATTTCAATTCTAAGTTATATACATTTTAGTTAGTAATATATTATACATAATACAACAACAACATCCAAGCCTTAATCCCAAAAGATATTGGGGTCGGCTAACATGAATCGATACATGATATCACTTTTCATATTTCGATTCATGTCATGTGATGTGACTAAGTGATACTGTTGGCCGTCACACGCCTACCACAGCACCCTCCTCCTTTATCCTGGCTTGGGACAGGCATGATACCAAAAAAATGATATCATGGAGGAGTTTTATGTATTATACATAATATATAATTAAATATATAATTATGTATGTAAATATATAATTATATATATATAATATATAATATAAAATTATAAATATATAATACACACATATAGGCGACTAGTCGACTAATTGTCGCCTAGGCGGCCGCCTTGTCGCCTAGGCGATATGGCGGTCAACTGGCGCCGCGACTCGACTTACCGCCGTGACAAGTATGCATTCACCCAACTTATTAATAATAAAACTCAGTCTAATGTGCAATAAATCAGAAGAAAGAATGGACCTGACGAGTTGGAAGGGTACGTTTTGCGTAGCTCTCAATGTTCTGAGCCTTGATATCTTGTCTATGTGAGAGAGCACGACAATCAGTGACCCTACCCGTTAACTGGACAGATATCTTACCAACTCTATGGGGGTTCTGTACCTCAAAATCTTTAATATATCCTGAAAGAGAAGCACACTCATAAGATATCCCAAAAGTAAGATAGGGAGATCATTACTAATGCCTCCAAATGACAAAAAACATGTGTAGTAGAGTCCTTTGAACAGAAGGATGGTACTAAATCTGAGTGGACCTGCCAAATCAATATCATGGTGTATGTGTGACATAATAAAAGTTAACGGAGATACTCACGCTAATAGTTGTACTTTATTTATCAAACTATATAGCGTACACAGACTAAATCGAACACAATCGGTCTGATGGACTGAAATGAACAAAGTGATACAGTAGAGGGATACTTTGACCTGCATTGAAACAAGTGGTGTGTGCATAAACACTAGCCAAGAAAACTAACCGCGATACTTCATAATCTGAAGGAAATTAGCCATGACAGTAGATACAGGTTGAAGTTGAGCGGAAGCAAACCCTCTCTTCTCAGCATTCACGATTGTCCTCAATGCATCATTAAGTATTCTCCTCCCCATTCCACTGCCACTTTTGTATTATATGTCTATTGATAGACAAAATACACTCAGACCCCAAGCTTGGTTTTGTAACAAACGGCCAAATCAAGAAATTGTTTATCAACACTTAAGATAGCTGTTTGACCCCAGTAAATTTTAGTACGGAGTTCGTACATTATGTACTTTTAGAAGTAATACAGAAAAACACTGAGTTCTAACGGTATTTCGATGTGTATTGAAATACTTTACTTTTAAAACAAACACTCCACACCGTACTGAAAAATTCAGTATGTCACCATAATATATCCAAAAGTAGATGTAGGTTTGAAGAATTAATCTTACATGTATTATTGAGCCATCCGGCAATGATATAAATACAAAATTACAGATAAGCTAAGGTTTGTTACAGATCCTAATATTTAGGATCTATCTATTCTTATCTACACTGCGTGTTAATCTAAGAGTTAAGAGTCCTAAATCAACTCTACTTCCTATCTATACAGTTCCGGATGTACACATAATAAAATAACATGAATATGATACATTTTTCTACACTCCCCCTCAAGTTGGTAAGTATATATCATACATTCCCAACTTGCTTATAAGAAACTCAAACACTGGTTTAAACAGCCCCTTTGTAAAGATATCAGTTGTCTGCTCTTTAGTAGATATGAATGGTGTGCACACAATTCCAGCTTCAATCTTCTCTTTGATAAAATGTCTGTCCACCTCAATGTGTTTAGTACGATCATGTAGCACAGGATTGTGAGCAATATTAATGGTTGCTTTATTGTCACAATATAATTTCATAGGTAGGTTCATTTCCATATTCAACTCTGTCATCATTCTCTTGATCCAAAGTAGCTCACAGATTCCATTAGCCATAGATCTAAATTCAGATTCTGCACTACTTCTGGCAACAACATTCTGCTTCTTACTCCTCCAAGTCACCAGATTCCCCCATACATAAGTACAATACCCAGATGTAGACCTTCTATCATTTATTGACCCAGCATAATCTGCATCTGTAAAGGCTTCTACACTTCTATTGTCACTTCTTTTAAAAAATAATCCTTTCCCTGGACAACTTTTCAAATATCTTAGGATCCTGTAGGTGGCATCTAGATGTTCTTGGAATGGATTATGCATGAACTGACTAACCATACTGACTGCAAAGGCAATATCTGGCCTTGTATGTGCCAGATAAATCAACCTTCCCACCAATCTTTGATAATGGTGAATATTAACTGGTACTCCTTCCTTGACATTTCCTAACTTCTGATTAGGGTCAATTGGAGTATCTATTGGTCTGCATGCACTCGTACCTGTTTCATGAAGTAGGTCTAGTACATACTTCCTTTGGGATACCACAATTCCCTTCTTTGATCTGGCTATCTCCATGCCAAGAAAATACTTCAATTCTCCCAGGTCTTTGATTTCAAATTCCTGAGCAAGCTTCTTCTTCAGGTCTTCAATCTCTTCACAATAGTTTCCTGTAAGAATTATATCATCCACATAAACAATTAGTACTGCAATTTCTCCCTTAATGGAGAATTTCATGAATAGTGTATGATCTGCTTGGGCTTGCTTGAATCCCTGCTTCTTTATGAACTGAGTAAACCTTTCAAACCAAGCATTTGGGGACTGTTTAAGCCCATATAAGGCTTTCTCTAGCTTGCACACCTTTGAGCCATATTGTTCCTCAAACCCAGGAGGAGGGCTCATGTATACTTCCTCTTCAAGCTTCCCATTTAGGAAAGCATTCTTCACATCTAACTGTTGAAGAGGCCAGTCTAGGTTAGAAGCTAGAGATAGTAGAATCCTTATAGTATTTAATTTTGCAACTGGTGCAAAAGTTTCTGTATAATCTATGCCATAGGTTTGTGTGTATCCTTTGGCAACCAGTCTGGCCTTATATCTTTCAAGTGTACCATCTACCTTGAATTTAGGAGTAAACACCCATTTGCATCCAACCCTTGGTTTATTTTTGGGTACCTCTACAGTCTGCCATGTCTGATTCTTTTCAAGGGCATTCATTTCTTCTAAAACAGCCTTCTTCCACTCAGGTATAGATAGGGCTTCCTGTATGGTTAAGGGAATAGAGACAATGGAAAGGTTAGAGGTAAAAGCTGCAAATGATGTAGATAACTGAGAATAGGACAGATAGGGTATTTAACACATGACCTTTTTTCTTTTCTGAGAGCAATGGGTAGATTTAGATCATTGAAATTATTACCTTTGTCATTTTCTGGCATTGAGTCAGATTCATTGACAGTGGCAGGATCAGGGATGTCCTCTATTCTGTGATTTGGAACTCTCCTTTTATAAACCTTGCCAAAAAACTTACTTGTCTGCTGTTCATCATCTTTCCTTGTTTCAGAAAAAAAAAATCATTTTCTTTTGACTCTTGACTATTTTCTAGTGCATCTAACTGTCTATTATACTGTGCATCTAGATTAATGTCAAGAGGTTCTAGTTTTTCAAGGATATGTGATACATTATTACCATCTTCATTAGGAATCTCCCCCTGAAGATGAGTACCAAAAAAAGGTTGATCTTCTACAAAAACAGTGTTCATAGTTATAAACATCTTTTTTGTTATAGGGTCAAAACATTTATAGCCTTTCTGAGTTGAAGAGAGTCCTAAGAAAACACATTTTTTCCCTTAGGGTCAAATTTACTTGCAGTTCTGTCAGGATTGGTAATAAAAACTGTGCACCCAAAAATTTTTATGGGAAGAGAATTAATTAGTCTAGTTTCAGGAAAACAAGTTTGAAGAGTATCAATAGGAGTTTTGAATCCTAGAGTTTTTGATGGCATCCTATTAATTAGATAGGTAGCATGTAAAACAACTTCTCCCCATAAATATTTTGGAATTTTGGCAGAAAACATTATTGCACGAGTAACTTCAAGTAAATGTCTATTTTTCCTCTCAGCTATTCCATTCTGAGCAGGAGTATTTACACAGGAACTCTGATGAACAATCCCTTTTTCAGCAAAAAAAGTATTTAACTTCTTAGAAAAATACTCAAGTCCATTATCACTTCTCACAATTTTGATATTAGTGTTGAATTGAGTTTGGATCATTGAGTAAAATTGTTTAAACACCTCTTCAATCTCAGATTTTTCTTTAAGTAAAAACACTCATGTGACCCTTGTGTGATCATCTATGATAGTTACAAACCACCTTTTTTCTTTCAGAGTTGAAACTCTAGATGCACCCCAGATATCACTGTGTACAATAGTGAAAGGACTAGTTGGTTTGTAACTATGAGGGATGTAAGAACTCCTATGATGTTTGGCAAGTGCACACATATCACAATGAAATGATGAAGGATTTTTATTAAGAAATAACTTAGGAAACAACATTTTCAAATAGGAAAAACTTGGGTGACCTAATCTATAGTGCATTAGGTACACTTCATTATTACAAGGAAAAACAGTTTGCAAACAAGTTTTTTCTTGACCTTGTTTATTCAATTGTGTTCCTTCATCAAAAGTATAGAGGCCATCTTCCTCTCTAGCACTGCCAATCATCTTCCCTGATGCCAGATCCTGAAAAATGCAATAAGAGGGAAAAAATTTTACACAACACTGAAGATCTTTAGTAATTTTGCTAATAGAGATAAGATTGCAGGAAAGTTTAGGAACATGTAAGACTTTGGAAAGGTTAATGGATGAGGAAATTTTAATATTTCCCATCCCTGCTATGGCTGAGAAAGAGCCATCTGCAACTCTAACTTTTTTATCTTCTGCACAAGGTTGATAAGAAGAAAAAAACTTTGGAATATAGGTCATGTGGTCTGTTGCACCTGAGTCAATGACCCAGGTGTTTTTAGTTTTTTCAGAACAAAAATATGATGTTATTTTACCATTCTGTGCAAAAGAACAGGTAGGGTTTTAAGGATTGGAGATTTTCTGGGTAGGTATGAATCTGAGTAGGTACTCTATCTGTTCCTGAGTGAATGGTAGTTGTTTAGGTTCAACTCCTGCCTCTTGTTGAGTCTCAATCACAGTAGTTTGTAGGGCCCTTTCTACTTTCTTCTTCCCAGCTCCTGGTGGTTTTCCATGGAGTTTCCAGCATGTATCCCTTGTGTGCCACAGTTTCTTGCAGTGATCACACCAAGGTTTTTTCTTGTTGTCATCACTTCTGGCCACCAAAGCTGAAGATTCCCCAGGTTCCTCATTAGGTGCTGGGGTGTTGTACATGACCTTCTTCCTGTTATCCTCCATCCTGATTTCAGAAAATACTTCCCTGATAGAAGGTAGAGGTTTTTTTCCAAGTATCCTCCCCTTAACTTCATCTAGGTCCCTATTGATCCCTGCTAGAAACATATAGACCCTATCATTCTCTTCTTTTTTCTTATGTCTGGCCAGATCCTTAGCACTCTCCCACTCTTCATCATCATAGCATTGATCTAATTCTTGCCACAGAGATACCATTTCATTGTAGTATGAAATAATATCCCTATTTCCTTGTTTAGATTGCCACAATTTGGTTTTGAGTTCAAAAATTTGAGAAGAGTTCTCAAGGTCTGAATAAGTTTCCTTAATAGAATCCCATACCTCCTTTGCAGTTTTCATAAACATATGAGGTTTGGCAATTAGGGGCTCCATGGAGTTGAGAAGCCAAGCTGTTATGAGTGAATTCTCTGACCTCCATGTACTGTACCCTTCTTCTGCAGGTATTTTTGGTTGGATTTCTCCTGTGATGTAACCCAGCTTTCCCCTCCCATCAATTGCAAGTCTGACAGATTGAGACCACTCCAGATAGTTTGTTCCATTCAATCTATGACTAGTGATTATCATAGATGAATGAATAGGAGACTGGTAATTTGTCATAGAGCTAATTTGGGAGTTAGGGTTGGTAGTGTGTGAGGAATCAGCTTCACTGGTTTCTACCATTGTTTAAACCGAGGCTCTGATACCATGTAGGTTTGAAGAATTAATCTTACATGTATTATTGAGCCATCCGGCAATGATATAAATACAAAATTACAGATAAGCTAAGGTTTGTTACAGATCCTAATATTTAGGATCTATCTATTCTTATCTACACTGCGTGTTAATCTAAGAGTTAGAGTCCTAAATCAACTCTACTTCCTATCTATACAGTTACGGATGTACACATAATAAAATAATATGAATATGATACATTTTTCTACCGTAGATATGCCGTTTTTTTACAAAATCAATATTTTCAGATACGGCATATGCTGTACACCAATAAATATAATTTTCCCCAGCCCTACTTGTTCGCATTCTCATTTGGACGATGATACTTGATAGGGAGGTGGGCATAAAAACCGAACTGGCACTGAACAACCCATAATGGTACCGAACCAAATATCACACATTTAAATGGTAAATGGTTTTATTGATTTTTATCCCGAACCGAAACCATACCGTTTGAAACGGAAACAAGATCAATTCTGGATTTTGAAAATCAAAAAATACCGTACCGGACTGTTCAAAAACAATACATTTATAGATTTGACTTTTTATATGTTTTCCATCCCTCTGAATCTCTTGTTAGAGCCAACAATTTTAGAGCCCAAATGCTTCCTTTCGCCTTAAAAATAGCTTATGTGTGTTTATATAAACTCAACTAGTATTATTCATTCATTTTAGATTCTTTATGTTATATTTTGATATAGATTGAAAAATGCTAAAATTTTAAAAATAATTAATTTGTTAACTTTTAGTAATGTAGTGTAAATGAATACTCCCTCCGTCCCAAAAACAACTTCTCACTTTCCTTAAATGGATGTCCCAAAATTAACTTCCCACTTCCTTGTTTGACAATTTATCTACATCAAAACAGTGCTAAACAGTGTACAAACAGTGTCAAAACAGTAAAATTTACCCCCTCGGTAAGTTTATTTCCTTAATATGTGTGTAAAACGAAGTGTGAAGTTGTTTTTGGGACGGAGGGAGTATTTGTTACTAGTATATCATATTTGTAGTTTTAAAACTTAATTAATACTCCCTTTGCCCCACAAAACTTGGTCATATTAACTTTTATTGGTCAATGATGGTCCCATTTTATGTGTTCTGCTTTCATTTGGCACAATTATTAATAAAGTGGTTGATAAAGTAGAAATTGTGGTTGAGATTTGAGTATAATAAAGTGAAATGTTGTAGACCATATATTTATTTCCAAAAAAGGAAAAGTGGTCACATATTTTGGATCAACCCAAAATGGAAAGTAAGACAAGTAAAATGGAACGGAAGGAGTATCTTTTATTTAAAATATGAAATTTATATGTACACATTCTTGTAAAAATACTTTCAAAAATTGTCCCATGCCACATAGGCAGAAGAACGGAATGGCACTTTACTCCAATAAGAAAAAACGATGATTTGGATGTCTCCTTGATGAGGCACACCTTCTAGTATTTTTCTTTTTCTTTTCAAGTTTTTTCGAAAATCGGAGTTATTGTTCATCATCTTCCTCCGGCGTTTCTAACACAGTTAGGTGTCGGGCCCCTCCTGTGATAATATAATTTAAACACATGTCTTGCTTTGTTAAGAAATGAAATATAGACGCCTATCTCAAAACAGGCCAACTATGGGTACCTTTACTTTAATTTTCCCAAAATTGTAATTTTTTTATATCTAAACCAACATGCATAATAATATTATTTGAAGACCTTTATAATAAATAAAAGACTTAAATTTGTTAAATTAAACATAATACAATCACAATTTCTGAATAAAAAATAGTCCGTAGTTAATTACTTAAACACGGGATTTGACTTCTTGACACAAACAATTTGCCATTGAACCCTTTTGACCAAGGGCCACTTTCTCTAATATTCTCCTCTTTTTTCTTTCTCAAATCCAGATTCAACCATTTAATACACCTTGAATTAAATAAGATTTTAAATGTATTAATAATTCAAGATTTTATCTAACCAATTAATGGCAATTATAACAAGCATGCATTCCAAATATAATTTAAATAAAGAAAACTCAAAGTATAGCTTAAAGAACTACAAATTAACTAATCACTTAATCAACAATCTAAAAGCCAACAAAATCACTGCAGCACCACTCAAATCAATTAAACAACAAATCAACATATACAAACTATTCAACCCACAACAATCAACAACTGTTAAAGTTAAATACTCCCTCCGTCCAGTATAGAACTTGATGTTTGTTTTGTTCACGGTATTTTAGGAGCTCAATTAATAGAAGAACAAGTGTATACCCTCAAATGTAAAAAGCGGGTGGTTTGTAAAAGGTGGTTAACACATTTAATGTAAAAGAATTTGCTTTAAAATCAAACACAAAGGAGTAAATGGGAGGTACAAAAAAAGAAAAAGGAAAGTGTAAAGATTTAAATGGTATGGAGGTAATAGCATATAACTTACAACAGAAGCAAAATACCCTATCAAGCTCCTTTGAATAAACAAGTCAGCCTCTATCACATTTCTCTCCATTAGGCAAACTTCTAGTGTAAAAAGTTGATGAGAATCTTCTAGAGAATTTATCTTTAGGCCCTTCCACAAAATTTAAATCTCTTTTAGGACCATTCTCTACCAAAGTGTCTGTCAACTTTGAATCTAGAGCATCCCAATTTCTTGGATCATATATGTCAAATAAAGCAGAATTATTTGGCCTATCATCTAAAACATCAATTCTGTGGTCCTCTTTATCAGAATTCTCAGTCATTTCGTTAACACATTGATCAAGTATTTCAGCATTATTTTCAACATTCACTTTTTGTTGTTCACCCTCTTGAACATCTCTAACTTCTTTAATAATAAACTTATCAAGAGCTCCTTTTTTAGATTGGGTTAACTCCTCAAGTCTTCTTTTCCTTTGACACTTTTCATGACCGGATTGGTATTTATATGGAAACATAATTTTTGCCAATTATTGAAATTCTCCTATAATCCTGTACATGTTTATAAATTTTAAATTAATATTAAGTTTAAAATTAGGGTGAAAGCATGAATGATTATACTAGTGTATAATTATAATTTATCAACCTCAAGTTACCAATTTATCAACCTGAGGTTATAAGTTTTAATTACTAAACACATTTACAAAATTACACATTTATTATCAATTCAAATAATGATTTACTTTAAATGCAAAAAATCAACAAATAACAACAACACAACAATTCAACAAACATTAAATCTGAAAATAAACAAATTACAAGATTTCAACAAACAATTCATAAATTCAAATATTCAATAAATTGAAAGTTCACAAGAATTAGCAAATTAGCAACTAATTGAATAAAAGAATTAGCAAATTAGCAACTGACCGGAAGGAGGGCGTCTGAGGGAGGCCGGAGGGCGGCGGAGGCGGTCGGCTGAAGTCAGCGTGTCGGACTGCGCGCAGGCTCGTCGGTTGAAGTCGAGTCGTGGAGAGCAGCCGAGCAGGAGATGGCCTCGTGTCGGACTGCGCAGGGCCGGCAGCGGCGTGCGGTTGTGGTCGATTGTGGTCCTGTGGAGAGGGCAGAGGCGGACGGCGGTCTGGCGGAGTGGGCCGAGTGGCGCCGTGGCGGTGTCCCTTTGTCGTGAAGAGCAGCGAGCAGCGAGAAGGGGGTGAGGGGATTTGCGGATTTGAGGTCTGGGAATTGATTTGGGCTAAAAACAAAAGTTATGGGCCGGGATAATACTAATTTTTTTTTGGGTCCTCCAAAATAACGGGCCCTGTGATGTTGGGCTGGTCAGACAGGCCCAGGGCCGGCCCTGCATATAAGTAGATAGCAGAATACCAGGAACTCCAGGAAACAAGACTGAAGGGAAGGGGGTGAAGGGGCTGGTCGGTTGGAGACCGAGAAGTGGGAAGAATCGGAATTCAGGAATTGGCGAATCGCAGACTGGGAAGGGGCCGGCCGCCGGTCGGTTCGTTGGGAGGGGGCCGAGCGTGGAGTCAGGCAGCCAGGCTCGCAGCCGTCCCTGCGTCGGTCAGTATCTGGAAGGCTTGGCGCTGACGATCGGCGCTCCGACTGCGTTGCTTTGTGTCTTCGGTGTTTGGCTACAGGCGAGTGACGGATGAGTGCTACGCGTCTCTATTTTGGGAGATTAGGGCTTTGGCCTAAGGCTTTTTCAATTTGTTTCGGCCTACCGTCCTCTTGCCCCAAGGTCGCTCTTGCAAAACGAAGAATGATGAGCTTTTCCATAAGCAGTAGTTCATCCCAATTTGATATTTGGTGTTCTTTTAAGCAGTAGTTCGGCCTACCGTTCTTTTAAATAAATCTTTATTTACATTCAAAATTTGTTTACAGAAAAAATTTTGTAAAGTAAGAGATTTTAATAGGCCAAATAATTCTGCTTTATTCTTTATTTGGCCTACAAAGTCGTGAAATTATTTGGCCTACAAAGTCGCGAAATTCAGAATTAAATTTGATAAAAATTTGATATATAAAGTAAGAGATTTATAGTGATTTATGTTGATCATGTAAATAGAAATCGAGAACATCAAGTTAGAACGGAGGTAGTATTATATAAGTTGATGTGTGTGTTTTTAACCCATAATTAGATGTGTTCACTTTAGGTTTTCACATTGATTTAATGAAGATGTCTGATGATTATTATTTTGCTATATTTTCTATTGTACTATTTAACTCCGTCATGAGATCATTTTTTGGTATCATGCATGTTCCAAGCCAAGATAAAGCAAAAGGGTGATGTGGTAGACGCGTGACGGCCAACGGTATCACTTAGTCACATCACATGACATGAATCGAGATATGAATATCGTTATGACATTGATAACATAGATTGATTCATGTTAGTCGACCCAAATTCTTTTGGGATTAAGGTTTGAATGTTGTTGTTGTTGTTCTATTGTACTATTTGCGTATTTACAAACTTAGGGATAAAACTATAAATTTCCTAAATCTTTTTTAGTATTTAGTATACTTTTTTATAAGTATTTCATATTGGCTGGTATGATGAAATCTATTAATTGCCAGACTTTTCTAAAAATTTGAACATTAATTTGATATGGTATCGTATCATTTTGTACCATTTTGAAACATATACTACATCTGTTCTTAAATAAATGCAACAATCAACTTTTCACGTTTGTCAATGCATAACTTTGATCATTCATATATTTAATTATTTATTATTAAAAAATTAAAAAACCCAGTTTTTGAAATTTACAATGTGACAAATTTAACAATATTTTTATAAAATTAATTTATTAATAATTTAATAAATTAAATATAATCAAAGTATAATATGTAAATAGTGTAAAATTTAATATGTTGCATTTATTTAAGAACGGATGAAATATATTGTTGAATTATTTCAACCTTAAAATCGGATGGAACTATTACATACTACCTCTGTCCCATAAAAGTTGATCAACTTTCCTTTTTTGACCGTCCGGAAATACTTTGTCATTTCCATTTAAAGTAACAAATATGTAGCTAAAATTATTTTTCTCTCATCTGCACAAATATCTACCACACAGTTTTTACTTTGTTAATTTACGTGCAAGTCAACATTGGTCAAAAGTTTTATGGGAGGACACAAATTATAAGGTACATCCGGGTGTACATATACGCCCGGTATTTTTGCCATTCTTTTCAAGTTTCAACCTAATTATGATATATCAATTTGAACTCCCTACAGACAGGTGCAATCTCTTCTCTCGATGATCCGCACAATAACACTGCCTGAACTTCTCCCTTCCATTTTTTCCCCTCTATTTGAATAATTATAAAATTCTTCTCAAAATTGACTCAATTTGAATTTTGAAAACATTAAAAGTATTGAAACATTTTCATCACTTTATTTAACTTGTAATGATCTAATAGTTTCATTAAAATTATCTTCTAAATTGTAATGATCACAAATTGTTCGTAAAAAATTCTGAAGTGAATTTTTGTTCATATCTTGAGCAAACTCTATGCTCAGTTGTAGAGTTTCAATGTTCAATAGAGGATACTTGATGCTCAATGAAGATATCTTCATGCTCAACGAGCAAAGCTTACAACTTTCATATGAATGCACATTTCAAGAGTTTAATATTAAATTAGATTCGTATGTTGGAATCCATAGGAGTTGATTATAGATGTAATTTAAAAAAAATTATAAAATGAAAAATAAAAAAATAAAGTGAATTAAAAGTTATGAAGCCGAAATCACGATGCTCAATATTGGACTCCTAATACTCAATAGAATAGATCTGATGTTCATTAAAAGTTTGTTAATGCTCATTTAACAAAAATCATGGATTTCATTCTAATAGAAAGAGTTCGGTGCTCAATAAAAATGTATTGATGTTCAACTAACAAACCTTAATATTTTCATATCAATGCGCATTTCGTAAGTTATGTATGCTCATTTGAACTGTTTGTTCGGCTCCTAATACCCAATAGATTATATCCCATGCTAATTAAATATGCATTAATGCTCATTCAAAAGAAACTGTAATTTCCATCTCAATAGCGGTTGTTTGATATTGATGCTCAATGAAAATATGTTGATGCTCAATGAAATGTCTTGATGCATATTCCAAAAGTTCAATATTAAATTAGATTCATATATTGGAATCCATATGAGTCAATTATAGATATAATTTAAAAAAGTTCATCAATGCTCATTTAACGGAAGCCATGATTTTCAGGAAGGTTTGATGCTCAATGATAATCGTTATGTTAAACAAAGAAACCTTACGATTTTCATATTAATGAACAATTTGTAATTTACGTATGCTCATTTTGGTACTGATATTATGCTCATTTAAAATGTCACAATCAATGCATATTTTAAAGGTATCATATTATATTAAATTCGCATATAGAAATCATAGGAGTGTACTATAGATATAAATTAATAAGTTTCTATAAAAGAAAAAAATTGAATTAGAAGATATGAAGCACAAATCGTGATGCTCATTGTTAGCATCATAATACTCAATAGAATAAGTCTGATGCTCACTAAAAGTACATTAATGCTAATTTAGCGGAAGCCGTAATTTTTCGCTTAAATTAAAAAAATGTTCTCGAAAAATAATTTGGACTGTATTAGGAGTCCTTTTGGTAACACTAAAATCGGCTGATTTGGCTGTTTCTCCTAAGATTTATGAAGTTCTGGCTGAAGTGCTTGCATTGACTGATTCTGCTGATTTAAGAAAAAAATTATTTGTAAAATATATTTTATTAATAAAAAAAAGAAAAAATTACATGTAAAAATAGCTAAAATGGTCATCTACAGTAACTTCAGCGAGTACAATCAGAAAATTAACTCCAACCTTACTTTTTCGGATTATTACACAATTCAGCGCGCGAAAGCAAAATGTATGTGTTTGATGAAAAAGTTGGTTGATAAGCCGAAAACATTGTTGTCAGACGACCTCTAGTTAATGAAGTGTCTTCCTCAATTGAGTTGGATGTAATTTAAGGATAATTTGTAATACTTTGGCTCATCATGAGACATCATCAACAGAATAAAAATCATGACCTACATTAGAGCATCTTTAATGGGGCTTTGGATTCTTGAAAATGCACCGCCACGCTAACTACATTGAGGAGGAAGAAAAAATTTCTTCTCCAACGCGGGCATCTATATCAAAAGTGATGATGAGCTGGAATGCACACTCTCAACTCGGGCGTCTATTTTCAGAAGGTCTCCTAGAAAGGATGACTCAGCATATTATGATTGTAATTCTTTTTTTTGCATATATATATATAGTCATTTTCCTGTCCAGAAGCTTTCTGTCTGAACGCTGTCCGAACACCGCCGTTCGGGGCGGTTCTCGATGGAATTTTTCGATGAAATTTTTTGAGCATGTTCCTCATCAAGTCTAGTTTATCCATACAAAATTTCAGCTTAAAATTCGACCGGTAAGGCAGTCAAATAATTCGTTGAAGTTAACTGCGTTTTTCTATGTATAATTTTGCGCAGTTAACTTCATAAAATTATTTGACTGCCTTCCCGATCGAATTTCGAGCTGAAATTTGGTATGGATAAACTAGACTTGATGAGAAACATGCTCAAAAAATTTCATCAAAAAATTCTACCGGGAACCGCTCCAAACGGCGGTGTTCGGACGGCGTTCGGGCTGGAGGCTGCTGGAGATAGTTGTTTGTTTACAAATTGTAAAAGCTGTTGGGCAAAGCAACAAGAAAAAGTTTAAGTTGCGTTGGAGAATGAAGTATTAATTTGAATGTCTACTTGTCCAAATCAGTCCACACTCCACATCATATTTCATGGCCTGTTTTAGTAGTGATGTGTCACATTTATTTAAGGGCTCTACGATCCACATTCTACAGGAGATGCTCTTAGATTCTGAACTCTGAAATCTGAATCCCAATTCCCGCGGTTTTGGGTCGCCCGTAGTCAACATTTCCCTCACTTCCCATTCTCCAATCCGTTGTGGTGCCCCTCATCTCTGTCACACTCTGTAGGTATATCGTACAGGATGGGGTATGTTACTCCGAATTGTAAAGATCAACCAATTTCATTGTAGATTTTCTAGCCAACACTATTGCGGCCGAAGAGAAATCGATCACTACAAGTGATCAGTTGAACGCTGAAATTCAAAACCCTAGCTGGCTGTGGTGACTGTACGGATGGATAAATCAGCAGCATCAAGCTCCAGCTCTGCAGAGCTGCAATGCGTCGGGCGCCTCGAAATCGTCCGCCCAAAACCCGTTGGTTTCCTCTGTGGCTCACTCCCAGTGCCCACTGATAAAGCCTTCCATGCTATCAAATCCGCTCTGGTGCCATCTCCCCATACGTATGTGAATCGAGCATCCCTATTAATGTTTGTCTAGGACTGAAGAACTATACTGTTTTTATTTTATTTTGAGAGACAATAATGGTCTTGGCCTCTTGGGATTAATTTTCTAACATCCAACTCGCTATAATTTAGGCTGCAAGCTCCAAGGTACCGGATGATTCCAACTGAGACCAATCTGAACACTTTGCCACTTATATCTAGTATTCTAGAGAAGGTTGTTCCTGTGCCAGTTGCGCAGTTGAAGTCAACTGGAGGTATGGTTTATTATATGTGAAATATTTTTTATCAGTTTGGTACTTTTAGTTATAATTTCTCTCTCTTGAGGTGTTATACATGTGCATTATGAAGTGTTATATCATATATGTGAGAAACTATTTAGTAAGTTTATTAGTTATAGTTTCGAAGATTCATTTCTATTTCTTGTTATTTGTGCTAAATTAGTCTTTTTGGTAAATGTACCATAATCGTCTAACAGGACATTTATGCATATAAATTGTTACTGTGTTTAATAGAATGCCTGCTGTATATTTTCTCGAGTATGGAAATTAGCTCTGCAGGGTTAGCTTGCTTCACATGGTTTTCACCCAGTAGAAGGCAGCTTATTAGCTTATTTTTCAAAGGATAGTGAACTAGGGAGTACAATGCCATATTTCTATTTTTCTTTTCATTTATCCATTCTATCCTCTTTTTAATTAATTTGAGTGTTTTTATGTAAATTACGACATAATTCAAGTCACGATAAGTAACGTTTCAGCAGTTTTATAATTTTGACAAATAAGTGGTATTTTAGAATTTCTAGACGCAATATAATTTTTTCTTCTTTTTTCCTTCATTAACTACCTCTGTTTATTTGCCATGTACATTGTAGTACTATGAATTATTTCATTACTAGAAGTAACAAATATTAATTAAATGTGCTTTACATACTCTAATCTGTTTCTTAATAATGTGTGAGAAAACCTAAAATACTATATGTTGTGAATGGGAGGAGCATAACTTGTGTACAACACTCCAAATCTGTGTAAGTATTATGGAAGCCTAAGGCAAACTTTAGGATCATATCCATGACTGCTAAAGTTCTGTTGTTTGGGAAATGCTTTAGTCCCTTAATTTTGATGGCCCATTCTACCAGCTTCTTGAAAGAAAAGGCAGATAACAAAAATGATATGTGCACTGTTGGTGGTGGATTTCATTGTTCTAAAAACCACTAGGCACTGTTTGGGCCGTGGCTTGTTGGCTAGCATGCCAGCTAATGGCGCCCAAGCCTCATTTTTAGTTTCTTAAAATGATTTTGATAGGGTATATTGTCGTGTACCTTGACCCAAAGAGTCGTACAAAAGAAATGGGATTGGAAGACGAGCTTGAACACTGCTGGTTGTCGGCTGAGGGTGCCCCTGAAGGCCACCCTCAGCCTCGACCTATGAAATATACTTAGCAGATTGACATATCAGTGAAGAACTCTGGCGTCATCCACCCCGCACTGCCGTAAGCACCCGGGCAGTGAGAACACATGTAGGCTTTCTATATGCATTAGAAATAATTCATTGATCAAATATTCTCTACTACTATAAAATATAAATGCACCTTTTTGGACTATGGAAAGTGTTCCTCATTCTCAATTATCATACTACAGTGGAAAGGCGTCCATTCATTATACCTTCTATCTCTAGAATTTACTTCTACTTCTCTTTATATTTGGATTTCAATAACCCATTAGATTGTTTTGTAGTTTTGGTAACGGAAATGGTTCATATATACTTGTAAAAAAATACTTGTAAAAAGTACATTGTTGCAAAAAATCTTTAATTGTAAACTAAATAACTGAGCTAACCCTCTTATGTTACTTAGTCATTGAAATAGCTCATATATTACCAAGAGTTTTTTATATTACAACCCTCTTGTTGTTGTAAAAATTTAAAAATTTACAGAAATAGTCAAATAGATTGAAAAAAACTAGGTCTTGTGGTACTTGACCAGCCAATCAGGCCACTTGGATTGGGTGATCTTAGCACCTATATTGGCACCTAGCCTCATTTCTGCACAATGCATGGATTCATGCTACAAGAGAGGATTCCACAAGAATAAAGGAACAAACAAGCAGAAATTTGAAGAGAGTGACTAAGCCTTATTATATATGAATGATGGTGGTGATCAAACCCATTGGCTTGTTTTATCAAATACGTTGTAGGATTTATGTTTACCTTTTTAGTGGTTTGTCATTTTGGAGCTTCTATATGTTCCACAACCCCGTCTATTATACGTACATGTTTTTTTCAAATGACAATGAATTACGAAGAAAGGAAAAGAAAACACCATGATATTCTATCGTTCCCTTTAATTTTTTCCCATGACACTGCAATCCCCTTGCACTTTACTTATTAGAATCCAAGAGTCTTGCCCAAAAGGGTGTTGGTCACATGCATGACATGTCACTATGCCATATGGGGATGTAAGAAATATAAAAAATGGAGGGCAAACATAGCTCAATGGTGGAGTATCTCCATTATGTGCTGGATATCCCGGATTCAAATCAGTCTCTTTACAAAATGCAAGAGCTTAGGGTGCCTAGGCATGCCATTCTTCAAACCTCACATTGCATCAGCTTCGGCAATGGGTTGTGGATACACCATTTTCTTTTATAAAAATGGATAAAATTTATTTATATTCAAATGCAAAAGATTGATTTGTGGTGTTCAATTCTCATGCTTCTGATTCTTATGCCTCTAATAGTTTTTATCCCACTCTTGGTTATAATGAGATCAATCACTAATCCTATACACTATTAGCAAAGGGGGATTACATTTCCACTCCCTAGTCTCCCCCTCTCCAACACACACACCACCATTATCTCATGCTTTATGGGGTCTTGTGCAAACATGCAACTCTTAGTTCACCAATTGACCTCTGACAGTATATGAAGCATTGTAACCATGGATGATGATTCAGATCCAATTAAAAGACGCAACCTGTTATGTATTTGATATAGCTTCACAGATCTGTTATGACTGATGGGTTGGGTACTGGACTGGAGCTTGTTTGATTATGCGGGTATTCCTATAGAATGATTTATGTAGCCTGTAGGAAAACTACAGGTCTGCTTCATGGCTGGATAATCTTCCAATTTATAGAAACCAAAAATAAAGTTTTTTGTGCTCATAATCAGTTGTTTAGACAAAGTTGGATAATTGGATCCCATATATAAATACAAAAACATACATTTCACTTACCGTTGACATCATTATTATCTATTGATATCCATCTTAATTATCGACCTCAACCTTCATTTAGTTACCTTACCTCACTACCTGCCTACATGCCCATCATTTGCTCTTTTGTGCAACTTTTACTGTATCTTACACGAGTTGCATCAATGAGAATCATGCGCATTTCATATATTAATATTGGAACATTGTTGCTTCAAGGTTGTTCAATATCAATATCTCACGTTTGCAGATTTGTCATGGGAAACTAACACTGTTACATCAAACCTTACAAGGAAAGGCGAGGCTCTAGCTGTTTCAGGTTTGGTTAAGTATGGAGACGAGATAGATGTAATTGCCTCTACTGATATTCTGAAGCAAATCTTCAAGATTCCATACTCAAAAGCTCGATTGTCAGTTGCAGTACATCGTGTTGGTCAAACTCTAGTCCTCAACACAGGGTAGGCTTTTATTTTGAGTGTGTTTATTACTGTTTACCCGTTTTTATTCGTATCACTATTAATGCTATGTTTGGACAATTTTTTAATGGAGTGTTTTTAGTCTATTTTCCATCATTTGCAATGGAGCCAAAGACTCACTATTTTTTGGCATAGGAATATGATGGAATAAAGCAAAATGGCTCACTAAACTGTCTGCGCTTCTTTGTTATGAACCAACAGTCGGTTCATGCAATTTTCAACGCGGTTTTCACTATTGGTCAATTCAGAAACAGTCTCTCTGTGCTTTAGTACATGGGTAAAGGCTGCGTACATCCGACCCCCCCTTACCCCACCGCAGGTGGGAGCCTTTGCGGCACAGGGGCAATGATAATGATGAATGATAATGATGAGTGTTTTTTAGTCTCCAACTTTGTTTGACTATTGGTTGATAACTTTTTTGTCTTTTATTCGTCTATTACAAGTTGAAACCTTGTAAAAAATGAACAGTATTTGTGATAAAATAACCAAGGGTGGTTAACTTTGCGCAGTTGAGTGCTATGAGTTGTCCCTACTGAATGTAAAGGGTTGAAATAAAAATAGAGATATGATATGAAACGATATTTTGTGAGCCTCTTTTCTAGATTGTAAACACTTTCGAAGTGTTAAGTATTCCAAAGTGCAGGCCTGATGTTGAAGAGGGAGAAAAACTTGTCAGAAGAAATAGTAATTCGCAAAAATGTGCAGATCAATCATTGTTTCTCAATTTCGCTATGCATTCTGTTCGAATGGAGGCTTGTGACTGTCCACCAACCTACGCAGCACAAAAAGAAGGGCCAGATTCAGCTGTTCACCATCAGCAATTTGAACCAAGGGAAGTTCCATCTGAATCTTTTGAACACTCAGTTCAGGGAAAGAATACCTACAGTGAAAGTAATACTATTGGTCGGGATAAAGGATCTAGCTCTCATTCCAAGTACTCTAAGTCTAATCAAAATGACTTATTCTTTGGGAAGAAGAAAAATAAGACACCTCAAGGTCATGATGCCACCAAGGTCTCTCAAGTTAAAGAAATGCCAAGGAGTTCAGTACAAGAATCTGAAAAATATAGAAGATCTAGTAATGATGGATTTTTAAGGGTCTTGTTTTGGCAGTTTCACAACTTTCGTATGCTCTTAGGAACTGACCTCCTCATATTCAGCAATGAGAAATATGTTGCTGTGAGTTTACATCTGTGGGATGTTTCAAGGCAGGTGTGTATCATATACTCCATCTCATTTTGCCTCACTATTCATAAGTCAACTCGACTTTTTACTCTTCGCTTATTTTCTTTAACATTTTTTGTTTAATCTTTAACAATTGGGGAAAATAATTTAAATGCCCCAAACTTTGAAATGGTGTGAGGTAAGCACCCCAAACTTACATATGTAATACATATACCCTGAACTTTACATAAAAAGTTATGTTAGCACCATTACTATGTATTTTTTTTATTCGAAAATGTAAACTTATGGTGTTAAGCACATGGTTTAAAATACTTAAATATTTATAGTGGTGTAGTTAAAGCGTCATAAATTTACACTGTAAAAGAAAAAAACATACGTTCATGGTACTAATATTAGTTTTTATATAAAGTTCGGGGTATAAATATTAAATATAAAAGTTTGGGGTGCTTAGATAACATCTCTTCAAAATTTGGAGTATTTAAATTATTTTTCCCTTAACAATATGGTTACTATTTTTTTTTCTTGCTATTTTGAAAACCAAACCAATCATTAATATTTGCAATACTATTAATACTACTATTATTATCCGTGACGGATCTAGGAAAAAGTTTTATTGGGGGCAGAATAATCAAAAGATACATCAAAAGAATAAAATTTAATAAAGTATTTGTTCAATATAGAAGTCTAAATGTTTGTGTATTCCTAAATAGAGTTGTCATCGGCGGCGGACTCAGGAATATTCGATTGGCGGGTGGCAGTGTTAAAAAATACATATAAATTCATATATATTAAAATTTCGGGGTAAATATACCTAGAAAAAAAATTGCAGGGGCGGTGACCCCAATTGCCCCTGCCTGTGTCTGTCGCTGATTGTCATGTTTTTTCGCTAAATATGAGTAATTACTATCATATTTTGACAATACTAGACTTTAAACATGATAATATTTACCAAACTTGATAATAATTACTCCAATCTATAGAATAAAACATGATAGTCCTATTTTGAAATTCTCAAACATTTTTACTCCTATTTCGGGAATTTTCCCTCTTGTTTAGAAAATTTATTTTTCTAATAAATGTAAAAGATTAGACTCCGATAGATGTATAACTATTTCAGTTAAATCATCTATTATTATTATTGCAAACTTTCTTAACTTATTATAGATTCTGTTCTATAATAAGGCTAACATTCTTGAAATAGGATGAAATTCGAATATGTGACCTTCTTATTGGGAGTGTCACAGTGATGTCATCATACCACAAAGTCTATTGGATTTACATAAAAAACCTTACATAAAATTAATAATTACATTAGATAAGTTTAATGACATTATCTATCATTTATTATTTATATAAAGAGTAATATATGGCTTTAGAGTTTAAACAAATAAACAACACAAATGTCATACAAGGAGAGGACCAACCCAATAATGACCAACGTAACTACTCAAAGTGCAACACTCTAATACCGTAGTATCAAATTGATTAATTGATTAATGATTTAAAAATAAAGTGATATAAACTGAGACTGACCTCTTGCCTGATATAAAATCCAGCCGTAACCTTTAAGCTCAGTCAGTCGTTTCGCTGTTTTGGGTGAAATTCATAAATTTATGCCTCTGGAATTTGGATTGGGGCGGCTCGGCAGCAGAGTTATTATTGGGGGCAATTCA
Organism: Cuscuta europaea; assembly: GCA_945859875.1. NCBI lineage: Eukaryota > Viridiplantae > Streptophyta > Magnoliopsida > Solanales > Convolvulaceae > Cuscuta > Cuscuta europaea. The sequence goes on along the minus strand of CAMAPE010000052.1, from coordinate 5,334,085 downwards.
TTTTTTTAATTGGGGGCAAATGCTTAAACTTCTAATATTTACTAATAATTTATATGGTTTTACTAGGCTTTTATTGGGGGCAGCTGCCCCCACACCATCCTTGCTACATCCGCCCCTGATTATTATCCCACAAATAGTCACATACTCACTAGTGCTGTTGTTAGAAATTATTAATGTTAAAGTTTCCAACGTTTTGTATTTAAATAATCAGCGAAAACAAGACAAACTGGTGTCCCTAAATCTTTCCATGGTCTGGTTTGGTTGAGTCTGATTTCTTATTGTATAGTCTAGTCGAATCCAGTTTGGTTTCATCTGGGCCGGTCTGATACGATTTGGTTGGGTCGGTGTCAGGTTTGATCTAGGGAAAAATAATTAAAATACCCCAAACTTTGAATGAGTGTGAGATAAACACCCCAAACTTTCATATGTAATTTAAATACTCCAAACTTTATATAAAAAGTTATGTTAGCACCATGGTCATATATTATTTCTTTAAAAAATATAAATTTATTGTGTTAATTGCATAATTTAAAATAACAAATTAAAATGTTGCATTTATATAGAGTGGGGGTAGTAATATTATTTTGCAATGGAAGTTTAGAATGTTAATTGTATCTTTATGAATGCTAAACTATTTTAAAATATGAAATTAATACTATAAATTTACATTTTTGAAAGAAATAATACATGATCATGGTGCTAAAATAACTCTTTATATAAAGTTTGGGGTTAGAGATGTCAAAAAAACCCGGCCCGCAATGACCCGCCCTAGCCCGAGACATTTGGGGCGGGTCTGACCCACCCCATCTTGCAAATGGGGCGGGTCCGCCCCGCCCCGCCTCGCCTATACAACGGGGCGGGTCCGGGTATTAGTATTGACCCGTGCCGCCCCAACCCGCCCCGCCCTAACCCGCTCAATATATAAGTATATACATACTACAAATATACTTCAACATACATATGTGTGTATACAATAAATCATAAATTATTTGATCTTATAATATATCAATATGTATATATATATTAGATATATTAACTATTCAAGTAAGTGATTTTTCCTTAACTCTTGAAATTTCTAGCGTATCATGAATTTGATTTAATATATTAATTTTTAATAATTATTTAATGATAAACTTTATGTAGATTCAAATGGTAACAACTTCTCACAAATAAAAATACATACTAGCTAATTAGGTTACGGCAGGGCGGACCCGCCCCGCCCCGCATGGGGCGGGTCATGGGTAAACAAGTTTGGACCTGTGCAGGTCACGGGGCGGGGCGGACTCGCCCCGTGAAGTCACGGGACGGGTCTGAGTCTTGCAGTACCTGCCCCGCCCCGACCCATTGCCATGCCTATTTGGGGTATTTAAATTACATATGCAAGTTTGGAGTGCTCACCTCACACCTCTTCAAAGTTTGGGGTATTTTAATTATTTTTCCCTTTGATCTAATATGGGCTGATAGGTTTGAATTCTATCATCATGAATATATATTTAATACTCACTAATGACTATGTTATACTACCTTCGTTCTTCAATAATTGCAACATCTATTCACATGCTCTCCACTTTGACTCATCATCGATTCATCATCATTACCCTAGTGCCGCAAAGGCTCCCACCTACAGTGGGGTAAGGGGGGTCGGATGTTCACAGTCTTACCCCTGTACTAAAGCACAGAGAGACTGTTTCCGGATGAGAAATTTATTTTTTGAAAAGTATTGTTGCTATGTCTCATTTTATATTTTCAAAATCTGATTTATTAATTTTTTACTAATCGTGAATTAAGTATATCAATGGTCAAACTTGTGTGTCGGCAAATGTGGAAATGGAAGTGTTGCAACTAAAAAAGAACGTAGAAAGTATATTACTATATAGTTATTAAAATGCAAAAAAGTTATTCTATTTTAAATTAACTTATTTAAGATTATTATGATTTAATTATTTTTTATGGTTTCATTTTATGTATTAACTTAGGAGGCTGAAATTTTTAATTTTAACAAGTATAAAATGAATAATACGTAGTATACATTATTATTAAAAGAATATAAATATATTAAAAAATTAAATTCTTATAATATTAAACTAGAACCGATTGAACCTAACCTAAACAAACCAAACCAGACTTAAATAGAAAATTTACTCCAAACTTCAAGCAAAGAGGTTCTAAATAAAATATTACGGAACTCAATCATAAAAAGGCTTTAGTTTTGTCTCATTGCATGCCAAGGCTACTTAAAATAGAATGGAGGTATTAACTGAATAATCTGTTGTACATTTACACGTTCTGCATTTTTCATTCTTTCCTATTTACTTTGACAGGTCACTCCACTTATTTGGCTGGAAGCCTGGCTAGATAATGTTATGGCTAGCATCCCTGAATTGGCAATCTGTTACCATCAAGACGGTGTTGTACAGGGCTATGAACTCATAAAAACTGATGATATTTTTCTGCTAAAAGGAATATCTGAGGATGGTTTGCCTGCTTTCAATCCTCATATTGTTCAGCAAAATGGGCTCTCTGTTCTTAGATTTCTTCAGGACAATTGCACACAGGATCCTGGTGCTTATTGGGTACATTGCCATTTTGTAAATTTTGCATTATATTCATTGTTTGGCTTAAATTATCTATTTGAAACTGCTGTAATTATATTTTAATTTTAATTTCCTACCTCTTGTAGCTATACAAAAGTGCTGGTGAAGATGCTGTCCAACTTTTTGATTTATCTGTCATACCCAACAAACATCCGTCAGATGACTATGATGACAACTCAAGTTCACTGCCATCTCTGATACACAGAGGAAGAAGTAGTTCATTACTCTCATTGGGGACGCTATTATACCGGATTGCTCATAGACTTTCACTATCAATGGTTTGAACTTCCTATTATGCTATATACTTGTCATTTTCATTTGTCTTCTGTTGCTAACACTGAATGTTTTTATCAGTCTTCAAAAAACTGGGCAAGATGTGCAAAGTTGTTCAAGAAGTGTCTAGACTTTTTGGAAGATCCTGATCATCTGGTATGCATTCTTGAATGATATATGCGATTGAATATACTCTAATTTTGTCGACCTAATTTTTTTGGGGGGATGATAAGCATGATTTGTCCATGGTCTGTTGTAACTCTGTTTTGTCCCTTATATATGATATGATGGGAAGTTGCATGTTTGGCAATTGCAAGAGAGCTTTTGAAACCCATAACTCCAGTAACAAGAGTCAGACTTGGTCATGTGATGAACTGTACACAAGAGAAATGTTAAATTTGCTACTAAATCACACACCAGTGAGAGTCGAATTGTCCAAAGGAAACATGAAAAGTGAAATAAGAGCTATTCCAGTATCTTAGGTGGGGAGACTTTGCAATCTCTGTGCTGTATGAAATGAATGATTGTTGACATAAATTATTGAAACAGGTTATACGTGCATTAGCTCATGAACAGTTTGCAAGACTTCTATTAACTTTTGATGAGAATCTGGACTTGTCCTCTGAATCACTTCTTGTAGAGTCTGAAGTGGCAATCACTGATGCTGAGGAGGAAAGTTCAGTTAATTTTTTCACTGATATCTCTGAACTCAGGCTTCATGATAGAATCTCCTTACAAGTTTTTGGAGATCAATCAAGTGGAGGAGATGATGGGGGCCCTGTAACAGATCCAGAAGGAAACATAACTTTATGCGGAAAACATAAACCTTCAGCTCCAAGTGAGACAAATGCAGCACACTTCAAAGACCATCCAAGTTCCAGTGACATAAGCTTTGAAATTGGCAACAATTCAGAAAGCACACGTGCTGTTGTTCAAGACATTGCTGATCCTATTGTCTCTAAGCTTGCTGCAATACATCATGTATCGCAAGCTATTAAATCTCTTAGATGGAATCGGAAAAGGCAAACCATTAACGAAGAACTAGACAATCATGACAGAACTGAGGATAACCTACCTCATTCATTGGATAATTTTGTTTGTGCATGTGGTGATCCTGAGTGTATTGAAGTTTGTGACATTAGGGAGTGGCTTCCAACATCAAAATTGGATGATAAGTTGTGGAAACTTGTTCTATTGCTTGGCGAGTCGTACTTGGCTCTTGGGGAAGCTTACAAAGATGCTGGTCTATTGTATCAGGCATTGAAGGTTGTAGAGTTAGCTTGCCTTGTTTATGGATCAATGCCTCAACATAGGGAAGACACAAAGTTTGTATCTTCTATGGCGTGTGGTTCACTTGTTGAAGAGGAAATTAATAGCATAAGTGAAAATGTGGAGTCTGTAGTTGGCAATCATGCTTTTGCGTACAGTTACCCCTTTTGGGCAAAAGCTTGGGCTTTGGTTGGAGATGTGTATGTGCAGCTACATCCAGTAGAGGGTAAAGAATTCTCTCTAATATCAGAGCAGAAATGTTTTACCAAAGAGTTGAAAATGTCATCTGAAGTTTTAGAGGAGGTAGAAAGGCTCAAACAAAAAATGGGACAATTTACACAAAACTGCAACTCATGTTCCTTGATGAATTGCAGCTGTCAGAGTGACAGGGCTACTAGCGGCAGCAGTGCTAGCTGTAGCTCTAGAGATACACGCTCTTCTGTTCATGGGAGAAAGCAGAACAAAATGTCACCAACTAAGAGTAATCCTTACCATCGTTCTGAAAGTCTTGAAAGTACGCTTTTTAAAGGTAAAGGTAAATTATCTGTCAGAAACAATAGTGTGAAGAACTATAAGAGTGACATTGAAAGAAAAGTTTCTGATATGATTCCCAATATTGTAGATGAAAAGAAACTGCCTGCTGCTGAATCATACATAAGTGATTCTCTGAAGCCAGGAGATGATGATGATAATGATAGGGCATCACTTGCTCAGTCTGACACATCAAAAACAAAAAAATGTGTCAAAGTGGGGGGCATATTCAAATATATCAGAGGTTGTAAGCTTGGTGACACTGATTCCAACCTTTCTTATGCCTTAAAATGCTATGAAAAAGCGAAGAAAGCACTCCCAGCACATCCTACTAATTCAACAGAGTTGCTATCTTTGATTAGAAAGGAAGGATGGGTTTGCAATGAGTTAGGTCGAAGGAGGCTGAATAGGAAAGAATTAGATAAAGCTGAAATTGCATTTGCTCAGGCTATTAACACCTTCAAAGAAGTATCAGACCATACTAATATTATTTTGATCAACTGCAATTTGGGCCATGGAAGAAGAGCAATAGCTGAAGAGTTGGTGTCAAAGATTGAGACTCTAAAAAAACATGCAATATTGCACGATGCGTACAAGCAAGCATTGGAGAATGCCAAATTACAATACAGCGAGTCACTCAAATATTATGGAGCTGCAAAAGCAGTAGTAAATGCTGTTGCTGAAGAAGCTCATTCCATTACTATCAGCTTGCGAAACGAAGTACTTACACAGCTTGCAAATACTTATCTAAGGTTAGGAATGCTGTTAGCCAGAGAAGATACAACTGCAGCAGTATATGAAAATTATGTACTAGAGGATTATGTTGCCTCCCATGTTACTAGACTTAAAAGAAACCCTATAAAACATGAGATGTCAGCTAATGATGCTATTAGAGAAGCTTTGTCCCTTTATGAATCATTGGGTGAATTACGCAAACAGGAGGCTGCTTATGGCTATTTTCAGCTAGCATGCTACCAAAGAGATTGCTGCTTGAAATTTTTGGAGCAAGATCAGAATAAAAACATCTTGTCTAAGACTGAGATGAGTTCTCTCCAAAGGGTAAAACAATATGCATCATTGGCTGAGAGAAACTGGCAGAAGTCAATGGAATTTTATGGGCCAAAATCACATCCACTAATGTATTTGACTATCTTGATAGAAAGAGGAGCTCTCTCGACCAATCTGTCAAGTTCTCTTCATTCAAATATGGTATGATTAATGTTTTATTACCTTGCATCTTTTTCTTTGATTAACTGTTTGGAACATTCATATCGGTAATATTAAGGGCTTGTTTGTTTATATTGATTTTTATTTTACTAATTTGTCTCTATTTGTTAGTTTTACACAAGAAATAACTATATGATTAGGTATATCATATATGATGTATTCGAATATAGTTTATGTCTTTATTTGTTTTCCAACCATCTACATGTAGACATAATTGAGAAAATAAATAAACCCCCTTTCTCCCCTCCAAAATATCGGAATAAACAAGCCCTACATGAAGGATAGTTTGTTTTTTTAATTCGGTGCTTCTCAATGTTTTTGTTCTATTCTTTTTAAATTTGTTATCTTTTGTGTGTCACTTATAATTCGGTGGTTCTGATTTGCATGACATTATAAAAAAGTTAAGAGGATCACTTAGTGAAGGAATCTCCTATGGCATTTTGTGATTTCATTTTATGGGCAAAGGAAGGACCACAACACCATCTGCTTCTGTTTATTGGAAATTGGTAGGAAATATGCATAGTGAGTTCCATAGTTTATAGCATTTTTAGAAAAAATCTGAGGGAATGCTAAAAAAGGAAGAAAGATAAGAAGAATATAAAGATAAAGTAAGATAAAATGGATAAGATAAAGATAAATACTAGTATCAGGTAAAAATAACATGAGAACATAAGAAAGCTAAAAGATAAAAAGACAAAAGAGCATAAAGAATATAAAAATAACATAAGAACATAGAAAGATAAAGAAGACAAAAGATAAAAAAGAGAGGAAAGAAAGAAAAGAGATCACTCATTCACACGAATATGCGCCCTCCACTTTGCTCTATCCAAATCCAAACTCTCATGCAATCCTTCCACTTTGCTCTATCCAAAACCATGCTCCCATCCAACTCAAGAAGAAGCATATCCGTTCTGATTCCTTCAATTCAAATCTGTTTGGGTCTTCCTCTCCCTCTCCTCCTTGCCTCTTCTCCCCACCTCTCAAGTCGTCTAACAGGTGCATCATTCGATCTTCTGCGCACATGACCAAACCAACACAATCGAGACTCCTGCATCTTATCCCTTATAGGTGTTATTCCCACCTTTTATATGATGATCTCATTTCTCAAGCGGTCTGGTATTTTCACACATCCAACACAACATACGCATCTCTGCCATACTCATCTTTTGAATGTGACATTGTTGCACTGCCCAACACTCCACACCATTCATTAATGCATGCCTAATTGATTTATCATTTCTGCTTTCTTTAGTTAATAAAAAATGTATTTGGGCAAAACGTCTATATGAAATGCATTTTCCTGGCCGAAGAGAACAGGTAGAGAAAATAACAATTTTGGATGGATTGCTAAATGGATCACAACTGTATATAACATCGCTTTACCGACCACAGCAGCATGTCCAGATGTAACATTGTTAAATGGTGCACAAGTGTACTTTTCATTGCTATCCCTCCAAGTTCTCTGTATATTCTTCACTTAAAGAGTGGAAGATATCCTAATTGTGTTAATCTTGACAAAGCTGCAGTACCACAGAGAATGGTCAAAGTAGATATAAATAAATGATTACATAGTAATTAAGTAACCCCATATGTACGTAGGAAAACATCTGCCTTATTTCGAATGTAATATTTCAATATTTTGGTGTTATTTGGCATTTGATGTGTACTTTGTCAATTATGTTAGAAGTTAGAACAGAGTTTAGGTTAACTTGTTAATTATTTTATGTAGCAACTCCTTGAATCAGCTCTTTCTCGGATGCTTGAAGCGCGCCAATTATCTGAGAACACATCATTGGGTGACGATGGTCATGAAATTTGTGCAAGATTTTGGAGTCAGTTGCAGATGTTGTTGAAGAGAATGTTGTCCGTAACACTTTCAACCAGCACAAACAAGCCTTCTGGGGGGGCTCAGCATATTGCATCCAATAAATCTGCAGCTAGTACTGGAAAGCTAAAGGAGCTTTACAAGATGTCTTTGAGGTCAGCCGAATTTAATCAGTTAAATGCCATGTACAACTTGTGGGCGTCATCCTAAATTGCTTGGAAGTTAACATGGTGCTACCTCTACCAACACCCGAATGTAAGTATATTGTGAATATTGTTATGATGTTAACTTGTTATGACCATCAATTATGACTTATGAAGTATTTTATGGACGTGTTATTTAGTCCGTGTTCTGCAAGAGTGGATTTGATGCTTTGTAATATCCACAACACTACATGATTTCACAGCATCCATCATATAGATAATGTGTAATACTGTAATTGGTACATATAAACAAAACTTCCTTATATATACGCAAGGACAAGATGTATTTCTCTTCACTGGTAGTCTGGTACTCCTTATTACATGAAAATACTATTGAATAATTTTTTTAGTATATTTTGGAATAATAATTATACATTATAGAATTTATAAATGTATAATTCCAAGTACTAAATAGTAATGATCAGAAATGAACATTGAAGTTTTCAAAAGTCAAAACAAGAACTTGAAATAAGGATGAGGGTAGGATTTGGCATCTACGATTTGAAATAGGAGAAATTGATCGAGAAAAAGTGGTCTCAAGGATAGATCGAAGTTTACAAAAAGAAGAGTCACTAGTTCGTTTGCGTGATTCATTGACACAGAAAAGGTCAGCTTAGAATTTTTGTTCATTCAATCCGTGATTTGTTGTCTTTCTAACCCGTGATTTGCTGCCTTTCCATAAAAAGCTCATATAGGCTCATTTTCTTCCCATGATATTAAAGAAAGAGCCAAAGAGGATAGGAATAAGGTAGTGCCCCTAGTTAGTCAACGATTACACGAGCTTTTGGGCTTTACAAGCCGTAAGAGCATGACTTTTTATTTTTGATGCTGGTGTTATGTCTTATTTTGTGAAAAAGATTTTTAATGGATTAGTTGTGTGATTTTAATGCTCTGGCATGTTACGTAGTATATTTTAATTTTGGGATTAAGTTATTTAGCTTAATGTTTCTATCAATTTTGTGTTGGAACTTAATTTCACTCGTTTATATTTTGTATTGCATATTTTTTGTATATCAATTCCACTCCACCCCACCTAGGCCCCAAATAAATGAGAATAGGAAAATTGACAGGAAGCTTGAGCCTGTTAAGTAAGAGTTAAAATGTTTAACATTATGAAAAAATTATATTTAAAACATAAATTACAAGTTAATACAATAAAAGGGAAAAATATGAAAAAGGTGGGATTGATCTTATTTAGCAATTCCAGTCATTTAAGCTAAACATGTACTCACATCTTTCTTATTATTAACCTATTAGGTGCATGGAGTAAAGAAATTGGTGTTTCACAAAACATCTCGTTGACAGTGGGATATAAGGCTATTAAACGGCCACTTATGAGAGTATTATGAGAAACGGCGATCCAATATAAGGCTATTAAACGGCCACAGTTTAGGGTGTTTCACAATGCCCTAAACTGGGAGCGCTACCGAAACCTAAAAGTAACAGAGTCCATTGCCTGAAGAATTAACACCTGAAGAGTCAAAGAAGAGGTGCACAGAATGAGTTTTTCTTTGAAGAGTAGAAGAAACTCCCAATGGAAGAGTCAGCTAGAGACGGAAAAAATAGAAAGAGCAGAGTAAAGCGACACAATTCCCACTTTGACCGGGCAAAATCTTAGAGCAACCTTTTAAAAGTTTTAATTGTTTGACTCTGTTAAATTAAGTTCATTATCGAGAGCCAGTTACGGAATTCATCATCACAGATTTGTAGTGGTACTCATTGTGTCAGATTTCACTATTTTGTACAAGTAGGACTTTGATGAATTTTAATAAACTGAATATTCTTAACTAGATGAAGTATTTGTTTTTTATTTATTTTAATTTGTTGATGCGTTTTTACTGGTAGAATGTGCTTTTTTAAACTGTTAGAATGTGTTTAGAAACATTGCAATTCGTTGAAGCTACTGAAATTATGGTTAGAGCAGTAGAATATGTTATACGGAGTATTACATAAATATTATACTCGTATTTATTTAAAATATAATATATTAATAAAATAAAGAAAAAGCTATATGAAAAAGTAGTCAATTTCAGTCACATTACGTCATTACTCATTTTGCTTCATACACAAGTTAGTAACTTAGTACACAGAACTAAAAGTTAACGGAGTACTCTACAACAAGGGCTTTGAATGTCATTGGTTTGCGTTTGTTTTTTGGCGGATGAGTAGGGATGGACCCGGATCGGTTCTGGTTCTGGGCTGGGCTTGGGTGGGCTTTTTTTTCAAATTGTTGGGCCCGGAACCGGCCCGGGTTGATACCGGGTCCGGGCCGGGTTCGGGTCAAGGTAATTTTTTTTTGGGAAAACTGTCAAATAGGTCCTCGAACTTTCATAAAAAGGTCAATTAAGTTCTTCTATAGGAGGTTCTGTCCGGTCATCGCGATTTGGGGCAGTTCTTGGTTGAATTTTTTGAGCATCTTATTCATCAAGTCTAGTTTACTCATACCAAATTTCAGCTAAAAATTCAATCGGGAACACATTCAACTTAATTCTTGAAGATAACTGCGTATTTTTGCGTTCTCGAATTAATTTGAATGCGTTCCCGATTAAAATTTTAACTGAAATTTGGCATGAGTAAACTAGACTTGATTAATAAGATGCTAAAAAAATTTCATTAAAAAATACCACCGGGAACCGCCCCAAATCGCGACGACCGGACAGAGTCTCCTATAGAAGGACTTAATTGATTTTTTATGAAAATTCGAGGACCTATTTGACAGTTTTCCATTTTTTTTGCTTTCTAATTAACCCCCCACCCCCACCCCCCAAAACACCCAGCCCTAACCAAGAAAAACAAAAAATTGAAAAAAAAGCCCGGGCCCGGCCCGAACCGTCCGGGCCGGTTCAACAAAAACAGGGCCCGAGCCCGGCTCGCCCAACCCTCTCCAACCGGGTAAAAGCCCGGGCCCGGTTAGCACCAACCGGGCCGGTCCGGGCCCACACAGTGGCGGGCCGGGCCGGTTCCGGGCTGGGCCGAACCGGTTAGGTCCATCCCTACGGATGAGCAGCAACGCCATCTCCAGTCGCTGCATTTTGTAGCATTTTATGTTCAATGTTTATTGGTGTTTTAGTTCAAACGATGATAGCCAAACATAGGGATGGACTCGGGTCCGGGCCGGGTCCGGGTCAGGCCTAGGCCCGAGTGGGCCGGCGGTTCAAGAATGGTGGACCCGAGACCGGCCCGGGTAGTCACCGGGTCTCCGGTTTGGATTTTTTTTTTGCTTTCCTAACCCCGCCCCCCCCTCACCCCACCCTCCCAAACCACCCCAAACCCATCCTACCCATAAAGCCCAACCCGGGTGGAACCCCAAAAATGTAAAAGAAAATAAAAAAAATTCAATTTGGCTCGGGCCCGACCTGGCCGGGCCGGTTCACCAAATTTGAGACCGGAGCCCGAATCCGACCTACCCCCCGGGCCTAGGCCCGACCCGGACCCGAGAACCGGGCCGGTCCCGGTCCCACATAGTAGCGGGCCGGGCTGGTCCACGGGCCGGGTGGCCCGACCCGAGTCCAACCATAGCCAAACATAGCCACTGAATCATTTTTTGTGTACTTTTCAATGACACTTACACGTAGGGATGGATTCGGACCGGGTTAATCGGCCCGTAACCGGCCCGGCCCGATACTGTTATGGTCCGGCCCGGGCTGGAACCGGTAGCTACCCGGGCCGGTTCCGGGCCTCAAGGTCCCAAAAAAAGCCCGGTCAGAACTGGCCCGAGGCCCGACCCGCACCGAGTCCATGCCTACTTACACGATTGAACTTTTGAATCATGCCCCTCCATTTTCAAACCATAACTTAAATGGACCTACTCAATTAAGTGTCACTATAAGACACCATCACATAGTACTTGTAATTAAACCAGTACAAAAATGAATGCATATGATTATTGAATACGTACAGAGACAAAAAAACAAGAGAGTAAACAATTCACACATGGCAAACTCCCTTGACGAACATGACTAGCCGCTGATGTATGTCAGAATCCATACATGGTCATTTGTACATCCTTGCAAAATGCTTCTACACTACCATGGATGAATTTCACGGGAACGTTAATCTATTGTCGTAAAACCCTTGCCTGAAAATGATCAAACTTTTAGATTTAGGAATTTTATTTCAAAATCCAGTGAAATTGGGATATTTCATGGATTAAAACTCCACAATTAGAAAAAAAAAACAGTTCTTATACCGTGGGATCATCACACGGTGAGCATCATGCTCCAGCCCCAAAATGACGTAGTTTTGCACAATTTAAAAAAAAAAATCGCGTGAACAGTACACGCGTGAACAGTACACACGTGTACAATAATTGTTTTTTTTGTCCAGGTAGCATGAATGATGTAACTCACATTTAAGGAAATGTAACTCACGTTGATAAATATGTAACTGCAGACAAGTCTAAATGTAACTTGTCTAAAACAATGGTTTCAATGCAAACAATAAAAAAGGAGTCTAATTTCTTAATTACTTTACCTAAATAGTGAATTTGTTGTGTTTTTAATATTACGACTAATTTCTTATTTTCTCATTTTTTCCCAAAAAATCATTTTTTGCAAAACCCTTTGTAAGTATAAAATGTAGATCACATTAGTTAAAATGTAACTTGGTGCAAGTTGTAATGTAAGTCGCGTTAAAGGAAATGTAACCTAAGGCAAATGGAAATGTAAATTGTGTTAATGAAAATGTAAGTTGTCTAATACTCCATATAACATATATACATATCAAATAAAATATATAATATATATTATCAAAGTCCTTCAATCCACCGTAAGAGAATACAGCGTCACCGGTGAGACAAGTATACCCAGAGATGGACGAGCTATCTTCTTTGTCTGCTAACAGCTTGTGTCAAATTATGCATTCGCTGGTTTGAATTAGTGTTTGCTACATATGCACGAAGTATTACAAATTCGATTTAGCAGGTTGGGGGTCCAGCAAGGAAGCTTCGTATCAACAAAGGAATTGAATTTTTTGATGCAGGGACGAAGCATCGCTGGACGGCTGGAGAAGACGATGAATATTTGTCGTCTCTGTTTTAATTAATACGGAGTATAAAATGCCGTCGCTTTGGGATCGGCACACCATGCGGATGGTGGGCCGATCCCACGGTATAATTTGTGAAAAAAAGGTCCACCTCATATGCACCCATATGAGCGTTTTTAACGGTACGCGGGTTACAATGACACTTAATTGAGTGAGTTTAAGTAATGCATTTAAGATCAATGCATCATGCACATAGGTTAACCATCTTACAATACAATTTTGCTAGGTGTACACAATTTTTGTAGACCCTTGGTACCCCATATAAAAAGCCCATATTTTTACCATCATTTACCCCCTCCAAAAATTCAGCCCTCTCACAACCCTCCCTCCCTCCCCCCTGCGCAGAACCATTCCTCCAAAAAAACGGAACCAACGGAAATGAGCTAAACGGAACACAACCCTCCCTCCTTCATCTTCTCCGTTGAAATTCTTCTTCAATGGAGCTAAACGGGAATGATACATCAGAGTGGGTTGATGGCTTACTCTTGGATAGCATGATTTTTGGAGAGCTAGGTGATGAAGGTGAAGATGATGCTTGTACGCCGGTTTCCGGCGAACTCGATGCTAGGTCGAGGGAAGACGATGAACAAGATCCAGAGGTCGAAGGCTTGAGTATGTGTTGTTGTCTTGGTTTTGTTTTCTTGATTTTTTCTTGATTTTGTTTTCTTGATTTTTGTGTGTGTTTGGGATATGAAAAGGGTTGTCTATCTAACATAGTAGTTATAAGTGTAGTGTCTGTCTACTGAAACATAGTAGGTTTGTTGTTTGACCCATGTGTAAAATGTCTGTCTGACAGACAATGTAATTTGTTTGTCTACGTAGAAATAACGTCTGTATGGACATGCAAGTATTTGTAAAAGAGTGTTTTGTAGTATGTTTTCATAGTGAATGTTGTTTTTATGTAAAAGTGTGTATAAGTGTTGGACATGTGATTGTATTTGTGAATGTCCACAAGAATGTTGTGAAAATAAATTATGCATATTATTGTGTGTCTGGACAGACAACATGTTGTGCGTTGTCAATTGTTATGAACATGTATTTTTGTTTCGAATAAAAGACAAAGATCAAGAAAAGAGTAATAATAAAGACCCTGAGGTTGGTATGGAGTTTCTTAGTAAACAGACAGTTTATGATTTCTACAAGGCTTATGGTAGAAGAGTGGGCTTTCCTGTTAGACAACGTACTTCACGTAAAGACAAAACAGGTAACATCACTCCGATTGTCTTAGAGTGTGCTCGTGCTGGAAGTAGGGCCAGCCGGTCACAAAATGTTTTGAAGCCTCAACCTTCAATGCAAGTCGGTTGCCTTGCAAGAATAAGAGCACGTACAAATTACGCCGGAGGATGGGTGATTTCAAAGTCATGGTTAGATCATAATCTTGATATGAGTCCTACCAAGGCAAGGCTGTTTCGGTGTAATAGAAAGTTGACACCGCACATGATGAGAAACCTTGACATTAATGATGTTGCGGGATTACCAGTTCAGAAGAGTTTCAACTCCGCCGTTGTGGAAGCCGGTGGATATGAAGAACTTCCATTTTTTGAAAAGGATTGTAGGAACTACATACATAAGGTGCGCCAACTTAGATTAGGAAATGGTGATGCAATGGCCATTCAAGACTTCTTTTGTAGGACGCAAGCTCAATGCCCCGGTTTTTTTTTCATGATTGATTTGGATGAGGAGTCAAGGTTACGAAATGTGTTTTGGGCGGACAATCGATGTCGATATGCCTACAAAGACTTTGGTGATGTCATAACTTTTGACACAACATATCTTACAAATCGATACGATATGCCATTTGCCCCATTCGTTGGAGTTACTCACCATGGTCAATCAATCTTGCTTGGTTGTGGCCTAATCTCGAGTGAAGATACACAAACATTTGTGTGGACTTTTAGAGCTTGGCTTGAATGTATGAACGGTTGTGCCCCGCACGGAATTATTACTGATCAAGATCGCGCCATGCAAAACGCCATTCAAATTGTTTTTCCAAATACGCGGCACCGATGGTGTGTATGGCACATCATGAAGAAGCTACCGGAAAAGCTTGAAGGGTTTATCGATAAAGATGAAATTATATCCGAAATACATGACGTAGTATATGACTCACAGTTCCCTGCTCAGTTTGAAGTTGGTTGGAAAGCAATTCTGGAAAGGTATTCAATACTAAAGTATGTAACAAACTAAAGTTGTCTGTGACAGACATTTTCTGTCTGGAATGAATTAATTGTTTCTGTCTCACAAACAATAGTTGTCTGTCACAGACATTTGGGTCTGGACTTAAGTATGTAACAAATTAAAGTTGTCTGTGACAGACATTTGGTATCTGTCTAACAGACAATAGTTATCTGTCACAGACATTTGGGTCTGGGACAATATTATTCGTCATGGTGATAACTGCTTATTTGTCGCAGGTATTCACTTCAAAGTGATGATTGGCTTGGGGTGATGTACAATGAACGTCAACGGTGGGTACCTTGTTACCTTAAACCTACATTCTGGGCGGGTATGTTCACCACACAAAGAAGTGAGAGCATGAACGCATTCTTTGATGATTTTGTGCACTCCAAAACAAGTCTCAAACAATTTGTGGAGCAATACGGCCAAGCTTTGAGATGTAAGGCAGAAAAAGAGTTTCATGCAGACACAAAATCATTTACAAAAATGATTCCGTGTGTTAGTATATTTGAAATGGAGAAACAAGTACAAGGACTATACACACTAGCGAAGTTTAAGGAATTTCAAGAAGAAGTAATCAGCAAGCTTTATTGTGACCTACTTGAATGTGAAGATGGAAAAACATTTCATGTGAAAGAAGTGAAACGAATTAATGGGTTTTCCAAGACTACTAACTACATAGTTGAATATGACAAGACCTTGAATGAAGGCCAATGTAGTTGTCATTTATTTGAATTTAAAGGTATCATTTGTAAACATATGATTACGGTCCTAATGCGTAATGGAGTGGACATCTTGCTCGACCGATACATATTGCGGAGATGGAGACGGGATTTGAAGAGAGCATACACACGAGTCAAAATAAACTATGATGGGTGGATCACTACCGTGGAATAACAATGGTTTGACAAATTGTGTATGAAGTTTGAAGCTCTTGCAAATGTCATCGCCGATGACGAGGAAAAATATGAAATGGTTATGCAATGGATGGAAGGGCAATTGAATGATTGTACTGCGTCAAAGGCTAATTCAAGTATATGTGGTGCCATGACACAACTACCCGAAATGTGCACAAGTGTCCATGCCGATCATCCCAATGCAATTCTTGATCCCAAAACATCAAAACGCAAAGGTGCACCTAGAAAAAATCGCATTAAGGGTCCACTTGAAAAGGGAAAGAAGAAACAAAAGGTGAATGTGTACTTTCCTTTATCTACAAACTCTGAAGATGTCTGTTACATACAATTTGAATGTTAAAACAACAAACTTATTTGTTTTTTGTTCTTCAGGCGGGGTCAAAAGCCAAAAATGCAAGCAAGGAGGCTTCTATAGTGGACATCATTGGTGGATCAGACCAAAATCCTCAATTTCCCGTATTTATGGAATGTATGAATGATAAAGGGTTGGACTTAAACCTTAATGTGATGTAGTTTATCATGTACTATATTTTGTAAATTGAACATAATTTTGCCGTATCATGTACTATATTTTGTAAAGTGAACATAAGTTTTCTTATGAATTATCAATGTTAGTTTACTTCGAACAAGAAACACAATCAAATATACGTATACACAGACAATACACATAAACAGACAGACAGTATGTGTAATGTTCACAGACAAACAAAAAGTCTACATTAATAAGAGGTTAATTGTGAATGTAATGTTTGCAAAAATCCATACATGTTCAAAATACACTAGTCAATTGTTGAACATTGTACAACATTGAACATCTAACATTGTACAATCTTCGACATATTTCCCCAAGTTTGAACCACAACTTATAATGGGACATGTATTGTAAAACACTCTAAGCTTCTTCTTTCTTCAACCGCCAAAGACGAATACCATAGTCGCGTATTTTGTTGTGCATGTTGCCATAGTCGCAATCAGGAACCCGTGAATTTACTAAGAGTAACTGTTCTGCAAAAGCTAGGACCATGACCCCACATTCACCTTATCTGTAGACAGACAAAAAAAACGGACAAACAATTATACGACTTAGACAGACAATACATGTAATGCACATAATTATTGAGTTTAATACCCTGCATTTTGTTGAGGCACAACATCCACTGCTTCGGCTTTCCATGGTTGCAAATTAGTATCATCCGGACACAATCCCATTGCACGAACTAGGTAAGGCAGCCGCACACACAACTCATTAGCATAATATGGAGTCCTAGAAGTCTTCATAGAGTCGTAAACCCTAACCAATCTATATCGAAACAGAACTTCCGCCAACCCCCAATGCTTATTCTCAGCATTTAAAGGAATCAAAAGCTGCCAATATTAACAATTAATCTCAAAATGTAGGTGTTGTGTGTACACAGACACAAAATTAGTAAAACAATACCAGACAGACAATTATAAGACTTAGACAGACAATACCCTTTCAAAAGATGCCCACTCTTGCTTTTCAGGAATTTATCTCCACCCCAATGTGTGTCGTTGGCAATGTCTTTCTTAAGAATTTTATGCTACATATATTTTATAAAATATAAAATGTAAGGCGATTTAACAGATCATATCACGACGTTGCTAGAAAAAAATGATATAGGTACCACAACGTAGGGGCTAATCAAAATCATGGAATGCGCAACGATGTCTTTGTTGAGCAACTGTGTTATTGCATGGAGCAACTGTCTTTATCTGAGAAACCATTAGATTGTAGGACACTTTTGCCCAAGGGTAAGCTTTAAATCTGTCCAAGTCATCCGCCAATTTCAGAAACTGAGAATTCATCAATGTTTTCTTGTTCCTCGGTATCAAAACACATTGCACGTAGAAAGCACATGCAAGCTTGAGAGGATCACCGTGAGGTCTTGCCTTTTTCGGCTTTATAGACTGCATCTTTGCCGTCAAGGTCCCAAAGCCGATCTCCTTGGCACCACCGAAGAACTTATCTAGTAACGTCCCATTGCCTTCATCTACATCGGAGATGACCGGAGTTGGACCAACAGAACGGAGCCCAGTTATGCGTTCAAAATCATTACAGGTAAATTTTAACAACTTGTCATTCACGCAAAATCATAGTTCATCTTTAGGCTGGTCACACACTAATCTCAATAAGAGGCTATGGACAATTTGCGCTGAGAACTAAAGCTCTGGCACATCAAGAAGATGGCCCCACGACATCTTCCTAAAATCAGCAAGCTGCGCAGGAGTCAACCCCGATTTCACCAACTTTGCAGCATCTTTAAATTCAGAACACTGTGATATTTGAGCGGGGAAGTGGTCACAGACAGGAATTTGCAATTCGAGAGCCTTATGACATTTCCAAAAAATGCACACAAAATAAGATAGACAACTCAATAAGAATGACAGACATCTATGTATCACAACACAGACATTTAAAATTTCTTCACAGACAACTGAAAATACGAGACAAACAATTCTAGGCAATTGACAGACAACTACAAAAAAAGACAGACACAGGAATATGAATGACAGACATCTAGATAAAACATCACACTCAATTAGGTCCAGTTTAATCAAATTAAATCAATTATGGTAAGGTGAGTACTGCACAAGGATGAAAATATTACCTTTTAGCAAAATCGGTTAAACTTGTTCGCACCATGACTTCAAAGTTATCTTCTTTTTTCGTTGAACTTGGACTAGCGACACTTGGAGTTGGAGCACAACAGCGCGTCTACGAACTTGGACTAGCGCCTGGATGAACTGACTTCAGTTCGATGGGTTCGGTTGTCCGTCTACGAACTTCGACCAGCGATGGATGAGTGCGGTTGTCCGACATTCATTTCTCCAGAGCAGAGCAGAGCCTATGGGTTGTCCGACGTTCATTTCTCCAGAGCGGAGTGGGTTGTCCGCGAAAATGGCAGTCCGAATCGTGGAGTGGGTGCGGGAGTGGAGCGGGGATTGGGAGGGATGGAAGGCGAAAGAAAATAAGGTAAAATTTTGAATTGGGATGAAAAAAGAAGTGAGGTAAAAAAAATAGGAGAGTATTTATACGGGAGAGTATTTAGGCGAATGGTGTACACCTAGCAAAATTGCTTACAATATAATGTATGTATTTGTGTACAACATTCTGACAATTTTATCCAATAAATGATTGGTGTCTGACAACTTTTAAGTAAATGTGTGTACACGAAATTGTGAAGGCATTTCCCACTTGAGTAGAGTAGGGAGGGCCTATTACCCACCCACCCTTGTACCGTAATTCTCTTTTACTTAAGGTGTTTCGTTTTGCTACTTGTTTCAAAATGAGTATTTAATCAAGCCTTCGAGCTTAAGCAAATCGATGTTAAAAAATTCCCAAAAAATTATCACCTACGGAGTATGATAAATAGCAATCCGATGCCGACAACCAAGCATTTATCCACCACGCTCTTGCTATTCTTGTTCATTGCAGCCATGTCCGGTCTCCAGTCCGACGCCCACAAACCCGAGGATACGGCGATCTACATCGTTTACACCCACCGTCCTCAAGAGGGTGACGAAAGTCACGAAGCTTTTCACATCAAAATCCTGAAAGAAGCCTTTAACGGGTGCAATTTTACCCTTCGTCTCTATCTTCCATTTTCAATTCATAGTGTATATATGGAATGAGTATTTATGGCGTATGGATTAATTTTTGTATATGTTGGCTGGGAAAAGAGATGATTCTGCGAAAGAGAAGATTTTGTACCATTACAAGAAGGCAGCGTGCGGGTTTTCTGCCAAGCTGACTCCTGCCCAGGCTGACTCTCTTTCCAGTAAGTTCTTTTAGGTTTTTCTACTTTCCCTTCGCGGCGCTTTTTTCCGATTGGATATTTCGATTGGTGTTTGGCTTTTATTTATGGGGTTTTGACACAAATATTATTAAAAAAATGGGTAATTGACAGAAAGAAGACCTTTTTTTTCAAAAAATGTGACTAATAATCACATACTTCTACTTAATAACCCTTCCTATCTGTTTAGAACCGTAACAATGCACTCTCGTAACAATGAACTCCCTTCCCTGATGGTCTCACAATGCACTTTATCTTTTTTTTTTTAATTCAAGATTATTTCAATGCAATTAATGTTTTTTTATTTTAATATTATTTATTTAGATAAACATTGGAATATGAAAATTATGTAACAAATGATCTCAGCTATTAATGCTCCAGTGACATCTTTTCAATTACTATTACTTCAATGAACACCGTCCCAGTTACTACTACTTCCGCTCTAGTGACACCGTCCAAGTTACTACCACCGCTTCACTGGCCACCGTTCCCGATACTACAGCTCCGGTGACCGCCTACTGGTTACTAACGGTCTACCGCTTCACAGTTACTAATGTCTCGGTGATCTACTGCCCCAATGACCTGCCGCCAATTACCGGACGCTGCCAGTGACCACCGCCGGCCAACCCCGCCGGCAACAGTTACAGTGACCGAATTGCCCCGCAGTGACCAAAATGTCCCGCAATCACTAACACTAGCAGCAGTTACATTGATCACTGTCGGTGTTAGTGACGGTGATCACCCCTGGCCAACCCCACCGGTGACAGGTACAGTGATCATCGCCTGATGCAATTATAGTGACTTGGCTACGTCAGTTACAATGACTTTCTAACAGTGACAATCACCTGTGCCACCCAAAGCACCAATGGTTTGGGCTGTGGGTATTTTTACAACAACAACATCCAAGCCTCAATTAAAAAAAAATGAAAAAACATATGTGGCGTGCATAGATGTCGATGATAACATGCATTTCAGGGGGGGGGGGGGGATCTAGGAAACCATGAGTTTTAGTAATATTAGGGTTAATTTTCTCATTGAATAACTTTGCTGCCCAACTGCCCCGATAGCTATGAACGTTTTCTCTACAATGCCAAACTTATTGTTTTGAACTGAAAATACTTCGAAAGGCACCCTAGTGGATTGAAATAGGTATCTTTTTCAGAATGCTAAAAAAACAGAGAGGCCATTATAATATTTGTGCTAAGGAACTATGAAATAAAATAATTAGTATTATCGCGTCACTTGAATTGTCTTCTGTCTGTGCCATCGCTCATTTTTCTTTGAAGTCTACTTTGACCATTAGTGATCGTGTGTGCACAAGGAAAACATAGAACCACCGGTGTCGTGAGAATGTAGGTTCATACTAACTTCATGAAAGTCTTCAAAGTCTCCTCTTCACACATTCACACCATATCACCATTAGTACATGCACAAGTTTTCAAAATGCTAGTTTGGGCATTGAGGCGGTATGTTTGAGTGAGGTGGAGGCCCAAGCCTCAAAATAGACCAATAAGTAAAACTTAAAATAGTTAAACTAGTAATAACCAACTAAAGATATGCATAATTACAAGGGCAAGTGTGCAATAAGTCTCAAACACAAACACATATATGACCACATCATCAAACATGATAATTCAAACACACAGAAAGACACATAAAAATGTTACATGTTAAATGTATGGGTCTTACAGAGTATTAAATAAAATAAATTGATGCTTTTTAAAGTTACAACCACATAAAAAAGGCATACAAAAAAGGAAAATCACCTCAAAGAATGTCTCAAAGGCACACCTCAAAGCATACACTTTGGCTTTTGTCGTGCAAAAACACCTAAGCCTCGATGCCTTCTTTATACGCCTCACCTTGAGGAGCACCTCAATACCTGTCCTGTAAACACCTTAAACCATGTGTATGCATAATATTTCTTTTAATATGATGTTTGGTTGGTAGGAAGAGAAGGGGTAACTAATGGAATGGGAGGGAAATTGTTGCCTTTGTTTGGGAGGGTTGTAAGGAGGGAGAAAGATGGAAGCGAATAGTGTTAGATGCAGGATTCTACACTTGAGTTATGGCCTATGGATATTCTTTTGAGAATGGACGGCTACATATAAATAGTGCATACAAATACATGCTTATTAAGAAAATTGAAGTTATTATGGGGGGATCCCCAACTTGCTCCCCTTGTGTCCGCCGTTGGGAGAGAAGGTGACACGGTTCCATTCCTTATACTCACTTCACCTACCTTTCCCAAGGCGTGAGGCCAGGGGCAGAGCCAGGATTCGATTGAGATTTGTGCAGAGGAGAGAGTGCACACTAAATAATGCTTCCTCCATCCCTTAATAGTCTTGATTCTAATTTGTTCGTTAAACTGTTCACAAAAACAAACAACATCCAAGCCTTAATCTTAAAAGATTTTCGTTAAACTGTTTATAGTAAAAAGAACAATCTTCCTATTCATGTTGTATTATATATGACAACTTCAGTTTAATAATAAGAAAAATAAAACTTTTTTATATACTCTCTGATAAACTCGAACACTTTAAACTATCTGATAATTTAAAAAATTAAAAATTTAAGAGAAAAAGAGAAGAACGATGAATAGCAGAAAAGGGGAAAAACACATAATAACATACCTGCGAGGGAGAGGAGCTGAAGAATACAGAGGAGCGGAAGACAAGGGAGGCATAGAGAGAGAGAAGCGTAAGATTGTAAGAATAGAGAGAAGAGCTTAATGGATTCTGGTAAGCTTACGCCGTCAATATATGGCAGGTACAGAATCGCTGGAAGTAGGATATGAGGTGCCAAAAGTCATGAGAAAAACTAATCGTTACCTATCCCTGAGGCGCCAGAGGAGGCCGCCTCAATGATACGTAAAAAGCGGGTCATAGTGTGCCTATGGATTTCTAGCACGCTTGAGGGTCTGCGATGCGATTTCCCCATTGCCTATTTGCCTGTTCTCACCTTGCACCTAGGTGCGCTTTTTAAAACTAAAGGGTGATAGTTGGCCTTTTGTTGAAGAACATCGATGTCACTGTTTCCAACACATGTGGAGGTTATTTTGTCATTTTAATTACACTCCACAATTTATTCCCTCATAAACAAGGATAAGTAATATTCTACATTTCCCCTTCATTCCCTTCACCCTGCCATTACTATCTGGTCTGGTGTCTATAGGTAACCTTCTGCATAGTTTATATATCGACAACAATTTTTTTTTTTATTATCAAGGACCCATTTTCTATCTTAAGCCTTTTGGGATCTCCGCAACACATCAGGTGGTTTCTGTGTGCTCGTTGTAAGGTGAAATTTGACTGAATGCTAGGGCGCTAAGATCCAATCATCCGATGCTTGTTTTTTGTCCTGGGTTCTGATTGATGTGTCTATTTTGGTTGATTTGTATTATTTGGCTTTCCTTAAAGAATGAAGAAACAAAAACTATGTCTTTGCAGAACATCCTCATGTTGTTGAAGTTGTCCAAAGCCGAACAGTACAGTTACATCCGAATCCAACCCACCAAATGCTTACATAGATGGCACCAGACACCAAAGATGACAGCATTATAATGTTCATACCAATATATCTGCTGCTTTGTATGCACGGACTCCTTTCACTTAGCTGTTGAAGTATTATAAACTTGGGATGATATAATGTCACGGGTGTTTTTTCATTTTTATACTACGTATTGACACAAATATATAGAATGTGTATCCATTTTATAGACAATACATGCTTGTATGAAATAAAGATTGTGACATTTGGTAGGTTAGCATAATGGTCGCATTTTACATACACCCGCATTTCCTGAATATGTTTAGCAGTTAATTGGTAGTTAAACTAATTACTAATTACTATAACTAAGCCCTTATGTAGTAAAAGTATTGCACACTTTCAAAATGGGATTTTTTAATATTATGAATAAGTATTACTCTTTTATTGTTTTTATTTTATAATAACAATACTAAAATAAGTAACTTTAAAAAAAATAAAAGAGCATTTTGTATTTTGTATGTTACCTCGTTCTTTTTAATTGCAACAATTTGATTTTTACGTTTGCCCAAATACAACTTTGACTATAATATATTAAATTACGTATTAGTAAATATTATAAAAAATTAATATTTTGAAAGTTGACATTAATAGAAATTTAATACCGCAGTAATATTTTATGAATAATAATTTGATGATATATATTATAGAGTAGAGGAAAATCATGGTCAAAGTAAAGTGTGCGAGTAGTGCAAATCTTAAAGAACGAAAGAAATATTATAGAGATTATATTTTAAATTTTTGGGCCTTCAAATTTGGGAAGCCCCCTTTTTCGCCCCCTCAAGTAGCAAGTTCAAGCTCTTCATTATTCTGGGGTGATTTTTTATTCTTTATCTGTAATTTTTTTCGACTTTTTAAAGTTAGACAACGTTTTGTCAGCATTTTTACTAGTTTTCAGAGTATACAAATTAGAGTGGGTGATGAAAATTCTATTTCGATCACTTTTGGCTCATTTGTGCCCGTATTGAGATAAAAGAGTTCTATTTTTTTTATAGATGATCAACTCTAAACTTGGTCAAACATCGACCGGGGCGGAGGTTTTTTATAGTTCATGCCCCCCTAAGATTTTTTAAATAGTACTATTACAATTTTTTGGACCCCCAGAATTCCGCCATAGGAGACGAATTGAAGTTCTTCTCATCTTCTGGTCATTGAAGTCAATTCTCATTTTCTATGGGTGGCATACTTCTAGCTGCACATGTTATTGCATTTATCCTAATGGTTGTGATTGTAGTTTAGTATAAGCACATGGAAAGTAAATGAGTGAAAATAAATTAAATTAACCAAGAGCATGGTGTGAGAGTTGTGTTTAATGTCATTCCAGCTACTTAGGATGTTTTTAGTTGATATGTTTTCAGTCCCCGACCAGACTTAAATAGATGAGATCAAACCAACTTTTATAGTTATAAAATACTCAGAGAACAGACATTTACTTTAACAGGCTAGATTTAAACAGATCGAACCAGACCAAAATTAAACGGACCACATCATCAAATTCTAGTCCAATTAAAAACATTCTTATTGTTACCTAGCCTTAATCATCTTATCATGATCGAGCCTTAATCAACTTATCAATTATCATGACTGGTCCTCAATCCCAATGCTAGTTTAACAAAAACAAACATTAAACATTTTCAATAATCTCCATAAGGAATATACAAATGACATGGAAAACCTGGACTGAAGTTGTTGTGAGCAGCATCAAATTATGAATCTATATACTCCTTATTTTTAAAACAGAATTTGACATGCATGAACAAAAACAAAATGACAAAACAAAACAAAAGAGAACGCGTAGGGAAAAAGTAAGCATATAAAACTTTATTTTTCTGTTTTTTGCATGCATTTTTTCTTGTTCTATTGATCTGTTTTACTGAATTCAAATATACTCACATAGTATTGGCAAATGAACACCACTTCTTTTCTAAAGTTGATTCTTATGAAATTTAGTTCAAATTGGAACAGGATGTATAGAGTATGGACACATAGGGGTCTTCAATACACATAAGTTTGCTCTATGAAACTGTCTGGTTAATGTTGTCTTCATTGTTTGAATGTAGATTAGATTTGCAAATGGTATTGCCACCAACTCAAGAATAAAAACAGAGCAGACTGCCTATATTAAACAAAAACTTATAAATGGGAACATGGATTGCGCAAAACCAAAAACTTCTACTTTGGGTTCAATGAACAAAAAATAAAAATACAGAACAAAAAGAAAAGAGGTTGCCTATGAAAAAATTAAGTAAGCATATATAAGATGGCATGGAAAACCTGGACAGGCTTCTATTTATATTGTCATTGTATTTATCCTAATGGTTGTGATTGTAGTTTAGTATAATCATATGGAAATCCTAAGAAAACCATGGCGTATGCTCTGTTTTATTTTGAATGATCCGTATGAAAAGATCAAGATGAAGGCTGGTTTTTAGTAAAGAAATAAATGGAACAATGAGTTAAAACCTATCATTCAAAGATACGATTTAATTTTAATATCCCACCGTAGGTGGGAGCCTTGGAGGCACTGGGGTAAATGAAAATGAGAGTCATAGCTTAGCAATTGGACAGTCATTTGAGATTTGCATTTAGATGAAAAGTCAACGTTAAGAACCGAAAATGAGATAAAATACCTTATATGTAGAAAAGTAAAAAGAAACATATGTGAGTATTAGGGAAGTCGATAGACATATTTCCCATACTAACTTTATTTGTAAGTGACTTTGGGGATAAATTAAGCATATAAAGAATGACATGGAAAACCTGGACTGAAGTTCTTATGAGCAGCATCAATGTATATATTCCTTAATTTTTTAAAAAGAAAATTGACATTGATGAACAAAAAATGAAAATACAGAACAAAAAGAAAAGAGGTTGCCTATGAAAAAATTAAGTAAGCATATATAAGATGGCATGGAAAACCTGGACAGACTTCTATTTATAATGTCATTGCATTTATCCTAATGGTTGTGATTGTAGTTTAGTATAAGCACATGCAAAGTAAATGAGTGAAAATAAATTAAATTAACCAAGAGCATGGTGTGAGAGTTGTGTTTAATGTCATTCCAGCTACTTAGGATGTTTTTAGTTGATATGTTTTCAGTCCCCGACCAGACTTAAATAGATGAGATCAAACCAACTTTTATAGTTATAAAATACTTAGAGAACAGACATTTACTTTAACAGGCTAGACATAAACAGATCGAACCAGACCAAAATTAAACGGACCACATCATCAAATTCTAGTCCAATTAAAAACATTCTTATTGTTACCTAGCCTTAATCATCTTATCATGATCGAGCCTTAATCAACTTATCAATTATCATGACTGGTCCTCAATCCCAATGCTAGTTTAACAAAAACAAACAGTAAACATTTTCAATAATCTCCATAAGGAATATACAAATGACATGGAAAACCTGGACTGAAGTTGTTGTGAGCAGCATCAAATTATGAATCTATATACTCCTTATTTTTAAAACAGAATTTGACATGCATGAACAAAAACAAAATGACAAAACAAAACAAAAGAGAATGCGTAGGGAAAAAGTAAGCATATAAAACTTTCTTTTTCTGTTTTTTGCATGCATTTTTTCTTGTTCTATTGATCTGTTTTACTGAATTCAAATATACTCACATAGTATTGGCAAATGAACACCACTTCTTTTCTAAAGTTGGTTCTTATGAAATTTAGTTCAAATTGGAACAGGATGTATAGAGTATGGACACATAGGGGCCTTCAATACACATAAGTTTGCTCTATGAAACTGTCTGGTTAATGTTGTCTTCATTGTTTGAATGTAGATTAGATTTGCAAATGGTATTGCCACCAACTCAAGAATAAAAACAGAGCAGACTGCCTATATTAAACAAAAACTTATAAATGGGAACATGGATTGCGCAAAACCAAAAACTTCTACTTTGGGTTCAATGAACAAAAAAGAAAAATACAGAACAAAAAGAAAAGAGGCTGCCTATGAAAAAATTAAGTAAGCATATATAAGATGGCATGGAAAACCTGGACATGCTTCTATTTATATTGTCATTGTATTTATCCTAATGGTTGTGATTGTAGTTTAGTATAATCATATGGAAATCCTAAGAAAACCATGGCGTATGCTCTGTTTTATTTTGAATGATCCGTATGAAAAGCTCCAGATGAAAGGTGATTTTTAGTAAAGAAATAAATGGAACAATGAGTTAAAACCTATCATTCAAAGATACGATTTAATTTTAATACCCCACCGTAGGTGGGAGCCTTGGCGGCACTGGGGTAAATGAAAATGAGAGTCATAGCTTAGCAATTGGACAGTCATTTGAGATTTGCATTTAGATGAAAAGTCAACGTTAAGAACCGAAAATGAGATAAAACACCTTATATGTAGAAAAGTAAAAAGAAACATATGTGAGTATTAGGGAAGTCGATAGACATATTTCCCATACTAACTTTATTTGTAAGTGACTTTGGGGATAAATTAAGAATATAAAGAATGACATGGAAAACCTGGACTGAAGTTCTTATGAGCAGCATCAATGTATATATTCCTTAATTTTTTAAAAAGAAAATTGACATTGATGAACAAAAAACGAAAATACAGAACAAAAAGAAAAGAGGTTGCCTATGAAAAAATTAAGTAAGCATATATAAGATGGCATGGAAAACCTGGACAAACTTCTATTTATAATCTCATTGCATTTATCCTAATGGTTGTGATTGTAGTTTAGTATAAGCACATGGAAAGTAAATGAGTGAAAATAAATTAAATTAACCAAGAGCATGGTGTGAGAGTTGTGTTTAATGTCATTCCAGCTACTTAGGATGTTTTTAGTTGATATGTTTTCAGTCCCCGACCAGACTTAAATAGATGAGATCAAACCAACTTTTATAGTTATAAAATACTTAGAGAACAAACATTTACTTTAACAGGCTAGACTTAAACAGATCGAACCAGACCAAAATTAAACGGACCACATCATCAAATTCTAGTCCAATTAAAAACATTCTTATGTAGAAAGTGATGAGAAGTGAATTCTGCAAATTCATCTTCTTAAAGATTTGTCTCAAAAAATCCTGAACAATTCATCAAAACCAAACAAAAGAGAATGCATAACCAAATGAAAAAGGCTGTCTATGAAAAAATTAAGTAAGCATATATAAGATGGCATGGAAAACCTGGACAGACTTCTATGTGAAGCATAAAACTTTTTAAATGTTAAATGTGAAGCAGCCACACAATTCATCGTTGGCTTTGAATGGCTGCTTTTCAATATATCATGTTCTAAACATGTAATTGATTTACCATCACAATGATTTATCACTAATTATAACCACAAACATAGGAAAATTAATATACACAAAAACTATAGTAATTTCTATAGGTAATATTGACAGTTAGAAGGGTAAAACTTAATGAGACATTTCATCAAACATGTTATATGCACAATGTTATTGTAGTCCATAATGAATAAATCAATATATTTATCCATAATCATCATAGGACAATTCCTGTTTGAAACAGGACGTTTGACTCCTCTCTAAAGCTTTAAAATATAATGAAGCCTTCACAAAAATAATACTTTATAAGGTGAAGAATAATGTGCACTTACAATATGTGTGAAAAGAACTAAAAAATCAACAGCGAATAGTAATTAGATGCAGAGAAAGATGATGAAATGAGAATAGAGAGTACCTGAGGCGTTAGTAGAGAGAGCAATAGAGCATAAAACCCTAGTATTCTAATGGTATATATAGTATAGTGATAATACCTTGTATTGTAGTGGTTTGTGATTTGAGGTCTCTCAAACTTGCGGTAATTCCGTGGATGGGAAGTGGGTGAGGCGTGTTGTACATGGCAACCTCAAGCTGTATATCCGAAAATCTGTCGAGGAAAAATCGGAGAAGAAAATGGCCAGAGTTTTACACGCACGCAACAAAGAGAGTAATCTTGCAGAGCGGAGTGTATTTTTCTTTCGGAGAAGAGGGTAATCTTGTGCGCAAGGGAAAAAAGAAGCCACGTGGAGTGCCGAGAGAAGCTGAGTGATATACGGACGACAATACACGTTGGATAAAGAGAGGGTATATTTGTACTTTGAACAGTTATCTCTTTTCTTATATATAAATAGATAATCAATTTTGAGAGTTAACCGAGTAAATTTGAGCAAGAAATAAACTAGGAGTAAATTTGAGCAAGAAATAACTGAGGAGTTGCGCTAAAGCTTATAAATACCGTCCAAAAACATAAGATCGTAGTTGCGCTCTGCAACTGTGAGTCCATTTGACAGCGACAAAGAAAGGTCAGAAACTAAAATTAATGGACTGCGTAGAAATCATCATATCATCCATTCTTCTAACTGGCTTCCACAATCCCCGCCAAACAACAAAACCTCGATCAAATCTCCCATTTCCACCAGCCAACATAATCGGGGAGAAAAAGTGTTTTCTGACGATCCCGAAATCAAGAAAAAGCATTATCGACGATGACAGAGCAGAAAGCCAAGACATGGAGAGCTGCATCCACAAAGCCTCCCATGAACATCCTGCCTTATCACACTCCCGCGCTCAACGACCATTACACCCTCGGGAAGAAGCTCGGTCACGGGCAGTTTGGGACAACCTACCTCTGTACAGAGAAAGCCTCGGGGCTTGAATACGCCTGCAAATCCATACCAAAGAGGAAGCTTTTGTGCAAGGAGGATTACGAGGACGTTTGGAGGGAAATCCAGATTATGCACCATTTGTCTGAGAACCCACACGTTGTGAGGATCAAAGGGACGTACGAGGATGATGCAATCGTGCATCTGGTCATGGATGTCTGCAGGGGTGGAGAGCTGTTCGACAGGATTGTCTCTAAGGGGCATTTCAGCGAACGAAAGGCGGCCGAGTTGATGAAGACCATTGCTGGGGTTGTAGAGGGGTGTCATTCTCTTGGTGTCATGCATAGGGATCTTAAGCCTGAGAACTTCTTGTTCGATACCCCTGATGAGGATGCAAAGCTCAAAGCCACTGACTTTGGCTTGTCTGTGTTCTACAAGCCTGGTCTGCTCTCCCATTCCACCTCTCTTTCTTTAATTTCAATGGCATTTCGGTTTCTGTTTTATTTTTAGTTGCTTTTTTGGTTAATTTCTACACATTCCAATGACCCTTGGTTGTTTTAAAAGCAAATTGGTAGGCTTTAGGATTTTAGAGTTCTTTTGGAATACAGAGTTCTTTTTGGAAAGTATTTTTAGATTTTATAACTTTAGTACAATTAAAATAATTCAATATATAAGAAAAAGTTGCATTTTAAGTATGAACTAAATTTTGAATGATGATTTTTAATTTCAACATCACCACTTTTATTGGTAATTTTAAGTTTTAGTTCAATTTTTTTAATAATGGCCTCGTGTTTTATTTTATGAAGTTATAAAGATTAAGGGGAGGTTGAAATTAGTAGAAATGATGGAATAATGGTAAATGTCATGAGATGCCAAAAAATCATCAAATTTAAGTATGGTCAGTAAACTAGTCTACCACTTTATGATTATGTTTATTTTATTAAACTCTTAGCAAGAGGGTTGGTGACCTAGATGTTTCTTGTAGTGGCATAATCATAATTCTGAACACAGTAGATACACTCTGAAATCTGAATGCTAAGACAGCTGAAAGCACTTCTTCCCTTCTGTTATTCAGGTCAATATCTTTCCGATGTGGTGGGCAGTCCGTACTACGTTGCCCCTGAAGTATTACACAAATTTTATGGACCGGAGATCGATGTATGGAGTGCTGGTGTTATCCTTTACATCTTATTATGCGGGGTTCCTCCCTTTTGGGCTGGTAACTCTTTTCATGATAATGTTGAATTCCTTAAGATCAAACGCTGACGGATTGATTGATCAGCAATTAGTTTGCTCCTTTCTTTGATATTTAGAAACTGTAACTTCATAGTGCAGAAACGGACAATGGCATCTTTAAGCAGATCATGAAAGGTAAAATAGATTTTGAATCTGAACCTTGGCCCTCCATTTCGGATAGTGCAAAGGATTTGATAAAAAGGATGCTCCAGCGGGACCCCAGGCAGCGAATAACTGCACATCAAGTCTTATGTAATTAAGCCACTTTTTTGTGTTGTACTGAACTATTAGCTTTTAGTTTGACAATCTGCATACAAGTGAATAAAGGCTAAGGGATGTAATGTGGCATTTGTATCAGGCCATCCATGGATTGTGGACGACACAGTAGCACCAGACAGGCCTCTGGGTTCAGCAGTATTGACACGTCTTAAGCAATTTTCTGCCATGAACAAACTTAAAAAAATGGCGTTGCATGTATGTTTCCAAATCTTTTTCCTGCTAAATTGACATTAGCTATAAACCCTACCTCGGGAGGTTATCTGCATTGGGCCTGTGTGTGTCTATACGCACACATAGACTCATAGAGGAAGTGGTTTCAATTAAAATTAGTCTCAACTCTTAACGTGAAAATGTGCATGGTAGAAAAGTCCGCACCATGCGAGGTAGCATTTTGATCAGTTCTGTTTCCTGATTTTTCTGAACCCTTATATATCCAATCTAATGCACCTTATTCGTTCTCATTTTTCACATCAACCGTACTTTTTATTTGATCCAAAATCTGTGTTTTTTATATTTATTTATCGGGCTAGTCTTTCATCATGCCTCTAGATATGTTGTGTTCTCAATGTGAGGTTTGATAAGGGTAAGTCCACTCAATTTATTAACAATCCTGCAAAATAGGCTGTAGTTTCCGACTCCTTTGAGCTATACCTATTTTTTACAATTCCAAATTTGGCCACTCTCACATTTCTTGTTATTTAAACTTTGCATTAAATAATCATAATCATTATTAGCACCTTAACCCCAACTAGTTGGGGCCATTTGCATTAAATTTATAAAGCCAATTAATTTCATTTTCATTTTCATTTTCATTTTCATTTACCCGGTGCCACAAAGGCTCCCACCTACGCTGGGGTAAGGGGGGATCGGATGTACGCAGTCTTACCCCTGTACTAAAGCACAGAGATAATGTTTCCGAATGACCCATAATGAAAATCGCGTCCAAAATTGCATGGACTGACTGCTGCTCCATAACAAAGAAACGCAGACAGTTTAGTGAGCCATTTTGCTTTATTCCATCATAATCTCAAGCCAAAAAATGATGAATCTTTGGCTCCATTGCAAATGATGGAAAAGATAAAGCCAGTTAATTGTGTAAAAATAATTATCACTATAAATTTATGTAAAGAAGTAAAAATGAAATGTTTATGACTGATGCACTTAATGTTGAAAAACTCACAATCTAAACATACCGTGAAAATTCACATTAGCTCTAAGGATGGCTTTTGGGGGTCACTATGTTTCCTTTGAATGAATAAATTCTTTTCTAAGAATTCTCGCCTAGAGGTGACATCCAACTGGTATTGGAGTGTGAGAAGTTGAGAAAGAGTGATGGGGAAACAAAGCTAAATATGCAATAACCTTTCTTCTTGAAATGTTGGAATTGCTTATATCAGCTATTGTATATAGTGCAGGCACTTATTTTTATGAAGATTGATTTAGTGTGCTAATACACATTTTATTTGTTTATCCCCTCTGATTGATTTCTGATGGTTATCATTGTGTCCGTAGGTCATAGCAGAGAGACTCTCCGAAGAAGAAATCGGAGGGCTAAGACAATTGTTCAAAATGATTGATACGGATGGCAGTGGGACCATCACATTTGAAGAACTCAAACATAGTTTGAAAAGAGTAGGGCCTGAGGTGATGGAGTCCGAAATTCGGGATCTGATGAATGCGGTACTTGAATCTTCATTCCTCGTTTATATACTCGTACGAATCAATTACTCCATAATCAAGTAAGCTTGATCATTTGTATGTTAAATTATTTGGATCTGGCAAATCTCTCAGGCTGACATTGACAACAATGGATGCATCGACTATGGCGAATTTCTTGCTGCCACTTTACACTTGAATAAGATGGAAAAAGAGGAGAATTTGCTTGCTGCTTTCTCATACTTTGACAAGGATGCCAGTGGCTATATAACTATTGATGAGCTTCAACAGGCGTGCAAAGATTTTGGTTTTGCTGATGTTTGTTTAGATGAAATCATCAAAGAAATTGATGCAGATAATGTAAGCACCCTTTAAGTGCTTATTATTATTACTATATTATTATCAGTATTTATCATTACAATTATGGAATATTATTGTTGTTGTTGTTTAAAATATTTCTCACCGTCGTTCAACATCTGTTTGATTGTCATGATTTTTTATTACTTCGATTCAAGCTAAGCTTGGGTTTGTATGGGATAGGATGGACGAATTGACTATGGGGAATTTGCAACAATGATGAGAAAGGGAAACAGAGGAATTGGAGCTAGAGGCAATTTGAATTTAAGTATTGCAGATGCCTTAGGATCAAGGGAGGAGTAGATCTACTACAATGTTATCTCTTGTTTTTTATTGTACAGTTAAACTTTATTCTTGCTCTTGCTCTTGCTCTCTCTTAGTTTACGAATCATTCATATTAATATTTGTATATAGATTAGGACAACTTACCAAATCCAAACTTCAATGTATTATGAAATTAGCATAATAATCATATTATGTCTTATCTATACCTCTATAGTTGTGCTTGTTGACCGCAATGTGTTGAGTGTTCTTACATGCACTGAAATAGTATTTTTTTCACTTTTAATGAAAATTAACCTTCAGTCCTTAAATGTTTTTTTTGCTCATTATATATATATGTATTTTTTTTATTTAGTTTTTTACTCCAGGGGGTGTCTGGGGGAGGGGGCCTGGAGTAATTAGGGGTGAAACTCACTCCATTGAGTTTTAAACCCTTATGTGCCTAGCGTGTTTCGAACTTGAGACCTCCAACTAGACACGGTAACCTCGTAACCTCGCTCGGTAAATTCAATCCTTAACTGTTCCATCACTAATCATTTTATCACTTAAATCTTATATTTTAAAAGTATCATATTGTTCTGTTTCTTAATTATTTTACCTTTTAAGATCTTGAATTTCAAACTTTCTATTCATTGGCCTAATTACTATGATTTGCTTTTTCAGTTCACTGACCATTTTATTTTAAAAATTTGAAAAAACATAAATTATAGGTGTTTTGTGTAGCCCAGTTCTCATATTCATATAGCTTGTGTGTAACTTTTATTCTTATACACAATAAACTATACAATGAAAATGTATCATGTTCAATTTATAAGCAACTTCTTTTGTCTAGCTAAACGAAAGATTAACGTCATTTGGTCAAATTTGAGTCTCATATTCAAGATACCAACTTTTGTTTCTGGATTCAAGCTAATTTAAATGACCCCCGGAAGATTATTAGATTTCTTTGGTTCCTGCTTTGAATGAGTCTTATCAAATTTTCTGGAAATCGAATGGTGCAGCATAAAATGCTCCCTACTAGTGGAGGTCCTTCTCAAATTAATTAATTGGTTACAACTTACAATTTATTTTGTCTAAAGCTGCTTTTAAATTAAAATTAGGTTTACAATATGTAATTTGTATAAATACACATATTTTGTGACATTGGCAAATTCAAAATCACACTACTTTTCTTAGTTTCTAAGTAAAAATAGCTTTACTTAATTCATTAAATTAAGTAATTAATTTTACATTATGTAATTTATTCAAACTAAAATAAAAAAAAAATTGAAATCAAAGGCTCAAGCCTCAAGGCCCCAAACGGCTATATAGCCGTTGGGTGCTTGAATCAAGGGTGTCCCGGGGTGGGGGTGGGGTGGGGGTGGGGTTACAAAAATTTCTATAAATACTCCTATTTTCTAACATTTTTATACAAATCTTCTCCAATATCCAATCTCCATTCTCCATCTTTATCTCCATCTATTCTAGTATTTATAGAATTATTATATCTACCATTTTTAAGATGGAAAGTCAATATGCCGTTATCGCGTATAATTTATATACGCAGAAGGACCCGATGACCGGGATGTGGTACGCAACTTTGTTAGAATATTATTTTATTGTGTTCAAATTAATTGTAATATAATTAATGAGTCTTTGTATTTAATTAGATTACCTGAGAGAGAATTAGGCCCAAATATAGTGCTCTTAATTAAGCCCACACGCCTAAGCTGCTTTCCTTATTGTAATACGGCTGGCCGAACCACTCCCTATAAATACAGAAGGAGTTGGTCGAAATCAGCTCTAAGTCTCTACACATTCTATTCCGCATATTATTCTGGTAGAGCACGTAGATTAGAAATTCTCTCTCTAGCTTGTTCGAGTACTGTGTATTGTTCTTCATGGATTCATCATTCTATATACACGGTATACGTTATTGGTGAAATTTCCCTTCTACTGTTTTAATTCTTTCTATTATTCTTAGTTTATCGACTGTTGAAATCTGGGCATATCTCACATAATTGGTATCAGGGTCACGGCGCAATTCTGTTCTTCTGATTCCTTGAATTTTTCTGGAATTAATTTGATCAAAATCACAATTTTTGGTTGAATTAATCTCTAGACCTGTTCTTGGAAACTTACTGTTTTAGAAGGCTGCTGCTATGAGGAAAAGATCACGGAGAAGGATTCTATTCTGAGTAAAGTTACTAAATCTCGCACTACCGAAATCTTAAATTCGGTTATCCGAGATCCTTCAAATCAGGTCATCCAAAATCTAGGATTTCGACACAGGTCAGGAATTCGGTCAATCCGAAATCAGCTTCTCATCTTCAGATTTCGGACTTCACCCGAAATCATTTAATTTCGGTGGACTGAAATCATCATACGAAATCCGGATTTCAGCATTGCATCCGAAATCAGAACTTCCGAATTTAGCATCCGAGATTTGATTCCGAAATCAGCCTTTCCAAATTTATAATCTCGGACACCCGGAATCTTAATTCTTCTAAAATCAGCCTTCGAAATCTTTTTCAAACAAGAACAGTTCTCGCCTTTAAGATCAAGAGTCATGGAAGCATACACACTTGAAAGTGATTCAAGACCTCCTCTGCTCAGAAGGGGGGAATTTGCTGTCTAGAAAGTCCGTTTTCTCAATTTCATTCGAAGTCGAGACAACGGAAAGCTAGAATATTCTGATCTCTCTTAATGAAGGACCACTCGAAGTTTGGGTTGATGTTCCAGCAGCCTCAACAAACAATCCTCCCACACCAGCTGGTAAGGCATTAAAATCTGAAGATAATTACACTGAACCAGAGAAGCTTAGAGCAATGTCTAATCTTCTTGCTGTCACTTATCTGCTACAAGCCATTCCCAATGACTTGTTTATGCAAATTGATAGCCTCACTACTTCTAAGGACTTGTGGGATGAGATTCATCAGATCATGCAAGGAACTGATGTTGGAATCAAATCCAAACGAGCACATACCCTGACTGCATATGACTCCTTTGCTGCTAGACCTGATGAAGAGATGGAAGATACCTATCAACGTTTTCTCACGGTCCTTAATGAGATGAAAAGGATCAACATCCGCAAAACCAATATGGAAGTTAACCTTCGCTTCCTAAGATCTCTCAAGCCCGAATGGAAGAAAACCGCCAAGCGAATCACACAAAACAAAGATCTGGATGAGCTGACCATCCACGATCTGTATGACTGTCTAGGAGAATTCTCTGAGGATATTCGTGAAAAGATCAAATCTTCAAAGGGAAAGAACATTGTTGACACACTTGCCCTCCTCTCAACCGAGAAGAAGAAGAAGAAGGAAAAAGCCCTTAAAATTACCTTTGAAGATGACTCGTCTGATGAAGAGAAGAATATGTTTGATTCTGACCCTGAGATTAATGATCTGAAGAAAGAGTTGGCTTTGCTAACCAACATGACGAGGAAAATAAACAAGAAGTTCACAAGGTTCAGAAACCCTGCTACAAACAATAAGCAAAGAACTTCTTCCTCAAACTATTCTGAAAGAGTCAGCAGACCATCAGATAAGGTTGTCAACAGTGACCCAATGAAGTGCTTTAAATGTGGCAAGCCTGGACACTTTGCTAAAGAATGCCGATCTGCCAAGAAGAAAGATTTCAACTACTACATGCAGAAGGCACAACTCGCCAAAAAAAAAGAGCAAGGGGTTGTCCTAATGGCTGAACATGATAGTTGGCTCGAAGATTCTGAAGATAGTGAGCCTGAGAATTTGGCTCTAATGGCAAGGGTAACTGGATCTGGAAGCGAAAGTGAAGACTCTGAAGAAGAAGAAGAAGAAGACAATGCTCCTACATCTGCTGAAAATGAGGTCAGTCATGTGTGGTACTTAGATTCAGGTTGCTCCACACACATGACTGGGAAGAAAGTGATGTTGAGCAACTACGTGGACAAATTTGGTGGGAAAGTGAGATTTGGAAAGAGTGACTCTGCTCCGATCCTTGGATTTGGAGATATGTGCAATAGCAGGGTCACTCTAAAAGACGTTTCTTATGTTGCTGGATTAACGCACATCTTGTTTAGCATCGGACGATTCTGTGACAAGGGCATGAAAGACATTTTCCAAGCTAACCAGTGTTGCATAAAGGATGATCAAGGAAACACCATTTTGATGTGTAGACGCAAATCCAGTCTCTACACCATTGTGCTGAAAACAGTGTTTCCCAATACCGATGTTTGCTTGCTGTCAAGAGTGTCCTCAGAACTAAATCAACTATGGCATAAGAGGATGTCTCATTTGAACTACCGAGATCTGCATACATTGTCATCAAAGAAGCTTGTTACTGGTCTGCCAACACTGCAAAGTAAATGTGATCATTTGTGTGATTCTTGCGCACTTGGAAAAATGAAAAGAACTTCTCACAATGTGAAAGTGACTGCATCTACTACATGTCCTCTTGAATTGCTTCACATGGATCTGTGTGGGCCCATGCGTACACAAAGTATCAATGGGAAGAAATATGTCCTGGTGATAGTAGATGACTACTCAAGATATACATGGATCCGGTTCTTACGCTCCAAGGACGAGACATCAGACATCATCATTACCTTCATCCGTACTACACAAAATCTGATACATGCATCAATCCTCTACATACGATCTGACAATGGCACTGAGTTCAAGAACCAGAAACTCAGTGAATTCTACGAGACTCAAGGCATCATTCAGCAATTCCCTGCAGCAAAGACCCCACAGCAGAACGGGGTGGTTGAAAGAAAGAACATAACTCTTGTTGAAGCTGCAAGAACCATGCTGATCCACTCCAAACTTCCACATTCTCTCTGGGCTGAAGCCATCAACATTACTTGTTTCACTCAGAACAGGACCTCCATTCACAAAAGGTTTGGAAAGACACCGTATGAGCTGATCAACCGCCGAATTTTCCTTTCTAAGAGTTTTTGGATGCAAGTGCTTCGTGGCTAATGACAGGGAAGATCGAAGCAAGTTTGATCCGAAAGCTTTTCATTGCGTGTTTATTGGCTACTCTTCTCCGTCTAAAGCTTACCGAGTATACACCAGAGAAATAAAGAAGGTCATTGAAAGTATCAATGTGACCTTTGACGAAAAAGAAGAACAGGCTTCTGGACATATCAGTTCAGAACCCGATATCACTGGTGTTCTAGCACAACTACCCGCCTCATCTCCCTCACCTGATTCCAACTCTGTGGATCTCGATCATCTGTTTGACCAAATATACGAGAATCCACAACCACACGATCCATCTCCTACACCTACTACTGCGTCTATAACTGCAATACCTACTCCTGCATCAACTCCATCATCCTCTGCAACCACAGCTGAGACTGGATCAACAACTGAAGCTACACCACCTCCAACCACTTATCCCACATATTCGTCTGTTCCTCATGTTGATATTCCTTATGTTGATCAGCAACCAAATAACAATGCTCAACCACTTCCTCATGTTAGAAAATGGACACGTGCTCATCCACTTGATCTTATACTTGGAAATCCTTCAAGTGGAGTGTGCACACGATCTACTACCGAGAATGAATGTTTGTTTTTTGTTTTCTAAGTCAATCTGAGCCAACTCATGTCACTGAAGCGTTAGCTGATCCTGGTTGGATAATCGCCATGCAAGAAGAGATCAATGAGTTTGAGAGACTGAAAGTCTGATCACTTGTGCCTCGGCCCCTTGGAAAATCAATCATAGGCACGAAGTGTATCTTTAAGAACAAGAAAGATGAAGACGGGATCGTGATTAGCAATAAGGCCCGTTTAGTTGCAAAAGGCTACCATCAACAAGAAGGCATTGACTACAATGAGACGTTCTCTCCAGTTGCACGCATTGAAGCCATTCGACTGTTCATGGCCTTATGTTGCACACAAGAACTTCACCATCTACCAAATGGACGTCAAAACAGCATTCTTAAATGGGATCTTGAAAGAAGAAGTTTATGTTGATCAACCAGAAGGGTTCATCAGTGATAAATATCCAGATCACATCTATTGTCTGGATAAAGCTTTGTATGGACTCAAACAAGCCCCGAGAGCTTGGTATTAGGAATTATCTAAATTTCTGGTTGATTCTGGCTTCTCAAAAGGAACAATTGATACTACTCTATTCATTAAGCGTCATGGGTCTGACATCATCTTGGTTCAGATCTACGTTGATGACATCATTTTTGGTTCCACTAATTCGGCCCTCTGCACTGCGTTTGGAAGTTTTGATGCAATCTAAGTTCGAAATGAGCATGATGGGTGAAATGAATTTCTTTCTTGGATTACAAGTCGAACAGCTGCCCGACGCTTTATTCATCAGTCCAAGTACATTCATGATTTGCTACAGAAATACGGTCAAGAGAACAGCACCCCTGTGAAAACCCCGATGACTCCAGCCTGCAAGCTTGATTCTGACCCATCGGGAAAGCCGGTGAATGTTACCACTTATAGGAGAATGATTGGTTTGTTGTTGTATCTGACATTGAGCCGACCCGATATTATGTTTGCTACCTGTCTTTGTGCTCGCTTTCAAGCAAATCCAAAGGAATCTCATCTGCTGGCTATGAAAATAATTCTACATTATCTGAAAGGAACTCCTAATCTAGGACTCTGGTATCCTAAGGAGACTGCATTTGATCTGATTGTGTTCATTGACGCGGATTTCGCTGGATGTAAAATGGACAGAAAGAGTACTTCCGGTAGTGCTCAATTTCTTGGAGGAAAACTAGTCTGTTGGTCCTCAAAGAAGCAAAATTGTGTGTCTACATCTACAGCGGAGGTTGAATATGTCGCTGCTACTAGCTGTTGTTCACAAGTATTATGGATAAGGACTCAACTACGCGACTTTGAATTCTACTTTGACCACATTCCGATTTACAGTGACTCAAAAAGTGTGATTGCAATCTCATGCAACCCGGTTCATCATTCTCGCACTAAGCACATTGACCTGAGATTCCACTTCATCAAAGATCATATTGAAAAAGGTCATGTGGATCTATACTTTGTGTGCACTGAGCTACAGTTGGCTGATCTATTCACAAAAGCTCTGGATGAGAAAAGATTTCAGTTCCTGGTCTCTAAACTAGGAATGCTGAATTTGGAATTTTAAATACCGTGCACAAATATAGGGGGGGTTTATTTTTTATTTTTTTTGTCCTGTGAGTTTTTATTTTTATTGAGTCAGTTTCATGGTCTGTCAGTCTGTTTCCCTAAAAATGTGCAAACATTGAAGGGGAGCAAAATTAGTCTGGTCTGAGTGCTACAATTGAGGGGAAGTAATTTTAATTTCTTTTAGTATCCGTAATTTTTTTTTTAAATTAGAAAATCACAAAAATATTTTTTCTTTTATTTTGGGTCAGTTTAGTTTTTTTGTTGTCAGTTTTATTGAGTCAATTTCCAAAATCAGAAAAAGCCAAAAAGATTTTGTCTTTTATTTTTTCACGGGTACTTAAGGTCACAACGGTTGAGTTTGTTCATCTCCTTTCCAAATTCATTGATTCACTCCCTCAAAGAGCTCTAAACTTCCTTCTAAAAAGCACTCAAAACCGGTTGGTATACCGTGGGAGCAACCCATGGTGAACATTGTGCTCCCACAGCTAATTCACGCGTGAACAGTAACACGCGTGAACAATAACTTTTTTTTGTTTCCAGTAGAAGAGTGATGTAACTTGTGTGTAATGAGATGTAACTCACGTTAATATGCAA
This sequence comes from Cuscuta europaea, assembly GCA_945859875.1. Lineage (NCBI taxonomy): Eukaryota > Viridiplantae > Streptophyta > Magnoliopsida > Solanales > Convolvulaceae > Cuscuta > Cuscuta europaea. The sequence goes on along the minus strand of CAMAPE010000052.1, from coordinate 5,292,574 downwards.
TGTAACTGCAGACAAGTTGCGATGTAACTTTTCATACGAAGAAAAAGAAATAAAACCTTGATTTCAATGTAAACAGTGAAAAAAGTAGTCTAATTGCACAAATACTTTACATAAGTAGTGGATATGTTTTTTTAATATTAAGGCCATAACTTTTTTTTGAATATCTTTTTTTTTTTCAAAAAATCATTTTTTTTTTGCAAAAAAATGAATTTTTTTTTGTTTCAGTAGTGGGGGTTTATTTTGGTATGTAACTAGTGTTATGAAAAATGTAACTCATGTTGATAAGAAATCTAACTTAGGTGTATGTAAAATGTAACTTGTTGAGGCAAGTCTAAGTGTAACCCGCGCACAAGAAGATGTAATTCACACACAAAAAGATGTAACTCGTTCATAAAAAGATGTAAATCCATATGATACCAAATGTAACTATAGAATTTGTCTATAAACATAACAAACACATATGAAAAATGTAATCTCACGGTTTTTCTAACTTAATGTCTTTAAAAGGCAAAAAACATATAAAAAGATAAGAAAAATATTATACAAAAAAGTGTATGAATATAAAAAGATTTTTAAAAAATGTATAAATGTAAAAACATTACAAAAAAAATAAATTCGTGAGTAATTTTAGTTGAAGGAAAAAAATAAAAAGTAGTGTATGATTATGAAATATGATATACTTATTTTATGTGGATTAATAAAATTTTGTAATAAATTGGTAAGGAAAACTAATAATTCAGTTGTAATTTAATTAGTTAAAGATAAAGATAAGTAAAAAATCACAAATAATTAGATGTAACTCGCGCATAACAAAATGTTACTTACGCATAATAAGATGTAACTTGATCATAAAAGATGTAACTTCATGATATATTATCAAATGTAACTTCATGAATCAAAATAAACAAACTCAATGTTTTAAAAACCTCTCAAACATATAAAAGAGAATATATATATATATATATATATATATATATATATATATATATATATATATATATATATTATTGAAAAAGTGTGTGCATATAAGAATATATTACAAAAAAGTGTATGAATATAAAAAAATATTGCAAAAAAGTGTGTGAATATAAAAAATATTACAGAAATAAAAAAGTGTATGAATATGAAATGCAATATACTTATTTTATTTAGATTAATAAACTCTTTGTTATGTATTGATAAAGAATAAGAAAAAAAAGATTCAATTATAATTTAAGATGAAGATAAAGAAAAGTAAAAATGAAATTAAATTATTAGTAATTTAATTTGATGGAAAAGGAGAAGAATTGAACAAAAGAAAAATAGATAAAAAAGAAATGAAAGGGAATAGCAAAGCTCCAGACAAATGAAGTGCAAAAAAGAAAGTAACGTAAATTCCTCTAAAGTGGGATCGTCACACCATGCAGAAGGTGGACCGATCCCACGGTATAATTTGCCACTCAAGACCATCTCAACTCATCTTCTTCATCTGCTTTTCTCTTTCGAAGTATTCATCAAGGTTATCATCTTCTTTTTCATAAGTTTGTATGTGTGTGTGAGCGTGTTTATTTTTGCAGGTACCATCTTACAACGACGACGAGAAAACCGGCCCAGACCACCGGAAACCTCTCTCGTCGCCGTCAGCCCTCAGCACCGCCATCAACAACCTTCTTCTCAAAAACCACTCCCTCCTCGTCATAAACCATCCCCCGAAGCTTTAACCGCCATAGTCAAAATCCCTTAATCTCGCACCCTTCGAATTCCTTAGCCGAAATCCCATCCGAAAATCCTAATCTCGGAAACCGTCTTAGCCGAATTTGACTTCCCAAGAAATCCGAAAATATCACCCGAAAACATTAAACGGACTTTCGAGATTCCCCTTCCGAAATCCCTCTCCGAAAAACCTCATCCAAAAACGGGCCTCCGAAATCTTCATATCTTACCCGAAATCGGACCCCCGAGATCTTCTCCCGAAATCCCTCACCAAGCCAATCTGAATTCCTATCATTCGAAATCTTCCATCAGGGTTCCCAAAATCATAAAATCTTATCCGAGATCCTTATCCGAGTTCCCTACCCGAAATCCTCCTTCCAAAGTCGTTAATTGGGCATCCAAATTCCTTACCCCCCGAAATCCTAATCACTCAAGCCCCCGAAATCATATCCCTCGTGATCTTTACACCTAAGGCCCATTTCCCAAAACCAAACCCCATGTAGCCCAATAACCCATTCCAAGCTCACAGCCCAAGTCATTCCAAAACCAAAGCCTAAAAACTCATTCTTTGACTAATCCTTGTTTTATATGTGCAATTCAGGCACAATGACATTTCTATCTGAGGAAGAGGTGTATCCTAAGGAAAGTTGGATCGACATTAAAGACAATAACTACTTGCTGGATCCAACTGTGCTCAAGTGTCAAGACAAAGTGGTGATCTCAATACTTAAAGGGCATCCATTAAGGCCAGCACTCACACTTTCTATCAAAGCCCCAAAGATCTATCTTCGACAGCTCTGGGGAACCATGAACACCACAATTGATTCAATTCCCACTCTCAAAGCCACACTAGCCAACACCGCCATCACCATTACAAAAGATACTTTCCTCACCCTCCTCCACCTACCCATATCATCTGAATACGACCCATTCCCTGAAAACCCAACAATCTTCTCCGACATGCTTAAAATAGGCCATCTACCTCCTCTAACCTCATCTTCTCAATTCATAAGCAACAAGCTGCCCAGACCGTGGAAAACACTCTTTGGAATTCTCAACAAGTGCCTCTCATCTAAGCCAACAGGCCATGATCAATGCAACATTCACATTCTGAAGCTGGTCCACGGAGTGATGTTTTCAAAGAACTATGACTGGACGCAGCTGATCTGGCTCGAAATCTTAGAGCAACTGAGCACAAGGGCATCAAACACAAAGACCAAGTACATCTCATATGTACGTTGGTTCTCAATTCTGATCGACCACTTCATGAAAGTAGATGCCAGTATTCCACAAAGGCCAACAACAGAGCTGCAAGCTATCCCTCAGCTTATCCACTTCAAGAATTCTAACAACACTCCTGAGATGCAGCTCATGCCTATCCCTGATGCTCTACTCAATCTTGTTACTCCAAATGATTCGCACGTTGTAGAATATAAGGCTAGTATCTCTACCATCCCTACGACACAGTCAAACCCCACTATGTCTACCCAAGGGAGTTCAAAACCAAGTGGAAGTAAGGGTCCAAGAGTGACTAAACCAAAGAAGAAGGCAGGTGAGACTCAGTCTAAGAGAGTTGATGTCTCCTCCTCTAGTGCTTTAATTGTTTCATCAATCCCAGTCACCCAAATACACCGAACTCAGTCCATAGGTACAGGTTCTGGCGTTGTCAGTTCCCGAGTAGAAGACGCTACATTGAGTTCAATAGCGCAAATTGAGTCAAGCTTAGACCACTCGACTGTCTCCCAACAAATGATCGTTTCAACCCAACAAGGGGAACCCATCAGTGAATCGCCCCACACTGCTACCCAATGCACGATAGGTCAAGTGTCCACCATCCCAGAATTTTTATCATTTTCTAGAACACAACCTTCTACTTCACACACTGATACAAGCTCATTACCACTTGTCATAACAACCAGAGGTACGCCAATGATGGTTGGAAGTCCCGCCACATTGATCTCCCCAGCAGGCCATGACATCACTATTCTTAGTGGTGGTGTGAGAACTGATACTTCTTTTAGGCCGGGTTTTTCTTCTTTTGCTAGTTTAACTAGGGAGGATCTGAGGTCTGAACTTCTAGTTTTCAAGCTTTCACTTTTACAAGACCTGCGTCCTGTAGTCCAAACAGGCGTAGCAGACCAAAGATCACACCAACTCCCTCCATAGGAACTCTTCCATCAACCATCACACCTACTTCCATCATACCTACATCCACACCTTCTACCTCTCACCCTGAACTTACCCAAATGAACATTCTTGATTTATCTTAGTATTACCTTGACAGACTCCCATCCGAACCCATCCTTCCACCTCACCTCATTCAAGTACGAAACATCTTAGCCTTAGCCCCACCATTCATCCCTACCACCACTTGCCGTGATCAGGAACGCTTGCCTAAGCGTAAGCATGATGACACCGATGATTCGGATCATCATGAGGGGGAGAAAAGACAACGTGCTTGTGAGTAGGGCTGAGCAAAACCCGAACCGATCCGCAAAACCTGAAGTTTTTTGCGGATAATATCGGATTGAATATGGATATCCGATCCAAAAACCTGAAACCCGAAAATCCGATTAGTATTGGACCTAGACCGGGTGGCGGGTAGGGTTTGTAAAATCCTAACCCGACCTGCCCGAATATCTGAAATATATTAAACTATGTAGTGTGTACTTTGAATATGTTCAATTAATACTTGTGTTCAATTATTTGTGTAATTATTTGTGCAATTTGTGTTAAATTATTTGTGTAATTTGAATGTGTATTGCACTAGTGTGTACAATTTTTGTCAAAGTGGCATTCCAACACTTTAATTATCCGATTATATTGTGATTTAATATAACCAAAATATCCAAAATATAATAAATTATGTAGTGTGTACTTTGAATATGTTAAATTAATACTTGTGTTCAATTATTTGTGTAATTTTTGTTAAATTATTTGTGTAATTTAAATGTATAATGCACTAGTGTGTATAATTTTTGTCAAAGTGGGATTTCAACACTTTAATTATCCAATTATAATGTGTTTTAATATAACCGAAATATCCGAAACCCGATCCGATATTCGATAATATCCGACTTAAAAATATCCGAAATATCCGATTTAAAATATCAAAGGGTCGGGCCTAGTATTTAAATTAAAAAACCCGAACGGTTTAAGGGTCCACAGGCCCGACCCCCCAAACCCGACCCGTGCTCAGCCCTACTTGTGAGCAAACCGCTTCAAAATCCATCATCCCATTCTCCATTAACTCTAAACCGTCCGCATCTTCTCAACCTGAACCTTCATCCTCCACCGCACCCAACGACTCACTAGCCTTAACCGTTTTTCACCCTTCCGTGTCCCTTAACACTGAGCCAGGACTTGGCGAAGTGAGAAAAGAATCAAGAAGATTGACGAGCTAGAACTCATAGGACTTGAACACTTAGAAGGAACTGCTGCTTCTGGACACATTTGGATGCTACGGAACATGTATGCCGATCAGAATGGTCCTTATGGACATCGAATGAGATTAGTCAAGCATTCTGATACGGTGATCATAGCAATTAGAGCTATAGAGATACACCATATTGGAAAAGATACGTTCTATCCAATCTATGAGTTTGAATGACAAAACGGCATGATCCAAAGAGCATCTGAAGCTGACATGTACTACTTGGTTTCTACTGATTTGATTCAATTATTCTATGAGTACAGATACGTCAACTTCAGAGAACTTTCTCAAAAGGACAAAGATCTAGTCCTTAAAACACTCAAGAGATTCATGATGAGACAAGTCAAATACTATTCTCTCTTCGATCTGCAAATGGCCATAGAAAACAATTTTCCGAAAGTGAACATGTCTGGACCAAGATATAGAGCTCCCTGGGTCGAGAATTTTGAAAAAGGCACCATCGTCACACAACCAGAGATAGGACTGATTTACAAAGACTACAAAAGCATCAAACGAGCCCTCATCATGAATGAAATTCACAAGTATGGCGATGGTACACTGAGAATCATAGAAGACCATCTGGAAGAAGCTGCACTGAAGCTACGAAATTCTGAAGATCCAGATGACCCGGTCCAGATTGCTCTTATTGCAGATTTTCACGAATCCGTAGGAGTTAGACTTGATTTCAGAAGTACCCTCGGGCATTATGAAGTCATTCTAGGCTATCGGAAGTCATTGTACAAGACTCAAAGATAATATGCGCTTCATCGACATTTGAACACAAAGGGGGAGAATGTTAGAATATTATTTTATTGTGTTCAAATTAATTGTAATTTAATTAATGAGTCTTTGTATTTAATTAGATTAGCTGAGAGAGAATTAGACCCAAATATAGTGCTCTTAATTAAGCTCACACGCCTAAGCTGCTTTCCTTATTGTAATAGGGCTGGCCGAACCACTCCCTATAAATACAAAAGGAGTTGGTCGAAATCAGCTCTAAGTCTCTACACATTTTATTCCGTATATTATTCTAGTAGAGCACGTAGATTAGAAATTCTCTCTCTAGCTTGTTCGAGTACTGTGTATTGTTCTTCATGGATTCATGATTCTATATGCACGGTATACGTTATTGGTGAAATTTCTCTTCTACTGTTTTAATTCTTTCTATTATTCTTAGTTTATTCGACTGTTGAAATCTGGGCATATCTCACACAAACTTGCAAATGGTGCGGGAAAAAGTGTAGCCGAGGGGTTTCACGCGGATACGAGATGGCCAAGAAGCATATTAAGTCATGTGACAAAGCCAAAGGACCGGAAACTTCCGATTGATTACAAAATGTATTTCATATTGTATTTTTTTCTCAATTGTCAAATGTAGTTCCTATTTCATTTTAAATAAATGCACTTGAAGTTTGTTTTTAATACTTGTATAAAACTATAAAGTACTGGGGTATAAATAAGTAAAAAAAATTACCTGGCCCGACATGGCCCGGGAGGTGGCCCGACCCGTGACCCGGGCGGGTGGCCCGGCCCGCACCAGAATTATTCTTTCCTCGGGCCGGTCCCGAGCCCACCTGTTATAAACCGGAGGCCCGGGCCCGAACCGGCCCGAGTCCATGACAAGTGGAGGATAGTTCTCCTGCACAACCTCAACAAGTATATCTGCAACTTCAAGTACAGTCAATTACTGAATAAAAAATACTCCATAAGAATTACCGTATGCAAAACTGGAGAGAGACTCACCACATGTCCCATTACAAAATCAACTACGGAGTACTTCACATTTTTTACTGTTAACTAAGAGCACCCCTGCACCATTTTACCTACTTCGTATATCATTGTCAGAGTTGGGTAAAAAGCCTATAATGTGACTTAGGGATGGATTCGGTTCGGGCCACCCGGCCCGTGACCCGGCCCGGCCCGGTACTGCGCGGGCCCGGGACCGGCCCGGTCGGGCGGTCCGGGACCGGGTATGGACCCGAACCGATGGGAAGGGGCGGGGGCGGGCTCGGTTCTGGATTTTTGTGACCCGGCCCGGCCGGGTCGGGCCCGGGTCCGGGTCTATTTTTTAAAAAAAAAACTTTTTTTTGTTTGGTTTGGCTACTAGCCGTTGGGGCCTTGGGGGTGGGGGTGGGGGTGGGGACAACCCAAACGGCTATATAGCCGTTGGGTGGGGTAAAGGGGGGGTCCAGGGGGGTTGGCTGGTGGGGGGGGGGGGGGGGGTAAAAAACCTATAAATACTCCTAATCTTAAACATTTTTTCATATCTCTTCTCCAATTCTTCCTAAATCCTATTCTTAACTCTCTACTCTCTAATTCTCTTATTCTCCAATATATTATATTTATTATTTATATATCTACTTTATAGTTTATACTTAAGAAATTAAGATGGAAAATCAAGATGCCATTATACGGTATAATTTTGATAAGCAGAAGGATCCGAAGACCGAGATGTGGTACACAATTTGCAAATGGTGCGAGAAAAAATGTAACATGGGGGCTTCAGGCGGATTCGGGATGACAATCAAGCATATGAAGTCATGTGACAAAGCCAAAGGATCGGGAGGTGCGGGAAGTTCCGATTGATTACAATTTTCAAAATGTTTATCTCTTAAAGTTTGTTTTAATTTTCAAATGTAGTTCCTATTTCATTTCAAATAAATGCAATTGAAGTTTGTTTTTAATACTCGTATAAAACTATAAACTATAAAATATAAATTAAAAAAATATATAACCGGTCGGGCCCGAACCGGACCCGACCCGTGACCCGGGCGGGTGGCCCGGCCCGAACCGGACCCGTCCAACCCTCGGGCCGGTCCCGGGCCCACTATTCTTGAACCGGCGGCCCGACCGGGCCTAGGCCCGACCCGACCCGACCTGAATCCATCCCTAATGTGACTCTACCACTTGGCTTGGGGGAATATACAAGGTTTGATTGGCTTGGCTTTTAATATTACGTCTCTTCCACGACTCAATTACTCAAAAACTCATAATAATACCTAGCATCGACCTAGGTCAGTCTGGTCTCGATTCCGGACCCGGTTACATTCATGGATGGACTCGGCCCGGGTGGCCTGACCCGGAACCGGCCCGAGACCGGTACTGTTCCAGCCCGGCTCGACCCGGTGGCCCGGTCAGTGACCGGTCCGGGTAGGCCCGGCCCGTGGGTTTTCCGGTCCGGGCTCGGGTCACCCAAAACAAGGCCCGACCCGCCCTGGCCCGGGCCCGATTCGAGCCAAAAACTTTTTTTTATCAATTTTTTTTAAATTTTCGGGTTGGGCTGGGTATTTTGGGCCATTTGGGGTGGTTTGGGGGGTTGGGGGTGGGAGGGGGGTTAATTAGGAAGAGGAAAACAAAAAAAAAATATAATGGGCCCGGCCCGGACCCGGACCGGACCCGGTGGTTACCCGGTCCGGTCCCGGGTCCACCATTTCTGACCTGCCGGCCCGCCCGAGCCTAGGCCCGACCCGGACCCGGCCCAGACCCGAGTCCATCCATAGTTACATTATTTCTTTTTTGCCCGGTTCGAAGGCTGAAACAAAATAAATAAATAAATAAATAAATAAATAAATAAATAAATAAATAAATAAATAAATAAATAAATAAATAAATAAATAAATAAATAAATAAATAAATAAATAAATAAATAAATAAATAAATAAATAAATAAATAAATAAAACAAAACTCCCGGTAAGGACCGAAACTGGGGCCGCCCGGTTTGGTCCCCATATCGGTGAACCAGGACCGGGTACCCTACATGGACGGGCATGGAGGGTCCTAGGATTTAAACCGGAAAAAACGGGCCCAATTTGTGCCAAAACAGTACCGAACCCTGTTACTGACCGCACCTAATAAGTCTTCATACTTAACATCACTGGCAATTAGACATGTCAGTCATTAGATTCCAATAATTATCAACCACCAAAAATCCAAGATACATATATTATTACTATTACTATTATTATTATTATTATTATTATTACAAGCCAATTTTAAATGGCTTTTTCTAACTGCAATACTAATGAGGAATGGATTGCAGTCTCCTCATTTACATTGAAAAATAGCTATATAACATATGGTCACCTGCTCGAAACCATCTCATATACGGCCTGCTGCCCCATGCAATGTTACAATCAACTTCCGATTCGTAGTTTACCTGTTGCAGGTTCTTATGACTGGAGTAGGTGCATACACAGTGAGCAGTATATTTTTCTTCATATCTCTAATAATCTTTCTGAACCATTAGAACTATACTTCCTGTTTTGTCACCAGTTACATTTCTAGCCTATCCCACAAATAAATGTCAGCCTCCACGAGTTGCTCTCATCTCTAACCCAAACGGTAGAAATAAGCACCAAGGAAATCCCCTTTGCCATGGAGAGATCTTTATGGCACTCACTCGTAAGCTTTATTCATATGTCCGCTTCCTCTTTAGTAGAGTTGGTAATATAATGACAGAACCAATAAGGAAAAGAACCACCAATGTTTTGAAATCATATAAGTCTTTGACTGATCTTAAATCCCCAAGAGCAAGGCCAGCCTGATTATCCAATGTACAAACAGCACCGCATAAGCTTGAGATTCAAAAGCATTATCACTAATAACAAAAGATTTTTCTCATTTGAACTGTCAGTTTTCATCTTAACAAATCACCAATTTTAAAAAGAGAGGTAGCAAGCGTAATATAAGGTCAAAGTCAAAAGTTTCTAAGCTGGACGCAATGCAGTGCAGCTAATCAATGAGTGGTAAAGACTCACTTACTCTGACAGTAATAAATGAGGCAGGAATAAGACCAATCACTGTGGCCAGAAAGAAAATATGGAATGGTATATCCACTATAGGAGACGCCAAATTGATAAAAAGGTTCGGCAGGGTTGGAGTTACCCTCAAAAACAGCATGTAGTTGAGTAACTTATCCTTGCGTTTGGCTATCTACAATTACAATATTAATACTGTTAGTAATAATTATCAAGAAAAGCGTGTAGTTGAATAATACAGATACGTGGGTCACCATTTGCAACGATCATCACAATTACCTCAGATTGGAAAAACCTCAACTTATCAGGCCATAGTGATGTAACTATAGGCCTTCCAAGTAATTTAGAAAGAAAGTAGCAGGATGATGCACCAGCTGTGGCATTGAAGACAACCAAGAAAAGACCTCTAAGAACACCAAAAAGCGCTCCGGCTAGTAAGGACATAAAAATAGTCCCAGGAATCATGAAGGTCTGCATGAATATGTATGTTGAGCAGTAACCCAAAATGAACCGTGCTGGGTACATATCGGCATATGTAGCTAAGTGGTCCCTGAAAGATTGTGGGAAAATAATAAATGTGCTTACTTGACATATAAGATTAAGAATATAAACCATGGGCTTAAAAACTTATGCAGATAAAGGTTGGCATAAATATCTTACCAAAGAATTACTGCCGTACAGGTGAAAAATTAACAAGTCATGTGTGTCTAAAGTCTAAGTGGGTTAAAGGCTAATAGCGTCTACACAACTTCTATTCCAAATGAATAGAGAAAGGGGAAGACTGAATCTGTAGGTATCGGGACTATCATCAGATCCTAGAAAGTGTGAAAGCCATTCAACACTAACATAAAGCATCTCATCTTTTTCGTCTAAGTATGTAGATCATCAATTACTACCTCTAACTGAAAAAAAAAACTAGCCTCCAGGAAAACATAATGAGTTATTGAAAACGGTAGAACCGTAGAACCAAATCCATGCTATTCCTTTATATGCCCAACTTGAGGTAAATCAAGTCAACCATGCATTCAGACTTGAAGTCTTGAACATCAACTCTCTTTCTTTAGGAGGTACACCCTACGTCCCATTTTTAAGATAAACTTTCCTTTTAGGATTGTCCCAAAAATATGAATACTTTAAAAACAGTAACTTTATCATTTATTTTCTTAAAACCCGGGCCAACCCTAAGTGCATCTTATACTCTATTATGGAACGGAGGGAGTACAAAATATCATTGGGATCAGTATGACTTGAGCATTAATGGAACTTATACATTAGCAGGGACATTACGAGCAAGGGAAGAAAAGGTTCTCCTTTTAAAGATAGAATTGTCCCCACAGAATTGATATACAAGTGCAAAGCCAAGCAACTTTGGCTTAAGCACAAACGACCACTCATAGTATCGAAGTAGTAAATAGGTTTAGACTGGCTATCACTATAATGACATCATGAAGCCAAAACAAGTTCACATTGCATTAGGTATCAATTACGCTCTCTACAATCTAGAGCCAGATTGTGGTGGCGAGAAGTAACAGTTAAGAGAAATTTAGTGTCACAAAACTTTGAGAAGTGGTTGGGAGGTCTTAAAACTAATTAATATCATAAGAACCTTAGCCCAGGCTTCCATAATTTCACTCTGAAAAACTGATTATCATTTGAATTTCAATTTTTTGTTTTTATCATTTGAATTTTTTGTTTTTTTGTCTCTCATGTATGACACATGATTCTTAGAATCAACTTCTATCATATAAATATGTTCTCCCTACTCACCCTACAGCATAAAATTCTCTTCTACTGATAATACTTATGGTCAAATGTTTAGCTCTTAAGAAGTACCCATACTTGAGCATCCGGAGATCCGAAATGTTACGAGGAAGCTTGAGCTTCCCGTAATCAGCAGCAGGCATTGTCAAGTAGATGCAGAACAGCCCGGTCAAGCACACTGTGAACACGGCAAGAGCCGCCGCGAACTCCCAGCGGCTGAGAGGGAACTTTCCCTCTTTGAATCGTTTGGCCGAAGGAGAATCCCCTGCATAGGTGTCGGACAAATCGAGGATCTTTTCCTCATCCCTTGCTAAGCGCCCCGTATCCACAGCCAAACTCCTCGGCGCCGCCATTACTAAGCGTAACAACAGACGAGGGCGATCTGGATGGTTGTGATAATCCAAACAACGCCCTAGGCTTCACCCATGGGACTTTCCTAGGGTTCGTTGATAATGAGGAAACCAATCAACCTAGGATTTGCGATTTACAAAGCAACGAAACAGTGAACTTTCTCCAAAAGAAAAAAAAACAAAATAGGGGTTGCAAAAGACCGAATTTTTAATGGAAAGATAGAAATTGGGAGCTGAATTTGGAGGCAAGCAGGAGGAGAACTTGGTTGAAGTGTTATGAACTCGGATCTCCCAATACGGGTTTCTTATCAATTGATTTTTTCTTCAAGTTGGCATTATGTCAATATGTCATGAAGGTCCGAATATACTTTTTCTTTAAAAAGGTAGAGCCATAAGGAGCTTTGAGTGAAAAGATGGAAGTTTCTGCCACCGCTCATACTTTTTTAAAGTAATATTAGCTCTGTCCGAATGTATTTGCACCCCTTAATCTAAACGAGAAATAAAAATAGTAAAAATTGTGTGGTTCAATTTTGTGTAGAGGACAAAGAAATGAGTAGAATCACAAAATAGTTACTTTAATGGGAAATTGACAAAAAATTTTGGGACAACCAAAAAAGGAAAGATGACAAAGTCCAGTAGGACGGAGGGAGTAATTATTTTAAAGTGGTTTTAAAGAATACGAATTACTCCCTCCGTAGTTCTTCCTAAATTGACTTGGCTCGCAAATTTAGATAGTGGAAATAAAGTGGAAATGTATGGTTGTAGTTTTGTAAGAAAAAAATGAATGAATGTGAACCACATATTTTTTCCAAAAGTGGAAGTTGGATGAATTAATTGGGACGGTCCAAAAAAGAAAGTTGGAAGAAATGACCGGGACGGAGGAGTACCAAAATTTTGTACTCCCTTCGTATATATTTACTTGTCTCACTTTCCTTTTCAGGACTTATAAAAAAATGTCTCATTTCTCTTTTCCACTTACCCCATTATTTCCTCCACATTAAATCCCCATCCCACCCAACCATATCATCCGCCCCACCCGTCCCTATTAATTCGGCCATTATCACCACATATCTCGAAGCATCCATCTCTCACTCTTTCAAATCGTCTCTCCATTTTTCTGGTTTATCTTTATCTTCGTCGCTCTGGTCTGTCCATCTCTCTGGTTTTTCTCTCAGTCCAACATGTCCTCACAACCCTCCTCTTCGTTCCGGCTCTATTGTTTGCCACCTTATCCCAACCATGTTTCTCATCTCCGACCTACGAAACCACCGTTCCTTTGCATGGATCCGTATGACTCCGATGAACTGATACTGCTTGAACAAGGGCTTTACGAAGATTGTCCCTCACCTCCTTCAGAGAAATCAAAGGAAGGCCTTGTTTTGAGTAATGTTGCCATTCGCCTAGCGGATCCGGTGGTCGACTCGGATTTGGAGTCCCAAAGCACCGATTGTCCAGGCTAGACAACTTTGTCAAAAACTTACCATGTCTGGCCTCTCCGGAGATTATTTGGGTTTGATTTGGTGGAGGATAGCTCTTACGGGTTTGGTGACACAAATTCCGACGAGGAGGAGGTCGACTCGAAGGAAAGGGTTGGTCCATGGGATGAATTCGGTGTGGATATTCCGTAAGGGGTGTATTCTTAATCTCTACTGTTTATTTGTGCATGATTGTGTGGTCATATTCCTAACCCATCATCTTTACTCCTGTTGTGCATTATCTACTGTCCATATTCCATCAGCCTAATCTGTATTGTTGAATTACTCCATTGTTATTGTCAACATGATTTTGACATTATGAAATTACTAAATTAATTGTGACCAAAATGTGGGCTAATACACTGTTAAATCAAAAAATAAAGACCTACTCCTCTATGCAAAAATATGGAATATTTGTACATGGTCTTGCAAAAAATTGTTTTAAACCAAACTTTAACAACAAAAGTCAAAACTACCAGTGTGTACCCCTTTTGTAAATTGGTCCATTTTGTTACGCATCAACCATTTCTCCTTCCTCCACTCCTTGTTGCTCCATTGAACCTTGTTGCAAGTAGTTCATACATTCCCACACTAGTAGTGGGGAGGAGCCAATGAAAGTGTCAGCATGTTAAGCCTTTGTAATGACTTCTTGCCTATGTGAACTTGTTCACATGCATTGCCTCCCCTAACCTTCATTACTTCAATCATGCATAACTGTAAGCTTAGAAATGCATGATTCAAGGAATGAAGGTTGTATGCAATGAATGAATACTTGTAGTTCTGGACAAGTTCAGAGAAATTTGTTGTTGAGCATTTATCCTTTAAAGACTGAATAGCCCGGAATAGGCCCACACCAAGGATATTCAGATCCAGGTTGTTTGGTGGTTGATTGATTACTGCACATCCATTCCCATCTGGTCAACTGCCAATCTGAATTCATTGTCATCTCCCCTTATATGGGGCCTTGCATTGTCTTGTTGGATGTATATTGTCTTGTGATCATCTGGTGGCCACTTTTCATGCACTACATGTAGTAGTTTTTTGCTGATCATGTTTCTGTATGAATCTTTGTTCAAAACTATTATTGGCTTTAGTTCTGGTGTGCCTTGGATCTGTTTTTGCTTTTCCTTTGTGCCTGCACCATTTGAACAAAAGGTCACATCCCTATCTTCCCATCAGAACTGCATTTACCTACCTCATTGAACCCAGTCTTGGCTACTGCACATAAGAACATAACTTTTCTCTATGAACCTTTTGCTTTTGGTTGTTCTGTATGGTTCTATTTCACTGGGTACCAGATAATACTTCTGGCTACCTTTGGCTATATAGAACCTGATAGAGTATATCTAGAGAGAAGTGAGAGCTAGAGAGAGAAGTGCAATAATATGCTTCAATAGAATGAATTTGTAACCCCTATAACTACTCCCAAGGGGAGTATTTATAGAGAAAATACGGGCTGGGCTCCCAAGCCTTGGGCTTGGGAGGCCCATTTACAACTTGACCGCTACTGGGCCGAATACAAAGTCACTAATGGGCTGTACAAATGAGTAAGTGTAAAATCCGGTTCTGGGAGGTCTTCGTGACCGATGAGGGCGTGGCCGACGAGGGCACGGCCGACGAGGGCACGACCGACGAGGGCACCCGGGTTCTTTGGGCTGAGGACCATAATCTGAGTTGGCCCCCTTTTCGGCCGACGGGGGCGTCTTGGCCGACGAGGGTGCCACTCCGTGTCTTGCGCTTTCTGTTCCTCCGAGTATGTGGGTCCGGGGGCTCAGACCCATATACTCCATCAGAACCATTTCTCGTCTATGTGGATAATGTTGAACATTTCAGCAAACACTGGACTTTCTACCATTGGCTCAACTTTGAGCTGTGATAAGCACCATTGCAGCCTACTTATTTTGTTGTCAAGGGTTAAGAAGGACTTGATTGCATTTGAGTGGGGATTTATTTATCCCCTCTTGAGTAATCTATGTACAGTTGATGCAGGAACACCTAAAGCTGTTGTAGTGCTTCTAATAGAACTCCTTTGATGGAACGGAAGGGTTGACAGTGTGGCCATGTCCACTAATTTGGGCTTCCTTCCACACCTTCCCTTTCCGTTTGAGCTATGGTTGACGGGTTCTCCTACAACCCTGCATGTTTGTGACACTTTCCATATCTTGTACACTATTCGGCGAGAGATGCCAAAAGCATTCTTAGCATCTGTGAATCCACCTCGTTTGACCCTTCCACTGACTATCCTTTGATTGAGGAAGTCCAGTACAGCTGCACGATCTGCAGGTTTCAGGTTGGGCTTTTTGGTTGGCATTGGTGTTTGGATTTCTGACCTGGAACTATGACTTTGGTCTTGGACGGCTTGGAGATAGCAACCACAGTAATATCCTTTGCTATTGGAAGGCTTCCAGGTAGCAACCAGGCCTAAATGCCCTATACGATGACAACTTTACCTGTTTAAAGGCCATCAAATGCCCCCCCCCCCCCCCCCCCCCCTCCCCCCGATGATGACAACAAGTCTGAGAGGTTTTCCTCATGTCTAAGAGGGGTGTACTTCATCTACGAATCCACCATTTTTTGGGACCAAACTCATCGGTCTGATTGTATTTATACAAGTGTGAAATTCTTGGAATTATTGTGGCTCCAAAACTAAAAATTTGGCGCCATTATGCTGGCAGTGTACCCCTTCTACGAATTGCTATAGTGTATTGTCCATTTTTTATGCGTAGTGGCCACAGTGCACATTTGTAAGTGTTTGGTTTTTGCTATAGTGCTCATTGTATATGGGTTTCGGTTATGCTATACCTCATATTTTAATCATCTACAATGTTTTTTACTTTATCTACAGTACACCTATATTTCTGCATAAACTACTCAAAAAGTCTAATGGGTCATCTAAATAGATACGGAGGGAATACTATTTTAACATTTGTATTATTTAAATTTTTATTATTTAAAGTTATAGTAAATCTCGTTCAAAAAAAGTTATAGTAAATCCATAAAAAAAATGCGGCGCTGCGAGAGAAAAAACATAGCGGTCCTCCTCCTCTGGAACCACCTCCGTACTAGGAAGAGTTCTGTGGAAGGTCTTTATTTCAATATTATTTTGTATTTAGTAGTAGTTGTTTTTATTTTAGTCCGAGTATGTTTGGTTTGGATGTTTGGTTTTTTGAAGTTCTTTTGATAGGCAGAGTTTCAGTTTTAGTCGGTTTTAGGCTTGAATTTGCTCGTTTCAGGTTTAGCGAGTGAGGTTGCTTTGTATGAGGTGACCAACTCTATGTCTACTCCAAGGGTTTACCATTGGATCTGTAAAATCTGTCTGAAAGTTATCTTGTATGTGTTATCGATTTTAATATAAAAGCTGCTCTTTTGTGATAAAAAATTGTACTATTTGAGAAAAATACGGACTATATTTATGTATCATCAGAAAAAGTGAAAACAATTCAAAGCACACACCCTCAGCTCTCCTACTTCTAGATTTTAACATTTAGGTGCTCAGTGATATTTTTTTGTACATAAAAAAGCGGACGATCCCTAACTTAGAGTTTAGGTTTTTGCGCAGCTTTTCTTGCGCAGCTTCACGCCAGCGAACGAAATCGTTCGTCATTTTTCCGGCAGGCCTCACAGCCACACCGCGACACAAGGGACAAGGAATAGAATGGCCACTTTCGCATCAAACCTTGTTACTTCCGAGAATGTATTCGTGATGGCAGAAGGTTACAACCAAAAAGAAATCGAGACACTAGCGCAGATGTATGGACAAATGGAGATGAAAGAGGAGGATGAGTTTCTAGTGGTGGAACCTATGGTTTCGGGTACATCCAGTTCAAACCTATCTCTGGTCGACAGAATTACGTCAAAAAAATTGATACCTTTCATTAATTTTTGTGATATTATGGCTTCAGTGTGGAAACATGTTAAGGGTGTAACAATCACATAGTTAGGATTTAGACGACATATATTTCAATTTTATGATGAAGATGATATGAGTAAGGTTGTAGAGGATGGACCATGGATCTACGATCAAATATTAATTGTCATGAGTAAATTGAAAGAAGGAGATATACCCATGTTTGTCCCTCCAAATAGAGCAGAGTTTAGGATTCAAGTCTATGACATACTGGTTGGTTATTTTACTCTGACTAATGCAAAACTAATTGGTAATTTTTTGGGATGCTTTATCAATGAGGATGTGCACAACTTTTCTGTTAAATAGAATCTGTTTATGAGAATGTGAGTCAGTCTTGATCTAGGTAATCCTCTGAAAAGGAAATTGTTCCTGCAAAAGGAAGAGGGAATCAACTATTGTGTCAATTTTCGATACGAGAAATTGCAAAACTTTTGTTCTCTCTATGGAATAATAGGACATGCAGAGAGTCACCGCCCTCGTAAGAGGGAAGGAAGTGAGAGAACTGGAGAGAGACCTTTCGGTCTGTGGCATAGGGCAGCAAAGCGCTACACGCAAATGAGTGAAAATAAATGGCTAGTTCCGGCGGGCAAAGGGCACAACAAAAGCGTATCGGCAGAATTCAGGGTTCGAGCTAATGACAAGCAAGAGGATACTTTTAAGGGCAGAGAACCAGCAGGTCAGGTGAAAGTTTGAGCAAAAGCGAAGACGTATTCAGGAGTCAGGGGATCTCTCTTATGACAAGGAAATGGAGGTGGAGCAGGCCAGGACAAAAAATGGGGAAGAGGCGAGCTGTAACTCTGTGGCTCGCCTAGCACAGAACTTAGCCATTTCCAAACAATACACGAGAGGAGTGGAGGAATGGGAGATCACAAGACTGTTTACTTTTATCGTTTTCATTTAATTTTCATTAAAAACTTTTGCTATGATATTTTTGTGAACAATAGCGGTAGGTGTTTTAATTTTGGGACTACTTCCCGTACTGGTTTTATAGGTGAAAGAGATAAGGCCTATGTGGCCACTAAGAGCTTCAAAGCTCTCACATGTTTATCAATTAGTCGCGCTCATAATTGGGTGGTCTATTTTGTGTTTAATCAGAGAGTGAAAGGATCGTTTGGCTATGCGAAGTCTAATAGGGAGGCTTGGTTTTATCGTGGTTGTGGAGACGTCTGTTTCTTTGATATTTATAATATAAGATATTTCCTTTATAAAAAAGCTTTAGGTGCTCACATTGAGCGGAAGTTATCACGAAAGAACTTGTTTCAGTTTCTTAAACTAAAAATTGAAAAGCATTTTTTAAGTTGTTTCAAACACGTGGCCTCTAAGTGGAAGTGGTTCAACCAGACAACTCTCACCTGCAATCAATCAATTGAGAGGGGAATTTGAATTTGAAATCATTTTCTCAAACGACGAGTCTAGTCACCGTTGTTTTACGAGAATCTGGGGACACGCACATTCAACGATTCAAGCGTGACTTCTTATGTACTGTCAATCGACTTAGGTTTATTAATGTTTGGGTGCGTTCTTGGAAGTCCATTATTTGTCTAATTAAGTTGAGATAACCTGATGCTAACAGAAAAATTGAATAGTTTAAGGCTGAAGTCATTAGTGGACTTGAGACACTTAGGAAAAAAGTTTAACACCAAACCTGAACAACTCATACATCTTAGTTTTGTCGCATATAGCACAAAATCAATTTAGTTTTATCTCACCCATTCACCTTCGTAATTGCAACAATTTTGTTATTTGTACATACCCCTTATACACATCTTATACACACTTATTTGATTGACCTCTTATTTGAATATGTGAAATTTGGTGTGTTTTAGTTAATTACTCCATCCATCCCAAAATGATGGTCCTGTATTTCCTTTTTGGGATGTCCCAAAATGATGATCATGTTTCCCTTTTTGGAAAGAAAGATGTGGTCCATATCATTAGCGTGGAGGCCTAAAGTACAATGGAACGCTATATAATTGTAGACCGTAGAGCTATAAAGGAAATTGAGATATTTAAGATGATTTTAATTTTTAGAGGTCGTTTGGTAACATAGTTTTTCGGCTTATCAGACTTATCAACCAACTTTTTCACCAAACACGTAACTTTTGTTTTCGCGCGCTGAATTGTGTAGTAATAAAAAAAGTAAGGTTGAAGTTACTTTTCTAGTTGTATTGGCTCAAGTTACTGTAGATGATCATTTTAGCTATTTTTACATATAACTTTTTCATTATTTTATTGATTTTTTTTAATCAACAGAATCAGCAATGCAGCCACTTCAGTCAGAGCTTCATAAATTTCAGCACAATCAGCCGAATCAGCTGATTTTCGTGTTATCAAACGGGCTCTTAGTTTTTAATTAAAGATTATGAATAGTAATTTAGAAGGCTACGAATGGAATTACCTTTGTTGTAGGGTTTGGACGGGATGGAAGTAGACATGAAACCAAAATTTTAATGGACTTAACCCAATATTTTTCTGTACGTATAAACGCAATTTGGTCAGCAGTCGGACTCAGAGTCGACAGGGCCGGTCCAGAGGAGGGGCAACCAGTGGCACAAGGCGTCAAAGGGGCCTCGGCCTCAAAATATAGAAAGCCCAAAAAATGAAATTTAGTAATAGTTCTAGCCAATTAGGTCACTAGTCCAAGTCCAATAAGAAAAATGAAAAGTAATAATAATGGCCAATAAAACAATGAAGCAGGAGCTGCGGGACAAGCGAGTCACGGAGACACGGAGTCACTACTAAGCCTTCGCCCTTCGGCGTAAACATTCCGACGCATCCCGCAAAGCCGTTCAATCGCCACCGAGTCGCCGGCCACTGCAGGTCCTAAGCGACGTCCTTCAGTCCTTGTAGCCGGTAGCCGGTGTAGGTCTGCCACTCGCTACCGCACGTCAGCACCCGGCAGTCCGGCACCTCCGCACCACGACCGGCTGACTTCGCCTCCAGGTTAGTTTGTCTGTTTTAACTTTTAAATGATTTTAATTATTATATTTGTATATAGTTTATAAATCTTATACTTTTATGAAAATATTTAAAATAAAGAACACTTTGATATAGTTTAGTTTTCATATTCAAAATAATTTCATATTAAACAATATAATATACTTTGAAAGTATTTTAAATAATTTCATATTGAAATTATTTTGTCAAATCTTTTCGGGACAGAGGGAGTATTAGATTATTAGTTTTTAAATTTTGTTCGATTATTATGTATTAATCATTTGATCTTATTCATTATCGTGTGATATTGTGAACTGTGATTGAGTTGCTGTTTTTAATTATTTATTAGGGTCATTAGGGCTTTGGTATTTTTGATTTATTAAACTATTTATTTTTAATTTAACAAATTGCTATAAGTGTATAACCGTATGTTAGGTTAAAGTCCTTTAGTCAAAATTAAATTAACGTTAAAATTAAATTTGTAAACATGTACTACCTCCGTCCCAAAAAACTTTGTCATTTCATAAAATTTGAATCATGATTTTGATTAGTATAATATTATGAAAGTTATAAATTTTATATCACTTTTATAATATAAAATTATAAATATTTTTAATAAAAAGATAATTGATCAAAGTTTTTTAAAAGACAGTTTTTTGGGACAGAGGTAGTATAAGATTATTGGAAAATTTGAATAAGGGATATTAATTATGTTTCAAAAAAGCCAATATAGACATGAGATGTTTAAAAAGAAAAGAAGGCTTGAAAAATTAATTATGAATACTTCTGTTTTTACTATTCCGTTCCATATTAACTCATAACGGAACAAAAATTATGAGCAGTTTATAACCATTATAATCTATTTATGTTTTATTTCTACTTGTGTTGGAAAGGAAGACCCAAATTTTATTGTTGCACAGGGTCTCCATTTTCTCAAGACTGACCCTGCAGAGAGAGGGTTTAGAACAGAACAATGGGGAAAATATCATATATGAAGCTCAAGGGAAGCCAGAATCTAAGGCTACGACTGCTGCTGTCCACGCTCTCCTCAACTCCGATTCTCATAGAGGACATACGCGCTGACGCCACATGGCCTGGACTCCACCAACATGAAGTGTCCTTCCTCCGCCTCCTCGAGAAAGTTTGTGATGACTGCAAGGTTGAAATAAATGAAACTGGTAATTTATTGTGTTTTGGTTTTCTAAATTCTTTTGAAATTTTTGTTTATCACAGCTCTCCTGAATTTTAAGTTTTCATTGTTGAACAGGCACAAAGTTGAGGTACAGACCGGGGATAGTGATGGGTGGAAAGAATTTAACTCATGATTGTGGTGTTAGTCGTTCCATTGGATACTTTATGGAGCCGCTGATTGTTCTTGGCTTGTTTGGAAAGAAACCTCTTTGTATAAGGCTTAAAGGTATTCCTAGCGTTTTTTTCTTTCTGTTGGGATCTTGCGCTAAATGTATGCTCCTCTCTGATAAGTCACATTTTTGTGATGATTTATGGCAGCCCTAAATAATGAACACAGGTGAGAAGTCGATTGTTCTTTGTTTGCAATTTAAAATCTCATATTAGAATGAAAATTTACTGTTGCAGGGATAACAAATGACCCTAAGGATCCATCTGTTGATACCTTTAGATCAACTACCTTGCCTATTTTGAAGCAGTTTGGAGTTCCTTCAGAAGGATTGGGATTGAAAGTGGAAAGCAGAGGAGTTGCTCCTAATGGGGGTGGAGAAGTAATTTTGTCAGTCCCCATTGTTCAGGACAGTTTAAAAGTGAGTTTGGTTCTTTAGGTTGCCTCATTTCTTTATTTTTTAGGAAACAATGGAAGGGTGGAGCCACTCTTACTGCATGAGTTTCCCATAAGTTTAACCTCTTAAGATTGTTTTTCAGGCAGTCATATGGACTGATGAGGGATTGGTGAAGAGAATACGAGGTGTTTCCTTTTCTGCCAGAGTGTCTGTGCAGTTTGAAAATACCATGATACATGCAGCTCGCGGTGTATTGAATCCGCTACTTGCTGACATTCATATATTCACCGACCATAAAGCTGGTCCACAGGCTGGAGGGTATATTCACCTTTCTTCTCTACGTGTTGGGCTTTAAAAGATTTGAATGACTTATTTGGCATCTATGAATGACCTGAAACTGGAATTACCCGTGCTGATGTCATCCAATGCATTTTGTGTTAAATTCAGGTCACCTGGCTATGGAATTTCTCTTGTTGCAGAAACCACTGCTGGTTGCTTCATCTCAGCTGACACTGCAGTATCTTATGCTAGAGGTGAAGAAGATACTGACATTGGAGATTATAAAGATAGCCCTGAGTTAACTCCTCCTGTGGATGTTGGCGAGCAAATTGCTTCTGCGCTACTGAAGGAGATTGAACAGGGAGGTGTAGTAGATTCCACGCACCAGGTATTTACTGTAGTATGTAATTAACTGCCGCTCCTCTTTATATTTTGATTTTTTAATCTCACTTCAGTTACACCTCTGTTCAACGTCACGATTAGATATAAGACCAAACTCTTGTCTTGTTTCATACGAGCTCCGTAAATATTCACGCAATTTAACTGGGTGAACAGATTACGAAAAATAAACCAGGTGTAGTTTTGGTACAGATCAAAAAGGTGTTGGATTATTTCAAGGTTCGAAATTGCGTATTGCGTAGTCGTGCCGTTTTTTGAATATTGCATATTGCGTAAGCCTCATTGCGCAACGAGGCGTATGTCTGAGGCGTAATACACACACATATAAACATAATAAAAAATAAACATAGAATAAAGGTATGAGAATTTAAATTAATTAGAATAAGAGGCCATAGTCCTAGCAAAGTAATATGTTCAAACTTCAAAGTACCATAGAATACCAAAACTTTCTGAATCGTTTATAAAAAAATCTAAGATATGAGAATTTTAATTAATTAGATTGATCGACTGAAAAAATCCAATCAATAACTAGTGGTTTGAAATAGGGATCATAACATCAATTATAAAATTTTAAAAGTGGCCCGGGTGGACCCAAATAATACCCTTACCCTCTAACCTTCTCCTATTGCGTACGCCTCATAGCGCCTTATTGCGTACGCCTCAGTGCAATATTGCGTACGCCACACTCCCAACGCCATATGCAATGCCTTTTATGCCATAGTCTAGGAATTAGCTGAGGCGTGCCATGAGGCGCAATTGCATTGCGCAATTACAAACAATGGATTATTTAGGGAAATGAATATTAATATATTAATTTTTCGATTGCGAGTATCACAACAGTCCCTAGAAGTTAGTAAGATGAATCCAAATCAGCTGAACTTGAAATCCGTTGGTCTAGGATGTCATTTGATATTCTTCATGTGCAACGCATTGATTGCCTCTACCATGTTGGATTTGGTGGCATGAAAATTACAATGTCAGTTAGTTGCCTAAAATTAATACGAAGTTCATGCCCACAATAAAAAAATAGTGACTAAGTTTTGCACTGAATACCCTTTATGCCTTAATCTTGTTTTCCCTAACCTTGTTTTCAAAACATAATGAGATGAAACTTCAAAGCTGTCATCATTACACTTCTCCACTTGCTTGGAAAATATGATATTGTAATGAATTGGCTCTTAGGGTCATGTCACATAATCTGTAGTCATTAGTCAGTGTGCAAATAATAGACATGACCTCGCCATGTACTCCGTATCATGTTAGCATAACAAGATCATTTGTATTGATGATGTGTACACTTATGATACATAATATAGGCTAAGCCAGCTACAATCAGGATTAGCATTGGACATTCTAATCATCATATAAACAAAAACAATCACACCATCAAATCTGCTTCTAGATTTCTGTGTGGGTAGGACAATGAGTTCGGTATGTTCTATATTTTCTCAACAATTGGAAGTCCCTTTTTTTGCTTCACAGGGTCTGCTGTTTCTTCTTTGTGCCATGTGCCCACAAGATGTTTCTAAAGTTCGTGTTGGTAAACTTTCGCCTTATGCAATAGAGGCTTTGCGGCACATCAAAGATTTCTTGGGGGTTAAATTTGTTATTAACCCTGATTCAGCATCTGGGACTGTCATACTTAAGTGTGTTGGATCTGGATTGAAGAATATCTCTAGGAAGTTATCGTGATGACCAATACCATTCATTCATGCCCAAATGATTTTGTATTCCTGGAAAAACGAAGGCACTATTGTGAAGTCCAGACTAGGCCTTCAATGTGTAAGAGCATCCAATTTTGTAGCATTGCATAGTCCGAGCTGCGTTCTAAAGTCAAGCCAATTATATTATTCCCCTTTTCAGCCTCAAATTTGACTTGTGTGTTAATTAATCATCTCTGCGTTCTAAAGTTATCAAGAATTTATTTCATTTTCTGGCTCAGTAAAAAGTTGTAATGCTCATTTTCAGCCTTAATTCTCGCAAGTATTGTAAAACAAAAACTTATTTTCACCATGTTTTTGTACTATGTGATAAAAAAGCAAATAACCATCTAAGCTAAATGGTGTTATTTCCTCCGAAATGATAACTTACGACCTTTGTCATGGATTGAATTTTTCGTGTAGATTGTGTTGGTATGATATGTTTGGGTTTGCTTTCATATTAATATGGATGTGGTTTTATATGAATTTGATTAACTTAATGAATATGTGCTCATAATTAAGTAAGACGGAGTATATTACTACATCCATTCTAAAATATTCTCATTGATGACTATTGTTTAGGCCATCAATTTGGCGTTAATTATTAAACTTCTATTATATTCAAACTGGTTTTTATGGTACCATAGACTTGATGTTTTTATTTTCTAAAAATGTTTGTTTTAAATATTACTACCATAGACTTGAAATGGATACATGTTTTGGGGATGCATATACTCCATCCAAAATAGGTTAACATTTTGGTGATATAAATCAAAACAAAGTATTCTAATGTATTTTCATGTTATAAATTATACTACCTGGTTTCATACTTTCATTATTTCATGTCAAGGTTTCCATAGCAAAAGAAACAAATTTGTAGGTAAGTAATTCATAGAGTAGTTTGAGCGCAAATATGAGAAAAAAGAAATTAGAGAAGGGAAAGAACTAAAGTTGATAGTTGGGTTTGTAGACATGAAAAGATGGAGTAATTAATGGATAATAGTGTTTTTATGATTTATGAGCACTAATTTTGAAGGAGGACTTTTCAAAATTAAGAATATGTTTGGCTATCAATTAAGAACATGAAAGATAAAATATATCGATTTACAACTCGAATGATTGAAAACTTATAGATGATTTATCGCTAAATATAGACCTTGAATTATTTATTTATTTTATTGCTAATTATTGATGATTTGTTTATCACAAAAGTTAAGTACTTTAATAAAATTAAATAATATGTAGTATTTCAATTACTTTTGAAAAGTAAAATTAAAATTCATGATGTTTTAAATTTTAAATTAATAGTTAGATTATTCAACATTGACGGTTTTATCTTTCAGATCCTTATTTGATAGTTAGTCTATATTTAAGCTCAAAAGTAACAACATAAATATGTCCTAGACCGGTCGAAACCGGAATTGATCGTGACTAGAAATTGAGGTCCAAGACTCCCAGTTCCCATTTTTCTCACCACAGACTGTTCAGTTCAGTACCAGAACTGGCCAGAGCTGAATCGGACTGTGGTATAGGGTACCGAAAAATGCAATATTTGCATTATTGTGTACAAAATGTGTGCATACTCAAATAAAATGTGCATGACACCAGAAGTGTGATGGTAGTCCCGTAAATACCATACTTAAAGTCTTATTTAATCAACACATTATGTACTTTAAATTTTTATATATCTATGATTACAATTTACAACACCGTGTATCTTGATAAAAGTCTAGATTTATTTGCATTTTCATTATTAACTAGCTTTCACTTAAATATCTCTCTAGTTTTTACTTCAGTTATGACAATTAGTTTTAAATTAACATGTACTCCGTAGTGAATGAATTTAAATTTAATTGACCTCGTGAATAGAAATATGATTATGGTTTATAAGAGAAGAAATTACATTTAAATTTAATTGAACTCATTGAGTAAACCTTACCCCTTCCCAGCGTCAAGTGCATGGTGGCCTCACAAACTTGGGTTCCAACTTTTTTGTATGCTTTTGTATACAAAGTAAAGCCCCCCCCCCCCCCCCCCCCCCCCCCCACATTACCACAAATTGATTCATCCCCAGTTGTGCAGCTCACATGAAAGCAACAAGTTGTTTAAAAAAAAGAAAAGGCAAATTTTAAGCTCACAAAATACAGACTTTGTACACTCACCCCAGTGTCTCTTGTGATCTTCCTTGTCAACATTATTGTTGTTATTACATGTGATTTTCAACCTCAAAAGTCAGATGATGAAGTGAACATCAATGAATACAACACTCTCTCTTTATTTCTCTTCCTATAAATACAACATCTCTTCCTCTCACCATATCACTCATCATCCACATATTTTAGATACATTAAAATATGTATTCTTCGTCTCATAACATGAAAATATACTCGGTTTTCTTCACTGTCATTCTACTCACACAGGTACATAATCTTCATTGGAAATGCATTCTTCTTTTGGGTCTGTTTAGAAATCCAAAATTAATTGGGAGAGAATATAGGAAAAAGTAGATGTGAAAATAAGAAGTAAAGATGATTTCGGTAAGTGGCGGAGTACTCATGGAGGAGTCAGAGGGATCCTCGATCCCGAAAAGAAGTTCTCACTTTCCTTTTATGGATGTTCCAAAAAGAAATTCTCATTTCTATAAAAAGAAACTACTTTTAATCCAAAGGTCACAATTATCCCTATTTTGCTCAATTTTTGCTTGATTTGACGTAAAGTATATAAGGGTATACTCGGAAAATCAAAACAAAATTTTATCTTAATAAATATGTGTAGGTCAAACTGGAACTTCATTTCAGGACGGAGGGAGTATAAACTATAAAAATATAATTAAGTACAAACATCTGTCACCCCCTAATACTAATTCTCTAGCTCTGCCACTTAACGTCATAAGTACTGAACTCGGTAAATTTATTTTGGTTAGCTATTCAAACCTATTGTATTCATTTACTTATTTGTACCCCTTATTATATGAAAAAATGTAAAATAATTCATCACATTTTTATTTTTTTGTTTGCAATTTCGAAGGTTTAGCCAACATAAACAAATAAACATCCCTTAGTTTTCAAAGTACACATCTTCAAATTTTTATGATAAAAACTGGCATTGCATGTAATGATGTAATATCACATTTAATAATATATAATATCGTACTGGTGTCATATTATATACAATGAACTTTTGGTGATATATACATTGATTAATTCATGGAAATCAATTAATTAATACAAGCTCAAATTAAAAGGGTGCCTACGCTGCTTTTATTCGGTTTGTAAACTAAATAGTAATTCCCATTTTTATATACCTTTTTAGACTAATTAGTTGATTTTTATAACATGCTTAGGCTTTAGGGGAGGCTTTGCACTTGGACGACACTGATAATTCCGCGACTCAAGTAAGAACTTCATGTTCTCTGTACTCTGTTGACTAATTGTGCATTACTGCTCTCACTAATTAAGTTACCTTTTTTGTTGTTGCAAACACTGTTTAAAAAACATTTTAGGCGTCCTACTAGTCCCCTTCTAAGCGCTAGATGGTGGCCGGACGCTCCGATTTTCGTCTAGGCGTCCCGAATAATTGGCTTGCTGTCTAAGTGAATTAGTCAGCGCCACCTATTGGGCCTAGTTGCCTGCCCAGAGCACCTAATCCGTCGCCCAGACCGTCTAGATTCGCCAAACAATACTTACTTTTTAATTTTAATATTCTAAGGGATATAATTAAGTATTTTAACTTTAGCCACGGATAAAAAGAAATGAAGTTGTAAATTAAGATAAAAACTACATATGTTTGTATATATACCTAAATTTTATTATTATTTATTTTTATAATATAATGAAGTTAAATGATTAGTTATCATATACTGATATACTACATATGATTAAATGTGATAATTCTATCATTTATGTTTGCTAATGTATGTGTGTGTGTATATATATAATTATACCCTCAAAATTACAATATTACTTATCATATTTATGACAAAATATTGACAAAAATACATTTTCTATGTCTCCGATTAGTCCTCGACTAAGCGCCCGCCTAGCAGTCTAGGCCCTAGGTGCTGGACTGGCACCCGACTAGTGCCTAACGCCTTTTAGAACATTGATTGCAAATAGCTATGATATGGAACACACCTATGAAGGATTTTTGCGAATATAATCCGAGTGTTAGTAACTGTTATATTATGTAATATTTGGGTACTAAGATTTACAGTTTTGTTTATGATTTATTATTTAATTGCTTTCTGTTTTCATTGTTTTTCTGGCTCAATTTTTTGGGTAACCAGGTAAATGAAGTCATCACGGGAGACCTTCAACAAAGCAGCCATCCTCCTCCAACAATAAGTATACTTTTCAACCTTTTATAAATAATCCATTAACGTGATATATGCAATAGTTTGATACTCACAGTTTTTATCAGGGGCTTTGAAACTTAATATATTTCCCCTTCAAATTTTCTTTCATGTATATAGTTTTCTCTAACCTTTTTGAGGCTAGAAAAGGACTTGATTTACTTATTTTTTTCTAGATATACAGATGTGCATATTATACAAAATTTAAATGTATATGCATATTATATTGTTTAGTGAGGTCATGTTTTTTTTATCCCTATTACATAAGTTACATTTTAGTAAGGTCATGATATAGAATAGAATAGACAAGCAAAATTTAGCCTAAGAGACCAAGGTGTAATCAGAAACATAAATTGCGCAGATTGTGGTTATGCATGCTCAAGAAGATGTAGGGAAGCGTCAAGACAGAAAATGTGCAACAGGGCATGCAAGACCTGCTGCCAGAGATGCAATTGCGTCCCCCCCGGAACTTACGGCAATCACCAACTTTGCCCGTGCTATGCCCTCCTTAAGACTCATCACAACCGCCCCAAGTGCCCATAATTACTTCTTATATGATCTACTTGTGCTACACACAACACACACATGTCGAATCCATCTCAAATAAGATATACTGTCGTATTTTCCAAAAAGATCATTGAAGTTATCAATTCAAGTTGGGTTATATGAGCTTCAATGAAGGGGTCAGTTTGGTATGTTACATATTGTGTCAACATATGTATACTTTTAATAAAAGAATCATTTCCATATTGTGATATTGTATTTGTAATAAGGTATTCACATACAGAAGATGCTTTGTATTTTTTCAATGTAATTGTGACTTGAAACTGTGTTTGTATTTTGCTTTAACTTTTTGTGTTTCTGAAATTGAAATTTAGCCCAGCACCTTGTAGGCTTGTAGAGGTCATAGGTTTGAATCACATTACAACCATACTTGACAATATTATTGAACATATACTATATCTAGGTTACAATGTATGTACTCCAAAATGGTAAACACTTCACTAATCTCATAAAAATTACTCGCGAACAAGAGTGGTGCAAAAAGAGCATAAACAAACACACATATCTACAGATTGAAATGATATTATGATAGATGATAAGAGTGATCGATCAAGCTAATTAAAACCTGGACCAACAGCGTGTACATTTGGCGACACAATCTCCCTTGCAGTCAACATTGAAACCCAACACCTTGGGGTTGCGAAGGAGGAGGTTTCTTAGAGATTTACCTTCAATCCCCCATTGCTTTGCCAAAACTTGCACATTGTTCTTCATTTCTTTTTCAAGTCTACATCCAAGAACCTCCGGAAACTTCTTAAGAACTTTGCAGATGTCATCATCGGTGAGGTTCAAATTCATCCTTAGGTAATTTAAGGTTTCATTCACGGCTTCAAGTCGTGGAATCTCTTTCTTCTGTTCGTCGTACCAATATGGTGTATGGATATGTCCAAATGCTTTTCCAAGTATATTGTCTTCTTCCTCAGCACTGAATTTGAATGACGAGAAAGCTTGTCTGCAAGAATCCCACTCTTTCTTTTCCTCATCATTGAACAACAAGTCATGATTCAGATGATCAATTGAATGCATCTTCCATTTCTTGGATTTAACGCACCCACCAAGTATGCTCGGAGCTGCTCTTGCGCTAACCAAATAACCATGCTGCCATACAAAAAACCAAAAGTTCATTTAAGAACTCAATATAAAGTTGTTAAGAATTGGTAGCAAGCAAATAAAAAAGTTTAGTATAAAGTGTAGGCAGTCTGTTTCCCTCTTGTGGTTCAAACTTCAATGTTGGAGTGAATTTGCACAGAAGTTAGCTAATAAAATAAGCTTGCAATTTAATATTTATTCACTTACAAAAAGTACAGCGCAAACTCAATAAAAAAAGAAAAAATAGTTGGCATAAAAAGTTCAAGTGTTCAACCAAAAATTTGAAGACCTAAAATGCAACATATAGTTAGGAAACGAGTTACAGTCAAATTGAAATTTAGAAAATGAGAGGTAATTCAACGGGATGGAGAAAAAAGAAATCAGACTCACCAAAGGAATGAAGATTGATATATGATTACATGTCCCTGATCCAAGCATCCCTAACTACCTAAAGATAAGGGTTAAATGCATAGTTATGAATGGGTCTTAGAGATGTATAATAAGAAGCCAAAGTGTGATGATATCCCTTTAGTATGTTCTCCCAAAACTAGTAATTACTAGAAATAAGAAGGAAATCCAAAGTAAAACTGTCATATAGTAAAATTTATCAGTGATCTAACATTAACTGTGCCGAAGAGTGAAAGGTTAATTATTAGAGTGGGATACATGAAATAAAAGGTTAGATCACCATATTTTGAATAGTATGTTTCCCTATGTTTTATCCAGGGCCGGCCCTGAAAAATTGAGGGCCCCGTTCAAAATAAAAATCATAGGCCCTAATATTTAATACAAAAAAACTAATAATAAAATAAAAAGTAATATCAAATTTTATAACAATACTTCATACTAAAATGCAATTTACTTATTGATGTAAGAAACCAAGAGCATTAATAAAGTCTGGAAATTAATTTTAAACTACATTTATTTAAACAATGCTAGACCATCTCCAAAAATAAACAATGTTATACGTCTAAGATTCTGTTAAATAAAGCCTTCTATAATGTCTTGATATGAAATTCACTCCCATCTTTAGACTGCTCTCATTTGCAACTAAATGCAATCCATTAAAAATATCTTTTGTAATTAAAATTTTCAAAAGCTCCCTTTCGAAATAAAATCAGCAGCTCTTAGTTTTCTTCTCCTTATGTTTTTCATATCCAAAGTTCATATTTTCTGATTCTAGGAGAAACTATAAATTTCTAAATTATAATTTATAAGATGTAGAAGAATCCAAAATTAACAATTAAAAAATATTGATACAATCAATTAAAGGAAAAGGTTAGAACAAAGACACATCAAACGGCTGGTAGTCTGAAACACAATGAACGAAGAATGAATTCGCCGACCAGAAGCTATCCTTTGGCCCTCACTTCTGGAAACTGGAATCTGGCCGGCAGCAGCTTGGCTAGTTTCCTACGCGCTTCTCAAGTCGCAGGTCTCAGGCTCTCAACCACGCAGGTCCGATCCCCTGCTGTCTGTGGAAACCTAAACTGGACGCTTACTGCTCTCAGGCTTTTGGGTTTCTCTATTTTAATTTGGACTTGGGCTGCTGCTACTCCCTACTACTACTACTACTACTGCTAGGGATCATAGTGACCTAGTTGATTGCAGAGGCTAGACTCCTCCCCACTGAGCAAAAGGAGCTATTGTTTTGACGCGTAACTCCCACACAGGCACACAAGCACCATATGATTGAACCTTTGATTGTAGTTCCACATTTACAGCTCTAAAACCAACCAAGCTACCCATGTGGGAAAAACTAGTTTTAACAAGATTCGAACTCCTATGGTTCGGGAGACAATGCAAAATCCTAACCACTCGCCCATAGCAGTCTGCTTTACCCTCAGAATGGGTGGTTTTAGTACTTGAACAACTCATTATGTAAGAATGTAGACTTGTAAGAACTTTTTTACTCAACACCCATTCACAATTTTATACTCCAAGAGTCCAACTGGGTTACTCAAAATTTGGAGTGATCTTAAGGCTGTAACAACATATCTCCAATAAGACTAAGAAAATACATTAATAAATGAAAATTGAATAGGGGAAACCATACTTCCTAAACAAGTAGCAGTAGGGGTTTGAGATATAGCAGATTTAGGTGAGGTTCCTCTAGTCCATAACGGGGTGTCACTAACGGACTAACCAATCCTAGTGAGTGGGGATCCGGCCGACCAATCTCGTCATTACCAGTAGATACCTAAATCCTTCCCCACATGAAAAAAGAGAAATGAATAATTCGTAATTGATCCAATTCAATTCAATGTAAGTTCAATCAGCAGTTACATTAACAAAAGGCATAAAGTGATTCAACCAATTTTACAGATTTATGAACAGAGAAGCTCCAGATAGAAATAAAACTAACAAAGTACCTCCTGGTATATACGTACCGCGTATATAGAAAGCTGAAGCTCCTAGCCTGCTAAGTTGAGTGGGTGTAGGGGGAAAGCAAGATATTGAAACTAATCTTGTATTCGTTTATTGAATCTTGTTTTTGGGCTTACAGCCCCCTAAATTTTGATAATTTTAGATTTTGCGAGCTAAATTGTGTAATAGCAAGAAAAAATAAAATTGAAGATATTTTTCTGACTGTATTGCATGAAGTTATTGTAGATGATCATTTTTAATTGTTTTTTAAATATTTTTTTTTATTTTATTAATAGAATATATTTTAAATATAATTTTTCATAAATTGTAGTAGAATCAGCCAATACAGTTGATTTAAGTATCATCAAACATGATCTTAAACTTTTATCATTAGATCATCTCCATCCAACAATATTTAAATTATTTCAAAACTAAATACATATATATTGCTCTGTCCCATAAAATTCTTTGTGTTTTGACTTGGATGGATGTTTAAGAAAATGATAATAAAGTGAAAATGTATGATTGTAGTTGAGTAAGAAAAAAGTAAATGAATATTAGCCACACATAACTTTCCAAAAAGGAAAATTGAAAAAAAAAATTGGGACATCCAAAAAAGTAAGTGAGAAGAAATTAATAGAACAGAGGGATCGAGTAATACTCCATTTTCCCTCAAAAAGTGTATGATTGGGATTTGTATAGAGCTTTGTTAGTATTATACGGTTCATGAATAATACAGTAATACGTATATTTGTGTATAATGCGATACAATTATATAAAATATGGCTAAATATACATTTCATACGCTCGTGAAATGGATAAAGATGCAGACTTGTTTTAAACGTTTCACAATTTAAAAATACCGCATATATTATGTGTCTTATATATTGATTTAATTATATAAATAAAGAGTAACTTAACATATACACCACATTCTTCAACAGTTTAAACTATAATGTACAATATAGTTTTTTAGATATATGAATTTGAGTTCGTAGGTACAATAAGTAATAAAAATGACGTTGCCTATTTGAATAGAAGTAGAGAAATATTACTAGAGAATAGTTGATATTACTGTGACCGTGAATTTGGAGCTCATTTATTAAATTTAATGACTATTAAACAATTAACTTATATGCATATAGTAATTGTTAAGCAATATGAATACTATTGAGCAGCTATGCATTTTGCTTCAATTGTATATACGATAGTATAACTCTATTAGACTTCCATTTAATGGTGTTTTTTTCAATAAAATACGTATCAATTCGTACGATACGTGCATTATACATTTTATCCTTAAATTAAGTGAATTTAATTCATAAACAAGATTATTATATTTGAATTATACGTTTGAGTGTATTATACGTGAATTATACGCGAATAAAATGACATAAGAGGAGAGAAATAATAAAAAGCACAGATTTATTAATTAAAAAAGAAAATGATAATGTTTTTGAACAATCAAAAAGGAAAGTTTCACCCTGTTCACTTAGGGGGGGTGTATTCATTTTAGACATTTTAAGACATGTTGTGATTTCTGAAATCTGGGTGTATTTAAACAAGACATTTCAAGACATTTTATAAATCCCAAAATGTCTAGGTGTATTCATATTGGAGTGAGACATGGATTTTATTTTAGAACTTGGGACTTATCTAGACTTACAAGCCCAAATACAAGCTGAAATCTCATCCCCAAATCTCACCCCCATACATGAGATTTGAAATCCATCTGCGAGTCATGAAGAAGAGCCTAGGACGCGGAGGAGTTTGGGAAATCAAGAACAGCTCCATCAATCTAGGGTTAGTACATATTTCTTCACCATCTAGCTGTGAAAGTGTTATGATTTTTCATCCTTTTCTTCGGTCCGGAAAATTTGTGTATACATGCAGCTAATTTTCCATCATTTTCTTCTCTTCTTCCTCTTGTCTGCTTCGATCCCAATTAGTGCCTAAACAAATACAGTGTATAAATCTTCCGCTTCTGCTAGGGATAAAGCTTCTAAAATTCCATATTTCCATTGCACTACGCTTGGGAGAGTTTTTCCACACAAATCTTGAAATTTTTTACATAAAAATCCACATCATTCTAGAGAAATCCATATAAATCTACTAAAATCTCATTTTGTCCCAAATCTTAAAAAGTCTCAATAAGTCTCAAATGAATACACCCCCTTAAACTCCAGTGAAACTCCGGCGAACTTTATTGAACTTCGACGATACCACCGACAACAATCTCTACTTCGTGAGAGCACTAGGAACACCTTAGACAATTTCCCAATAAGGTTTTAACATCCCAAAACCCATATAAATACAAATAACCTTAAAAAGGTTATTTTCCGGTGAACCGGTCACCTTGGCTTCTAAGTCCATTCTTGGACTTAGAAGTGAGTTATAAATACCTTTCAACCCCTTATTCTACACTTCTAAACATGTAGAATAATCTTGGTGGTCCTCTATATGATGTACAAGTCATATGAGAATCAAATGAGGAAAGAAAATATGTTAAAGCGGTTCTCACCTTTATTCTCAAGGTTTTCTCTCCTTTTCTCTATTCTTCCTTCTTCTTTGGGCCTCCTCCAAGCTTGAACTTCCATATAGCTATGGAGGATGATACTTTCAGAGCTTCTTCCCTTGCTTGAGAGTGTTTGGTCGAAATTGGGAGAGAGAGAGAGGGGAGTAGGAATGATCCTTTTGTCTCATTATTCAAATGAGTGTGAATAGGAAGTCCACCTCATGCCTCCTCTACACTCAAAACATCTCCTCAGCCCACTCTCACCACTCATCTATGCCTTGCAGCTCATCTTTGTCAACTTGAGAGCCTAAAAACGTGGGGTGGGTCCCACTCATGTGGGAGGTCATTCCAAAATAGAACTGTTGTGTTTTTCTGCCCGAAATAAGAGTCATTTTGCCATAACTGATGATAGAGTAATTATCTAGAGAGAATGAGAGCTGGAGAGAGAAGTGCAGTAAATGCTTTCAATAAATGATTTCTGAACCCCCTACAACTACCCCCAAGAGGAGTATTTATAGGGAAAATGCGGGCTGGGCTCCTAAGTCTTGGGCTTGGGAGGCCCATTTACAATGGGGCCACTATTGATCCGAGTACGGAGTATGTAAAAATAGCTAAGTATAAAATCTTGTTCTGTGAGCTCTCCGTGGCCGACGAGGGTCTGGCCGACGGAGGCATGGCCGATGGAGACCTGGCCTACGGTGACACCCGGTTCTCCTGGTCTCTGAATCATATTCTGTGTTGACTTCTTTGTAGCCGATGGGGGGCCATCTGGCCGACGGAGGTCCCACTGGGTGCCAGCTGTGCCTCTTATTCTTCTGAGTATGTGGGTCTTGGGGCTTGGACTCATATACTCCATCAGGAGTCTCCCACTCTCTAAGCTGAGCTGCAGACGAAGTGGAGGAGAGTACGTTCCTGCAGTTTTGATGTTTTAGGCCGACACAGGGGCGCTGTGGTTATTCTCTGTTTGGCCGTTGTGGACGAAGGAGGCGTTTGTCCAGCTGACGGTGCGTGCTTGTTTGTTTGAGGACGATGAGCGTTCTGGCTTAGTGGTCGATATGTGTCTTTGATTTAAGTAGCCGGTGAGGGTGATGTTTCCTCTCTTTGGCCGTTGCTAGTTTCCTTTTGTGTTTTTGGCCGATGGGGGTACCCTGGTTGCTTTCAGTGCTCCAGGCCGAGGTGAGATTCTTCGTGGTTTGGTGTTTATGGCTTTGAGGACGTTTTGTGTCCTGAGTTTTTATGGATTTTCAATTTCATTCTTGCTTGCGTTTTGAGGTTGGTGTAGTCCCCCAGTCCCCCATTGCTTCAGGGTGAAGATGAGTGAGGGGTGAAGGAGTAAAATAAAATCCCCAGGCCGAAGCGGGATCCTCGTACTTCCCATGAATCCAACCCCTTGGCGATTCGTGACAGTGGCTATGGCGTCCTGTCAAAGATGTTGGCGTTCTCTGGAGAAGAGGAGAAGTACCTTTTGTAAGAACGGAAGGTGTGGGTGTGCACCAGATGAAGCGGAGAAACACTGAGGCTGATACAGATAGAAGTGAAATCGGAGAAATTAGAGAAGAAAAGAGAGCTGCAATAGAGACTCCAACTTAGGGAGAAGTCTTGTGTTGAGTTTTCTGTGAGATAGAGCCCTAATTTCCCTCACTCAAAGAATAAGCGAGCCTCATTTCGGAAGAATAGCCAGGGAATCAGTATTTACGCAAATGTTCCTATTCACGAGCGGGAAACAGAATTAAGTGAATTAATATATACTTCCTCCGTCTCTTTTTAGTTGCAACATTCCCTTTTTCACGTTTGCCATCGCATAACTTTGACCGTCATTATATTTAATTCCGTATTAGTAAAAATAAAATAAAATCAGATTATAAAACTTAGTAATGAGAAGAATTTAACAATATTTTTCAAAAAACATTATTCACATACATTAAGAAATAAAATGTAGTCAAAGTAGAGTACATGAATAGTGTATATATTCCAATGTTGCAACTAATGCGATACGGAGGATAGTATATATATATATATCAGAGAAGATAATTTTCAATAATTATTTAATTGACAATTTGTTTAAATTTACATGTATTTATTCTATATCTTTATCTAATACTACCAATCTTAACTATTTTGCTTAATTTTCTTAACTGTGCATCGCACGGGTGAAATACTAGTTCTACCAAACTCAAACCAAATTGCATATGATCAAGTTCCGATTCGGTTTGATATTGTTAGGTTCCATTAAACCAAACCTATATGTCCACGGTCCACCCCATCTTAGTTGATCGTGTGATTTAACTAAACACATTTATACTTTAATTTACATGTAGTATAATATTAGTGGGCGGAGGTAAGAGCTTTTAAATTGAAAATGTTAAAATAAGACACTAGAGTAGAAAAGCTAAACCTCATGAATGCGATTTTGAAAACATATGAAATACTGGTTAGAAAAATAAAGGGTCATATATATATATATATATATATATGACCCTTTATATATATATATATATATATATATATATATACTACGTAAAAAACTAAAAAAAATGATGTGATAGTTGAGCTCGATCGCATGCAAGAATTTCCTACCAAATTTACCTGTGAGTATCACCATTAACACGTACCGGTAACTTACCATATAAACAAATAAAAGTTTAGAAATAGTATAGCCGTTAGAAAGATGGATTAAAATCAGAAGAAGCAAAGCAATATATATATATATATATATATATATATATATATATATATATATATAATTATATATATATATATATATAATTATATATATATATAATTATATTATGAAGCTGTACGTATAGTACATCCATGAAAGATTCAGAGAAATCTGTGAACAGATTTCATCGACCAAAAGATTTGGATCAGCATATAATAATTACTTAATAATAAAGCTGCAGCTATATAGCTTTAGATTTGAGTGATAATGGCCGAAGCTTCTACTTCTAGTCGCTGTGCAGCTTGCAAGAAATTGAGAAGGAAATGCACATCAGATTGCATTTTTTTGCCATATTTTCCTCCCACCGATCCTCAAAGATTTGCTTTTGTTCACAGAATCTATGGTACCAACAAAGTTGGAAAGATGCTTCAGGTACTACTACTATATAAATCGACATTTTTGCTCTTCATCATACGTACGTACGTTATTTAATTAATTAGTAGAGGTCCATATATGATATGATTGTCGATTAAGGATCTATTTAATTAAAACTATGATTCGAATTTGAAACTTTGTTCTTTAATACTACAACTCTACAAGTTAGTTACATGATATATGTATGAATGTATCATATATGTATGCTGTTACAAGTAAATTAAGAACTAAAAAGTATTCAAACTCGACTAATTAAAACATAAATCATATTTACGGAGTATATTTTGCACGATATATATATATATATATATATATATATATATATATATATATATATATATATATATATATATATATATATATATATATATATATATATATATAGGGAAGAGATCAAATAAAAAGAGGTTCTCCCGTGCAAAGTGCGAACAATTGCACTCTTTCTTCACCGCGTTGCACTTTTGCGTGTTTCTGTTGCACTTTTTCGCTATGGCAAAAACTTCGTTTTAATTACGAAATTGCCACCGCGTTTTTGATCAAATTTATTTCACTTTTGACTCATTTTGAGCCATTAGATCTCAAAATGAACGCACGAGATTAATTCTCACTTTGCATCAGAAGACCTCTTTGTATTTGAACACTCCCCTATATATATATATATATATATATATATATATATATATATATATATATGAATTATATTCACCTGTAAACAAAGATGTACTCCGTACGTACTGATTAATTAAGAGATATTGGAATATTATAATCCAGAACTTACAAGATAGATGAATTATCAAATCATCACCTCAAAGATAAATGTGTCGGTAGAGGACCTAAAATTCCATATGTTTTGATTCATTTAATCTTTTATTAATTATTACTAACTTTGATGAATTTTTCTTCACAAAAGTTTATTAGTTTAATAAAAATAAATAATACTTCAAAATTTTAAAATAGAAAAATAATAAAATTCATGACAACTTAAGTCCAAGATTGATAGTTTTCAATCATTCGAATCATATACTAACACATTTCATCTTTCAAGTCTCGGATTGATAGCTCATACTTCCTGTATTTTTCAGCATGTTGGATTGATAATATTTTTAGACACTTTAACTATTAATATTCTCGAAGATAATAGTAGTTGCCCCTATACTGTCGATCTAATAAAGATTTATAGTAGATTCTATGGTACCCTTAAGGTACCATACATTTGTCCACATGGACCAATAAGAATGATGTAGAATTTAGGGCTTATGCTTTAGTCGATCTATATATCCAAGTATCCAACAATTATATTTTGAGATAGGAGTGATAACAACGGTCATAGAATTTAAGGCTGACTGCATTCGTGTTTGTAGATTTTGGATATTAATCAAACTACCACTTTAAAAATGAGGCCTCTAGTGCTTTTTAAATAAATGCATCCAAATTAAATTACAAGTTATGGATTTGAACCATCATCATCTTCTAACGGTTGATTTTTGTCATAATAAAGACCATAACGAGTTATTTGACATATGTTTTGATACAAATTTGAGTACAACTAAAAAAGTTAAAACTCTGATAATTTAAAGATTATAATTTAAATATTAAATATACTCTCTTCGTCCCAAAAAATAGTTTTTAGATTGACTTGACACGCTTATTAAGAATGTGGGAATAAAATGAGAATATATAGTTGTGATTGAGTAAAAAAAGATACTTCCTAACCATATATTAGTCTCTTTTTTCATTTCTTGATGTCCACATATTATTTTCTCATACTATATTTGGTAACATTTGTGGTTCTAATTGATTATTACTTTATTCTCGTTTTATCAACTCATTATCAAATACATAATTATACTTTTCGTAAAAATCACTTCACTCTCTAACGTCCCAATAATAGGGTACGGAGGTAGTAATGTTTTTGGACATCTGGTTAATGAGAGGGAGGGAGTACTTCATAAAACCAAATCCCATATTTTTGTCATTTCCTCTGTGGTATAATAGATAGATGCAGGCACCATTACATTATAGGAAATAATTTGATATGAAAACAGGAAGTGGAAGAGGAGGAGCGAGGAGATGTTGCAGAGTCGCTGTATTACGAGGCAAGATGTCGGGTGAATGATCCGGTGTACGGCTGCGTTGGAATCATCTCTCTTCTGCAACAGGAAATCGCCCGATGTGAATCGCAACTAGCACAAGTTGAGGCGCAGATCCACCTCCTCAAGGTCGTCGCCGCTGCTCAATGCGGCACCAGCGGCGGCGGCGTTGCGCCGCAGAATCCTCACCCACCACAACTCTCATAATAATCTACTCTCACTCTCGTCCAAGATACCAAGACATCGAGATCCATCCACAACAGCTCGGGATCCGATTTTCAGATGTGAATATCGCTAGTGCTTGGTTGTTAATGGTAATGTGAGTACATTATTGAAAACATACCCACCACTCCGTTCATCTCATTGAATTTTTTCAACTTTATTTTTTTGTTTGTTTGATAAATTTCACTATTTTTCTTTTTAAACAATGAATTTTTAGTTTAATTTGAATCTTTTTCTTTATGCACGAATCTCAAGCACAATTTTTATTTTTTCTATTTTACACCAACTCAAAGTTATCAACTAGGTCCAATGAAATGAAAGTGTATTAGTTTTCTTTTACAAAAAATAAAAAGTGATTGCTTGAGCAAATTATATACCTCGAGCTTAACAAGTGCAATGTGTGTTTAGCCTAGTGGTTTATTTTATATGCAACCTCCAAAATTTTACCTAGTAATACTTTGTCTCTTATAAAATGCTAAGTTTGATCGGCAGGATGAATAAAATAAAAAAATTGTGTGATCGAGGTCAAAGGAAAAAATCGTCACCGCAGTTCATCTTCCTGGTCTCAACCCCAATCGCCAGCATTGATCACCTTTCGTCTCATCTTGATCTTCATTCATCTCAACTCTCAGCTCCCACATTTTAAGTTTATCATGATCTTCGTTGGACACAAAGTAAGAGACGTAAAAGAAAAAGGAAATAGGAAATAAATAAGGAAAGGAAAGAAGATGGCAAAATAAAAAAATGAAAACAAATAGAAAATTTGTCACATATTCGAGTGACTTTCTAAACTTGGTATATTATGGAGGTGACTGATTTGTTTTGAGAATATCTTCCTTATAATTTAGATCTTATAATAATCACTAATATTTGGTATTAATATGAGAATATCTCTAATAGGCGATATTATTCATGTCAATTTTGTCTAAAATATAATCACATTATTTAATTTTACAGAGTCTGTGAACATTTTTATAAAGATATTTTCACTTAGACTAATACAATTTTGGATTAGCAAAACTTGGACCAAACCTTTAAAAATGGTTTTACTTCAACCAAACTAAATCAGACCATATCATAGTAGACTTAAACATATTAGACTACACAAGAGCAAACTTGAAATTATACACGAGACTAGTAAATTATAGGAAGGAATTTTATCCATTTGGGACTTTGCAAGATAGATTAACTACTACTATCGTATTAATAGTACATCATAGATGAGAATTGTAAATATAAGGCTCAAATGTTTGAAAATTATGAATAAAAAACATAAGGTCTTGTTTGCGTGCTAACAGAGATATTTTCTAGTTTTCCAGAAAACTCGAAAATCGGGTAAGGAAAACTGAAAATGTGTTTACCGAACAAATTTATTGAAAAACTAGAGAAAGGAAAACAAAAAATACGTTTATCAAATCATTTTCCAAAACCAAAAGAGTGGGACATGTCTCTGTTTTCCTTAATAAATTTGGAGAAGTGAGTTTAACTAGTTTTCCAAATTTGCAATACGCGAATGTCGCAGTGCCGTGCAATGAATTTGCATACTTACGCCTAGTGGTGAATTTGGTCCTTCTCCGGTGTTTGTTCCAGTTTGGTCCGAGCAATGACCCAACGATCCCCTATCGGGTTCGGTCAACAACCTGACGGTCTAGTCCGGTCAACGACCTAGCGGATCCTATCCAGTCCGGTCAACAACCTGACGGTCCCTGTCCGGTTCGGACAATGACTTGACGGTCCCTGTCTTGTTCCGTCAACGACCCGACGATACATATCCGGTGAGGTCAACTGCCGAGCAGTCCCGGTCTAGTCCGATTAACGATCTGATGATCCCTGTCCGGTCAAGTCAATGACTCGGTTGTCCTTGTCAGGTTTGGTCAATGACCTTGCAGTCCCTATCTGGTCCGGTCGCGACAATCAATGTCCAGTCTGGTCGACGACCCGACAATCCCCCAGTCCGATCAATGACCAAGCAATATCCGGTCCGGTCGATGACTGGGAAGTCTCGATCTGATCTCGTCCGGTCAACGATTCGACGGTCCCTGTCCGGTCAATGACTCGACAGTCCCTGTCCGATCCGTTTAACGACCTAACGGTCCCCATCATATTCGGTGAACGACCCACCGACCTATGTTCGGTCAGTGACTGAGCGGTCCCGGGCTGATATGATTGACGACCAGACAATTTAGTTTTCGTTT
Source organism: Cuscuta europaea (assembly GCA_945859875.1). Taxonomy (NCBI): domain Eukaryota; kingdom Viridiplantae; phylum Streptophyta; class Magnoliopsida; order Solanales; family Convolvulaceae; genus Cuscuta; species Cuscuta europaea. Next base: position 5,249,639 of record CAMAPE010000052.1, on the reverse strand, counting down.
TTTTAAATCAGTTTTAAAGTGAAGAGTTTCAAAAGAACCGTTGAGTTGTCAACCAATAGAGAAAGGGAAAAGAAAATAATCAAACTAGCCATTGGGACTGACCGGTTTTGGTCCTGACTTTCCTATGTCCGGGATCGGGTACCTTACCTGGGCAGTTCAAGGTTCGGTTCCGAACCGGGATCGTACTTTCGGCTGGTCACAGAACCGTGTGAAAAAAATTGATAAACATGTTTTTAAATTTGAAAATGTAAAACTACAAAGTGAAAACAGAAAATTGGAGAAAAAAAACTGGAAAATGAAAATAAAAATATGGAGATTAGAAAACAGAAAAGAAAATTGAAAAATATTTCTATTAGTAAGCAGGCTATAAAAGTTTCATTGATTTTGACTTCTTTCATTTTTAATTTATTTCACTGCATTTATTAATCATAATTATTCACAAAATTTAATTAGTTTAGTAGAATTAAAAAATATTACAACATTCAAAAAATCCGATACTTTAGGTCTTGGATTGATGAATTGTTGAAGGTCTAGTAACTTCTGTCTCCAACCCTCGTTTGAGCATAGGCTTTTGTGCCCCCTAATGTGTTCGGGTGTTCTTGGCTTCTTGCATCTTTCATTGCCCGATCTATATGGTTCAACGGCTATGGTGGGAAGAATATAATTGTATGGCGAGCTAGGTTTAAGAAACTGGACCGGGAAGCTACCCGGCCGCGTGATTGGGTCATGAGTCAACCCAAATCCGGTAAGGTCAATCCGGTCAACGCTATAAACTGATGAACCATTTAACAATAATAAACATATAATTGTATATAAAATTAAAATAAAAGAAAATTATTTTATAATAATAAACTACAAATAATACTTAGAGTAAATTGTCTAAATAGGAGTAAAAAAGTTTTGAAAATCCAAAATAGGACTATCATGTTTTTTATTCTGATTCCTAAATAGGAGTAAATTTCTGCCAAGTTAGCCATTACTAGACTTTTAAACATTGCATTTTTTCCAAACATGGCAGATTACTCCTATTTAAGGAATAAAAAACATGATACTCATATTTTGGAATTTCAAAGCGTTTTTACTCTTATTTAAGGCAATTTTTATAATACTTACTAAACGTTTAAAAGTAAAAAAAGTCTCAGTGATCCAAAATTCCATTTTGATCTTATTAATATATATAATGATCCTCCATATTTGTTACTCCCTCTGTCCCGCTAAGATTGTCCCATTTTACTTTTTCGGGAAGTCCCACTAAGATTGTTCCATACCAAATTTGATAAAAAATTTGTGGCTCTAAACCATTCTTACTTTATTCATACTCTATCAATTTAATATCAACCACACAAACCCACTTTTCTTAATAATCGTGTCACCTTCTCTTGTCACAATCTTAGTGGGACGGATATAGTATTTTATTAGACATTTATTATATAATTTGACATGATTTTTATTCTTAAACAAATAAGAAGTGTATAAATATTTTGCATATTTTTTCTTTTTAGGGTATTGAAGTTGTAATTTTATTGATTAAAAATGCTTTATTTTTTTTAAAATAAAATGGAAAAAGAACCTAAAACATTTTTTCGGGTTTTTCATGTTTTTCAGGTACGGGGTTGGGCCGGGTTTTGTCGGGCCGACCGGGTTTTTTCCGGTTTTGACAATTTCCGAGTTTTTAATTAACCGAACCGGATTTCGGCCCGTGTCACCGGTTTCCGGGTCGACCTGACTAGGTCGGATCGGTTTTTTAAACATAGATGGCGAGGGCGCGGAAACCCAAAGAGATAACGAGGCAAGACGAGTCCATAAAACTAAGAATGATTTGTTGCGAAGTGGGTCAACAACAGAAAGAGGCACACTATGTGCTACATGCTCGCCTTCTTGTTTGATACGATCAAGCTTTCCAGTTGAAGCGGATGGCTTAAGTTAATATCACATCATTCAGATAGAGGGTAAAACGAAAAAAAGACCACAAGCAACCGCCACCTCTCGAATCAAACTTAGAATCAATCACCTCCAAAAAAGCAATATAACTCATTGATCCTGTGATGAACTTAAATGAGCCAACGACGGTTAAAACAGACCTCCCATCATCAATTCCTAATGCAAGAGTTTTATAACAATAAAAGTAACCAACAGAAATATAAACAGACTGATCATGAAAAATAAACATCAAGCAAACAGTAAAATTAAAATTTTGCTTCTAAACCCTAAACTCTCTTGCACTCTCTGTAGCTTCTTCCGCTCCTTGCCTCCGGTCTAGATCTGTTCCAGCCCCACGCTTCGTCGATGACCTTCTGATGTCAATCATGAACGACATCCTCAATCTCTCTACTTGCTGCTAGGGGTACACAACCTTTGGCCGCCATATATGCGATGCAGTCTGTTGAAGAAGAGAGCCTCACGAAAGGCGGACGAAGCCGCACAAGAAAGCTACACTTCGTCGAAGACAAAAGCGAACAAAACCTAGGGGACACGACCGCCTAGAGAGAGAAGCTCTCGCTTTCTACCACATAAAAGTTTTTTTATTCTTTGAAAACAATAATAGCGAGACTGAACGTTTATAAGTACAATTACTTTTATAACACAATCAATCAAGTCACTTTAACCTACTATAACACGTACAGTTGATTTTTATAAAGTAAATTACGACAATTGATAAATCATTTAAAAAATCAAAATAATTTTGAAAGATAATGTAATAATAATATACTCCGTAACATAGCAATAATGCAAAAATAGATAAAATTTAAAAACGTTAAAATAAAAAATAAAAAATCAGAGAAATGAAAAAATAAAGTGAAAACGTAAAAGGCAGGGAGTATAAAGTTTAAATGTAAAACTTTTAAAAGACCTGTAATCTACAAGTAATCCATTAAGTCGGTCACATGTTTTATTTATATTTCTTCAATTTTTTACTAATTTTTTATAGCTTTTAATATATAAAATATGCTATTAGGAGTCAAAAATGTGTTATATGACTAGAACGAATGATTTATTAAATTAGCGTACTTATACGAAGTATGATCTTTCTAATACTCCGTACAACGTATATGAATTTAAGTGATTATTAGAAATAGTCAGAGTCTATTTCATTATTTCCTAACTTTATATAAGCAATAACAGCAAACTAAGAAAGGGCGCGTATAAATCGCTATTAGAGGATAACAAATTATGTTAGCAGACGGTTAATAGTAGATTCAATTAACATGTTTAACTAGCGAAATAAGTTGATGTATTGCAAAAAGAAGTTTGATAATTTACTTGTTTGGCTGTGCCGATTGATAGGTAATGCACAATTTCAAAATGTCAATTCAAAAACGTTAGGACCCAACATCAAATTATTAAATAATGCTTTCACTTGTTGAAAGTGTTAAAAAGTTTAAATTGCTATTTTTAGCTGAAACCTTATTTTTTAAACACCCTAAAATCATAATGATTGCTCGAAATGGAGATGATTTACATTATGGCCATTTTATTTGTACATAGATTCTCAAATTTTCTCTAAAAAAAAGATTTCTCAAATTTTCTGTGTGCATAACTAATTTTTGGACAAACTAACAATGCGAGAATTCCCTAGATAGGAGTAAAAAAGTTTTGAAATTCCAAAATACGACTATCATATTTTTCTTTCCTTAAAATGAGTAAATTTCTGCAAAGTTTGACATTACTAGGCTTTAAACATTGCATTTTTTCCAAACTTAACAGAATTACTCTTATTTAGAGAATAAAACATGAAAGTCTTATTTTGAAGTTTCGAAACGTTTTTACTCCTATTTAGAAAAATTTATAATTTATAATTAACGATGTATAGAAAAATGTACAAAAAATGAACAAATCTTTTTGTACAAATACAAATTTTGTTTATAATTTTTCTTTCGATTGAGGAGCCAATAGGAAATGTTGATGATTTGCAACTTTGGGGTAGAAACCTTTTTATTATTATATTAAAAAATACTCGTAAATAAATTCTTTTGGTGGGAAATGGTTGGCTTTTTGTAGTGCCAAATTTGAAAACCCTAAGAATTTGACCGATTGGAATTTTTGTTTTGGCAAAATCATCAATCAAAAGTGAAAAGCGGCAAACGCCGAAAATCATCATCCCCCCCAAAAGTCCCAATTCCCATAATTACCCCTCCGAAACAATCCAATCCAAAATCAGAGCGCCCATCCCGTTCCCTCCCCGATGGGACTGTATGGTCCACACACAATTTGGCGGGGTTAAACGGTCGGATATAAAACATCGCGACCGAGGACTTTCCAGTCTTTTCGTATTCCCGCGCGCGGCTAGGGTTTCGTACACCCCTCCCTTATAACCAACCACCACAAATTTCTCTCTTTCGTTCAAGCATTCTAGATCAGCCTCGGCTCTATCCCCTCCATCCTTCTCTTCTACTTGGCGGTCTCCACAGATTCTGGTTATTCATGGCGTTTCTAGCTTGATTTTACCGGAGAGATCAGCTTCAAGAGCTTTCTCCCTCCAACTCACAGTGTGTGATCTGATCAGAGTGTGATTTGAAGTAGAACAGTTCGCGATTTCCGTGTGTATAAGCTGCCGGAAATCATACCACTTCTCTCTGCTTGGGTCCGATCGTCGCTTTAGTCGCTCTAATGGTGGATCTAAGTGATCAAGGAGTGAGTTACCTCCATCTGCTGCTACTCTGTCTCTATGCTTCATCATCCTTTTTATGAGTTTTAAGATTTGATTTTGAACTTATTTTTGTGTGAAATGAAGGGATCAGATTCTGAAGAGATGAATAGCGCAGCACAAACCCCAGAAAGGCTATCTCCAGACACAACAAGCCAGATCAAGACGTGTGCCGATTGTGGAACCACCAAGACTCCTCTCTGGAGAGGCGGCCCAGCTGGCCCTAAGGTCTGGTCCGATAGCTGATTCATTTAAGCCTAACCAGCCCATTTCAGCGCATTTCATTTCATTATTATCTTAAATTTTGATGGGTTTTAGATTTTTCGCTGAAATTTCTCATTTCTTGTAAAATGCAGTCTCTTTGCAATGCTTGTGGGATCAGAAGTAGGAAAAAGAGAAGGGCACTTCTGGCCATTAACAAAGATGACAAGAAGCCGAAAAAGTCAGCCGCGATAAAGAACGCAGATAATCAGAACAGCAGCAATAGCAGCGGAACCACCAGCGAGAGCTGTAGCGGAAGCAGCGGCTGTGTTAAGAGCCGGGCGAATCAACAAGCACTGCGGCCGCTGCAGGCTGGGCGGAAATTGTTGCCATTTGGGAGAGAAGTGGCACTTCAGAGGCCAAGATCCTCGCTTCAGAGGAGGAAATACGGTGAAGTTGAGCGGGCAGCGTTCGTTCTGATGTCCCTTTCATGTCGATCTGTGTTTGCCTAGTTTGTGCTGTGTAGTTAGATTATGAGTAGTCGAGAAATAATGGGAAAAAGCGAGCTGGCCATTCGTTGCACTGTACTCGTATGTATTTGATGGGGACTATCGGCTCCAGTTTTTGGACCAACATGTATGGATGAATGATTGAGAATCAATTATGTTATCGTTCAAGCTGGTCTCAGCAGTCTCATTTTTGGTATTCTACATGTTGACCGAATTTTGACTTAGAGCATCTTTATACTCCAAATTGAATCAACAGATTCAATTCTAGTCCAACCGTCTCACTTTTTCATTTTAATTACATTTGTTTTGAAAGCAGCTGTCTTTTCTAAACAAAAGTGTTGACTGAAATGAGTATATTCATTTCAAGGTTGACTATAGCATATACATGTTGATGTGGATATAGAGCTGTTTTTAGTAACACTGAAATGAGCTAATTTTTTGAAAATTTTTGAATTTCCAATTAAGTGACTCGATTGACTGGTTTTATTTACTTATGGAAAAAAATCTTTAAAATGTATTTTATTAATAAAATAAAATAAAAAAATCAAATCAAAAAATGCAAAAATAACCTGGTTACTTCAATTAGAAAAGTACTCCACTCGATCCTAATTAAGTTTACACTTTCCTTTTTGGACCGTTCCATATTAAACTTTACACTTCCTTATTTGTTTTATTTGGCAAACAAATCTACACTAAATAGTGTCAAACAGTGTACTCCACGGTAAATTAAAATTTATTTCTTTAATACGTGTGAAGTCAAAGTGTAAACTTCATTAAGGATCGGAGGGAGTAATGTTTTTTCACGCATTACCAACTATTGTTCTTCTCGTGAAAATTTCAACAGTTTAATTAAAAGAGTTATGATAGAGATATAACTACTTTTACAAAAAGTCTTACTAAAGAGGTATGTAAGATTATCAGTTCATCACATTATTTAACATACACATCATCTTTACAATACTTTTACATCAATTGTAATTAGAATTGCCACATCACTTGTTTGTAAGTTTTTTTGTAAGTGTGTTTATAATTCTAATAAAAAGGTGAAATTGCAATTTAGTCATTTAAAGTTAGTTTTGACTTGCTCTTAAGGATTTTTACTTGGACTATAATTTGTTGGTCTGGTCTGGTAAATGTTTGTTCTCTGTGTATTTATAACTACAGAAGTCTGGTCGGGTCTAGTGTGGTTTGTTTAAGTCTGATCTGGTCTGTTTAAATTTGGTTTGTAACTGAAAACAGTCCAAGTAAAAACATACTAAACCCTTGCAATTCTAGTTGAAGATGCTTATTATGATCGAAAAACCTCTTTAAAACCGTTACTCAAAAGAGCAGCTCCAATGGTATATTGTGCATGGTACATATGTGTCATAAGAGATAGCCACATAAATATTAACAAATAAATTATCTCACTTCTTATTTGAATGATTTATACAATTTCCGTAAGTTTTTCTCTGTAATGTCAACCACAATGTCAACATCTATACGGTCCTTTTGACATTATGGAGAAAAACTTATCCAAATCGTATAAAAATATTCAAATAAGGAGAGAAATAATTTATTTGATAATATTTATGTGATTATCTCTCATGCTACATGTGCACTGTACACATTGTAGAGATACTCTAATAGTCATCGGGTGTCACCAAAATTAACTTTAGACAATTGTGAAAAGATTGAGCTTCTCGTTTATGGTGAAAAGATTCTACTCAATTGTACTCTCACTTGAGATAATAGTTTGAATTTATTCTTCACAACAAAAATAGTTTGAATTTATTTGTTAAATCTGAAAAGTAATGAGTATATAGTTGTCAAGGTGGGAAAAATATTGTTATTACCGTACCTTTTCTTCTATACTCCCTTCGTCTGTTAAAACTTTGTCAACTTTCTTTTTTTTAGATGTCCCACTAATTTTGTCACTTCGCTTTAAAATAAAGAATTTATGGTTCTAGTTAATTCTCTCTCCTCTGCGCAACTCTCAACCACACAGTTTTCACTTTATTAATCTCTGTGCCGGTCAAACTTGACAAAGTTTTAAATGATGGAGGGAGTATAAAATTTGCGAAGAGGATCTAAGAATTTGACTATTCATATAAATTAGTGATCTGTTGTGATCCAAAACTGATTGATCATGTGTACATTTTGCCCTTAAGTCGAAGCATAAGGGGATGTTTGGATTTGATTCTTAAAACTGCTTCTGCTCTTTCAGGAAGCAGAAGCAGAAGTTGGAGTGTTTGGGTAAAAGTGCAGAAGTGATTGTGCTGCTCTAATTTACTCCTAGAATCAGTTTTTTTAAAAGCTGGGGGTGACCAGCTTCTGAAAACTGATTCTGATTCTACTTCTACTTTAAAAAAGAAACAGAATCAAAATCAATTCCAAACACTCCCTAAGTATGCAAAATCTTATTTATCACATCACATTCCATTTCCTACGTCCAAAACAATAAAAAATTGTCATCGAAATATAATGTACTTTTCCCATCTTTTTTTGGGGGGAAAAGACTTGAATAGGACTAATACATAAGCACGGAAGGTAAATAGGAGTCGACACTTTTTTACTCTTAAATAGGACTACTTTCAAGTTAACAGACAAAAATGCCCCCACCTTGAAAGAAGCTTGCTGGAGAAGAAAAAATAGTTACGGTTACAAAAAACAACTGACCGTCACCTTGAACCTCGCCACTCACCGTTGCCGGACCTCTACCTCCTGCCGCCGTAAGACTTCCACCGCCTGCCGGACCTCCACCTCCTGCCGCCGTCATACTTCCGCTGCCTACCGGATCTCCGTCGACCTCCGTTGTAGCTCCTCCTGAGACCACTGTCGCCAACACTACAAAGACCTCTGCCACCAAAGACGACCTCCGACGAACTCCACCGCCACAGCTTATCCGGCGACCTCATGGCTGCTGCCGGTTCTCTGAGCATAGTGGCTTCGCAGCCGGTCTTTCGATGACCAGGTGGCCGCCGCCATTCCTCAAGCGACCAGTGGCGGTGCTTCGGAGACCTCCGCCATTAGTCCTCCGATGACCTCCGCCACTGCTCCTCCGACCATCTCCACCACTGCTCCTCCGGTGACCTATGCCACTGCTCCGACAATGTTATACTCGCAATGTCAATGACAATGTTATACTCACAAGTTAATGACAATGATTTAAAATGACATTGTAACAATGATAATAAAGGTCAATGACAATGTTATACTCACAATGTCAATGACAATTTTATACTCACAAGTTAATGACAATGATTTAAAATGACATTGTAACAATGACAATGAAGGTCAATGACAATGTTATACTCACAATGTCAATGACAATGTTATACTCACAACGTCAATGACAATGTTATACTCACAAGTTAATGACAATGATTTAAAATGACATTGTAACAATGACAATGAAGGTCAATGACAATGTTATACTCACAATGTCAATGACAATGTTATACTCACAATATCAATGACAATGTTATACTCACAATGTCAATCACAATATCATGTATTATAATTATAACATTTCCAATTACAAGTGTTAACAATATCAAAATTTTAAGAAAATACCAAGTCAATCACAATGTTATAAAAGAAGTGACATTGTAACAAAGATACAATGTCAATGAAAATGTTATAAAAGAAATGACATTGTAACAAATATATAAAGACAATGTCGTTATTAATACCGTGAAAATGTGAAATAACCACAATGTCATTAGAACCAAACTGTTTTGAAAAGAATGTCAATATATTACAAAATGTCAGAATGTTAAAATCATTTATCAACATAGCCATTATAAATTGTGTGACAATGTTGATATCATTGTAAAATTATGTGACAACACATCAAAGTGTTACATTAACAATAACATTTGAATCAAATATTATCTAAAAAATATTTCATAGAAAAATAAAAATATATAAAAAAGTTAGAACTCAAAAAAAGTAATTAGATAAAGAAGTAGAATACCTTCAACAAAACAAGAAAATATAAAGGAATTGAACCAGAGGTAAATTAAAAACAACAAAAAATCAACAAGTTCAATTCCAAAAAAAAACACATCACGTAGGGAAAGGAGCGGCCACATTCCCAGATCTACCCAGGAGAGAAAATTACCAGATCTATCCAAGAGAAGAAGAAGAGAAAAAGTAGAAGAATGGGAAGAAGAAGAGAAATAGAAGAAGAAAAGAAGAAGAAGATGGGAGAAGATGAGAACGCACCAGGGCATCCCACCACACTCCTCGTGCCGCTGTGTTTTCTCTGTTGAGGCACCGGCACCGGCGCCACGTTGACAACTCCTTGAAGCTGCTAGCCTGCCATGGCTATGGAGGAAGGAGCGAGAGAGTGTTTGGCGAGATTGTGGGCGAGAGATAAGATTCTCGTGGAGCAAAAGAAACGTTACGAAATAGGGGCAGTTTTGGAACAAAATAAAAAAGAAGTCCTATTTACGAGTTAAAAAAGACGGACTCCTATTTAAGTATATACAGACATTTTAAGTCCTACTTATGACCATTTCTCTTCTTTTTTTTTTCAAAAATGCTTTAGGTGCACACTCATTTTACACACTAATACACACTATAAATACTATTTTTACATTTATCATTTCTCAATTAATTTTACCCTTTTTCTCTCTCCTCCTACGCCCCTTCCGTCCCTTACCTTTCTTTCTCTAAATCGTGTACCCCTCTTTCACCTTCGTTCTTCTCCACATCAAACAACCTGAAAAATCCAGCTGTTTCTGTTAAATTCACGGACAAGACCAACAAAGATTGAATTTTTACTGCCACCCGGTCTCTGTTACAGGTCCGTCCGGACAAGGTTCCAATCGCTGAGAAAGAGCCCGCGCATATCTCCCATACTTGAGAGCGACTGCTTGAAAGAACCAGCACATATCTCCTGCCAAATCCTCTCCAGTTTAGCCGTGGCTATTGTTCGAGCAGCACAAATCGACCATCTCAGTATCTCACCCTCGTCGTGTGCATCGATTCTCGCTACAACCATGCCGCTGGTTGGTCTCGAACTTGAGGAGAGTGATTACGGGGCTACAAGGGAAAATGAACGGGCGTTGTTGGCCGAAAGGGCCGACCCTTTGTGTTGGTTGGTGAAAGAAGAAACAAAGGAAGAAGAATGAGGAGATATATAGTGGAAATTAAAAAGAAGGAATGGAGAAGAGGGGGAGATATCGTAAATGAAAGAAGACAAGATAGGGAGAAGAGGGAGAGAGGGTAAACCGTAACAGAAAAAAAGGTAAAAAAAACTAAGCCTTTTTATCGTGTGTAGGAGCGTGTAAGAAGAGTGACATTTTTTTTTTGCTTTGTGACGAGTAAGCTAAGCGTACCACTAAAATTAACAAATTCGGAGGTAGGGGATCCCCTAGTGTAAACCCCAGTTAGCTTTTTTCCGTTTTAAACGTGTTTTAAATATGTACCGTTTTTTTTACTCAAAATCACGCTTAAAATGAAAAATAATGTCGGCCGGTTTAAAAAGGAAAAAAAACTCATACTTCCCGTATAAACCGTATTTTTCCTGTATTTTACAAAAAACAGAAACATGAATTGACCAATTGAACGAATGCGTTAAATACTAAAATTAATTGCATGACAACTAAAGCTATCATCCTAAAGGACTAAAACATAAAATCCTACTAGATATCTCGTGTTTTCTCGAACGCATTTCAAAATTAAGATTTTTCTAAACCTGACATTTTTTAGTATAAACTTTTACACATAAACAATAATAAGCGTAGCAATCGCACAACTTTTCTCGTATGTCACTCGGCATCTTGATGAAAATGACAAGTTTAACTTGATTGTTATTTGATGATAATAGAAAGATAAAGATTTTAACTTGGTCTCATTCTATTGTTATTATGACATCATTTTGCAAAATTATGTCTTGAACTTAATTGCACCAGTTGTGGTTGATCGCCGCTTCCTTGTCCTTGAGGCTCTCTGGTAGAATTACGAATTACTCCGTATTTTATACTCCCTCCATCCCTTAAATCTTTGTCAAGTTTGACCGACACGGGGATTAATAAAGGAAAAACTGTGTGGTTGAGGTTTGTGCAAAGGAGATAGAATTAACTGGAACCACAAATTCTTTACTTAAAAGGAAAAATGACAAAGTTAGTGGGACAGAGGGAGTATGTAGTAATGGGATTTGTTACTTGAATATGTGTATACTTTTATTCCTTTTTACCATATACTCCATGTTATTTTGTGTGAAGTATATAATTTAAATGTTCAAAATAATTCCCCGTATTTTTTATCTGAATTTTTGTAACCGATAACGTATAATACACGTATACGTATTTACACGTTTTATAAAAGTCAAAGTTTTTTTCAACGAATTTTGACCGTTTTTTATTCATGTTACTGTATAAAACGCGTACGTATTAAACCTTGTTTAATTCACGTACCGTATTTAACTAACAAGGGTGTAAACCACGCTTCAGAATAATGGGCTTAAATCATTATTATCAAAAGGGGCAACGTACTCAGGTGAAGACACACACTCTTGTAATAGTTGGATCCACTTCGGTGCAAAATTCATGGCCCGAACCACCACAAATAGAAAATTCATAAACCTTACTCATATCTAATTTACGTGTAACAAACCCCTCTTTGCCTCACGTCTTTCTTTTAAGATAATGATGGCTTTCGAAAGCAATTATAATATTACCTGCTAACGATCTTCTAGGAACAAAAGCACTTTGATTAATAGAACCTAGCCGGTCCAAAATAAACTTCAAATGATTTGTGAAAAGTTTTGTATAAAACTTATTAATAACCGTACACAAGGCTATAGTGTATCAATCCCTCATCCCTTATGATTTCTCTTTCATGGGAATAAGTACAATGTTAGTAAGGTTTGCCTCCTTTGGAAGCCGTCCGTCCGCCCAAGAATGTTGAAAAAAACAAGGACTTAAGCCATTTGGTCTAGGAGCCTTTTATGGTGTGCATAACGAACACCGCTCTTTTGACCTCACTTGAGTTGATTGGCCTTAACAGACATTCATTCTCGAAAGATGATATAGTAGCTAGGCCATGCAAATAAGAAATGTTCCTTCTACCGCCTTCTGATGTAAACAACTCCGCAAAATAATCAGTCACCATAGTTCCAACTGGTCTCTATCTGTGATCTATTCTCTATCGCCTGCTGAGAGATTGATCATTTTGTTTCTCCTCCGCCTCTTTTTAAGCCAAAACTCCTTAGCTCTGTCTTCAAATATATGTTATGTTGATGCAAAAGTTCACCAAACAAGACTTAACATGTTGAAATTCCACATCATTCCCTTGACATCGCCTTCTTAAGTATGCTAGCATTCTTATGTAAAAGTCAATTCAAGCCTGAAAACCGATTTTCCGTTGCCTGCTCCATAGTTCAATCTCTCGACCACACTCAAGTAACTTTGCCAATACCATCTAGTTTTCGTTGCCAGCTTCTTCGGATCACTTCACAACATTCCTCATCTTTGAGCCATATATTTTCAAATTTCAAATCTTCTTCCTCCTAGAGCTAGTTGTGTTGTTTAATTTAACAAGAAGAATCAAGTGGTCGCTCGATAGTCCCTTCGATGAGATAGCAAAAATATTGGTGAACATATCAAGCCATCCTTCATTTGATAGTCTTCAGTCCATCTTTTCTCAATCCACCATGTTGATCCATCTTGTCTCCCTTACCAGCTTCGTTAGACCACTTCCCGACATTCCTCATCCTTGAGCCAAAAATGTTCAAATTTAAAATGCTTCTTCCTCATAGACTCATTTGCATGTATTCGATCCACCTTTTCTCAATCCACCACGTTGATCCTCTCCCGCACTACTAGGTCCACTAATAACCTTTAAAGTTTAAACTCCACGTTCCGTAGGCCACTTTCTGAGACAGCTTCCCTAAAACCTATCAAGAGCCAATTTGGTTGCAGTAATTGACCCTTTCGATCATTGTCAAACATAATGTCATTGAAACCCCCCATCATCACCCACAATTTGTCAACTTGTCATGGGCAAATTCCAAGAACCCCGCCATCTGCTCCTTTCCTGAGAGCCGTAGTAGCTAGTAAAGCACCATTCTGGGTTACCTTCGAGTTTTATCAGTCCACATAGTTTGCTGCCCACGATCTAACCTGCAAAACCACATCCTCTCACCACATGAGACTCGGTCCACTGCTCTGTCCCTGGCATTCAAGTACAAAACGATACCAGAGCCCCACCTTATTTCAGACAGCCTCACAAGTCACATCTATCACTCTACGCGTTTGTCTCCATTAGAAAAACCACCACACGCTTTCTCTCCTGAAACATATCCTCCAAGTCTCCAACACTTCTTGGACTATTGCCAAGTTCTAAGTTCCCTAAACCCTGACAATTCCATCTTACGATACTCATCCCAGAAGTCTTATCTTGAAAATGTGATCAAGGTTATTCAATTTTTCGTTGGCGACAGACAAATCTTCGCGCAACCCCTAGACGGTGTTAGGTTCCTCCACGTCACAATTTTTTTTTGAAAACTATTAAAATTCATCTTATTTTTATTCACGAGTTTTCATTTTGTAACATTGTTATCCAAATCATTTCATTTCATTTTCATTTACCCCAGTGCCGCAAAGGCTCCCACCTACGGTGGGGTAAGGGGAGTCGGATGTACGCAGTCTTACCTCTGTACTAAAGCATAGAGCCACAAAGAGACTGTTTCTGGATGACCCATAGTGAAAAGCACGTCCAAAATTGCATGAACCGACTACTGCTTCATAACAAAGAAGCGCAGACAGTTTAGTGAGCATTTTGCTTTATTCCATCATAATCTCAAGCCAAAAAATAATGAATCTTTGGTTCTATTGCAAATGATGGAGAACATTGTTATCCAAACCCCATAGAAAAACTAGATGGACACAGAAATATAGTAATTTCATATTGGCAGAGTCAATACTTGAATTATTGATGGCAGGGAATACAAAGCGGGCTCGCATTTATTCACATCCACATTTTGGAGTTTCATAATTTAATTTAGGGCACGGAATATCAGCAACATCATCAACCACATCAATAATAGCACATATCATTTGGGAGGAGTAGAATAGGTTTAAGATGTCTGGAGCAGCAGTTTCTCAATGTCCTTCTACAACAACACAAAATAAGAGAGATTTGTTGTACATTAGCAAAATTTACACTAAATACTTGGATCGAGGGTTATAGGATGCTTATAGTTGATTTAGTAGGTTGTTTTCGCTTTCTCAAAGACTCAAAGTTCAACTGTTCAAGTAGTTTTTTACTTATTCATATTTTGCTGAAATAGATTTTATCACTCTTCCTTTTCACAAAATTCAACTGATTTGGCCACTTCGCCCAAATGAATCGTATCAAACAGGCTGCATTGCTAAAAATGATAAAAACCAACTGAAATGTCATACGATCACAATATGCGTACCTAATGAAAATATTATTGACCTCATTTGAGGTTTGAGGTTTGATGTATTATCACCTACACCCCTACACTATTGAAAAGAGGTTCTTCTCTAATCCTTTAATGACATCTAATCCTTTAATAAGAGGTAGTTAATTAATTCCTAATTTACATTTAAGGGTACGAAAATGTCCCTCAGATTGTAGAATCTTAGATTTAATATATTTTTCACTTCAGAGATTTTTTATTCTCTCCTGGAAAAAGAGATTATTAAATTCATTAGTCCTAAAACTCATCCACCAACATGTTTTAGTGAACATGCCTTGCTTTACCTTCATGCTTAAGGGAGATGTAGTGGGAGCATAGCGATCCACAACCTTTCCCTCTTTGTCAACAAGAAATTTAGAGAAATTCCACTTGATATCTTTGCACAAAAATCCACCTTTGCTTGCCTTCAAGAACTCGTAAAGCGGAGCAGCATCTTTACCATTAACATCAACCTAAAACACCAAATTTTACAATCCATGAATGATTACAGAGATCATGAAATGACTTGCTAAGGGCAACCGGTTACACGAGGGCTTCCTGCAAGACGAGGGTCCAGGGAAGGGTTCCACCACAAAGGTGTATAAGGGGCAAGCTTTCTCCCGTTAAAAAGAGGGCACTCCCAAGACTTGAACTAGTGACCTCTTGGTCACACAACAACACCTTAGTCAATGCGCCAAGACTCACTAAATTAACTAAAACTAAATGTGAATAACTGACCTTTCTGAAAATGGGAAATTCAGCCTTGAAGCGAGTACATGCCATTTCCAAGATTGCTTCATCTGTGCCAGGCTCTTGGCCAAGAAACTGGTTGCAAGGGAATGCAAGAATCTCCAAACCTGTTGTTAGGTTGAATATACTCAATCTTAATAATATAAAATATTTTCTCTGATTGAGAGAGGAGATGAAAGTATTTTCAGGAAAAATCACTTTTCTTTAGGATCTCTTTGAAATTCAAAAAACAATGCTACGAAAAGTGACATTCGGACGGAAAATGTGAGGGGGGAACTTTTGACCAAACTTAAGAAATAATTTTGGATGTTTGTTCAAACTCATTTTATACATCAATTTCTACTTAATAGAGGTAAAGAAATCTTAACATATACGTAGTATTAAATTATTAATCATACTTCATTTTCTTTTAGAATTTTCTGTATAGAAGCAAACATACCCTTGGATTGTGAACAAAAGAAATATTCTTAACATGGCAAGCTCTAGTTTCTGTCTTCAGGAAACAAAATTTGAAAGAATAAAATCAAACCTTTATCCTTGTATAGCTCATACAACGTCTTCAATTCACTGTAATTTGAGTTTGTCAGGCCACTGCAATGTGAGCAAAACAGATTAGTCTAAATCATGGTTTTAAAGGTGCTTAGGAGGCGTGTTTAGAGGTGCACAAAAAATGTATTTAAGGCTTAAGCCCTTTTAGCAAGATAAGAGGCGCAAGCCTGAAGGCTTTTTTTAGGCAGTTTCTTTTCTTTCTAGTATTCTTTTAGTGTGCTAAAAAAAGAAAATACCATTTGGACACGCCATTTGTACACGTTTTGAACCCGCTTCATACACCTGCTTCGTACATTTTGTGAGGCAATTTGTCTATAATGTGCAAAAGTTGTCTATGACATAGACAAAATATACGGGGCATGTACACCAAGAATTGTTCTTAAAAAAGACCTGATATTGTTATATTCTTATTATGTGTAGTTGCATTTTTTATTAGTTTCATTGTTTGTTGTTGTGGAAATTACACACTTATGGTGTAATTACTCTAATTTTCTAGATAGTTGTAATTTGTTTAGATTAGGATTATTCTTAGCTTAAAAGAGGTCAAGATCATTCAAAGGATCAAGATTGGACCCCAAAAGATCAATGAAAGTGCAAGGGGACGATAAAAAGAAGATTGAAAAAGATTTCATATACCCGTACGGGTATAGGCAATACCCGATAGGGTATTGAGTTGATTCGGGTGTCAAAATCAGAATCTGGAGAGACCAAAAAAACATGCAGGACTTTCTGGGAAACTGCCTAAAATACCCGATCAAGTACCCTATATACCCGATCAGGTACACAACCCTGCCACTTCCAAACACCAATAAATACATCTCTTTTCCTTCACAATAAAATCACCAAATCTTATATACTTCTAAGCTCAATT
Source organism: Cuscuta europaea (assembly GCA_945859875.1). Taxonomy (NCBI): domain Eukaryota; kingdom Viridiplantae; phylum Streptophyta; class Magnoliopsida; order Solanales; family Convolvulaceae; genus Cuscuta; species Cuscuta europaea. The sequence goes on along the minus strand of CAMAPE010000052.1, from coordinate 5,232,696 downwards.
TAGACATATATTTCCTTTATATTTGCTAGTATGTTTAGTCTTGAAATGAGGAGCTAAACCCTTCCATCTTGTTTTTGCTACACTGAAGCTTAATGACTTGTAAGTGTGAGTTATTTTCTTCAATCATCTTCCTTGAATATTAATTACATTCCTATTTTACATCTCATATTAATATTTTGAACATTACTTAAAGGATCAACTAGTTTTGTTTCATATATTAATTATTACTAGAATCGATCGATTAATACGCTTGTTATTCATTCAGTCCTTTCAACGGTAGTAAACTTAGATTATTAATGCATGCGTCTCATGGTGATCGGGACGACTTTAACCGCTCAACCTTCTGCTTCAAGAAGTCGAAAATCTGCTACCTTTCTTCCAGGTACCATAAGCCTGGATGATCGGGACGACTCGGATAGTGATGGCGATAAGTCTATAAGATATTATGATTTTTCTGAAGGGCCTTCATGCCCTTCAAGCCATGATGATTATAATGATTAGGCTTCTGGATTTCTATTCTATTTTGTGTATTTGTGTCATTGTTAAATTGTCTTTTGTGTGATGTGTTTGTTTGTGTTGAATTTCAATTTGACCTATCATGCATGAATCACGATGATGTAACCAGAACATATGTTTCTGCTTGAGACTTTTTGGACTTATAATTATGCATATCTTTAGTTGGTTTTTAATACTACGTAGTTCAAATCTTGAGACTTGAGGCTTACGCCTAGCCTTTCCGGAACGATACACAAACTAGCCTTTTTAAATCTTCATCAAAATGAATCATTCTTATTTAGTACAGAAAACTGACATACCACTGTGATGCAACATTCACAATCAAAAGGACCTTTCCCTTGTAAGCACTAAGTTTAACATCCTCTCCTTTAGCATTCTGGTAACACGTGCCAAGAGCTCTACTATTTCATCAATCACATAACAGGTAGAAACAACAACAGAAACAGAAACAACGGCAACCAAATCATTCAGTTATGGCATCCAATTTTAATCATTCCAGTAATCCACACCTCACACTCTCAATGACAACATAATAATATAGACATATATAAAAAAGTGTATTTGATTTTGGCTGACTCAAAAAAGACCATCCTTAGAGGTACAACAACAACATCCCACCCTTTATCCAAAAAAAAATAGGGGTGGGCTAACATGAATCATCATATGACATCGGAATTAAAAAGCAATAAATACAAAAAAGGAAAGGAAGGGATACTAACAAAATCAAATCAATCCTCCACACATATTTTCTCCGCTTCGCCCAATCCAAAGTCATACTTTCATCTAACTCAAGAAGTATCACATCATTCATAACCACGTTCGTATCGGTTGTCCCCTACCTCTCCTCTCCTCTCGCTGGCTCCTCTCCCCACATCTTTAAAGGTAGTTAGTTAAAAATGAGTTGATGGATTTTTCATAAAGTCCACTCAGTAAAGTGAAGGCACTTTCTATGATATAGAGATTCGTGATTTTTGAATTTAAGGGAGTATTTGCAGTTGTTTCTACATTTAAAAGCTTTTTTTATTGTAATTTTAAAGAAAGTGCTCAATAGTACAAGTTGACCGTGTTTGACAAAAGTAGTCTTAGTAAAGAAGTATTTTTTTGTGCCATAGAAAAAATGAAAAAGCATTTTATAACACCCTTCCACATGCTTCCAGATTGCTTAAGAAGTTGTAGCTTCAAAACACTAATTTCCGCTTTTTAAAACAAAAATCTGGAAAACATTTGATTAATCTTTTTGCAAACACTCTTTACAAGGATGCTTTTCAACGCCGTTTGGACGTTACAAAAGGAAATTTTATTTTTGTGAAAGCTGGATCTAAACGCAACGCAAAGTGAGAGCTTGAATTTACTGCCAAGCGCAAACCAAGTGAATCAACTACTTGGGCTAAAGCAAGGTAAACAAAAACTCCGTAAAGTATAGTTAAGAAGCATATGAAATGCAGCATGTCAACTCCATTAGCTTGCTTTCTGATCATCCATGAGAAGCCTACTAATCATAAATCTCTAGAATCAAACAATTTTCTTTTAGTACAACTGTAAACATCATTTTTCAAAAGTCCCCACCCTCTTCTGTTTTTTCTTATTCCTCCTACTAGCTCAACAGCAAGCCCTAGAGAGCGTATATTACCAGAAATGTTCATACAAAAAAGAACCTCACTTTATAAAATTATTAAATTAATAATCACCTTGAGCCAGATTTAATCCTTTTATTCCAAAAAGCAAAATCAGAATAGGGCAGAGCTAAAAAACAGACAGACCTTAACGGTGAAATCGTAGACTGACTGGGGCGGCTTACTAGACTCTGCTGCCATGTATTATCCGATCGACCCCAAATTAACACGGAAGGTTCGATTGAGGGAAGATTACTACGTAGTATTCAAGAACCTAAAGATCTCGTTCGGTAGGGCACGAGGTTGGATTGGGAATTTGGGATTGTAAGATGTACGTATTTTCTCATCCTCTTTTTTTCTTTCCATATATATAAACACAAATATTAAACGCCGCCTTTCATTGACTTGTACTCCGTATTCTTTTTTAAATTAGAGGTAAGAAACATGAATCTTCACGTTTTTAAGAAGAAAATCCAACCGTACACATGTAAATTTTATCTTCTTACCTGGGGCGGACCCACCCTAGGGCTAGGGGGTGCCCGGCCCCCAGTGATTATATATATATATATATAGGGAAGAGTTCAAATAAAAAAACATCTTCCCGTGCAAAGTGCGAAGATATGCACTTTTGCATGTTTCGCTTGCACTTTTGCGTGTTTCTGTTGCACTTTTTCGCGGTAACGAAAAAGTGCAACATATTTAAGAAATTGCCACCGCGGTTTTGGTCGAATTTTGTGCATTTTTGGCTCATTTTGAGCCATTAGATGCGGAAATGAATGCACAAGATTCATTCTCACTTTGCATGGGAATAAGTCTTTGTATTTGAACCATCCCCTCTCTATATATATATTATTAATTTTTATTAAGTTGGGTCCCTGCAGGCTGCAGCCCAATCCCAATTCCCCTTCCCCTTCCCCTTTCCCTGCGGCCCAAATTCCCGTTCCCCCGGCCCTTTCCCATTCCCATTCCCCCCTTTCCCAAATCCCGTTCGGCCGTTCCCTGCTTCCCCCAATCCCCCCTTTTGGCCTTTCCTGACCCGGCGACAGTCGGTGACCCGAGAACAAAGGCGAGACACGAGACGGCGAGAGGCGCCCACCGCCCACGCGGCCACGCCAGGAAGTCCACCGTCCACGCACTCACGCAGTGCGGCCGGCCCACCGCCCACGCCGCCACGCGGCCACGCCAGGAATTTCACGCACTCACGCAGTGCGGCCAGTGCCGATTGCCGAAGCCCGAAGGTATGTTTTAATTTTTTTTAATTGTTGATTTGTTGTGTTGTTGATGAATCATGAATGATTTATGCTTCATTGAATCATTGATTCCTATATGTTGTGTGACTTATCACTTATGGTTTAAATGTTGAATACTTGAATAGTTCAAATTTGAAAAATTATACTCATATTATTTCAAATTTCAATTGTAGTTGGTCTAGGTTGTGTTACAAACAATGGCTATGTTACGATATTTTTCGGCAATTCCGCCGAAACCGAAACAACCTATCATTGGTGATTCTTCATCGAATAATTTAATTTCTTCATCGGAAAATGTCATTCCTATCATTGAATTGTCGGATGATGACATTGTTGGTGATCCTGGATTGCGTAAGCCGATTGAGGCTCGAGATAGTTCCATAAAAGAGCAAATGTCTCTGTTTTTAAGGTTTGTTAACAATTGTGGGGAGGTAATTGAGCGATTTTTGGGAGTGGTGCATGTTAGTAACACTTGTGTGCATACATTGAAAAATGCCATTGATGATTTTTTTGCAAAATATGGTCTTTCGATGTCTAAGGTTCGAGGCCAAGGTTATTATGGGGCTTCCAATATGAGTGGTGCAATTAATGGCTTAAAACAAAATTTTTTGGAGGAAAATAAGCAAGCACATTATGTTCATTGTTTTGCTCATCGCCTTCAATTAGTGATTGTGTCCTCTTTGAAGAGCAATGGAATAGTTGGTAGTTTTTTTATCATCTCATCATGATTGTAAATGTGGTTGGTGCATCATGTAAGAGAAAAGATGATCTTTTACAAAAGCATTATGAGGATCTTGTAGCGCGTATAGAACGTGGTGAGGTTAGCACGGGGAAGGGGAAAAATCAAGAAAAAAGTCTAGCACGACCGGGTGATACTCATTGGGGTTCCCTTTATAAAACAATCATTAGAGTTGTTGATATGTGGGATGCGGTCATTGAGGTGCTTGAAGCTATATTTGATGATGTTGTTGATCTCAAAAGTAAGTCCACTTCTTCTAGTTTGATTGAAAAAATGGCATCCTATGATTTTGTGTTCATTGCGCATTTCATGTTGCAATTATTGGGAAAAACTAATGTGCTATCAAAGGAATTGCAACAAAAAATCAAAACATAGGCAATGTTGTGGATCTTGTCAAGACCGTCAAAACCGATTTGGAGAAATATAGGAATGATTATGGTTGGGATTTGTTGATTGAAGAAGTGGCTACATTTTGTTCAAAGCATGATATTGATGTACCTAATATGATGGATGTAAAGCCAGGACGAGTGAAAAGGCAGAAGACAATTGATGGTAGTCCGAAAACTTATTATCACTATTTTCATGTTGACATTTTTCTCGAGGTACTTTTAAAAGTTTTATTCCTTACTTAATTGTATTTAAATTTATTTATTTTGTTATTGTAATTAATTACGTTTTTTAATATAATGTTAGGTTATTGATCGTCTTATTCAAGAGATGAATAATCGCTTTACCGAGTCAAGTTCAGAGCTACTAATGTGCATAGCATCGTTAAGTCCCAAAGACTCATTCTCCAATTTTGATGTGAAGCGACTACTTCGTCTTGCTAATCTATACCCAGATGATTTTAGTTCAAGAGAAAAATTTGAACTAAATGAACAACTTAGGATGTTCATTACATTTGTCAAATCATCTCCACGATTTTCAGGCTTACAAAGTATTGGAGATTTGGCAAAAACATTGGTTAAAACAGAGTGGCAAACAACTTATAAGTTAGTGTACCGACTCATCCAATTGGCATTGGTTTAACCCGTTACAACCGCCACAGTTGAAAGATCTTTCTCGACGATGAAGTTTATCAAGAATGATTTGCGCAACAAGATTGGAGAAGAATACTTGACAGATTGCTTGGTGTGTTACATTGAGAAAGATGTATTTGTTAAAATTGAGAATGAAGTCATAATGAGGCGATTTCAGAGTATGGCACCTCGAAGACAAAGATTGCCGCCTCTCAATTATTGTCCTTCATTTGCCGCGTCACGTTCTAATCAAAATTAAGGTACTCTTTAAGTAGTTGTTTTATTTTAATTTTATAGTTTTGTTTATTGCTATATTCGTGATGCCTATGATTTTTTTTCTAGACTGCTATATCATTTCTTTGTTAATTGTGCCCCTGCGAGTCACGTGTCCTGGTTCCGCCACTGCTTCTTACTCAAATGTTTATCATCAAAAACTTACTACGAAGTATATTGAAAGAAGATGATTAAAACAGCATTACAATTTTGACCACGACAAACAGTAATCTTGGTGTTTCTTGGCATAATAAAAGAGCACACAGAAGATACATCAGTAACATAAAGCCATCTATCTACACTCATTATTCATAGCTCATGCATAAGTAAATATAGAAGCCAGCAGAAGAAACTAGAAACTTCTTAGTTAGTTATTCTTGTTACAGGATTAGCTAATATATTCTTCTTGTACTTTGTATATATACATCTCTTGTACATTCATTTACAGTAGTGCAGAATAATATGAAAATTCCTTCAGTTCTTTCTTTTCTTTTGCACGAAGCATAGCTTCCTTTTACTTCCATGATCTGTATCTCTGAATTCCACATGGTATCAGAGCATATTTTCATCATAATTCTTCATCTCAGTTCAGTTTAATCTTCATCATCATCATAATGCCGAGACCTGCAACTCTGCAAGTGAAGATATCACAAGTCCATTCTATATAGGATCAAGAGACAAACCAAACATTGTTCTTGTCAGCCCTCAATTGAATTGAAACAATTTCCATTCATGGAGTAAGTCGATGAAAATCGCGCTGGGAGCTAAGAATAAAATGAAATTTGTCAACGGATCAATCGCTAAACCTAGTGAAACAGACGAAACCTTCGAGATTTGGGAGAGAAGTGATCTGATGGTACAATCTTGGATTTTGAATTCATGCACTAAAGAGATTGCGCAATGCATCCTCTATGAGGAATCTGCAGCTAAGATGTGGAACACGTTGAATGAGAGATTTTCTCAAGGTAACTTGCCTCAAATCTTTGATTTGCAGAAACAGATTTACACATTGGTTCAGGACAATCTTAGTGTTACCGACTACTACGATAAATTGGATTCGTTATGGAAAGAACTAAACCAGTACAATCCAGTTGTTGGATGTACTTGTGGTGCTGTTAAAACCTGCAAGTGCGATTTCTTAAAAACCATGATGGAACATGAAGAAAGAAACATGTCAATGAAATTCCTTATGAGTCTAAATGATGCTTTTTCTGGAATTAGAGGACAAATACTCACCATAAAGCCTTTTCCTAAACTGAACCAAGTCTTTAGTTTCAAGCTACAAGATGAGATGCAGAGAAATCTAGGCAATGGTGTAGGTATGGAACATATGGTGATGATGAGTAAGAATGAGACCTATGGTGAGGAAGAAATTGATCATATTGTGAATTATAGCATGAATAAAGGATACAGATCAAACAACCAGTTTCAGAAGAGGGATAGCAAGATGATTTGCACTCATTGTGGTTTCACTAACCACACAATTGATACATGTTACAAGCTGCATGGATATCCTCCAGGATACAGATCAAAAGGAAAGCAGATGAACAATAACACTTCTTCTGGTGGAAATAAATCAAGTCAAAACAGAGCTTATATTACTCAGATAGAGGAAATTCCTCAGGTTGTTGATGATAAGGCATGTTCCAATGTGACACAAGAGCAATATCAACATTTGCTTAGCTTGATCCAAAACCTAACCCATTCTCAAAACAACAAACTCACTCCCTTATCCTCAAATCAGGCTTCTAGTTCGGGTAATCTAAATAGATACTGCACTTTCATTACTAGAGCCAATATTGTGTTACCTACCTCCCACTCTTGGATCTTAGATACAGGAGCAACTGATCACATGATCAGTGATATCTCTCTCCTTGATTCTTTCATTCCTACTGTTAATATTTCAGTACATCTACCCACTGGTTCACAAGTTGCAGTTACACACATTGGGTCTGTAACTCTTTTACCTAATGCCATATTGCATAAAGTCTTACACATTCCTGATTTTAATGTAAACCTACTATCTGTAAACAAACTTCTGTCTAAAACATCTTTAACTCTTAGTTTCAATAATGACAAATGTGTCATACAGGACAAATCCTTAAAGAAGGAGATTGGCATTGCTGAATTGGTGAAAGAGATGTACATTCTGCATCATAAGAAGATTCCTTACATCCCAAATCCCGTACACACCTCACATATTACTGTATCTAGTTTGTGGCATCAAAGATTAGGCCACATTTCTGATTCCAAACTTCATGTTCTTAAAGATGTGTTGCATATTTCTACACTTGATAATAAAAATTGTAATATATGTCCTTTAGCCAAACAACACAGGCTATCTTTTCCCAAAAGCTCAATAAAATCTGAGAAACCTTTTGATCTTATACACTGTGATGTTTGGGGTCCTTTTTCTTTTCCTACCTATGATGGTTTTCAGTATTTTCTTACCATTGTAGATGATTTCTCTAGACTCATTTGGTGTTGTCTGATGAAACATAAATCTGAAACTAAAAACCATCTAATTTCATTCCATAAAATGGCCATCACTCAGTCTTCTGCGCATATTAAAATCATTCGAACTGATGGAGGTTCGGAATTTTCTCTCTCTGAATTCTACTCCCAAGAGGGTATCATTCATCAAACCACCTGCCCTTACACCCCACAACAAAATGGGGTGGTTGAAAGAAGACATCAAACCCTTTTAAATATAGCCAGAGCCCTAAGATTTCAAGCTCATCTCCCTCTCACTTTTTGGGGGGACTGCATATTGACTGTAGTTCATTTGGTCAACAGAATTCCCACACTTGTCCTAAACAACAAATCTCCATTCCAAGTTTTTCACAATAAACTTCCTGATTACTCTAATCTCAAAAACCTTTGGTTGTCTTTGTTTTGTTTCCAATTTAATTGGTCACAAAGACAAATTTCAGCCAAGAGCAAGGAGATGCATCCTTATTGGATATCCTTCACATACCAAAGGTTACAAACTGTTTGATCTTGACACAAATCAAACATTTCTATCCTGGGATGTCATCTTTCAAGAGTCTACATATCCTTTCCTTAACACACCCATTAAAACTAATGACACTGTTGTGCCCAATTTCATACGAGAAACTACCATTCCTAACATCCCCCCAACCACCACCAATCATAACTCCAGCACCCAACCTGATAATACATCTCCTATCATTAACATCCCTCCATCAAATAATGTTCCTTTCACTCCTTCTAACAGATCTTCAAGAATCAGAAAACCACCTTCTCATCTGCAGGATTACATATGTACGGGTACTCAAACCAAATCTGCCACCAACACTCCTTCTCCCACTAAGACAAAATCAGGTAAAATTCTTCATCCTATAGACAAGTACATCTCTTTTAACAGATTTTTCCACTCCCATCAATCTTTTTCTGCCTCTATCTCTCACATTGTTGAACCCACCACCGATAATCAAGCCTCATCTGACCCTAATTGGAGAAAAGCTATGCAAAATGAGATAGATGCACTTGAATTTAATGGAACATGGATTATCACTGACTTGCCTCCTGGAAAAGTACCTATCAAATGTAAATGGATCTACAAAGTAAAATATCAAGTTGATGGTCAAATTGAAAGGTACAAAGCTTGTCTCTTTGCAAAGGTCTTTACACAAATAGAAGGGTTGGACTATCTGGATACATTCTCTCCAGTAGCTAAGTTAACTGCAGTGAGAATTTTACTTGCCTTAGTAGCCTCCAAAGGTTGGTTTCTTGAGCAAATGGATGTCAACAATGCTTTCCTTCATGGAGATCTCCATGAGGAAGTATATATGCAAGTACCATCAGGATTTACTCCCACTACTAAGAACAAAGTCTGTAGCCTTCTGAAGAGCCTTTATGGTCTTAAACAAGCCAGTAGACAGTGGTTTTCCAAACTATCAACTGCCTTAAAGACTTATGGCTTTACTCAGTCTCTTGTTGACTACTCTCTTTTCACTCTTCACACATGTACATATACAATGATTCTATTGGTATATGTTGATGATATTCTAGTTGCATGTTCTGACATCCAACAAATAAACAAACTCAAGAAATTCCCAGACACTAATTTCAAAATCAAGGACTTAGGTCCTGTCAAATACTTCCTAGGATTGGAAGTTGCCAGATCTCATACAGGCATCTACCTATGTCAACGCAAATACACCATGGAACTGTTACAGAATTTCAACTACCACAATTGCAAACCTGATTCCTTTCCCATGGATAGCAAACTGAGACTCAGTACTAATGATGATCATTACCTCCCAGATCCCACTACTTACAGGTCTTTGATAGGTAAACTTCTTTACCTCACCATCACCAGACTAGACATAAGCTTTACAGTCAACACACTGGCTCAATTTATGCGAAAACCAGGATACTCTCACTTATCTGCTGCACACAGAGTTCTCAGATATCTCAAGGGAACTATTGGACAAGGCTTACTCTATCCTTCTAATAATGATCTTCAGTTCAAAGGCTTTTCAGATTCAGATTGGGCAAGTTGTGTTGACACAAGAAAATCCATTTCTGGATATTGCATGTTTCTAGGGAACTCTCTCATCTCCTGGACGTCAAAGAAATAAAACACCGTTTCTCACAGTTCTGCAGAAGCAGAATATAGATCCCTTGCTACCACCACTGCAGAGGTTCTTGGACTCCTACAACTCTTTAAAGACTTCCACATAACTGCATCTAAAGCTACTATATACTGTGACATCAAATCAACCATAGCATTGGCTGCTAATCCTATACATCATGAATGAACCAAACATGTCCAAATTGATTGTCATTTCATTAGAGAATGGATTCAATCTGGCATCATATGAGTTCTATATGTTCCCACTACACACCAGCTGGCAGATTTACTTACCAAACCTCTTGGTAGAGCTATTTTTCACTCTTTACTATCCAAGATGAGCGTACAAAACCTGTACTCTCCTCTTGAGGGGGGGTCTTGGCATAATAAAAGAGCACACACAGAAGATACATCAGTAACATAAAGCCATCTATCTACACTCATTATTCATAGCTCATGCATAAGTAAATATAGAAGCCAGCAGAAGAAACTAGAAACTTCTTAGTTAGTTATTCTTGTTACAGGATTAGCTAAGATATTCTTCTTGTACTTTGTATATATACATCTCTTGTAAATTCATTTACAGTAGTGCAGAATAATATGAAAATTCCTTCAGTTCTTTCTTTTCTTTTGCACGAAGCATAGCTTCCTTTTACTTCCATGATCTGTATCTCTGAATTCCACAGTGTTTGACCTTATTAATTCATGTTAGAAGCGACTGCATTTACAACCCAAAATTTTTTTAACTATTCGATAAGGTTTCAAGAGTGGTCCACAGTACTTCAAGTCTCCGTATGTCATCATAATCTGCAACACATCTGCTTTAATGCAAAGATCATTGGTGACCCGTGAGGGAAAATGAGCTGCGCCTGTATCTACCCCTTGCTATCGCCAAGAATGTAATTACCACCATGTATAATCTCTTAAAGTCTCCAAAGGATGTGACTTTGTGAGTTCGATTTACCTTCCTGTAGGATCTGCAAGTTCTGTATCAAATTCTCCCCGTCCTTCGGCCACAAACTTGGGGAAGCTTTTTTCTGCTTCTTCAAAGCTATGGCTCGTTTTCACACAAGGATGTGCAGCAAATTAAAACAATACTTGTAGTTATCAAGTAGTATTTGTGTTGTCATGTCCAATAATAATCTGGATCCATCTGGAGTGGATGCATCATATCCTCTGGCATCACAAAGATACCTGTGTAAATCTGATGGCATCACAAAGATACCTGTAGCTTCAGAACTTTTATTTTTCTCATACCATATTTGGTAAAGTTTGTGTGACTCTTAATCATTCTTACTTTATCAATTCAATATCAACCACATAAACTCACTTTTCTTAATAAACGTGTCACCTTCTTCCGTCCCAATGTTAGTGGGACGGAGGTAGTAAATACACGAACTGTCAAACATTTTTAGTTTATCTAATAACTACTCCTTTGTATCATAGCAATTACAACCCAAACAAAGGTTAAAAAGCTCATGATTTTAAAAGCCAAAAACTACTACTCCGTAGGTTGTTCCTGCTGCCAAAATGAGTGTCAGCGTCAGCCTCCATAGATGCACACCTATCAACATCTGAAACAGAAAAGTTAACAAGTAAATAAATTCAGAAATGTCAACTATAATTCTTAACTCGCTTTTTTCCAACCTTGGTTTTCTTTTGGCATTCTTTTAAATTCTCTTGTAATTTGAAATGGCTTCTTCTGCCCCGCAGATTTCTTTTCTTTTTCTTTTCTGGACCACAACAGTCAACAGCTCAATTATGATTTGTTCACATGAATTTTCCTGGAATGGATTCATATCTTCACCAAGAGGTAAATCCTAAAGATCATTTTAGTTGATTAAATATAGGCATAAGATAAACATAAGGCAAAGTTTATTGAGTAAATTTAGTAATTATGTAATTAAATAAACTTGTACCTTTGTCATTTATTGTCCAAAAGATGGAGTTTCACAGAATCACAGAATCATTACAATTTGTTATTGTAATTAAGATCATCCAATTTGGAAAGTAAATTTTTCTCCTTGACATGATGCACCTTTCTCCTTTTTCCATTAGTTTTTGATGATGTTGAACAATCTTCAAAGTGACAAATCTTCTCTTTAGTAGATTCTCTAATCCTATAAATATATGTGAATCACTATTCAACTATGAAACATTAAACATAATATTTAAACAATGAAAAGTTGGTTTATAATATTTAAACAATAGTAAATTGAGCTTTAAGAATATTTAAACAATAAGTTGAACGACTTATGTGTTTTAATTAATTAGAGATGGAGACTTGGTTTTGCTTGTATCCACTTAATGAAAAGTTCGTCGATCCTGGTTATATCTTTAACTATCTTCTCTCGAATACTCAATCGTGAAGTATTTCTAATTCATCAAGGGTAATTATTAATAACGAGACACGTTCATTCATAAAGTTTACTATCAAGTCAATATACAACATGCGCCATATATTGACCCCATAGTAGCAATAAAAGTTAAGATGAAATCGACTGAGATTGACAACCTCAACACAAGCGGTTTAATGGTTTATTAATTTAATTAATTCCTCTTAGATTATTAATCATGAGACGCATGCATTAATAATTCAAGTTTACTACCGTTGAAAGGACCGAACAATTAACAAGCTTATTCGTCGATCGATTCTAGTAATAGTTAATATATTAACAAGCTTATTCGTCGATCTCAAATATTAATATGAGATATAAAATAGGAATGTAATTAATATTCAAAGAAGATGATTAAAGAAAATAACTCACCACTTACAAACTAATAAGCTTCAACGTATGTAGAAAAACCAAGATGAAAGAGTTTAACTTTTCATTTGGAGACTAAACATGATAGAAAATATAAAGAAACCACTTAACTAGACTGAACTTAAAAGTATGTGTGAATTAGTGATTAAATGGGGAGGAAAAGGGGTGTATTTATAAATATTTTGAGGTGACTGGGCATGATACCCGACCGCGTGTAAAGAATACCCGACCGGATATCCTTAAAGTGCTCGGGAAGTACTAAAGTCACATCCAACCTGACTGGGTTGAGTCACAACCCGATCGGGTTGCGTATCAAATCGTATATTTTCCACGTTCTCTTGTTAACTCAACCAGGTCGGGTTGTGTACCAACCCGACCGGGTTTCACCCCGTAGCTTCGTGTTGGCTTCATATGTCACTTCCAATCCGATCAGGTTGTGTTCCAACCCGACCGGGTTTGATACCGGAATTTATTTCCTTGTTTCATATTGCCTTCCTTTGGTACCTATAATTAATACTCTCTTGCATCCCTTATGGTACTTACAATAAAATATACACTAAAAATACAAATTACAACCTACAAAATAAATATAAGGAGTACATCACAAACTATACTAAACAATTAAAGACAACAATCAAACAGTACTAAAATGACAAACTTATGCATTGGGAAATAGTTTATATCACTTTACCCTGTAAATAAGTGGTTTTATACGATTTCCCCTTAAATAAGTGCAACATATTGAATTTTAGGCTATTCATATTTTTTAATTTGGCTACATTTCATTTGATGATTTATGAAGAAATTATATTTAGAAAAATTAAATTCCTCATTTAAAATTTTTAGAAACTCTTTTTTTATTATTATAATTTTTACTAATAGCAAATTCACTATATTAATGGTCAAATCTCGCATTGGTAAATGTAAAAATGCAAGTGTTGTAACTAAAAAGAAAAGGACAACATTATAAACGTAGCTAGACGTATTATAGTAAGATTCTCAAGGTCAGTAGGGGATTCATAGCTTTGTTTGGGGCCGGTATGGATAATTAAAAATAAATTATTGCGTATGACGAGGTATATGGACAACTAGGTGGTTTTCTGTACATTTTGTGTACAACTCATGTGCACTAAAATTTTTTCTTTCATTTAACAATTCTGGAAAGTGAATCCTTGGTAACAAACTAAGAGTCACACAACGATCTAAAAACAAGGAGGCTATGAATTAATTGATAACTTTAAAACACACAGTTCTTAACAAGAAGATTACATGTGCATTCGTAATATGAGAAGGAGATACAAGTGGACAATACGAAAGGATGAAAGAGACGTTACATCAGAAACTTTGAATTTAAAAAGTATACGCAATACTAGACTTGGACTCGGTTCGGGCCACCCGGCCTGCTACTGTGTAGGCCCGGGACCGGCCCGGTCTGGCGGTCCGGGACCGGGTGTAGACCCGAACCGGGGGATGGGCGGGGCGGGCTCGGTTCCGAAATAGTTGATCCGACCCGGCCGGGTCGGGCCTGGGTCCGAGTCCAACGGTCACAATTTAAAAAAAAATTGTTTTGGACTTTTGGGCCAAACTAGCCGTTGGGGGTGGACTGGGGACAACCCAAACGGCTATATAGCCGTTGGGTGGGCTGCAAGGGGGGTCCGGGGAATGGGGGGGGTGGGGGTGGGGGTGGAGTAAAAAAACATATAAATACTCCTAATCTAAAACATTTTTTCATATCTTTTCTCCCATTCTTCCTAAATCCTATTTTTAACTCTCTACTCTCTAATTCTCTTATTCTCCAATATATTATATTTATATATCTACTTTATATTAATTAGCTACTTATAATTTATAAATACATACATTATATTACTTATATTTCTTATCTAATTATATATTACTTATACATTTATTATATCTATTAATATAGTTGGAATTATATCTAATTAATTTGAAGTCATTCTATTACTCCCATCCGAAAGACCGAAAGTCCGAAAGAGGTACGAAATCATTTTATTATTGTAACTAATTTGCTATAACTCGAATTAATAGTTAGATTAATAGTTAATTACTTTATTACAATTTTTTATTAATTGCTACCTTGGACTCTAGTTTAAAAAACAAGTTGATTCTCATTATAGTTAAAGTTATAGTGTATTAATTTCATTGTTAGTAAAAAAAATAGGTTGTACACAAAACTAGTTAATTCACTAGTTAATTTGATTAAAATAAACTTTAAAATACTAATTTGCTATAACTCGAATTAATAGTTAGATAAATAGTTAATTACTTTATTACAATTTTTTATTAATTGATGCCTTTGACTTTTGTTTAAAAAACTAGTTAATTCTCATTATAATTAAAGTATATTAATTTCATTGTTAGTAAAAAAAATTGGTTGTACACAAAACTAGTTAATTCACTAGTTAATTTGATTAAAGTAAACTTTAAAATACTAATTTGCTATAACTCGAATTAATAGTTAGATTAATAGTTAATTACTTTATTACAATATTTTATTAATATATTTTTATTAATATATTTGTTGCAATTCCATCATTTGCAGTGGAGCCAAAGATTCATTATTTTTTGGCTTGAGATTATGATGGAATAAAGCAAAATGGCTCACTAAACTGTCTACGCTTCTTTGTTATGAAGCAACAGTCAGTCCATGCAATTTTGGACGGGATTTTCACTATGGGTCATCCGGAAACAGTCTCTCTGTGCTTTAGTACAGGGGTAAGACTGCGTACATCCGACCTCCCCTTACCCCACCGTAGGTGGGAGCCTTTTCGGCACTGGGGTAAATGAAAATGAAAATGAAATGATTTGTTGCAATTTAATATTTGTTACATTTTTAGATGGACCGTCCAACCCTCGGGCCGATCCCGGGTCCATGAGATACAAACCGGCGGCCCGACCGGGCCTATGCCCGGCCCAGGCCCAACCCGGCCCAACCCGGCCCGAGTCCATGCCTACGCAATACAAAAGAAAAATTGACTAAGAATTAATTTAAGACACAATATGTATCGTTACATCCTATGCAAGCTAAGGCAAAGGAAACAATATGTCAAAATGTAAAACGAAAAAAGGGAAGGCAAAAGGACACAAATGCCATCACGAATATGCAGATTACCGACCGGGCCCCACTAGCATAGCTGGATCGGTGAGAGACCGGTGGGAAGCAGCCAAGCAGGCCGGCCAGCCACACAGCTTTCAGATTCTTCTTCGATTGGATCGGAGGATGGGCCGGCGGCGGCGATCTGTGAATACTCCTCCGACGTACACGCGGGGATATTAAACCCGACTTGAATGGGATATACATACTGCTATACTAGTGTACTACTACTCACACATCTCTAATCTCACTCCATCTAGTCTCATTTTCATTTACATTGCTGGGAACTCATCGGTAACTACTTTCCTGAGACAAAGTATCTAGTCTCATTCCAGTCAGGACGTCTTGACCGGAACCCCTGTGCGGACAACACCATCAGAGGATCTTTCCGGTGGATTTTTAATGAAATCTTTTGAGCATGTTCATCATCAAGTCAAGTTTATGGATACCGAATTTTAGCTCAAAATTCAATCGAGAAGGCATTTAAACAAATTCTTGAAACATACTGCGTTTTATATATGTACAAAATGAGCAGTATGTCTCCAAAATATATTTAAATGCCTTCCCGATTGATTTTTGAGCTGAAACTTAGTATGCATAAACTAGACTTGATGAGGAACATGCGCAAAAAATTTCATCAAAAAATTCCATCGAGAAGGCTCTCTGATGGTGTTGTCCGCACGGGGGTTCCAGTCAAGATGTCCTAACTCGAACTATCCTCTATATATGTATATTAATGAATTAATAAATAAAATGTAGTCAAAATGGAATATGTGAATAGTGTAAACTTTAACATATTACATTTATTTAAGAACGGAGGTAATACATAAATATAAATAAAATTTTCGTTAAATAACCTAAACAATGATCTACAAACAAGGGGGCTAGGAATGGAATTGATAACTTTAAAACAAACACATTTCTTAACAAGAAGTTTACATTGACATAATGACATGTGAGAAGGAGATACAAGAGGGCAATAAGAAAGTATGAAAGAGACGTTACATCAGAAATTTTGAATTTATCCCAAGAGTATACGCAATACAAAAGGAAAATTGACTAATGATTAATTAAGAGACAGTATGGATCGTTACATCCTATGCAAAAGCAAAGGAAACAATATGTTAAAATGTAAAACGAAAAAAGGAAGGCAAAAGGACATAAATGCCATCAAGAATATGCAGATTACCGGTCGGGCCCCACTAACAAAGCTGGTTCGGTGAGAGACCGGCGGGCAGCAGGCCGGCCGGCCACACAGCTTTCAGATTCTTCTTCGATTGAATCGGAGGATGGGCAGGCCGGCGAAGGCGATCTGTGAATATTCCTCCGACGTACACTTGAGCACTATATATAATCTATTCTTTCTTGGAAGAAAAACAGAGCATGTATGATCTTACTTGCTCCGTATTTATTTATGCATTCATCAACGGAAAAGGAAATGAAGGGGGGAGCATAATTACGAGGAAGAGGAGAAGGAGCAGGCAAGAAATCGATGGCATGGCGGCGGCAGCGGCGGCGGAGGAATCAGGTGGTGGAGGTGGGTGGAGGAAGTAGAATGGGAAGTAGGGGAGAATTGGGTTTGGAGGTGGGGGCGCAGGCCCTGTGGGGGGCTGGTAACTGTAGCCCGGAGCTGGCGGTGATGGATTGTAGGGTGGCCCACTGCTAATCGCAGGCGGGGTGTAACTCGGCGGTGATGGGTTGTCGTTGGAGCCTGACGGCGGCGTTGGTGGCGGTGTTGGCAAGTTCTCGTTACCCGGGGTAGCAGGAGGAATGGGCGGGGGCGGAGGGCAGTTGCTGGGGTCGGCGGGCGGAGATGGCGGCGTCGGCGGCGGCAAGCTGCATTGACACACAGGGGTGGGGTCAGCGGTGCAGCAGGTGTTCAACAGTGCCGACATGATCACCGCCAAGAAACAAATCCTGATGGAGACGTCCTCCATTCCACTAGCTCTGTATATATAAACAAAGAATGGATCCTGGCTAGCTTGATGGAATTTAATGGCAGCTAGCAGTGGTGGGTTCTGCAAAAGCTAATTAAGGATCGGTCGCTTTTGAGGCGATTTGGAAATCAATCAATCAAGAAACGTCGGAACGGAAAAAGTTAAGATTTTGAGTCTTTTGGTGGGGAAGGGCCCGGCCGCCGGCAACTCAACAGCAGGGCACTTGTAGACAAAGGTAATTTTGGATGGAGAAAACCAAAGACGATGGAATTAAAAGGGGCTAATAGGTGCTGCTGCTATTATTAATTACGGAGTAATTATTATTACCCCTTTTATTATTACTCCCTATCTCTATCTACTGCGTATCAATCAATGTATATAGATTGTATATGTTCACTCACCTTTATTAAATAAAAAATAATAATTGTAACCATTTTCTTTTTTTACTTTTCCATCAACTTTACCGCTTCTTTTCTTTTTTACCCATTTACAACTTTTAATGATATACTCCCTCAGTTTCAAATTTCTTTGCCAAATAAGGAAATAAGGGAAGTCGGGCAAATAAGGGGAGTGTGACTTTATTTTTGAAACATCTCAACAAAGAAAGTGTGAGTATCTTTTAGTAGATTACAAACTGATGAATATTTCTTACCTTATTTAGTTTTAATATGATACAACCATACATAATTTGTACGTACCGGAGTAAACGATACTCTGTATAAAATAAAAAAATATTATATTAAAGAATAACTAAATATTCATCCGAAAATAAAGTTACAATTTTGTGAAAATAAAAGTTGCATATTTGTCTAAAAAAGACTAATTAGACTAATTAGTTGAAACTTTGGGCTGCCAAACAGCTCATTTCCTTCTGGTTGATTATGATTTTTGCATTTACTTTTTTCTACACAATTTAATTGTATTCTACACTTTTGGTTATCACCTAGCACTTGCTTCAAATAATTTATAAAAAAAATAACTTTATTTTGTAAAGAGGGTTTTGCATTTTGTTTTATGAATATAGATGGAGTGGAACATAAGTCGTGGTGGAGAAATGGTTCAAAAAGGGGCCGCCGACGCGTTTTACTTTGTGTGGCACCGCGTAACCAATTTGACAATTTCACTTTCTTTCCGGAAAATGTTTTCTTGCTATACAACTTTACTCATTTCAAAAAAAAAAAACTTTACTCATTTCATCTACTCTACGATCTACATGTCTATATTTCCTACCAACCATTGAATAAGTTACACACTATTCTACTACCAGTTTGTACATCATTATTCATTCAAATACTACTACGTATAATTTATTCTCAATATAATATTGAAATTCAAAATCCGGTAATCTGGTAGACTATCCCAAACTTTGATGAGTGCTAAATAAGTATATCACATTTGCATATGTAAAATGTATACTTGAACTTCATGTAAAAACTTACATAGCACATTGACCACATTCATTTACAAATATAAATTTATAGATGTAAGTATACAATTTAAAATGTGCAAGCATTTATCTTGATGCACATAGCGTTCGTTCCATTTGTGAAGTAAATAAAATTACTTTTGATCTACAAATTGCAATACTTGTAATTTGATTTTTATCAACACTAGAATTTCACCAATAACATGTTTAATTGACTATTAGTAAAAATAAAAAATTAAATCGTTTAAATGTCCATCAAAGACACACTTTATTATATCTAATTTAGAAAAATCATTTAGTGTATTAATAAATAAAATGTAGTTAAAGTAGAAAAGTATGATATGTAAACATTGTAAAATATAAAATATTCCAACCATGGTGTTGAGATAATCTATATTGTACTCATACATTCTCCATTCTTTAATAGGTAAAACACTTTGCCTTTTAGACTATTTAAAACACTATTTAAAGCTATGCACACACCCTACTTTGTCTGTTTATTTATTTATTTATTTATTTTAGTTTTTATCCCAAGGGTCAAATGGAGGGGGCTAGGGGAGCCTCGGGTAAATAGACCTAAAACTTCCCTCATGGAATGTCGAGTTCGAGGCCTCCCGTATGGGAGAGTTAGCCAGCGACCAGTTGAACTGGGTCGCTTCCTCAATTGCTTTTTATAATTAATGCACTAAATAATTATTATCTTGTTTCTGTTTTTATTTGCTAAGTGTTTTAACTTGATTTTCTTTCTATTGACTTTTATGTATCTTTTGTGGTTGAGTTTACAATTTCTTTGACACTATGTGTTTACGCAAGTCTCAAAATAATGTCCACATCCTAATTCCTAACTAAATAGATATTAGGTCTTTCATTTGTGTGACACATTGATCAAGTGAAATATGTTTCAGTACATTTTATATAAGACGACCCTTATATAAATCAAAATGGCCTTGTATACTTCATTTTACTAATTAGTGTGTTCATCTATGTATTCTCAAATCTCAATAGTAAACATGAAAATTACACATTATATATTGCGTAATTTTTTTGAACGGATGTACTGCGTAAATTAGTTAACAATTTAACATGAATTCTGAAAAATACAATTATTATTCAATATACACGGATTTTTGAAAGACAGATCCTAAGTTTTAGTGAACGTGAAAATAGACGCTCCATATATGTGACAAATAGTTACCAGATGATCACAAATGAAATATGGTTATTATACAAATAGTTATACATCGTATCAATATCTATAGTTTCTATTTTTAGTGAACATATACTTGACCATATTGCATCATAGTTAAAGTCAATATTCAAAAAATACTACGTGGAAGGGCAGAAAAATGAAGTAATATAAAGAATACCTGGAACTAATAAGTATTCTGTCCCAAAAGCAGATTCCACTGTACCTTGGCATGATAAGGAAACATGTGAGATTGCAGGGTTAGAAACAGAGGATCCGGTAGGACGAAATAATGAATCGAAACCTCATTGAAATACCTCCAAAGGCAGAGGGCATTTTGCCAACTTGATCCAAAACATGCATCAAGCACTTCAACCCTGCTCCTCACGATCCTGAGAAACAAAGCCTCTCTAACTTATTGTTGCAGTGGAACCAGCCCACCCTCCATCTTCCGACATCGTCTACCTTCTCATGCTCTAATGGGAACTGAAACGACTCCGTGAACTCCTGCAGTGACTGTGGCACCTTCTCCATCCTCTGCACTTCCTCTAACAACTTGGACAAGCCTTTCTCTCCTTCTTCCACTCCTATACTATCTTTTGGTTAGGCCCAATCAACGCTTGGCCCCACGTCGTCATCTGTCTCAGGAGAGGGAAATGGGCTGACAGCCCGTTCCTCTCCTGACACGGAACTGTGGCCACCAAAGCCCGTATCGCAAAGATTAAACCATGCTCATGGTGTAGATGGACAACACAGGGGCTCCCTGGGAAGTGGTGGTCTCATGAAAACCATGTTAAAACACTATTAGCAAATGAAAAATAGCAAGAGACAAAAAAACTGCATTTATTAATATATGTGCATCACCTTGGTACTGTATAACCCATATTACATCTATAATTAATTAACTAACTAATTACATCGGAACTGCTAGAAAGCTTTGCATACAAAGATGTCTCTAGGAAATGGAAAACTCATAAATCTTTTTGGTATGGCACAGTTTGATTTTGTCCATCCAATCCGCTGCTTGACATTGTCATATGCAACCAAATAACCATGTAACGTTATGTCTGCATCAGAAAGAACAAAACATTTTAATGCCGATGAAGATAAAACTGCAGATTTAAGCATAACATGTGGAGGCATCGATTCTTGATGAGCATATGATGCCTTAAACCCAATGAGGTCTGTATAAGAATACCTCCAAGTATAAAAGCCAAACCGTTATTTATTTTGCTTCCTTCTAGTATACCCAAGCACACATTACCATGCTTTTGCACCACAATGAAATACCTTGAGATGATACGATCAGATTAAACAACAAAAAGCAAGGAAAAGAGTTAGAAAAAGAAAACTCACACTAATTACCAAGTAGTTCTCTGGAAGAATCTGACGTACTGTAGACACTATCCACCATTTTCTCCCGAATGGAAAGCTTAGAGCTTTGAAAAATCGGTTTACAACTGTTATACACCTGCATGATATCGAACGGCACAGATATAAAAACAAGAGGGAAATCAAATACGGAGTAAAATGTATAGAAGAAAGATTTGAAAAGATCTAGAACATGCATTAAGCATTTTAGGCTGAACAAATTTGGGGCGACAAGTCGATAACTTCTCTCATTCCTTCAAACTAAAAGATATGGAGTATTTAAAATTATGCGTTCATTACTTTTTATCAACTAGTGTAGCATTCATATTATGAGGTCATTTAATAAGACTTAATGTGACTGAAATGACTGAATTTGTTGAAATTGGAATCGAGATAGCTGAATTGAATGAATTCATTTTAATTATAAAGGAGCCTTGGAACTCCAATGTTAGGAATTAGAATTTACAGGAGAGCCCTAGAGCTCTAATTTATATGGAATTGGATGACGTGGGACCAAGGTTCGAAATTGCGTATGGCGTAATTGTGGCGTTTTTTTATTATTGCGTATTGTGTAAGCCTCATTGCGCAATGAGGCGTAGACGTGAAGCGTAATACATTTATATATAAAAATATACTGCCTCCGTTCTTAAATAAATGCAACACTTTGACTTCTACACTATTCACATGTTCTACTTTGACTACGTTTTATTTATTAATGTAATAATATTTTTTTATGAAAAAAATATTGTTAAACTTGTCTCATTGTAAATTTTCACAATATATTTTTTTTTACTAATACAAAATCATATATATTAATGGTCAAATTTGTGTCTTGGCAAGTGTGAAATGTTGAGCGTTGCATTTATTTATTTAAGAACGGAGGAAGTATATAAATATAAATATATATATATATAATTTTACATATACATATTAATAAAAAAGTAAATGATGCACCAAAAATAATGAAGTATAAACTGCCAGCTGCCAACCCAATTCATTTTTTAATGGACACCACCACATGGTCAATTTTTTTTTCCCTTTTCTAAATTCAATTTGCTTTAATTCTTATCTCACACCCACTATCTGACAATCCCACTATCCCAGTATGGGCTATCCAAAGTTTATAATCTCAAATCCACTTATCCATGCCACCACCATCCTGCAACCTCGTTCTACTCAATAAACTATACTTCGTATAAGTTTTGTAATATGAAGTGTTCTGTTATCAAAGAAATAAACACATAAGAGGAGAAGCAGATGAAACTTGATGCGCAGGTCTTCTGCAAACCTGTGATGCGCAGATGATGAAGCAGCAACGGAACTTCTCCCATCTTCTGTATGAAGATTGACAAAGGGTGAAGCAGCAACTAGCAACGCAGGTCGGGAATAGCCTACATGCTCGGTGGCCAACTAAAAAAATAAAAGTGGGCCCTACCACTAGCTCCACATATATATCTACTTAAACTCTTAAACTTTCAAGGCGGTCACCTTAGAGCGCCTTATCGCGCATTGCAGAAATCGTACGCCACTACGCCATATAGCGCATATTTCTACACTTCCGCCTTTCGCCATGCAATTCTGCGCCTTGCTATACAAATTACCTGAGGCGCGCCTCATTGCGCTATTGCATTGCGCAATTTGAAACAATGCGTGGGACAAGAGCACTCCACATCACCCAACACTTTATCATGCCGTTTTTTTTTTAAAAGAACTTTACTAATTTAATTAATATATTTATTACCGGGTAGCTAACTATTTTTTCTGGAAAACTGTCATATATAAAAATAAAATAAAATAAATATGAAATGATCATATTACATATTGAAACAAACTAATTCTCATTTATTTGCTAAAATTTTCACACAAAAAAATAGTTTACTACCAAAAGTAGTTATTCTTTAAATCATCATATCACAGTCAAAACTCACTAGAATATCACTCTTAGTGTTCCATAAAAGGCAAAAACCAAGCCTTACTAACTAATTCACCAAAACCATACAACTAGGAAGTCATTAACTACATGTACTTCTGATGTGTACTTCTGACACACTACCTTATTAAATAGTCAGCTTTCCGGCATATAGGCAATGTCACATCTGAAGGGTCCAAGACAAGACCTTTACTAGAAACGTCACTAAGATGCAACAAAGGTCTAAATAGTTTAGTAGACCACCTTTTAAAATTATTGCAAGAAATTCATTAAGTTATGCCTAAAAGTATATACCACTAGTCCACTACTACTTACAGAAGAAACAGATTCTTGTATGCTCTCCGGGAGAAGAATGTATAAGAGCTACCCTAATAAGGCAATGGAATTCACTAAGTTCTGCCTAAAAGTAAATGGCTCATTAAACATTCTCATACACAACATTAATATACAACTGCATTCACCAACACTTTCAAGTTTCAGGAGAAAATTTTAAAAATTAGAGTAGGAAACAATGTTGTCGAACAAACCCCTAATAAGGCAATGAAATTAAAGCAGTTAACTAGAAAAGAAAAATATCAAACTACACTACCATGATAGCAATGATAGCAGCAGTTAAAAGCTACTTGTTTTATCAACAATAACAACAACAACATCCAAGCCTTAGTTCCAAAAGATATCACCACCAAAAGGAAAAGAAAGAAAATAAAGATAAAAAAGATAAGCTATTATAAAAAGATAATATAAAAAGAGATGAATATACATAAAAATGATAAAATAAAAAGGATACAAATAATGCTTATATATATGTAAGGATAAAAAACAAGGAAAAAAAAGATGAGGGAAAAAGATGATACGAGATCACTCCTCCACACGAATACCCGTCCTCCACTTAGCTCTCTCCAAAGTCATACCCTCATCCAACCCCAGAAGAAGCATATCACTTCAAACATCCCTAACCCATGTTTGTTTGGGTTTTCCTCTCTCTCTCTCTTCCTTGCCTCTTCTCCACACATCTCAACTCGCCTGACAGGTGCATCACTCGATCTTCTACGCACATGACCAAACCGCCGTAGGCACGACTCCCGCATCTTGTCTTCAATAGGTGCTACTCCCACCCTTTGTCTGATTGTCTCATTCCTCATGTGGTCCTTCCTAGTATGCCACACATCCACTCATCTTTTGAATGTGACATTGTTTCACCGCCCAACACTCTACGCCATACAGTAATGCAGACCTAATTGGTGTCCTATAAAATTCACCCTTCAGTCTAGTCAGCATACCTCGATCGCATAGAAATCCTGACGCACTCTTCCACTTCATCCACCTTGTTTTGATTCTATGGGATACATCTCCATCTAACTCACCGTCCTTCTGAATTATGGAGCCCAAGTAACGGAAAAGCTACTTGTTTTATCAACCAAAAAAAATACACAAAAGTTTATACTTACATCAGCCTGATATTGATGATCCATCTTTAATTTTCCATTTAAGTGGTCCCATACCTGAAATTCAAATAAAGACATAAGAATGAAGAAAATTCATTTAGAAACTCAAGAAATCCTGAGTTCCTGACCTGTTTGAGAAGCAGATTATACCTTGATAAATCAATCAACAGAGCAGGAGACAAGAAATTGCCCGTCTAGGGAGAACCTAGCACATTCTGGGTGGCTTTTCTTTCCAAACTGCAGACATAAACCACTATGAAAATGAAAGATGAAGCATACAATTGGCTCAAGTCTCTGAATAAGAAAATATAAGAGCCTAGTCTGGTTCGTCTCCAGTTTTGTGATATTAATCCTCCAGCAAGACAGTCGATAAGTCATCTAATAATTTATCGATTTGTGTGAATGATGAAATGGTAATCATTACTCATTTTAAATTCACAAAATCATTATCTCAGATTTAGATAGCTGTATTCAATAGAAACATTTCCAACAAACAATCAAGTAATCAACAAGAAAAGTGTGAACCGTCAGTTCAGACGATCTGGCTCGTCAAAGATCTACGCAGCCAATGCCTCATAAGCTTCTTCTTCATCTGATGTCGACTCTTCATTAGAAGAGTGTGAAGCGTCTTTTATTTGCCTAGTCAGCCCTCCCAACAGAGAATAAATTTCCAATCTTTGACTGTTTGTGGTGTCTGCAACCATGAAGGAGGAAAAACCAGCCTTCATATCAATCCAAGCACAGCCTGGATCTTTCCTCACACCTGAGTCCCTCATTAAGGTTCTTACTTTAGCCAGTTTGTTCCAACTACCAGCAGCAGCGTACATGTTTG
This sequence comes from Cuscuta europaea, assembly GCA_945859875.1. Lineage (NCBI taxonomy): Eukaryota > Viridiplantae > Streptophyta > Magnoliopsida > Solanales > Convolvulaceae > Cuscuta > Cuscuta europaea. Next base: position 5,206,679 of record CAMAPE010000052.1, on the reverse strand, counting down.
CTATCAAAACATAGTACCCAGAATTATCTGGCCTCATTTCCAGCAATTTCTCGGCTGCCCACTCACCAATCTCGGTGTTCCCGTGGATTCTGCATGCCCCAATCAGTGTGGCCCACATTTCCTCCGTTGGCTCAAATGGCATCTTCATGATAATATGTTGAGCCTTTTTTAGTAAACCTGACCTTCCATAGAGATCAATCATACAGGAAACATGCTCCAGTTGAGGAGTTATGCCATAAACGCTTTGCATCAGTTCAAATAGTTTCTCTCCCTGGTCTAAAAGACCAGAATGACTACAAGCTGATAATATGGAAACCATGGTGACATGGTCTGGTTTTATGTGGGACCTAATCATGTCCATGAAAAGTCTAATCGCTTCTTTTCCATTTCCTTGGACACCATATCCAGCTATTAATGAAGTGTATGTCACTGTATCTTTCTTGCTCATATAATTAAATAGATTTTTGGCTAGATACACTTTTCCTGATCTTGCATACATATCCAGAAGAGAGTTCCATAATATCAATTGTTCCTGAAACCCTTCATGCTTACAGAGATAACAGTGAAACTCTCTTCCATGTTGGAGATTCGCAACCCGAGCACATAATGGAAGTATGCTTGCTATTGTCACATAATTTGGTTCAAATCCGCAAAACAACATTTCCCGAAAAAAGAATGAGGCTTCCTCGTATCTACCACAATGTGCAAATCCAGATATGATCGAGTTCCAGGAAACTATACTTTTTCTCTCTTTCAACTGAAATAGAATATATGCATGTTTTAGATCTTTGCATCTAGCATACATGGTAATCAATGCATTTGTTACATTATCAAAATCCTCAAAATGACTCCGAATGGCCAAACAGTGAATTTCTTTCCCGATCCTTATCAAACCAGTTTGAGAACATGCTCCTAGACCTATAAGAACAGCCACAGGATCCAACACAAACCCACAATTTCTCATCCGAGAGAGCAACTCAAAAGCACCTTCAAAGTTGCCCGTTTTTGTGCACCCGCTAGCTATGGTATTCCAAGTGATATTATTCAGCTCAATACCTTTAGAAATCATTCTTTCGAAAAGATCAAAGGCTTTACTCCACATATCATTAGAGGCATATCCAGAAATCATCGCGTTCCAAGAAACAGCATCCTTAACTGGAATTCGTTCAAAGATCTGACAAGCAATATCCAGTTCCCCACACTTAGCATACATTGACAGTAAAGCGTTATCAACAAACAAGTTTCTTTTCGGAGAATTAGCATCTATAGACTTGTGAACCTCCCTTCCAAAAGAAAGATATGCCTGTTCTCCACAAGCCTTGAGAACGGATGGATAGGTGAATTTATCTGGCCAAACTCCCTTACTTACCATTTGCTTATAAGCAGATAGAACATCATCATACTGCCTAACTTTTACATAGGAATAAATGAGAAGGTTCCATGGCAAAGGATGCAAAACATTTGATGTTTCAGTCACTTTGTGAGCATCAAGAAGTAAACCAAATGTTGTGTGGAAGGTGATTATTTTAGGAACCAACATGGCATGGTGTCCAAGACCAGAAGTAATAGCATAGGCATGTAGCTGTTTGCCCTCACTAAATGACTTAAGTTCCGTGCAACATTGGAAGAGAGATGATAAGGAATGTAGCACTGTGTGACATGGAGATTGTGAGGGTACATTCAACTGAATAAGACCAAAAGTTCTAAAAGCTTTCAATAAATGACCTTCACTTACAAAATCCTTCAAAGTCGATAGTAAGCAATCCACCATTGATTCATCATAGGGTATCTGAGTCCTTACAGGTTCATGAGAACTAGAAACAAGGGATTCAATATTCTTTTTAATGTCTGACACTTTAACTCTTTGTCGCCACTTCTTGGGTATGAATTTTTCAACTTGTGAAAGAGAAAAGTTTATGGGTAGCAAACTATCCGCAAAGGGCATAAAATGAAGACGGCCAGGCTATCTGAACAGAAACAGTTTCTGGTTGCATGACTGCACCAACGGTTGCAACATCCAAAACATACAAACTATAAGAGGCACACTGACGGGGGGAATTTGGCGTCATAAACAGGGCCCAGACTCTGATATGAAAAACAGAAATTAGGTTCAAACAAAAATGTGAGATTGGGCACAATTTTGATGCAGTTGTCTGGCTACCAAAGGCTAAACTGTCGGTCTCCTGCCTCTGCCACAGGCCTTGAGTGCCTTCAGAAATTAGAGGAAGGAACGATTGAGAAGCTTACTGCTCTGCTTCTCGCCACTCTCGGCCTCCAAAAACAAATCGGGCAAAGCTTCAAGCGTGCCTGAATAATTGCGAAAGAAATTAGAACAAGAGATGAACTCGACTCCTCTTTCGTCGAAAACTTTCCTCTGGGATGAGTTCCTTGTTTCCTCTTCCGATTTCCTTTCTTATTTCCGATATATGTCGGGCAACATCTACACTCCGGAACCAGAGGCTTATAACAGGTTAACGGGCAAAAACTAATAAAATTCCATTTTGCGCTAGGCCTACTATTATCACAAAAATCGGCGGCCTTTGAAATTGGGGATTCAATGACTCGAATATGGGCGAGCTGGGCCTGACAGCCTAAAAGTCCGGAAGAATGTACTACGTACAACAATTATGTTTGAGATTCGTATTGCGTAATTCTTTTTTGTAATTCACATCCACTTCATAAAAAAAATATTTAAAAAGGGAAAACTGTCAAATTAGACTGTGCGTTCTCGAATTTTGCATTTTGCGTTCTCGAATTAATTTGAATGTGCTCCCGATTAAATTTTTAGCTGAAATTTGGTATGAGTAAACTAGACTTGATGAATAAGATGCTAAAACAAATTCATCAAAAAATTCCACCAAGAACCGCCCCAAATCGTGACAACCGGACAGAGTCTCTTATAGAAGGACTTAATTGATTTTTTTTATGAAAGTTCGAGGACCTATTTAACAGTTTTCCAATTTAAAAATAATTCTAATACCTAAATTATTCTTACTAAAAAGGAATAATGGGATTAATAGCCCAAGCACAACTCTGAACTCTGAACTCTGAAGAAGACAAGTATTGAAGGAGAATGACATGATTCTCTCTCACTCATTTAGGACCCTGTAAGACGATGAAATAAGCATATTGTACATTATCAATGTGATTTGCTTGCTTAAACGGAGTATTATACTACTACATTCGTCCGAAAATGTTTATCCAAATCTTAAAATTTGAACCATGGTCTTGATTAGTTAATTTTATGAAAGTTATAAATTTTATACTTTTATGAAAGTTAATCTTAAAAATATTTTCACATTATTTTTATATTATAAATAATTCTAATAAATATATATTATTGGTCAAAGTTTGGGATTTCATTAATTATTTTGGGGCGGAGGTAGTAAGTATTTATGTATATGCTCATAGCTTGAATATTAGAATAGAAGGCGCACCGCTCTCAATATTCGACAACCGCCGGACACGGTTATAGGCGTACTACTACTTAACATCAAAAATGATGTTTGTACTCACTCTTATATCCATTTTTGTACTCACCCATGTTTGTGAAAGCTTTTTTTATCTGTAAACATCGATTTACACACAATATTTTGCACAAACAAAAAAAAGTTTCACAAACATGTTGAGTATAAGATGGATATAAGGATGGGTACCTCACTATCCATTATGACTCTTGTAAACAACCCAACCCAAGAGAAAACGTTTCACTAATTCTACTGAAGGGTGAGATGAGTGGGGTAGCAGGGCTTCGCACTATTTCTCTTCTTCAAGACTCTCTTGTTCCAAAAAAGGTGGAATCTCCCACCCCAAGAGCCCTCATATCCCGATCCGACAGGATTTTTGGAAGGATGTTAATCACGGTGACTCAGTCGGCCCAATGATGGCAGGCCTTATTCTCGTGCGCATCAGAGGTCCAGCCCAACACGCAGGAGCTGTAACCTCCACACGGTCGCTGCGTGTTTCGAACTTTGGTCACTTGTTCCAAATTTCCCATCACTGAACCAACTGAGCTACCAGTGCGGGTATCTTCAAGCCTCTCGTGTCTAGCTTGGGTTTTTCATATTTCTAATGAAGATAATTTAGATATTTAAGTTATTGTTATTTTATTTAAGGGGTTTTGAATAGCAATTTGGGGGGCTATAAATAAAATTACTCATTCATGATTTCAAACATGATATATTAGGGGGTACGTAAATATGTGAGATTGTGAGTTATTATGGGGAAATTTCCCATAATAGGAGTAACATAGCAGTATTTACTGTCGTTTGCTCTCAGAACAATTGACCACTACACATTAACATGACAAGTATTTTTCAATCATGACAGTAAGGACTTTTATTTTCAGAAACAAAACATAACACTCATATTTTGAAATTCCAAAACGTTTTAACTCTTATTTAGGGCATTTTTTCTTCATTTCGTTATTTATTTTATATATCGAAACAATACAAAAACATGTTATCCTCAAACTAAAAGGAAGCAAAGTCAGTATTCAATAACAATTTTTTATTCAAATTTTAAAAATAATAATAATTTAAACACCACAACTTTAAAGGTGTTGTAATGTAAGTATCTTTATCTTGTATGTGAAGTACATAAATTCCGAACTTTAGATAATAAAAAACTAGTTTAGCCTCGTGAACATATTTTGGGTATGTTTGGCAAATGGCTTATGAGCCAGCTTTTAGCTTGTTTGACCCATTTCAACTGTTTGATTAGTCAAAGAAGCTAATAATAATGTTTGATAAATGGCTTTTAAAATTAGCTTGTTGAGTTTGAAAAGCTGAAAAAATGGATGGTGGAAGAAGCTAAGGGGAGCAACTTCTTCATTTGGCTGGTTCAATTTACACTCTATCAGCCATTTCGAAACAGCCAATTTTACCAAACAGTTATTTATAATCAGCTAACATAACCAGTCGGTCAAAACAGCTAACACAACCAGCTATTACGAAACAGCTGACACAACCAGCTAACAACAATAGCTAACAACCATTTACCAAACAAGGCCTTTATGTTCACAACTCAAAAAAAGATTTGTTTTTCAGTCATAACTCAAAATTGTATCAGAACGCAACTAATATTGTAATGTCATAAATTTATATTTATGAAAAACAACATACTTTGTATATATGATCATATTGTTAAGATAACTTATGACTGGGTCAAGGACTCAATGGTCAACCGAGACACGGTGAATCAACCCGATCACTAACGGGTAAACTAAGTCAACAGTAAATAAATATGGAAAAATTGTAAATAATAATCTCAACTATTGTCGATCTGTCATTAATAATTCCAACTAGCGATTAATCCTGAGTGATCCCAACTATAGGGTCATTTTCCAAAAACATTCACTAACTGGTTACAACCTGATATAACATGTTAATTTTAAATGCGAACTACGTATGTGTAAGCTTTAAATAATCCCAACCATAGTTGATAATCCCAAAATTGTATTAAAATAAAAATCTAAATCTATAGTTGGGATTATAGAAAATGAGAGTTGATAATTGGGATTAATAAAAAAAAGATAAACTATAGATGGGATTATTTATAGCTTATGCATAGTTTGCATTTAAAATTGACTTGTATTTAAAATTGACTTGCAATTATAGTCCCTATAATTGGGATCACCCGAGAATAATTGATAGTTGAGATTAATAACGATGGACGGGCAATAGTTGAGATTATTATTGTCAATTTTTCTAGTAATACGGATGGAGTAATTGGAACAGGCGGTCAAATACGGATGGAGTATTTACTACTGTATCTTTTCTAGGCCTTACCATTGTAATAATGACTATTAGGAAAAGAGGCAAACACACCCTTAGAATTTTCACCAAAGGACATCTACACCCTTAAACTTTTCTTTTGTGTAAAAATCTTTAAAAATCATGAAAGGAGGGCAAACACCCCCTTTATTTAAGGGTGAACTCGTTTAAAAGGTTTGCAACCGTTGATGTTTCCCTTTGAATGGTCAATTGTGTATTTTAATTTTACTTATTAAACTAATTTTGTAAATTAGTTGGAATATATAAAATATAAATAAAACGATTAGAAATAAAAGTAAATCATAAAAAGAGACCAAGTAATGAAATAACGATTAAAAAAATTACTTCCTCTGCCCCGCTAAAATTGTCTCATTTTTCCTTTTCGGTCCGCCCCATTGAGATTATACCAAATTTGGTACAGTTTGTGTAGTTCTAAATTATTCTTGTTTTTGCTTTATTCTCACTTTATCAAACTATTTTTTCTTATACTTTGATACATTGGAAAGGTGATACATCGAGAAGGCGCGGATGTAGTAATATAAAGAAAAAGTTAGATGAAAAAGCTAAAATAGCCGGTGTTGGGATATTGGGCCACAGGCCCAAAACCCGGATCCAAGGCCCAATATATCCAGTCCAATAAACAGGCCCAGAATCCAGAAGATGAACAGGCTCATGGAGAAATATGTACCGAACGGGGTTCGGGTCAACCAATGTACTTGGGCCAGGTCAATGATAAATCCAACAGAGTCCACTACCCGTTCGAACAATGGGTAGCCAACAAGTGGCAGGGGGCATTTATTGCTAAAGTATGGCGGCATCAAGTTGAAGCATGAGTTTCCAAGTGGCTAGATAAAGCAACCAATCAACATGAAGCACCACATACCCCCATTAGTATAAATAGAAGGATTAATTTCATTGTAAAGGGTTAGCTTCTTGATATTCAAAGCCTAGAACAGATTTATCTCTCTGATTTCTTGTATTAGTCACTATTCCGACGTACCGTTCGGGAAGTTTACTGTGTAATCACCAAATCAATTCATATAAGTGGGCTTTTGAGTATTGGATTATCCATATTTTATATTTTCTCTTTACAAGTGATTCTTGACCCATTCATTTTCCTGATACATCCAAAGTTCGTGTTGGGCTTTCGGATCTGCGGGACTAAACCTCAACAACCGGCTTTAAAAAATTTGAGTCAATTTTACCAGAAAAGAAACTTCATGCTCACTTATTTTGATCATTAAACAATTCATCTAAAATATACTAAAATAGCTGCTTTGAAATAGTTTGACAAAAAATGACTAATAAGTCGGAACCATATATTACCAAACAGGCTTTGTGTGGTAAATAAGGTACAAATTATGCAACACAGAATATAGTCTATTCATATTTTTAAATATTAATATCAAAATATAAGAATAAATCACATGTACATTACTAACAGAGTTTTCCCGAATAAGAATATGACTAGTCGTATTTTGGACAAAAATACAATCAGTCACTGTGTACGAGTAACAAAACAATAGTCACTATAGTGTATTTCAGGGTGACAAGTCATGGTAGATGACGAGTCACTATGAACTAGTCACTGAATATGTCACTTTTTGGAAAATTTAAAGAAGTCACGTTTATGTAATTTCAATTTAATTTAGTACTCCCTCTGTCCCGGTCATTTCTTCCTAAATTGACTTGGCTCGCAAATTTAGATAGTGGAATAAAGTAGAAATATATGATTGTAGTTGTGTAAGAAAAATGTGAATGAATGTGAATCACATATTTTTTCCAAAAGTAGAAGTTGGAAGAATTATTTGGGACGGTCCAAAAAGGAAAGTTGGAACAAATGACCGGGACGGAGGGAGTAATATTTATGGAAAAGGCTAAAACAGTAATTTTTAATTTGAAATTAATTTAGTAATATTCATGTAAAATTCTAAATATATTTTAAATATAACATATTCATAAATCAGCAGAATCATCGAATACAACCACTTTAGCTAGATCTACATAAATTTTAGCCGAGTCAACCGATTTCAGTGTTACCAAATAGACTGTAAGTAATAATTTTGTCCACCATATTTTTAAAAGTAATATTAATGGAATTGTTTCGTAACTTTTTTGTATAACCATTATTTCATTACATTATCGTTTTTTATTGGGTACTTGTTGAAGTCTCACACCAAAAAATTGTGAAGTAATAAAGTGATAAATTAAGATCTGAATTACTTCTCCTATCTGGTTGATCTTTTACCATGAAACCATATATCTTAATAGTACTTGTATATGTAATTTCTTTATTTTTATTTTATATATTTCAACTGAGTTACAAAATTAGTTAATAAATACAATTAAAATATATTACGTGTCAAAGCAGCCATGTTAACACTTGCTAACTCCGTTGAAAACAAGGGGAGTGATTTCCATCTTATGATAGATTTTAAAGATTTTTGCACAAAAGAGAAGTTTAAGGGCATAGATGTCCTCTTTGGTGACTACTTCAGTGGTGGTTTTGCCCCCTTTCCCATAACTATTTATATTGTTATTTATGAAAGATTCATAACATACATTAATCTTATTTACTTTACTGTGTAATTTGCTGTATAAATATTATGTTCATCCAAAGGTCCATTTAATTCTAAATGCAATTTGAATTTTGTGAAAACTTTACATTTTGGCACATTAAATTTTGAATGGGAGTGATACTTGACCATACAAACTTAATGTAATAATTTAATACTCCGTATATTTTACTCCCTCCGTCCCAATTTAATTCGCAAAATTTCCTATTTTGGTTGTCCCAAAATGGTTTTCCACTTTCTATTTTATGTATGTAAATAAGAATAAAGTGACAAATGTACCCTTACTTTTACTTTTTCCTTATTAACTTAAAAGCATCTACGTACTTTTTGAAAGATGGAGAAAAGTATAAAAAACAAGCATCATTTATTATCAATCTTTATTCCTTGTGCCGGTCAAAACTTGCAATTCAATTCGAGACGGAGGAAGTATGTTTTTATTTTTGAATAAACATTGACCGATTTTCTCGAGTTGACCGGGTTGATCTATCGGGTCAGTTTGCCCGATCTCTTCCTGATCCGGTTTGTATAAGATATTTAAATTATTTTTCTGAGTTTGTATGAGAACGCGATTACAGATTTACAGCTTCCACTAAGCTGTCGCCAAAGCTTATTTTGAACGAGCTTGTTCTTCGTGTCTCGCCCTCATTCTGCCGCATTTTCCTTTCACACTTTACGACAACGCTCTCATGCTGTTGTAAGAAACAATTTGCTGCGGAGTATAATTTTCAATTACAAATATTTCTCTCATTTTTGAACTGATTTCGTCAAAACAGATTCAAACAGAAAATGGCATCCCTGTCTCTCTGCCTTCTCCTTCTCCTTCTCAGCTTTGAGATATACTGCGCCCGCACTCAGAAATCTACATCTTCCTCTCCGGCCGACGACTGTAACGGCATCTTCTTGCAGTACGTGTACACTTCAGGCACCATTCTCAAGCCTACAGTCAAGACCCGCCAACCCTACCGATTTGAGTCCACTCTTAGCATCACCAACAACGGCCTTGACGAGGTCAAGTCCTGGCGTGTCTTCGTCGGGTTTCAGCACGATGAGTTCCTCGTCTCTGCTTCCAACGCCGTCCTCGACGACGGAACGTCGTTACCGGCGGCCGTGGGCAACGGAACTGTTTTTGCTGGGTTCCCGAATTCGGATCTGAAGACTGCAATCGAGACCGCCGGTGATTTGACTCAGACGAGTGCCCAGGTCGACTTAGTTGGTACTCAGTTCGGAGTAGGTTTAATGAATGCTCCCATGCCGTCCAATATCTCTCTCGTGAATGATGGCTTCCTTTGTCCTAAACCCTCTACCCGAGGTTTGTGCTTTGTTACTTCTTTTTTCTTTCCTGGTAACTTACTTGCTGATAGTGATAGACTGATGCGGTCAGTGATCTGTAATTCCCTGTGGAATACACGGAGTATAACACGAAACCAAAGTTAGCTCTGTTGGGAAATTTTGGTCAAGTTATTCAAGAGACAAACATGTGTCCTTAGTTAAAGGGTGATGATCAAATGAATGATGGCTTATATTTGTTACCACATGATCTTGCAATAGACATATAGTCCAAAGACTCCAAACCTGATATCTTTCTCGTTTAAGTGCAAAATTATGAGAAAAGATTGAAATTTTGAATCCCACATTAAATTCTTTTTTTTTGTCAGATAGGTGTGTGTATAATAAACTTCTGCATCAATGAATCATCTAAAGGGGTAAATTTGATGGAACTAGCATAGACTATTATGCTATTTAAAAATCCATTATTTTCTGTTGCTGTTATGATGTGAATACCGAATATGCATTATTATTATTGTTAAGAAAAGATTATGTTTTGATTAAAGTTTGTGTCTTTCAGGAAACAGCACTATGCTTGTGTGTTGTGCAAAAGACCCGAAATTCAAGGCTAATCTGACCAGAGATGGGGAATTTTTACCACGCCGGGATGGTGATCTTACTATCACGTATGATATCACAAGAACCTATGAATCAAATTATTGGGCACAGGTTTCCATTGCAAACCACAACCCACTTGGCCGTCTTGACAACTGGCAGCTGAGCTGGGATTGGATGAGAGATGAGTTCATATATATCATGCAAGGGGCTTACCCGTCACTTGTAGATTCATCCGAGTGCATCTTTGGCAAGCAGGGTGAGTATTACAAAGACCTCGACTTCTCCACTGTATTGAACTGTGACAGGAGGCCGACCATCATTGACCTACCTCTAGAGAAGGCCAATGACACTACCCTGGGGAAGATTCCTTTTTGTTGCAGGAACGGCACAATCTTGCCTCCTGCAATGGACCCTAGCAAATCCATGTCTGCGTTCCTGATGAATGTGTTCAAGATGCCGCCAGATCTGAACCGTTCCTCCTTCACCCCTCCACAAAACTGGAAGATCAGCGGTCGGCTGAATCCGGATTACAAATGTGGGCCCCCAGTTCGCGTCTCTCCCAGCGAATTTCCTGACCCGAGCGGTCTGCTTCCTAACAAAGCGGCATTTGCCAGCTGGCAAGTGGTTTGCAACATCACCCAACCAAAGGGAGCAAGCCCGAGATGCTGCGTCTCCTTCTCCGCATACTACAATGAATCTGTCATTCCCTGTTCGACATGTGCCTGTGGCTGCCCTGCCAACACACCAAGAACTTGTAGTACCAAATCCCCAGCTCTTCTCCTTCCAGCCCAGTCTCTGTTGGTTCCTGCTGAAAACAGGACTAAAATGGCCTTAGCATGGGCTTCGCTTAATCATTTCTCTGTCCCAAACCCTTTGCCATGTGCAGATAACTGCGGCGTTAGTATCAACTGGCATTTGTTCACAGACTACAGGGGCGGATGGTCGGCAAGGATGACACTCTTCAACTGGGATGAGTCTCCATTTGCTGATTGGTTTGCTGCAGTGGAGTTGGATAAAACTGCATCTGATTTCAAGGCAGTCTACTCATTTAATGGTAGTATAATGAGTGGTGTCAACAATACGATATTCATGCAAGGGCTTACTGGACAGAACTTTCTGGTGGGAGAGACGGACGGAGCTAAGCCACTGAAGGATCCCAGAGTTCCGGGTAAACAACAGTCTGTGATCTCATTCAGCAAGAAGAATACCCCTGGCATCAGAATTGCTGCTGGTGATGGTTTCCCAACCAAGGTTTACTTTAACGGTGAAGAGTGCTCAATACCAAAACTACTTCCGAAGAGTAATGCATTGAAAGTAAGATCATCCATGACATATACATGTCTTACTCTCATTGTCTTTGTGGTGTTGATAAGACAATAACAACTCAATGGGTATGACCCCCTGTTCCATTGTCTTATTTGTTCATTCTTTAGTGTATTTTTGTTACTATTAGGCAGTGAACCTCAAACTACCTTTAATCCTTGTATGTAATCTTGTATGAAGGGTTTTGCTACTCCAAGTTTTACGGGGCCAGAGATCAAATATTGTAGTAGGCCACTATACATGTCTGTTTAATGTGACACTTGCGCAATATTCTTTTTTGAATCATCGGAATGTGATTAGGTGGTGGAAGTTACTTTACCACACATGCTCTGTATATTATGGATGTTCCAAAAGTCAAATCGTGTATCAGGTTATATGTTACTCCGTATGAATTAATATGGCTTTGGATGAGGGTATCTTCCATATGCTACTCTGTCTATTTTGTGAAGCCCTGGCTTCTATTCTTGTTTGTACTATGCGTGTCTGCCACAAATGTGATGAACTACTTTACCCAGGTTGTGAACGGATACTTCCTAGCTTTGACGTTAGGGGTCTCAAATCTTTTTAAACAGATGTGGGCCCCTACTACGTATAAGAAGATCTGTCTAAACAGATCTGTAATCCGGATATGGAGCAAATTTGAAGTTAGGGGTCTCAAATCTTTTTAAGCAGAGCTCAATCGGCATCAAGCTACAACCATTAGGCTCCAACAATCTTTGTCAGCCCATCGCTTGTGGACTCCCAACTCGTAGATTGACCAGATGGGCGTTAAGGTTTTCAGTTCGATTTGGAACAGCCTGGGAGAACTAAGGGCAAATTGAAATCAAATTATGTTTTGATTAGGTTAGTTTTGAATTTGTTATTTTATTAAAATAATATCAAAGCTCTGACTAATAATTTAAGTCGCTTTGATTCAGTTCGGGTTTGGTCGATTTATTATAGTTAATGCTACCTCCGTCCTAAAATGATGGTCTTGTATTTCCTATTTGGGTTGTCCCAAAGTTATAATCATGCTTCCTCTTTTGGCAAAGAAATTAAAGTGGACGGCCATTTATACCCCTTCTTTTTGTGTGAATAGTAAAAGTAAAGGAGTGAACATTACGATAAAATAAAGATGTATGGATCATTCTACTATTTCTTAATATTTGAGTCCAAAAGGTATAGGACCATCAATTTGAAACGGATGGAGTAGAAAATAATCCAAGATTACCAAATTAAATTAGAATCGTATATGATTTGGTTTCGATTGAGTTAGTGAATCAAATGAAATGCCCACAGTTAGAGGATTTGTGCAATAAAACCATTGATAAGAGAGAACTCGATAATATGTTCATTCAAGCTGTCATCACACTTGGCCCTTGATGCGGTCTCAATTCACATGACCACAAAACTAACACCAAGAAAATAGTATGTTAAACCATGAAAGTTAACCCAAATTACCTAACCCAATATATATTTACACAAGTACAAAAACAAAAAATGAATCAGCCAAAACTAAACCTTGAGTCAAAAAATATCCCGGTGGACTTTGCCAAGTGCAAAATAGGTAAGAAATAAGAATAATAAAAACTTTGTGGTTGAGATTTGTGCTGAGGAGAGAGAAATGTGTAGAATCACAAATTAGTTGTTTTAATAGGAAAGTGACAAGGTTTTGGGACAACGAAAAAAGGAAAGTTGGCATTGTCCAATGGGACGGAGGGAGTATATACTGAGAATGTATGATGATTGAGCAAAATGTTAGAAGTACAAACACACTTACAAAAAAACTTACAAATAAGTGATTTGACTATTCTTATTACCATTGATGTAAAAGTGTTGTGAATGTGATGTGATGTGTTAAATATTGTGATGATGCCACATACCCCTTTTGTAAGACTTTTTTGTAAAAGTTTTTGTACCTCTAGCATAACTCGATGATTGATGGCACATAATCATGCATCTCACAACTTCACAAGTAAGCAGTACTCAAGGCCCCATCACAGCAAAAAACATACTACCTCCCTCCCAAAGTGATGGTCCTGTATTTCCTATTCGGGGTGTTCCATAATGATAGTCACCTTTCTCTTTTTGGTAAAGAAATTAAAGTATACTATCATTTATACCTCTCCTTTTTAATGAATAGTAAAAGTAAAGGAGTGAACGGTACAATAAAGTAAGGTTATATGGGTCCTCCTACCACTTTTTCTTAATATTTGAGCCCAAAAAGTACAGTACCATCAATTTGAGACGAAGGAGTAGTACATATTTTAAAATATACTACGTATAAATATGATAGTGCAATAGATTCAAAGAATTACAATCTCACATGGTGGGTGTAATATGGCGTACTACATGGATGCTCCTCTTACTGGACTATTATGAACTCCCAAGAAATCACTATGAATATTCTAAAAGAGGGACCGTGTGAGGCCCAGTTATTAAATACTGGAAGATAATTGCACATAGATAAAAAAGAAACATATCTTGAAAGAATATTATTATGCAAATGTTTTCTTGTTGGGTTCAAAGACATACTTGATCAGTGATTCCTTGATTGGAAGCAATTCCTGGAACTCTGTTTTCAACTTTGAGGCATCCATCTCATTGTTACTTGGAACTGCCACAATCACCTTCGCCTGCATGCTCTTCCAGAGTGAAGATGGCATGCATATCTGAACTCTGGATCCATGTACATTTCCAGAACCTCATTGGTGAAATTCCATATGCCCTTGAGGTTACGCTTTGCCATCTCTATGGTCATACTGTTGACCACCTTATTGTATCGGGTGATTTTGGTGATGATTACATAAATGTTTAATTTTAAAAGTCATTTAAATCTACCTAACGTTAAATAGTAACAACAAAGTATTTTATATATTATGTAGTAAATATTACGTAGTAATACTTTTGGAGTTTTTGATAAACATGTTGTTACAGTACCATTTTACTATTTTATTATTCTAACATTATTAGACAACAACATGAACACAACAAAGGGTCTTATTTAAAAGTCAGACGACTAGTTGTTACTAAACAAAAATAATGTATGTTAATTTTTTTGGTAATTAGTGACTGCATGTGCAATGTGAAATTAAGCATTATCAAAATACTTTTTAAATACAAAATAAATGTAAGGTACATTAAAAAACATTATAATATATGTACAATTACAAATTAAGTTATTAAACAATGTTACTTTTAAATTAATTAAACTCAAAACTATTTTGTACGATAAGATAGTAAGTATTATGTGATGGAGAGTTTAATTAGGAGGGACTATGAAATTTTTTGGGAAAGATCTGACGAGAACAAGAAATTTTTTGGGAAATTTTTTGTTACTCCTCCAAATTTTTTGTACGAACAAGAAATTCAGAGAAAGAGGGACTATGAACAAGCACGCCAACACGCCAGATCTTGGTGCCGTCAGGCAATGCTAATAAATGCTCAAGTTTTGGGAAAGATCTGACGAGAACAACTATTGAAGAGCTCGTATCCCCCACAACTATTGAAGACCAAACCAATGTAGGTGAGTGAGATGTGAAAGAAGGAAATGCAGAATTGAGGATATGCAGATCACACACGAGATTGCGTGAAGGGTGGTGATTGGTGAATCAAGAACCGTCTGTCAAAAGTTTTACCCAGTCTAATTACTCGTTCATACCAAATGGAGCAACTTATTTTTCGATTTGGTTGTTATTGGGTTCAGTTTGGTTAAATTTGAATTGAATTAGAAGAATAAGTAATACAAAACAAAACTATACTACCTCCGTCCCAATGGACTTTGCACTCTTTGAATTAGGTGAAGAATAAGAATAATAAACATCGTGCGAGTGAATTTTATGAAGAGAAGAGAGAAATGAGCAGAACCACAAAATAATTACTTTAATGGGAAAGTGGTAAAGTTTTTTTGGACTACCAAAAAGGAAAAGTTGGCAAACTCCAATGGGACAAAGGGAGTATTATTTTTCGGTTCGGTTCAGTTCGTTTGGTTCGGTTTGAGTTTGTTTGCTAACACATTGAGGTTTTATTGAATTTCTTTAATTCTGTTTGGTTTTATTTGAATTTTTTCGATTCCGATTTGGTTTCATACTCAAACCAAATTCCACATCGTTCAATTTGGTACGGTTTGATTTGGTTAAATCAAACTGATATGCTCACTCCTAGTTACTTGTTAGTATAATTAAATCAATTTTGCTTAGGGTACACAAGATGTACACAACTTGTACATCATATAAAAACGTAAAAAAATTACCATCCCATTTACCCCAGCTAAAGAACTATTTTCTCCTCTTTTTCTTTCCCTCGCTCTACCCCCTTCTCGTTACATATTTTTGCACTCAAAGGAGCATTGTTCACTGAAGCTTTTTCTTCATCTTGTTCTCTTCGTATCTCGACGGAGGACTACGACAGAGGAACAGGAGCCCGGTATGAAGCTATCACCTGAATGGATTACAGTGTTGTGGGGATGGCCTTCATTACTAGTTACGACATAGGCGAGTTTATGGCACCCCAAGGAGAGGAGTCCGGGTTTGAAGCACCGGCGACACAAGATGAAGCTCAACCTAGTACGAAAGACGTCGCCGACGGAGAGGAAAGGCATATTCCGGACGCTGATCATGAAGGAGACACGTGGAACGTAATGTCTGTGTACACAGGCATTTCGATGTTTCAGCGCCTATAGAAGTGAATAACATTGTATTTGTATAGTTTAACATCCATTTGTGTTACTCTATCATTTTGAAGTAAAAGTATTGTATTTGGTGTGTTGTATTTTCCATGTAGTAAATGTTTGTATTTTTATTGCCTGTGTATACCGATGAAATCAAGTAAATGTGTGTATTAGTATTGCCTGTGTACAGAGACCAAATGAAGTAAATGTTTGTTTTTATATTGCTTGTGTACACCGAAGAAATCATGTAAATGATTGTATGTTATTGCCTATGTACAGAGACCAAATGAAGTACATGTTTGTATTGTTATTGCTTGTGTACACTGACGAAATGAAGTAATTGCCTGTCCAGAGACGTTTATATTAGTAATCATTATTTGTTATATATGTCTTCACCCAGAACCAGATAACACAAATGTAGATGGTGGTACACCAGACGTCCATGTAGAAGTTGGGATGTTGTTTCCGGGAAAAGATGAAGCCTATGATCACTATAAGAATTACGCAAAACTAAAGGTTTTCCCATTAGAATTAGGAGCTCAACGAAAGACAAACAAGGAAATTTATCAGGAAGGTTAATTGAGTGTGGCAGTGCTAGAAACAGAGTTTCAAAGTCCATGAATTCTTTGTTGCCTGGACCTTCAAGTGCAATAGGTTGCAAAGCCCGAATCAAAGTGATGTATGACTATGTTGGGTCACGGGTAATTTCGAAAGTGAATGAAGAGCATAACCAGCCCATGAGTCCTACCAAAACTAGAGCTTTTCGATGTAATCGGAGATTGACTATGAATATGAGGAGAAGACTTGAAATAAATGTTATTGCCGGAATACCTCTTCACAAAAGTTTCACCTCTGCCGTAGTAGAAGCGGGTATTATCAATTACCATTCATTGAAAAGGATTGTAGGAACTGTATTGACAAGGTTCGCCGTTTGCGTTTAGGAAATGGTGATGCCATTGCAATTCAAAGTATCTTTTGCAAAATGCAAGCGGAGTGCCCCAGTTTTTTCTTTACTGTTGATGTAAATGAAGAATCTCGCCTTCGCAATGTGTTTTAGGCAGACAAGCGGTGCCAGTATGCATATAGAGATTTTGGAGATGTGATTACTTTCGATACAACTTATCTCACCAATAGGTATGACATGTCCTTTGCACCTTTTGTTGGAGTAACCACCATGGTCAGTCTATCTTGTTCGGATGTGGCTTAATTTCAAGTGAGGACACCACCACATTTGTGTGGTTGTTTTCGAAGTGGCTTGAGTGTATGGGTGGTTGTCCTGCGAGTGGAATTATTACCGATCAAGATAGGGCAATGCAGAACGCCATTCAAATAGTGTTCCCAAATACAAGGCATCAGTGATGTCTATGACATATAATGAAAAAGGTGCCCGAGGAGATGAGAGGGTTGAGTGATAAAGATGAAGCAATTTTTTGTTTACATGATGCTGTTTACGAATCCTAAGCAGGTGCAGAATATGAGTTCACATAGACTTATATGTTGCAAAGGTAAGCATTTATTTTGAAAAAATTGTGTTTCATACCACAACTTTCATAATATTCATGGTTTGAAATGTGCAGGTTTGATCTTAATGACCATGAATGAATAAATGTGCTTTACAATGAAAGCATCGGTGGGTATCATGCTACTTGAGGCCTAGTTTTTGGGTAGGGATGTCAACGACCCAACGTAGTGAGAGCATGAACGCTTTTTTTGACGACTTTGTTCATCCAAAGACAAGTCTAAAGGAATTTGTTGATCAATATGGGCATGCTTTGAAAAGCAACATAGAGAAAGAGTTCAAAGCGGATGCTAAGTCTTTCAGCAAAATGATACCTTGTGTGACTATATATGCCATGGAACATCAGTTGCAGCAAATATACACACTTGTAAAGTTCAAGGAGTTTCAAACTGAAATTACCAGGAAGTTATATTGTGACCTGTTAGGCGGTGAGGATGGTATACATTACAATATCCGTGAATACAAAATGGTGAATGAGTTTCACAAAACTATGCATGTTGTGGTTGAGTACGATAGTTCCATCCCAAAAGTAGTGTGCACGTGCCACTTATTTGAGTTTAGAGGGATTGTTTGTAGGCACATCATCACAGTCCTTTTGCGTAATCGAGTCAACATCTTACTAGATTGTTATA
This sequence comes from Cuscuta europaea, assembly GCA_945859875.1. NCBI lineage: Eukaryota > Viridiplantae > Streptophyta > Magnoliopsida > Solanales > Convolvulaceae > Cuscuta > Cuscuta europaea. Next base: position 5,188,323 of record CAMAPE010000052.1, on the reverse strand, counting down.
TCAAGAAAAGGTGGAGGAGAGATGTCAGAAGAGGATACACAAGAGTTAAAATTAACTATGACGGTTGGATTATGACAAAAGAACAACAACGGTTTGACAAGTTATGCACCACCTTTGAAAGACTTGTGAATAGTGTTGCTGATGATGATGAACATTATGCACGCATCATGACATGGCTTGAAGCTGAATTGGCAGAATGTAGCATGTCAAACACTCGTTCATCCATTTGTGGAGTTATAACTCAATTAACGGACACACCCCCATTCCAAGTACAATGCATGAACGCACAAAGTAGTGTCCCTATTCAAGACCCAAACAGGACAAAACCTAAAGGCTCTCCCAGAAAGAACAGGCTAAAGGGGCCTATTGAAAAGGGGAAGAAAAATGAAGGTACATCCATTTGTCTATGAGACCGGACCAATTTGTCTAGGCATAAACATTTACCTACCAGAACCCCTTATTCACTGAAGTGTGAAATGCCTGTGAGACCGGATGTCTGTGCCTAAACATTGGATATTGAGTGATGTGAATTGCCTGGACAATGTTTATCCTCAACATTCAATGGAATAAATACCTTTCAATTAATAAACCATTGTTCAAAATGTCTGTGTACCCATGCAATAACAATACAAATGTCTGTCGACAAGACAATTTATGTAATGGGCCATACCTTGGACAAATTAAATCACGCCAGTCAATCCCCACTCCAATCTTCTGAATTGTCATTTTTTTCTTCAAAAATTTATTTTACTTTTAAGCAAAGACATAATGGTTTAATAGTATTGGGAGAAACATAAACTTTAGAAGATGTGGAGTTTAGAGATTACTGCAAAATACAAGGTGACTAATTCAGACTGTTGACCTTCAATGGTCTAACTCTTCAAGAGGTTGGTCAGGGCATCAATGTGATGCAATTAAAAGGTTAAATTAAATGTCAATTTCTTGGGGACACAGGTAGTTAGTGCTCCACGCTTCTGTGTAATGTATGTGCACACAGGCAGTCAAGTATTATATTTGTATGTGTATAAATAAAAGTGTACACTTACCACACTGCTTAGCGAGTTGTCTTGGTCTATCAGTTCGCGGAAGAACTTTCTATCAACAGTGTCACAACCTGGAATGTCCAACATGACACACATCAGTTCGTCACTAGCATGGGCTTCCACCCAACTCTTGAGCTCATTCAAGACTTTATTTTCCTCCTGGACTTCTGTCCTGTTTCCATGTTCACTGGCCTTCACCCGCTTAGCACACGGATCCATAAATGGACTGTTATGATACTTTCAACATCATCATCCTTCACACTGTCCTCAATATATTCAACATCCTCCTCCTTCACAGACAAATACATGTAAGTACACAGACAAAACAAATGACCTGCACAGATAATTGCAAAGCTTACCTTTTCGGCCGTGGCCACAACCACCATGCAATGCTCACTTCCCTGATCATCTTCAACAAAATCATGCTACACATTAGCCTCTACACTTTGAACTTCATCCTCTTGTCCAGCCTGTAAACCACGCCACAGACAAAATGTGAATAATTTCACAGACAATAACATCTAAGTACACAAACAATTACATATGTGTACACAAACAGTTACACCTTACTTCACATACAAATTAAATGGCTTTCACGGACATTTGACAATCATACCTTCTCTGCAGTCGCCACTTCTGGCATGCCATGCTCATTTCCCTGATTATCTTCAACAGAATCATGCTTCACATTAGCCTCCACACTTTGAACTTCATCCTCTTGTCCAGCCTGTAAAGCACGCCGCAGAAAAATGTGAATAACTTCACAGACAATTACATCTAAGTACACATACAATAACATCTATGTATACAGACAATTACATATTACTTCACACACAAAATAAATGGCCTGCACAAACATTTGGAAATCATACCTTCTCTTCAGTGGACACTTCTTGTTAGCCATGCACACTCACCCCCATCAGCTTGGATAACATGTCTTTCACCTCACCAAGTGTGGCATCAACACCTCCAACATTTGTCCTAAGTTGTTCAATGTCATCCCTAACATTTGAAAGTTGTTGCATAACCTTCAGTTTCCGGAACAGTTTCACATCCTCATCTTCTTCTTCATCTTCTTCTGCATCCTCCTCCTCATCCTACAGTACAAAGTCAAATAATTAGACTCGAATGTGTAATAATAGTTTCATGTATATTATTCCAAAAAAACAACTTTTTACCATTTCTTGTAAAGGCTCATCGTGAAATAATAGTTCCTTCAAAGAAGAATAGTCAAAATAACCCAACAACTTTCCAATTCAAAATAATAGCTTCTTCAGATTTCACTCATTAACCACATTTTCCAGCAAGTCCATGGATATTCTCATACGCCCAAACCTGTATACACAACCACAAAAAAAGTTATTGAAATGTCTGGCCACAGACAAATAAGATTCTCACACAGACGATTTGTGCGGTAAACAAACCATGTCAAAACAAACCTGCAAGACGTGGGGTAAGGACGAAATAGAGAACTTAGTGTTCTTGCACTCAGGATTCTTAGCTATCGCAACCTCAAACTTGTTCGGTTGACCACACATCCGACTTCATATTGATGACCATAAGGTTATACGATTCAAGTGCCCAAGGATATTTTTTTAAATTCTCAAAGTCTTCGACCCAAGAGAAATGATCAGCATTGATCTTCGTTGTGTGGTCCTTAGTCAGCAATACACCATCAACCACGAAAAGTGCAGCCAACTTCACCAATGCTAAGGGGACCATCCTCTTCTTCGAATTAACTGCCTCCATTGTTTCCTTCAACTCTTGGTATGTCACATGCTTGTTTCCTTTAAAGAACAAATATGCCACACTACCTTTCTCATTCTTTTTAACCAATGTGGGTCGGGTGGTGTACGCGGGCAATTTGGTAGTTTTACAATAATCTTTAAAAGTGAACTTATAAATCTTCCTTCTTATGGAAAACCATAACTCATCCACAAGTTGTTGTTGAACCAGCCGCAACAACAACATGTGAACAATCTGGCCAGAAAATTGGAGGTCTGGAGGGTTAGCGAGATGTCCCCATGGAAACTTCTTGAACAACTTCCGCTGACTGATGGGTAGGGAATCCAACAAGTTTCCCAATTTGCCAAAAAAGGAGCACAAAGAATATAGGGACGGGAAATGGGACTCAACGGGAATGAGCAATTCATGCTTCTTCCTACGAATAACACAAATGAAGTCATATTTGTACACACATAATGAGTTACGCCAAATTCAATTGTACACCCCAAACCGCCTGTGCACAGACCTTATAACAACGCCAAACCTCCAGTACACTGTACACTGTCTTTCTAGGTTCATCAAATTCAATATTTCAAGTGTAAACTTCGAAAATACCCTACTGATTTCGAAAAATAATTAATTATCAAGAAAGACAAACAACACATCAAAACTACGGACAAATCAAGTCACATGTAAACACACAAAACGACTTCCACCGAAATCAATTGTACATCCTAAACCGCATGTCCATAGATGTTATATTTCGATCTCCCAGACAAAATCAAAATCCTACGATCAGGCCCCTTAAGGATCCCAAACCACCATTACAGCGTGTTTCTCACTTCATGAAACTCAATATTTCAAGTGCAAACTTTGAAAATACCATAATGATTTCAAAAATAATAATTAAAATTAACAACAAACACAAACCACAAAATAGGGGGTGACATTCAACAATATTACTCACAAATGTGTTCAAGAAGTGGATATTACCTTTTCTTTGAAGCCTCATCAAACGATGACAGTGACGTACGGACTATAGTGGTTGGTGCCTTCTTCAAGTGGAAACTGGACGCTGCCTTTCGCAGTGAAGTGAGGGAGTCGAGATTGGCGCTTCGTGACGACGACGGTCTGTGCGAGAAGAGGACGACGTCTTTAGACCGGGGATGCTGGACGAAGAAGAAGAAGAAGAAGAACGGCATGGGGGAGATATGCGCAAAGAAAGAGAAAAAAATGGCGAAAAAGAAGGAATTGGAGAGGCGGAAGTTTTGGGGAGTGGGTCGCACGTGGGGGAGAGAGGTGGGGAAAAGGGGTAAAAAAAATCTGAACTGATTTTTTGCCTTTTATATGGTGTACAAATTGTGTACAATTAATGTACACTAAGAATTTTCGTAATTAAATTCTCACCCTTGATAATAGAAGTGATTTTGAAAGCCACACGTGAGAATACATTGAGTCGGTCACTCGGTCGTGATGCCAGCACAACATTTCATATGACTCTAAACAAATGCTACATAGCTCTTTATAAGTTTTGCTTGATAGCCCTTCTAAACCCAAGAGAAGTAAATATGAATTGTTTGAATAATTCATTAGGTCATCATCCTCATTTGAAGTAAATACAACACTCCCAACTCATTGATTTAGTATCTTCAAATTTAGAACTTAGCTCTCTAGAGAACCATCACTCATTAATCGAACATAACAAGGTCTCCAACAAGAAATCATTTTATCATTACCATTTGAGACTCTGAAAAAAGCTCAAGACTCGAATTAGCCCTAAAGGTCTAGATTCTAGAAGATCATCATTTATCTTTTCATAATAGCCCTCAAATGCACTCCATTGTAACTTAAACTCAAGACCAATAAAGAAGATTTTAAGTTTGTTCTATTCTTTGAAACTAGTTTTTTTACAAGAGATTTCACATCTCTGATTTACATTTGGTTCAAATCTCCCACCATCATGCTGGTTTTATATATAGCTTACATTCTCTAACTAGTTTGTGGTTTTATTTTTCAATTGGAATATATATACTGGCATTTGCAAGGTTTTGAACATCTTTCTTCTTGTAATATTTAATAGTATCAAACTATTGCATCGGTCCCTTTAACATTAATACATGAGGAGAATGTGTGGTTATTAAGAGAAGTGGTTTATGTGATTTATATTGAATTAATAAAGTAAGAATAAACTAAGAATTGTTTAAAATCAAATTTATTAATCTTTTCTTATTTAACGGAAATAAGTAACATTCATGCCAAAAATACTAGAATTTTGCTATATTTTCTAAAAAGGGGGGATTCGGAAAGGGTAATTCCTATTAGGATGGTGGGGGTGGGTAGATGGGCTGGCAGGGGGGAGGGGCAAGGGAAATGTAAAAATCCCATTTTTTTATTAATTGATTTAACATTTTTAGTTGTACTCTAAATTTTACAAAAAAGTATATCAAAATTCATAACTTTTTGTAATCTTTCTAATGGCACCAATAATCTATATATAAACTTTAATTTTTTTTTATGTTTCAACTGTTGAATGTTTTCAGATCCAAAAATTTTCTTAAATAGACTCAAGTGCTAAAATAAAGATCTCACCGTCAAAGTAAATTTTAATACATGTTTCAATTATTTTAAAAATGAGATTTTAATGTTAGCACTTTAATCTATTTAAGAAAAATTTTGTAATAGAAAATATCCTACTGTTAAAACTTCATTTTTTTAAATTTTATATATGTCATATTAGTGTCATGTGAAAGATCATAAAAAATATGAATTTTGATATATTTTTTGTTAAAAATGGAGTACAAATAAATAAGTCACAACACTTCAAAAAACAAAAAACTGGAAATTAATATTTTGCTAGCCCCCACACACCTCTACCCAACCCAACCCTCCAACCTCCAACCCTTGTTTTCTTCTCCATTCGGAATTCCGAATCCAATGTTTTGGTACAACAATCTCAACTTCCCTATTTTTGTTTGTCAGACAAAAAAGTCTCGTCTTTTGAGAATTTCCTCTGTCAAAATTGCAATTAAAGTATATTAAGAGATAAAAAATGCTATTGAAACTTATTGAATCAATATGTTAAACTTAATGATTTATTTTCTTTTCATTTATCTTTTAATATGAAAAGTGCGTTAAGTTAAAACATAATCACACAATTACTATACTTTATTATAAATGTTTAAAATACGAAGTAAATACTAACAAAATGAATATCTAAACAAACATGCCTTATTTTCATAATTAATGATTGTTGTGTATTGTTTATTTTTTACTCTTCCTCAAAATTAGGATTCATTGTGGTAGGTATATATATATATCTTTGAGGTTTGTTTACTTTTTTTCTATCAAGTCATGTCTGAATGAAGTCGTCTATCTGTATTAAGACGTATGTCTGGATTAAGTAATGTTTGTATATGAAACTGTTTATTTTGTGTGCATGGTAAACCATCTGAATAGAGTAAAATAATCAGTTTATTATTATTTTATTAAGTTATATTGACAATGAATAATGTCATTTATTAACATATATCTATTCCATATTAGGTATCAAAAAACTGGCCCAATATGCATCTTAATGAACGTCTCAACGGGAAGGAGTGTCTTTTCACAGCTTAATGATTAAGTAATTTTTTTGATTGAATGAATAAGGCGAGTGTAGTAAACATTACTTATTGATTGAATGTTTAAGTCCTCTTTCTCATTAAATACATTAAGTCATTAGTAAACTGCCCCTTAGTCCTATTTTGGGAAGAGTGAGTGCCCATTGAAGTTGAGGAAACTGCATTTTCTGTAGAAGGAATTGGAAAGAAAAAAGTGGAGGGACATTTTGCGGATTTTGTGTTTTTATTTTTAGTTTAACCCTCTGTTCCCCTGCCTTAGTTTGGATAGCAATTCTTTCTTGGAAGGATGCAAATGCTACTTTTTGTGAATGATTACTCAAAACTCCAGCTTTTGTTTCTGGCTTCCTTTTGCCCATTTTTTTTTTGTTTAGAGGTAACACTGAAATAAAATCTTAAATGGGTATATATTTACCTTAAGTTAAATGCTAGTCTATTTACAGAGTACTTTTCAAGAAAACTCCAAACCTAGAAAATTGGGTTTTCTTTTTCACTATTTGCAATATTTCTAGATCTTGTGAAAAGATTGTTAGAATTGTATTTAGAGTTTATTCTGGAAAAAGGGGTTATAGAGTTTCAAACTGGAAATGAAAGATTTACTCCTTATGTGGTAGGTATATATAACTTGGGGAATCGGTATGATGCCAATGAGGAGATGCCGCTAGAGTTACGTTCATGTGCCTATTATGTACTGACTATGATGTTTGGGGCTTCTTAGAACTTGCACGTGATATTGTGTTCCATACATGAGGAAGCCTGGAACTATGTTAGCAAATAGGAACAAACAGCAAAATACTATTTTCTACTCTCTCACTAATCCTTCCCACTGGCATCTGGAATTCCCTATATAATACTAGTATACTTTTGGTAGCTGAGAGGATATACATTTTTGGCAAGAAAGGCCTTGAGAAGAAGTGTTTTCTATAACAACAGTTATCAGTGTTCTTTCATTTCATGTTGAATGGAAACCAAGCAAATCTGAGCTCCTCCCTTTAAGCAATTAAATTTCACGCAGTTGCAACTCTGGAGTTCAATCTTTAGTTTGGTATAAGATATGTAGAATTTCATGTGCTGTGTATCTAGAAAGTGATGAAGTGCTGACTGAAAATTGTTATATACTCTGTATATTGAGGTTCATGGTTAGCCTAGTAGTGGGTAATCTCCTTGCTTGAGTATTTGGTTTGGTTTGATTCCTATCTATCATTGAGGACAAATACATTGTGTGTTGAACATGGTTAGCCTAGTAGTGGGCTAATCTCCTTGCTTGAGTAGTTGGTTTGGTCTGATCCCTATCTCTTCATAGCGCGCGCACACACATTGTGTGTTAAACACAACTAGATTTCCTGGCAATGGTTATTTATGTCGAAGATATTATTATTATTTTTAGTATTAGTATTATTATTGTGTTATTTTGAACATGCAGGTATGCAAATTTTGCGGAACACGGGTGGGGATGGATTTGGTTGGCCATATAACGATGCAGCATGGAAGTCTTCTAAGAATATCCTTAATGATTGTCAACATGTCTATCCTCAATATCCCGTGTGTGTGATGTGTGTGCATCATTTTCTTGCTAATCTTTGGTTAGTTAGTCCAGCATTTGTCATTCTGACATTTTACATTTAGCCCCTCCGACCTTTTAAGTTTGAGATTGCAACACTGAAGTCATCGTTTAATGTCATCAGATTAAAAAGGTCATAGCAGATGTAGAAATGCCACTATAGCCAAGGGTTTAATTTGAATGTTGTTTGTTGTATGATGATCTTTTAAGGGCAGTAATGCAGGCTTCTTCATTGCCTTCTTCTCCCATCTATGTATTTCTAGCCTCCTAATTAGATTCCTGGAATAATGTTAAATTCAAAACTTTCCTTGATATGCAAAACAAAAGGAGATGTAAGAGAGGCTCTAATTCAACAGATACTATTTTAAGGAAGGAGCTACAGGAAGGAAACATGACATCATTCCATAAGGGTTCCTTCCATGAAGTTTCATTGAATACAAAAACTGATCCTGTGTTATCATCTTTTATGTACAATCCACCTGTGGCTGATGAACCTCCTGATGTTCAACCATGTTTTTACCCCGGGGAGTCCTCAATGAAGGAAAGCTCACATGATGACTTTCTAGAAAGGTATTTCCCTATGAGTATCGATTGTGCACTTTCTGATTTGTTTGTGTCTCTATACGGATTAAACGTGTGGCGGTCAAGAGGCTCATGATGCCATGCCCTAACGAAAAATAAGGCTACGATACATCCGTTCAGCTTACTAGGCCCATGTTATTCTCTTTAATGGCAATTATGTGCTCTGCTCATTTGTTTTTCATTATTTTAGCTCCCTCCCAGCTAGTCTTGGTGATTACTGACTTCTCATTGCATGTAAACAGAAATGGTGTACCATCTCAAGTTTCTGAGAACCAAGAAGAGAATGCAGAGAAATGTGAATTTGTTCAATCTCTTATGCTGTCTACTTTTTTTAAAAGCGCCTAAGCAAATATGCAGCTGTAATGCTGGTTATGCAGTCGAGGAAAGAGCGATGGTGTGAGCCTGTGAGGCATTTGGTGGCATAAAGCATATCAATATGTAAATTGTACTGATAATGGCCAATTTAGTCTATATACTTGATTAATGTGTGTATGAATGAATGGCTTGAAACACGTGTATATGATGTATTTAAGTCCTGCAAACTACTGCGTATAAAAAAGCAATTGCATCTAACAAATAAAACAAACAAATAAAAACCAACAGCCCAGCTTATTATATGGATAAGTATGTTATTTATACCCTCTGATCTTTTTTTAAAACAATACCCTCGGATCTTTGATCAATCTTATTATATACGTAGTATAAAAAGTCTATTCTTTGTCACTTGGGACCTTCGGATTGAAAATAGTATACTCTGCAAGCAAATTTTACATGACAGTGTCAAATGCTGCCTTCTAGGAGTTCTAGGTATGTATACGATTTCGAATCAAATAAAAAATCTAGCTGACCAAACAAAATTCAAACTGATTGGGAACATCACATTAAAGATATAGAAGTTGAAAATGCCCCGACAATTCCACAACTTGATTCAAAAAATGTAGTGACATTCTAGAAAATAAACCAAAATTTTAAGTAAAAGTGCTTTAGTGTGCAATTTGCTCGTATTGGTACCAAAATCCCCTGAACACACACACACCAATTACACAATTACACTCAACTAAGTGAGTATAACTGGTACAAGAACAGTGTAAATAGAAATATAAGTTACGTGGAATGGCATCACAGAGTGCAAATAGAAATATGCAAACATTTGGTAGTCTGGAACTCTCAAATATCCATCCAGTGAAGAGCTAACACAAACATTGTGGAATCTACTCTGTACAAGTACAATAATAATGATAAATAATACTACTAATGATACAAGAATTTAAAGAGTTGTTTACAAATATGGCTACCTCCTCCCTCCCTCATTATCAGATACATCAACCCCTATTTGTTGATGAAGTTAAGTTACAAAAAATTGGATGTGACAACCACAACGAAAAGTACTTATAACCTATGGGTACCACCATAGACACAACTTCAGTAACTACAGCATTCTTTTGCAATGAAAAAGACTGAAAACACTGCATTGTGATTCTGGGAATGAAGACAATCCATATAGTATAGGCTTCACAGTCAGTGATGAACACACCGGAGGGAATGATCTCTTCTTAAGGGGAAACTTAAGTCATGTGTGGATTGAGATTTGAAAGATCACCTAAAGTATGTGCTACGTGAAACAAAGAACCTGTAATCAGGGTGGTCGACTTGTAATAGTCGGAGCCACTTGTCAGCAGCTAGTAAAAGAGAATTGACCTTTTCAGATTCATATTCTTCACTTGGAGACCAGAAAGAAACTTTAAACTTGTAAGATGCAAGCCCAAAAGTTGGAAGTGGGAGCTTGACGGGCATGACATTCTTATTATTATAATTATTATTGTTGGTGTTGTTATTATTGTTAGTACTATCAGCATTATGCATCCCTCTACTACTACTGCTACTACTGCTTGTTGATCCATGATTATGTAGCAAGTCATTCCTCCTAGTAGTACCTGGACAAAATGAAATCAATGCATATTTGGATCCAAAATATTCTAGAGAAAAAAGAAATGCCAAGGAAGGTTCTTTTGTCATGTATGGATTTACCATAGATAATTCAAATGGAATATGATTTAATTTGTTACATATATTTAAATTTTTTAGTGCATATATATAATAAAATAATAGATAAAATGAATTGAAAAAAATCTAAAATAAATATATTTAGTATGCGCCTGTCCTTAAATTTCCTTCTCATATTCCTCTCTATTTCCTATCCCTTTCTTACCTAATATTTACCGATTCACGAACCCTTAGGGTTCGAAAATATATAAACTATTATGAATAAGGTGAAAACTCACTATCATGTGATGTTGAAAGAGAATGAAATGTCAAGAAGCAAGCATCAAGGCTCTGCAGTGTGGGGCCTATAGGTATACGGTAAATTGGGTACCTTCAAAATAAGAACAACAGTCATTCGGTTATTACAATGCACTGGCACATCTACCAGATGTGTGAGCATGAGGGGGCTAAGTAGTTACCAAGCCACGGAAATCCAACTAGCAGGTGTCAGATCACAACTCCTATAAGTCCTCAGCTCAGGGAATTGAGATGCAAGACTTATGATCTGTTACACGGACAAGCAAACATAAGATGCATAACTCTTTGATGATACACAAAAAAATACTTCTAATCCCATGAATGTAAAGATTACTTGCCTTATCAGTCAAAGGTTGACGATTCTGTGGTGGATTTTGTTCCAAGAACTCAAACATAAGTACACCAGGTGGATGACTTGTCTCATTCAAGGAGGAATTGTTTGTTGATGACGGTCTATCAAATCCATTTGCAGTTGCATTATGCTGATTCCGCTTTCCAACATGTTCACTACTTGTCTCCCTATATGTGTCAGCATCAGTTTCCTTACTTGGTCTCCAATAATAACCAAACAAGAACACAACAAGGATGTAATCGGTACAAATTACTACATCAGTACATCTAACAAGCTTTAATATAGGAGGATATCCCACATATAAGGCAGAGAAGTGTGTCACCCTATAAGCCTCACATACAGTTGAAAAATAGAGTTTAACATGAAATTTAGCACCATTACAAAAGGCGAGATTTCAAGCTAGTAGTCTAGTTGTCCATTTATAGCTGACATAAACATGCAAAGATGAGGGATAAATGTATCCAGAAAAAAGAAAACTATCAAGATAGCTTCCCTGAGTTCCCTCTTAAACTAAGTTGCTTACAGATCTGAGTATTTCTATTTAGATAAAAGGTAGGGGACATTTTAACAAACTTGAGTAAGCTCACACTGCCTTAAGTGAATGTTCTAACATCTAGTTTTTAGAGCCCGTTTGCTGACCATGTTTTTCGGTTTATCAGCCTTATCAGCCAACTTTTTCGCCAAACACGTAACTTTTGATTTCACATGCAGAATTGTGTAATAATCAAAATAAGTAAGGTTGAGATTATTTTTCTGGCTGAATTGGTTGAAGTTATTGTAGAGGACCATTTTAGCTATTTTCATTATCATCACCATCATCATTACCCCTGTGTCGCAAAGGCTCCCACCTACGGTGGGGTAAGGGGGGTCGGATGTACGCAGTCTTACCACAGTACTAAAGCACAGAGAGACTGTTTCCGAATGAACCATAGCGAAAATCGCGTCGAAAAATACATGGACTGACTATAGCTTCACAATAAAGAAGCGTAGGCAATTTAGTGAGCCATTTTACTTTATTATATCATATTCTCAAGACATTTTAGTTATTTTCATATAATTTTTTTTATTTTATTAATAAAATAAATTTCAAACATAATTTTTTCATAAATCAACAGAATCAGCCAATCCATCCAGTTCAGCCAAAACTTCGTAGATTTCAGCAAAATCAGCCGATCCAACTAATTTTAGTGTTACCAAACAGGCTCTTAATTAGTTTATCAAAGAAACATGTTTTAGCATAGCAAGTCCGACTAACTAATCATCAATCAATACCATACCACCCTCGGCTCTACCCCTAAAAAATCAAACACATCATCATCATCAAATGGGTCAAGCTTTGTTGTATTCATCTTTATCAAACAAAAATACTTTATTTATCTATATCACTCTATGTGACAATTCTCTCAAACTGAAAGTTGTTTTTCTCTTTTTCGCAATGCGCAGCACAAATATGATAGTGTAAGAGTTCGGTTAGAGAGTTTGTAATTGGAAGGGAATGAGAAACCTAACCCTAAACTAGCCCTTATGTTTGCTTTGAGAAAAACTTGTTGACTGCTTAATTTACAAGTGTGTGTCTCAGAGTCAGGTCCCACAATGAGATGGTTGGCCTACTAAAAGCTCCAACAATCACTCCATAAAGGCACATCTAAGAACTGATAAAATGAGAATTTAAGGGGCGTATGCATTCCATGCAGTTAATGAAATAATCTTCATTCAAAAAGTAGCAGGAACTAGAAACGAATGGTATCTACAACAATCTTACCGTGAACCCGCAACTGGCCTGGATGGGTCTATATACAGTTGAATCCCAGACAAGTATGGGACATAATACTGTATTACAGAATCACTCTCATTCAATACAAGAGGAACTCCTGCTCCATATGCACTCCACTCCTTGTAAGATTCCCAAAGATCATCCAAAATGAAGTAGGGGCTGAAATCACTGCCATGATATCTCCAAGATCTCATGCGTGTCTGCACATTTCCAAATGTTCCAAGTTGATTTCATCTATAGAAGAATTTAAAAACTTGACATTTAACATTTTTGACGTGATATATGGTGAGAAGTAACCTAAAAAAAGTACATTTTATACCAGGTATGCATATAAACATGCAGAACGTGACAATGAGAAAACAGGTCGGGAACTCGGAACCCGTGCTCTCTATGCTTATTGTAGATTGAAAAAATAAGTAGAGATCATTGTTATCATTTACTAAAGATTTCTAATGAAAACTTGCAACTTAACTGCCACTACTTAATTTGCCAGAATAGATTATTGAGCTTCAACAGACCCAAAGATACCACTTTAAAAATTGCAAAGATATATAGAGGGAAAAAGATTACTACAAGTTCCTTGTAGTTAATTTATACATCTCTTAAGTACCTGAGCAGGAACTTTAGGGGTTGTATACTCCAAGAAACGGTCCAAATTCGCTGAAAAAGATGCAGTTGAGGTGGGTGTGGTGGTGGTTGATGTTGACGATGCTGCATCTTCAGACTCTCCAGTTCTCTTATCAGATTGCGACTTCGCTGCGGCTTGCATTTGCTGCTGCCTCCTCATCGCCGGCGGACAATAAAAGCGATTCTCCCCTCCATTGCTCCTTCTCCGATTGACCGACATTGCACCCAATCCACCCAAAGACCCAAATTTGAAATTCAGTTGAAAGCTCGAAGCTTTGTCCTATATATGTGTATACGCGTTGTTTACAATTTGGCTTGTAATGTATTCTGTAGTGTATTCTTGAGGATTGGATCGAAGGCTAGGGTTTCTATTAAAGGGTTTTACGAGAGATTTAGGAATTTTGTTGATCGCTGCGTGATTCAGGAAAACACGGACTAGCGAAACGGAGATTGAAAAGTAGGGTGTGGTTCCACCTCTGCTTCCGTGGACTATCTTTCAGATAATTCTATCTCCTTTATAAATGGACTAGACCTAGCCACGATTCCCTATCTAGCCCGACCGGAATTAACAATTCACAAATGCTAAAGGTACCCCAAAATGTACTCCATTTTTACCCTCATCCCCTAATGTGTAACCATAAATGAGTCAATTCATTTAAGTGGGGCACCACTTAAATGAATTGGCCCATTTATGACCACACATTAGGGGTTGGGGTAAAAATGGAGTACATTTTGGAGTACTCCTAGCAAAACTCTTGACAATTTTACGATTAGATTTAGGGAAAGATCAAATAATTACAATTGGTCTTTTATGAACCACGCATATAGGGATACAAATGAGGTACACAAAAAATGAATCCGATTTTATTACAGTTCGAAGTGAGAAAAAAATTAGGGAAAAGTACAGACAACCTACCTGTGGTTGAGGCCATTTGCGGAGAGGGTCATGAGTTTCACTTTTTACCAAACTAATATTCGTGGTTCAATTCCATTAGCGCCACAGGGGCCTCAGCCCATTGGCCGTTAATAAAGGCTGACGTGGAGATGTTTATCATCCAATTGGTTCCGCGTGGGCTGTGGTAATGCCAGGTCATTAAAAACCATTGACTTCACTCATTTAATATGTTTAGGCAGTAGGTTTAAACAGAGGAACGACATGGCTGGAGGTTTGCGTAAGAATGAGTTATTCAAAATCCAACTCCAGTGCAAACACCAGGAGGACGGACGGACGAAGTGAATGGATTACGAGGTGCGACTGTGGTATCCAAGCTCCAATCTGGACAGCAACTACAGAGAAGAACAAAGGCAAAAAAATTCATGGTTGCGGTCGATATTCTGCAGGTGGGGCTGAAAAATGTAATTTTTTTGAGTTGGTTGATGATAGCGCTTGCGGAATGCCCCATGAAACCATTGAATGTCTGTTTGACAAGATTGCAAGCGTTGAGGAAGCTTTTAAAGTGAATAAATTGGAATTCCAGACTCAAATTAACTCTTGCTTGCGTGGGATTGCTGAGTTGAAGAAACAAAATGGCGAAATCCTATTGGCGATTGCTAAGACTGACGATTTCATTTTGAAGATGAAGATGATTTGGTTGTTGGGTATTATTGCTATAATTATGGCTACAAAATTATTGTAGGCTTACAATGTTGCTAGGTGTTTGATGTAAAAAAACGCATCTTTCGTCAAAAAAATCGCAACTCTCAGCAAACTCTTCCATCAGCGACGTCGAGCAACGCTTCCTTCCAAACCCTGCGTTCCATCATCGACGTCGAGCCGTGCGTTCCACCTGCCAGCCGCCTCGCCCACCCTCTCACCAGCGCTTGGAACAACAATGCCGCATGACGCCCGCCCTCTGCCGCCGCACTCCGACGCACTCCGTAATGCTGTAAAAAAGCCTCCTCCTCTGCCATATATGCTTAATAGAGGTTTGATTTCAAACCTTTTGTCATTTAATTTAATTTATTGAATTTTATCTATTTTTAGATTAATAATAGTATGGATTTAATGGTATAAATAGTGTCTATGATTATTTAAAGCATGCCATTTCTACATTATGTTCTCGAATCTAATGATCCTCATAAAATTGTCTCCCCTTAGATCTGCTCTTGGTTGTTGCAGGATTTTACCGATCAGACTCAAAATATGCTGATAATGCTTAGTGGATTTCAAAGTCGTTGTGATGATTCAGCTTTATGTATAGAATTTATCATATTCCCCATACTGCTAAGCTATTTTCATATATTAGTTTTGTCATTTCTAACCATTAGAATTGAATTTCAGCCTATTCTCGACCTGTGTTATGTGTCTACCTAGTTAACTTATTGATTTGGTTTGTTACTCTTATCAATCAGTTTCGTTAAATATTTCATATTATACCAAATATACTTCGTTCTAACTTTTTATTATTCCGGTTTTATGAAGCATGTATATTTTTAATGTAGTTTTTAGGATTTTTTTTAACATAGTTTAAGTAAAAAGAATTTATGCATGTCAATCACTTTATTGTTCGATGACGTCTTGGTGGGTGTGTTTCGGAAAATAAAGAAAATTAATTAAAATAAATTAATTAAATAAAATGACTAGAGAAAAACAAGAAAGGAGATGAAGCAGAATTAGTCAAAGCTCGTGCTACGCACGATGTCCTTAAAACGTATTTGTTGCCTCCCACAGTGCTAGGAGCGTTGCAACAATCATTTCCCAGGTTACGATGACTACGAACTAATGTTTGAGCACACAAACAAGAGTTCCAACGAACGAGAACCAGGTATGAACACAGAAGGAATTTGAGAGTAGATGTAGGTGTTTTTATCTCAAGAAATTCGTGAGGAATCTATTGTGCGTTGTCCAAACCGTGTTTTCGTTGCAAAGCACCTGCCAGCCTTTTATAGGAGGATTTTTTGTGTGTTAAATGGGGTGTTAATGGACCTGAACGTTGTACATCAATGACCAATCCGTTGGGCATTGACTCATCCATAAACTGTCCATTTAACGCTGCATTAAAAGACAAGAACGTTGGGCATTTAATGGCTGCAACGGCTTGGAGCAGTTCTGGTGCGCGATCAGAATACCCCCATCAGAGTTGGAGCAACTCTGATGCTACCACCAGAATACCTCCACCAGAGTTGGAGCGTCTCTGGTACGAAGCCACCAGAGTTCGAGCAACTCTGGCCCTGGAAAAAATAAAACGTTTCGGGAAGAAACAAAAATTAGACCGTATCTTTGAATGATAGGTTTTCGGACGACATAAAAACGCACACGAGTTGCGGTTTTTCTTCTCCGTTTCGGGATTTGATCGGCACCCCCCCTGCGCGTAAGAGAGAGCCTTTACCCTTAGTAATCTTAACTCCTTAAAAGAGGCTTCCCTTTATAAGGGGGTGAAAATCCCTTGAGTTTTTTTCGGTGTGGGATAAAACACACTAGAAACCCATCATTTTCCTAGTTTTTCCATTTCAACGAGTGAACTTCGAGAATCAATTTCTCATTCACCTGTTATCCGTTTTGAGTGTACCATATATCGAATTGTAGCCCTTAACAAGGAAAATCCAAAACCACTTTAACCCGACCCAAATCGAAAGTGGACCCCACTCAAATAATTGCCCCAAAATCACCATTTAATGCAATTTTTAACACATTTTTCCAACAATCCCCCACATGAATGAAAATTTATTTTCGAGACTTAAAAAGACACGAAGATAGGAGGACACGTTGTGTTCACCGGATGATCCTTGCATACGGAGAGGTAGGTTTTATCCTTTGAACCTTCTGTTGTAAAGACACGTTTATTTACTGACTGTCTAGTAGACTCGATGTCCTTGAACTATACAGTCGTCGTGTAAACATTGACTTATCTTTACACAAGAACCTTCCAACTTTGTTCCGTTCTCATGGGTGTGCCCGTTTTGGCCATGGGTCACCGTCCTGGTTCTGCAAGAGTTTCTAAAGAACTGAGCCTTTACAATTCTCCTTTGAAGTGGCCCTCTTCTCTCTCACATAGGTGATTCTTTCACGAGTATCCCACATACTCTTCCAATGTTATCGAGTAGATCAACATTTTAGAATCATTAAAGCAAACGTTTTTGCTAACCTCGTGCGGGAGTCACTGTTTTAACAAGGAGTGGGTAGGAGTCCGGGACCCCCACAGTGACCATCTTTCGCTCTATAATTTAGTTGTCCCTTTTGAACCTAGGACCAACTAGGTTGGGTATCCACTATAGAACTTTTCAATTCACGGGATTTAGTCCCATTCCTCGTGACCACTTCTCCAACAATTCTCTATCCAATGCCTTGGTTAGCGGATCCGCTATGTTATCCTTTGACTTCACGTAGTCAACAGTGATAACACCTGTTGTGAGGAGTTGTTTAATGGTGTTATGTCTACGACGAACGTGTCTAGATTTACCATTGTACATATTGCTCTGTACCCTTCCAATTGCCGCTTGACAATCGCAATGTATGCATATTGGAGGGACAAGCTTTTCCCAACTTGGAATATCCTCGAGAAAATGGCGAAGCCATTCAGCCTCTTCAGTGCACTTATCCAAGGCTATTAGCTCAGACTCCATCGTGGATCTAGCTATTAACGTTTATTTTGAGGATTTTCATGACACGGCTGCACCTCCCAAAGTGAAAACATATCCACTTGTGGACTTAGAGTCCTTTATGTCAGATATCCAACTAGCGTCGCTATACCCTTCAAATACAGCTGAATATCTTCCATAGTGCAGTCCAAGATTTTGGGTTTTACGTAAATACCTCAAAACCCTTATTATTGCCTTCCAGTGTTCATCATCGGGGTTGCTAGTATATCTACTTAGCTTACAAATTCTTTATTCTTTAAGTAAAAAGAATTTATGCATGTCAATCACTTTATTGTTCGATGACGTCTTGGTGGGTGTGTTTCGGAAAATAAAGAAAATTAATTAAAATAAATTAATTAAATAAAATGACTAGAGAAAAACAAGAAAGGAGATGAAGCAGAATTAGTCAAAGCTCGTGCTACGCACGATGTCCTTAAAACGTATTTGTTGCCTCCCACAGTGCTAGGAGCGTTGCAACAATCATTTCCCAGGTTACGATGACTACGAACTAATGTTTGAGCACACAAACAAGAGTTCCAACGAACGAGAACCAGGTATGAACACAGAAGGAATTTGAGAGTAGATGTAGGTGTTTTTATCTCAAGAAATTCGTGAGGAATCTATTGTGCGTTGTCCAAACCGTGTTTTCGTTGCAAAGCACCTGCCAGCCTTTTATAGGAGGATTTTTTGTGTGTTAAATGGGGTGTTAATGGACCTGAACGTTGTACATCAATGACCAATCCGTTGGGCATTGACTCATCCATAAACTGTCCATTTAACGCTGCATTAAAAGACAAGAACGTTGGGCATTTAATGGCTGCAACGGCTTGGAGCAGTTCTGGTGCGCGATCAGAATACCCCCATCAGAGTTGGAGCAACTCTGATGCTACCACCAGAATACCTCCACCAGAGTTGGAGCGTCTCTGGTACGAAGCCACCAGAGTTCGAGCAACTCTGGCCCTGGAAAAAATAAAACGTTTCGGGAAGAAACAAAAATTAGACCGTATCTTTGAATGATAGGTTTTCGGACGACATAAAAACGCACACGAGTTGCGGTTTTTCTTCTCCGTTTCGGGATTTGATCGGCACCCCCCCTGCGCGTAAGAGAGAGCCTTTACCCTTAGTAATCTTAACTCCTTAAAAGAGGCTTCCCTTTATAAGGGGGTGAAAATCCCTTGAGTTTTTTTCGGTGTGGGATAAAACACACTAGAAACCCATCATTTTCCTAGTTTTTCCATTTCAACGAGTGAACTTCGAGAATCAATTTCTCATTCACCTGTTATCCGTTTTGAGTGTACCATATATCGAATTGTAGCCCTTAACAAGGAAAATCCAAAACCACTTTAACCCGACCCAAATCGAAAGTGGACCCCACTCAAATAATTGCCCCAAAATCACCATTTAATGCAATTTTTAACACATTTTTCCAACAATCCCCCACATGAATGAAAATTTATTTTCGAGACTTAAAAAGACACGAAGATAGGAGGACACGTTGTGTTCACCGGATGATCCTTGCATACGGAGAGGTAGGTTTTATCCTTTGAACCTTCTGTTGTAAAGACACGTTTATTTACTGACTGTCTAGTAGACTCGATGTCCTTGAACTATACAGTCGTCGTGTAAACATTGACTTATCTTTACACAAGAACCTTCCAACTTTGTTCCGTTCTCATGGGTGTGCCCGTTTTGGCCATGGGTCACCGTCCTGGTTCTGCAAGAGTTTCTAAAGAACTGAGCCTTTACAATTCTCCTTTGAAGTGGCCCTCTTCTCTCTCACATAGGTGATTCTTTCACGAGTATCCCACATACTCTTCCAATGTTATCGAGTAGATCAACATTTTAGAATCATTAAAGCAAACGTTTTTGCTAACCTCGTGCGGGAGTCACTGTTTTAACAAGGAGTGGGTAGGAGTCCGGGACCCCCACAGTGACCATCTTTCGCTCTATAATTTAGTTGTCCCTTTTGAACCTAGGACCAACTAGGTTGGGTATCCACTATAGAACTTTTCAATTCACGGGATTTAGTCCCATTCCTCGTGACCACTTCTCCAACAATTCTCTATCCAATGCCTTGGTTAGCGGATCCGCTATGTTATCCTTTGACTTCACGTAGTCAACAGTGATAACACCTGTTGTGAGGAGTTGTTTAATGGTGTTATGTCTACGACGAACGTGTCTAGATTTACCATTGTACATATTGCTCTGTACCCTTCCAATTGCCGCTTGACAATCGCAATGTATGCATATTGGAGGGACAAGCTTTTCCCAACTTGGAATATCCTCGAGAAAATGGCGAAGCCATTCAGCCTCTTCAGTGCACTTATCCAAGGCTATTAGCTCAGACTCCATCGTGGATCTAGCTATTAACGTTTATTTTGAGGATTTTCATGACACGGCTGCACCTCCCAAAGTGAAAACATATCCACTTGTGGACTTAGAGTCCTTTATGTCAGATATCCAACTAGCATCGCTATACCCTTCAAATACAGCTGAATATCTTCCATAGTGCAGTCCAAGATTTTGGGTTTTACGTAAATACCTCAAAACCCTTATTATTGCCTTCCAGTGTTCATCATCGGGGTTGCTAGTATATCTACTTAGCTTACTAACCACAAAGACAATATCAGGCATGGTATAACTCATTAGATACATCAAGCTTCCAATAATCCTAGCGTATTCTACTTGAGAAATACACTCTCCATAATTTTTGGTAAGTTGTACGTTTTTATCTAATGGAGTCCTTGCCTCTTGATAATCATCCTTATTAAATTTCGTAAGGATTTTATCAACGTAATGGGATTGGCTTAGTGTAAGACCGTCAGGTCCTCTAATTATTTTAATCCCAAGGATTAAATCGGCCAGCCCCATATCCTTCATGTCAAATTTAGAATTTAACATGCTTTTGGTAGAATTAATCATTAGATTATTGCTACCCACGATGAGTATATCATCCACGTATAAACATAAAATGACATAGCCGTCTACCGTGCTCTTCACATAGACGCATTTGTCACTTGCGTTTATTTTAAACCCATTAATTAACATTGCATGATCGAACTTTTCGTGCCACTGTTTAGGGGCTTGTTTCAATCCGTACAATGATTTAATTAATTTACACACCTTCCTTTCTTGGCCTGGAACACGAAAGCCTTCGGGCTGTTCCATATAGATTTCTTCGTCTATATCGCCATTTAGAAAAGCAGTTTTTACGTCCATTTGATGAACTTCCAATTTCCGCAATGCGGCAATTGCTAGTATCATCCTAATGGAATTTATTCTCGTCACAGGAGAATACGTGTCAAAGTAATCATGGCCCTCACGTTGCTTGTATCCGTTGATTACAAGTCTGGTCTTGTACTTATCGATGGAACCGTCAGGTTTCATTTTCCGTTTAAAAATCCACTTGGATCCCAAAGGTTTATTTCCCGGAGGAAGATCAACCAATTCCCATGTGTGATTTTTAAGGATAGAATCCACCTCACTTTTGATGGCTTCTTTCCACATAGGACCTTCGGTAGACGTCACGGCTTCCTTATAAGTCAGTGGTTCATTTTCTACCAAACATGTTAGAAAATCCGGTTCATTTTCTACCATATATGTTAGAATATCCGAGTCAAATTCTACCAGGTAGGTGAGAAAATCTGGTCCGAAGGATTTTTCAACTCTAGCACGTTTGCTACGTCTGGGTTCGGGTTCTTCTCCGGACCCCTCGCTAATATTTTCCATAGCTACGTCAAATGTTCGTTTTGACGTGCTTGGTCCTTCGTTGGACTTGCATGGAAATACGTCTTCAAAGAATGAAGCATTCCTTGATTCAATTATTGTGTTTTTATGTACATCCGGATTATTCGAATCGTACACTAAAAACCGATAAGCACTACTATTTTGTGCATATCCAATAAAAATACAATCCACCGTTTTTGGACCTATTTTTATTTTCTTAGGTGTTGGTACAAGCACCTTAGCGAGGCACCCCCACACTTTTAAATATTGATAGGAAGGCCGTCTGCCTTTCCACAACTCGTACGGAGTTTTATCATATTTTTTCCGGGGAACCTTATTTAAAAGGTAATTGCTTGTCAAGACTGCTTCGCCCCACATATTTTGTGGCAGGCCCGAACTTACTAGCATCGCATTCATCATATCTTTCAATGTGCGATTCTTTCGTTCGGTAACACCGTTTGATTGAGGAGAATAGGGTGCGGTACGTTCATGTACTATACCCACGCTCACGCAAAAGTCACCAATTGGTGCTTCATACTCACCACCTCGATCACTTCTAAAAGCTTTAATCCGTCGATTAAGTTGGTTTTCCACTTCATTCCTATAAAGAATGAATTTATCGATTGCTTCGTGTTTATTTTTTAATAAATAAACGTAGCTATAGCGAGTGCTATCATCGATAAAGGTAATAAAATATTTATTACCGCCACATGTTTGTATTGATTTAAAATCACAGACGTCACTATGAATTAATTCAAGTGGTTCCGTTTTTCTTTCAACCGATTTGAAAGACGTTTTCGTTAGTTTTGCCTCTACACAAACTCCACATTTGTGCTTCACATCAATTGTGAATTTAGGAATGTGTTCCAAGTTAATTAATCTACGTATAGAATTAAAATTAACATGTCCTAGTCTACCATGCCACACATTAGAAGACTCGAGCAAGTAATCAGAAGTGATTTTATTATTATTATTAATAATAGTCATTACATTGAGCTTGAAAAGCCCATCACATGTATATCCCTTGCCCATATACATTCCCGATTTAGACAAAACTAATTTGTCCGACTCAAAGATCATGCGGAAGCCATGCTTGTTCAACAACGAACCGGAAATCAGATTTTTGCGTATCTCCGGAACGAACAGCACTTGGTTGAGAGTCAGTTCTTTGCCCGAAGTCATCTTCAGGACCACCTTGTCCACGCCTTCAACCGCGGAATGAGCCGAGTTACCCATCCACACTTTCTCACCATTTGATGGCTCAAAAGTTGTGAATAAATTCCGGTTTGAACAAATGTGTCGGGTTGCACCGGTGTTCACAAACCACTCCTTGGAATTGGATCCAACGAGGTTGACTTCCGTAACTACAGCCGCTAGGATGTCGTCTTCATCCTTTTGCTCATCTTGCACCAAATTGACTTGGGAGTCTTTCTTCTTCCGTGGTGCCTTGCGATCCGAGGACTTGTGTCCATTCTCGTTGCAATTGAAGCATTTTCCATTGAACTTCGTCTTGGAAACGCCTCCCTTGGGACCGAGCTTGCTCTTCCCATTATTTTTATTTTTGGAGCCTTTTGCATGCTCCACCACGTTGGTCTTGGCGCCGTTAACGATTGAGAATTTCCCATCGTTCTTCCGGTTATCCTCTTCAATCCGCAGACGGAGGATCAATTGCTCCAAGTTCATTTCCTTTCGCTTATGCTTAAGGTAGTTCTTGAAATCCTCCCAAGCCGGCGGCAATACATGAATAATTGACGCCACTTGGAATGACTCACTAACTGTCATTCCTTCATCTCGAATTTCGTTGAAGATCATTTGCATCTCCTCAACTTGACACAAGACCATCTTCGAATCCACCATTTTAAAATCAAGGAATCGACCAACAACAAATTTCTTTGCGCCGGCATCCTCGCTTTTATATTTGTGGTCCAAAGCATTCCATAGCTCCTTAGCCGTAGCTAGTTTGCTATATACGTCGTACAAAGCATCATGCAGTCCGTTCAACACATAGTTTCAGCAAAGGAAGTCCGAATGCTTTCATGCCTCAACCGCGTTGAAAGATTGCGCATCCACCTCACCCCCGGTTGCTACCGGCGCATCCTCGGTCAAGAACCTCGCCAGACCGAGAGTAGTGAGATAGAAAAGCATCTTTTGCTGTCACCTCTTGAAGTTTAACCCATTGAATTTCTCGGGTTTCTCCATAGAGTTGCTTGGCACGGTCACCATAGGTATAGCCCTTTGGTTGGCCAAAGTAGATGCACCGCGTTGTGATCCATTGTTCATCGGTGCTCCACTTTCATAGTGATTGTCGTTCAGAACATTCTGCCCAACACCAATCTCGTTTTCTTGAGAAGTCATTTTCGTTCTTTAACGTTTTTGCGAAAACACAAAAAATAAATTCGTTCACCAAAGTGACAAACTACGATTTAAGATTGTTTACCACAGTAGAACAATCACCAAATGCGTTTTAAGAATGTTGGGTGTGTTTCGGAAAATAAAGAAATTAATTAAAATAAATTAATTAAATAAAATGACTAGAGAAAAACAAGAAAGGAGATCGGCACCCCCCCCCCCCTGCGCGTAAGAGAGAGCCTTTACCCTTAGGAATCTTAACTCCTTAAAAGAGACTTCCTTTTATAAGGGGGTGAAAATCCCTTGAGTTTTTCGGTGTGGGATAAAACACACTAGAAACCCATCATTTTCCCAGTTTTTCCATTTCAACGAGTGAACTTCGAGAATCAATTTCTCATTCACCCGTTATCCGTTTTGAGTGTACCATATATCGAATTGTAGCCCTTAACAAGGACAATCCGAAACCACTTTAACCCAACCCAAATCGGAAGTGGACCCCACTCAAATAATTGCTCCAAAATCACCATTTAATGCAATTTTTGACACATTTTTCCAACACGTCTGACATTTTTAAGGATGAGACATGTTTGAAACTCATCTCAATTAGAGATGTTTGTCATTTAATATGTGAGTAAGTACAATAAAAAAAGTTAAACATTACTACTTAGAAAAAATGGCATCAATGATACTGCTCAAGTTTCCAATTCCAAAAATATGACTATTTTGATTTTCCCCAAAAAGTAACTCTCCCGTTATTTTCTTTCCCACACCAGACCTTCATCGAGACCTTCTTCCCTGCATCGAGAGCCTTCTTCAACGCTATCCGGCGATTTCAAACGCCATTCCATGGCAACACCTTCATCTTCGTCTCTGCCGCTCCCCAGCTCCGTCGCTCCGTTCCTCCGTCGTCTGGTCTGACCTCTATTTCTCTCTGCGCTCCGTCGAAGACTTCTGCACTGGACAAATCGACCGTCGAAGACTTCCGCTCCGTCGAATCATCCGCCCTCAGACTTCTCTTTGCACTTAATCGAAGCCTTCCGCTCCCGGATCAGACGAAGCCTTGCCGAAGATCGCCGTTTTCCACTCCTAGATCTGATGAAGCTTCTCCACTCTCCACCGTTTCCAGATCTGACAAAGGTCACGAAGTTCCTTCTCGCCTCTCGTCGTTTTCCATCTCTGTCGCGGTCCCCTTCTTCTTCTTCTTTCTACGGTTGAATCTGGGTGGTGGGCTACAGTGGCTACAGTTAGGTTTGAGGTACTTGTGGGCGGCGTTGGATGACGGCCTGGTTGGGGTCGCGGCACAGGGGGCTGGGAAGGTTGGGGAGGGGGCTTGGAAGGTCAATGATGGGATTGGGAAGATCAGGGAGGGGGTTGGGGGTGATGCGGCGACGCCACGACGGTGGTGGGTCACGATGGTGTGTGATGGGCAGTGGCGGTACCTGTGGTGTGGTGAGGGGAGGGGGTTGGATACAAGTTAGGGTTGTGGACGGGGAAGGGGTGGCAGCAGTGGACGTTGCGGCGGCAGTGGACGTTGCAGCTGCGGTGGCTGGGGGACGGGCAGGGTGGCGGTGGCATTTTTGGCTAGGTAGGAGGATGGGTAGAGTGTTGTTGCTGGTGGGGAGACGACAGAAAACTTTCTGGCGTCCACTGTGGTCGGTGGACGGGCAGTCACTGGGGTCGGTGGGCCGGGTAGTCATGGTGGTCGGAAGTCACTGTGGCCGGAAGTCACGGTGCCCGGAAGTCACGGTGCCCGGAAGTCACAGTGGCCGGAAGTCACTGAGGCCGGAGACACTTAGGTCGGAGTCAATGTGACCGGAGTCACTATGACCGGAGTCACTGAGATAGTGACTGACGGCGGTGGCGGCGGTGGCGGTGGCGGTGGCGGTGGCGGCTGCGGCGGTGATGGCGGCGGCAGTGAAGGTGACGGCGGTTGCAGAGCTGCTTGTGGCTGCAAAGTAATATTATTACATTAATAAATTTATGACTAAATATAAGGAATAAATGACTTTAGTCACTTTTGGGGAAAATTTAAAACAAGTCACATTTTTGTCTTTTTCACTCATTTTAGTAATATTGGAATAAAAAGGCCTACTACTTATACATAATCTTTTAGATACGGAGAATTATTGCACTTGTCCTGAAAAGGGGGTCACATTTGACGTGGGCTTTGGGGCCTAATAAGCCAATATAATGAATTTCTCTAATGGGGCCTGATAAGCCAATATAATGAATTTCTCTAATGGTTGTGCATCGCTCTATATATTTATGTGTGATGCTTCTTTGTTAAAAAATGGTTCTTTCATGCGCATTGGAATTACATTCCATGGTTTTTGGATACATAGTAGTTTTAATGCGTTGTGAATATTATAGAACGCAGTGAACTCACAATGAAATAAGGGGATTTTAAATATTTTCTTTTAAATTTTTATGGAATGTCGTTTTCATTGATGTGTGTCAACTGTCAACTGTTTTATTCTGACCTTTTTGTAGTTGAAGTTCAATCCCCCCATTAATAGAATGTAAACTTTGCTCCCATATCATCATTAAAAGTAAAAAAGTATTTGATACTTTATACAGGAACTCAATGCACATCATAGTACTTTCACACTAAAGATGATGTTCAAACCCACACTAGAGGAGGTCTGGTGCTCTCATCAGGTTACATTAATTGAGTTTTAAGTAGTTTCTTTCTTTTAATTATTTTCATTGAGTTTTCTTCATTACTGTTGTGGCGTTGTGTAAGATTTGAAGTTGCAAAAGTTGTTGATTCAGATTTAGATGGTTAAAATTAGTGAAGCCCTAATAGAAATTAATTCCTTCTATAGTTCAATAAAATCTTCTTTACAAGAATTCAAAAAAGCTTCTTGGTTGTGCATGCAGTGGTCCAGGAGGAAGAGAGCGGTGGTCATATAAAAATCTTCTTTACAAAAACTCAAGAACTCTATTTCAGATCTCTGTTGCTAATCATATTCTGTTAATACAAATATATGTTGATGATATTATATTTGGAAGTACTAATGCAGAACTATGCAAGAAATTTTCTCAAGTAATGCAGAGTCAATTTGAAATGAGCATGATGGGAGAACTGAGCTACTTCCTAGGACTTCAAGTGAAACAGGTTCCAGAAGGAATCTTTATCAATAAAGGGAAGTACACCAGAGACCTGATCAAGAAGTTTGGGATAGATGGAAAATCCTCAGTGAAGATTCCCATGAACACTTCTCAGAGAATTGGTCTAGATGATGAAGGAAAAGATGTTGATGCAACAACCTACATGGGAATTATTGGATCTCTTCTGTATCTAACTGCAAGCAGACCAGATATATCCTTCTCTGTTGGAATCTGTGCCAGATACCAATCAAAGCCCAAGGAAAGCCAACTAAGTGTTGCAAAAAGAATTATCAGATACATCAAAGGAAATCCAAATGCAGGCCTATGGTATCCAAAGGGAGATAACTTTGAACTAATTGGTTACTCTGACTGAGATTTTGCAGGTTGCAGGTAAGACAGGAAGAGCACCTTTGATCACTTCCAATTGCTAGGTGGGAGACTTGTCTCCTGGTTTAGCAAGAAGTAGAACTCAATCTCAACAAGTACAATTGAAGCTGAATACATTGCAGCTGGGATTTGTTGTGCTAAGTTACTATGGATGAAGCAACAACTGAAAGGATTATGGAATTCAAGCAAAGGAGATCAAGCTTCTCCGTGACAACACTAGTGCCATTGCAATCACTCAGAATCCAGTCCTTCACTCCAGAACAAAGCACATTGAGATCAGACATCACTTCATCAGAGATCATGTTGAAAAGAAGCACATATGCATGGAGCATGTGCAAACAGAAGACCAGCTTGCAGATATTCTGACCAAGTCTTTGCCTGAGGCAAGGTTTAACAAGTTGAGAGAAGAACTGGGAATGATGGATGAAATCCCTAGAGACGGTTGAAAGGAAGACTCTCTGCTGCAAAATCTCTGTTGCAGAAACCCGAGTGCAGAACCCCTTCTGTTCCCCAATTCTGATAGAGAACCTCCGTTCCTACCAAAACCCCTCAGCAACAGAAACCCTCTCCAATTCTCACAGAAGGTTGTGGACTTAGAAAATTTTGAGGAAACGGGTGAGTCGGTTACTAAGTAAAGGTCTTTTACCCTTATACCCTTGCATAGAGGCTATTAGCGACAGAGTCAGCTTGATTGCCTCCAAACAGAAATCTATCAGCTAAAACAACCCAAAATACCAATCTACCCCGTTATTGTTTATCATAAAAACAACAAAACAGAAATTGTAAAACAGATTGGACTGAAAATAACAAAAGGGGAAATAGTAAAACAATCTTTCGAGCCCTAGTCGCACAATTTGGCGGCGGTTCAGGAGGGGGCGGATCATCATCTCTTCGCCTTCTTCCTCATATAGCCGAATCTGAGATTCTCTATGCCACATCAAGCAAGACATTCCACCCGATCCCGGAATCTGGTTCGCCCGTATACGATCACCGCCATAGGCTCTGAGTTGTTATAATCCTGAACCTTCCACCTTCCTCATGGTTGGTCAAGTATCTCGATGCCGCCTGCTCCTGCACCACCGCACAGCTCCACTTTCGTCTGGTAGTGACTCCCTTGCCGCCGATTGCCTTCCCCTGTGTCGTCGGTGCCTGCTTCGTAATCCCTAGCGTCCCCACCCTCTTGTGGGTCTTCTTCCGATGACAAACAAAGCTGCCGCAAACCTTACGCAAACCTAGAGAGGTTGCAAGCCGTCCGCAGTTCTCAATAATATCCTCCTCAAAATATTTTAAATTCAATTTAGATAACTCAAATATTCTTTTTTTACATTTTTACACTTTTAAGAAATGATTTGAAAAGGAGGGCCGGACCAGAACCGGAATACAGCGGATCAGTCTCATCTCCTAAATTTTTTCCAAGGACCAAGACCGAACTTGGCCTAGGTCCATCCGTAAATGAGGTGTAGGCTCAAGTTCATAATAGGGGGACTTCCCAAAATAGGAGTAAATGAAGTTTGAAATTCCAAAATAGGACTACTTTGTTTTTATTCCTGAAATGGAACTAACATGGCAGTATTTACTGTGATCTGGTAGTCGTGACTGCCAAATAGTTGCAGTACAGTGCATTTAACATGACAATATTTACTATAATTAATGACAGTATTTTTCAATCATGGCAGTATTTTTCATACATGACAGTAATAACTCATATTTCGGGAAGAAAAATATATTAGTCCTATTTTTGGAATTCCAAGTGTCATTTGCTCCTGTTTTGGGTAATTTCCCTTCATAATATTGTAATAGGGTTTATGTCGACTTAGATTAAAAAGAGAGAGGAGGTTGAGAAGATGAAGACGATATAAAATAGAGTGAGAGATATAAACAGTGAAAAGTATAGGGATATTGAAGAGGGGTGGGAGGAAAACGTGGAGGGTAAAGTTGTAGATATTTCCATCTTTGGTTGGTAATGAAAGCTTACATAAAATAAGTACTCGTGTATGTGTTTTCATGAAAAACTATAAACACATCCCTAGGTGGCTAGGTTGTTTACAGTGGCCTGCCTTTTGCAAGATTCGTGTTCTATGTTTTTAAAATGCCGTTTATTACATTTTTTGTTTCGTGTTTTTATACTACTGAGTACTGACTTGAAGAATCAAGATTTATCAGCACTCGAACTCTACACTAGGAGCCCAAAATATGACAAATATGCAGCAACATGGACCATTATGTACTAAACAAAATTTAACCAAGTAGCCTGCATATTGCAGTTTCTTCAAGTGTAGCGACCTCCAATTTTGAAAATATTATCTCACAAGTCACAACTACAACTGAATATGGAGATGACGTCTACAACTTGTTACCCCTATATAGTAGATCGAAAGAAAAAATAAATAAATCCATCTTAGCTGAAACGAAGACTCAGAAGAAACATATATTACCCATTCATCGACTCTCAATGACCAATGAACGATGAGACAACTGATTTAAAGAAAAGAACCACTAGTCAAAAAATACTATGAGCCTGTTAGTTAACCTGATCCTGCTTACTCTGATCAACGGAATAGCTTTTGGGTTACTCATTTGGCTAAAATTAGTAATACCGAACATATATCCTTACGGAAACAGCTAAGTTAAGCAAATTCAACTACCCATACCAATCAGGCACTATTTAATAGCCATGGTGTCAACCACCATATCTCTCTTTTAGAGGGCCAGGCGGCTGCTCTTCCATGATGCCTGAACCAGTTGTTGCTAGATACTCACGAATTGTTGTTTTCCGGTCTCCAAGGTATGTATGATCCATAAAGCTATTGGATGCTACCTCACCGAGATTTTCCGCTGCCAGGACACTACATCAATTAAAAGTTCGAAATATTTAGCTTGTGCACTGCACACACACACACACACACACACACACACATATATATATATATATATATATGAGAATTCTCAGGTCCGAACGTTTGGACCTGAGGTTCCGTCCGAACATCGCCGTTCGGGGCGGTTCCTGGTGGAATTTTTTGATGAAATGTTTATGGTATGTTCTTCATCAAGTCTAGTTTATCTATACCAAATTTCAGCTCAAAATTCGATCCGGAAGGCCTTCAAATGATTTTTTGAAGTTGACTGCGTTTTTCTATGTACAATTTTGCGCAGTTAACTTCCAAAAATTATTTGACGGCCTTCCCAATCGAATTTTGAGCTGAAATTTTTTGTGGATAAACTAGACTTGATGAAGAACATATCATAAAAATTTCATCAAAAAATTCCAAAGGGAACCGCCCCAAACGGGGATGTTCGGACGACGTTCAGACCAAAACCTGTTGGACAGGAGAATGACTCTATATATATATATAACAAGATAATAATCTTTTCTTTTCTTTCTTTCAAAAGATAATAATCATAGGGCGAACTACGAGCAACTGAACTTCTAATCCTTTGTTGGTTTAAATATTTAATCAATGGTTTTAACACATTTATGAAACCCCCACCAGTGGCGTAGATAAGCACGGCAGGGTAAAATATCATCTCGCCAGATCCTATCAATGTTATATTGGCCGTATCGCTTAAACAATATCTCACGATCTCCTGAAGGAAGAAGAAATGTAACTGTTAATCAACTTTTTGTATAAATGACAAGTTAAAACACTGATAAAATAAATAAGCCCGTTGGGTAGCACTAAAATTGGTTCGTGAAATTGTTAAAGTTATGGGAAAACATGTGCTGAATTGTGAAGGGATAAAATTATTAATAAAACTAAAAATGCTCCTCTTTAGCCAAATCAGTCAATTCGGTCAAACAAGTATCTCAAATCTTACCTCTTTAATTTGTAACCAATTTAGCACGTCAAATCAAAGAATTTGAGTTGGGTAAAAACTGGGTGATAAGCAAAAAATGCCACCAAACGGTCACTAACATGTCTTTATCACTGTTTTAAAGCTGAAGTTGAGTTTAACTTCTTCTTCTCAACCAATGCTTAGGAGATACTTTTAGCTTTCCTAATTATTCATCACTGTCACCAACTATAAGAGTATACCTACCTTTACATCTCTCCTTAAAATACTCCTCATCCGTATAACGTGCACACAGTACCTACAGAAATAAATTAGGGTAGACATTTTATTAGGAACGAGTATTAGGTCCACTCGATGAACAAAAGACAGACTACTTGCTCCAATCTTACTTACTGCGTGATTTGTATAATATAATCCATTCAATGTTTCAGGGGTGACCTGAATGAATAGAAAACAAATTAGTTTCCTCAAAATCAATGCTAAATGTATGCCACGTTTGAAGAAAGGATAAATTAGGATAAAGAAACTAACAGCAAGAAACCGAAATTCATGCTCCCTCTCAATGAATGCAGGTATCTGGTTTCGTAAAGCAAGAGCCATGAAGTGAGGTTAAATGTCCATAACCCAAATAAAACCAAGATGAAAAACGATGAACCTCTGTACCTCACACTTTGGAATTTCGAAAGCAGAAATTATAAGGGTTTCACCTTCACAAGGCTCCACACTCAGGCTTGATATTTCCTGAATGTTTAACAGAATTCAGGTACTCATACTAATATAACTCCGAGGAACAAACAAAATGAAGCCTCTAAATCAATAATTAGATTCACAAGGCTCCACACATTAATAAATTTGAGTTTTCAATGGTAACATAGCCATACATACGTCCCTATCATAGGGATATAATTCGAATTTAGATATGGGTTGCCATAAGACTCATGGGTCAAACCAGATTGAGTATAATATTTTAGCTAGTACTGGATACAATCCAATCTCATCAACATTTGGTACTACTTTCCACCACTTCAGAGCCACTTGAAGAGCAATTTCAAAGAATAGCAGTTTACAAAAAATAAGCAAATCGAGAGGTACCTTGGTTTCTGGTTTAGCTATGCCACGCTCGAAGAAAATAGGCGCTACATGAGCAAAAACCCTCCGGAATCCGCTCAATTTGGCCACTCTGAAACTTATCAGGCCGGGGAATGTACTCCGAGCACTCCTCTCTGCTCCGCAAACAAAATAAACAAGTTGTACCGAAGCAGCAAATGGAGACTAAATTGCGAAATCAGAATTCTCGAGATGCTGCAAATAGCAAAGACGAAAAATGCAGATACCTGAGAGGAGGGAACCGAAGCCGCAAATGGAGACGAGTCCATCGGAGGAGACGATGCGATCAAAGTCGAACTCGGTGGTGAGTTCGAAGGGAGGGGTGACGAAGCTGTTGCCAGAAGGCATGGCGGAGTATCGCCGGGAAAAGGAACGACGGCGAAGGGAGAAGTCAACCGGGGAGAGGTTCGGCGAAGGAGGGTGAAGAGAAGAAGTGCGGGGAGGAAGAGGTGGGGAGAAAGAAAAAGTAGAGCGTGTGAAAAGCATGGAGGAAGAGGGGTAAAGATAAAGCAGGAGAGGAGTCTCCGTTTCCCAGAATGTAATGAAACATGTGGCGAAATTGGATACTGAAACTCAGAGAATTTGTCGCTGCTGTTCTCTAATCGAGTCCTCAAGCGCGTGTGTTACGATGATTTGACAATTGACAGCTCAAAATTACAACAATCAATTTCTTTTTCAAACATCTTTTTTAACTCTTCACCCATGTTCTGAAATTCGGCTGAGGTGTACATAGACGAGATCCAGACGTAAAAAGGCCTTATGATTTTTTTTCTTTTCAATCGGTATTCCTAGAGCTATTTTTAAATATGTAAATTTCTTACTACCTCCATCCCTTAAAACTATGTCAAAATTGACCGGCAC
Source organism: Cuscuta europaea (assembly GCA_945859875.1). Taxonomy (NCBI): domain Eukaryota; kingdom Viridiplantae; phylum Streptophyta; class Magnoliopsida; order Solanales; family Convolvulaceae; genus Cuscuta; species Cuscuta europaea. The sequence continues at coordinate 5,154,830 of CAMAPE010000052.1, read as the reverse complement.
AGAGAATAATAAAATAAGAAGTGTGCAGTTGAGGTTTGTGCAGAGAAGATAGAAATAACATAAATCACAAAATAATTGATTAAAAGAGAAAGTGTCAAAGTTTTTTGGGACGTCCCAAAAAGGAAAGATGACAAAGTTTTAAGGGACGGAGGGAGTATCATACATCAATATCATACTTCTCTAATTTTCAACACCAATGGATTTTCTAGAGTTTAAAATATGACAAATATAGATTTATCTATTACACAAAATTTAGAATTGGGATAAGTAATTGAAAAAATATATATTATCAACAGAAATGTTAAGAATAATAAAATAATATAGTGATAAATACTTACTGATTACTGTATACCATATTTAGGATAAATATCATAAATAGGGACATTATTCATATGTGACACTTCATAAAACAGTTAGTTTTTTTTGGAAGCATGTGACTTATATTAATAAGAGAGAACGCAAACAGAATACAAACTGACAAAGAACCCACTGTCTGTTGTCTGCCCTTGAACCAGACTTAGAACTTATCACCTCTAACGAAGCAACCAGATTCGCTGATCCTGAATTGGACTTACTTGAGTCAATGACTAGTAAACTAAGTTCTCCATCTCTTGTCCTATGTTCTAGAGTCTTGATAAAACAAACAACAAAAACAACCAAAAGCACGCAATGTCCGGCGCAAATAACAATAAAAGTATAACCATAATTAAAAGCAATAGAAACTTTAAAACTCCAAGTGATCCATAGCTTCACCGATTTTGGCGGGTCTGGGAATTCCAGCCTGCCTCCTCCCTGTTTTTTGATTCCTCTAGGATCATGGATTCCCCTCCTGGTTGCTCCAACTCTTGATCTTGTGTTTCTCATGTCCGTCTCCTCTTCTGCTCACCCGACATACTACTAATGCCCGTAATCTCCTCGGTCTTTGATTCGTTCCCATCCTTCTGATTCTGGTTTCTCTCATGGTATTGTCCTCCCTGGTTATCAATGGGACAAATCTTCAACCCTGTGTGGTCTCTCCATATTCCTTTCTCACCTACAAGCCATTCATTTCCTATAGACGGACGGAATTCCCTCCCCCGCCCTCATCCACGGGCCAAAATGACTCACCGTCTCTGAATCACCTTTGTCATACAGTGATGGACAGAATTTTTCAGCATGCCCTATGACCCCGCACGCAAAGCAAAAACTAGGGAGTTTCTCATACTTAAAGCCTACCCAATAGGCTTCCCCTTTGCTCTTTTTCAATGTCGTATACCCACCTTCAGAGGTTTCCTCACATCCAACATAACCCTGATCCTCATGTAGGCTTCCCACTTTTCATCAAACTGTTTATCATCCCACGATATGAATTTCCCCAAGTAGTTCCCGATTTTACGGGCATACCCCAGATTAGAGAAACCATAAGGGATATTATGGACCCGAAGCAAAAAATCAGCCGTATCTAGAGAGATCTTCTGAGGCATATCACCCTGTTTAATAGCTTTTAATACTAGCAAATTTTGATCAAACAACCAGGGTCCATTATCCAACACACGATTCATATCAATTCGGTGATAAAAAGTAAATAGATTTCTCTTCTCTCCAATCTCCTGAATGAGAACACCTTTTCCAGGACGCCAGAGGGATGCCATCAAGTCACGAAAAAATTGAAATTTTACCGTTTTGTCTGTGAGGATTGTGCCAACCACCGTGAACGTCTCCACCCCCTTTGCCTCGGGATCGACTTCCGCCTCATCCTCTTCATCCAGTAGTAGCTCATCTTCTGGACTGTCCAACCCCATTCCTTCGTACTGCGCCGTCAGCTTGTCCACTGATCCCGCCTTCACAGCCTCTGGATGATCCTCGCCCTCGTCGTGATTCCTTCCGATTGAGACTGAGGAGACGCCGCTTTTCCCCTGCTCTCTCCTCTGCGGTATCAGCCGTGGCAAGCTCGTTTGCAGAAACTACTCGCTGCCTCCATTCTAAAATTCTTCTCTCTCCATCGTTGGAGCCGCACCAATATCGACGGAGATCTCAAAACCTACTAGAGGGAAGGTCGCTCTTATGAAACTGATTGATTTGGAAATCCAACTATAAAACAGTTAGTTATAAACTGAAGATGTAATACATATAATAATAATGGTGATAATGATGATGATGATGATGATCATGATCATGATAGTAACAATAACAATAACAATAACAATAACAATAACAATAACAATAACAATAACAATAACAATAACAATAACAATAACAATAACAATAACAATAACAATAACAATAACAATAACAATAACAATAACAATAACAATAACAATAACAATAACAATAACAATAACAATAACAATAACAATAACAATAACAATAACAATAACAATAACAATAACAATAACAATAACAATAACAATAACAATAACAATAACAATAACAATAACAATAACAATAACAACAACAACAACAATCACAATAACAATAACAACAACAACAACAACAATAATAATAATAATATAGTAGTAGTTAGCCGACTTGTGCTACTCTTGGTTTTTTATGTTTACAAATAATGAAGCTAACATGTGTGTTGAGATGGTGCAAGTTAATTCCTTCAAAACAATCCACTAAAAATAGTCATTCTTGATAGTTAGAATAGTCATTTCATCAAGATTATGTGGGTTGCATACGGGGTATTAAACAACTCTCAATGATACCATTGATCATTTTTTCCTGGTTTGTAATTTCACAAAAGCTGTTTGGAAGCACTTTGAAACCATTTTTATCTTTACTCCCAGACACACTAATGTTATACATAACTATATTTTGAGGTGGTACGAGGACTTCAAGGGTAATGTTGAGGACCTTAACCATGTTATTCCAAACACTGTCATCTGGAATCCCTGGAAGTTTCGTAATAGGCTCATCTATGATAATAAAAAGGCCAACCTTCCTAAGGCAATCTGTGCTATAAAGGTTGATATCTTTGCCAGTTCGAATGCAAAACCTTTCCACACCAACAACCCCCAGACTCCCTTTACCATCATCACTACCTTGCCTAAGAAAACTATTCCCAACCTTGTGCCCACTTATTGGAGAAAGCCGCCCACCAATCGTCACAAGATCAACATAGCCACAAGGCATTTGACCCCTACTACTCTTAGAACATATGTGCTTATTCGCGATGACCAGGGGACCTGCGCAGGCCATATGATTTACAATGCCAATCAACATGACCTTAACGCACAATATGACCTTAATGCAGCTTCATATGATGATATCATTGAAGCTATTCTCAATATCAAGAATTATAATTTCACTAATTTTGTTCTTGAAGTTGATAATAGGGACATTTATGATGGTATCACAAGGATGGCAAGTCAGCACTGGAAATACTGGCCAAGGATTCATGAAATAAAGAGAAGACTCAAGAACTACAACTACACAATCACGCACATTCACCCTAGGATCAATCGGGCAGCAAAATACCTAGCACTTAAAAATATTTCCATTAGAATAAGTTTGCAGCACTATAACCAGTTCGTTGGTATCCTGAAATTTGATGCTATTAGTTACCCATATGTAATTGTTCCCGAGTAGGCTTTGGTTCGATCCTCCTACCCATTGTACTTTCTTTTTCTCAAATAAACAGGTAGGGTGTTCCCCGGCCCCTACCCCAAATGCCTTTATGGTTTTTTGGTTTAACACCGAGTTAAAAAAATATTAAACAACTCTCAAAATCATTTTTATCACTTCAAATATTTTCCTTATAAATAAATAAAATTTTTACTTTTGCACATCAGATTCAAATTCCTAAGTTTTCCCAACCAACTGAGTGCTTTTTCAAAATAGGAGAGTCCTCTCCAAATTCCAAGATCGTTCTCTTACTAGTTTACTAGTTTCACTTCTCTTTATCTTGCTAAAACTCAAGCCTTCTGTACAACCTTTTTCACGATTTAAAACACCTTATTTTCAGCTCAATAAATCACATTTAAACATGGCTTAATATTGCTTAAATTGTCACTCAATAAGTCGTTCAAAATAGCTCACTAGTTTTCATTCTTTGAATTTCTCTTGTTATGATTGAGCTGTCTTCAAGTCTTCTCTTCACCCTTTTGCTGCAACTTAACCTATGTTTTAGAGCTCTAAATCCTTCTTAAATATGTGTTTAAATCATGGTTAAAGTTCCCTTGAGTTTTCTCTTTTAGCTAGCTTTTCCGGTAGCCCGCTGTCTAGCCTATTGCTAAGCTCGCGGTCCAAACTTTTTGAGCCTGCTGCTTGAGTTAGCTGGTGAGGCTGCTGCTCCCAGCCCGCTGTCCCGAGCAGCCCGCTCCTTCTGTAAGGTTGCTTTCCTATAAGTATGCTACCCTAATCTTATTTCTAAGTATTAATCTCTTAGACATCAATCAAACTTCATTCTAGTTTCATTAGGTTTCGTTCCTAAGACCAGCGCTAATTAAATCTTCTGTTTATTTTTCCAGTAAAGACAAATATTTTATTTTGTCGTCTGGTAAGGACAACTATCTCATTTCATTGACTTAGATTCTTTTTCGAACTTTGGAACTCGTTCTTAATCATTCTACCCGTTGTCACTATCTTCCAAATAAGGAAATCAATCAAATATCCATAATTGATATCATAGTCATTGAAGCCAATAATTTAGCCATACTTTCCTTCCCGTGATCATTCAATTCTCTGATTCGATTCCTTCAATGACTACACTCTTTTCCTATAAATAAATAATCAGTCTTCTACATTGAATTCCTTGACGAAATTCAGACAAAATACTACACAAAATCCATATTTTCGAACTCAGCTCAATACTTCTATCACATAGCAAATTCTGCGAAAAAGTTCATTTCGTCCATGAAGCTTTTCTCAACCTCTCTGTCTTGAATTCTGCTTGTGCTATCACGTTAACATTTATTTGCAGAAACTTACATTGGTTTTAAGATCTTCAAATCCATATTTTTAATCTTGATAAAACCAATTTTACAGAGAGCTACGAAATATTTAATTTTGCACGCACACTTGTTCTTGATCAAACTTTATATCTGTGTGTGTATTGCTCTGTAATTCTCAACTCTACGTCAAGCATCAATCTTTATATTCTGCTTGAGAGATTGAGATCATATTCTCTACTTGTATATATATTCTCCAAATTGTAAGGTTTCGTTTGGTTTTCCTAAAACCAATCTTAGGTTGTTGGTTAGCCCGTTGTAAAACCAACTACTTGAGGTTGTGTGGTTGTGCCTCTTGAAAACCACTGTGAGTTTTTTTGGTTGTTCCTGTTGAAAACCAAGTAGGTTGTGAGTGAGCCCGTTGTAAAACTCATACTCATTGGCAAGGGTTGTTTGCCAAAGCTTTAGGTGGTGCTCTTCTTGTGTTCAAGGGAGACCATTTTCAGTGAATCGAGAAATCCTAAGGGCGCCCCCTTAGGTAGAGGAGTAGGATTAGCCGAACATCTATAAATCATTGTATTCTTACTTGTTATCCTAAGGGCGCCCCCTTAGGTGGTACTCCTCATCTATGCCCTCAAGATGAAAATCACAAAGTTTAGACTCTGTGTCACTTTCTAAGAATGCATCCCAACTTCCTACCTCACTACCCCCACATATATTATCTAGGCAAACATATCCTTGCCTAGAATAACTATGTTCGTCATCATTGAGTAGAGAGTCAAAGAAGGCGTCATCGGAGAATATTTCCTCAATATCACATGTTTCATCAACTACTTGATCGGGCACTTGGGCTCGTGTAGGATCACCAGCTTCGTCAAGGTTATCTTTCAAGGACTCTTTAGGTGAGAAATCATCCATAGATGGTAGGGTAGGGCCGGTGTCACAAAGTATCTCCTCATCTATGGTCTCTTCATAAACTCCCGTGGGCACTTCTAGATTGAGTTCTTCAGGACTAATTTGTACGAGGACAGGATCTAGCTCAGTAGCAATGAGAGACTCAAAAGAAATAGGGGTGCAAAGAGTTTCAACCGTCTCGCTCATAGTTACCGCAGTCTCCTCCTCAGATTTAGCACCTTCCTCGTATATCTCCTCTTGAAATTTGTGTTCATTATCATGAATGATTTGTTCACACAATTTCTTGATACTCTCGTCACGAGATGCTAGTTCAATTCTTGCCCTTTTTAATTCTTCCCTAAACTCGAGCAAGGATGATTTTAATTTTTCGAGCTCGTGTTCAGGATAAGGTGAAATTCCAGAGTCAACCTCGTAGGAGTACTCGTTTGTGCCGGGGTAATGATTTTCCAGCCCTTCGTGGTAATTTTCATAATAATTAAAATTATCATGATTATTACCTTGATAGGAAAAATCATCATAGCATTCAAAGTTTTGCCCTTGGTGGAAATAATTATCTTGAAATTGGTAATCTCCATTTCCCAAAGGTGGATTTTCGCACCATTGATTGTTATCCTCATAACCTTGCTCATAATATCCTTCATTTTGATTATTTTGGAAAACTTGTTGTTCATTATATGGATAGTGATATGGTGGTGGAGAATGAAAGTGTTCACTTGAGTAATCCATGAGGAAATCTCAAGAAAACATGTGAGAACAAAACAAAAAAGAAATAGAAAGTCTCCCTAACTTGAATTCGCCCATGCTAAAATCAAAATCAAGATTTCACCGTGCCATTCCCCGGCAACGGCGCCATTTGATAACCGCTTTCGCGGCGTTGTAGTAAAACGGAGTCTAACCTTTCGGTTTTTCCCCGAGTATCGTGTCTCTTGAGGAATGGCGGAGGAGTTTCTTGATTTTAAGCTCAGTCACGGGTTATCGCAAATTATTGGAAGCTTTCCAAATTAAAACTTTTGATTGATTTTCTAAACTAGTTTTTGAAAACTAAAGTAATTAATTTATGCAAATACTAATGATGGCTCAAAATTAAACTAAATGAAAAATATTAAACTCTAAATGGATTGATCAAAGAAGGGCAATGAATTGAATAATTAGAAATGGATATATTCTTGGACCTAGTAATTAGGGGAATTAAAACAACCATTGGACTAATAATTTCTTTTCTCATAGACAAGAATAGAAATTACTTTCATTAATTTATCCTATTTCTAGGTTTCATTAATGTATTAAAAAATGGTTGGCTTGAATTAAATTCTAATCTCATAGATAAGGCAGAAATAATTCTCCAAAATTTTAATTAATAAAAATAGCCAAATTCATTAACTAATTAAATTCATTATTTAAGCAATTTGAATTTATTTCTCATAGACAAGATGTAAATCCATTTCATTAAAATTATCCTATTTCTAGGCCTTATTAATGTGCTTGAATAAAGTTGGCTCAAATTACTTTCTAATCTCATAGACAAGTTAGAAATAATTTTCCAAAAATTAATTAATGAAATTGGCTAATAATTATTAATTACTAATTCATCAATTTGAATAACTAGCCCAATTAATTAATTTTAACCCCTAATTTTCGGCTAACAAGTCAATCCATATTCTTTTACTCAATTCATGCCCAAAACAATTTTAGCTACTAAACATTATTTTTGCATTTAACAATATGGTAAATAAATTAACCATTAACAAGGAATTAAACATGTATAATAGCAAAAATTAATAAAAAATAAGATCTTGTCAAAATAAACTTTCTGGAACTACAATATGATTTTTTGGAATTTTCCACGAATTTTTAAACCTAAAATCCAATTTTAACCCTAATTGATAATCTTCCCACTTTTAACTATAAAATAAAAAAGGCAATTAAAAATAGGCTAAATTCGTTCTAAATTTTCTATTGACTACTGGAAGTGACATTCCAGTGAAATAAACTGGAATTAGGGCCGAAACTATTTTTTTACTCTTTTTAAGTAATTAATTTAATTTATGCAATAATAACAACTAATTACTGAAATTAATTAAAAATTACTTCTGCTTCGGAAAAATTAACTTTCTTCAGATACATAACAACCTTGAGGCTATTAAACAACTATATAATTAATTGGAATGAATTCAACATCAACAACTATTTTATTTAATTTTTGGAAGAAAATGCGAAATACTTGATAAATATTCTGGAAATATTCGAAGAACAGATCGAGAAAACAAAGCACAGATTCAGATTCTACTCGTTGAGAAGATGAAAATACATATAAAGAACTTACAAATTGGAGCTAAAATGAAAAAGATATGAAAGATTGAAGTTGAAGGTGCAACAATGGTGAAAATCCGAGCTTTGAAGAGGAAGAAGAAGACCTTTTTGAACTAGTTTCGGGCTAAGAATGATGTATTTGAGTTCAGCAAAAATCGGGCTATTTATAGAACCAAAAATCTCGCAGGCCTCCAAACAGGCGGCCGCCTGCCGCCTTGCTCCGGCCGCCTGCCGTCACATCGCACCGACCGGTTGTTCGTTTCGTCGTCTTGTGCCGCAGGCGGTCATCGAAGGCGGCCGCCTTCCGTCCAGTGTCGACCGCCTTCCGTTTTTCTCCGGTTCGGTCAAATTTCCAAAAAAAATTGATTTTTCAAAAAAAACGGCAGGCGGCCGCGAAGGCCTCCATTTTTTGGCCGCCTACCAGGCCGCCTATGAGTTTATTTGACCATCTTGTTCTGTATTTTGTGCTCTTCAACTTTCCCTTCTGGACTACTTTGAAATTCTGCTTGCTTCTTTCGGTATGATATCATTTTTCACTCAAATTGACGCATTTTGTGCTTAATTGACCCAAAATTTCGTCAAACATATCATGGACGTGATTTTTACCTGATTTCATGAAACTTGAACCAAAATATATAAAACATGCCTTGTTTTTCTATTTTCCAATCCAAAATCGCTTAAAATTGATAAGAAAAATAAGTACAAAAATGGACTTATCAAAAATGGATTTAATTACACGGTTAATGGCCTGAAATGTTCAAAACCATTACAACACAATAAATGTGTGTTTAATGGGCGTTTTCACACAATAAGTGTGGTGTTGAATGCATATTGAATACAAAGGCTCCTCCTCCCCTATAAAAGCTTGACAACATATTTTGAATTGAGAAGTGGTAGAAGCGACAAAACAACAAGAGAGAACATACGACTTGAGCACACAAAATACTCGTTTGCATAGTCTTGAAAGAAAAACTCTGCCAAACTTCTGATAAAACTCCCTAAGTTCTACTCTTTATTCCAGTTCGCTGGAACAACCTATTGAGTGCTCAATACGGTTGTTCGTTAGTCATCGTATCCTAGGAAACTGACATTGCAACACTCCTAGCACCGTGGGAGGCATTGAATTGGTTTTAAGGATAGTGTGCAGTGACACGCTTTGACTGAATCCGTATAAGTTCTTTGTCCAGTTCCTTCGTCCATTTTCTTAATTTCTTAATTTCTTAATTTTGGAAAATAAAAGAACAAAAGAAAAACATTGTTTTCCCTACATTAATTACTTGGTTATTTCCGCATTGTTTTAATCTTAAGCACCAATTTTTTTAAACACCTAATTCACCCACCTCTTAAATGTTTTTTGTGTCTTTCAGTAGTAGTAGTAGTAGTAATAACTAATAGCAATACCAATAATAATTTTGTGATTTAACAATAATGATGAACTAATGGTAGCTGTTTGAAAGGAAAAACTGCTTATATTAATATCATTAGGAGTCGAATTGTTACATCAAACTCAGAGACCAACACTGACAACAACATTGACATGCATTGAAGTTTTAGACTGCAAACATACCATTATACATTTAGATATGCATTTACAATTATGAAAAGAAAAAAAGCATTTACAATTATGAAAAAACCTCTGGTCTTTGTAAGTTATATTTGGCCTGTTTAAATATGATCTTCTCAGATATGTTTATGTTTGATTTTTTTTAATTTTGTGGGTATCCTTGTATGGTTAAGTCAGTTCCCGATTCTGAGTTTAGTCATAGTAGTACACCCGTTGGCCGTTGAGATGGAGTCCATACCATATGTTGCTAGTCCCTTGATTGCTAATCATGATAATGTTGATGGCATGATTCTGATTCTTTTGAGCATAATACTACCACCACTCCTGGTGAGGTGGAGCATTCTCATGTGCATTCAAATGACAATGACTTGCATGATGAGAATGTTGGTTCATGTGAAAATGATTTGCATGATTACCAACTTGCTAGAAATAGAAGTAGGAGAGCAATTAGGAGAACTGCGGATAGTATGCCTGGTTTTGCTTTCCATGTGTGTGATACTTCTGCGTTTGCTTTTTCTGTGTTTAGAACCATTGAGCTTATCAAACCTAAAACCTATAAAGAAGCCCTTAAATCTAATGAGTCCGCTAAATGGCTTTGTGCCATGTAAAGTGAGATGGAATCGTTGAGAGAGAATAAGACGTGGACGTTGGTCCCTAGACCGCCTAATAGTTACGTTGTTGAGTGTAAATGACTATTTAAGGTTAAGGAAGAGCCTAACAACATTATATATAAGGCTAGAATAATAGATAAGGGATTTACTCAAAAGGAAGGTGTTGATTATGCTGAAATCTTTGCACCTGTTGTTAAATTTACTACTATTAGAATGATGTTTGCTTTTGTTGCTCATAATGGTTGGGAAATGAAACAAATGGACGTCACCACTCCTTTCTTGCATAGTGACTTAGATAAGAAAATATATATTTCCCAACTTGAGGGCTTTGTGGATCCCATTAAGAGTGATCATGATGCGTGTTTGCTTAGGAAGGCCTTGTACGGCCTGAAGTAGTCCCCTAGGCAGTGGAATATCAAATTTGACCAGTGCATGTCATCGAGAAAGCTGACATATTTACTTCACGGGTTACTAAATGGTGCTTATTAATACTCACGTTAATAAGCGACACATAAAATAAGCAATGTCATAAGATCATGTTTACTTCAAAAGGTTTAAAACACCGTATAACATTAAAATGTCCAAAATAACCTTATTCATTTATAGACACACAAACATTCATGAACATAAATATATAATATAATATGTGGGGTCGATCACCTCGTACGTGTACCCATACTCCTAACCCCTACCGTGCCCCTATACCTCGTACCCCCACCCTACACCTTACACCCAATTCCACACCCTTGTCCCCTACCCCTACCCTTACCACGATCTTACACTCTACCCATACTCCCCTAAAACCCTTCATACCCACCCATACCTACTCGTAGGGGTCAGGGTAGGGAAGGAGGGTATGGGTATGGGTGGGGGTGGGGTGGGTGAGGGGAATGGTCGGGGTGGGGTGGTAAGGTCTAGGGGTACGAGGTTTGATGGGGTAATGGGTGGGTTAGGGTGGGGGTAGTGAGTAGGGTTGGGATTAGGGTAAGGTAGGATGGCAGTAGGGTGGGGCTGGGATCGGGGTGGGGCCGAGGTAGGGGAAGGGGTAGCGTGGGGGTAGGGTGGTGGTGGGGGTAGGATGGCAGTAAGGTGGGGGTATGATGGCGGTACGAGGGTGGGGGTAGGATGGCGGTAGGGTGGGCCGACGTAGGGGGCATGTGGGAAGGGGTAAGGTAGGGGTAAGGGGTAATATACGAGGTGAGGGTAAGGTAGGGTGGGTCGGGGTGGGGTTAAGGTGGTAGGGGGTGGTGTTAGGGTAGGGTGGATCGGGTGGGACCGAGGTAGGGGCATGTGGTAGGGGGTGGGGGTAGGGTCATTGTAGGGAAAAAGGGTATGCAGGGTGGGGGTTAAAGTAGGGGTAAGGGGTAAGGTACGAGGATGGAGGTACTAGAATGGAATCGACATCGGAGCGGGACCAGACTCATCACTAGGTGTAAGTATGCATATTCATTGCAACGGCCTGTAGCATCTGTGTTTTCCAAATTTGGAAAACTAGTCAAAGTCACTTCTCCAAATCATTAAGGAGAAGAGAGACATGTCTCATTTTTTTCGTTTTGGAAAACGGTTTGGTAAACACGTTTTTCCATTCTCTTTTCTCCAGTTTTCCAACAATTTCCTTTGGTAAACACATTTCCTGTTTTCTGTTTTCTAGTTTTCCAGTTTTCTGGAAAACTGGAAAATATCTGTGTTAGTAAACAAGCCCTAAATGTGTGAAAAAACGTCTCAATGATAATTTGGCAATGATTCTAAGTCTAGCCATAATAGTGGCTCTGATATACTGTAGGAAGGGTTTTCCAGCTCAGGTGTCACCGATTATACCTACAAAGGATATCAATCACCACTAGAGTCACAAGGAGTGAGGTTGTGTGGCAACAAGCTCCAAGCTTATTCGGCCAAGGCTATGAAAGGTCCACCAAGGAACAACGAGAGGTGAAAAATAGGGAGAGGAGGGGTTTCGAGCATCAACACATTGGCAGAGGAGAAGGAGGAATAAATAGGCCAAGCTCAAGCACAAAGATGATAACTTACCACACGAGGGAGATATCACTGAATCGCACAAGGAAGGCGGAGATACATCGCACAATAGAGAGGCGGAGCAAAGGGATAGTCAAAATGATGGGCCGAGTACATCCTCAAGTGGTATTGGGCTTACAAAAAGTTGAGCCAATACCTAACAACTTGTTTGAAAACAAGTTTATTCTGAAGTATATTTCAAAATCAAATAGTTTCTCAAGTCTTAATTAATTCTCAAGGGATGGACAAAACTCAAGATTCTTTGAACCCAACGAGTGCGTGAATCACACGACCCTCAGATAATTGAAAGCTAAACATCTACCTTAAGTGTGCACACCCTCTAAATTGGATTCCAGGCCTCCGAGTAATAAGAAGTTTAAGTAGTCAGGATATATTTCTATTAAGTACTCACAAAGCGAATTAGGAACTACTACTACCGTCACAAAAGAAAAGGTTTATTACATCCCAGTGTCCAGGATGTCTACTAAATCACTCACAAGCCTCAAACAATTCAAACAAAAGGTAGTAGCAAGTCTAACACACTAGCATCCTGGGTTTCTCCGTGGCACACTCGCAATTATGAAATCGTTGTTCATGGTTCAATAAAAAATAATTTGATCTCAGTCTCAAATATGTTCTCAAAATATCTAAATTATATTCAGATCTCAAAATCATATGCATAGCATATCAAGTTCAAAGTCATAATTCACAAATTAGGGTTTACGATTTTTGAGAGAGGAATCGAAGAAAACAGAAGAAAAGAGAAGAATTCAGTTAAAACACACTTAGCGGGAGTTTTTTTTGTTGAGTTTGTACTTTCTTGGCCTCAAAATTTGTCTTGGATGGATTATGAATGAAGAAGAGCTTGAAGAAAGCTGGTCTGGGGAGTTGGCTTTAGGGTTTAAAGTTCGAAGGAATTCGAGAAAGAGGTTTATTTATATTGACAGATGGATTTCGGGCCGATAGATTTTGTGCAAAAGTGTTTTCTCGATAAGGACTAATTCATAAATCATAACCAGCATGAAACATCTGAGTCCAAACCCATGTCCTTCTTCGAGTATGAGCTCGCTAACCATGCGTGTGAGCTTTGTTGGTCATCCACAACCCACTAAATATTCCCATCATACAAAACTCGATATCGCCAAATGCACAAATTATTTACAATCATAACTTTCAAACACACATTTACAAGTTATTCTCAAATCGATGTGGGATGATTATGTCACCCTTCACTTCCTTTCAATTAAGAGCACATTTGGTAATACCAAATCGACTGTATTGATTGATTCTGCTGAAATTTATGAAATTCTGGTTGAAATCGCTGGATTGGTTAATTCTGCTAGTTCATGAAAAAGTTATATTTAAAATATATTTTGTTAATAAAATAAAGAAAATATTATATGAAAAAGTACCTAAAATGATCCTCTGCATTAACTTCAGTCAATACAGCCAGAATAGTACCAACTCCAAAATACTTTTTTATTTTATTACACATGATGGATAGTGTACCCGGGGGTAGCTTATCCGAGGGGTTATTGCGGAGAATAACTAGAGAGAAGTCAGAGCAAATAAGTAAGAGAGAGAGTGTATATTCGATATGTATTCAGCGTGGTTTACAATGGGGGAAAGGGGTGCTATTTATAGTAGTAATAAATGCTAGATAAGGACACGTGTCAGTTTTCTGGTGGTCGAGGGGTCACCTCGACCGGGGTGGCACTGGCACTCGCATGTGGCCGCATTAAATGCGGTGGTTGGATGTGACGTTTGTACTTGGTACGGTGATCCAGGCGCATGTGAAGAGGATATCCTGTCGAGGTGGATGCCTTCGGCTGAAGGGTGCTGGGCCGAAGGCTCTTCTAACCGAGGGCTCCTACCTGTCGAGGGCTACAGGTGCCGAAGGCTTGGTTTTCAAGCCTTGTTCTCCTGTGATGCCTCTTCTAACCGAGGGCTCCTACCTGCCGAGGGCTACAGGTGCCGAAGGCTTGGTTTTCAAGCCTTGTTCTCCTGTGATGCCTCTTCTAACCGAGGGCTCCTACCTGCCGAGGGCTGCAGTTGCCGAAGGCTTGGTTTTCAAGCCTTGTTCTCCTGTGATGTTTCTGAGCTCGATTCTGTCACTAATAGCCTTCGGCCATAGGGCCGAAGGCACCCCTTTGCGTATTGTGGGCTGCTCAGAGCTCCATTTTGCTGGGCTTGGCCCGTTTGGGCCTGTTGGGCCTGATTGTAGTAGAGGAAGTATGTGGGTCGGGGGTCCCTGGACCATATACTCCATCAGGAGTTCCCCACTCCTTTTGCCGAAAGGTACTTGAGGGAAAAGGAGTAGCTGTGGTGATTTCCCCGAAGGCTTCCCTGTCCTGTTGGGTGCCTCATTTTCTCAATTCCCCCATATGTCGAGGGCTGAGAGCTTCCTGAAGGGAGTGTAAGTGTGTTACTCGTATGTGTTTCTTTGTTGTAGTTTGTAAAGTAATGAGAGATCTGCATTTGTGAGCTTTACCGAGGGCATTTGTTGACTGAAGGCTTTGTGTGGCTGAAGGCATCATGTGGCCGAAGGCATCATGTGGCCGAAGGTATGGTGTGGCCGAAGGCATTGTGTGGCCGGAGGCATTGTGTGGCCGGAGGCATCATGTGGCCGAAGGCATTGTGTGGCCGGAGGCATTCTGTAAGCCGAAAGCATCATGTCGAGGGGAGTAAATTGCCATTGTGATCTAGCCTCAGCCTGCTGTAGCTGAGAAATAGAAAATTTTTAACATTTGCGTGTTTTGCCGAGGGGAGTCCCCCAGTCCCCCACTCCTTTTGCCGAGAGTTTCTCGAGGGAAACAGGAGTAGAGTGATGCATGCCTTCAGCAGGAGCCGCCGAGGGGTGACGCCTTTTGCTCCACAATGGGGAGATGCCTCGTTAAAAACCTCATTAGGAAAAAACCCTGTGGGAAAAAATCCTAATGAGGGAAAAAGAGTACACCGGATGCCCTCAGAATGAAGCAAAAGGAGTGCACCCTTCGGCCTTGATTGTTTAGCGGCGGTTGTGTCCGTCTGCTGAGGGGATGTCCAAGATCAGCCTTAGATCCTGCATGAAAAAGCTAAGGAGCTTGTAAGGACCCCCCCCCCCCCCCCGTTATCAAATAAAGGTGACGGAGGGGTGCAAGGCCAGGTGGGCTTGTGTTAGAGCCCCTGGCATCAAATACAGATGCTAGAGGGATGGAGACCGAGGGGTCTTCATGATGGCCCCCGACATCAAATAAAGATGTCGGAGGGATGAAGGCCGAGGGGCCTGTATGATAGCTCCCGACATCAAATAAAGACGCCGGAGGGCTGAAGGCCGATGGCCTGTGTGATGGCCCTCGACATCAAATAAAGATGTCGGAGGGATGAAGGCCGATGGGCCTGTATGATAGCGTCTGGCATCAAATAAAGATGTCGAAGGGGTGAAGGCCGAGGGACCTGTGTGATTGCCCCCAACATCAAATAAAGATGCCGGGGGGATGAAGGCTGATGGGCATGTATGATAGCCCCTGACATCAAATAAAGATGTCGGAGGGATGAAGGCCGAGGGACCTGTGTGATTGCCCCCGACATCAAATAAAAATGTCGGAGGGATGAAGGCCGATGGGCCTCTATGATAGCCCCCGACATCAAATAAAGATGTCGGAGGGATGAAGGCCGATGGCCGTTGTGATGTGGAATCACGCTGAGGCCGAGGGCCGTTGGTGATGTGAGATCACGCTAAGGCCAAGACCGTTATGACATAGAGTCATGTTGAGGCCGAGGGCCGTCTGATGTTGAGGCCGAGGGCCATTGTGATGTCCTCACGCTGAGGCCGAGGGCCGTTATTGCTGTTGAGGCCGAGGGTCGTTCTGATGCTGAGGTCGAGGGACGTTGTTGATGTTGAGGCCGAGGGCCGTCTGATGTTGAGGCCGAGGGTCATTGTGATGTGGAATCATGCTGAGGCCGAGGGCCGTTGGTGATGTTGAGGCCGAGGGTCGTCCTGATGTTGAGGCCGAGGGCCGTTGTTGATTTTGAGACCGAGGGCCGTTGTTGATGTTGAGACCGAGGGCCGTTCTGATGCTGAGGTCGAGGGACGTTGTTGATGTTGAGGCCGAGGGCCGTCTGATGTTGAGGCTGAGGGCCATTGTGATGTGGAACCATGCTGAGGCCGAGGGCCGTTGGTGATGTGAGATCACGCTAAGGCCAAAACCGTTATGACATAGAGTCATGTTGAGGCCGAGGGCCGTCTGATGTTGAGGCCGAGGGCCATTGTGATGTCCTCACGCTTAGGCCGAGGGCCGTTGTTGATGTTGAGGCCGAGGGCCATCTGATGTTGAGGCCGAGGGCCATTGTGATGTGGAACCATGCTGAGGACGAGGGCCGTTGGTGATGTGAGATCACGCTAAGGCCAAAACCGTTATGACATAGAGTCATGTTGAGGCCGAGGGCCGTCTGATGTTGAGGCCGAGGGCCATTGTGATGTCCTCACGCTGAGGCCGAGGGCCGTTGTTGATGTTGAGGCCGAGGGCCGTTCTGATGCCGAGGCCGAGGGCCGTTGTTGATGTTGAGGCCGAGGGCCGTCTGATGTTGAGGTCGAGGGCCATTGTGATGTGGGATCACGCTGAGGCCGAGGGCCGTTGGTGACGTGGAATCATGCCAAGGCCGAGGGCCATTGGTGATGTAGAATCAAATTGAGGCCGAGGGCCTTTCCTTGATAGTTCCAGGAGTCCTCTGGGTGTATGTTCCTTCTTTCAGGCATCGACTGAGGGGTTGATTCCCTGCCTCGGCCGAAAGGAGGTCCAAGTGATCCGTCCGGGGGTTCGTTTGTTAGTCCCCCGGCGCTGGGCCGTCCCTTGATTGTGCCAGGAGGTCGTATGTTAGTCCTCCTGATGTGTGTTCCTTCTTCTAGGCTTCGGCCGAGGGGGTTGCTTCCCCGCCTCGGCCGGAAGGGGGTCCAAGTGATCCGTCCGGGGGTTCGTCTGTTAGTCCCCCGGCGCTGAACCGTCCCTTGACCTTGGGGGGTCCCGTCGTCTATTTACGGCGCGGGCTAGGCTTGGTCGGTTTCCGACGACTGCCGTTTCACCCCCAAGTTTGGGGATTTCGTCACCTCAGCCATTCTTTCAGGCCTGTCGCCGTGCGTTGCGCGCCGGCGATGCGGCGAGTGTCCCGCTCCAAAAACGCGGGCCTTTTGCAGGCCCCTCGTCTTTAGAAACCATCGGCCATACCTGGGCATTTGGCCTCGAAGGGGCCGATAAGATGTCTGGATTGTGTTGTAGTTTACTTAAATTCATAGAAATAAGCGGAATACAAGGGGTGCGTTGTTTGACAACGGCTTTGTTAAGATTCACCGCTCTAGGCCGAGGGGATGGTAATGTGCCTCGAGGTCGAGGGCCCAAGGTTGAGACTAACGCCGAAGGTGAGGAACATGATTAACGGAGGTGGCGCTTCTTCGGCTGGGGCTCCTCGAACTCCTCTCCGTCACTGAGCCTCCCGATTTCATGTTTCTTTGTTGCGATGTCCCCTTCTTCTTTATCGGTGTTCTCCCCGGTGTTTTTCCTTGGGGCATTTTTGATGAATTGGTGGAGCTCACCCCGTTGAATTAAGAGTTCAATAGCCTTCTTTAATGAGACACAATCGTCTGTATTGTGGGAGGTGCTTTTGTGGTAACGGCAATAAGTGCCGCCTTGGTGGATGGCGTAGATCTCCCTCGCCGACCGAGGGTCCTTGGGGAAAAGGTCCTGCTCTTCCGCATAGTTGAGGATAGTGCTCACCGGGTGCGTGAGGGGAGTCCTCGGCATGTCCAGTCGAGGGCGCCATTGGCGTTCGTTACGGCCCTGCTGGGTGTGGCTTTCATGGTCTCGGCCTCCGGCCGAGGGCACATTTGGGGCCGGCGTGTTGTTTATCTTCTTCGAGGGCTGGCCCTCGTTCTTCTTGAAGGAGTGGAGGTCGTCGTCGGCGGCGTATAGGCTCCCCCGCTGGAGTGCTCTGAGGTATGATCTTGGGGGGTCGGTGATGAGGCTCCGTGCGTAGGGGCTGCTGCGGAGAACCCCCTGGAAGAGGACGAGGAGGGTACGCTCGTCGGTGCCCTCGACCTCGTCTGTCTCCTTTATCCACCGGTCAATGAAGGACCGAAGTGTTTCGTCAGGCTGTTGCTTGACGGAGAGGAGCTGGGAGAAGTGCTTTCTCACGCGCTTCTTTCCGGCAAAATGGGCGAGGAAGCGTTGGGCAAGATCTTGCCAAGAGTCAATGCTGCCCTCGGGCAATCGATTGAACCATTCGTATGATGGTCCCTCCAAGGTGGAAAGGAACCAACGACTTGGTCATCGGGGGCATTCTGCTGGATCTGAAGGCGTAGGTCGACAGCCGCCTGTTCCAGCCCAGCGATGACACCGCCCTCGGGAGCCTTGTGAGAGGCTTCGGGGGCGTTGACGTCGCCGAGGGCCAGGTTCTTGTCTTCTACGTTTTTGGAGTTGGCACGTGTTGTTCTCACCATTTTGGTAGAGGGCTAGTGTTTGGCGAAGGGGGAGGGTTTCTTACTTGATCGTTCGACCTCTCAACGAGAGCACCAAATGATGGATAGTGTACCCGGGGGTAGCTTATCCGAGGGGTTATTGCGGAGAATAACTATAGAGAAGTCAGAGCAAATAAGTAAGAGAGAGAGAGTATATTCGATATGTATTCAGCGTGGTTTACAATGGGGGGAAAGGGGTGCTATTTATAGTAGTAATAAATGCTAGATAAGGACACGTGTCAGTTTTCTGGTGGTCGAGGGGTCACCTCGACCGGGGTGGCACTGGCACTCGCATGTGGCCGCATTAAATGCGGTGGTTGGATGTGACGTTTGTACTTGGTACGGTGATCCAGGCGCATGTGAAGAGGATATCCTGTCGAGGTGGATGCCTTCGGCTGAAGGGTGCTAGGCCGAAGGCTCTTCTAACCGAGGGCTCCTACCTGTCGAGGGCTACAGGTGCCGAAGGCTTGGTTTTCAAGCCTTGTTCTCCTGTGATGCCTCTTCTAACCGAGGGCTCCTACCTGCCGAGGGCTACAGGTGCCGAAGGCTTGGTTTTCAAGCCTTGTTCTCCTGTGATGCCTCTTCTAACCGAGGGCTCCTACCTGTCGAGGGCTGCAGTTGCCGAAGGCTTGGTTTTCAAGCCTTGTTCTCCTGTGATGTTTCTGAGCTCGATTCCGTCACTAATAGCCTTCGGCCATAGGGCCGAAGGCACCTCTTTGCGTATTGTGGACTACTCAGAGCTCCATTTTGCTGGGCTTGGCCCGTTTGGGCCTGTTGGGCCTGATTGTAGTAGAGGAAGTATGTGGGCCGGGGGTCCCTGGACCATATACTCCATCAACACAGTTCAGTGAACGAAAATAAAAACTTACGTGTTTGGTGTAAAAATTGATTGATAAGCCTGACAAATCGAAAAACAAGATCACCAAACGGGTTCTGAGTGTCTAACTTTGACATTAACATGTCATTCACCCGGATTTATTTCTTAGAAATTTTAAGTGCTTACTTCAAGAGTTGAAGCTCTGAATTTAATTATCAAACACTTCATTTATTCAACAAAATAACAAACAGATTCAACTTGAAATTATCAACATATAGAGTGGCTCAACCCCAATTCATGACATTTCATATTCACATAATCGATTTGTGGACCTATAGAACAAAAAAGAACAATAGAGGGAACAAGTAAAGTGTGAATATATTGAAGTGCTAATTCAAATTTTGTCTGCAATGATAACATGTTGAAACTCTTAAAATAAACTTGATGTTAATAAGAAAATAAAAGAATAAAAAATTTCAAAGATGGTTTTACTCATTATTGGAAAACATTATAAATGAATTCAACAAAGTATAGAAAAGTAATTAATGATTAAAAATAACTTTTATGTTGGTGCATGAATCTATATATACTTTTTCAAGATGTCATTGATTGTATTTACCTTCATGTTTAGTGCCTCAGTGCCTTTAAAATAAAAGAAAATATTTTAAAAGAATAAAAAATTTCAAAGATGGTTTTACTCATTATTGGAAAACATTATAAATGAATTCAACAAAGTATAGAAAAGTAATTAATGATTAAAAATAACTTTTATGTTGGTGCATGAATCTATATATACTTTTTCAAGATGTCATTGATTGTATTTACCTTCATGTTTAGTGCCTCAGTGCCTTTAAAATCAATCTAAGTAGTCTTAAAACATACACACATAATCTAATTGTGTTATCATCATCATCATCATTACAAGTATATCATAACCTTACAAAGAAAATACTTAATTCTGGACCGTTATTCACATCGGGACTTATCATGTACAGTGTTTCAGAGTCCTTGGACCCCACAGTCCGATCAAAATGTGCCCTAACGTAAGCGATCTCACCGTCTTGACCATCGACATATGGTTTCCCTGGCAAAACTCCAGCACCCATTGAAACAACCTTCAAGGACTCCATGATGCCTAAATCCTCCTCTGTTGCCTCACGTTTCTTCCCGTACCCTAATTTTTTCCCATTACAAAACATTGTCCAAACCGGTTCTTCCAGAAGTTTCAACATCTTTGTATCCTTATCCGTCGGCCGCTTCTCGCATTCCATTGCTATCCTTACCATCCCATTGCTCATTTCCTTCTGTAATGCATAAGTCTGCATCGCCATCTCGACCACCAACATTGGCAATGTCCCGGGGCTTTCTTGTATAGAGAGGCTAACACGCCCCTTTCTGTACCCGAAGAGTGTCCCCGTCACGCGTGATCCTCCTCCACCACGGCTTCCGTCGAGGAATCTTGCACCGTAGGGTATTGACGGGAACTTGCACACGGGGTGGGTGATGATTGGGAATGACCGGAAAACAGAACGCATTACACGGATGACCTTTTCTGGCCTACCTTTTCGTTTAGTGATGGACGGCTCAACAAGGGATGACGATGGTGGTGGGGGAGAAGGTGTATGATTTGAAGGTGATGATGATAGGCTTGCGGTGCTCAGCCGGCTTGGCTCTTCCGTTGCTGGCTCTCCCATTATTGTGTTTTGTATGGCTTCAAATAACTACACCCAACAAGAGGAGAGCGCCATATGAGGCACAGAGAAAGAGAAGGGAGATCAAATTATATTTGAGATTAATAATTAAGGTTTATTTGATTTGGGCTATATACACCCCTCTCCATCACACACATACATATATATACGCAGGTTTAAAAATAAAAGAATGTGAAACATATAAGATTGTGCACATCATATGTATCATGTACATGTAAATTTATTATCCCCATATGTATGTTTTCCTACACATTTTATATAAGCATTGATGTGTTTCCATTAAAAATTGATGCAATTTTCAAATAAAGTGGTGCATTTTTATTGTGCCCTTTTTAAAAAATTATTTGCAATAACACCACCATATATTTCAGCTTTAAAACTGTTCTAATCCTTCTATTTTATCAAATTAACGGTTCAAATTGGTTCCCATTTTGTACTGGAGAATGCTTTTTATTTGAACAAAGTTATATGTAATTGTGTGTATTCATCTAATGCTTTTTATATTTACCAATAAACATTGAAAGAAAAGTTAGGAAGGATTAATTAGCGAAAAATGTGTTTATTAGCCATTTTTTTATAAATTAAGAAAAATGTCACTTCCTGTTCATTACCTATTCTTAGTAATATGTATATCAAAATCCCATTTAACATTGTTGGGATTTGTTGCTACTTGATCATTATAATTGTTGTTATTTTATTCACATTTAAGAATTTCAAGACTAACATATTAATACGTAGAATTTTGGGGCATTATATTTTCAAGTTTTACTAATAAATGACCGAGTAATCACCCAGAAATCCGAGTAATTGGTCCCAATAGCTACTTGGACTCAATCAAGTTGCCAAGTACACATTCAACTACATAGTTATTTTGATCAACATTTTTTTCCTGACATAATTTTAGATAAAAATTATCGATTTGGTTTAACTTATAATCTCAGATTTTTAAAAAGTTATAAAAGTTAAAGGTGTTAGTTCAATTAAATAGTGAGAAGCACATTCTACTAATTCAAACAATTCAGAGGTGATATTTACAAGTATAAAAACACAATAATTAATCTCAATATAAATACTGTTCGAGGGATTTAAAATAAAATGTGATTTCCCCTTGTATTACTGTACTAGCTTTCAAGCCCGTGCGATGCACGAGCAGTATGTAATTCAGCTAATTTGAAATTTAATTTTTAATGGATCACATATAATGTGATTTAAAAGAAAAATAAACTTAGTCTAATATAGAGTCTATTTGATAATACTAAAGTAAATAGAATTAACTTATTTTGCTGAAATTGATTGAATTCTGGTTAAATAGGTGGAATCTTCTGAATCAGGAAAAATACATGTGAAATATATTCCATTTGTGAAACAAATGAAAAAATATATGAAAAAAAAGTTAAATTGGTCTTCTACATAAGCATCTCAAGTAAACATAATTGTTATGAACCCAATAATAAAAAAATTCTATATTTCTTAATTGTTAGATCTTACAGTTTACTCATTAATATGGTTTAAAAACATTCCATTAAAATAAAAGTAGGAATTCGTAAACCTATAAAGATTTTCTAATTTGGATTAAGAATCTATTTCAAAAGTGAAGGCATATTTGATTTTTAGGTGTAAAATAAAGAAACAACCAAAAAAATTTACTTATTTGACTAATCTAAACATATTTACTTGTGAAAATATATATACTTTATGTTGGTTATAATTTTTAATTTCATTTTTAATTATTTACTTATTTGAAGCTTACTAATTTATTAATAGGTGTCAAATTAATAAGTAAACTAATTTGCATATTTGTTTCTATTTAATTCGATGTAGTAAACTAATATAAATTAGTTTCCATATCAATAAACGTTATTAGAATTTCACTTTGATAACCAAAAATTATTTTACTTATTTGAAGCTTACCAAATTAATTAAGGTGGATTTATAGGGATTTTTGTTTCCATATCAATATGCAATCAAAAATAGAATCTAATAAAAACAAAAGGTATAAAAATAAGTAAATAATTGTTATATATAATGACATGGCAGGATTATGTGACACTTTGTATGCTCTTAAAAAGTTCCTCTTTTATATGTAGGAATAAGGCTCGAATTGGACACTATGGTTTCACGAGAATCTCATATTGGACACTAAGATTTTAAGTATATCAAATTGAACACTATGGTTACATATGTATCTCGTATTGGACATTGAAATTTCATAATTCGTAGTTTTGGACACTCAAGTATGATTCTCATCTTCCTTTAATAAAAAACGTTAGTCTTAGATTTTCTTTCCTTTTTGGTGAAAGTAAACCAATTTAATTACGTATATAATTTTGGAATATTTAATTTGAAGTTTTAGAATATATAGTTTGGTTTTAATTAATAACTTCTTATATTTAACAATTTAAAAATATATTTAGAACTTTTCATTCATATGATTTTTATGGAACTTTAAGAAATATCAATTTATTAAATTGATTTAAAAATATTAAAGAATTCAATTACTCCCTCCGTCCCATAAAATAAGTCTCACTTTCCTTTTTGGGTCGTACCAAAAAATTGTTTCCATTTCCGGAAAATTATACCGTGCAACCGGCGCACCATGAGGATGGTGCGCCCGGTTGCAAAACGACGCAGCTTGCCCCCCCTTTTTTGCTTTTGTTGTTAAAAAATGATAATAACTTTTTTATTTTTGATCTGATTTTTATAAAATTTATATCAACTTTTTTTATTTTTCATGATCTTTCAAATGAGACCAATATTGCTTATGTAATTTTAAGAAATTATCGAACTATTATATTAATGAGTGTTGGATTATAAGGAAAATCGAATCTGTTTGGGAGATGATAGGTTTGTGAAATAGAAGATTGAATCTGTTTGGGAGTGGATTAGTGGCCTTAGTTAAATTTGATAATACATTGAATTACATCTTTTTATGAGCGAGTTACATCTTTTTATAAGCAAGTTATATCTTTTTATAAGCAAGTTACATCTTTTTATAAGCAAGTTACATTTTTTTAAAAGTGATTTACATATATATAAACAAGAGTTGCATTTGACATGCCTGAACGCGACTTACATATATTTACACGTAAAGTTACATATTTATACACGCGAGTTACATATTTATACACACGAGTTGCATTTGACCTGTCTGAACGCGAGTTACATATTTTTTTACGTAAAGTTACATATTGTTACACGTAGAGATACATATTTATACACACGAGTTGCATTTGGCCTGACTGAACGTGAGTTACATATTTTAACACGTAAAGTTACATATTTTACACGCAAATGTTAATATGTTAAAATTACATAGGCAATATTGCTCTCATTTGAAAGATCATGAAAAATAAAAAATGTTGATATAAATTTTATAAAAATCGGATCAAAAATAAAAAAGTTATTACCATTTTTTAAAAACAAAAGGAAAAAAAATATAAATCCGTACCGGTATACAATGAGCACCGTATACCGGTCATACGGTATATGCACTATCCATTTTCCTTTTTGAAGAGTTTTGTTTGGCTAACATTCATTTACTTTTTTCTTACTCAATCACAACCATACATTTCCACTTTATTCCTACTTTCTTAAACTCCGATCTAAATTGAAATGAGACTTATTTTATGGGACGGAGGGAGTACATTATAATAGATTTTCTTAATTGGAGCATCTAAATATATATTCTAAATCTAAATACACAAATTAAGTTATTTTTATTTCTGAGGTACATAAAACCAAGAGAAAAAGAAATACTTATATCTTTCAAGGTGAAATATTTGATGGGTGTCCGAAAATGATCAGAAAAACGTAAAATTCGATCAATTTGAAACTTTAATATCCGATATGAGACACATAAGTAATCATAGTGTCCAATTTAGTCCATTTAAAATTTTAGTGTCCATTTATATGTATATATTGATTAGGCGAGTTGGAGTCAAGGCAACATCAAAATGTGCCCCACAATCTAACCGACCATCATCTCTAGTGGCTAGCCTTTCCAACGATAAACTTCAACTTTTCTAATTAAGACATGTGATAAAATAATAAAATATGGAAAGAATGATATCGCAAATAAAAAATCGTGTTCTTAATATATCGGAGGAGTATATATATTGAGCAGCGGCGGGCGGAGATGGGAGATGTATGCAGCTGCAGAACAAGAATGGAGAATTGGTACACTCCTTCCAACTCACACAACATTCTTTTATACACTACACCCAAAGTAGCCGGAGTTTCACCGGAGCACCGCCGACTTTCGTGTCTCTTCCGATTGCTTACAACCTTTTCGTGGTCTGAGATACTCCCATAACAACCTTGGCGAAACAAGGTTTAGTTATCGTACTCTTTGTTCTTTCTGTTGAATCAATTAAGTTCTTAAGCACGCATACCTTCTGTGAATATGTTCCTCTTCATTTAGGATCCCTTTGGATAAAAGCGTTTGGATATACTGTATAGAGCTCGGATAGAGCTTATGAGTAGACGAGCCTAATTATATTACTCCGTATTTAGAAGGGATGAATGAATCTAGCTGCATATATACAAATAGAGTTTGGATAATTAAAGAAGCATAGAAATTGTGTTTCTATAGATTTGAAGCTCTGCAGTTTGGGAAGAAGGAAACTTCAAACTCTTGTTGTACTGCTCTTCCTTTTGGTAATCATCTATAAAACAAAGTTTAGCTGGAAAAAGTGTATACATAAGTATGAGATAATCCTCTGTATATCCCTATATTTTTATATTAATGCGTTTTCTCAGACATTTCGTATCCTATATCTTTTAAAAATAGCTTTTCTCGAATTTCACTTTTTGTGTTTTTGTGCTAGGTAGTTGAAACTTAATAAGTTTAACCAAAATACAAAAAGATGTTAAGCTTGATTAACTTAGTAAATAGTTGTTTCAAGAGAGGTTAAGTTAGGTCAACATACACAAATTACTTATTAGGAAAATTTAACCCCCCTCCCCCAAACTTTCATTGTTGAACCTACTTAAACTAGGGTATTAGAAGTTCTCCAAGGTGAAACTAATCATCAAAAAACCCAAGTTCTTGTTATCATTTAAACAAATGAGGTAAACTGAAATTATACATAGTAGAATCCAGATGTGCCCTGACCCTTACAGACTCTATTATGATGTTTGGCTGTAGAAGGATGATTTCATAATTTATTTAAAGTCACGGGTTCTAGTCTTGGTAGCTGCTTCTTGTCAAAATGACAAGGGAAGGGAAGGCCTACATCCTTGTGGTGGGACCTTTCCCCGGACTAGGCTTCCCTTTTTTAGATCACTTGGACGATTTGAAAGGACTGATAAATGTTGGTTTTTACTAAGCTTGTACACCACGTCTCTCATCATTTTAGGAGTGAACCAAGAAGAGATCAAATGGCTCCCTTGTATTCTCTTTTTAGCGGTTTGGCAAGAACAATTTCATATAAGAGTGGAAGGAAGAGCAAACAAGACATTGAAAGAGAAGCTGCAAATTTACTTGCTAAAGATGCAAGAAAGAATGAGCTAATCCTGACAACCTCTGGCAGTGTTAAATCCATTGCGTCTAAGAATCTTACTTCTCTGCATTCGAGACAAGGAAAAAAGGGAGTCAATCAAGATCACCTCATTGTATGGGAGGTATTTAAAAAATCCCACAATTGTATACTCCGTATATTATACTAAGTACTTTTTCATTCTAGTAAAAGTAATGGTTTTGCCTAATTTCACTAAAATATGAGCTAAATGTTCTGTTAGTAGTAATAAAGGGTTTTACAGTTTCGCTTTCGTCGGTTTGTTTTTGAAAAAACTGAAACTGAAGTCCGATTGGTTCAGTAATTTTTGGTCAGTTAAGGTTCACTTTGGCAACTTGGTTGGTTTTGAAAGCATAAATTATAAACCGTAAACCGAACTGCTCCTAGTTTTGTCAGTATTTTACTGTTTCGGTTTTGGTCAATTTGGTTTTGGTTTGTCGGTTTTTTGTTGCCCCTTAATAGTAGTGGTTTTGCAGAAGAGTAATTTGCTCTATATAAGTGTAAAACTTGACATTTTCCAAAAATAAGACCAACTATGCTTATTCCTTACCTAGGACTTGCGTAATCCTTAATTTAAGTGTAATAATTTTAAACTCAAAATACACTCGAATTTTAGGTTTAGGGTTTACAATCTACCATTAGGGTAGAGTGGTGGCAGTCCGGCAACTTGGTGATGGCATTTCGGCTGCAGCCGTTACTGGCGGCAGTCCAGTGAGCTGCGGCGGTTCAGCAGCACCTGTATTGGTGGTTAGCAGCAGTATTCCAAATGTGCTTCCTCTCCTGTGGTGGGTTATTGTTTAGGGCTGTAGAATAAAAGGGTATTTTGGTCAGTCCAATATATTTGAGTCCTACTAATGTTTGCATTCTTATTTTAGAAATGATAACATATTCTGCTCCTATTTGAAGGACATATCCATGTGCCTAATAGTGCTATTAAAACAGGAGTTTGGGGGTCAAGAAGATATAATTTTCTGTGGGGTGTTTGATGGCCATGGTCCGTGGGGTCATGTTGTAGCTAAAAGAGTCAGGGAATCAATTCCTATTTCTTTGATGTGTAACTGGAAAAAAGAGCTCGATCATTACAATGATGAAGGATTAGATGACAGACAATTCTGCCGTATTGACATATGGAGACAATCTTTCATCAAGACCTGTTCTGCTGTTGATCAAGAACTCAAACAGCATGCCGATTCTTTTTATAGTGGCACAACTGCACTGGCAGTTGTTAAACAGGTAATGACAAAGTACTTTTAGGCTTTGAATCTTCACTTATACGCTAAGCATCATTCACGTTCATGCGGATTTTACAATATTAACTCGTGATATTTTGCAAGCAACTAGCAATGGAAATAAGCTAATAAACCTTATGATTGCTACGCTATCTCACGCCAGCCGACTATGAAGGTAATTATAAGGTCACCCTTTTAGAATAAAAATCTTAAGTCGTAAAATGCAAGATTGATGTTCACCAACGAGAACGGACCCCCAAAGCTCTAACGACGATGACGGTGATTTTGAATTTCATCTCAGTATTCTTAGTTTGCCATCGGGGATATTTACACCATGTTTATATTTTTTGGGGTGTCAATTTATATCCATGACTGAACTTAGATGGTTAATTGACACCATAAATTTCATGCCGCTAGCCCGCAATGTTATTACTTTAAGGTGCTCAGTGTGATGATGCCCTCAGTTAAAAAAACTTTGATTTTTGCTTACGTATTTCAGGGTGATCTTATGATGATCGCAAATGTGGGGGACTCCAGGGCAGTCTTGGCTACGACTGATGATGGTGGTGACCTAGTACCGGTTCAGCTAACGGTCGACTTTAAACCCAACTTACCTGGTTAGTACTTATAATAACACTCCCCACTATTTGGCTGTCTATGGCTGCACAGTTTTTATCATTACAAGAGTGTTTATATAAAAGACTTATCTTTGTGCTGAAGGAGAACGTGAGCGCATAATGAGGTCCAAGGGCAGGGTTTGTTCGAGTGATGATGAACCGGGGGTGTATAGGGTGTGGATGCCACCTGAAAATGGAGAAGAATTGGAAGGGCCTGGGCTAGCAATATCTAGAGCCTTCGGAGACTACTATTTCAAAGACTTTGGCCTCATTTCTGAGCCGGAAGTGACCTTCAGAAACATAACCTTTAGAGATCAGTTTGCCATTTTGGCCACAGATGGAGTGAGTACACACACACTTCTTGTGTACACAAATTGTTATACTCCGTACAATACAAACCAAATTAATGCGAACATTTTTTGTCGGATTTTGTATTTTTTAGGTGTGGGATGTAATGTCTAACCAAGAAGCTGTGGATATAGTTTGTTCATCGCCCGAAAAGGAAGGTGCCGCCAAGAGGCTGGTGGAGCATGCAGCTTGTGCATGGAAGCGGACTAAAAGGGGAATTGCAATGGATGACATGTCTGCAATTTGCCTCTTCTTTCACAGCCCTTAATGATTCTGTGAAGCACAACTTGGCTGCATGATGCAGAATACAATAAAACATAAGCTTCAACTACGTAAATACTCATTTGGGTCATACAGACTAGGTAGCCATTTCACTAATTACCTCATACAATCTTCCAATATGCACTCCTACTCCTTCACTGTATTGAGGATTTGAATTATATAGTTTGCTACCTTCTTTTTCTCGTACATGTGGCAGTTCTACCTTAACTTGTATTCACTACTTATATGAAAGTGTTTGTTTCTACAATAAGGAATAAGACCAAGTATCTTATTCCAAGACTTAGCTTGAGTTTCTGATGTAAATTATGATTAGTGATGTGATGATCAAGAGTAAAAATCCTTACAAAGTGTTGATGTTTTTTACGTTGTTCAATTTTATTGATGAACAAATCCATTTACGTTGAAGTTTATTATAAATCAAAAATGATTTTTGAATTTTATTAATAATGGTAATATTATTCACAGAATAATGTTCAAATACATCCCGGATTGATCGGAAGTGCCGTCCTGCCAAAGCTTGCTTAAGGTGTTTTAGGGTGGTTTTTTTGATAAAATTTTGTAAGCATGATCTTCGGTTTAGAATTCAATCGAGAAGTTAGTTAAATAAGTTATTGAAAAACAGTTCATTGAGGACATCCATACAAATTTTAATATTTTTTTTACTCGAAGTGCCTTAATCGGTCTTGGTCGAACGATACTTCCAATCAGTCGGAATGTATGAGAAATTAAAAAAACCTGCAGTTTAATGGTAAACTCAATAACCTTCAAACTTTATCACCATATTTCAATATCACGTAAAAATTCTAATATATTTATTTATTTATTTATAGAGCATATACTATTTTTTTGGCCTACTTTCTCACATATTATAATATCAATTTTGTTGAATGTCAACAAATTTGACTAAGATGGATTTTAAACATGTGACATTCTTACTCGGAGTCGCAATAAGATCATCAAACCACACGATGTTTGACTATAGAGGGGATACTATAACACATTAACTAACACAATAGAAAATGTATCTATTTATTTGATTATCTAAGACAAGTAAAACTTTGGTTGGGCCTAGGATAAACTACTGAGAGACCATATAACGGAAGGGAGATTCGGCCCGCACAAGGACCAACTAAGCTTGTCCACATCACGGTCCGCAGAGTAAAACCCTCGCCAAACCCATCATCATACTGAAAAACCCGGACTCACGACTGCCCCCCGGAGAGAGGAGAGGACACAGAACCACAGCTGCATCAGCAATGGACGGCGGGAAGCCTCAGAAGAAAGAACAATCGAAGAAGAGAAAGCATGGTTCCCTTCCGAAAGGAGACTCTGCTAAACTGATTCCTAAAAAACTGAAACCGGCTTCCGGTCACCCGAAGAATGCTCCTAAGAAGCCTTCCACGCTGTTTAAGAAAGGGACCACACTGAGTGGGGAAGAAGCTAAGCCGCGAGCTCGTAAAGGAAACGCCTCCGGAGAGAGCGACGGACCACGAGCTGCATCTTCAGCAATGGATGGGAAGCCTCAGAAGACAGAACAATCAAAAAAGAGGAAACATATTTCACTTCCGAAAGAAGACGCCAGTAAAGTGATCCACAAAAAATTGAATTCTGTTCCTGGTAACCCGAAGAGTGTACCCAAGAAGCCTTTCATGTTGGCTAAGAAAGGGACGAAACCGACAGTGGAAGCTAAGCCTCAAGCTCGTATAGATACTGCGGAGTCTAAGAGGGAGAGCCGTTTACGAGCTAAGGTTAGGCCTCTGTGATTACAATATGATTATATACCCCATTTGGGCTCCGTGTATCTAATCTAGCTCCCTTTTTTTATCCTCCATGTGCTTATGACATTGTGAGTCTTTTGAAATAATGCATATTTGGTTATAATTTTTCTGTTTTTTAATTGCAGGAGGTGACTGAGGCTAGGAAGAAGAAGAGGAAGAGACATTATACATTAGAACAGGTTCTTTTCCGTTTCAAAACTTTTTATTATTCACAGCGCATATTAATTTAATCTTAAAAGTAAAAAAAGAGGTGACTTTTAAGTAACTATTGTAACATATATTGGAAAAATAAGCTCAAGCATGATATATGAGATTTACTAAATCAAACCCGTTTTTCTGAATCATGGAAAACCCAATTTAAGTAGACATCCTTATGCCCCAATACTTTAATATGCATTTATTTTTTTCAATAGTGTTGCCACCTTTCATTTGAGCATCCATTCTTCTTCTTCTTCAACACGTCTCGGTGGTTTAGTGAATCTCATAATATTAGTAAGCACACCTAGATATCTTTTTATGGGGTTTTATACTATTTCCATCATTTGCAATAGAGCCAAAGACTTTTTATTTTTTGGCTTGGGAATATGATGGAATAAAGCAAATGGGCTCACTAAACTGTCTGCGCTTCTTTGTTATGAAGCAACAGTTAGTCCATGCAATTTTTGACTCGATTTTCACTACGGGTCATCCGGAAACAGTCTCTGTGTGCTTTAGTACAGGGGTAAGACTGCGTACATCCGACCCCCCTTACCCCATCGTAGGTGGGAGCCTTTGCAGCACTGGAGTAATGATAATGATGATGATGATGTTTTATACTACGTACTATTTGAACCTTAAGATGAGTTTTTTTGTGTGTCCAACCTGTTAGCCTTTTATGTAAAACCTTCTCACTTTGACACTTAGAGGAGTAAGTCTATATCACCTTTGAGCTTCACGTATGTATAACATGTTTAGGAAATGTTTTCCCTGGCACTGCATACAGCTATTGGTCCATCTCCATGGCTTGCCAAAACTGCACGTTTTCATGAAACATGCTATCAAGTTTATGAATTTCTTTCTTTTCGTGCAGGAGCTTACAAGATTGTGGGAGAAAATGAGACAAAGAAATATTTCAAAAGAAGATAGATCTAAGTATGTGATTATCATTTACTTTTATGTATTTGCCTATTTGACTTGCACACAAGCCACACACTTAACATTTATCTGTCATAAATGTATCTGCTTTTAAAAAAAATATTTCTTATATATCCAGATTGGTGAGTGAAGCTTTGAAGAAGATTCAAGGAAAAATCCCTGAAGTTGCTAGCTCACATGTTACATCTCGTGTTCTTCAGGTCATTCTCTTGTGTGGTGCTAGTCAAAACATTTAAAGAATATTGTCTGTTTATAAGAAAGTACTCATTTATTATGTTCACTTTGTTCACCTCAGACATGTGTCAAACATTGTACCCCTGATGAAAGGAATTCCGTGTTTCAAGAGCTCCGGTCTCACTTTATTACCCTTGCCTGTAACACATATGCTGTCCATCTGGTGACAAGGATGTTAGATAATGGTAGTTTAATTTAATCGATTTCTCATATTTTTCTATTTCTTTTCATTTCCTGTCTATCTAATATGTGTAACATTGACATTCCTTATGCTAATGTCACACTCTTGTTTTGAATGTTCCCATTTTCTAACCAATGTACTGATTATTATAACAATCTTTGTTTTATTTACAGCATCGAAAAAACAACTGGCAGACTTTATGTCATCTCTTCATGGGCATGTTGCCTCTCTTCTTCGTCATATGGTTGGTTCGCTTGGTATGATCATACAATCTGTCTCTTGATTTTACAGGCTTTTGAAGTACTAATGCTTTAAATTCAGTCAATTTGGTGTGTTGGATTGTAAACTTTGTTTTTGTTGTTGTTCTGATACCCTATGATTACAACTTGTGCCTTTCTTTCATACGATCTTCTAGACCTGGTCTTGTACGATTGACAACTGTTTGCTGATCTGTTATAGTTGTTGAGCATGCATATAAATTGGGGAGTGTAGCTCAGAAACAAGCTTTTCTGATGGAATTATATTCACCTGAACTCCAGATTTTCAAGGATTTGGTCTCAGGGAATGAGGCCAGGTATGTAAAGTTTAAAATTTAGATATATCTGATCCAAAGAGTGTTGTGCATGTCATGTATCATGTTGAAAGTGGCTCCTAATAGAGCATGTGTTTTGATGCCATAATGCTTCCAGTATTGCAGATGTCATTTCCAAGCTACATCTACAAAAATCATCAGTCTTACGTCACATGACATCTGTGCTTCAGCCTATACTGGAGAAGGGAATTCTTGATCACTCTATCATACACAGGGCAATTGTGGAGTTTCTTAGCATTGCTGATCAGGTGACGCCATGCCTTTCATACTATCTTTCCAAAAGTAAATAGCATTTTTAGGTGCAGGTCTTGCCAAGGTTGTCAAGAACGAGGTTCTACATAGGAACAGAAGGGGTATTCTAAAATGCAGGATTATGTAGAAGCAAATAATCACACATTCCCAAAAAAGTTTTTTTTTTCACTATGAAAACTAAAAGTTGTAGCCTACTCACTCACTCACTCACTCATCAATACTACTCACTCACTCACTCATCAAACAGATGTTCTAAGATGGGCCGATTTTTTTCCAAAAATATATATTGAATGAGCTGGATTGTTAGAAAGGAATGATTCTAGGACTCGTGCAACCAAGCGCAAGCACTTCTGGGTGTGTAGGTTCAGCATTCTTAATGCAAAACTGTGCTCTTAACAAACTTGGTCACACCTGCAGCTAAAAGTCATCTGTTTGACTATGAATGATTTGTCTGAATTCATAAATCGAATTTGCCAAAAGTCTTCTGCTGCAGATGTAATCCAGCAGTTATCAAGTGCAGATCTTGTACGGATGATGCACACCAGGGATGGATCCAGGATTGCAATGCTTTGTGTCAAGCATGGAAGTGCAAAGGTCTACTTGATTCTCCAGTAGTCATCTTTTCATCTCCAGTCAGATGATTTTATTAACCACCTGAAGCTTTAATATATTGTGTTGTCTATCTTTGGGATTTAGGATAGGAAGAAAATAATCAAAGGGATGAAAGGAAAAATTGAGAAGATAGCTCGCGATAAGTTTGGTAGTATGGTATGTGATTTGTCTATTAATGTTTTACCTTAATAAACAGCCAAATGATCATGGTTGAGTTGCATGACTTTTGTTTTTTCCCTTCTAGCCTTCGATTTCATGTGTGAGCTTCATACTAGTTCCTTGGGCCTTAAGCATCAACACTATTTACTATTCTTGTGATGCCTTTATACTCTCAGGTGCTCGTGTGCATACTTTCAATTGTTGATGACACGAAACTTCTATCAAAGGTTTGCTTCTTCCACCTTTGCATCTTGGTAATCTAGTGGTAAAGGGTTGGCACAGAGATTTTATCTGCTAACTGAACGTCTGTATTTTCAGATTATTATTTGTGAGCTTGAGGGCATTCTGAAGGACATTGTGTTGGATCAGGTTCGCCTATGTTCCTCTGCTCTATTTTCCCATCTGGATGGTTTTATTTTTTCTTTAGGCAAATTAATAATCACAAAACTGCAATTACTTGCCACCAATAATTAATCATGAGATGTCAAATGTGAATAAAAAGAAATTTCATGTCTTTTTGTGATATTCATGATTGTTTTGGGTTAGTATGGGACTTCTAATCATTTTCCAGAGCATTTTTGTTAAGTATTTTCTCGTATTTGCTCCATATATCAAACTATATCAAACAGCCTATAAAATCACTCCCACAATCTGTTTTTAGCCTGTATGGATGACCTTATCTCCTGTTCTTATTACAGAACGCAAGGAGACCAATTATGCAATTACTTCATCCCGTCTGCTCTCGTTATTTGAGCCCAGATGATTTGGACTCGCTCAATTTATTGATTCCTTCACTCGCTGTCAAGGTTTGTCTCTTCACCTTTAACCAATAACTCATAGAACAAGTTGCATGTGTCTTGAATAATTACAAATATCTTTTTCTTGGATATCAGGGGTTGCCAGAAATGGATAAAGGAGAATCTTTGTGTGCTTTAGAAGATGGAATCGATGCAGTTGAGCCCACATCTGAAAAAACTAAATGCACATTAAAAGCTCAATATTTAAATGAGGGTGGCAAAAAAGATCCTCTAAGGAGGAGGCAAGAGTTGCTTGTAGATAGTGGGCTTGCTGAGGTTGGTATTTAGCCTTCACTTCCATGTCTATGCATATATTCAGGTGTATGTTGTAATCTGGCTTGTGTGTTTGTGTTCTATTTGCATCTTTACAAAATTTGAAAGCTTCTAACCACTAAATAACCTTTCTTGGTAATCCCTCTTATTAATGTTGTTGTTGAAGTTGTTATTTTTATTATTATTAATTTATCGTATTACTACTACTACTACTACTACTACTACTACTACTACTACTACTACTACTACTACTACTACTACTACTACTACTACTACTACTACTACTACTATTATGATTTTTATTCTTAACATATAATTTGTTGCAGAAACTCCTTGATGTGTGCTCTGAGATGCCTGAAGATTTACTAAGATCAAATGTTGGTAAAGATGTTGTGTTTGAGGTACTCTGTGATACTGTTCATTCATTTGTTCTCCCTTCTACACATCTGAACAATAAACAATGGTGCTTGTCAGACCAAAAACAGTACCCATTTTTCTAATAGCCTCTCCCTTTTGTACTTGTTAAAGATTTAGAACAAAGTGATTTTACTCAAAAAGAAGCCTTTGGCAAGCAAATATAAAAAGTTCTTTCAATATTTAAAAGCAAACTTTTAGCGCTTTTTTAAGAAAGCACCATATTAGCACTTTGTGAAAAAGTACTTGTGCTTAAATGAGAAAGCACCATATTAAAAGCACTTCGGCTTAAGTCATCCTAAATGAAAATGTATTTATTGACTTTGAAATGGAAATGACTGACCGGTGATGGTTCAACTGCAATGCTTATTCTTTAAGGTCGATGTGCGAAGAGAAACTTCCTGATATTGATCGTATATGGTCATGATCACTGTAAAAAATCACTATGATCATCAGTATGGTGTCCTTAACCACTAATTTCATAGATCACAAACATTTTTAGTACTATCAATTTTAAATATTAGTGTCGTTATGAAATATTTTGTTAGTTCAAGATCATTTTGAAATGGTAAACATATTTTCAGGATTAAGGAACTTGCAATGTAGGTTTAATTCGACGGCTTGACTTTGTTAACTTTCTTTTAGTTTGCTAGATTGACAACAAATGCTCATTCCTTTATTGCAGTATTGTTGACTATTAAGGTTTAATCTTATATGGTGAATCCGTGCATTCAGGTTGTATGTGGGGGTGCCGATGGAATTCTCAGTCACACTCTACATGAGAAATTGGAAGCCTTGTATGAAACTATAGCGTCACTTGCCTCACAACCTAAACTGGAGGCAGAAGAGGAACATATCCTTGAGAACTACCATTCTAGTAGGACTATTAGAAAATTAGTCTTAGAGTGCCCTGCCTTTGCTCGCACTTTATATGAAAAATCTCTAAAAGGACATTGTGCAACATGGGCGCAAGGTCACAGGTTTTTTACCTCTCTTGTTCTCTTCTTTTCTCTGTTGTCATTGGATTATTTTACCTAGGTAGGTGTATCATTATGGGGTCCCCATTTGCCTGATTTTCAGCTTGAAGGTGATAAGCGCGTTTTGGGAAACCTCTGATCCTATGGTGCATGAATTGATCAATGATGAGCTGCAGCCATTGGCAGATAATGGTGTTCTGAAGGTAGCAGCTCAAGCAAAAGAACTCCCTAAAGTGGTCTGACAAGAAAACGGTAAACAAGTCTAAATTTGGATGGTCCATATGGCAATGATGCAAGAGTCAAGGACAGTAATATACCATCTGCTAAAGAAACTGTATCCATTTGTCGGCTCAATTTTGATAGAATATGTAAGCACATTTTCACTTTCTGTTGTCTAGGACGTCTTCAGCCCATATTAATGTAATAAAACTATTTTCAAAAGTATAAATTGAATTAAGAAGCATTCCGTTTGGCTACAGATTTGGGAACACTGCTCATTGTTTCTTTTTTTGGAATTCAGTAGTTCCATTGACCAAATATATAGTTCAAATGTGTTTATTTTTGTTACATCTCCATTGCTGTCCCTCCAGGGCCCAGGCTCCAGCGAAATTTGATTAGTATTTCCGTTTTCACTATGTTTTGTAATGCTGTTATTTCAAGAAGTTTATGTTGAACCTGTTTTTATTTATTAACCTAGAGGGCAAACAATATTTCTCAGCCATGGTAAAGTAGTAACTGACTAAAAGTTACAAAGTATTTTCTTTTAGGAATGAATCAATGACACAAGTGACTCAGTGAGACTACATGCTTCTACGTGTATAAAAATGAGATTTAATTTTGATTTGAAAAAAAAAATAATGCTGTCATCAGTATTAAAAAAACTACATCTACCTCTCTCTATCCTCTTCTATCTGCAAGTCTGCAACTCTCTATCTTCACAGCTCTGCTTGATCAGCTTGATTGTGAGGCTTTGGGAATAATGGCGAGGCTCTATAGATGATGATGTCTCCAACAACAGCGGCTCCATCTTTGATGATGTTAGTGACTTTGCCCTAGGCATGGACTGGTTCCGGGCTGGGACCAGGTAGCGGTTTTTTTTTTGCTTTTCTAATTAATTGCTACCCCCACCCCAAACCCCTCCAAAACACCCAAACCAACCTGCCTACCACCCAAAGATTTAAAAAAAAAATTGGCACGGACTGGGCCTAGCCGGACCGGTCCTTGTTTTTGCAGGCCCGGAGCCTGCCTTTACAGCCCCCCGTTTGGGCCTAGTGGATCGGGCTCGGGTCCGGACCCGTTTGGCAGGCCGGGCCTTTGCTGGGCTGGTACTAAACAGTAACGGGTTGGGCCGGGTCACAGGCTGGTCTACCCGGAACCGGTTGACCCCTACTTTGCACCACTTATGTCACCATCACAACTCCTCTAGTATTCTTTTTCTCCATTCTTTTTGTCCACAAACTGCCGCTGTTGACTGCATTGTCTTGTCTCATCCTTTTCTCCTTTCTTAGCAAACAATCGTTGCACTCCCTACCTGACCTAAATCTTTTGGATCGTCTGTAATGAAGATCTAGATCTAGAGCTTTTGGATCGTCTTCTTCTTCGTGGTGGCTAGGTTTATTGGTGATGCATGGGAGGATTGGGAGCTAAGTTAACAAATGCAAGCAAGGGTTTGGCCGAGCTTAGTAGTGGGGTAGGAGTGTGTTTGGGGCTGGGGTAGGGGGGGGGGGGGTGTTTGGGGCTGGGGTAGCGAGGATAGTGATTAAACATTGTGTTTAGGGCAAACATGGGCACGCGAAAGTGGGGTGGGGGGTGTTTGGGACTGGGGTAGCGAGGATAGTGGTAGGGGCAAGAGTAGGGGCAGAGCCGCAGGATTTCCAGTCGCATGACCGCCAGAGTCACTCGTGGTGGCAAGGTCATTGAGGCACTCGGGGGTTAGTGCTTGTGCAGTGATGACTTGGTGAGGCTGCTGTCACTGTGGATAGTGGGAGTGGTTATGCACCAATTGATCACTGAGTTAATGGTGGCGGACTGGCGATTGATCACTCAAATGTTAATAAGTCGTTGAGAAGTCCGGGGTTACTGAGGCAGTAGGACACTAGGGTAGTGATGTTCCAGGGATGGCAGATCACTTGGCATCCGGAGTTACAAAAAGTGAGTCAACTAAATGCTAGGTTGCGGTCAATTTTAGGGGTGGGAATAAAATCCGAACCGAACCGGTACCGAACCGTCCCGTAATGGTACCGAACCGAATATCGAGTATTTAAATGGTTCTATAGATTTTTATCCCGTACTGAAACCGTACCGTTTGAAACGGGTACGTGACCGGTCCTAGATTTTGAGAACCGAAATTTACCGAACCGAACTGTTTGTAAATAATGCATTTGACTTTTTTATATTTTTTCTATATCAATAGATCTAGACCAACAATTTTATACCCCAAATATGTATTCATGTGTCCCTAAGATATCTAAAATGTGTTGTTTATATATATTGCTACTTTTTCTTTTTAGATAATTTATGTTATATTTTGGTATGTATTGAAAGAATATTAAAATTTTAGATATCATTAATGATTATTTATTTTTAGTAATGTAGTGTACATGACTTTTTGTTGTATCATGTTTGTGCATTTTTTACAACTTAATTAATATGGTTTAAATCTTAGCTCTTAAGGTTCAACGAACTATAAATTAAATTAGAACTACAGAGTAATATTTAACCTAGAACGAAGAAGAACATTGAAGATTTCTATAATATTCAACAATTTGATGATATTCGTTTTTATATTTTCACATGAACTTAGTAAATTAAAAATGATATTTATCTCGTGCGTCATCGTTTTGCTATACTTTTTCTTAGTTGTGTTGCACTATTTGTGTATTTGTGAATTTTAGTACTAGATATGCAAATTCTTGTATTTATTTCAACATTTCATGTAAGTTGATTGATGTGATGATATCTACTAATTTGCAAGATTTGTTCAAAAAATTTAGCATGTGTTTGGCATTGTACCGTACCGTTTCATACCGTTCCGAAACGACATGGTACCGAACGGTTCTATCCTTGGAACCGGACCGTACCGGACCTTTAAAAACCTCACGGATACATTACGGGTTTTACCAATTTACCGGACCGTTCCGGACCGCGCCCAACCCTAGTCAATTTCACAAAGGTGTTACTATGTATTAGGAGGATAATTTAATATTGTATTTTTCCAGTTTTAGGATTCATTTAATCACATTTTTGAAAATAAAAAATATCTATTTTGTGTCCATATTTTACTTATTAGTAATATTTATATCCTAATCCCGTTTGGCATTCAATTATTGCATGATGTTGTTAGCTATGCAGCCTATGCTTAACTTTTGATAGTCGACTATGCACAACTGTGAGAAGTCCCATTAGTTCTTTTTACTATTGTAACTTGGCTCTGTGAACTGGCGTATTCAAAAAAACAAAATGTTGAAGGGTTAGAAACTATAAATCGCACTATAATTTATCTCACGCATGTCACACATTTGACCATATCAAAATGCCGTTTTTGGGAAAAGGCCATTGATATCACAGATTCACAGCATTCGGAAGGAGAACAAGATAAAAGGACCACTTCCACCCGCCGATTCTCGAACCAGACTTAGAGTCAATCACCCCTAAAAAGCAATATGACTCGTTGATCTTGTAATGGGTCTAAATGAGCCTAACACGGTAAGGAAAGATCTCTCATCGCCCAATCCTAATGCAAGAGTCTGACAAAAAAAACCATAAACGACAAAAACAAACACAATCTGATCCAAATAAAAGACAAAAATAAAATCATAAAAGTGGAAATTGAGCTGCACCCTCAGCAACCCGAGGGGCTTCCCCCGTGCTTCATTAAGCAAAATCATCTTCAAAGCTCTCGGCGGGTCGAAGAGCCTAGACCCGCCCCTTTTGCGTTTTTTGGACCACCGAGAGCCATGTTGTCTCTCCCAGCATCCACGCCTTTGTCCTCCTCCCACACCCTCCTGCGCTTCTTTCACCAACAGAATCCCCCATAGCTACTGCTTCGTCCTCCTCGTTACGAGTCTTGTTCCCTCCCGCCATGGTAAGAACCCAATTCTGTCTCCCCGTCCCAGCCCTTCCAATATTCTCATTCACTCGAATCACTCTACCAAGAACATTATCTTTCTGAATCACACTCCGTTCACCTGCAAAAACTTCTGATACCAGCCATTTATTACCTTCTATTGGGCGAGTCCCCCCCCCCCCCCCCCCCCCCTCCACCTGCTCGTAATCCTACCCCAAAGGGCTTAGCCAGCTCCGTACTTTTACAATCATAGATCAAGGAACAATACCTGTCAGCATGACCAATAATACTACAGACAAAGCAAAAACTAGGCAATTTCTCATACTTAAAGTCGACCCAATGTCATGCTCCCAGGCCTTTCCTAAGAGTCGTGCCCACCTTATTCTCTACATCCATACAAACCCTGATTCTCATATAAGAATTCCATTTTCCAATAAGATTGCCAATTCTCCTAGCGACCCCAATATTCATAAAATCATAACATACATTATGAGGGCCACTTCCAATAACATGTTCCATATCAATAACATGATAGAAAGTAAATAGGTACCTCTTTTCTCCAATCTCTTTGATGGATATTCCTTTACCAAAGAGGTACCTATTTACTTTCCATCAAACTGGCCAATTTTAAACAAAAAAATAACTTAAATTAAAATTGTTTTGTGGAACTAAGGAATATTGATTTTTTCTAGGTGTAGTGTTTAAACAAAAAAATAACTTAAATTAAAATTGTTTTGTGGAACTATGAAATCTGTTTCTGTTCAATGTTTTTCTAGGGAAATAATAACAAGTTTTAAGAAAGCTATCATTAACCATGAAAGAATCACATTTTGGTTGGAATCCATGGTAGTAAACCGAACCTACCGTTGGGTGCGCTTAGCGAAAAGAATTATTAAGATCTAGGGTATGTTTAGGAGTTTGGGGAGAAGGCCTTGGCATGGATGATGAATTTGAATTCGAGGTGTCTGAGTACCCACAAGTCCATAAGCCTTTAGGGTATGTTTGGGAGTTAGGGAGGAAGGTGAGGGCTTTGAAGGTAAATTGTTTGAAGGTAAAAGAAGGAAAGGTGAGGAAACCCACCTGCTTATTTGAGAATAGTATTTTTTTTAAAAA
The DNA here is from genome assembly GCA_945859875.1 of Cuscuta europaea. Classification (NCBI taxonomy): domain Eukaryota; kingdom Viridiplantae; phylum Streptophyta; class Magnoliopsida; order Solanales; family Convolvulaceae; genus Cuscuta; species Cuscuta europaea. The sequence continues at coordinate 5,112,953 of CAMAPE010000052.1, read as the reverse complement.
AGAGCCTTAGAAGGAATTAAAATTAAAATCACGATGAATTCAAATAGTTGAAATGATATTCATTTTGAATTGAACTTAAATTATCATATAATTTGTTATCTATAAAAATAAAACCACTTTGGGGAAATTTAAAATTGAGCATTTGAGGATGTTTGGACGGTCACAAAAAAATCTTCCAAAACCACTCCTCCACATTTTTAGACTCCCAAACCCAAATACGAGGATCATCAACCCTCACATGTCTTACTCCCCAAAAAAACCAATTCCCAAACACACCCTAGTATACACAACCCTCACAAATATCAGTCTATTATTCATCAAAACTCTTGTTTTGATAGCTAGGCTTCTACCTCATTTCAATAAACTACAATAAATATTTTACTTGCTGCCATCAGTTATCGTTGATTCAAGTTATTGATTCCTTCACTCGCTGTCAAGGTTGACTCTTCACCTTTAACCAATAACTCATAGAACAAGTTGCATATGTCTTGAATAATTACATATATCTTTTTCTTGGATATCAGGGGTTGCCAGAAATGGATAAAGGAGAATCTTCGTGTGCTTTAGAAGATGGAATCGATGCAGTTGAGCCCACATGTGAAAAAACTAAATGCACATTAAAAGCTCAATATTTAAATGAGGGTGGCAAAAAAGATCCTCTAAGGAGGAGGCAAGAGTTGCTTGTAGAGTTGTAGATAGTGGGCTTGCTGAGGTTGGTATTTAGCTTTCACTTCCATGTCTATGCATATATAATATATTCAGGTGTATGTTGTAATCTGGCTTGTGCGTTTGTATTCTATTTGCATCTTTACCAAATTTAAAAGCTTCTAACCACTAAATAACCTTTCTTGGTAATCCCTCTTGTTAATGTTGTTGAAGTTTTTATTTTTATTATTAATAGTTTATCAGTGCGTACCCAATCGCGGTACGACCGATCACACCATGGAACGCTATAGAGTACGTTGTGCCAGTTGATCCCAATCGCACCTTGAAGCGAGCTCAATCGCCGTATGATACGAGTAGTATACGACTTTAATAGTTTGGAAACGCGATCGGAAACTTGACACAGGTCGTTCCCTTTTCCCCATTGATCGCATTTGGAAAAAAATGAATCGTCATTTGACTCATTTGAGACACGCAAGTTTGAATATCTGTATGCTTCGTTTCAGAAGCCCGTAGTAATAGACGTACGGATTTCGAACCAGCTCTTCGTTTTCTAATCCTACTTATTCCTACTCATCAATTTTACATTTTAATTAACTGTTATAAATTGAGGGAAGATGCTCTATTGTTCGTACGCCAAAGTCCAAACCACATTCCCCAACCACCTTTAATGTTGATGATAGTGACACAGAAATTCCAAAAACGCAAGTTACTCAACAAACTCAATCTGCTACACAAGCTAAGGATGCTGCTGCAAGTCATGCGAACAAACCATTGCTGAAAGAAGTTAACTTTATTGGCAGTGGTGACAGTAAAAATGCAGGTGGTGCAAAACAGTGGGTTTGCAAACATTGCAAAGTGAAGTATTTTCTTGCTATTACCTGGATATCGAGAAAATTATTGTAGCTAGATGAGAGAAGATACAATCCCACTTGACTGTTTGGGGTTTGCATAAAACCCAAGATTTTATGATAAATTCTATCTTGAAAAATTGGCTCCAAGTGGTATTCCAAGAAAAGTACCAAATCAAGATAAAGAGGTGCTTGGTGTTATGGAAGCTTTCAAGAGAATTGCAGAAAATCAAGAAGATGAAAGTCTGTTACAAGAGCAATTTGCTACATTCCATATGAAGAAAAGGATCTATTCAATGGTGGCAACACAAACGGATTGCGTGACAATGGATGCAATAGATTGATGGTCAACCTATGGAGCCGAAACACTGGAATTAGCCGAAGTAGCAAAGAAAGTGTTTTCACAACCAATTAGTAGCTCTTCAGTGGAAAGAAATGGGAGTACATATTCTTACATTCATAGTGTGAAGAGAAACCAGTTAAATTGCAAAAGAGCTGACAAATTGGTTTTCAAAATCGTATAAAGTCGGTCCACACAAATATTGGACATCAATCCCAAGAGCACATACATAGAAGACTCAAGTTCACGACTCGAAGACATGGTTTGGGAGAATTTAGAGGATGAAGACGTGTACAAGGGGAAAGGAAAGAGACCTCGAGTTGATCAGTTATGTACTTTTCTTGTTTGATAGGTTTCTTGAATATTAATGTTTTTGCTTTTGTTTAATGTTATGAAATCGTGTTATGAAATATGTTTTTGTTCAATGTTGAAATCTATATTCTGTAATTCAGTTTAATTATAGTACCAAAATATTAGGTACAACGTACCTAACATATGGATACATCATACCTAACGCGTACCGGAATGAACCTACCCCCCTCCGAATCGGATACGCTAGATCTAGCGAATCACGTTCCCGTCCCTCGTTCCCGTACCGAAGCGTACCGCGAACTATGTGACTATGCTTTGTAACTTGTAAGTTACTGAGATAAAAATTGTGTTGTAACGTTTCCATTAGTAACATTTCCAGAATAACAAGAGCATTGACCTATTGTGTGCGGCTAAGTGTTTGTTCATCCATGAAATTTCTCAATAGTTGCAATGACTGATGATAGAGATTAAGGTCCATGCCATCCACATTTCTTCCTACTCGTGCTTTCAAGATCGCCTGAAATTATATACAACAATCTGATTACTAAAGCGCCACCAAGGGTGGTATCATTTTATTCATCTAACTAAATATTACTAGTACATCTCAGATACGAGATCAACAAAGATGGATATAAGATATGATAACATTAGCACAATAAATAAGGTCCAGCTATGGAATTAAAGCAACAAATTCCCAAGTTTGGTTTTGAGTACTGATACTAGGGAAAGGTTCAGTGAAAACTTGGACTCAAAAGGTGGAGTTGCCCACCCCTACGGCATGAATAAGCTCATAGCTCATTGTTCTTTAGAAGGGAGCCCAGTGCCTGGTGCACACTATGAGACATTGTTTGAAACGTCCACACTGCCCCCTAAGACCTAGGACTGAACACCCTACTGAGGACCACTTGAGCTACCCCTGAAGCAGTTTCAGTAAACCTAAATCGCTCGAGATTACTCTTGAAGTGGATAAATAAAGGAGTGTTGATAGGCAAAGGTTAGTAAAACCTAAAATCACCCAAAAATCACTCTTGAAGTGGTTAAGTAAAGGAGTGTTGATGTGGAGAGGTCTAGTAAAAATGAAATGACCCAACATCACTCGTGAAGTGGATAAGTAAAGGTGTGTCAAATAAGCTACTCCAAGGTCTTTCTTAAAACATAGCATTTTCCTAAATACTTCGCTGACTTTCATACTCCATCTGTCCCTTAAAACATTGACAACTTTCCTTTTTTGGATGTCCCACTAACTTTGACACTTTCCCTTTTAAGTAAAGAATTTGTGGTTCCACCTAATTCTCTCTCCTCTGCACAAACCTCAACCACACAGTTTTTACTTTATTAATCCCCGGGCCGGTCAAACTTGGCAAAGTTTTAAGGGACGGAGGTAGTATAATTATTCTTTCATTTCGCCTTGACTCAAGAGTTAGGAACAAAGCTCTTGGTTTTATTCTTGTCCTAGAAGATGAGAAAAAGAACAGGATATTGATTACTCGGTAAAATGATTAAGGTTGAGTTCTGGTGCATAGAAACCAAGATGCAGGTAATAAGCAAATTATCATACCTCATTACTGGGATCAATATACAGTTCTCCAATGAATTGGTAGATGGAACCAGGGCGGATATTGACATTCAAGTGCTGTGTGTCTATCTTTAAGGAGGCATTCCCATCAACAACTACTGCACAGGCTGTCTGGACATCATAATCTTGTAGCCTAGTTGGAGAAAAGAAGCGCCTATGAGTCTATCCATAATTTCCAAGAAAATGGAAGAAAAAAGAATCTGACACCAGAGGTTCTATCCATTATCATTTGTCTTACCCTCTTTGAATGGCTTAAAGGAAAACCATTGGGGCAAAGTTTTTAAGGCTTGGCTCTTTTTTTATCAGTGGATGTAAGAAAACCTTAGAAGTGAGATCGGTAAACAAAGTTTGTTTTACATCATAAGTTTATAACTTGTAACTAGGGCTGAAATTTGAAATCTTGACTTCAAAACTTCTAATAAATCAGGGAAATAAAAATTGTAGAAGAAAAGGCAGATTACTCACTTCCCGGTGACTCTGAGTGAGGCCCCTTGCTTAAAGAACGGCGAAGAGGGATTCAGCTCTTGTAACATTACCAGCGCACCAGCTTTGATTGCAGATGCCGCCATTCTTCAATAACTGTCGACAAAATGCATATTGTCAACCGATTTGACAGAGAAAATCCGAAACAGATTAGCAATTGAATATAGGGTGCATACAGCGTAGGGCCGCGTGGCAGATTGATAAAGAGATGAGCTGATGAGTGATGAGTCACTTATGAGCGACAGTTTCCGTTTAACCTGTACAGAAATTTGTTAGTATTATACTGTTCGTGAATAATACAATAATACGTACGTTCGTGTATAATACGATACAATTATATAAAATACGACTAAATATATGTTTCATACGTTCTTGAAATGAATAAAGATACGAACGTGTTTTAAACATCTCACAATTTAAAAATACATACGGCATATAATACATGTTTTATATACTCCCTCCATTCCTAAAAATTCTTCCCGGTTTGACTTGGCACGCTTATTAAGAAAGTGGAATAAAGTGGAAATGTATGGTTGTGATTGTGTAAGGAAAAAGTAAAATGAATGTGAGCCACACAAATTGTCCAAAATGGGAAAGTGAGAAGTATTTTTGGGAACAGCCCAAAAAGGAAAGTGAGAAGTATTTTTGAGAACGGAGGGAGTACTAATTTAATGATGAGAATAAAGAGTAATTTAGCATATGCATTACATTCTTCAACAGTTTAACATGTACGGAATAGTTTTTCAGATATACGAATTTTAATTCATAGTACAATAAATAATAAAAATGATATTGCCTATTTGTGTAGAAGTAGAGAAATATTTCTAGAGAATAGTTTATATTATTGTGACCGTAAATTTGATGAGCCGCCATAATATTCTTTTCTTTTTGGAGTTTTGTTATGAGTGGAGAATAAGAGTAACAATAGTAATATAAAAACGAATTGTGAATTTAAGAAGCTAATTTATTAAAACTGATGACTATTAAACAATTAACGAACGTATAAGACATAATAGGTTTTTAAGCATTATAAATAGTATTGAGCAGCTAAACATTTCACTTCAGTTGTATCACTCCATTAGGGTTCAGTTTAATGGTATTTTTTAATAAAATACATATCAATACATACGGTACGTGTATTATACATTTTATCCTTAAAGTACGTGAATTTTTAAGTATTTTCTGAATAATTCATAAACGGAAGTATTATACATGAATTATACGTTCGGGTGTATTATACGTAAATTATACGCGAATAAACTAACAGAGGACTACAGAAGATATACACAAAATGTGTACATTGTCCGTGTACACAGGTAATTGAGTATCAAATTCTGCCCCTTTTAAATGAATTGCCCGTGTACACAGACAACGGGGAGAGTTTTGTGTACGATTTGTGTACAACTCATGTAGACTAAGCATTTTCTAAAAAAATGTAGAGTTGTCACGGTCCGACAGTTCAAGTAGGGGTGAACATGGGAAGAAACATAAAGTTACTTAAAAAAACTTGTCTCGTCTCGAATATGTATAGAACATGTCCCGTTTTGTACCAAGTTTCAATATGATTCTTCGGTACTATTCGATTCCTAAATAATTAACTTCCATAAAGTATAAAATATTTTAGATTTTAGCATTAATAAATAATTGTACAAAAATTGAAAACAGGAGACTAGAAGATTGAAATCATAGTTCTTGATTGATTTGTTTCCACCTTTTCCAAAAAAACACACACTACCGGATCCAAACTGCTGAGAATTAAAATTTACAATCGGTTCTTCAAATCAATCGGAAAGGAATAAATGAAAGTTATCTCTACAAAATATGGTTGCAGACTTGTAGGTGAGCCAAATTCGGGAGGAACACCGACATGGAATATGGAAGGGATGAGTTTGTTCCTTATAATAGTTATATTACTACTTTGCTAGTACCCGTAGTTAAGTGTTCTTTCAAATTTAGTATAATTGTATTGGACTTCAAAGTTTTGAGTAATCAAAGTGTGGATTTTTTACTGGAAATATCAAAGTGTAGAGTAATAACTAATATAAAATGTAATACTTCCTCCGTTCCATAAAAGTTGCAACATTGGAATTTCTGCACTATTCACACACCTTACTTTGACTACGATTTTCTAATAATATATATAATAAAAATATTATGCATAAAATATTAATAAATTTGTATTAATGTAAGTTTCCAATATATTAACTTTTTTTAATGTTTATTAATACGTAAATAAATATAATTACAGTCAAAGTTGCGCGTTGGCAAACGTGAAAGTCAAACTGTTGCAGCTTTTATGGAACGGAGGATAGTATAATATACTCCGCATGTAGTACTATTTTATGTAGCCACTATTTTGGGACATTACGAGACGATTCGGTTCAATACGGTTTTGGGACAGTTCTAGGACGGTTCTCACTTAAGAACGGTACATACCATATTATTAAAAAAGTTTGATACAGTACGGTATTATATTTTTCTGGTATGCTCGATTATGGTACACTTCAGGATGGTTCTCGGTACGGAACGGGAAATCTCAGGTCCATGCTCAACCCTAAGTTTAATACTCTCTCCCTATCACTTTAGTTGTCCCGTTTGCCTTTTCACTTATTTTAAGATAATTACTGTAGACTGTATGAAAGTAAGAGAATTTTGGTACTATAGCAATACTATAACAGTACTGTAGCTTCTTTTAAGATAGTTTCTTTCCTAAAAGGGAAATGAGAGAATTAATTTGATATGTCCCAAAAACAAAACTGGGATAAGTGAAGTGATATGGAGGAAGTATTCAAAAATGTTACTTGTACACGCTGGTTTATACGCAAGTGTATTTTGTCAGTGTACAGACAATCGGTTTTCATTTTAGTAAAGAGAAGTATATAGGACTCCGAAAAAGTGAGTTGTCTGTTTTGTTTTGTGCACAAGCATTTTGAGTTCACATACAATTCCCTTTACTAAAATTAAAATCAATTATTTATGCACAGACAAAATACACATGACGTGTAAACGAGCGTGTAAGCCGGCATGTATAAGTAGCATATTTGTTTAATATTTTGTTGAATCCGGTACCCATATCATAACAATTTAAATGATACAGTTTGACTTCAAAATTGAAACCGTTTGACACCATTTTACTTATAAACGGTACAGTATCATACCATATTAATGTCAAACAAAAACAACTGTGTTTATTGAAAAAATGACATTGTTTCTGTTTGACAAAAGTTTGGCATTAATATGGTACGGTATTATACCGTTTCACACCATTTCTCTTAGTATCTTAACTGTAAATGTCTTCGCTCTTGATTTAGTATCTTGTGGTACTCTTAATTTTAAATGTCTTCACCGTATGTCCGTATCATAACAATTTATACTCCAGATGAACTGTATGCTTAATTTTAGCCTCCTTGTATGCTTCTATGTCCGTGTCTTAATTTTAGCCTCCTTGTATGCTTCTATGTTCTCATCACTCCAACTTGTCCCCAACTTTTTGTAGCAATCTCTTTTGTTCCTTATGGCTTGTTTCACCTCATCATTCCACCAAGATGTGTCCTTTTTAGGTGGCAAACATCCTTTAGATTCTCCAAGTACCTCCTTTGCCACTTTGTTAATGGTCAACTCTATTGATAACCACGCATCATCCACATGTGTTTCATTATCAATACGCCATACATCTTCACCGACCATTTTGTGCGTAAAGCTTTGTTGAAGATCTCCCTCAAGCCTCCATCACTTTATCTTTGGCTCCACTTGTTGTTTAACTTGTCTTCTATGGTTCTTACCTCGAAAGTCAAGCATAAGCATCCTATGCTGAGTGACAACACTCTCACCTGGAATAACCTTACAATCAGTGTAGCTAGTTCTCCAAGTGGTCCATACTAAGAAGTAGTCAATTTGGGTACTATTAGCTCCACTTTTATAGGTTACAAGGTGAGAGTCTCTTTTCTTAAACCAAGTGTTCATTATAGCCAACTCATACGTCAATGCAAAATCCAAAATGTTCTTTCCTGCTTCATTCCTAGTGCCAAAACCATGTCTGCCATGAATACTTTCAAAGCCATCACGACTCGAGCCCACATGCCCGTTGAGGTCACCTCCTATGATCAACTTCTCTCCCCTTGGCACTCGTCGCACCACGTCTTCAAGATCTTCCCAGAACTGTTGAGTTGTAGATGCATCCAATCCCACTTGTGGTGCATAGGCACTTACCACAGACACAATCTCACCCCTTATCACCAATTTAATGCTCATGCTGCGATCGTTATTCCTGAAGACTTCTACCACATCCTCAACATAGTCACGCACCACAATAATGTCTACCCCATTTCTGGTCTTATCTCTCCCCGAATACCACAACTTAAAACCTCCGGGATTAATCTCGCGTGCTTTCTCCCCAACCCATTTAGTTTATTGCACACACATAATGCTGATATTCCTTCTCCTCATAACCTCGACTACCTCGGAAGATTTGCCTGTAAGAGACCCAACATTCCATGTCCCAAAACGCAATCTAGCACTCCACCTTCTGTTCTTAGCCCCATCTCGGACCCACCATGCCCTTACATATTTGACATCATCCCCGGGCAATGGGATGACGTGCCGCTTCCGGGCGGCGACCTAGCAACCTTAGCATTCTTATCACCACACCCAGGTCTATGAAGTGTAGCGCGCCTTTGCATATTTGACACCACCCCCAGGCGGAGGGATGACGCATCACTTACGGGTGACGACCTAGCATTAGCGATATTCATATTTCGATTCATGTAATGTGATGTGACTAGGTGATACTGTTGGCTGTCACACGCCTATCACAGCACCCTCCTCCTTTATCCTGGCTTGGGACAGGCATGATACCAAAAAAATGATATCATGGCGGAGTTTCAACTAGCTAAAGAATACGGTATAAAAATTTTGTAAACAAATCAGATTAGATTTTCTAAGTTATCCTAATTTTTAGGTTAAAACATTTGTATGTAGTATACGATACAGTTTGACTTTAAAACAGAAACAGTGTTTCACTTTTAAATATATTTTTGACACCAGATGAACTTTAGTTTTTGACCTTTACATATTGTTATATGACATTTCCATAAACAAAGTAAATGCGCAAATGTTTGATCAATCACTTGTATCACATATTCGGTCATTGAAGGCATATATCTTTTACAACTCCAAATGTGTCAAAAGTAATTGGCCAATATGAAGTACAACTACATCCCTGTTGAACAATCTTAACCCCTGTCACTTAGATAGTCGCACACTCCCGATTTTTTTTTATAAAGGAAGAAATAATGTAAAGGTAAGCCATCATATATATGAACAATCTAATTTAATTTTAACATGTCCCGTAAGGCTGAGGAGTGAAATAATGGGCACTAAACATATCTTTATATAATATAAAGTAACAGTGTTGCAACATTTTTTGGCTCCAACTTTCCCGCCTAGTGAACGTGAAGATAAATGATAAACAAAGATTTCAATATCATGCATAAAAAGAAAGTATTAATGTATATATGTATGTATGGCAAACTAAAACACTAATATAAGGAAATAGCAATTAATTGGAAGTAATAATTATAGCATTTCAAATGGATGGCCAAAAAGTCTTACTACATACGGTAGCTAAGAATTACCATATTTTGAATTGTAAGCAAATCATTTATTTAAAAGATGATTATTATAATTAATGTGTACAATGATTGTAAAATTTATAGTCCCTTTTAGTTAGTTCTCTTAGACCTTTTCAATCAATAATGATGTTAAATCTTGATTGATAACATATCTATTATTTATATACAAAAGTATTTGTAATATAAATTAAATAATATGAACATGTTCTTTGTTAATAAATATATTATCATACAAAGTATAGAAATTTATAAGTTTTGCAAAATATGTTAGTCAAAATGATTGACTAAAATTTATCATCATTGATTACAAAAGTAGAAAAAAAACTAGCTAAAAATGACAATAATAACCTTCATACGTAGTATTATATATAATACAGAGTAACAAATTTACTGCGCTTTTTAAAATCCAAATTACCCACTATGGCGCAAAATTGAAAAAGAGTTGGAGGCAATAAAAATGCTAACCCCTCACATGCCTATCCGAAGAGTAAGAGCCCGTTTGGTAATACCAAAATAGGTTGAATCGGCTGATTCTGCTGAAACTTATGAAGTTCTGACTGATGTGCAGACTCTGCTTATTTATGTAAAAATTATATTTAGATAATATTTTATTATTAAAATTAAGAAAAATGTATATAATAAAATAGCTAAAATGACCCTCTACAGTAACTTCAGACAATACAGTCAGCAAAGTAACTTCAACCTTACCTTTTCTTATTATCATACTACCTACAATTCAGCCCGCGAAATCAAAACTTACATGTTTGGTGAAAAAGTTGGCTGATAGACATGATAAATAAAAGACTCACCAAACGAGCCTTAAATGTATTATATGGAACACACTCACCAAACGAGCCTTAAATGCTGCCAAAAATTTAAATTAATAGAAGACTTTTTTCAAAAAATATTACTCTAATAATATAGTGTAGTGTCATGGTAACTTAAGTTTAAAAGTTCAACATAAGTTATTTTGACGTCGTTACTACTTTAGTCATTAATCACATTTTTGTAAATAATCTATATTTCAATCATAAATATATATGTAACTATTTCTTAATATAAACTGGTCAATTATTTAGTATTAAATGCAGTACCTATATGTTATTCTCTGATGATATGCAATCCACCCATGATATATATAAACAGAGTAGTCATACACTCATATCCATGTTATATATGCACAATATATATGATGATAATAGCACTCATTTATAGTTTTTCACCTAACAAAAAGTATAAATTCAAAATATTATAAAAACACTTCTACACTTTTGGAAGAAAAAACCGATTAGTTTTTATTTTTTGAAAAATGTGATTAACATTTACTTAACTTCTGCCCAACTGTCAACTCTTACATCTCAGCCAACCCATGTTTCACTGCTGCCTCCAGCGAGGTAGCGACTACTCCTGGTGAGTGTTGGCTAAACCAGCAATGGTGGCAATTAGAACGTCCTTGGAAAAAACTGTTTTTTTTTTTGCTTTTATGCTTTGTTATAAACTTGCCAGGAAAAGTCATTGGAAATACTTCCCTGCAGTTAGCGTACTGGCGTGTTCCATGATAGTAGTAATATTGGCGGTGGCGGCAGAGGCATTGGTGACGTTGAAAGGGACATTGGTGGCGGCTAACAGTGACATCATAAAGTGACAATGACATAAACACTTATAATAAAATGATGATAAAATGATAGTGACATTCATAACTTTTCAATGTTATTAGCCTTTCAGACTTTTAGCCACATATTTTCTATTTGTAAAAGTGGTCACTTTTTTGAAATTGAATTACAATATAGTACTGTAATATTTAAGAGAAACTAGCTGAAATATAACAAATGATGTAATTCAATTTAAAAAATCTGTACATTCTAACTTTTTACAAACAATATTTTTTACATTCTAACTTTTTACAAAAAATATTTTTTCAAAGGTTTCTTAATACAATAGTATATTTTATTGATCTAAAAAAACTATGCAAATCATCAAAGTGAGATAAAACAATATAAATCTTAGAAAATTATGACTCTACTCTAGATTAATTATCCCGTGCGTCGCACGGGTGTTTGTCTAGTGCGTTATAAAGTAATGCATACACATAGATCTACCAAAGGAATTTAATCAAGGACACACGCAACGGATGTGGGTGAGCTTTACTAAACTTAATTGTTCTAAAATAATTAAATTTCAATATAGCGAGTAGTAATAAAATAAGACATTGCTCACTATATCTATAGTTCAATACAAAATATAAGCTGATGAGTCACTTATGAGCGACAGTTTCCGTTTAACCTGCTCACTTATACAAATTTTAGAACGTAACGAACTTTGCTTTGAATAGCTGACAACATGAGTAGGAATTGAATGCAACAGTATATAGAATTAGTGCCCATATGAGGAGTTTTAGAATATTTTTCTGGAACATGGTGGTGGCGTGGTGCCAAACTGCCAATATAAGAACCAAAGAAAACAGTTGTGCAGTGAATATAAGAACTTGGCTTATTTTTTATTCACTGGCTTTACAATGTGAAAGTAAGTAATGAAACAAAGAATGAATTTGTGAGTCTTGCTTGGTGTACCTCATTTTGGGGTACCACAATTTTACCCCACCAATCGGGCGGTTCAAATGTTGTATATCATATATTATATTATATATATATATAGGTTGTAAAATCTCCGATATTATTTTTTTAGCTTATTTATTTACGGCCTGAAGTTATTAACCATTGATAAAAACAAACACTTAAGGGTTGGAGAGGATTATATTCACTCATTTCTTCAATAAGAGAGAGTGTGCAATTTGTGGTTAAGGGATTGAGATCCTGTGCTGTGTGGCAGAGGGACCGTTGGATGGGAAAATGACGCCTCGGGATGTGGATCTCAATATCTTTGGCAGTTCAAATTTTGATCGGACGGTTCCCAAAAGCCAAGCACCGTGCCTTGCTTTAAAGCAAGGCAGAGGCTCCTGATCCGTTGTTAAGAAAGGCACAATACTGGGAGAATGGGTGCTTTCATTTTTGTAGGTAGTAGGAAGGGAGGAGTGTTTCTGGACATATGGTTAAGTTATCAAACCTATTGATACTTAAATGTCTGGTCTAACTCAACCCTAAAAGAGCTCACAAGAAAAGAGGTATGTATTGCTAAAATACTTTGTCTTTAACAATTTTATTACTCATTCATATTTGCTAGACTAGACCTAAAAAACTCTCCAACAGCATTGTCATTCGCCTGAGAGGATGAGGCTATTATCAACATCCTTGTTCTGAGCATCCTTGTTCTGAGCATCCTGCAATTAACTTATAAAATCTCTAAATCAATTACTTAGAATAGTGGATGACCAAATGTCCCAATCAATTACTCAACAGAATATTGGATTATCAAATTCATAAAATATGAATGAAGCTTACCTCAAATAGATTGTCTAACAGCATTCGTTGTTCCTTTAAACCACTCTATTCCAGTTACCCCTCGTGTTTGGGTTGCTACCAACACTATTTACAAGTACATGTATCATTACGGGTTCAACAAAATTGGCTGCAAAACATTAAAGACAGATTAGCTAAAGAAAATTGGTTACTGCTCCACATGCAGCTTATAAGACTCAGGATTGCAGTTTTGTATATTAAAATACAAAACACATTTTATAAATGAAAACCATTTTTTTTATCTATTTATATGACAATATTTTCACATCACACATTATAAAAACATATTTAACTTAGCCCACATAAAGTTTAAATTTACCTACATCCTCTGATATATTAGTATATCATAAAGAAGAGTACCCAAAGCCCACTGGGCAATGCAAAGTGGGCATAAAAGGATCCTTACATCCTTGCTAAATACTCATAACTCCTCTGTTTTGTTAGACAGTTACACAGTCCCGATACACAAAAAAGGCAGAAAGAATGTAAAGGTAGGACAACATGCGTATATCTTCAGAGAGTACTCGGGTAATAAAACTAGTGAGACTAATATTAGTAAGGGTCCAATATCCTCACTGACTAAGGCATCTTAAATATGATGTCTGCTGAATGACTGAATCCAACTCTAGCATTGTTTAAAGAACCATTTTAAAATCCAAATACAAATATGATCATATATATGACTGTAAACTGAATAGGGTTACCTCATTGAGGACAACTGTTTCTTAAAGGGAATCATATATTGATTATGCCTCACCTTTCTGAGGCGAGTGTGCCGCTAGCTTCTGTATTCGACTCCATTGTCTTTGAGGATCAATAGCATCCCTGATTGTTGAAAGAAATGGAAGACAACTGTGTTAACATTATAAGAGGCAAATATCTGTAAGACTAAACAACAGATTTTAAACACCAAGAAAACCCACCGATTTTATACCACAACAGAGCCCCAAAGAAAAACTCGATAATTTAAAATCTTCACCAAATATCTAGAAGACTAAACAACACTTACGCGATCGACTTGAAAGTTTGTCTTAGTGGGATGCATGCCAAATGAGTTTAACCAAGCGGTCCTGTAAAAAACTATGGAGCTGAATGCTCCTGTAACAGTATTCCAACAATTATAAAAAAAACATTAAAGAGCTGGATGCTTTTAGTTGCTATGGTAAAAGAATTACCTTTAAAAAATCCAAATATAAACTGTCAAAGGACAATTTATATTCACGGAAGTGAATGACTGAATGCTTCATCATAAACCTTAACCTTAGTTCCTCACATATCAAATTAATTAATAGTAGGGAAAATTGTTAAATAAGCCTGGTACTGTAGCAAAAACGGAAAATAAGACCCCGCGCTAGAAAATCACCCAATCAAACTATAAAGAAACCAATCCCGCATTATAGCCGATCAACAACCGTAGCCTGTTAAAAAGCATGCCACCCAACCCCGTTTCTTGGTAGCCGTCCAATGTAAGATCCAGGTTGCCGGAAGGGACACTGAGCAGAGCAGGAGAGGAGGCCAACAGCAACAACAACCACCAGAAGTAAGCAGCAATAGAAGGTGAGGGCCATTAGGGACCTTGCTACTGTGCTCGCCAGTAGGGATGTACTCACCAAGCCTCTATGCGATCTGATTTGTTTTGCGTCACTACCGATTTTGTCTGCAGCTGAATCTTTGATGTCCTTCTCCTTTGAGGTGAGTAGAGACGCCGGCAAACAAGGAGGTGGATGGATACAACAAATAGAGCAGCGGATGGGTCGAACAGCGATGGAGATTAGTCTTCCAGTCACTTCTCGCCTACTCCGTCTTCTTCTTTCTGCATCTAGGCGGAGGCTGGGCTTGGAACGATGATGACGAGCAGAGAATTACCGACGCCTGGCTAGCACATCTCATCTTCTTCTGTGACTCACTGATACTGCTCACATCTTCTTCCCTCAAATTAGCAACGGCGGTAATGGATTGATGAGGCTGAAGCAATTCCGCCGGCGAAGGGAAAGGGTGCCTTGTCAGGTTGATGGGGAACAGGCAAGCAGGGAAAAAGTTAAAGCCATATGCGATCCACATCAACGGCTAACAGGCTAACCGGTTTGAAACCGGCTAAGATGCGAGATAGAGTATTTTTTTATAGTTTGGAGGTTTGATCAGGTGATTCTGTAGTACGCAGGCTTCATTTCTTTTTGTACTATAGTACGTACATATTTAACAGTTTTCCTCAATGGTACAAACATCTTCATTTCCCAATCCTCTAGAGTTCAATGGGTAGGATGAAGTCCTCTTTCACCAGTAATCTCCACAAGAGCATGTGCCGTCTTTAAAATGATGGAACCTATTTGCGTCCCTCACAACAATAGTTCTCTCAGTGATCTTTGAAATAAACCTAGTGAAGTTATGGCAATCAATGCAGACCCTTAGATTCTTGATTATCCTGATTTCAGATCCAGGTTCAGAAGTTATAAGCCCAAAAGAAATGGCTAGCTTCTCACTATGAACTTTAACCATGAGCTCCTTTTCCTCCTCTTCCACATCATGCAACGATGTGCTAGTCTGTGCCTTAAATCCAGCCTCTCTCGCCTTTTCCATCAATTCCTCAAGCTTCGCATAAATGGCAGCAGATTGAGGGTGTGACTGGTCACTGGATTTAAAGACGTATGGATGTCCATCAACCTCAATTAGAGTACACCCGGGAATTTTAGCTAACTTTCTCTTTTTAACCATTTGCCTCACTGAAGCAGCCTGAGGATAATTGTGGTCTGCAGAATATATGTTTGATAGAAGCACGTAGTAACCAACATTTTCAGCATCCAAATGAAACAGTTTATCAGAGGCCATGCTAGCTAGATTAGTGTCCTTGTGGATCATGCAAGCAGCCAACAAAGCACCCCATTCTGCTGGACCTGGTTCCACAGGCATCCCATTTATGAAGTTCATGGCGTTTTCTAGTTTCCCAGCTCGGCCAAAGAGGTCCACCATGCAAGCATAATGTTCAGAAACTGGCTTAATATGATGCTTATGGACCATGGAATAGAAAATTTGCTCACCTTCTTCTACCAAACCAGCATGACTACAAGCATAAAGTAGGGAAAGAAAAGTAACTCCAGTTGGGTGAACCCCAGAACTAAGCATTTCATCAAAGAGCACCAATGACTCACGCCCTAACCCATGCTGTCCATAACCAGAAATCATTGCATTCCAAGTCACTTCATTTTTCTCCAGCATAGCATCAAACAATTGTCGAGCTATCTCAATTTTTCCACACTTAGCATACATGTCAACTAAAGCCGTTAGAACATAAACGTTAGACTCCAAACTCTCGTTGTTTATCAATTGATGGACCCATTTTCCAATGCTTAGAGCTCCAAGTTGCGCACAAGCTGAAAGTATACTTGTGATTGTGACAGGATTGGGATGGATATCTAATTTTTGCATTTCAAGAAAGAGAGATATTGCCCTTTCTGTCAGACCATTTTGTGTATATCCAGATATCATAGCATTCCAAGATGCCAACGTTTTCTCCGAGGCCTCATCAAATAGCTGCCTGGCAAATTCAATTTCATTCAGGCGACTGTAAACTGTAGTCAGTGCAGTAGAAACAGAGGGATTTCCAATCATACCTGTTTTTACACACAGACCATGTATTGAACAGCTTAAATCTAGATGACCAAAAGGACAGGACACCGGAATCAAACCAACAATAGTACTAGAGTTAATTTTCTCTTCTGAGGCAAGCAAATCATTGAATAGCCTCACTGAATATTCAGTCTTATTATTAAATGAAAACCCAGCAATCATTGCATTACATGAAATCAAATCTGGTTTCCTAATTTGCTCAAACAACATCCAGCCAGTCTTAACATCCCCACATCTTGAATATGCCGATATAAGCCCTGTAATCACAAATTCATGAAAATGTAACCCAACCTTTACCGCCAAGCAGTGAACCATCATCCCCAGCTGCAATGCCTGCAACTCGGCCACAACTGTAAGAACCACTGACAATGTCGTAGAATTGTATTGAGTCCCATTCACAACCATATTATGGAAAGCCCGCATTGCTTCATCAAAACAACAATTCCTCGAGAGCCCACAAATCATAGTGTTCCAAAGCACACTATCCTGACACGGAATTCTATCAAACACCTTGTATGCGTGACCAATTCTCTTAAAGCTCGTATACATATCCACCAATGCAGACCCGACAAACAAATCCGAGCTATAACCAGAAACTATTACTTGTGCATGGAGCAATACGGCAAAACCCTGATACCCAGAAAAAGAAATGCCTGAAATAATGAAAGCGTACGTGTAATTGTCGGGTTTTAGTCTTGTTTTACAGCAAAGGTGATGGAACATGGAGAGAGAATCAAAAGGTAGGTTGTTCTGAGAGAACCCTCTGATAAGAACATTGTACAGAAATAGGTCAGGGGGGTTGGTGCAGTTGAAGGCCTTGAAAATAAGTTTGGCATGGGATATGGCTTGGAGATCAGAGAACCTCTGGGTTAGCTTTGTAACGGCAATAAGGTCGTTGCTAAGGCCGTGGTGGATCAACAGGGCGTGAGTTTGGCTGAGCTGAGAGACGGTTGCAGCCTTGGTGATTAAGCTGAGAAAGTAGTTTCTGTCTCGCGATCGGGTGCCTGCGGCGACCCTGCAAAGCATTGCGCGGCGGGGAGTTGAGAAGAGGTACAGAAGTGCGCGGGAATGGGAGATCTTCTACAAACCATTCCAGGAGTAAACAGACCCTCTAAATGTTTTAAGGATTGTGATTTATATTTTAGAAAATAATTAATAATTTTAAATGACTATTTAATTTAATCACATTATGTTATACATAGTATGTGCACTCAAATTATTTATCAAAATCAAAATACACTCAAATCATCGTCAATCTTGCAGAGTTTAATGGATTCGACCTCAAATTAAGAGCGTGTTTGACATTCAGCGGATAGTGGTTAGCTCGATCCGTAAAGTGAAGGCCAAATCAGCCTTCATTTGTTTTTAAGTGCTCGACCGTGAAAGGCTGAAAATGGGACTACTTCTTGTGATAGGGGGGCTTATAGCTTAGCTTCAGAAAGCGACTTCTTCATTAGCGAAGGATATGAATGAAGTTGTGTGGAAAGGAGGCTTGTAATAGTAGGAGCGAAGCGTGATTTAATTAAAATGTTAGAGTGCTTAAGAAAATGTTAGAGTTGGACACAAAACCGTCGAAAACTATGAAGGGGGAAGTTTGAGAAACCCGTTTCCTCGATTAGTTGGCCTCTCTATGATGGGTCTAAAGAAAACCATCTATTTTCACAATTTTTTTTACCAAAGGCATTGAAATCATGATGATGCATACCAATCTATTATGTAATAATTTTTTATGTTGAAACTAAAACAAGCACTACTGATCTATGGAATATGGATATATATTGATCCAAAAAAGGTGTAATCTCCCACCCCAGGAGCTCTCCACTCCGACCCGACAGGATGGTGGGAATGTTAGTCACGGTGACTCAATCAGCAAAGTGTCAGTAGGCTCATACACCCGTGCGCACCAGAGGCCTAGCCTGATTTCAGGTTCTGTGACCTCCACCCGATCGCTGCGGGGATTCAAACCTCCCACCACTCGACCAACTAAGCTACCCGTGGGGGTTGGAATATGTATATACTCTTATATAACATACAAATTTGATTTCTTCTTGTGATCGCTAGAGTAGACAAATGAATTTTTAGCTTATGGTTACATACTTGGCATTTTGGGCATTTGGGGTGGTTTGGGGGTTGGGGGTGGGAGGGGGTTAATTAGGAAAATGAAAAAAAATTGACCCGAGGCCCGGACCCGGACCGGACCCGGTGGCTACCCGGGCCTAGGCCCGACCCAGACCCGACCCGGCCCGAATACACCCCTAATCTAAAATACAAATAAGGAGGTATCATACAGATTAGAGAGTATGTCATGGACTTATATTTACAGGGCAGCCGACCAGACAATAATTCAAACAAAAAAGATTAAATTTACTCCTATTTTAATATAAAAAAAATCCAAGTGGACACTAAACTTGGACCGTGAGACTTCTGCATTGGAAGTGTTTTTTGTAGTTCAATGTGTAGTCCGTTCACTATGTGTGATGTATATTTGAAAGCCTTTTGCTCAGTTGACATTTGGCATTTTTAATTTGAACTAAAAAGTACGGAGTACTTCATTGCTGATGCTCTAATATTGTTAATATATTGTTGGGAAAAAGATCTAAATAAGACTAAAAGAAAGGTTATGAAGGTAAATAGGAGTTGATACTTTTTAAACCTTAAATAGGACTAAATTTGAAGGGATGGACAATTATACCCTTACTAATGCAACTGCTACCAAAAGCTCTCGTGTTCGCTGTCGTCTGCCCGTCTACGACTCAAGGTAACCTGCGACTGTGTTATTGACGAAGGCCGCCGAAGCTCCTTGTGGGATTATCTCTTAGATTCACGAGAATAATCTGCCTCCAAAGCACCCAAGGTGACATGCTACTTGTCCCCTACGAAACACGCTTTTGGTTGTAGATTTTCTCAAACACATGGGTCTTGATTTGGTCAAAGTGATACTTCAAGGTGCGTGGGCTGAATCCGGATGGTGAGCGTTGCGGAAACCACAGGAGAATCTGGAGAGCAAGAAGTTGAGGTACTTGTGAGTTTTCCTAGCGGCAGAGTGGTTGGGCGGGGCAGTGACATCGACGTCGGCGGCAGCGGCGGAGGAACCGGAGCAGCGACGATAACAGGCCATCATTATTTGCTCTAAATTGCTGGAAGCTATCAGGCCATCCGCCATCATCTATTCTACTGGAAGCTCAATCTTGTACATGGAGAAGCTATTTTGCAGGCCACTTAGCAGATTTTCAAATCTGAAATTAATTTTCCGGAAACTCGATCTTGTATAAGTTTATTTCATCTACTCTTTCATCTTTCATATGATCTTATTTTGAATGACATTGATAGTATAATCTAGTGTTACTATATGTATTTTGAGTTGGATTTGTGACTAAAATTTTAAAATGTATGTGGAACCAAAATGAATTACGGTTGACCCGACATATCTTGACACAATGTGAATGTCGATGACAATATCATAAAAATGTATAAAAATGTCACCGGGTTAAGAAAATGTCACAATGGCAACGTCATTGTCGATGTTGTAAAATGACATTGTAATTATGAAAATGTCAATAGCTATTATATATGACAATGTTAATTTTATAAAAAAAAGTCAAAAATGTCATAAAAATATATAAAAATGTCATAGAAATGTATAAAAATGTCACCGGGTTAAGAAAGTGTCACAATGGCAATGTCATTGTCGAAACTATAAAATGACATTGTAATTATGACAATGTCAATAAATATTATGACAATGTTAATCAATCACGATGACAATGAGAATGACAATGTCATCAAAATGTCAATTATAATGTCATAAGAATGTCATTATTAATACATTATCTTTATTTTGTATTTAATAAACTCACAATGTTCGTAATTCAATACATTTTTAATGACATTATCTTTATTTTGTTAGATTTTATTGCATTAGTTTGTGTAGTCAAATTAAATTACATTGTCCAACTTTATTAAAAGGGGAAAACAATGTCTTATTAAAATGTCATGTTAAAATAAAGTCAAATTTATTGAATATTGATGTCACAATTTAATCATTTATGGTAATAAAATTTTCATTATGCGCGACAAACCTTTGCGGGATCAAACTTTTCACTAACAATGTCACAATTTATAAAAGTGTCAATGTCACTGAAGTGTCATAATGTCACAATGTCAAATTTTGAAGATGTCAATGCTATAAAAATATCATTATGATAATTACAATGTCAATGACAATGTCGTGACCATGTCAATGCTATAAAAATGACATTGTGATAATTACAATGTCAATGACTATACTCAAAATGTCAATGCTCACTCCTAATAAAATTGACATCGTCAAAGAAAACATCAATGCTAATACCATTGTTCCAAAATAGAAAATATTGTCACAAAATATCAATGTTTGAAAACTAATGTCATAGGACTCCATAATTCATTATTGCGTGAAACATGTCATAGTGTCAAACAATGACAATGTCAATGTTATACAAAATGACATTGTAATAATGACAATGCCAATGCTATACAAAATGATATTGTAATAATGACAATGTCAATACGAATGACAACTACTGTCGTGACATTGATAATAAAATCAGAATCAACCATTGTAATCAACTGCTTTGCACACCTCAACTTGTATTGATATTTTGTAAATAATATCCATATTATTAAAAATGTTCGAATATTAAAATCATTTAACAACATTACTATTATTAACAATATAACATGTCAATATCATGATAAAAACACATGAAAATACATAGCAAGATGTGACAATAACAATGACATTTGAATAAACTAACGGTGAATGACTAAAATGAATCAAGGAATTTATCATAAATAATCAACATAAAAATAACAAAACAAATAAGGAAAGTTTTTTTTGAATGCTTGAAATTACGATTGAAAAAGGAATTAGATGAAAAAAACAAAATCAGAATAAAAGAGAAATAAAAAATTAACCACACGCCACAGAAAAACACAAAAGAAAAGCAGAAAAAAACTGTAAATTCGGAGTGGCACTAAAACGAACTAAAACAGCTGTGGAAAAAGAAACTGAAGACCTGGGTGCAACAACGATGAAGAAAAATTAGGGAGAGGACAAGGAGGAGGGGTTCCCGCCGCCACTGCCTTGCCGCCATCTTTTCACCTCCGCCACTGCCTTGCCGCCGGCACCGCCAGCACCTCGTCCTAACCTTCATTTATTTTGTCATTGGCTCGTGGCTTCAGATCTAGGGAGACCAGCCTATTGAACTTGGGAGAGGGGGGAGCGCAGATTAGCGCTGTTGCACCGCCTACCGCCGGCAGGAGTTGTTTTCGCCATTGCAGCTTTGTCGTCGTCATCGTCCGTAGTTGTTGCCTGTTGGTGCCCGCCGCTTGTGACTTCGTAGAATATTTGGGGAGTTGCTGTGGAGAGAAACGGAAAGAATAGATTGAGAGAGTTGAAAGGTGCTGGAATTCTATTAGGGGCAAAATAGGCATATTGGATAAAATTGGTCCTACTTACGAATTAAAAAGTAGGTACTCCTATCCGCGTACATATCAAAAGTCCTACTCCTATTTAACACCATTTCTCTATATTGTTTGGCAATTTATATACTCTAAAAACGAGTCCATATAACCCACTCGTCTTTTATAGCTTTCTTGGTCTTTTGGCACATCTTAACAATTGCGGTAAACAAAAAAGTTCAGCGCAAGCAAGAACACCATTATTGATCATAGGACCCTAATTCAGCATGGAATCAACAACCACTGACATAACGTTCTACTGAATCAGCAACCAGCCTGAGATTCAAAACACTAGTTGCAAGCTGCAACATAAAACCCCTTGGCTTCGGTTACCAACTAGCACTGAACAAAATAAGCAAAAGTAAACCACGGGTATTATTGAAAAATAATACATATTCAGTCTTGTCCCAGGTTAGAACATTCTTATGAACACGTTAATAATCTACATCATCCTTTCCTTTGTTTACAACAGGTATTCCCAAACCATGCAAATAAACATTTCTGGGCATGCTAAGAATCAGGTAAAGGAACAAGCCACAGCTGAAAGAAATGGTGAACGTGCACCCAACTGTGGTAGTGGGGTGGTATGTTCCTATATATTGCTGCTATTCCACAAGGCTGCAGATTTTGGCTAGCTATGTTTTTTAGACAAATAAATCAAAATACGTGTATCCCTGCACTGTACAACCAACCATGTCTAGTGAAAGACTTGAGGTGAAGCATAGTACTCGCTTTCATTGAACATGGGTCTTAGATCTTCTTTGCACATAAAATCCAGTGGGAAAGAAACGAGATGACCCCTTACAGACTCTAACATTTCCATGGGATCTGTTTCTTTGATATCTCCATCTTGATAAGACTCTAATGTGTTCGGGGCTATTCCTAAATCAATTGTTGTGTGACCAATCTTATCTTTCCAGTGAGCCACGCACTGCCTTAGAGAAGCCCTGTATGGACATTGAAAGAAGTAAATGACATGTATGTGTGATGTGAAAGGGAAAAAATAATTGTCCAGTGATAAAAGAGAATGCAAGATATAGCTGATTAACTATATACCTGGACTGTATAAGATCGTTTGGTATACAAGAAAAGACGTCTTGGAAAACCATTGTGTTTGTCTGCAGATGACATTCTTAGTAAGTTTGAAGGAGGTCCCAAGCAGATAAAAAAGGAAAATAAATAAAATAACACAAGATCAATGCACTTTACTTTAACAATTTTAAAAAGTTATAGAAATAGATACCAACTACCCAAACAAGGCAGTCCAACAGAATGTCCACACAAATTATGGTCCCAAACATTCCAATATAGCCTTATCGATTTAGTATTAAACAATAAATGTGACGATGAAGGTTTCCCATTTTGTAAATAGTTTCACTTTACTTGTTCATTACTTTTCCCGTGCAACTGTTCTTCCACCAAAATAAAATACAGAATTAAACATGTTTAAGATGATGTCAAGGCAGCCTGCACTGTTCAAGATGATGTCAAGGCAGCCTTCATGTTAACCATATACTCTAAGAGTTAATTGAGATATATACAACATATAAATGTATCTTATTTGATTGTTATCCCAACTGGTTCAATTAATAAATTCAAAGAGAGGGAGATAACATAAAGTTGTGTTATATCAGGCATCTAAGTTGCACTTCATTATGGACACACTTTCACTACCTATATGATGTGACATCAAATGAGGATTTTAGCATTCTTACCTTTGCAGTTGACATCCACATATCCTTGTATGTTGAATCAATCACTGGATCAGTAATTTGACCCATCTGAATAGCAGAACAAATAATCAGCATATTAAAAATATAGAACACCATGCGCTAGAGATGATGATTAAAATTGTTAACAGATTAGAACCTCTCCAACACAAAGACCAAGATGCTCAGACCATAGTGAGAGGCGAAGACTTGATGCAAATTTCCCAGCCTTAAATGGTTTGCCTCCCATGTATGAGTCAACAAATTCTTTGTCCTCAATAACTACACCAATCTGCAAGGAAGAAATTGTGGTAGATAAAAGTAGATTTCAACACAACTGCTCTGGATTGAGTGAGAGAACATGATAATGTTTGACATTTGATCATTTTATAATGGATTGGTCTGCTACCATATATGCGTAATGTTACAATCATCAGAATAAACTATTCCTCATATTACATGACCAAGTTCCTATACACAATTTTAATATCCAAGATCCATTAATAAAAACATGATGGCAACATAAAGAAGATAAGTACTAGAATACCTCAGAGTCTCTGGAGCCGAGCAAGCTCCGGTCATTAATATTTGCAGATCCAATCAAGGCTGTGTGGTCATCAACTATCATGATTTTGCTATGCACATACACCTTTAGAATTGACAAATCCACGGATCAATAGATAATTGCTACAAGGTTTTTTAATGTGGCTAAACTAGCTTGCCATATCTTGTTATCTTCCTTCACTTTGAAGTAGTTTTAACATACTAACATAATGGTTTCTTATTATTTCAATGATAGCTTAAGCTGGTTAGAGATTTCTTTTTGAATGCACATGCATATCACGTGTATGAGTGGATCATCAATGTTCCTATTTTCCTAATATAACGGTCATTCTACGAGCACTAAAGTTGAGTAATGTTATACATTGTTAGTTTGTTACATTTTTATAGCAGTGCAAAATCCGATAGGTCACGAATAATTTGTAGTTTTGTAACATGCACAATGAATGCACACATTCTTAAATTACAATAACAAATAAAAAATGTCACATGCATGTGCATTCGAGACAATGTTATTTTGCTGCAACAACAAACATTCTGACCAAAGAAATTACGAAGGTAGAAGTGTAGAACAAATTAAGCTAACATTAAAGGGGACATATAACGTGCAGACAAATAGATGCCCTTTAAAAATATGCAAACTGCAGCAGGCCAAAAAGAAAGAAAAACACACCTGGCTAGAAACGACAGGACCTTCATCAAACAGTCTACCATGAGATCTGAGACCGTAAAAGGATATATAATCATGCACTCTGGGACCAATAAGATCACTCAGATTGTGCAAAATCGAGGTATTTCCCCTGCATATTGCACGATATTGCCAATGCATGATAGCTCTTATAGATGCTGCACCACTATCATCCAAACCACCCTGTCAAATTTAATACTTCAGCAAAAAAAAAAAAAAGATACGGTAAAAATAATCACGAGAAAATTAGAGGGACAGAGATGATAGCGACGGTCTATATAGCACCCATACCTGGAATCCAGGTAGAAGCGGTATAACGATAATAACCCTGAAAGACTTTTTCTCATTGTAAGCTCGCATGATTCTCTTACACAATGCTTCCAATACACGATTCCTTATAATCTCATCTCCCACGAGACCTGAGATGAAAAATTGATTCTGGGAAAATTTTCCATTACAAGTCAGGAAAGTTAAAGAGTTACTGAAGAGCCTCCAAAGATTCAAGACTAAAAAATGACATTCCCTCTCCCACCACAGTTAATCACCCCCACCCTCCAACCCAAAAAGAGCCAGTAAGAAAGAATGAGTTTGATCATATAAAGGAAAAGAAAAAAAAAGTCTATTTAAGAATAACTTTGGTATGGAGATAGAAGAGTTTGTCCTAGGTATGTCGCAATAGCACTTTTTTTCAATGTTACAAAACTAGTCCCTGCCTGTAGCTTATATGGTCCCTCAGCTGGGGGGGGGGGGGGGGGGGGGGGGTCTAACAATGGTTAGGCATAAGAACCACTAATCATCATAAAAGTTTGTATCTGGGACTGTTCCCAACATTCTGAGGATCATATCGTCGAGTAAAACAGGATCGAATTGGCCTTTACCCCTATTTTATTTTTAAAATTGAGATGGCTATAACAAACCTCAATATAAATAAAGTGTTCTGCCTTCTCAATGAGAGTGCAGTATGCATTGTGTATGCTTTCTTCAATTTGGCTGGTCCCAGCTGACCATTGACTAACACTTCTTATGATCTGGAACAAAAGTTAAGTATAATCAAATAAAACCACCCAACTTTTGTGCAAGTGTTATACTAACGAATATGAAGTATGAACATATGAACATATTAAATGATGTATACAGCGGAAAAGAAATATTAGTTCCGCAAGCAATAATGATTAACGTGGGAGTGTGGGACTCTATCGGTCTTCCACTCTTCCTTACTAGCACTAAACCAAAAAGACTGTCATAAACTGGTAGAGAAAGTCTATATTTCATTAAACTAAAATATAGGTATATAACCCATATCACCTTAATTAAGAAAAGTGAATCAAAAAATAATTATCCCCAGAATCAAGCTATTCTATCTAAGGTAGTACAACTAGTTATTTATGAATATACATAATGTAAGTTGTAACATGCAACATACAATTTAGTTGTCTCCATTAGACACTGCAAGAGTATCTCACCTGACAACGACATAGAGCACAGGGACCAACTTGCCCAGTTTCATCAGACGGAACAACTTGACTACTACGCTCCTGTGTTTCCCACCACTCCTTATCTGAGGCTCTAGTTCCAGGACGCATCAAACCAGAAGACGGCTTTCTATGAAGATCAGTGACATTAACTTCATCGACAAATGCTTTCATTGGCATGCCTGGCAAAAAGGGTTCTGCTTTGGCCTTCCGAAAAGGGAAAGAAATGCTAGCTGACCCATTTGGCTGGTCATGGAAATCATACCCAGGAGTGAAGGCATATGACTTTGGTTCCCCCCTTATATCCATTTCGTCAGCTTCTTGAGGCATGAGCAAAGGAATGTCTTGGCAAGATGATTGAGAGGAAAATGAATCGTGTCTCTTGATACTTGAAGCACTAATAACATCTGTATTACTAGTGTGTGTCTCTGTGCCAATTGCCATGTAATGGGGAATAACCATGTGATGCCGAGGCATAAGTAGTGGAATCGTGGGCTCATAGGGAGCTTTATTTCGCTGAAAATTGCAAAAATAGTGCCTAACCTTAAAAAAAGTACTTCCATAGATATCATATTTTTTATGAAAAAATAAGAACCTTGGCATAGTTCCAGCGCTGAACAAAGTGTCTAGCCACATCACGGCAAGGTGGTCCCCAAAGAGCACAATGGACATCATGCCAGGGCATGCGAGGATACTTCGTCCGGTCCAACTCATCTTTCAAGGTATCTTCCCATGTGTTTGGTTCAGATTCCCTGAAAATAGAACTGCATGAGCAACTAGGGAAATATTATGTATGACAAAGACTAGTCTTGTGGAAAATGCATTAAAACCGACGCAAGACAAAGAATAGACAAAAAGATGCATGTCCAAATTGTGAAACGCATAAAAGCAGATCAGCTTTATATATTACAGAGTAAATAACAAAGTAAAATATGCCATATGCCCAGATACCTATATATATATATATATATTGCAGAACAGCAGAACTAAATATAATATTTAATAAACTAGCAAACCATAAAAGAAATTTTCATATATGTCAAAGATAAAAGTAAGGAGTTGAAGATATGAATGTAAAAAAAATACCTTGGATTATAGTAGTCTTTGCCAGGCCAAATAAGAGGTGGACAATCGCCGACTTTGTGTTCAAATGAATCATAACGACCAAAGCAAAGATCTAGGCCACCAATAAAACAAACTTGATGGTCGACAATGACAATTTTTTCATGATGAGACCTATGAATAAGCATAAATTGAAATTAGCAGAGGCATAAATCTGGTGATCTGGAAACCAAAATCTTTTTGTTATGCATACCATAAATAGACACCACTTGAAAAATGATCAGGATAACGAAGTACTCTAACATTTTCATGAATTTCTAAGAGCTTCCGCTTGCTATACACACTGTTGATTTTCAAAGCAAGAGCAACCTCCTTGTATAGCAGAATGTAAATCTGAAGCAATGAGATATATAATAAAACAATCAAAGCATTTGGTAACTGCAAACCCCAAAGAGCAATAATCAATGGATGAATTCTAAACACGCTAGATCAACATGTTCTTTATGCTCCTTTTGAGTTATTGTAGATGCCAAAAAAAGGAATAAGCACTTCTTTAGGACCATTATTAATGCTAAGAAAAGTGATTGTTTTCTTCATATTGCATAACAGTATAAACTATGTCTTGGTCCTGGAGGACCTGGACCAAAATAAATGAATGTAACTAATCCAACTTCAGAAGAGTGATGATGCTAATTAATTAAAAAACGCCTATAAGATGCTGTAGCATTCTCACAGTTATACAAACAAATAGATAATAACCTGGAAAAGAAAAAGAAATAGACTTGACATAAGATAAAGACTCAAACATATTTCCAAACTAAATGATTGATACCTTGCAGTAGCACTCAAGATTTTTGAGTGGCAACAAGTGACAATGCAATAATATCAGTTTGAGATATCAAATGAAAGTTGAACATTAATATAACCGAGAGACAACTACCTGAACACCTTGTTTCGCCTTGTCTCCCAGTAAAGAATCAAGCCGGGAAGAAGAATGGGTATCAAAAGGGCGCCGCATGTACAGTTCTGGGCAAAGCCACCAGCCACAAATGAATATCTGTGCCAGAAACCAAGCACCACATCCTTATTGGCAAAAAAGTTACAATAATGAATGATGCACTAAAAACAAAACGGGTTTTTAAACCTCTGATTTTGCTTCATCAATTGCAAGAGCAATGGCTTCGAATGCAGCCCGACCATCAACGAACCACTGAGCCTGGCTGTCATCTTCCACTAAGCCTCGTTGAGGAGAAAAAGATCCAAAACGATGAGGATGACACCAACCCTCAGGTGCTCTAAGTCCAGTATCATTTATTGAAGCCACCCAATCTTTAACTTTAGCATTACTCTTTGCTCTTAGCTTGATGCTTCGCATCCCACAAGTTACCTTTAACAAATAATTTTAGTAGTTCACAGAATTGCAGTATACCTTATTTCTTTCCATATCACTACCCCACTCCAAAAAATAAAAGCAAAAAAAAAACATATTTAAAAAAATCACTTACAAAATTTGAAATGCCAGTGTATGTTATTTCACATATGATGATGTAAAATTGGTAAATGAGTCCACAGAAAAACTAAAGCTATCCTGATGGAGACAACAAGGAGAATCACAGGGGTTTTAGGATGACCCAAAGTACAACCTAGTGTTTAGAGTGAGATTTATGCGATATTAAAAATAATGAACAAAGTGGAGTGAAACTGGATGAGATAGAGTTACTAGTAAGCAGCTGTATTAAATATTCAGCACTTATCGTTAACACTGGAGATTGATCAAGATTGACACAAAAGATGAAGGCATGTGGATAAAAAGATTAAAAACGAAGTGTGAAAGAGTATTGCATGGTAACACGTGCATTTATGACAGAGGATATTCTATAGGAACGTTATTAAAGCAGCTTTGTTATAAGGACAGGGGTGTGTGGTAATTAAGAAAGATCTTATGAAGAAAATGAGTTTGAGAGATGTCTATGCTTGTGATGGACATGTAAAGTGTTAGTCACAGGAAGTCAGCCTCTTAATAATATTAATAATAGTATTAGCTATTATGACAAAGTGTATTCTAGAAGGAAAGGGAATAATAAGTAGCTGGGAGTTGTAATTAGGGGTCAGGTGGACTTCTATAAATAGATAGCTACAGGAGGAATAAGGCAGGCCGTTATTTGGTAGTTAGCTGGGACTGGAGAGTTGACATCTCTTTAACATCTCTATTCTGTTAATCGAAATACCTTCTATTCTCTATTGTTCATCTTTGTTCCTACATTCTCCTACAAATCTCTCTGTAATTAGCTAGATACTTAACATTGGTATCAGATCAACGATCTTGTTACCTGTACATGGTCGCCACAAGAGGAACGATGGAAGCGCGATTGGAAAATCTGGAACGCGAGCTGGAGAGAAGTCGTGTTGAGACGATGCGCAATCGCGAAGAGATGCGCGAAGAAGCACAGCGTACTCGTGATGAGTTACGCGAGTTAATATTGAACCAGAAAGAGAGTCAGTCGCGCGGAAGATAAAAAATGACCAAAAGAAGTAAGAGACATGACAGTTGTGAATCTTCTTCATCTTCAGGTAATCATCACTCTTCCTCATCTAAGCGAAACGATGACTACAGTAAATGGATGGAGAAATCTGGAAGGAAAGTAGATTTACCACTATTTAGTGGACATGATGCCTATGAATGGTTACTTAAGGTGGAGCGTTTCTTAAAAATGAATCAGGTAGAGGAAGATGATAAAGTAGAATTGATTACCTTAACAATGGAAGGAAAGGCTCTAAACTGGTTTCAGTGGTGGGAAGAACACACTGAGGTGAGAAATTAGGAATCATTCAAAAATGATTTGACTCGTAGATTCCAACCTGGATTAGTACATGATCCTTATGGCTCCCTATTGAGTGTCACACAGATAGGAAGTGTGATGGAGTATAGGGAACAATTTGAGTTGATTGTAGCTCCCTTAAAACATACTGATATGAAAATCCTCAAAGGAATTTTCCTGAAGGGGTTGAAAGATGAAATAAAGGCTGAATTGGAGTTATATCCAATTATCCAGTTAGAACTCTTGCTGAGTTGATGATTGTTAGGAATAGTATATAAAAGCTACACGTACATTGCTTTGTAATTAGTATTAGTTGGGCTTCTGTTATATTAACTGCAGTTAGTTACAACCATAGCTTCTATAAATGCTCTGATACCATATTAGAAATAGAGCAAGGTAGAAGAAAGGAATGATAAATTCCAAATGGTTGTCTGCACCTCTCACAAGCCAAATACATCAGAGATCTTCTTCATAAAGTTGGAATGACAGATTCTAAGGGTGTGAAAACACCTATGGTGAGTACTTGTAAGCTCACCAATGTAAGCTCACCAATGAAGGAAGTGACCCTCTTCCTGATCCCTCTCATTACAGATCTGTTGTTAGAATTCTGCAGTATGCTACTCTAACCGGACCTGAACTTAGCTATGATGTAAATAAGGTGTGTCAGTTCATGAGTGATCATTTACAAGACCACTGGAAAGCTGTGAAACATATACTGAGATATCTATCTGACACTATTACTCATGGACTGATCATCAAACCTCTTCCCTTGACAAAAATACCTCTACCAATCTCAGCTTTCTGTGATGCTGACTGGGCATCAGATCCTACAGACAGAAAATCTACATCTGGGTCATGCATTTTCCTAGGCTCTAATATTATCTCCTGGTGGTCTAGGAAACAACTGAGGGTAGCAAGATCTTCAGCTGAAGCTGAATACAGAAGCCTAGCAGACACTACATCAGAACTTTTATGGGTTCAATTTTTACTCAAAGAACTTCAAGCCCCTTTTATCACTCCAAGAATTTATTGTGACAATCTCAGCACTGTACAGCTAGCTCACAATCCTGTCCTACATTCTCGCATAAGAGATATGGAAATTGATCTTTTCTTTGTCAGAGAGAAAGTTCATCTCAAACAGCTTGAAGTCTTTCACATTCCAGCCTCCCAACAAATTGCAGATGTGTTGACTAAGCCTCTATCTGCTTCCACCTTTCTTGAGTTCAAAGACAAACTGAGTGTGATTGATTTTCCAGTTCAATCACCCTCAATTTGAGGGGGGAATGTTAGGAATAGTATATAAAAGCTACACGTACATTGCTTTGTAATTAGTATTAGTTGGGCTTCTGTTATATTAACTGCAGTTAGTTACAACCATAGCTTCTATAAATACTCTGTACACTTTCTATTTTTCAATAAGATGATTTCATTCCTTTCTTCTACCTTGCTCTATTTCTAATAATGATAGAAGGGGATTGAAGGAAAAAGGGTATGCTTCATCACAGAATCACAGGTGGGTGGATGAGAATAAATGGAAGGCCAATATGAACAACCAGTCCAATTATGGGAAGGCTGTCATGGAAAAACCAAAGGAAACAATAACTAAAGAATCTGGAATAAGGGACACACACAGATTATCTCAATCTGAGTTACAAGAGTTGAGCAGAAAAGGCCTTTGTTTCAAATGTGGGGAACAGTGGAGTAAAGGTCACATTTGTAAGATGAAACACTTTCAGATCATCATGTTAGATGAATTGGGGAATAATTCAATGGAATCTGTTCCAAATTTGGAAGAAACAGACCTTTCTAATATGCAGTTATCTCTCATGAGCAAAGAAGGGATCACAACTCCTAAGACTTTTAAGTTGAAAAGAAAATTAAGGAGCAGCAAAGGGAGTAAACCATCTCATAAGGGTTCAGGATTACCTGTCCTCCAGATTCCAGAATTAAAGGTGGAGATAGGAAATGGAGACATTATCAGAAATGATGGGAGATGTGAAGCTGTTTCTCTGAACATACAAGAAACTAACTCATTCAAGACTTTTATGTCTTGGAATTGAGTGAGACAGAGATGGTTTTGGGGCTAGAATGGTTAGCAGGATTGGGAAATGTTGAATTTAACTTCAATCAGCTAACTATTAAATGGAAGGAAAAAGGGAAAGTAATGGGAAGCTACCAATCTCAGGAGAAACCAAGCTTCTTTCAAATCCATAATTAAATATATTCAAGAGCAAGGAGAGGGTTATTATTGTTTGTTCAGTACTGCAGTAACTGAAAACAAGGTGAAGGAAGAAAAAGAAAATCCATGGATGAAGGAAGTTGTCACAGAATTTGCTGAGGTGTTCCAACCTCCAAAGGGTTTACCACCAAAAAGGGATTGTGACCATGTCATTACTATCAAAGAAGGTGCAAACCCTCCAAACATTAGACCTTACAGATATCCTCAGTACCAAAAGAATGAGATAGAAAAGATTGTGCAGGAGCTGTAGAAAACAGGCATCATCAGGCCTAGTACCAGTCCATTTAGTAGTCCACTGCTAATGGTGAAGAAAAAAGATGGAGGGTGGAGGATTTGTGGAGATTACTGAGCCCTAAATAAAATCACAATTCCTGAAAAAATTCATATTCCTATCATAGAAGAACTTTTGGATGAACTGGGAGGGGCACAGATATTTTCTAAACTGGATTTGAAGTCTGGGTACCATCAAATCAGGATGAAAGAAGAAGATATTCATAAAACAGCTATCGGGACACATGAAGGCCACTATGAATATCTAGTCATGCCTTTTGGTCTCACCAATGCTCCTACATTCCAAGCTTTGATGAATCAAGTGTTGAGACCATATCTAAGGAAGTTTGTGTTAGTTTTTTTTATGATATCTTGATTGTAGGTTTGAAGAATTAATCTTCCTTGAATATTATTGAGCCATCCGGCAATGATATATATACAAGTTACAGATAAAGCCTAGTTGTTACAGATCCTAAATAATAGGATCTATCTATTCTGCGAGCTTATCTACTAGTTAAAGAGTTCTATCTACTCTAAGTCTTATCTATACAGTTCCGGATGCACATAAAATTAAAATAACAAATACATGTTACATTTTTCTACACTCCCCCTCAAGTTGGTGAGTATATATCATACATTCCCAACTTGCTTATAAGTAGTTCAAATACTGGTTTGAACAACCCCTTTGTAAAGATATCAGCTGTTTGTTCTTTGGTAGATATGAATGGTGTACACACAATTCCAGCTTCAATCTTCTCTTTGATAAAGTGTCTCTCCACTTCAATATGTTTAGTACGATCATGTAGCACCGGGTTGTGAGCAATATTAATGGCTGCCTTATTATCACAATATAACTTCATAGGTAGTTCCAATTTCATATTCAACTCTGAAATCACTCTCTTGATCCAAAGTAGTTCACAGATTCCATTAGCCATAGATCTGAATTCAGATTCTGCACTACTTCTAGCAACCACATTCTGCTTCTTACTCCTCCAAGTCACTAGATTCCCCCATACATAGGTACAATACCCAGATGTAGACCTTCTATCAGTTATTGACCCAGCATAATCTGCATCTGTAAAGGCTTCCACACTTCTATTGTCACCTTTTAAAAAAAATAATCCTTTCCCTGTACAGCTTTTCAAATACCTTAGGATTCTGTAGGTAGCATCTAGATGTTCCTGGAATGGATTATGCATGAATTGGCTAACCATACTAACTGCAAAGGCAATATGTGGCCTTGTATGTGCCAGATAAATCAATCTTCCCACCAATCTTTGATATTGCTGAACATTAACTGGTACTCTTTCCTTGACATCTCCTAACTTTTGATTAGGATCAATTGGAGTATCTATTTGTCTGCAGGCACTCATACCGGTTTCATGGAGAAGGTCTAGTACATACTTCCTCTGAGATACCACAATTCCCTTCTTTGATCTGGCTATCTCCATGCCAAGAAAGTACTTCAATTCTCCCAGGTCTTTGATCTCAAATTCCTGAGCCAGCTTCTTCTTCAGGTCTTCAATTTCTTTATAATAGTCTCCTGTAAGAATGATATCATCCACATAAACAATTAACACTGCAATCTCTCCCTTACTTGAGAACTTCATGAATAGTGTATGATCTGTTTGGGCTTGCTTGAATCCCTGCCTCTTTATGAATTGAGTAAACCTGTCAAACCAAGCCCTTGGGGACTGTTTAAGTCCATATAAGGCTTTCTCCAGCTTGCACATCTTTGTGCCATACTGCCCCTCAAACCCAGGAGGGGGACTCATGTATGCTTCCTCTTCAAGCTTCCCATTTAAGAAAGCATTCTTCACATCTAACTGTTGAAGAGGTCAGTCTAGGTTAGCAGCTAGAGATAGAAGGATCCTTATAGTATTTAATTTTGCAACTGGAGCAAAAGTTTTTGTATAATCTATGCCATAGGTTTGTGTATATCCTTTGGCAACCAATCTGGCCTTATATCTTTCAAGTATACCATCTGCCTTGAATTTAGGGGTAAATACCCATTTGCATCCCACTGTTGGTTTGTTCTTGGGTAATTCCACAACCTGCCATGTCTGATTCTTTTCAAGAGCATTCATTTCCTCTAAAACAGCCTTCTTCCACTCAGGTTTAGATAGAGCTTCCTGTATGGTTAAGGGAATAGAAACAGTGGAAAGGCTAGAGGTAAAGGCTGAAAATGATGCAGATAAGTGAGAATAAGACACAGTTTGAGATAGGGTATTTAACACATGATCTTTTTTCTTTTCTAAGAGCAATGGGTAGATTTAGATCACTAGAATTATTACCTTTTTCATTTTCTGACATTGAGTCAGATTCATGAGCAGTGGCAGGATCAGAGATGTCCTCTATTCTTTGATTTGAAACTCTCCTTTCATAAACCTTGCCAAAAAAATTACTTGTCTGTTGTTCATCATCTTTCCTTGTCTCAGAAAATTTTATTTCATTTTCTTTTGATTCTTGACTATTTTCTAGTGCATCTAACTGTCTATTATATTGTGCATCTAGACTAATGTCAAGAAATTCAAGTTTTTCATGGATATGTGACACATTATTACCATCTTCATTAGGAATCTCCCCTTGAAGATGAGTACTTAAAAAAAGGTTGATTTTCAACAAAAACAGTGTTCATTGTTACAAACATCTTTTTTGTTGTAGGGTCAAAACATTTATAGCCTTTTTGTGTTGAAGATAGTCCTAAGAAAACACATTTTTTGCCTCTAAATCAAATTTGCTTGCAGTTCTGTCAGGTTTGGTAATAAAAACTGTGCAGCCAAAAATTTTTATGGGAAGAGAAGTTGATAAGCCTAGTTTCAGGAAAACTGGCTTGAAGTGTATCAATGGGAGTTTAAAATCCTAGAGTCTTTGATGGCATCCTATTAATTAAATAGATAGCATGTAAAACAGCTTCTCCCCATAAATATTTTGGAACTCCAGCAGAAAACATAATTGCAAGAATGACTTCAAGCAAATGCCTATTTTTCTTCTCAGCATTCTGAGCAGGTTTATTTATACAGGAACTTTGATGAATAATCCCTTTTTCAGCAAAAAAATTATTTAAATTCTTAGAAAAATACTCTCAAGGCCATTATCACTTCTCACAATCTTGATATTAGTATTGAATTGAGTCTGAACCATTGAGTAAAATTTCTTGAACACATCTTCAACCTCATATTTTTCTTTAATAAAAAAAACCCATGTGACCCGTGTGTGATCATCTATGATAGTTACAAACCACCTTTTTCCTTTCAAAGTTGAAACTCTAGATGCACCCCAAATATCACTGTGTACGATAGTAAAAGGACTAGTTGGTTTGTAACTATGAGGGATATAAGAGCTCATATGATGTTTGGCAAGTGCACACATATCACAATGAAATGATGAAGGATTTTTATTATGAAATAACTTAGGAAACAACCTCTTTAGATAGGAAAAACTTGGGTGACCTAATCTACAGTGCATTAAATACACTTCATTATTACAAGGAAAGGAAATAGTTTGCAGACAAGTTTTTTCTTGACCTTGTTTATTCAATTGTGTTCCTTCATCAAAAACATATAGGCCATCCTCCTCTCTAGCACTGCCAATCATCCTCCCCGATGCCAGATCCTGAAAAATGCAATAAGAAAGATAAAACTTTACACAACACTGAAGGTCTTTGGTTATTTTGCTAATAGAGATAAGATTGCAGGAAAGTTTAGGAACATGTAAGACTTTAGAAAGGTTAATGGATGAGAAAATTTTAATATTTCCCATCCCTGCTATGGCTGAAAAAGAGCCATCTGCAACTCTAACTTTCTTATCTCCTGCACAAGGTTGATATGAAGAAAAGAGATTTGGAATGTAGGTCATGTGGTCTGTTGCACCTGAGTCAATGACCCAGGTACTTTTTGGTTTTTCAGAACAAAAAAATGATGTTATTTTACCATTTTGGGCAAAAGAACATGAAGGCTTTTCTTGGTTGGAGATTTTCTGGGTGGGTATAAATTGGAGTAGGTACTCTATCTGTTCCTGTGTGAAAGGCAGTTGTTTAGATTCAACTCCTGACTCTTGTTGAGTCTCAGTCACAGTAGTTTGTAGGGCCCTTTCAACTTTCTTCTTTCCAACTCCTGGTGGTTTTCCATGAAGTTTCCAGCATGTTTCCCTTGTGTGCCACAATTTCTTGCAGTTATCACATCAAGGTTTTTTCTTGTCATCACTTCTGGCAACTAAAGCTGAAGAGTCCCGAGGTTCCTCATTAGGTACTGGAGTGTTGTACATGACCCTCCTCCTGCTATCTTCCAACCTGATCTCAGAAAAGACCTCTTTGATTGGGGCCAGAGGTTTCTTTCCCAGTATTCTGCCTTTTACTTCATCTAGGTCCCTATTGATCCCTGCTAGAAACATATAGACCCTGTCATTTTCTTCTCTTTTCTCATGTCTGGCCAAATCCTTAGCACTCTTCCACTCTTCATCACCATAACATTGATCTAATTCTTGCCACAGAGATACCATTTCATTGTAGTATGAAATGATATCCCTATTTCCTTGTTTAGATTGCC
Organism: Cuscuta europaea; assembly: GCA_945859875.1. Classification (NCBI taxonomy): domain Eukaryota; kingdom Viridiplantae; phylum Streptophyta; class Magnoliopsida; order Solanales; family Convolvulaceae; genus Cuscuta; species Cuscuta europaea. Next base: position 5,075,189 of record CAMAPE010000052.1, on the reverse strand, counting down.
ACAGCTTGGTTTTGAGTTCAAAATTTTGAGAAGAGTTCTCAAGATCTGAATAAGTTTCCTTAATATAGTCCCATACCTCCTTTGCAGTTTTCATAAACATATGAGGTTTGGCAATTAAGGGCTCCATGGAGTTGAGAGGCCAAGATGTTATGAGTGAATTCTCTGACCTCCATGTACTGTAACCTTCTTCTGCAGGTAGTTTTGGTTTGATTTCTCCTATGATGTAACCTAGCTTTCCTCTCCCACCAATTGCAAGTCTAACAGATTGAGACCATTCCAGATAGTTTGTTCCATTCAATCTATGACTAGTGATTATCATAGATGAATGAATAGGAGATTGGTAATTTGTCATAGGGCTAATTTGAGAGTTAGGGTTGATAGTGTGTGAGGAATCAGCATCACTGGTTTCTACCATTGTGTTGTTTAAACCGAGGCTCTGATACCATGTAGGTTTGAAGAGTTAATCTTCCTTGAATATTATTGGGCCATCCGGCAATGATATATATACAAGTTACAGATAAAGCCTAGTTGTTACAGATCCTAAATAATAGGATCTATCTATTCTGCGAGCTTATCTACTATTTAAAGAGTTCTATCTACTCTAAGTCTTATCTATACAGTTCCGGATGTACATAAAATTAAAATAACAAATACATGTTACATTTTTCTACATTGATCTATAGCAAGACAGAAGAGGGACACATTGAACATGTAAAGAAAGTGATGCAAACTTTGAAGAAAAGTCAATAGGTGGTCAATCAGAAAAAAGTGTGCATTTGGGCAATAGAAGTTGGCTTATTTGGGCCACATTATATCTGGAGAAGGTGTGGAGGCAGATCCCAGTAAGGTACAGGACATGACTGGGAGAGACCTAAGGATGTAAAGGAACTGAGAGGGTTCTTGGGGCTCACAGGTTATTACAGAAGGTTTGTTAAGGGGTAAAGGAACTAAAACAAGCTATGACCAGAATGCCAGTACTGCAAATTCCAGATTTCAGCAAGATTTTTGTAATAGAAGTAGATGCTTCTGGAAAAGGAGTGGATGCAGGAGGGCAAACCCATAGCTTACATGAGCAAAACCTTATCAACTAGAAATCAAAATAAATCAGTTTATGAGAGAGAACTGATGGGCATTGTATTGGCTATACAGAAATGGAGATCCTATTTGTTGGGAAGAAGGTTTGAGGTGCATATAGATCAAAAGAGTTTGAGGTTTTTGACAGAGCAGAGATCATTGGGGGAGGATCAGCAGAAGTGGGTCACTAAACTCTTGGGATTCAATTTTATCATTAAATATAACCAGGAAAAGAGAACAAAGCTGCAGATGCTCTTTCCAGAAAAGGGGGATTCTACTCTCTCTCAGTCATAACCTGTCAGGAATGGAGGCTTTGGAAAATGAGCTTTTGGAGGATGACAAGTACAAAGAAATCATAAAAACACTCTGGGGACAGCCTGAATCCTTGCCAGATTTCAAAGTACAGAAGGGGTTATGATATTACAAAGGCAGATTGGTCATTCCCAGAAATTTTAATAGAAAAGTTTCTATCCTAAAAAGAGTTTCATGAGTCAGCAGTGGGTGGACATGCAGGAAGTTTCAAAACTATGAAAGATCTCAAATCTATTCTATTGGGAAGGGATGAGGAAGGACATTCAGAGTTTTGTTCAAAATTGTGAGGTATGCCAGAGTTACAAGCATCAAACATTAAACCCACCAGGGTTGCTGCAACCCCTGCCCATTCCTAACCAGATTTGGACCGACTTAAGGATGGACTTTATTCGAGGATTGCCAAAAGCAATGGGGAAAGACACTAATCTAGTGGTGGTGGACAGGTTGACAAAATATGCTCATTTCATAGCATTATCACATCCATATAATGTTAAAGGTGTGGCAGAGATATTTCTACAAGAAGTGGTCAGGTTGCATGATTTCCCTAAAACCATAGTTTCTGACAGGGATGGTGTTTTCCTAAGCTCATTTTGGACTGAAATATTCAGGTTAGCTGGAACCAAACTCAAATATAGCACTGCATACCATCCCCAAACTGATGGTCAGACTGAGGTAGTTAACAAATGTGTGGAAACCTACCTCAGATGTATGACTCGGATGAAGCCAAAGCTGTGGCCCAAGTGGCTACCTTGGGCTGAGTTCCGGTATAACACCATCACGTATTCACGTGTCTACTAAAAACAGCCCCTACAAAGCACTCTATGGACAGGATCCACCTGTTCTAATCAGAGGTGATGTTGCCTTAACAGCAGTGGAGGAGGTGGAGGAGGTGGATAGATTGACTGCTGAAAGGAATGAAATGATAGATGAACTGAAAAGCAATCTGGCTATTGCACAAAATCGAATGAAACAACAAGTTGATAAGAAGAGAAGGGAGATTCAGCTGACTGTAGGGGAAAGGGTATATTTGAAGATTCAGCCCTACAAGTTAAAGACTCTAGCCAGAAGAAGTAATCAGAAGTTGAGCCCTAGATTTTATGGGCCTTTTGAAATCATTGAGAAAATCAATCATGTGGCTTACAAATTGAAGTTGCCTGAAGATTGTAGAGTGCATCCAGTGTTCCATGTATCACTATTGAAGAAAACAGTATCTACTGCTGTACAGACACAAACCTTTACCTAAGTGCCTCTCAGAAGAATGGGAACTACAAGTCTGGCCAGAAGAAATAAAGGAAAGCAGAATCAACTCAATTGGGAGAACTGAAGTTTTGGTGCATTGGAAGAATATGCCAGAATTTGAAGATTCTTGAGAGGAGCTGCAACAGTTTCAGAGGCGATTTCCTGACTTCCACCTTGAGGACAAGGTGGTAGTTCCAGGGGGGTGATGTTAAAGTCACAGGAAGTCAGCCTCTTAATAATAATAATAGTATTAGCTATTATGACAAAGTGTATTCTAGAAGGAAAGGGAATAATAAGTAGCTGGGAGTTGTAATTAGGGGTCGGGTGGACTTCTATAAATAGTTAGCTATAGGAAGAATCAGGCAGGCTGTTATTTGGTAGTTGGCTGGGACTGGAGAGTTGACATCTCTTTAACTGTCAGGACATTTTCTCTCTATTCTGTTAATCGAATTACCTTCTATTCTCTACTGTTCATCTTCGTTCCTACATTCTCCTACAAATCTCTCTGTAATTAGCTAGATACTTAACATAAAGATACTGGAAAAAATGAAGTTCACAACAAAGAGATCCATGAAAGGTGGGAGTGCTCAAGCTACAACAACAGAATGTACATAGAAAACCAATTATGTTATTTGGGGAAATTGATGCAATGACATCCAAATGTATGGCTCCCGTGCAGACAGTGAAGTGTTAGAACAGTAGAGATCTAAAAAGGAGGTGAGGTCGATTGAAAGTTAAATGAATCGAGGGTGTAAAATGGATATTAAGGTGCTAGATCTTCATTATGACAGAAAAGAGTGGACAATTAATGTAAAGAGAAACAATGATGTTGCTTGGGGAATATTTGACGTCCAAAGGTATGTGCTCCAATACTGAGAGTAGGTCATTAGAACGACAGATATCTAAAAAGGATGTGAGCTAAATCAAAAGTGACATGGATCGAGGTTGTGAGATGGATATTATGACGCTGGAATTTCATTACCATTTGAGGTAAAACAGAAAAGAGTGGAAGATGGACCATATTTGCAGATGTCCTCAGAGGGTGATCTCTTGGTTCATGTAGACGATCCCATTCAATTAGAATTGCAGTTCGGTTGTTGTTGTTGTTGCAGTAAATATTTGGATTCAGCTTTGATTGGGTCATTGGGAGTGCAATGAAAGAATGAGAAACAATAGTTCCACAGAAACGCCAAGGAAGTATCTATGATTCATCCCCGGCCAACTACATTTGCAACTTTCACTTCAATGTTCAGATCCAAACAAAGTAGAGAACATACTATAATCGGCAAAGAACACTTAGAGAAGCTTGTACATTTATTACCCTAAAATAATGACGTAAAGGGTTGCCATCCTTCACTTCTTTTGCCAATGATAATCTACCCTCTCCATTACCATCAGAGGCAGGCAGCACATCAAAAACAACTATATCTAAAGGCTGAGTATCAAAGGGATCCTTAAGGAAGGCCAGGAATCCTGGTTTCAGTACAGCCCAGACCTGTAAATAATCAAAAGCTTTGATAACTAGAGATGAAAGTAACAGCATAAATCTAAAAAAATCATGACATACTCATGTTCATGCTATAAATCACATATAAAATTTAAACAACAGCACTACGAGTACATCTTTTGGCACATACATTTGTTGGGTAATAAAACATACAAATGAAAATAGTTATAGAACATTCATTATTGATGAGAAATTAACGTGGTAAACTGATATTGCAGCCCACCATAAGCACACATAGTAAAGGCAACAGTCATTATCATCTCTGTTAGCAACACCATCTAATCATGCAAATAAATCACCTAAATAGCTTCATTGCACTGCACCATCACAATAAAAAAATGCCCGGCCCATCTCTTCATAAATAAATCAACACATAACTTTAGCTATGGAAATTGACGAAAAGAAATCCCGGATTCAAATAACTATTCATAGGACGGATGTCATGCATTAAAATGAGATGTATTAAGGACTAACAGATACATAGTATATAGTTATAAAGTACAAGAAAAATCAGATCAAACATGTATCTTTCTTTCAGCCAGGACTCAGGATTTCAAGAGGATGTCATGCTACCTTCTGCCAGTTGTCTTTACAGCAGCAGAGCCAATTACATGAACAACATTTCCTATGGTCATCACTGCTTCGTATCTTGGGTAAATGCTTTACCATAATATAATCTTCCTTGAGCTTAGGACCATACTCTGAAGAGAAGGATAAACTTGAAACCTCCAAAAACTTGCAAACCTAATGCATGTCAGTCATGAAGTTAAAGCTGGAATTATAAGGTTATCCAGAAAATATTTCTGGTAAATAAAGTTAATAAACTATTGACCGAAATGTAAAAACATCTTCTCAATTTACAAAACTAACACAATGACCTAAGTGCTGCTCGACAATGGGGGTGCAGACAAGTCAATCACTAGGCAAAAGCTAAAAGCTTGAGTCACGTCCAATCAAATTTGAGCTCAGGTTCAGCTTGAGCTGGTTATTAAATTATGAACTGAGCTAAAACTTATATGCGTGATGGGTGACAGTGATGTCATGCATAGCATGTAAAAGATCCCCAATTCCTCCCCTGTGAAAATAGATATAAGCTTGCATATTGGTTTGCCTTCCACATATGTGGCTGCCTGGCCGGATATGATAGTGCACGAGCTAGTCTGCTACAATCATTATTCAATATTCACCAGACTAATGCACAAGAAAATACTGAGTATTAAGATAGTATACAAACCTCATGGGAATTGACAATATCTATGTTTCCAAGAAAGTGATTCAAGTACCCCTGCATTGCTACTTTTGCTCTGTCTGACATAGAATGTTGTCTTAAAAGTGTGGGGCGGATTATTGGCAAAGCAGCACTAGATGGCACATCTCTGAACAAAAAACCACCTGTAAGAATGACAGGTATTAAAAGGGCAACAGCGGATCTCATGCTTTCCTTCTGAGAAGAGAGGCGAAAGAATTAACAATCACCTGTTTCTTGCACTTTCATCAGTACGCAATGGAAGATTTTCATCATCTGGATCATCATCATCTTGCATGATAGGTATGATTTCCCCGATTCCTAAATTTTGAAGCCACTCTTTGACCTGTAAAATAAAATGAAATGCCACAAAAAAGAGTCACCACCATTATAACAGGGAACTATTATAGACTGTAATATTACTTAAAACTAATCACAGTAGAACAATTCTATTGCAAACATTGGTTACCATATACTGATAGAAAATCATATAGTACCTGTTCTTGTTTCTCATGAATTTCCTCAATAAATAGCCGCCTCTTTAGCGTAAAATGTAAATAAAACACTTGTGAAGCCTTCTTGACTAATTGCCATTTGAACTGCAGAACAGAACAATGATGCATTGCAGACATCAAATAACAAATTTCAGTACAGCGCTAAAGCCACATCTATAAAAAATAGTATGCTATATACTTCAGCACCTCAGAATCTTCTACTTAATGCAAAAGGGATTCAACCTAAAAATCAGGAATGTTGAAAATACTATAGCAGTCATAGAATTATGCAGATGTTGAATCATATATTTCATGACCACATCTGGATGCTTAGAGCTAGTGAAATCAAAGTGTATACATGTTGATATACATTCAACAATATATATGCCCACCCTAGTTACTCTGTTAATGTTTCAAGGATGTAAAAATATGTTGTTTGTTGGTCAACAGTAACCATGGGTTAACACTCTACCAAAAAAGTTAACTTCTCGTTCGTTTTTGTTTTTATGCGTAACAAGGTGAAAAAGCTGCTATTTCATAAAATACGAGGGAAATGACAACTGGGTAGAAGGAACTCTCATCAATTTGCACAAAACCAATTATGGATTTCTACATAACTACATCCACCAGTTCTTGGTTCATAGTTAAATTGTTATTCATGAGGACTGAAAATTTTGTTAGCACATCAAACATGTTATGCTGTCCCCCACATCATGAAAAAAATTGAATAAATGTTCCACTGCCATACCTGACCTTATGCTAACCCATGTTTAGTTTACAAAAGTAATGTGGAGTAATTTAGATTGAAAGATTGAAGTTTAGTAGATATTGACCACAGTGACCGCAACTTGAAGTTCCATTGGAACCCAAGATTCTGAAAACCAGAAGAAATAAAGTTGATTTCTTTGTGCGGACTATCACAAAGTAAAGTAAATAAATAAACCAAATTATAGAGCCTAAAATTCTGAAGTTAACTTTTTATTACCTGTTTGAGATTTCGTTATAGTTTTTTCTTGAAAAATGTGAAGTTGTGAAAACCTGAAAATGTTGTTTTAGCTCTTTCTTAGGCTCTTTGAACATTAGCTTCGTATGTATAGGTCGTATAACTCTTGAGTTCGTTATACAACATATTATATCTTTTAAAATGGTATACCCAAACTGAAAAACTAAAACACTGAATACTAGCCAATATACTCAACGATCCCTTATTTCACACCAGAGTAGTTGTTTAATGAGATCGACACTTGACGGTTCTGGTTTCCAATTCACATGCATGAAAGGCGATCTGACAATGAATTGAATCAAGCGCAGAAGTATTGCCTGTTTGTATTTAAACTCAATTGTGTAAGTAAGGAGCATGGGGCTGATATCGGCGACGTCTGGACGAGACACCTGGACGATGGTAGCCTTGGGCAACTCCTGAAAAATCCGAGCCGCCTCAGATCTCTGCTGCTGCTGAGGTGTCAACAACGACGAGGTCATCAAAGGCGACGTGGAAGACTCGGATTGCATCTGCACGTACATCGTCCCTGAACCGCCGGCGTCGATCACTTGCTCCGCCGAACTCATAATCAACGATCAATGTGTGGGTTGTGCACTCCGCAGAGATCTACAAAGTCAGGATCATAGCAATAGAACAGAAATGCAGAGAGAAGGGGAATTGCTCCAGTAAAAATGTTTTCTTATATTTCTACTAGTCGTATGGAGTGTTCAACAAACAAGTGCAGGGCTTTATTTCATTTTTTATGTTTGATTTGAGCGTTGAAATGTAGACGGAACAAAACGTTGGGGTGACCATTTCTTTCATAATAAAAAAATGTTAGATGTACGCTAACGTACCAATTTTTTTAAGAAAAGTGTTTGTAGTTAGTACAAATCAAGTTATAAAATGTTCCTGGACGGTAATTTCATAATAAAAAATGTTAGGTGTACGCTAACGTAACGTCCACAAATAAAAGTCATTTTTACATTTTTGTCAAATAAAATAGTGAAAAACAGTGTTAAACATATCAATGAATTCTACTTTCTTAAATTGTGTGTAAAGCGAATAGGGGCTTTTATATAGGAACGTAGAGGTATGTTAGGATTGGTTTTATGAAGAGCACTAGTTCACTAACGCGCGTTGCGCGTTCGTGGTAATGCCCAAGGCTATTGTACAAATATAGATATTAATTCCTCGATATAGTTTGAGTCAATAAAAGTAATATGAATACAATATTTGAATGCATAGTTTGTTATGTATTGATAAATTAAAAATCTTAATCAATAAAGTATTTGTATGCTAGATTTCATGTGGGAAAATAAAGCAATCAAGATGACTATAATAATCATAATAGGTGTAAGGTTCACATCAAATACTTGCATGCATCTGTATTGTTATATGAAAACGCGTTATAACAAAGACAAAAATGTTTTTGCTTGAAAAAACAGTTAAATATTTATCAAGGTCTAATACTCTAATACATTGAAAGTCACGTGAAGAAAAACTTAAGCTGCACCAATAACTTCACAACCTTATCATTACACTGGCCTCTTTGTACACGTTGGTGGATGCAGACCTCCCAAAGAAGACATTCATCATTTGAGTAAAATGAAGAATTGTTTTATGTTTCACTTTCCATGAGTGGGACAATATTACATGGTAAACCACTTCATCAATGCATAATATATGTTAAGGTCATTAAACCACAAACCAACTGCAAAAGAATGGTGGATCTATTGCTTTGAATATTTGTTGTTCCAAGTCCGAATTCAGAACCTCATCATGTGGTTCATATCCAGTAACCATTTCATCATCAATCATTTGAGAAAATGAAATAAAAAAGATCAAGTCAAGATGTGCTTTATCTAGGTCAAGACTGATTAATATGGGCATGTAAAAAGATTAGGGTACTATTATGTTAAACCAATATGCCTGAGATAATGGTGAGAATATTTAAGGTCAACTTTTTATGCTCGAGGAGGACGCCTTTGTAAGACTAAGATGATGTAATAAAATAGATGTTTGACACCACTACTCACCATTAATATTTATCATTATCATTACTCCAGTGCCGTAAAGGATTCTATCTACGGTGGGATGGGAGGGGTCAGATGTATGCGGTCTTACCTAAAGCACGATGAACTAAATCGAGGAATTAAAACAAAAAAAATACATTCTGATCGTCATATTGGAGGGCATTTTTGGAGGGCGTGGTTGTTTTATTAACTTAAAACAAAGAGATATAACTGAAGATGAAGATAACAACCAGAACTATTATCTCACCTATCAACACGCAGCCTGATTATTTAAAAAAAATCATTTTAAGTAACTCGTGTTTATATTGTTCTAAAATGTATTAAATTTTAAGGGCTTATTTTTTAGGGAAAACTGTCAATTACACCCTCGTACTATGGGTGAATCCTCAATTGAGTCCTCCTACTTCGACAACCTTCAATTGAATCCGCCAAGTCTCCAAAATCAATCAATTAGGTCTACATTACCGGTTGGTTCCCGGTTTGCCGGTAATTGACTCTAACTCCATACCCAGAAGATCTGAAGCTACAGCTCTTCTTCAATGGGCTGTTCATGGTCTTCTTTGATGGCATCAAATGGTCATGTCTATGAGTGTTGAATAGTACTGACGAAACTGAACGCGATAGGAACGGCTCCGGTCTGGATCTCTGCTTCCGGGCGGCCTCTGCCTGCGGCGGCGGAGCAGAGGGCTTGCCGTTTGGGGCGGAACCGGCGACGCGGGAGTTCCCGGCTACAGCTCCGGCTCAGGATTTGCAGACAAGAGCTCGTCCGCCGGGGACGATTTCTGGGATGAAGCTGGTGCAGAAATCGAAGTCGATGGTGGGTTCGAAGAGGAGAGGATCGGGGAGACAGCGGAGGTGGAGTTCAGAGGGTACAGGTGGTGGCTGGAGGAACCGGCCAGGAAGAACGAAAGAAAGAGAAAAGAGAAGAGGAAGAGAAAAAGAAAAAAGAAAAGAGAAGAAAAAAAATAAAAAAAAATCAATTGAAGGCAAGCAACCGGCAAACCGGGAACCAACCGGTAATGTAGACCTAATTGATTGATTTTGGAGACTTGGCGGATTCAATTGAAGGTTGTCGAAGTAGGAGGACTCGATTGAGGATTCGCCCATAGTACGAGGGTGTAATTGACAGTTTTCCCTATTTTTTATTACCGTATGCCATTGCCTTCACTTTATTGCCCTGGAAAATGATATTTCAAAATGAGTGTTCCCTTCACTCTGGGAGCGCAGTACAACGAATAATTGTATGCTGCGTTCGGGAAGGATGAACCACTCCCGAAAATGAATCTATTGATTATATCCCAATTTGTTGGACTTGGGTGCGATGATTTACTTCATGGGCGAGATGTGCCACATAGCACCTTCCTGCTTGCACTTGATTCAAAAAGAGGCTCGTTATTTTTTAAAACGAAGATGTTATAAAACATACTCTTTTTATAAAACTAAAAAGTCAACCTTATTCATGCAAATTTCCTTAATTTAGTTGTTTCATATTGCATACCTTTCCCTATACATTGCAACAGTTTAGAATGTTTTTAACTTGTCTAACATTCTGCCATTTTTAATCAACAACAAATAAAGTCTCTAGAGTTTATTTTAGTTTATTGCGTAAAATCCATTTAGCAAAAAGTGGAAGTTTGGACTTCAAACCCAGAGTATCACATGTATCTTATTTCTCAGTCTCACTCCAACATACCATAATTCGAATCAAGAATTCAAAAAAAAAAAGTTAAATTTATTATAAACGCTAGTTAATATCTAAAATGCCTGACACTGCATTACAAAAAGACCTATTTTATATAAAAAGAAGATGTCACATACAAAGACAGACAAACGAAACATGGTGTTTCTGGTTGATCAATCAGTTAATCTATCATTTGTTTTCACTTGATTTTAAAAGAGTTTATTTGTATAAGATGTTACAAAATAGACTGTTTTTATTAAAATTAAAAAATAACATAGTCATCTTTAGCACCTATCAGCATGCAGTCTTATTATTTCAAAAAAAAATCATTTTAAGTAACTCTTATTTATATTGTTCTAAAATGCATTAGCTTTTAGGGCTTATTCTGTAACTCTAATAGTAAGATGGACTTGGTAGTGTGACTGTCTAATATATCTTCTTTAGCCATAGTACGCAAGGAAATTCCGGATGAAACAGATAGAATCATAGGGAAATCAAAACAAATTTCTCATGTTCCCATCCACCTTAGCATCTACTCCCCTAATGGTATAAAATCCTTCATGTGCTCAGCTTTGAAAAGAGGGCATTATACTTAATGAGTTACATGCTTATTCAATCTCTACTGTCAAGGAGTATACTGAAGATGATATTTTACATGTGCGTGAGGAGTGGGCTTTGTATGCTGCTACTTTGATAAAAAAGTAAGTTCACATTTAAAATTTACCGAAAATAAGTTTCATAATATATGGATGTAATATTATATTTTGTTTGATATGTAGTGTGCAAGCTGATTCTACAAAGGCTTGATGACATGCATGGGGAGATGCATTTCAGATAAAATTGTTGATGGCGGTTAGAATGATCGTTGTTATGTTATGTTATGTATGTAGAATGTAGAGGGAGGTCACACTTTTGATAACTAAACATTGGTACCTGTTGGGAATGTGACTTGTTTGTATTTTAGCATCTTCAATGATGCTTGGTAGTAGTTTTTTTGTTGAATTCAATAGCTGGTTTTTTGCGGGAATCTTGCTAGAATTTTGCTATTTTTTTTATCCGGCGGTAGGAAATATAATTGAACAAGAATGTGAAAGTGTTACTGAATATTATATGTTAGATGATGTGTTTTGGGTATCCATTAATTTTTGGATGTTACTCCGTATAATATTTATGAATGAAGTAAACATTAAATTAGAATTCTACTAAAGCTACCACGGGCATATTATCTAGCCCTATATAGGCCCAATAAACAAAACCAACCAAGTGACATTGAAGTGTCATAAAAATCTATGATGCCGAAAGTGTCATAAAAATCTATGATGCTGAAAGTGTCATAACAATCTATGATGTATTAATGTCACAATGTGTTCTTGATGCATAAATGTCACTATTTTAGACGATAAATTAGTGTCATTATTTGCTGACACAAAACCGTCCCCGCATCAGTGACACTATATTTAGTGTTGCTAGCCGCCACTTTCCCCGACGCTTTTTAAGTGTCGCTGAAAGTTTCAGCGACGCTAAATTAGTGTCACTATAGGCCCTTTTTCTACTAGTGTTATTGTGCTGGAAAATGATATTTGAAAATGAGTGTTCTTTCCTGTGTATGGGGCGGTTCATAAAATTTTTTGAAAAAAAAAATAGAGATATACTTCTTAAAAAATTGTAGTTGCAAGCACATATAACACCGGACAGCAAATTAATTGAAATAAACATGAAATCATAAGGTCTTAGGAAATGCTTGAAAGTGTTTTCACAAATCACTAACTAAATTAGGAAATGCTTGAACTTGTTTAGAAAATGTTTGAGCTGGTTTAGAAAGTGCTTCACTCCAAAAGGCTTGAACTGGTTTAGAAAATGTGAGGTTATCCTGGGTGCAAAAAGATATTGCAAGTTACACAAAAACAGTCCAACACGGTTCGAATTTTAACGTATTAATAACGATATTACAAATTTTTTGAAGGAATGAACTGTTTCTCAGTACATGACAACCTGAAGCATGTGTTCAACTAACAGGTTCAAACAAGAACTTACATTACATGTTTTCACTATTAAGAACCAGATTGTTTGTTTTGCTATGATTGATTTTACCTTGATTAGCACTCAAAGAAGCTATTTTCACTATTGTTGCTGGAATGAAATTAGTTTTTATCCATAAATTCCAGTAGCTTAGCAAGCCATGAAGTCGATTCCCCAGATCTAGTGAAGGACTATGCTGAGCAACATATAGAACAACGTCAGCTAAGCACAAGTAAAGAGTGGCAACTTTTTAAAAACATTTAAAAAAATATCTCAGTTTCAGACTTTAACTCAAGTTTGAATGGTGAACAAAAGTAGAACTAACTTAGTGACAGGGGCAGTGTAGTCTACATTAATACTGCTAATGCATTCAAACTTTATTTTCTAGTTTTGCTAGACTATAAAGGTTAAAAAGATGTGAGTACTCCAAAATGTCAAAGCTATACTAAACCTAGCCTTATAGAAAACTGGCTTTGTAACTTAGCTAGAGCATGATAAAAAAGCAGAAAAGAATACATTACAATGTGGCCTAGAGATCTAAGAACAAGAAAGGTGCAAAGCCTAGGAAGAGTCTTTACCGTAGATGTTGTAATATATACTCATTAAACATGGCAAGTATAAATTGAGGATTGAGAGTTGGAAATTACTTGATTTCATTTGGACATTTAAACAAACACATAGATTGCACAAATATAAATAGGAAAATAAACACAATTGGAAGATGGAATCATCAACTCAAGCCATCCAAACTACTACCATAAACGATGTTCGGAGCCCGTACAGCACAACCACAGAGAGAAATAAACAGGTAGAATGAAACAGAGATGATGCGGAAAACAGTAACTATACAATGCAAATTGGTTGAATAGAGGAAACACTTACAAGAGTAGAACAGGGAAGAAGTGGAAAATCCACCGAAGAGCCGCGACACATTATTCATAATCGACTGTCTGAGGACCTTTGAGAATTTGAAACCATCCGGAAGGCATTAGGAGCAGAGGATGCCGCGATTGAAACGCGGCTGAAACAGAAGAGAGTAGGCGATGGTTTACGATTAAATAAATGAATGAAATAGTAGGGGTAGAAGAGCTGAGGATTTGCTCCGTAAGGTTATAACGTTGTGGATTGACTCCGTAAGGATGAAACGCCGAAATGTGCTAGCAGGTCTAAGGATGTACACCAATGTAAAGATAAGGTACATTGAGGTTATGCATCAAGAACCACCAACATTTTTTTATGTCCGTTTAACCCCTAACAAAATTCCCACTTATAATATTGTAGAGATAATACAATCGTATTTTTGTAACTAGTAATAGCAATAGAACACAATAAAAATGTGCCAATCAACATTAATTAACTTTGTCAACTTGAAAAAATTGTAAAAGAAATCACAAATTAGTTATACATACATATACAATCACAATAAAAAATATCAACTAAAATTAGAATGTGTTACCAACCTTTTTAAATGCACACTACAAAAATAATACGGAATACTCATTACTTATTAGGCACTATATTACTCGCTCGATATTTATAAATGGGGGTGAGTAATCACATTAGTCAGTTAGTCACTACCTTAAAAGTCACTTAAAGAATGTAGTGCCTAATCCTTGATGCCTAACAATTTGCTTTTGGAAGAAAGTGACTTATATTGAATAATCAGAATTCAGACAAAATGAAAAAGAGAAAAAGTCTTTTTCCGATTGTCTGCCCTCGAACCAAACTCAAAGTCTATCACCTCTAAAAAGCAATATAACGTGTTACTCATGTAATGAGCTTAACTGAGCCAATAATAGGCGCAATAGACCTTTCATCACTCAACCTAAATTCTAGAGTTGTGCTAGTAGCAATAAAGAAAACAACCAAAACAACATTCAGTTCGAAACGAAAAATAAAAACAAGAGCAAGATAATTAAAATAAATCCAAACTTAAAACAACATCTTTTAAACCCTAACCACGCGATTAACAATGGAATCCATGATTTCTTCGTGCCATATTGAGCGGTTGAAGATGAACATGCAAACAAAAACCTATGACAGAGCCTGCAAAGCGCAAGGCTGAAATCTCATAACCGCACAAAGCCTAGGTCGGTCGGAGGGGGGGAAATCTTGTGACCCAATAAACCAAGCCTATGTGATGCGTGAGGCTGGCCGCACAAGCCTATAACGGCCGGCGGAAAACTAAACCCTACGTGAGGGAAATGAAATGCTTCGGCGCACTCTCTAGCACTTTGTGGTGCCTAATTATTGTCACTCCATTTATAGTGGTGAATAATTTGGTACTTTCTAATAATACGGGAGTCTTGCACTAGTGGGCAAAACACATTCTATAACGGTTAAAGTCAACATTTTATGTCGGTTCTGGAACCGACATTGTTTCAATGGTTATTTTCTACTAAATAAATACTAAATGCTAGTTGAATCGCAGAAAAACAATGTCCAACGTTCTCGCATCTCGTTGATGTCTTGTTCACTAAATGTCTACAAGATAAAAAAAACATTAAACCAATAAGTAAAAATGAAGTAAAAGAAATAAAGACAAAAATATAATGAAACATGAGTAATAATTAATTACCTCCACCCACGAGTCCACAACACTGACAGAAATAATAGTGGACATGTGCCTCATAACATAATATCCACATTCAAAACTTCTCATTTGCATTCGAGACTGCAAATAAATAAGGCACCAAGTGAATTATAGTATATAGTACACAATTGACAATTTTATCATTACCCAACATGGTCCAAAAAAACAGATACAGAGCGTTGATTAAATAAACTGAAATTCAAAACAATAAAGAACGAACTTAAATATCAATAAAGTACAGACTACATTATTAATAAGGTGCAAATTCAATAAGAGCTTATTCTGTGTTGCATCAGAGTGTAAGAGTTACGGCGTGGTATCTCCTCCTATGATATGATGGGGCCAACAGATAGATTCATGTTGTCCGGAAACTATGATCATACGGGCTTAAGAGTTATATAAGGACCAAACAACTCAAAACAACCAATTGTTGCTAATAATCCATTGCTTACATATTTAAGCAGCCATGAAGGCTCGGGTGGTCATCCTACCAAAAACAATATGGGGTGGGTTAGTAATGTGGCAAACCAGAATTCTGGATTCATTCGCTAAATTATATCTTTGAAGTCAACCGATCTGGATCTTCTTCCTCCAGCAGGTTTTGAAATAACCCAATATAATCAAACAACTATAAACTGCAAACTGAAATAATAAACTGCAGTTTGAACGAACACTTGACTCATAAAATCAACAAAGTCAAAGCTGAAATGTAACTTTTTATACAAACATAGCACTATCTATTACTCCCCCCGTCCCTTAAAACTTTGCCATCTTTTCTTTTTGGGACGTCCCAAAAAACTTTTCCATTTTCCCTTTTAATCAATTATTTTGTGGTTTCTGTTATTTCTCTCTCCTATGCACAAACCTCAACCACACATTTTTTACTTTATTATTCTCCCTGCAGGTCAACATTGGCAAAGTTTTAAGGGACGGAGGTAGTATAACATAAACATATAAATTATAAACATCTTATGGAACTTGAAGATAAATAAAAACAACATTTATCATTGGCTTAATCCATTTCGGCTTGGAATTCCTTTTATTTTTGTCATTTGATGTGCTTGCATCGCCCTAATGAAAACAAAAGTTAGTGAAGTTATAGCTTATGGAAAAATTACATAAATTCACCAATTTAATATTACTAAAATTATGTCTTACAAATCTAGAGTATTCTTTATGTTTTCCTTTGGTTTGTTCCCCAAAGAGCATAAGAACACAATTAAGTTTTTCTTCGGGCAGAGTACAAACAATGTCAATGGTTAGTGCAATAAAATAGGGTAACAACCTGAATTAGGTATAAAAAAGCAAACTTTGATTTCAAAATAATCATCTTTTACCCAACAACGCTAGGTTATGGCTACCCTAAGCACATACAGTGAACAAAGAAGCTAATTGTTAAAAAAAGAGGCCACAACTACCAAATCAAACACAACCCCAAAAGTCCTAAGCACACAGCTCATTGAATTCAAATTATATTTAATCCAAAATGATTAGGTATGGCTGCCCTAATATCGGACAACTTAAATTGTAAGAGTACGCCTCAGTAAAAATGAAAAGTACATAATAAAATAAAAAAGGGAAAAAGACTCCAATAGGACTAAAACATAGGCTTTGTATGCGGATAGGACCTCTAAGTTTTTAAACCCTAAATAGGACCTGTTTTTGACTGAACGGACAAAAATAACCCCAGCTCCTAAATTGCAATAGCTATCTGTTGGTCCAAAATAGGACGCTCGTAGGCTTTTAGTAAAGCTACGTACGACACTCAAGCAAGAATTAGGAAAGTACGAATATGGAAAGTTAGCCAGAAATAGCATATCTGTATTTGAAATTCGAATTGCCTTTTATAGGCGATTACAAATGGTAACTGCCGAACATAATAATGACTAAATTAATTACAACGTTAATACAGAATTAAACACATAATTAAGTCGCGCATTGATTGTTGGCCGTTACTCTTCCTGGCTGACAGGTCAGTCTGGCTGGCAGGCTGGACGCTTGAGCTCCCTCCTGCTGGACTGGACGGTGGGCTTCCCGCTAGGCTGGAGGAAGGCTTCTGACCGGACTGGAGGCAGGCTCCCGGGTAGGCTGGACCGCAGGCTCCCAGTTGGGCTGGATCGCAGGCTCCTAGCTGGGCTGGTGGTCGGCAGGCTCCTGGCTAGGCTGGAAGGCAGGCTCCCCACTGGGCTGGAAGGCAGGCTCCCCACTGGGCTGGAAGGCAGGCTCCCGGGTAGGCTGGACCACAGGCTCCCAGTTGGGCTGGAAGGCAGGCTCCCGGGTAGGCTGGACCACAGGCTCCCAGTTGGTCTGGACCGCAGGCTCCCAGCTGGGCTGGTCGGTAGGCTTCCGGTTGGGCTGGACCGCAGGCTCCCAGCTGGGCTGGAAGGCAGGCTCCCCACTGGGCTGGAAGGCAGGCTCCCCACTGGGCTGGAAGGCAGGCTCCCCGCTGGGCTGGTCGACATGCTCTCTTGGGCTTCTGCTCCTTGATTGCCCTGATTGGTTGGGCCGACTCGAGCTCTAGGTTGCTGGGCTTGGGCCCGCTGGTCCAAGTTCGGGGCCTGGGCCGATTAGGCTCTGGGCCTGGTCCCATAACCCCATCACGAGTCCCCCACTCCCTCAGTCGAGTAGTAGACTCGGCTGAGAGGGAGTAGTTCAGGTCAGCTGCTTATTAAAAAATATTCACATATCAGGGAGTCATAATTGTGGATTCTGTCAATCCCACAATTTATGGAGATTTCCAAATTTCGGATAAGGCACCCAACTTTAAAAGGCCCCAAATTAATTCCCTTAGCGTACTAGCATTCCAGCAGCAAGCTTTCTCCCAGACTTCAGGATCCAGGTCAGCTTCAAAAAATCCTTGAAATTCATTTTTATTACTTCATAAATTATTTTTGGACTTTATTTTATTTTTCCTCCCTTTCCTTTTCTTTCCTTTTCTTTTCTCTCCTTCTTTTTTCCTTTTCTTTTCTTTTCTTTCCTTTCTTTTTTCTTTCCTTTCTTTTTTTCTTTCCTTTCTTTTTTCCTTTCCTTTCTTCTCTTTCCTCTCTCTCCCACGATCTGCGTCCGACTTCCTCGCGTCGCCCCAGCGCCGCCGCCGTCAACCAGGGGCCGCTGCAAACCGGTTGGCCGCCTCCGTGATCCGGCATCTCTGTCGGGTCGGTCCATGCTGCGCCAAGCCGCTGCTACACCACCCGCCGGCGGACGGCGTCGCCCCCGCAATCCGGCGGTTCTGGCCGGTGGGCCTGGATCCCATGTCTTGGCCGACCACCTACTCAGCCGGTGGTCGTTCCGCTCTTGGTCAGCGTCGCCAGGGGCTGGTGGCCCGGCGGTCCCCCGAGTCGGGCACCCGGGCGGCAGTCTTCTCTCAGGCGGCCAGGCCGCCTGCGGCCGTGCAGTTCCGTCGTGCGTCCCACAGGCCGTCCTCCCCAACGGTCGGCACAGACCGGAGCTTGAGTTGGTCGGGGCGTCCCGTGCTGGTCAGCGGCTCCCTGGGGCGGTAACGTGCTACCCGACGTCCCTCGCCTTGCAATTGGATATTGAACTCTACCCAGATCGAACATCCACACCATAGGGCTGGCGGCAGGCCGGAACCCTGTTGTTGCCCGTCGCGCGGCAGATGCGACGGTCTCCTATTGATGGCGACCATCTTCCTGCTGCCCGACTGAGCCCCCCATTAAGCGCGACACTTCGTATTAATTCTTGTAGCTCTTTTTTTTTGTGTGTGCAGGCGCGCTCCTTTTAGTTTGGTCATGCAGGGCGGCAGATACTCTCCCCATGAGAACAATGATCATACGGATTCAGGACTGTCGGCTATTATTGAAGCAGAGCGCGGGGCGGCCGCGAGACCCATGCGGGTCAGCCACGGCCCTCGGCCACGTATGCACATGGGTGTTACTACTGGGCAGCCAGCTGATGTTCTCACTGAGTTGGCTCCAGCTAGACGGGTTGCTACTTCTGAGGGACGACACCTCGGTGTTCCAGACAGAGCGTGCATCCAACCTGTGAACGTACCAGACTCTGACGATGATTCTGATACTCGGGTGGACTTGGATTCCTGGTGGGACCTTGATAGCAGCGGAATACCGGATCTCCCTTCTCGCGTCACAGAAGGGGACCTCACCGTAGCATGTAGTCTGATCGGTGGTAATTGTTTGTTGGAACCTCCGGTGGCCACCGACGTATTGAGCGATCCACCAGCCCCCTATTTCGGGGTCCATATCCGCTCACTGGAGTTAGGGATGGTCGTGCCACTGCACCCCTTCCTGGTTCGGTTCCTTCACTTTTTGGGTGTGGCCCCGGGTCAATTGGCTCCGGCGGCTCATATGTTCGTTGCCGCTTTTGTGGCGCGGTGTGAGGATGTGGGCCTCACACCCACGATTGATCTGTTTTTCAGCTGCTTCCAGTGGCGTGCTTCTAGCTTTTTCGCCTTACTCTCCCAGAGGCCGGTGAGCAAACTGTTTCGATCGGGTTACCCCCGTTCAGGGAAAGGGTGGAAGAAGAGATGGATATGGGTATCCGACCCCAACCTCCCGTCGCCTCTGCCTCGGTGGGGTGAACGGGTTCGGAAGTGTGACCGGGTCGCTCTCTCCCCTGGTCTCAAGTCCTCCATCGACATATTGTCCGCAGGCGGTCCCCACTCCATCAGCTCATATTTAGGTGACTGTCATCTGTCTGGTCTATGTTTGCTACTTTGTATTTTATCCTGCTTATCCTCACATTTTTCTTCCGCAGTTGTGCCTGAGAAGCTCGTTGTTGAGGCGGAATCTGATGAAGAGGAGGAGCCTCAACAAGTCATCGTTCCTGTGGCAGCAACGGCTGCAAAGGGGAAAGGGCACGGAGCCCCCCCTCCAAGAAGGGTGAGAGTTACCTTCGGGCCTCGGCCAACTACGCCAGTGCAGGAGAAGCACAAGGGCGGACTCGTCGATCTGCTAGTCCAATTGGATGGGTCCGATGAGGAGGAGGAGGAGGGGCCCTGCCCCGCCGTTGCCGATGTGGCCCCCAAGACGGTTGCGGGGAAAGAGCGCGGAGCCTCCTCCCCGGGCCGAGGGGAACGAGTCTCGAAGAAGGCCAAGGTCGCCCCCAAGTTTCCTTCCGCTGAGCAGGTACATGAGGGTGCAGATGAGAGGGTGGCCGAACGGAGCAGCCATGACACCCAACATACAGTTACTTACGCCTTCCCATCTTCGAGTGCCTCAATTATGCATGAAGGCTTCCCGGTCATGGATTATGCTTCATCAATCCTCCCACCAGGCGACCTCACCTGTACGACTTCCCAAGAGTTTCATCCCCTCTTAGAGGGTTCTATCCGGGCACATATCGAGGTAGGTTGATCACGTTTTGGTGTGGATTGTGTTTATCCTTGAACCCCCTCACATTTTCGTTTGTCTATCTTGCAGGGGCTCGCCAAGACCATCAGGGCACTTCACGCAGCCAATCATTCTCAGGCCAGGCTTCAACGTGAGGATGACGAAGCTAGGGCCGCCCTGTGGGCCAGCCAGAAAGCCTTCTCCGAGCTGCAGTCCTCGCGTGCACAAGAATGTGAAGAAGTGGCCAAACAAGGAGCCAAGAAAGCGCTCTCCGAGTTCCAGGCCTCCGAGCAGTTCCAGAAGCTCATCTCTGCGAGGGTGCAAGCGGAAGAGTCTGAACTGGTGCAGAGGTGGCTGACGACCCCCGACGGAGAGTATTGGCGCGCTCGCGAAGTCCTCTATGCTTTTCAGAGTGGCAAGTATTTGATGCAGCAGAAGGTGTATGGCCGGTTGAAGGATCTAGACCCTGACTTTCATCCATCCACACTGGGCCTTCCTGGCCGCATGAAGAAACCCGTGGAGGCGATAGCCCTTCTTCCCCCAGAGGCCGTCCGTCAGGAGGAGGAGCTTGGTAGTTCTAACGAATGGGCCTGGTTCTTTCCGCCAGCTCCGGGGAACATGACTCCTGTGGCCCCTGGCCAGGACTTGGTTGGTGTGTTAGATGACATTCCCGAGGTTGATGGCGATGGGTCTGTCCAGCCGTGACCTTGTATTTTGTATTTCCTTTGTTTCCCACTTGAATACTTTGTGGATGTTTGATTTTTATTTCACACGCCTCCTTTTCTATACTTTGCATTACGAATACTTAGCAATTTATTCGGGGATCTGGCTTCTCTAACCTCCCGGGGGGCGGTTAGGCTGGCGTGGCCGAGCCTATCCGTGCCTCTCCTAGTTGGATAGAAGTGATCTGTTCGCTATTGATATGGAATCAACAAGTAAGCGACTTGTTTGGCCAGCAAGGTCGGACATTGAACCGACGAGGAAGACCCTTAGGTCGGTATCCTGAACGTTCATGACCCGGGGGTCAGTCCTACTGTCACTTTAACCCGTCCAGTTTGCCCGGACTTGGGAATAATCTGGTTACTCCCACATGGATAGCCAAACAACAGGGGCGGACCCTGCATGATCCACCAGAACGAACCCGCACCGCCAACTCAGGGATGACGAGAGTGCGAGCTGCTTGGCCAGCGATGTTAGGCGGCGAGCACTCGAAAGGACCCGGAGGTCAGCATCCTGAGTACCCTCGACCCGGAGGCCGGCCCTACCGTCGCCTCGACTGTCGCGGCTAGCTCTTTACTTTAGAAAATTGCCCAGATTCTTGAAAATCGCTTGGCTATTTTCGGTTAAAGAGCCTGGCCGAGGTCGGCCAAACACCGAGGGGGGGCATAGTACCTTTTTTTTTGCCGCCGCCCTTTATTGCTAAGTGAGGTCGGACCTCTTTTGATGACAAAATATCGCTAGCAAAGTATATTGAATTCATGATGTGGGCGGACCACATGAAGAATTACAAATTGTAATCCCGTGCTCGGAGCACAGGAGTTTACAAAGAAAAGTGAAACTTCGATTTTCTACTGGTAAAACTTCATCAGGTGCTCGGCATTCCAGACGCGGTCTACCAACCGGCCTGTTGTTGTTTTCAACTTGTATGTCCCAGGGCCGATCACCGCGTCAACCACGTAAGGGCCTTCCCACTTGACGGAGAGCTTACCTCCCTCTGTCGGCCTGCTGGCCTTCCTACGTCTTAGGACATAATCACCGACGTCAAAACTCTGGGGTCGGGCTCGGCTGTCTTGGTACGCCTTGACTTGTCGTCGATAGTTTTCCGCTTTGATGAAGGTACGGTCTCTTCTTTCCTCAATGAGGTGGAGCTCGGCTCGGAGCCTCTCCTCATTGCTGGCTGGTTCAAACTCTTCTACTCGCCGGCTGGGAACTACGGCCTCGAATGGTGCCCTCGCCTCAAAGCCATAACACAAGGCAAACGGGGGTCTCTCCTGTTGCCTTCCTTGGGGTTGTTCTGAAGGTCCAAAGTATATTGTTCAACTCCTCCACCCAGGCAGTCCCGAGGGCCTCCAACTTCTTTTGCAGTCCATCGACGATCGTCCGGTTGGTGTTCTCCACCTGTCCATTTGCCTGGGGGTAACAGACCGCAACTCGGCTGGATTCTACTCCCCACTCTGCACAGAATTGCCGGAAGGCTTCGCAGTCAAACTGCCTTCCGTTGTCGGAGATTATTTGGAGGGGAACCCCAAACCGGCAGAAAATATTCTTCCATATGAACTTCTTACATTGGAGATGTGTGATGCTGGCAAGCGGCTCAGCCTCAACCCACTTCGTAAAGTAGTCCACCGCGACGATGACAAACTTCCGGTTTCCCGACCCGGTTGGTAAGGGACCGACCAGGTCGACACCCCTTCTTGTGAATGGAAGGGCGGTGCTGATCGGTGTGTACATCGTTGCTGGTCGGCCGGGGCTCTTCTGGAATTTCTGGCATGTCTTGCATCTCCTTGCATAGTCAGCACAATCCTTCATTATTGTTGGCCAAAAGTACCCCTGGAGGACGACCTTCCTAGCTAACGTGCTTGCCCCCTGATGGGCGGAGCATACGCCCCCATGGAGTTCAGAGACGATCATTTCCGCCTCATGTGGGCGTAAACACTTTAGCAAGGTCCCATTGTAGGACCTCTTGTACAACTTCCCATCCAAGACGACGTAGCCCGGAGCTCGTCGCCAGACTAACCTTGCCTCCTCTTCTCTCTCGGGGAGCGTCCCATCGGCTATGTAGCACAGGAGGTCATCCACCCAACACCAGGCGACTGGTTGCAGGGGAAGGACGTCAATGGACGGTGAGGCTGATATGCTTGAGGTCGTCATCTCCTCAATGCGTGCAATTCTCGATATATGTTCAGGTAACCCTTGGGATAGCTTTGAGAGGAGGTCTGCATCGGAGTTTTGATTTCTCGGGATGCAGATCAACTCTGCTTGCTTGAACAACCCGAGCAACTCCCGAACAACATCTCGATACTTCATCATTCTTTCTTCCTTCGCTTCGAACTCACCTTTGACCTGTGAAACCACCAGACGGGAGTCACATTTCACCGTTATCCACTCTGCTCCCATGGCGGCCGCCAATCGTAGCCCAGATAGTAGGGCCTCGTACTCCACCTCATTGTTGGAGACTTTGAAAAGATAGCGGTAGGCATAGTAGGCTCGGAATCCCTCGGGTGAGATGAGGACGATTCCGCCCCCGCATCCCTTGGCTCCTGTCGACCCATCAATCGCTAGAGTCCACCATTGTTCATTGCTCTCCTGTTGCCTATCTGCCACTTCTCGGGCTGTGCATTCCACAATGAAATCAGCCAGAGCCTGGCCTTTGATGGACGTCCGAGGCTGGAAGTCAACCTCGTATTGGTTGAGGAGCATCGACCACTTCACTACCCGGGTTGTGCCGGGCGCCCTCAGAGCGGCACCTAGGGGTTGGTCTGACAGGATTCTGATCGGGTGCGCTTGGAAGTAGTGTGTCAACTTCTTGGCGGTGATGTAGGTAGCATATATTGTCTTCTCGAGCGGGGTGTACCGGAACTCAGCATTCTGGAGGGTCTTGCTCACATAGTAGACGGGACGCTGAACGCCTTCCTCCTCGCGAACCAGCACGGAACTGATTGCACCTTGGGAAACCCCAAGATAAAGGATTAACGTCTCCCCCCTCTCCGGCTTGCCGAGTAAAGGCTCAGAGAGGAGGTACTTCTTCAGGTCGTCGAAGGCTCGCTGACACTCATCATTCCAGACGAAACCATTTTGTTTCTTTAGGACTTGGAAGAAGGGTAGGGACTTCTCGGCGGACTTGGACATGAAACGTCCAAGGGCTGCTAGCCGGCCGGTGAGAATCTGGACTTCTTTCACCGACCTCGGGGGTTCCATGTCAAGTATTGCCCTTACCTTCTCAGGATTTGGCTCAATCCCCCTCTGTGTGACCATGTACCCCAGGAACTTGCCTCCTTGGACGGCAAAGGTACATTTCTTCGGGTTCAGGCGCAGACGGACTGCCTTCATGATCCCGAAGATCTCTGCCAAATCATCTGCATGATCGGATGCCCGGGTGCTCTTGACGATCATGTCGTCAACATACGCCTCCATGTTCCTTCCGAGCACCTTCCGGAATACCTTGGCCACCATCCTCGTGTACGTCGCCCCAGAGTTCTTCAGCCCGAAGGCCATGACAAGATAACAAAAAATCCCCTCTGGGGTGACGAATGAGGTCTTCTCCGCATCTTCTTCATGCATGAAAATCTGATGGTATCCTCGAAAAGCGTCCATGAAGCTAAGGAGCTCACATCCGGTCGTCCCATCGACTAGTTGGTCGATGTTAGGCAATGGGAATGGATCCATCGGGCATGCCTTGTTGAGATCGGTGTAATCAACACACATCCTCCAGGTTGGCGGCTTCGGGGCCAGGACCACGTTTGCCAGCCAGACCGGGTACAAGACCTCCCGGATATGCTTGATACTCAGGAGCATATTGACCTCCTTCTTCACGAATTCCCTCCTCTCGGTTGAGAGGTGTCTTCTCTTCTGCTGGATGGGCTTCGCCATTGGATTGACTGCCAGCCGATGGACAGCGATGCTTCGGTCAAGGCCAGGCATGTCCTCCGGTCCCCACGCGAAGACAATGCTAAAAAGGACAAGTACCTGGATAATCCTTTCCCTCAAGCCGGCTGGGAGCCCGGTCCCGATCTTGACCTTCCGCTCCGGCCTCTTGGGGTCAATCTGGATCTCCTCCACTTCTGAGGTGGGTTCAGTGCGGAGCTGACCCTCCTCATACTTCATGGCTTTGTTGTTGATAGTGTGGACCCTCAAGTCTTTTTGACCGATTTGTTTGCAAGCTTTCAGATAGCAGCTCCTCGCCATTCGCTGATCTCCCCTGGCAACTCCGACGCCATTCGGAGTGGGAAACTTCATGCATAGGTGCTCCTGGGATATCACACATCTGAGGTCTTCCAGGGCCGGCCTTCCCATGATGATCTTATGCGCACAAGTTAGGCGTACGATGATAAACTCGACGTCTAACTTGGATACGCAGGGCTCGGAGCCCACCATCACGGGGAGGACTATGCTGCCCTCTGACTCAATGGAGTCCCCGGTGAAGCCCGAGAGTGGGGTTCTCACCGGGATCAAGTCTTTTCGGTCCAGCCCGAGACCTTGGAAGGTGTCATAGTACATGATGTTAACGGAGCTCCCATTGTCCACCAGGACTCGGTGGACGATCGTGTCGTTGATTTCGACCTTGATGACCAAGGCATCCCTGTGTGGCGGAGGCATCGGCGGCAAATCTGCGTCGGTGAAGAAGATGGGGTCCCTCTTCACCCTCTTGTCGGCGGGAGCCCTGGTTATCTCCCCCACGTATAGGGCTCGGGCCCACTGCTTCCGCACTCCAGAGGTGTCGCCTCCCTGGGGTCCCCCGAATATGAATGAACATCGATGGTACTTCCGGGGGCCGTTCCCTAGGTCGGCATCGTCTTCCTCGGAGAAGGCGTCGAGCTCCCGCTTCTTGGCAGGCGGTGTCTCCTTTGACGTGGTAGCTTGGTCGGACCGCTGCCACGTCAGGCTCCTCTTCTGCGGGATGCCTCCTTGTTTGCCAACGAATTGGCCCAGGTACCCTTTCTGGATGAGTTCTTCAATTTGCCGCCGGAGAATGACGCAATCATCTGTATCATGCCCTGCTCTCCGATGGAATCGACAATATTGGTCGTGGTTGCGCTTGGCAGTCACCACATCACACTCCTCCGGAAAGTCGACTAAACCTTGCTCCTCCGCGTAGTCGAGGATGGCCCCGACCGGCTGAGCAAGTGGAGTCAATTGCTTGACGGGCTGTAGCGGTCTGCTCGGGACGTCCGCCTTGCCCTTGCCTCTACTTTTGTTACCTCTGTACTTGTTGTTTTTGTTGTTAGCTTTGCCGTCAGCTTTCTCAGCACCCGAACCGGCTTCCTTCTTCTTTTCTTCTTTTGCACCTTCTTCCTCATCTCTTTTCCTCTGCAAGGCGTCCTCCGCCTCGGCTTGCCGGTCGGCACGGCCGAGCGCCTCCTCGTACGAGGTAGGGGGACTTCTGACGAAATCTTTGTAAAGCTCACCCGATCGGATAGAGTTTGTGAGCATGGCCACCCCGGTCCTGTCATCAAGGACCTGAACCTTGACTGACTCGGCCCTCCACCTCGCTAGGAAGGTCGACAATGATTCCTTCTTCCCCTGTTTTAGGCCGAACAGGTGGCTGAAGTTTTTCTTGACGTCTCGGGAGCTCGCGAACCTCAAGAGAAAGCGCTGAGCCAACTCACGGAAATTCGTGATACTCCCGTCGGGTAGAGAGTCATACCATTCACGAGCCGGGCCATCCAAAGTGGCGGAGAAACCGCGGCATCGGATTGCGTCCTCGTACCCCATCATGACCATGTAGGAAAGGTACCGAGATACATGATGCAGGGGGTCAGAAGCGCCCTTGTATGCTTCAATGGCGCATGGCTTGTAGCCCCTCGGCAACGGTGCATCCATGACCGCCCGGGTGAAGGGTTCGGGTATCCGGAGGTCGGCCGTGTAGGGCTCCCCCCCGACGACCCTCCTTCTCAACTCGTCAAGGCGCTGTTGTAGATCTTCCACCTCGGCCGGCGGTGGGTTCCCCCAGACAGCTCCAACGCGGGGCTGAGCGTGTCCGGCGGCACCTCCAAGTCGTCCGTGCACGTGAGGTCGGGGCCCCACGTTTTGCCTCTCCGTGGAGCCAGTCCGACTGCTCGCCCGGTGAGAGTGGCGAGAGGGCTCGCCTCCTTCCATCTGCGTTGGGCGCCCCTGCTGGGCGCCCCTCCCCGTCTGCCGATGGGGTCGGCTAAGCTGCTGAGAGACTTCTTCCCCCCGCCGATGGGAGACTTCTTCCCCCTGTTTTGGTTGGATCCAGAGCGTCGCTCATCACGCCGCCTGGAGGACACCTCCACACCCGCTGGCGTCTGTTGACGGGCAGGCTCATCCACATTTCCGCCAGACACCATCTGTTGGAAATTTTGAGCCAAGGTCCCCAGAACCCGAGTTGCCTCCTGCAGAGCTTCCACCCCGGCATTGAGTCAAGCCGGGTCCATGCGCGGAGCATGACGTCGGCCTCCCCCCCGCCGGCTGCGGACCGAGCGCTCACCTTGAGTGTGGTTGAGCGTCGCCCTTAGGTCGCCGTGGCCTGATAATTGGTTCCGAAGGTCGCCTTGGCGCGCCGCCCTCCTGCCCTGTGCATGGTTGTCGAGGGCACTCTGGCGGCCAGACCGGGCGGACTCCTCGGTGTGGACTGAGACATGGTCACGTCGAGACGAGATTCCAGCCATCTTCCTGTGTGATTCCTGCTCAAGTTATGTGAGAGACAATAGAGGCTCTCAATGAAAGCACCAATGTTGGTCCAAAATAGGACGCTCGTAGGCTTTTAGGAAAGCTACGTACGACACTCAAGCAAGAATTAGGAAAGTACGAATATGGAAAGTTAGCCAGAAATAGCATATCTGTATTTGAAATTCGAATTGCCTTTTATAGGCGATTACAAATGGTAACTGCCGAACATAATAATGACTAAATTAATTACAACGTTAATACAGAATTAAACACATAATTAAGTCGCGCATTGATTGTTGGCCGTTACTCTTCCTGGCTGGCAGGTCAGTCTGGCTGGCAGGCTGGACGCTTGAGCTCCCTCCTGCTGGACTGGACGGTGGGCTTCCCGCTAGGCTGGAGGAAGGCTTCTGACCGGACTGGAGGCAGGCTCCCGGGTAGGCTGGACCGCAGGCTCCCAGTTGGGCTGGACCGCAGGCTCCTAGCTGGGCTGGTGGTCGGCAGGCTCCTGGCTAGGCTGGAAGGCAGGCTTCCCACTGGGCTGGAAGGCAGGCTCCCCACTGGGCTGGAAGGCAGGCTCCCGGGTAGGCTGGACCACATGCTCCCAGTTGGGCCGGAAGGCAGGCTCCCGGGTAGGCTGGACCACAGGCTCACAGTTGGGCTGGACCGCAGGCTCCCAGCTGGGCTGGTCGGTAGGCTTCCGGTTGGGCTGGACCGCAGGCTCCCAGCTGGGCTGGAAGGCAGGCTCCCCACTGGGCTGGAAGGCAGGCTCCCCACTGGGCTGGAAGGCAGGCTCCCCGCTGGGCTGGTCGACAGGCTCTCTTGGGCTTCCGCTCCTTGATTGCCCTGATTGGTTGGGCCGACTCGAGCTCTAGGTTGCTGGGCTTGGGCCCGCTGGTCCAAGTTCGGGGCCTGGGCCGATTAGGCTCTGGGCCTGGTCCCATAACCCCATCACTATCCACCGTCTTCGCCATTCGCCAAGCTTCACACGGTATCTGCTCATTCGAATCCAGATCGAAGCTCAGATAATTTTCACAAAGATGCTACACTCCATCTTCCTCTTCAATTTGAGATCTGGTCGAAGCTCAGATTACATCGACGAAGCACATAGACTAATTCCTCGACATCAGTATGAGGCAAGAACCTCGATCAAACAAATTGCGATATATTTCAGACTGAATTCCGACAATTGTTTTTTCTTTCAACATACCTTATCTGCAAAACCCCTGAAATATGTGGATTTCAGATTTCCAACGGAATTCCGACCAAAGACTACTGTAATTCGGCTTGTATTTGTTAACATTTATTTATACAATTCTGTTTATTGTCCAATGTCATGAAAGTGCAAACATTCATACATTCAAAAAATGTATGTATCTGTATTAACATTTATTTATACACTTCTGTTTTATAAAACATTTGAATTGTTTGCAAAACGCCCTTTAATTCTTATTCTACTCTCTGCTCGAGCTTTTCTTGACTCATACCTTATCTGCTTCTCATATCTGTTATGTTTGAAAATTATTTTTTCTTTTTTGGGATTTTGCAAATTCATCTATTTAAATTAACATTTGAATATTATTTGAAATAGAGTATGATGGCATTGTTTTAACATCAATAGTATTAAATCACAATGTAGAACGATGTCATTGTATTAAAAAATCAAAGTATAGAGTAATTGCTTAAAATCACTGTCATTGTTTAAATAATTACAATGTAATGATGAAAATGCGAATTATTCGTACAATGTCATAAGAATGTTAATTACAAAGTCATAAGAATGTCAATAGAAAACAATGTCAGCGACAATGTCATAAGAATGTCAATGACAAAGTTATAAGAATGTCAATAGAAAACAATGTCAGAAAAATGTCAATGACAATGTCATAAGAATGTCAATGACAATGTCATAAAAATGTCAATAAAAATGTCATATGAATAACAATAAATGTGGAACCAAACATTTATAATAGTGTCATAACACACGGAGTAAACATATAATAAAACATAGCACTTTTCTTCTATCAAAAAAATAAAACAGTATGAGAAAGTGAACTAGCTTCATTTGCTAATCTTCTTTGTATGGTAAGCTGCATCAATATGAGAAAGTGAACTAGCTTCATTTGCTAATTTACATAGGGCAGTTGAGGCATCTCTTTGGTGCTTTACAAATGTTGATTCCAGAAGCTCCAAAATGAATTCTAGACAAGTGTTGAACATAGGGAAAGAAAACATTTTGAGATGTATGCAATTTTTATCAATCGATCACCTTGATGCTAGAAATTAAAGTTAACATATCAGGGGTAATAGATAAAATGAATTAAAGAAGTACTAATGAAAAAGTAATTAACATTAAAATCTAACTTCTACATGTCAGAACTTTTATGAGTAACAGGGGAATTCTGTAAATGGAATTTACCTTGCCATTTAAAACAACAGTAACAGGACAATTTTGCAAATGGTTCAATAAGACCCATGATCTAAGAAGTATAATTAAAACTACAACTAGAATTGAGTAGATACATAGTAGGACAATGATAGTTCATATTTTACAATTTTGAAAAGGAAATTAGGAAATAGGGAGTGGAAAGAAACATTAAGAACCAGATCAAAAAGGAATCACAACCAAAATAAAGAAGAGAACAAAAAAAGAAGAAAAAGACGTCGCATATGAGAAGTAGAAGAGAGAGAAAAAGAGCGGCGGAAGAAAGAAGAGCAGATCGATCTCTCAATATCGCAAATAATGTCAAATGTATGAAAACGTCACAATGTCAAAAAAAATCACAATTTCGTATAGTGATGATGTCAATGTTATAAAAATGCCATTAAAATGATACAATGAAAATGACATTGTCACGACAATGTCAACGACATCGTTGTAACAATGTCAATGACATTGCCCTGACACTGTCAATGACATTGTCGTGACAGTGTCAATGTAGCCTGGACATCATCAGCCCACTCGTTCATGCACTTTAAATAGCTGCCCCTGATTTTTCTCAATTGAAAATGTAAAACATGGTAATTGTTTTCACATAGGCATTTCATGAAATAGTTTTGGTGCAAAACAAAAACTCAGTGATGCATACATTAAATGGAACAACTACCTCTGCATTAGTCCAAGACAACAGCTATTTGCCTATTTGTAATAACAACTAAATGGTTAGCAAAGCCAGTTTAGTGATAAAAGCATATGAGAATAAACATTGAAATGAATAATAACAATGACAGTTAAAGAAGCAAAAGGAAAACGAAGCACTTAACGAAGCAAATGGAAAACGAAAGCCAATTTGATTTTGATTAATTTCAGATTGAAACAGAATTTAGATAATTTCACAGCCCTAATTCTCCGAATTGGCCATCTCAATTCTGCAGCTCCAGTGAAAAGAAAACTAAATCCAAAATGAACAGAAAATTAAACATCAGGGTTGTTCGTCAAAGCTGTGTAGAAGATTTTGAGTTGAATTAGATGCACATTCTCTAAAGATAAGAAGCTGATGTGCGACCGTGGAACCACCAAGAAGGGAGGAGGAGGACAACCAAGTTAAAGAAGAATTCAAAGGAGAAGAAGGGCCTCCGTCCGGCCAGCTGCCGCTGCCGTATCACCATCCCATCTCCGCCAACTTGCCGTACAGCCGCAGCCGTTATGTCGCCATGTCGTCCAGCCGTCGCACTGCCACTGGCGCATCGCCATACCGTCGTGCTTGCATCACCGGCCAAGCTCCTCTGCCCTGGAAGAGATTGAGATGGCTTGCGTGAGAATTTGTTGACACGGTCACAGTGAGAAGCAAAAATAAAGACTTAAGGGCAAATATGGTAGACACGGAAAATTAGGTCCTATTTAGGAGTAAAAAAAGTCAAGGTCTTATTTAATTACATAGGAGAACTTAAGCTCCTATTTAGCACCATTTCTCAATAAAAAATCTTACGGATAGTAATATGATATTGTAGTATGTAGCACTCTTTGTTTCCTTCACTCAGTTGAGTCATTATATAAGTTTGAATGTCTTCACGCTTGTTCCCCACAAAAAACCGTACAGATGTGCAGTATCCTTTCAAACACAAATCCCATGCAAATGCCTATAAATTTAATTATAATAAATATATAAGAAAAAGTTGAAACTTCTATCTTCCATAAAAGATTAATAACATAACTACAATGAGAAAAAACAAAAATTCCATCTTACATTATTCATACTTGTAGAATCACTACACTTAGCATTTGATTCCCCTCACATATCTCTAATATCTCTTCAGAGTCAACAAAAAGAGATATATCATACTGTCCAACTGTTTCTTCTTTCAGAATTAGCTCTATCGGTTGTGGACCAAGGTGAGTAGTCATTGCCAATAAACGTGATATTGGACCATCGTTCTCATCCAAATCATTGTTCTCATCATGGTCAACATTATCCTACACAAACAAAAACAGGGATGGAAGATATATGATGACACTATTACAATTATTTTTTTATTTTTTTATTTTACTATATTGATATATGACATATCCTAAAATAAAAGAGTTGTTTTATTGTGACATTTCAGTATAACCTCATAAAAACACAAAGTCAATATACCCAAGATGTGACATTAAATACAAATCGTTCATTAAAAAGTGTTGATATTTATTTATCACCTTTCCATTTGTCCGCTCCTTTACGTGAGGGTCAACCAATCTTTATGGCCATTGAATGAACTGATTGGGCGCCTGTCCAACTATCTGGACCTCATCACTTGGAATTGGGACCAATGTATGCATCCAAAACCTCCCCCCTCATGATACCTGAATCTATTCTCTGATGGTGTATAGTAGGACCCAAACTGTGTACTTGATCAAGATTTCAGAATTTATATCATTTGGAAGTTATGCATACCTTAAATAGAATACCTTTCCCATGGTTACTAAGTGAAAGTGGTATCCACATAAAGTCGGGATAGCTCATCATCCGACTCAAATATATCCTCTCAAGCATTGCTCCCCCTTTTTTGACATGTGTAGGAGAATGAATTGTCTAAGAAACCTCCGGTGACCAAGGTATACAATTTTTCTTCCATGGACTAATTAATAGTAGCATGCATCCTCTTCATTTATATTGGACGTGCTTTAAGTCCCTTAATACTGTGACCGGAAAGATTCACGTACACGGGAAATTAATTAATGGTAAAGAACAATATGGCTCGCATCTTGAAATGCTTATTCTGATACTTGTCGAACACTTCAACGCCTTCCTCCAAAAGTTGTTTTAGGTCTTCAATGAGGGGACTTAGATAAACATCTATATCATTATTGGGTTGATTTGGACCTGAAATCAACAAAGACAACATCATATATTTGAGCTTCATGCACAACCATGGAGATAAGTTATATATTATCAAGAGAATAGGCCATGAACTATGAATGTTACTTAAGTTACCGTAAGGATTCATTCCATCTGTAGCTAGCCCAAGCCTAAGGTTCCTCACTTCATTTAAGAAATCAGGAAACAACCCATCAGTTTTCTTCCATTGAATAGAACATGTCGGGTGGCGAATCATGCCATTGCGTTTCCTCTCATTTGCATGTCATCTTATATTATTCGCTTCTTCTTGGTTAACAAAAAGTCACTTCAACCTTGGTATTATTGGAAGATACCATAAAACTTTTGTTGGAGAACCAGATGTATTAACTACATCTTCACTGGAATCGTTGTCTTTGACTTTATAGTGTGATAGTCCACATCTCGGGCACTTGTGGAAATCTGCAAACTCTTTTCTATACAATATACCATCATTACGACATGCATGTATCTTCTTGTACTCCATACCCATAGGATACAATATTTTTTTTTGCTTCATAGTTGCGGTTCAGCAATGTATTCCCTTTGGGACCCGAAAGATAGATTAATTATCAATTCAGGACCCGAAAGATGAAACGTATCAGTATAGGACCTGAATGATGGAAAACTATCAATTTAGGACCTAACGTTTCATAGGTTTTGATTTATTTAATTTTTTATTAATTCCATTACTAATTTTTGATAAACTTTTCTTCACAAAAGTTTATTAGTTTAATAAAACGAAATAATATTAAATTTTTTTTAATAAAAAAAATTATGACAACTTAGGTCCTAGATTAATAGTTTTCAATCATTCAGGTCCTAAATTGATAGTTTTTCATCATTCAGGTCCTATATCGATGCATTTTATCTTTCAGATCCCGAATTGATAATTAATCTATCTTTCGGGTCCTGAATTGATAAAATTCCTATCTTTTAACAACACAAGCAATTTTGTGAAGCTCTTATTACTCAACCCATTCTTTGCTTTCAGATGGAACAATCGTAACACAATTGATAATCATGTGTACTTAGTACATCCAGGATACAAAGACGTCTCTGAATCACCACACAATGTATTATAAACATGAGATTAACCAAAAGGCTCTATTCCAACATCATGTATCATGTCCTCTAAATGATCGCCCACATTTGTTGCACAAGTTTCCTCTATATGAGATGATGTGCTATGCATGTTTAGCTAGTCTCCGTGCCATATCCATATCGTATAATTTTTGCAAAATCCATCGCAAAGGACATGCTCTTGTATTGAATTAACACCTAATTGTATCCCATTCAAACAATTCACACAAGGACAATAAAACTTTCCATTTTTATTAGGAAGATGCGCTTTAGCAAACTGAAGAAAAGATTCAATGCCATTTTCGTACTCATCACATGTCCGTCTACAATTAATCCAACTACGATCCATAATAATTATCGTAATGTCTGCAATACATGCAAACACAAATGCAACTATAAGAAAACCAAATGATTATAATAAAAGGAAAGTTACTTTAGATCTCAAAAAATAAAGTCTACAAATGAGATACTAAGTTAGAAGGGCATTCATACAAGACTATACAAATGAAAAACTATAATACAAGCGAGACATTCCTACTAGCCAAACATTTTTTAAAATAGATATTATAAAAATGAGATGTGAGTAGAAATAGACAAATATTTATTCTAGCAAAAAATAAATTTAACTTACTATAGAAAATTCTACCTTTTTTGGATAGTTCTTATGTGCGTGTGCTATGTATATGTGTGTATGTATTTCTGTTTATGACATTTTTTAGAATTTATGTAAAACATATTGGAAAGTTAATGACAATATATTTTTTTGTTTGAAATGTCGACCAAATTAACTTATACTACCTCCGTCCCGATGGACTTTGCCAAGTGCAAAGTTGGTGATAAATAAAAACAGTAAAAGTTGTGTGATTGAGATTTGTGCAGAGGAGAGAAAAATGTGCAGAACCACAAATTAGTTGCTTTATTAGGAAAGTGATAAAGTTTTTTGAGACAACCAAAAAAGAAAAGTTGACAAAGTCCAATGGGAAGAAGAGAGTATGATTTAGGAAATTAAAACAACAAAAAAAGCATTATAAATTGAAAATCGAATAAAATAACATGTTGGGAAGAATGAAGAAATTGACTGCACGCATAACGGCATCCTCATCCATGAGTTTATTTGAAGATCAATTTGATGATGTGTAAGATTATTTTAAAGATTGTCATTGTGAATGAAAGATTATTTAGTGAGATTATTGAAAAAGAAAATCCGGTATCAAGATTCCAATCCCGGATTATTTTAGATTATAGTTAAATTACATTTAATGCATGTCCGGAAAAAACTGATTATTTGAGTATTATTGTTGATGAAGAGTTTTAAACTTTGAGATTATTTAAAATTTATTGAAT
This sequence comes from Cuscuta europaea, assembly GCA_945859875.1. Classification (NCBI taxonomy): domain Eukaryota; kingdom Viridiplantae; phylum Streptophyta; class Magnoliopsida; order Solanales; family Convolvulaceae; genus Cuscuta; species Cuscuta europaea. The sequence goes on along the minus strand of CAMAPE010000052.1, from coordinate 5,039,611 downwards.
AAATATGATGTGACAATGATGTGTAATAAAAAAAATCGTTTCTTTAGAGAGCATGAATGGAGATGCTCTAAAAGGTCGTGCCTAAGCTTGGTTACATTGTGAAAGAGTGCCAATGACACTCTTTTTAAGAAGGAAGTCTATAAACTCTTTCAATACATCAACACTTGGGAATATAATGGCAATTGCAGCTTTTCTAAAACTTTCATCTATGTAGCATGAGAATGAATATAGCTAATGGAGTGCACTTGTATTTACTTTGTAGTTTGTATTTATCAGGATATCTCAGCTTGTGGTCTTATTGAGCCCTCCTCTTATTAAAAACAGAAAACAAAATGAATACATATGTATGTATTTCAGTTTATGGATCCAGAACGGGGATTATGGTTTCACACAGGGAATCTCCTACGAAGAGACAACCCTTTCTGAAATAATACCATCAGGTTGGACACTCCTATTGAAGAAAAGGTATGTCTCCATGTTCTTCCTATCCTCCATCCCCGTCCGAACAAAGCCCATCTCTGCTATGACCAGAGAAATCCACGCACCTACAAGAAATTCCTCCACCCATGTCCAGATAAAGCCCATCTCTACTTATTTCTAATGCTATATTATGTGTAATGAGTAAATGTCTACTTTGTGGATTAACATCCTCCCAAAAATCCTGTCGGGTCGAGGTATGTGAGGCTCTTGGTTTGGGAGATTCCACCTTTTGGACCAAGTAAATGTCACGTACTTGGTGGATTTACCCATTAAAGAGTAAATGGGTGAGTAAAAAATATATTTCCTCCGGTCCTAAATAAACTTCACACAAATTAAGGAAATAAATTTGAATTTGTTGTAGAGTACACTGTTGTGACACTGTTTGACACTGTTTTGCACTGTTTTGGTGTAGATAATTTGTCAAATAAGAAAATGAGAAGAAGTATTAAGTTTATTTTGGACCTACCCAAAAAGGAAAGTGTGAAGTTTATTCACACTTGAGTAAAAAAACTAGTTATAAAATTAAAACATTTGAGATTCTCATGTTTTTTTGAAAGGCTTCTCATGTTGTTTAATGCCTTCAACCAAGAACAAATCCTTTCTGAAGCACTAGTTGGAATTCCTTCCTCACCGAACTTACTTGCTTCCCCAAGTCGCAGCAATCAATCGTCTTCGGAACACATCTGCGCAGCCCCATATGGCCAGACGGGCGTTAGCCTCCTGCCTGTCTCGTGCTCTGTCATCGCCGTCAATTGCTTCTCGCCTTCGCTTCGTCGTCCCTGTTCTTCTTAATCACAATCTTCAGCTTCAGGCCCAGCAGTTAGGCCAGACCCGCTTCAAGACATCCGGGTCCGGTTATTCTCCCTTGAATGACCCATCACCGAACTGGACCAACCGCCCCCCTAAAGAGACGATTCTACTGGACGGATGCGACTACGAACATTGGCTAATAGTTCTGGAGTTCCCCGACCCGAAACCGTCCGAGGAAGAGATGGTCAATAGTTATGTTAAAACCCTAGCTTCTGTTGTTGGGAGGTATCTGCATTATATCCCTTGTATTTCAATTGTTTCATTATTAGGTTTTCTCACTAAAAATGTGTATACGTTGACGTAAGCACCCTTTCATTTCAGTTATTCAGATGAATTATTATAGGAATGACAATCTGGAACTATTTTTCTGGAACTACTTCTCCCATTAAGCAGTTTTTTCAAATTGAATTCCTACATGTACTTGATTCTGATAGCAATAATAGTTGCATATGTTTCTGCCTTCTGGAGTTGTATAATACTATAATTTGAGCTTGTAGATGTGTGTGCTTTTGATTAACAACGATTCTTCTTGTCTGTGAGCAGTGTAAGATGGTGTGTACAAAAAAGTGTGTACACATAGTTCTTTTCTTTGATTAAACCCATTTTCCATCTGCATCGTATTTGTGTCAGTGCATTGATATACTTTGATTCTGCCACCTTTTTCGCTGATTGTTTTGTACTAAGTACCTCATGATCTAGTTTTAGTACTAAAACTAGTTTTTTTCGGATTATAGTCTAAAGGGTGCGGCATTGTAAATTCAAAAATCTAATTGAACTTTTTTCCATTTTATAACGAGTTTAAACAAAAATTCAAAAATTCAACATTGTATACTATGTTAATATTCAAAAATTCAATAACAACTTTAAACAATTTTTTTATATTTTGTCATCTTCAACATGTCCTTACACTGGATTGAGAATTTTTTAATGAGTCAAGAGCATGCATACCCTCTGACGGTGGGATGCATATTTATTCTACTATTTATTTTATTATTGATAAACTTGATTCCACTCAACAAGCTACTATTTATGTATTTCCACCTTTTTAGAATTTCTTATAACCTGAATGCGATTACAAAAATAAAAAATATCAATTATAGGAAGGATTCCTATACAAGGGAAATGAAACAGGAAGGTATAAAACTCACAGTGCTGGTAACTGAAATTCCAGAAGATGTAAATTAAATAGTACGTATTAATAACCGAAATTCTCTTTCCTTTCTTTCAATTACAAAATTAGATAGGTAGGGTTCTTGGTGATCCAGTATTCCAGTTCAATAGAGGAGGTGTACTGCTCTCTGGTTCTCTTGATTTTGTTGTGTGTTATTTGTGCCTCCCATGCTTGTATTGGTATCCGTATAACGTGGAGAAGAAACCATCAATGGAAAAGGAAATATGACAACTGGCAAGAAAAGAGAGCTTCAGCAAGAATGGGCAACATGCAATGGGTTTTGCTAATTTTTCCCATGGACAAGCAGCCTTTGAGGCAAACAAAATCCATCTGAGAAGGTTTATGGTGAATATAGAATATTGCAGAGAAAAGTGAAACTCGCAAAGGGCCCGTTTGGATATCGGGAAATGTTAGTTTGAAAGAAAGTAGAGAAGAAAATTTAAGAGATATTTTAAAGAAAATAAAATCTTGGGCTAAATAAAACATTTTTCAGAACTTGAAACTAAATAAGTTTTTTATTTGTTCAAACATATTATGTGTATCTATTTTTGTTACATAAAAGACACAGAAATCCAGACATGTGTAAAAATTATAATAAATCATGCTCCGTATTTGATTTTCCCTCGCATTTCCTTGGCAAATCAAACGGCACGGTAGACACAAATGTAGTGAAAGATAGTGTTTTTGTTTTACTTTTATCTAAAGATTAACAATGTTTTATTGGACAACTAGTGAACTTTTATGTTTGTAAAAAGAAGAACACACACACACACATAGAGTCCTGTTCCTGTCAGGACGTCCTGACCGGAACCCCGTGCAGACAACACTATCAGAGGGTCTTCTCGGTGGGATTTTTTGATGAATTTTTTTGAGCATGTTCCTCATCACGTCTAGTTTATGGATAGCAAATTTCAGCTCAAAATTCGACTGGAAAGGCAGTTAAACAAATTCTTGAAACATACTGCGCTTTATATATGTACAAAATGCTCAGTATGTTTCCAGAATTTATTTAACTTCCTTCCCAATCGAATTTTGAGCTGAAATTTGTTATGCATAAACTAGACGTGATGAGGAACATGCTCAAAAAAATTCATCAAAAAATTCCGCTGGGAAGACCCTCTCTCTATATGTGTTGAATTCTATATGTGATGTTTTGTGGTTTTTGTGCAGTGAAGAGGAGGCCAAGAAAAAGATTTACTCTGTTTGTACAACAACTTACACTGGCTTTGGCGCTTTGATTTCTGAAGAGCTATCATACAAAGTGAAAGGTGTGTATATCTTCTGCGAGGAGCTATAAATTCTCATTTCTTTTCTGGGTTTCAAATTTAATTTCCATTTTTTCATATAATTTTTCATATTATCTTCAACATAGCTATATTTATTTAAATGCATTTATCTCAGAACGAATTATAGGTGTGTTGTTCTGTTTCGTTTATAACTCACTGTTGTGAGTTTTTAACCTTTAATGATCAATGTTGGAGTTCTGCCTTAATTTCATTATCCTAGTCTCCTGAACACCTTTACACGGCTAAGGGTGTTTTAGTTCGACTAGTTTCAGCCCCAGATCAGATCACACCATATTAGACCTCGATAATAGTAAAATACACATAAAATAAAGTACGTATAAAATAAATATCAACCAGTCCAGTTCATACCAGACCAAACTTAAATAGACCAGATCATGTCAGAAAATTTCAATCCAATTAAAACATCCTACGAGTATAATACTGTGATCTGTTTTCTTGGATCTAACTTTACTCATAACTACTGACGTGGCATGTTAATTCGTTGAAGGAATTATTCAAAGATGTCCATTATCTAGAAATGCATGCCTTCTACATGGAATTAGATATATATTTTTATACTGATTGCATTTGTTAATGATAGATCGTGGTTTTACTTGTGTTAATTAGGACTACCTGGTGTCTTGTGGGTCTTGCCAGATTCATATCTTGATGTTCCTAATAAGGATTATGGAGGTTTGACTTCTCATAATGATAATAGTGCAATTCGCTTATCATCTACCTTATTGCTATTACGGGGTCTTAACTTCTTATTATTTAGGAGACCTATTTGTGGATGGAAAAGTCATTCATCGGCCACAGTACAGATTCACAGAGAGGCAAAGCAATAACCGGCCTCGACCAAGGTATGATAGGCGTCGAGAAACAGTGCAGGTCAATAGGAGGGCAGAACCTGTACAAGGAAATAATACGTGGGCATCCAACCAGCAAGCTCCTGCGCAGCATTCGACACCTGTGAATGAGCTAAGTGGTGGACAATCCAGCGGTTCCAGCCCGATTCAAGGTCAATCTCATGGGAGTAATGCCTGAAATTATGTACGTTCTGTTTTTATTATTTGCTCAAAAACCAAAGACTAAAACCTTTTTTGCTCCTCTTATATATTGGCATTTATGTTTCTTAAAATACGGTAACTAGTGACCTCAACTTCCTTGTTGGCATTACCAATTTATATTTATTTAGCTGTTAACTTCCTGTAAGACATACCCTGTCAATCTGTCATTTGAATATCCCTTTCCGATATCCTGTAACCGAACAGGGTGGCTTTTTTAATCAGGAAAATAGGGTTTTCCCCTTGAGGGACACATTCCCTTAAATTAAGGGCCTTAATGTTTATGGACCAGTCATTGCATATATGTTTACATTGGCAACAGTGCGAGGAAGCTCTTAAAGCTTGTGGCCACTTTGATCATTGATGTTGTTCTGCAAAATAAAACATCACTGGCATTGCCCTCAAGGCGATTTGTCCCTTGAATGCCTTCAATGCTAAAACAAAGTAGTCAAAATTATGCTGATTCATTTGTTGAGTAGAACATACTAGTTTAATTTGTTGAGTGAAATAATACAAAAGAGTAAATTAAAAATAAGTTTTATAAAATAAAATCACATTTTTATTTGCAATATATGTATAAATAGATACGTACATACATACAAGAGACTACACCGTCTAATTTGTTATGCAGATTCATTATTAAAGATATAAAATAGAAGAAAATTTCACAATTTTTCATGATTAAATCTGCGATTCATGAGAATATTTTGTTGCAAGTACCCTAGTGATGGATTCGGGCCGGGTCGGGCCCGGTCGGGCCGCCGGTTCAAGAAAAGTGGGCCCGGGACCGGCCCGCGGGTTGGACGGGTCCGGTTCGGGCCGGGCCACCCGCCCCGGGTCACGGGTCGGGTCCGGTTCGGGCCGGGCCGTTTTTTTTTTTATAATTTATATTTATAGTTTATAGTTTTATACGAGTATTAAAAACAAACTTCAATTGCATTTATTTGAAATGAAATAGGAACTACATATAAGAGATAAACATTTTGAAAATTGTAATCAATCGGAACTTCCTGCACCTCCCGATCCTTTGGCTTTGTCACATGACTTCATATGCTTGATTGCCATCCCGAATCCGCCTGAAGCCCCCATTATACATTTTTTTCCGCACCATTTGCAAATTGCGTACCACATCCCGATCTTCGGGTCCTTCTGCTTATCAAAATTATACCGTATAATGGCATTTTGATTTTCCATCTTAACTTCTTGGAGAAGAGAATATGAGAGTAGATATATAATATATCGGAGAATAAGAGAATTAGAGAGTAGAGAGATAAGAATAGGAAGAATTGGAGAAGAGATATGAAAAAATGTTTAAGATTAGGAGTATTTATAGGTTTTTTTACCCCCCACCCCCCACCAACCCCCCCACCACCCAACCCCCCCGGACCCCCCTTTACCCCACCCAACGGCTATATAGCCGTTTGGGTTGTCCCCAGCCCCACCCCCAACGGCTAGTAGGAGCCCAAAAAAAAAATTTTTTTTTTTAAAAATTGGACCGGACCCGGGCCCGGGCCCGGGCCCGACCCGGCCGGGCCGGGTCACAAAAATGCTGAACCGAGCCCGCCCCGCCCTTCCCACCGGTTCGGGCCCATACCCGGTCCCGGACCGCCCGAACCGGGCCGGTCCCGGGCCCGCACAGTACCGGGCCGGGCCGGGTCACGGGCCGGGTGGCCCGAACCGAATCCATCCCTATGTGTATATAGGGAGGTGGACTAGGATTGGGACTAGGACTGGAACTGGGTCGGGCTTCAGGTCCAAGATATTCAGGCTCGGTACCGGCTTGGGTTAGAACCTGGACTGGGCTAGGTCGGGTCGAGCCGGGCATGTAATTTTTTTTTGGTCTTATCGAATTAATTCCAACCTCCACCCCCAAACTGCCCAACCCCACCCACCTAGCAGCCAGCTGAATGGGAAAAAGTAAAAATAATAATTGGGCCCAGCTGGGCCGGTCACCAAAAATGGAAGCCCGTAGCCCGCCCAAATAAATCCCGGTTCGGGTCTCAGTCGGGTCCACAGTACCGGCCGGGTCTCGGGTCGGGCCGACTCGTCCCGGTCCACCCCTAATAGCGAATGACCAGTTAAGTTTTGGATATATTCATAATAGTGGGTTGGATACTTGGATTAGTAGGAAGACAAATTAGACATTTTAAGCATTTTTATTTGTTAATACTCCCTCCTTCCCATAATGAACTTCACGGTCAACATTTTACGATTTCTCACGATTTCCAATATTAACTAACCATTGATATATAAAAATATACACTCATAAATATTACTTCTCAACTTCTCTTGTACAAAAATATAGCCATTTTTTTAAAATGTCATAAAGGTGACTTGGTCCGGTGCCTCTACCGCTTTCGGCGTATCACTGAGCTTCCTGTTCTGCATACCTCATCTTCTCTCTTCCGCCCTCTAAGCCTTCATCCCAATCGACCTTACAGCCCCCGTCATCGACGCAATAAACCTTTGCCCTCAGCTTCGTCTATGCCAGCAGCATGGACAAAGACTTCGATTTGAGGCCTAGCTTCTCTATTGCCCTCGCTGGTCGCCCCTCCCATGGATGAAGACTCCTATGAGGTCAACAGTTTTGAATCTGCCTTCCTCAATGGGCGACGACTTTGATTTGGTCCCAATGGGCGACGACTCTGATTTGGTCCCACTGGTGTTGGATCCTCCATCTTGATGGATGAAGACTTTGATTTGGGGCCGCGGCTGCTGGCAGAGGTGCGGTGGTGGTATTTTGTTCTTCCTGCTCTCCTCAGATGAAGACAGAAAGCTTGAATTTGCCTGCTCTCGTCCTCTACATAGGCTTGCTCGCTTCCTGCTTTTCCAGATCTACGGTGATATTGCTGAGATGAGAGTGGGGTCAGGGAGATGGGGTGGGGACTGGTGGTTGGGCTGGGGCTGAGGGGGGCTTGGGGATGGGGAGCAGGGGAGGTGGCTAGGGGATCGGATGGGGTTGGTGAGGTGGTTGGGGGCCAGGGAGTCAAGCCAGGGGCGGTGCAGGGGTGGTGCGATGATGGTCGGCGGCGGCGCTAGGGTGCTGCTGCATCACCGTGGTGGTGGCGGTGTGATTGTAATGGGCAGTGATAGGGGCGGGAGGGCAGTGACTGGTTTGAGGGGCAAGGGTGAGACTATGACGGTCACTGGCCGGGGGGTGGCAGCACTGATCAGGGCGGCGGTGCAACGATAGTTACTGGCCGAGGGCGGCGGAAGTCACGGGCGGGGGGCGGCGGCCGTCACTGATCGGGGGCAGCGGCGGCAATCACTAATCGGGGGCGGCGGAAGTGACTGTACGGAGTGGTCACTTTGTGTTGGGTCTAATTCTAGTCACTAAAATTGGAAGTCACTGCATATTAGTCATATTTTTGGAAATATAGAAAATAAGTCACTTTTTTGTCTTTTATCCTAATTTTTGTAATTTTCAGAACAAAAGGCCTTATAATAAACTAGCATTGAATAATGTGTGTGTGTGTGTGTGTGCGCACACACACACACACACACACACACACACATATATATATATATAATAAGGATCAAATGAGAAGAATGCTTATCGTAAGAAGTGAGAATGCATCTGATGCGTTCATTTTAAGATCTGTGCATCAGATGAGCAAAAAAGTGCATGAGAAAATGCAAAAAAATATTTAAAAAGTGATGCTAGACGCGGTGACATTTTCGTAATTAATCGGAACTTTTCTGCCATCGCAAAAAGTGCATCAGATTAGCAAAAAAGTGCATCAGAAATGGGTAAATGTGTAACTTCTTACTTCTCACGTTAAGATGTCTTCTCATTAGAACCCGACCATATATATAGTCAATGGATGTTAAGGTATCCTCATGTAAGTAAATGGAAGGCTTACTAACATGATTCCAAGTCTGGGAAACGACCTACCTGGTTCCGCACCTCTGGAGGTTTTCAAAGTAGCGGACTTCACCCATCACACGGCTCTCAAACCCAACCTGTGATGGATCCCGGGAGACAAAGTCAAAGCGCTTGATCCTTTGCCCCATACTTTTATATGCTCCTCCCCGCCGATCAAAGAGTGACGCTGCTCGTGATAGGCTTAGCTTTAAGCTGCTATCGTTCGGTTCAGATAAGTCAAGTCCCTTCGCTCAGGCGGTCTTGGTCTCGAATCAAGCTGGGGTTTCATTCTCGTAACGGGAATGAGTGCACTGCAAGACCAGACAAGTTGCTCCCTCGCCTCGCAGCGGCGACATCTGTCTTTTAAGTGAAGTCAAGCTCCAAAAGGGTAAGTTGCGTTGGAATTGAGAAAGTTCCGTGGAGAATATATATAAAGTGGAAGATGCCATGGCCAAGTTTAGGGATGCCTGTTTGACTAGGCGCGATAGAATACTCAACCAAGCATTCAGCTCGATGGATTACTCAACCTTATACCTACCTCTTTATCCTTATAACCATTTGATCTGGGATCTTTAGATCAATACCAGTTGTAGTGCCTGTTTCTAAAGACTGCCCTCTCTCGATCCAATCCATCTTGAAAGGCCTCCCCAACACACTCTTGATACGAAATAAACCTCTTGCCATAGAGATCCTAAAGTCTGGGTCCCCTCTCCTTATCAGTCGAAGACTAGAGAAGAATGTGGTGCATACACCGAGCTAAGGACTCTAATTCCTTTTTCGATACGTCTTATCTACTTTCTTCTTTCTTTTCCCCGTAGCCCAGTCTTATAACACCATATATATATATATATATATATATATATATATATATATATATATATATATATATATATATATATATATATATATATATATATATAGGGTGCGGTTCCGGTGAGAACATTCCTTAACGTGAGAAATGAGAACACTCTAAAACGATGCACTTTATCCTTCACAAAACTGCACATTTATAGTTAAAGTAATGCAAAATTCTAATGTGCAAATTTACGTTTAAAATTTTGCACAGACGAAATGCACATTTTCCATTTTTTTATATGCACGTTTCTGTTTTACATGATACACAATGCTCAAATCCAACGCTCCAAAATCATTCTCATTTCTCTCCTAAGATGATATTCTCATTTGATCCTTACCCTATATAAGAGAATGATTTTGGAGCGTTGGATTTGAGCATTGTGCATCATGTAAAACAGAAACGTGCATATAAAAAATTGGAAAATGTGTATTTCGTCTCTGCAAAATTTTAAACGTAAATGTGCACATTAGAACTTTGCATTACTTTAACTATAAATGTGCAGTTTTGTGAAGGATAAAGTGCATCGTTTTAGAGTGTTCTCGTTTTGGTTCAAATAAGAACACCTCTAATTGTAAGAAATGAGAACAAATCCTAGCCATTCATCTCTCTACATCCGTATACCATTTTAATAATCTATTATTGGGTATTTTAGTAATCATGCATGGGTAGGTTAATTTGGTATGTGTTTGACTGGCTACCACTATTTAAGTTTAGCAACTTACGTATTTAATTTTAGATGGAACCCGACTTTTTGAAGTTATATCATATTATATTGAATAGAATAACTAATTTTGGAAGCATTTAAACATTTTCGTTATTGTTTCTTTCCATTAATAAATATGCATTTCATGTGCTGATGTGCATTAAATATTTATTCTTGTGTATTTACATCGACGTGCATCAAATGATGATTATCAACTCGTGCATCAAATGATGATTTAGTGTATTAAATATTTATTCTTGTGTATTTTAACATTTTTCAATTTGTGTGTGTTAGATATTAGGTATTATGTATTTCAATTAACTGCATAGTTTGTGCATCAAATTAGTGTGATTAACTTGTGTATTAAATTGTGATGTATTTTTCATGCGTTTGTGCATCAAATACCAATTATTGTGTATTATATTATGACTAAGAGTAAGATGTTGATCCATGTGCATTAAACATTGATTGTTGTGTGTTAGATACTTATTTTCATGGGGTACATACTTATTGTACCACATATACTTATTATGCATTAGAAATCAATTCATGTGTGTTACATACTAGCTTAAGTTGCATGAAGTTCTTATGTGTTAAATATTATTTAGTTCTTAATTGAATTGTGCATGAGATACTAATATTTATGCTTAACATACATAGTTCGGTGCTTTATATATGTACTGTGCATTTGTTAATGATTCATGTGCATTATATGCCTGTATAATTGTATGAGTTCTTGAATGTTAAATATCAATTCGTATATTATATATATGGCAAGTTCGTTTTCATGATTATAAGCTAGAGCTTTATTTGGTAACCAATTTTAATTGTGCATTAAATTATCATATTTTGGGGAAGTGGAGATAGGTAACCCACTAATTCATCATAAATACTCATGTTCACTATTACATCTTTGACCCTAGACAACCTACGTAAATTAATTTCTGTAGAGATAGACATTATATTCTATGCTTATCCACACCACATTTAGGTGCACGTGAGATCATCCATCCGTTTATTAATTAAGATTAGTGATTAGGATGAAGGCTTTTGATGAGGTCCTTTCCGGTTACAATAAGAGTAGTCTCGGTCAGGAATTCCTGTCCGGAACCGCCGTCTGGATGAAGGCTTTTGATGAGGTCCTTTCCGGTTGATTTTTTTGATGAAAATTTTATGGCAGATTCATCAAGTATAGTTTATCTACAAAAAAAATTCAGCTAAAAATTCAATCGAGAAGGCCGTCAAATGATTTTTGAAAGATAACTGCGCCAGAATATACATATAAACACAGTTAACTTCCAAAAATTATTTGACAGCCTTCCCGATTGAATTTTTAGTTGATTTTTTTATATAAACTAGACTTGATGAAGAACATGTCATAAACATTTCATAAAAAAACTCCACAAGGAAGGTGGCCAAACGACGCCGTCCGGAGAATATTATGCCTCCCCCTCATCCACGACCCCTCGGTAACCCGGTCCTCCGGATGGGGAACTCCGAGGGGGTCGTGGCCCAAGACACGACCTCCCAGGAAGTCCAGTCCCGGGACCGCCACGACGTGAACAAGGAGCACCTCCGAACCTCCGCCCTCGAGAGGCTCGGAGGGGCGCAAGACCGCCGAGGGGTCCAAGACCGCCTCGGGGGGAGGGCATTCCAAAGGCCTCAAGAAAGTGGCGGGTCCGTTTCCAGGGCCAATGAAAGACGTCCCCCTCAGGACAAGGGCAAGGCACCTCTCCATGCCGACGACGCACGCCATCAAATCAATCAAGCCCACTCGGCCCGGGTCCATTCGCAGGGGGCGGAGGCCCTCCAGAAGGACCCCCGGGACGAAATCATTGCTGCCCTCCAGCACTGGCTTGACGAGATGGAGGCCACCAAAGCCCACACCACCACTTCTGCCCCTCATGCGGACTTCAAGTATGAGGCGATGATGGCCAAGATGGAAGAAATGCAGAAGAAGATAGCCGAGGGCTCCGGGGAAACCACCATACAGCTCCGGACCCGGACGCCATTTACCCCAAGGGTATTGGCGGCCCGGATCCCGGAAAAATACCGAGGGCAGCTCATCAAGCCCTATGACGGAAAGACTGACCCCCAAGAGCACTACAACAGGTATCAAAACAGCATGATGATGGTGGGGGCATCAGATGAATATTTGTGCCGCTGGTTCTTCTCCACCCTGGAGGGGCCAGCTTACGAATGGTTCAATCGATTGCCCGAGGGCTGCATTGACTCGTGGCAAGAACTCGCCCAGCGATTCTTGACGCATGTTGCGGGGAGGCGCCGTTCAAGAAAACACTTCTCCCACTTGCTAATAGTGAGGCAGAAGAAGGAGGAGACCCTTCGGGACTTCCTGGAACGCTGGAGGATGGAGGCTGATAAAGTTGACGGCGCTGACGATGGGACCCTCCTGGCCCTCCTACAAATAGTACTCCGCCCCGGGAACTTCTCCAGAAGCCTCATCATCGAACCCCCCCGCGATTATATAAGGGCCCTACAGCGGGGGGACCGGTACGCCGAGGCCGAGGAGGTGGAGAAATGCCACCATGTCCCAGATCAGCAACGCCCTCAGCCAGAAGACAAAGGTAACCGAGGGCCGGGGGCTCCCCGCAATCATCCCAGGGATCCTGCCCCCTCCGGTGATCGCCCCCGGCATGGCCAAGCCAAGGCCGGGGGAGGCTACAAGGGAAACCCGAGGGCTTGGGCACAACCTGTCCTCCTGGAGCACCCTCGGACACCATTGACGCACCCCGTCAGCGTCATCCTGGATTTTGCTGAAGAAAGGGGCCTCATGGAGCGAGATTCACGCGCGCCCCCGGAAGTATTTGCCATCAATCCAAACTACCCCTACTGTCGTTTCCACCGACACCAGGGGCACAGGACCGATGATTGCCATCAGCTGAAGACGGCCATCGAGAAATTGATACAAGCGGGCCACCTGTCCCAGTTTGTCCAGGGCCCTCAGCAACAGGCCCCCCCTCATCAGGGGCCATCCCGAGGGCAAACTGCGAGAGGGAATGCATGGGTCAACCCCAACACCACCCCCCTCGGCAAGAAGAGGGAGATTGGAAATCTGGAGGAGGAAGAGGAGGAGTACCCCCGGTACCAAGAAAAGAAACGCCACATCCTCATGATTAGGGGAAATACCGGGGGTGACTCTACAAGTCAACGAAAGAAGTGGGCTCAATCACTTTACGTGGGGGAAGTCACCCATATGCCCCCAGTAAAACGGTTGAGGGAGGAACCCATTGTCTTCACTAACGCTGATCTCCCCCCAGTATCCTCCCCCCACAGGGATGCCCTCGTCATCTGCACAGAGATCAACGACACCATTATCCACAGAGCTTACATTGACACGGGCAGCTCCGTCAATGTAATGTACCTCAGCACCTTCAGAGAGCTGCATCTGGAGAGGGGGTCCTTTCGGCCCATCAAGACCCCTCTTGCCGGCTTCACCGACGACACCATTGATTCCGAGGGGGTCATAACCCTCCCGGTAATCTTCGGCGACGGCCTCCATAGAGCCAAGCTCGAAGTGGAGTTCGTCGTCGTCAACATCGATTGCGCCCACAACATCATCCTCGGCCGGCCAGCCCTCGAGGACCTCGAAGCCGTCATCTCCATGAGGCACCTCTGCCTCAAGTTCCCAACCGAGGGGGGAATCGGTTACTCAAAGGGGAACCAAAAGCTTGCCCGCGCTTGCTACCATCAAGTTACGAAGAAGGTTAGCAAGACGGAGTTCCGCGTTGACACCATCACCGGAACTGTGGAAGCGGAAGAAAGGAGGCCGAGGGCTGAACCAGCCAAGGAGGTAGAAGACTTCGCGCTCGATCCGGCCAAGTCGGAGAGAGTCGTGAAGATTGGAGCCAAGCTCCCCGAAGACCTAAAGACCGGCATCATCAGCGCCCTCCGCGCCTACTCCATTGTTTTTGCATGGGGGCTGGAGGATATGCCGGGGATCAGCCGAAGGGTCATCACCCACCGCCTCTCGGTGGACCCTTCAGCCAAACCAGTACAGCAGCGGAGGAGACCCCTCTCGGCCGAGAGGAGGGAATTCGTGAAAAAGGAGGTCTCCATGCTCCTTTCTATCAAACACATCAAGGAGGTCAAGTACCCCTCATGGCTGGCTAACGTAGTCCTCGCACAAAAACCACCCTCATTCCGCATGTGCGTGGACTACACGGATCTCAATAAGGTGTGTCCCATGGACCCCTTTCTTCTGCCCAATATTGATCAACCGGTGGATGAAACCGCGGGGTGTGAAATCATGTCATTCCTCGACGCATTCCGCGGATATCATCAAATATACATGCATGAGGAAGACGCCGAAAAACGGCCTTCATGACTCCCGAGGGCATCTTCTGCTACCTTGTCATGGCCTTCGGCCTAAAGAACTCAGGTGCCACCTACATTCGGATGGTGGCTAGGGTATTTCAAGCTGTCCTAGGGCGCACCATGGAAGCATACGTTGACGATATGATCGTCAAAAGCAAGTAGTCAGCAAACCATGCTGACGACCTGAGGGAGATCTTCACCATCATGCAGAAGTTTAGCCTTCGGCTGAACCCGAAGAAGTGTACCTTCGGCGTCCAGGGGGAAAAATTCCTGGGCTACATGGTTAGCCGAAGGGGTATTGAGGCCAACCCCGATAAAATCCAGGCCATCATCAACATGGAGCCCCCACGCAACGTGAAGGAGGTCCAACGGTTGACGGGCCGCCTGGCAGCCCTCAACCGCTTCTTATCAAAATCGGCGGAGAAGTCCTTACCCTTCTTCCAGATCATGAGGAAAACCGCCGGTTTCCAGTGGACTTCAGAATGTCAGGGGGCATTCGAGGAGCTGAAACGATACTTATCTTCACCCCCTGTGCTCTCTAAACCCAAGGTAGGAGAAATCCTGTACCTCTACTTGGGTGTTAGCCCGGCTGCCATCAGCTCAGTACTCATCCGGGAAGAGGATGGCATCCAACATGCCATCTTCTATGTTAGTAAGACCCTCAGGGAAGCGGAGCTACGATACTCCCCCGTGGAAAAAACAGTGTTGGCTATCATGTGGACCGTCAAGAAGTTGGGCCATTACTTCCAGGCCCACCCGGTCCAGGTCCTCACTCACCAACCCCTCGGCGCCTTAATGAGGAGCCCCACTAGCTCCTCCCGAATGGTAAAATGGGCTGTCTTCTTGAGCCAATACAACATCGACATCCGTCCTAGGCCCGCCATCAAGGGCCAAGCCCTAGCGGACTTCGTGACGGAGTGCACGGCAAGGGCAGCCACGGACGAGGTGCCCTCGGACCCTTCAGATGACTGGTGGACCCTCTACACCGATGGCTCCTCCGCCATCAAGGCATGCGGAGGAGGGGTGGTTCTCATCTCACCCGAGGGCTTCCGGGCCTATTATGCAGTCCGTTTCTCCTTCAAAGTCTCCAACAATGAAGCCGAATACGAGGCTCTCCTCTGTGGCCTTCGGCTGGCAGCTAACATGAAGGCCCGACAAATCCACGTCAAGTGCGACTCCAAGTTAGTCGTCGGTCAAATCTCCGGGGAGTACGAAGCCAAGGAAGGGAGAATGAAGCAATACAAGGAGGCGGCCAAGGAGTTGCTTAAGGTGTTTGAGGCACACTCTCTTACTCAAATACCGAGGGCTCAAAACTCCGAGGCCGACATTTTATCAAAGCTCTCGGCAGAATCCCCCGAGCATATCTCGAAGATTGCCAAAGTAGAAGAACTCAGCCTCTCTAGCATACATGCTAGCCCCATCATGGATATACAACAAAGACATGAGGACTGGATCTCAGACATTGTTGCCTTCATCACCACAGGGCAACTGCCCGAGGATGAGGCCCGCGCCAAGCTAGCAAAGTGAGGGCTCCCAGCTACATTATCGAGGACGGGAGGCTTTACAAAAGGTCTTACAACGGGACGCTGCTTCGGTGCCTTCATCAAGATGAAGCCGAAGTAGCAATGGAGGAAGTACACAGTGGCACTTGCTCAGCTCACCAGGGACCCTTCTCCATGTCCCGAAGGCTAATAATCCAAGGCTACTTCTGGCCTACGATGGCCCGGGATTGTGCAGATCTTGCCCGGAGGTGCCCCGCATGCCAACACTTCCAGAAAGCCCCCGGCAGGCCAGCGGTCAACTATGCCCCCATCAGCACATCCATACCCTTCGCTCGATGGGGCATAGACCTTGTGGGCCCTCTGCCGAGGGGTACCTCCAACAACAGGTACATCATTGTCGCCATCGATTACTTCACCAAATGGGTGGAAGCGGAGCCCCTCGCCAGCATCACTGAGGCCAGGTGCCGTCACTTTGTTCTCAAGAACATCCTCACCAGGTTTGGTGTCCCTCATCAAATCATCTCCGACAATGGGACTCAGTTTGAGGCAGCCCCATTCTGTGCCCTCCTAGAGGCATGGCGCATCAAACACACCTTCTCATCCGTTGCTTACCCCCAGGGCAACGGTCAAGTGGAGAACGCCAACAGGACCTTGCTCGAGGGCCTAAAAAAGAAGCTGGAGGCCGAAGGGGGTGGTTGGGTAGAAGAGCTCCACAACATCTTGTGGGCCTACCGTACTACCCCTCGGCGGGCAACTGGCGAGACACCTTCTCCCTTTGCTACGGATTTGAAGCCAAAGCCCCCACTGAGGTAACTCTCCCAACCCGAAGGGTCACACAGTATGATCCGGAGGCCAATGACACCAATATGGCCCTCGACCTCCACCTGATTTGAGAACGCCGAGAGCAAGCCTTCATACGCGCAGAAAACTACCGAAGGCAGGTGAAGAGTTACATTGACGCCAAGGTTCGCTCCCGGGAATTCCAAGTGGGGGACTATGTTCTCCGAAGAAGGGAAGCTAGCCAACCAACCGAGGGTGGAAAGATGGCACCAAAGTTCGAGGGCCCCTACATCGTGACAGCCATCATCAAACCAGGAACTTACAAACTAAAACGCCCTAACGGGACTGAAGTCCCTAGGCACTGGAATGTACATCACTTAGTTAAATTTTATCAATAACATCAGAGCGGCCAAGCCCTCATAACTAGTGAATGTATTATTTTACGGCCCAAGACCTAAAGAATTCTGAAGAATGAAGGCATTTTGAAGACACCGAGAACACGGAACAAGATTATCACAAGGGCTAAGCCCTCATACCACCCCCAGGCCCAAGGCCTCACCACAATAGAAGAACCCTCGGCGCCAAGTGCCGAGGGTAGAGGATACTATCACCTACAGCAAAGCACCACCTGTCCCCAAAAGAAGACCCCTCGGCACCTGGTGCCGGGGGGACACATCACCAGCAGCTTTCAACAAATGAGAAGAAACACCAAGTGTTTTCACAGAAGGCCCTTCGGTACCAAGTACCGAGGGTGGATAACATAATCCCCTTCAATAATCGGGGAGAAACACCAAGTGTTTCCACAGAAGGCCCCTCGGTACCAAGTACCGAGGGTAGACGACAAAATCACCTCCTCCAACAAGTAGGAAGAAACACCAAGTGTTCCCACAGAATACCCCTCGGTACCAAGTACCGAGGGTAGACACCACAGTCCCTTGCGACAAGTGAAGAAAAAAAAACAACACCAATTATTTCTACAGAAGACCCCTCGGTACCAAGTACCGGGGGGTACGTCGGAGCAAACACCAAGTGTTGTTTCCTAAGCCGTACCCCTCGAGGATGCCTATACCGAAGGCGCCACCTATCGGTGCCGACAGCACGTAGTGCACCCGGCCATTTGCAACCAGTGTGCAAATGAAAACCCTTCCCTGAAACGCTTTCCGCGTCATCACCCCAAGGGTATGACAGGCATGAGAAATGCCCAGGATTCGACTTTCAAAAACGGAACGCTTTCCGCGTCATCACCCCAAGGGTATGACAGGCACGATAAATGCCCATGATTCGACTTCCAAACCGAAACGCTCCCCGCGCCACCACCCCAAGGGTGTGGCAGGCCACGGACTATGTCTAGTGCCGAGGGGACGACTTTCAAAACTGAGGCGCTTTCCGCGCCATCCCCCAAGGGGAGGCAGGTCATGGTGTATTCTACCTAGGAATCGACCCTCGATCCCCTCGGAACTCGGAAGGTCAACCCGAGGGGGGAGCTAATGGTGTATTCTGTTACCTCCCGATAGGCCAAGCCTTACCAAGAAACCAAGTTTCTTGATGCCTTCCCTTCACTACTCAAAAAAAAAATTGGGGCGGTGAAGGGAACACCTTCGGTACCTGGAAGAAATCAATGAGTTACATCACACCAACGAGTACATCACACCAACGATTCACAAAAACATACCGAGGGCTCCCCACGGGAACACCTTCGGTACCTGGAAGTCCACAAATACAAAGGATACCATTCACAACAGACATCATCAACGAATGGTTAAGTCCACTCAAGGATTGCCTCCGGCTATACCTAAAACCGAAGACTCAAACAACTCAAAAAATCCCCGAAGGGCACCATATGACAAACAACCGAAGGCTTTTGTTACCATAGCCCAACATTGCAAATCAAAGGAAACTATCCTGAACCTACAACGTATACAGCCGAAGGGCAGCGGCAAGAAATACTTGGAAAAAATAGTCTAAGTCCTAAATGCTTTGCCCCTTGTGGAGCCATCAGTCAACCGAAGGCGTATCTGAGACAAGGCCCTCACAGTCACCCGAGGGCTCCTACTTCACACATACTACACTTAGAAATATTTTCTAAGTCCTACATATTTTGGCCCTCGGTCAAATCTCCATGCTGCCCGAGGGGCCATGCGGTTGAAGACTTGGTGAAGCTATACTTAGAAAATTTTTCTAAGTCCTACATACTTTGACCCTCGGTCAAATCTCCAGGCTGCCCGAGGGCTCCTACTTCATACATGCTACACTTAGAAAAATTTCTAAGTCCCAAAAAGTTCTTACCCTCGGTGACAAGTTCACACGATTGAAGGCTTGGTGAGACTACACTTAGAAATATTTTCTAAGTCCTAACTCTTGCTGGGCCCTCGGTCATACATCTAGCAAAGGGTGCCCAACTACCGAAGGCTATAACTGTATTCAAACACTTAGAAAAAATTTCTAAGTCCTAAGCACCTCACCTCCGGCTATCTCACGAAGGCTACATGGAACCAGAGGGGAGGAACCGGCCGGGGGCCATCAGATGAACAAACACTTAGAAATATTTCTAAGTCCTGAACATTGTGCCCTTGGTGAAAGGTTCAACTGACAAAAGATTACTAGTAGCCGAGGGCTACAAGAAGCACTACACTTGGAAGAATATATTCTAAGTCCTAAACATACATTCAGAAAAGCGAAGACATACATTCAAAGAAGGGCGAAGGCATACATTCAAAAGAAAACGACGGCATACATTCGAGAAGAAACGAATTAAAGGGAAGCATGTTATATATCAAAAGCCCGAAGGCATATGTACTCATTCATCCGATGAAGGGAAGTTTAAATGTACGTTACGAAAAGGGCCGAAGCCAACAATTACAACAAAGTATGATTACAAATCGGGGGGAATACATTTCACGAAGGGGGAGCTGTAGAAACTTCCTCACTCTTGGCCTCATCCTCATCACCCCCGAGGCCGCACTCCCTTAGGGTCTCTGAGTCTTCGAGCACTGGCCTCTCTTCTCCTTCGGGGAGCGGGATCCTGATGTCTGGCTGACGAGGGGGGAGGCCATAAGCCTCTGGATGGAACTCCTCCGGTGCGATCTTGAAATGCCTCGCAAGCTTCCGGTAGATGAGCCTCTGGGTGAAGAACTCCCCGCCTTGATAGTAAGAGTCGCCCCTCTCAGCAAGCCACATCTTGCTGGGGCCTCCGACCCATTCGTCCACCGAAGCCCCCACCACCGAAGTGAGCCACTCCCTCCGGTCTTCAGCCTTCCATCCCTCGGCAGTGAAGCTGGCCACCGCATCCTCCCGGGCTCTGGAGACGGCCTCTTCTTGAGCTGCGCGGGCTTCATCAGCAGCAATGCGGGCGGCCTCGGCAGCAGCCTCCCCGGCCCTGGCCAGGCCCTCATTCACCCCTTCGGCCCTCGCAGCTTGCACCCGCTGCTCCATGCCATCGGTAGCCAGGTGAAGGGAGTCCTCAGCCTCGGCAAGTTTCTTCCTGAGGAGGGCGGCCTCCCCTTCGGTTGCGCCTTTTGCCTCCCTCATTTGCTCCACCCTCCGGAGGTGCTCGCAGAGGCCCATGAAGCTCTACAAATCACAAAGGCGAGAATAAGACATGAGGAACACATTACAAAAAGTAAAAAAAAAACAACAAACAAGGAAAGGATGGGTATGACTTACGGAGGCAGCGTTCAGAAGGACCTTCGCCTCGAGGGATCCCTCGTCCAACCTGGCGAGGGCCAAGCGGTCAGCTGATGGCAGCATCTGGCTCATCAGTGCCGAAGGGTTCAGGCTGCCCTCCAATACAGAAGCCCCCTTCGGCACTAGCGCCTCCAGTTTCTCCCGCCCGAAGAACTCCTGGTTGATATGTTCATGGGAGGTGGGGGCAGAGGCGTGCCCTTCATCCACGATCACAACCACATCGGTGTTCGGCTGCTTGGCGGGGGCGGCGGTCTTCGCCTTCTTTGCCGGGGGCTCGGTCCCCTTGCCGACATTCTTCTTCTTCGCGGGCCCGGCACCTCTGGACCCTCCGGCGCCAGCAACGGCGGCAGCAGCTTGGGAAGGCCCCTCCCTGCCAGAAGTGCCCGCCGGGGCCTTCTTCTTCCCCTTCGCGTTCTTCAAGGCAAAAAGAGAGCCTACGTCCATGTTATTACCTGCAAGAAAAAGACACAGAAGGTTAAACCGAAGGGTGTCAGTTGCAATAACATAGAGTAAAAAAAAACAGAAGTGTATGAAGGGAAACTATGAAGGTACAAATGAACCCTTCGATAATCACCTCCGGCTCCTTCAAAAGACTCGATCGAGGGGAGGGTATCTTTCATCCGAAGAACCCCTCGGCCTGAACTGCCGGTGATGGATAGTGTACCCGGGGGGTATATATCCGAGGGGTTATTGTTGATAATAACTTAGAGAGAAGTCAGAGCATAAGTAAGTAAGAGAGAGAGTGTATTCAGTATGAATGTCGTGGTTTACAACGGGGAAAAGGGGGTGCTATTTATAGTAGCAATAAATGCCGGACAGGGACACGTGTCAAGCATCCATTGGCCGAGAGGTCACCTCATCCGGTTGGCACTGGCAACCGCATGTGGCCGCATTTAATGCGGCTGTTGGATGGGACGTTGTACAGGGTACGGTGATCTGTACGCGCGTGGAGAGGAGATCTTGTCGAGTGAGGTGCCTTCGGCTATAGAGCAGTAGC
The DNA here is from genome assembly GCA_945859875.1 of Cuscuta europaea. NCBI lineage: Eukaryota > Viridiplantae > Streptophyta > Magnoliopsida > Solanales > Convolvulaceae > Cuscuta > Cuscuta europaea. The sequence goes on along the minus strand of CAMAPE010000052.1, from coordinate 5,018,075 downwards.
CGAGGGCTCCTCCAACCGAGGGCGCCCTGGTGCCGAGGGCTCCTGGTGCCGAGGGCTACTGTTCTCGCCGTTTTCTCCCAGTTTCTTAGTTTGCTTGAGAAACCCGTTCTGTGAGAGTTTAGAGCCTTCGGCCAGGGGGTCGAAGGCACCCCTGGCGCGCATTGTGGGCTGCTTGGTACTCCGTGTCACGCCCCGGACCTAGCCGGACACGTCAACAACCCGCCGTACAGTACGAATAGTCAACCGTAGTCCAACTCATCCATACTATACAAGGCGTCATGAATATCATTCACACATAGTACATCCATAAACAAACATAATGTAAAACATGTATTGAAAGTAGCGGAAGCGTTAATACAATTGTTCAAGCCACACTTGGTATAACTAGGCATACAAGCCCCCAAAGTAATCCTACTATATACAAAAGGAAGTGGAAAAGTACCCGCACGGGTAGCTCAGTTGGTTCAGTGGTGGGAAATTTGGACCAAGTGACCAAGGTTCGAAACCCGCAGCGGCCATGTGGAGGTCACAGAACCTGAAATAAGGCTGGGCCTCTGGTGCGCACGGGAAAAAGGCCTACCATCATTGGGCCGACTGAGTCACCGTGATTAACATCCTCCCAAAAATCCTGTCGGGTCGGGGTATGGAGGGCTCCTAGGGTGGGAGATTCCACCTTTTTGGACCAAGGAAGTGGAAAAGCAGCCACATTTCCCGCTCAAATTGACGGGTCCAACATGGGTCGGGTTCTGTGTAATCGGGCACTGTAGTTGTCCAAGATATAGTACAGTCCATTTATCGCAGAATTGATTGTTTGCAGTACTCCGTATATTGAACGTTGCATGCCCATCATCTTTTTCTTTGCCCAGCATCAATACCTAAGCATACAGTCTGGAATCTTTTGTTTGGGTTTGTCAATCAAATCAGTATTTAATGCAAGTTGTTCATTGCGTAGTGTTTAAACATTTTATTACAGGGTTTAATAGCTAAGGGAATTGTCCCATCAAACTTTTGTTATGTGCTCAACGTTATTGCACAGTACTCCGTATTATTTATTGGATAAAGATTCAAGAATTGAAGGACAAGCCGTTCCTATCTACTATAAATATGGTCTGAGTTACAAATGCAATATCAGGGAGGGTTGTGAAATTTTTTGAGATACCAGCCAATTTTTAGGGAGCACAAAGGCTCAATGTTGTTCTGAATAAGGTATGAAATACCCCGTACATGAATGTTTGCTAAAGAGGGAAATGGTGACTAATAACTACCAAGAAGTAGACAAAAGTTCTTAGAGAGACGGAAGGCGGTGGTTTGCACAAAATCTTGCTTCAGGAATTTGTGGCAGACTGAAGGGCGGTGCAGGAGTGTAACTCGGCGGCAGAGAGGAAGGTGCAGAACAGAAGGGTTCAGCGGTTAGGACAGCGGCCACCAGCCCGGCACCTTTTTCTTTGGTCATTGCTAGACTCCGGCGAGGGTGCTGCGGTGCTGCGCTTCGTGGAGGAGGAATGGGAAAGTGAATATAGTCCCTGTTCGTCATTCCCTTCCTTGCTTCACCGGTTTTTCCGCTTCACCTTGCTAGGGTTGATGGAAGGGCTGATGCGGGTCGTTAATTTAGTTGATGGGTCAACCCATGGCTGACTGGTAAACACGATTATGATAGTGAGGAGGGTGAAGTAAGGTCGTAAAAGTAAGAACATATTACTAGGGGAAGAAGAGAACAGGGAAATAAAGAAGAAAAAATAGGGAAGGAAGAATTTGCAGGTGAGGTGCGGGGAAGAAGGAGCTGGGAAGAAAGTATAGAGTAGGAAAGAAAGAAAAAAGAAAAACAAAAACAAAAAAATTGCCACAGGCAATTTGACCAAGAACTTGATGGAAACCTGTTAAAATGACAATTTGACTCATTTTTTGTTGTTTGTGAGTTCAATTGAATGTTAATTGAGTTGGAGGATCCAATTGACTTTTCAGGGTTTATTTCGTATGATATGTATTATACTCCTTATACTACGTATGTTATACTCCGTACTTCGCATATTACTCGGTACTATATATGGTGTTTGTACATTCTACTCCGTATATATTTAGGATATTAAAGTTCACTTTAATTTGGATTTTTGAAAATCAAAATGCTTAGTGAACATTAAACCCGTCGTATAAATAACATTAAAGATGTAAAGCAGTAAAAATTGTATACATAGAGCCCGTTTGGCAGCAAGAAAATTGGCTGTTCTGACTGATTCTGCTGAAATTTATGAAGTTCTGGCTGAAGTGGCTGCATTGGCTGATTCTGCTGATACAAGAAAAAAATATTTTTAAAATATATTTTATTAATAAAATAAAGAAAAAATTATATGTAAAAATAGCTAAAATAGTCATCTACAGTAACTTCAGCCAATACAGCCAGAAAAGTAACCTCAACCTTACTTTTTCGGCTTATTACACAATTCAACGCGCGAAAGCAAAATTTACGTGTTTGGTAAAAAAGTTGGCTGATAAGTTTGATAAGCCGAAAATGAGGGTGACCAAACGGCCTCATAGTATATGCCAACTTCTGTATGACACATTTTTCATTACAAAAGAAATCACATTAAACCAGCTTTTGGAAAGAGGCACAACAAAATTCAGATTACGGAGTAGGACACCCTTTATAAAATTTTCAGTAGTATTATTTTAGAAAAAAGTGCATCAAAATTTAGGTTTCAGAAACTTTTTAATTCAATTAATTCTTATTTTATAAATCAAACACAAATTAGCATTTAAAACACCATTTTATTGTTTTAATGAATCTTAGACTGTTAAAATTATCATTCTAATAAAATTCCTAGACTGTTTAATTTTATTTATTAATAATAAATAAATAATTTTTATTAATTGTTAATTAATCACTTTTTAATAAATCATATATGGTCCTGATTCTTAGACTGTTAAAATTATCATTCTAATAAAATTCAAAACTGTTTAATTTTATTTATTAATCATATTTGTTAATAATTGTTAATTAATCACTTTTTAATAATTCATTATTACTTCTCATTACAAATGTCACAAATTTTTAAGTGTGGTTGAGTTTCTTTTATTAGGGCATTGGTTTTATCTTATTCATGATGTGTATAAAATTTGGATTTATAATTATATCAAATTTAAATATATGTTCCCGTGTCAAGAATTACAAATCGCAAATGATTGAAAATATTGATCTGTGATGAGGATGATCAAGAGATCGATCATACTACTAATGTTGTTTACAAACAAGTCTTTCATAATTCGTAGTTTCACTATGAACACTTATTATTTTACTTACCACTTTGTACTTTCAAATGTTATACGTAATATCTCTTTTATAATATTTACATTTTCCCTTCTTCGACGGTGTCATATCTCTCTTTAACTATGAACACTTATCATAATACTTACCACTTTATTAAATTCAATTATTCATGCGTTTTTATAATAGAATTCCTAAACACAACATGGTAAATTTTCATCCGTGCATCGCACGGGTGAGAATCTAGTTATTAATAAAACAGTATCCATGAGCATTGTTATAATTGTTTTGAAAACAGGAAACAGAAGAAGCACGAACCACGTCTTCTCCTTTGAATATCCCCGAAGCAACGGGCGCCGGTAGCAACCTTCAAGTTCTACCTGAAACTGTGAGGTGGCCTCCCCCGTGAAGGGGAGGTCAGTACTTTGAAATATTTGACAAGTACAATAGCAACTATACTAAGTATAATCAACGTTTTAATTCCCAAGACCCTCAAAATAGGGTGATATCATAATATAAATAATAATTTATATTCCCCACTTATCATCTTCATAATAAGTAAATTTATTTATTTGTCGGCACACGGCCCTTCTTATATATCCTTTTTCATTTATCGTTTGCACAACCCAACCTTTGGGTCCTATTATTTCTACGGGACTTGCTACCGCTGTCCGAGACCTCATGAGGCTCCCGGTTCGGACTCCAACATCCCGCCCCTGGACTCGTACCCATCATCCCGTAGGAAGGTAAGGCCCTTCGGGGTCCTATCTTATGTGTTACCGCTACCGGAACCTAGTTAGGTCTCCGATTCGGATTCCACCCTAACCCGTGATCACGATGTAAGTCCATGCTATCCAACCCCGCTCTCTAGAGTCGGGAAGGGCCATGGTCCTTACTATTTCCATAATTCAACCGGCTATCCACAAGAATCACCGATCACACCCGTAGGCCAATCCTATACTTAGGATCAATTTAATATTCACACTATCTTGGGTATCCCTTAAGGCCTACCCCTAGTATAACTTAAAGTTCATACTTTCCTACCTTAAAGCATCTCTTAAGACTACTTAAGGCATAATATTTCACAATCCAACCTTAGGATCAATCTTAACAACATTTCATTTTAATGTCCAACTAGCATCTTAATACTAGTCAAATTAATATCAACGAACCAAGTTCTCAACTCATAGTCATATAGACAATTCCAACTGATTTTCCTTTGAAAATATCATTTATGTCAATATCCAAAATATCACTTTTAATCACTCATATATTCTAATATGAAGATAAAAGTATATTTCAACACATGTTTCATAACAAATTCCACTTTCAAGTCAACATACTCATAACACATGAACATACACAATTTATTCCTAAATTTGTATATCATGCTCCTTTTTCTCTAGACATTTAATCTTTTCATTTTTAGGCATTATTAATCGTTAATAATCCATAAAACACATTTAATTACCTTCGGTAATCTCATGAAATTAACTCACTAATTATAAGCAATATAGTCAGCCATCCTCACCTTATGAAGTGCTGAAATAGTTGCCTTTGCTAAGCCCCTCGATCAATCCCCGTTCTAGGCCGATTGGAGATGAAAAACTGAGCTGCTGGGCAAAAGCCGGGCGGCTTTCACGAAAGCCGGGCGGCTTTCGTGGTCTGCAGAAACGGGCAGCTCCCTTAAAGTGGCGGTTTCCGGCGATTTCGACTCCTATCGATTCACCAACTCTTTTAAGTTAAATATCACCACTTTATATCAATATTCTACACTTTTAAACGTGTAGAACATCATGTTTAATCCACCATATGATTTCTTAAAAATCATACACCATAAAACTAGTTAAAGAACAATAGTTATGTTCTTACCTTAAACACAAGCTATTTCTTGTGGATTTTTCTAGCTTCTCTCTTCCTCCAACTAGAGCTTTGCTTTCCCTTGGGCTTCTCTTGCTTTGTGCTGGCCGAATGGTTGCAAGTGAGGAGGGAGATAGGCTCCTCTCAATCAACACAATTGATTGAGTAGGAAGGGTGTAGGGATGGGTTTTTGTCTCAAATGAGACTCCTCACCTACTCTGCACGTTCCAGCATGCTTCTTGGTCCTTTGTGATACATAAAATCGTGGGGTGGCCCCCACTCATGTGGGAGGTCATCCCCTTATGTCCCGATGTGCATAATCGGCCCCGAAAGTTGTATTTTTCGGACTACTTTGATCATATTTTATTTTATCGGGCCGGATAAAATATATCACGTGTTCCTAATAATTATGGGCCTTTAGAATAGATGTACATTCCCCAACATTAATTTAGGAGTCTCCGAAACTCATTTCGGGCTGTTATCCGTTAAATTACCAATACCGGTAATTGGGCCCCGTTTGACCCACCGGTCAACCCCATGCCTTTCTTATGGCCCAATTAAAATATCCACCACCATATACATATTATCTAAGCCAAGATGAATATGATATGTGGTTCGGGAATTATCGGGCGGTCCCCGTTCCCGCTGTGGGCCCCACATGCAATTTACTATTCACGTAAAAGAAATAATAAAAATTTACAATTACGCAAATTCATAAATCATCTTTCAAGGTTTATTACATAATTTACTAAAAGTAAATATGCTCGGGGTTGGTGTTACAAGTTCACCCCCCCTTAACGGGAATTTCGTCCCCGAAATTCACAATGCTCATTCAAACAAAAACGTGTATTGCTCTTTCATCAAAGCTTCCGTCTCCCAAGTTTCCTCCTCAACTCGGTCACTTTTCCAAAGGATTTTAACCATTGGAACTTTTTTACTTCTCAATTTCTTGACTTGCCTGTCAAGTATCTTCACCGGTTGCACGGCATAATTCAAGTCTTCCCGTATTTCCACGGGTGGTTTTTCCAATACATGAGATGGATCCGGCATATACTTCTTAAGCATGGACACGTGGAATACGTTATGTATCTTCTCCAATTCTGGAGTCAACTGTAATCGGTATGCCACGGCCCCAATCCTCTCAAGAATCACGAATGGCCCTATGTATCGTGGGTTAAGTTTCCCTCGGCTCTGAAATCGGATGATTCCTTTCCAAGGTGAAACCTTCAAAAATACCTCATCTCCCACCTTAAACTCCAAGGCTCTTCGGCGCTTATCGGCATAACTTTTCTGTCTATCCTGGGCCGCCTTAAGTCTCTCACGAATCATCTTCACCTTAGACTTGGTGATCTCCACCAATTCCGTGCTCTCGAGTTTGGCCATGCCAACCTCATCCCAACACAACGGTGTACGACATCTCCTCCCATACAATGCCTCGTATGGAGGCATGCCTATACTTGCCTGATAACCGTTGTTATAGGCAAACTCCACAAGTGATAAGTGGTTGTCCCAACTCCCTTGGAATTCCAATGCACAGGCTCTCAGCATATCCTCTAATATCTGTATAACCCGCTCAGATTGCCCATCCGTTTGTGGATGAAAAGCTGTACTGAATTTCAACTTTGTCCCCATAGATTCTTGGAACTTCGGCCAAAATCGTGATGTGAATCGCGGATCTCTATCGGATACAATGGTTATAGGAACCCCATGTAGCCTCACGATCTCGTTCACATACAACTTGGCTAACCTCTCCAATGCATAGGTAGTGTTGATAGGTAGAAAGTGTGCATTCTTCGTGAGCCTATCGACCACAACCCATACGGCATCATAAATCTTAACCGTTCGTGGCAGCCCCACCACGAAATCCATAGTCACGTGTTCCCATTTCCATTCAGGAATGGAAAGTGGCTGTAGTAACCCAGCCGGATGCTGATGTTCTGCCTTAACTTGCTGACAAGTAAGACACCTACTGATGTACTCGGCTATTTCCCTCTTCATCCCTGACCACCAGTAACTTTCCTTCAAATCACGGTACATCTTCCTTGAGTAAACACGTACTTCAGGCTTTTGTGGTCGGTGTATATATGACATGTTTCCCCGTAGAGATAATGTCTCCAAATCTTCAATGCGAACACCACCGCCCCCAGCTCTAAGTCATGAGTGGGATAATTTACCTCATGCTTCTTCAACTGTCGCGAAGCATAGGCAATCACCCTCCCATTCTGCATCAAGACACATCCAAGCCCTTGGATGCTTGCGTCGCTGTAGACATCGTACCCCACACCCTGTTTGGGTAGTGCGAGTACCGGTGCCTCGGTCAATCTCTTCTTCAGTTCAAGGAATCCCTTCTCACATCGGTCATCCCATACAAACTTGGCCCCCTTTCGAGTGAGCTTTGTCAATGGCGATGCCAAAACTGAGAATTTCTCCACAAATTTCCGGTAGTACCCTGCCAATCCAAGGAAGCTACGAATTTCCTTGACGTTCTTTGGCCTCTCCCATTCGGTAATGGCCTCAATCTTCTTGTTATCGACGGCAATCCCTGATCCCGAAACCACATGCCCGAGAAAGCCGATCTCCCTTAGCCAAAATTCACATTTGGAAAACTTGGCATAGAGTTGCTTCTCCCGTAGTGTCTCAAGAACAAGTATCAAGTGCTCCTCATGCTCTTCTTCACTCTTTGAGTAAATCAAGATGTCATCTATGAACACAATCACAAATCGGTCCAAGTATTTATGAAATACTCGGTTCATCAAGTCCATAAATGCCGCCGGGGCGTTGGTTAGCCCGAACGACATAACTAGGAACTCGAAATGACCATACCTTGTGCGGAATGCACTCTTCGGTATGTCATCCTCCTTTATTTTCAGTTGGTGGTACCCCGACCTTAAGTCAATCTTCGAAAACACCGTCGCTCCTCGGAGCTGATCAAACAAGTCATCAATCCTAGGCAAGGGATACCTATTCTTGATTGTGACCTTGTTCAGTTGACGATAGTCAATGCACATTCGAAGTGTTCCATCTTTCTTTTTCACGAAAAGGACCGGTGCTCCCCACGGAGAGTGACTCGGCCTTATAAAACCGTTATCCAATAGCTCTTGCAATTGGGTTTTCAACTCGTTAAGTTCAGCGGGTGCCATTCTGTATGGCGGTATAGAGATTGGTTTGGTACCGGGTTCAACCTCGATCACGAACTCAATCTCCCTATCGGGTGGAAGTCCCGGCAAGTCTTTTGGGAAGACATCCGGATACTTGCACACAACTCTCACATCGTTGATGTCTACCTCTTCTTTGGTTTTGTCCACCACATAAGCTAGATATGCGTGACATCCTTTCCTCATCATGTTCCTCGCTCTCACGGCGGATATGATACAACTGTTTGATTTGCCTCTATCTCCCTCAAAGTGTAAGGTCAATCCTTCACTGCTTTCGAGTTCAAGAACCTTCGTGTAGCAATCGACCCTAGCATGATGTTTCTCAAGCCAATCCATTCCTAGGATTGCATCGAACTCGATCATACTCAGCGGTACGAAATCACACGTCAAGGTTTGGCCCTCCACTTCCACCTCACACGATGGATAGTGGCTGTTTCTTTCGATATCATCCCCTAGAGGCGTGGACACCAATAGAGTTTGAGTCATTGGTACAAGTGGTCCGTTGAATCCGCTGGCGAACGCCTCACTCACAAATGATCGTTGCGCCCCGGTATCAATAAGGATTCTTGCGTCTCTCCCGTTTATCTTTAGTGTTCCTACATTCATAAGTAATGTAAGACACACTATCTAATTAATAGGCTCGTTTCTTAATTCATAGAGTATGTTGGTCGTGTTTCGGGTGGGGTCCGTTCGATACCCTTCCGAAATTTCCCGGTTTCTAACCTTTAGGACCGTTTTAGGACCAATCTAGGTGAAAGCTGGCCGCTTTTCACGAAAGCCGGCCGGTTTTCGTTGCCGCAGTTTTATTCGTGGAAAGATTTCGAAGGTCGGCCGGTTTCTACGAAACCCGGCCGGGTTTCAGCAGCACAGGAATCCCCAGGCTTAACGAAAGCCGGGCGGCTTTCCCCCAAAGCCGGGCGACTTTGAGCGCCGCAGATTAATCCGGACCAATTTTCCAAACGCCGGCCGATTTTTGTGAAAGCCGGCCGGTTTTCGTTTGCGAGAAAAAATTTGTTGATTGCTATATACGAAAGCCGGGCGGTTCTCGGTGGAAGCTGGCCGGCATTCGTTGCCGTAGTATTTTTCCCCAATGATCAAGACGAAAGCCGGGCGGCTTTCGTCAAAGCCGGGCGGCATTCGCCCAGGGCGAGGATTCTCCTCCCCCTTTCCTCCTCAAACCCGACCAAACTCGTCGGGATTAGCATTTTACAAGTTCCATGCTCCTATTGTTTATGAAAATTAATACGTGAGTTTAAGGAATTACCCGCAACGGAGTCTGGGTTGGCACGAGCATCCGCCTCCTTCATAGCATAGACCGGAGCTTGGGTCCTTCCTTGGTTTACGGATGGCGCGTTGCTTGCACTCGCCCCACCGTGCCCACCGCTAGCATTTGGTGCTCCGGTTCGGTTCCTGCTCACCGTCGTTGCACTACTCGGTCCGGCCCCCATGGCTCGCCCAAGTTGTGGGCAACTCACCTTCAAATGCCCGACCTCCCCGCATTGATAGCACCTCGGGGGGTCGCGGCACTTGCCAAAGTGGTTCTTCTTGCAGTTGCTGCACTTCTTCGCGCCTGAACCTTGTGACACAGAGCTTTGCCCGCTCGGGCCTTGATTTCCCCTTACCGGTGGTGCAGGGGTTTTGAAGGATCCGCCTCCCCCGTGGTTCCCCTTCTTGTTGGAACCTTGAGGGCCATGGCTCTCCCATTTTCTTTTCCTTGCCTCCTCGGCATTCCTTCGTTTTCTTTCCTCCCACTCCTTCTCTCCTTTCAGGCCTTGTTCAACCACTTGACTGAACGTCATATTAGGCAATTGTGTTGCCCTCTCGCGTATGTCAAGGTCCAAGGCATCCCAGAAATGGTTCACCATCCGGTTTTCATCGCAAATGTACTCCGGTATGAACTCCGCAAGTTTTCTGAACTTGTGCTCAAGTTCCTTCACCGTACATTCACCTCCTTGGGTCAAATTCGTATACTCCCTCCTCTTCAAGTTCACCTCGAAGTCGGAGTAGTATTGGCTGAAGAACTCCTGTCTGAAATTCTCCCAAGTGACGGCCTCACCGTACTTCCCTTTTGTTCCATCCCACCATGTGGACGCCATGCCTTCTAGTAGCCTCGTGGCTACCCTCAGCTTCATGTGGGGTGGTAGTTGCATGTCGAGGGCCGCCTCGTTGAATCTTTTGATCCACTCGGCCGCCACGGAGATGTCCCCCGTTCCATCAAACGGTTTACATCCCAAGTCTCTTGCCTCCTTGAGGTACTTTGAGATCCTTATTATAGGGACCTCAGCACCTCCCCCTCCTCGGGATTCTATGATCTCCCGGGGAGTTACATGGCTTCCTCTTCTTGAAGCCCCTTCCAAAGCACGCCTTGCCCGGCGCCTTTGGCGATCTTGGTGGTACTGCCGGAGCAATTCCTCAATCCGTTCGAGAGCTTCATTATCATCGCTCTCGTCACTTGCATCATCGTATTCCCCATCATATGGGGTCTCAACCGGCTCAGTTCCCGGTCGGTAGGTTGAATCCTCCTCGAACTCATAGTGCTCGTCGATAGTTTCCACATGACCGTCACTAACGGTCAGCGAGTGGCCTGCACGGCCTGGTCTCCTAGACACCCTCGATCCTCCCCGACTGCCACGTTGGGATCCTCCCGGTGCTTGGCCAGTCGGGTTCCGTCGAGTAACCTTCCCGGTACGTTCCATTTCTGAAAGAAATTTAGAATGAGTCATTAGACTCGTATCAAATGTCAATTGACGGATAGGCACTTAAAGACATCTTTTGGCTCAAATCACCGCCATACCAATTGCTAAGGGTACCATCTTAACAATTAGAGACATTGCAACTCAAGTACCAAAAGTTCTATAAGTACAAAACCTTATGCTCATGGTTTTCAATTTTGTTTTCAAAAGGAATTTTGAAGCTTCATTATGATGTTTACGAACTAAGGCTCTGATACCAATTAAATTGTCACGCCCCGGACCTAGCCGGACACGTCAACAACCCGCCGTACAGTACGAATAGTCAACCGTAGTCCAACTCATCCATACTATACAAGGCGTCATGAATATCATTCACACATAGTACATCCATAAACAAACATAATGTAAAACATGTATTGAATGTAGCGGAAGCGTTAATACAATTGTTCAAGCCACACTTGGCATAACTAGGCATACAAGCCCCCAAAGTAATTATTAATAAAACAGTATCCATGAGCATTGTTATAATTGTTTTGAAAATAGGAAACAGAAGAAGCACGAACCACGTCTTCTCCTTTGAATATCCCCGAAGCAACGGGCGCCGGTAGCAACCTTCAAGTTCTACCTGAAACTGTGAGGTGGCCTCCCCCGTGAAGGGGAGGTCAGTACTTGGAATTATTTGACAAGTACAATAGCAACTATACTAAGTATAATCAACGTTTTAATTCCCAAGACCCTCAAAATAGGGTGATATCATAATATAAATAATAATTTATATTCCCCACTTATCATCTTCATAATAAGTAAATTTATTTATTTGTCGGCACACGGCCCTTCTTATATATCCTTTTTCATTTATCGTTTGCACAACCCAACCTTTGGGTCCTATTATTTCTACGGGACTTGCTACCGCTGTCCGAGACCTCATGAGGCTCCCGGTTCGGACTCCAACATCCCGCCCCTGGACTCGTACCCATCATCCCGTAGGAAGGTAAGGCCCTTCGGGGTCCTATCTTATGTGTTACCGCTACCGGAACCTAGTTAGGTCTCCGATTCGGATTCCACCCTAACCCGTGATCACGATGTAAGTCCATGCTATCCAACCCCGCTCTCTAGAGTCGGGAAGGGCCATGGTCCTTACTATTTCCATAATTCAACCGGCTATCCACAAGAATCACCGATCACACCCGTAGGCCAATCCTATACTTAGGATCAATTTAATATTCACACTATCTTGGGTATCCCTTAAGGCCTACCCCTAGTATAACTTAAAGTTCATACTTTCCTACCTTAAAGCATCTCTTAAGACTACTTAAGGCATAATATTTCACAATCCAACCTTAGGATCAATCTTAACAACATTTCATTTTAATGTCCAACTAGCATCTTAATACTAGTCAAATTAATATCAACGAACCAAGTTCTCAACTCATAGTCATATAGACAATTCCAACTGATTTTCCTTTGAAAATATCATTTATGTCAATATCCAAAATATCACTTTTAATCACTCATATATTCTAATATGAAGATAAAAGTATATTTCAACACATGTTTCATAACAAATTCCACTTTCAAGTCAACATACTCATAACACATGAACATACACAATTTATTCCTAAATTTGTATATCATGCTCCTTTTTCTCTAGACATTTAATCTTTTCATTTTTAGGCATTATTAATCGTTAATAATCCATAAAACACATTTAATTACCTTCGGTAATCTCATGAAATTAACTCACTAATTATAAGCAATATAGTCAGCCATCTTCACCTTATGAAGTGCTGAAATAGTTGCCTTTGCTAAGCCCCTCGATCAATCCCCGTTCTAGGCCGATTGGAGATGAAAAACTGAGCTGCTGGGCAAAAGCCGGGCGGCTTTCACGAAAGCCGGGCGGCTTTCGTGGTCTGCAGAAACGGGCAGCTCCCTTAAAGTGGCGGTTTCCGGCGATTTCGACTCCTATCGATTCACCAACTCTTTTAAGTTAAATATCACCACTTTATATCAATATTCTACACTTTTAAACGTGTAGAACATCATGTTTAATCCACCATATGATTTCTTAAAAATCATACACCATAAAACTAGTTAAAGAACAATAGTTATGTTCTTACCTTAAACACAAGCTATTTCTTGTGGATTTTTCTAGCTTCTCTCTTCCTCCAACTAGAGCTTTGCTTTCCCTTGGGCTTCTCTTGCTTTGTGCTGGCCGAATGGTTGCAAGTGAGGAGGGAGATAGGCTCCTCTCAATCAACACAATTGATTGAGTAGGAAGGGTGTAGGGATGAGTTTTTGTCTCAAATGAGACTCCTCACCTACTCTGCACGTTCCAACATGCTTATTGGTCCTTTGTGATACATAAAATCGTGGGGTGGCCCCCACTCATGTGGGAGGTCATCCCCTTATGTCCCGATGTGCATAATCGGCCCCGAAAGTTGTATTTTTCGGACTACTTTGGTCATATTTTATTTTATCGGGCCGGATAAAATATATCACGTGTTCCTAATAATTATGGGCCTTTAGAATAGATGTACATTCCCCAACATTAATTTAGGAGTCTCCGAAACTCATTTCGGGCTGTTATCCGTTAAATTACCAATACCGGTAATTGGGCCCCGTTTGACCCACCGGTCAACCCCATGCCTTTCTTATGGCCCAATTAAAATATCCACCACCATATACATATTATCTAAGCCAAGATGAATATGATATGTGGTTCGGGAATTATCGGGCGGTCCCCGTTCCCGCTGTGGGCCCCACATGCAATTTACTATTCACGTAAAAGAAATAATAAAAATTTACAATTACGCAAATTCATAAATCATCTTTCAAGGTTTATTACATAATTTACTAAAAGTAAATATGCTCGGGGTCGGTGTTACACTCCGGGCGCCATGATTTGGGCCTGTTGGGCCTTTCGGGCCTGTTGGGCCTTCACTGGAGTAGTAGGAGTCTGTGGGCCGGGTGTTCCCGGGCCATATACTCCATCAGGAGTCCCTCACTCATTTTGCCGAAAGGTACTTGAGGGAAAAGGAGTAATTTGTGTTTGTCCCCTGCCGTCGTTCCGTTGTAATCTCTGAGGTTGGTGAGGAGTCGTCGCTTACATGTCCCTGCCGAAGGCAATCCCTCAGTTACCCACATGTTGGGACTTGAGGGCTTGCTTTGTCGTTTGTTGGGAATTTTCACCATTTTGCAATTTTAATGATTTTCCCGAGGGGGTCCTCCAGTCCCCCACTCCTTGAGCCACTTGTCAAGTGGTGAAAAGGAGTAGAGTAGTTGCGTTCGTGTTGTGGGCCGAAGGCTGACACTTTTCGTTTCATTTTGGGGGGATGCCTCGTTAAAAACCTCATTAGGAAAAACCCTGTGGGAAAAAATCCTAATGAGGGAAAAAGAGTGCACCGAATTCCCCCAACGATGAATCGAAAATGTGAAACCTTGGTCAAAAAATGGAGAATAACGGTAATGCCGAAGGCTCTCCTTTTCCTGAGGGCTCATGTGTTGATTAGCCGAAGGCTCGCTGTTGATGTCCTGGGGGTGCCGAAGGGGAGCCCCTCTGTAAGGAATATTTGTATTTAAATTTGATGATGCTAGATTTATTAGGAATTTAGAGTACCCCGTTTTAGACTTAATGTATTAGAATTTTCCTTTGTAAAGTTCTTAGAGTAATCGACTTGGCAGAATGCCTTCAGAGCAGAAGACCTTCAGAGCAGAAGGGCTCCAAGAGCATAAGACCCTCTTAAGACATTATTGACCAGAGGACCTTTGGTTCTCTGCTCCAGAACAGAAGACCTCAGGGTCTCTGTTAGTCTTTACTCTGACAGAAACCCTTCTGGGTCTCTGTTGGATATACTCTCAACAGAAGTGCTCCAGACCTCCTCTGTTCTATTCTCAGTTAAAGACACCAGAAGGTCTGACACTTAGAAGAATTTCACAGAACCGGGAAGTCAACTAAAAGATTCCTTCAAACGACTAGGAGTATGAAACGGAAAAGCTACAGTGCGCGCATTAAATGCTCATTTAATGCACCCCATACTCCGTAGAGTAATTGCAGATGATTGGCCGCAATGTCAGGAATACTTTATCCCAAAATAGTAACCCACCAACTTTACCGGGCTCTACTAGTCAAGTCAACTGATCGCTCATTTAATGCAGTTGTCCTCCTACTCCTCCAACGGGAAGACAATCTCAGTATAAAAGATACACTACGAAGAACAACCGGATAACTTTGCAACTTTTGCTAACCTTTGCTACAACTCTTCATACAAGATATTCAAACTCTAAAAGCAAAAAGCCTCCTTGAGATTAACACTTCAACATCGTCTACAAGAGAAGGCAGAAGTTGGAAAAATACTTTTTCCAACTCAAGCAAAGTTCCAAGTGCTCTTCAACTCTTCAAGCTCATCACATACAAATCATTTGTAACGAAGCTAGTTGGAGGAACCCCTGTTTCAACAAGAAACTCTTCTTGCTACAAGAAGGACGTCCAAGTAACTGGAGTAGTGAAGTGGTGATACTTCCAGGAAGCTCAGTGAAAGGACCAGTCTTAAAGGAAGCCAGACAGTGCATCCCAGGAGACATCTAGACTTGAAGAAGACGTGGAGTGCTTCTTAAGTGCTAGGACTAAGGCCTTGTAAACGGAAGTTTTTACAGCTTAGTGGAACAGTGGACTAGAGGAACAAGTTGTTCCTTGAACCACTATAAAAATCCCTGGTGTCATTTACTTACTGCTTTAATATTTGCACTTAGATAGAACTGTCTAACTCCTTGGACTTGGTATCTGTGTTCAGCAGAACTTGTTCTACGAGTTAACAGAAGGCCTACTGCCTTTGCTTCTCTGAGGCTATATCAACAGAACTCCCTACCAGAACCCCATCCGCTGCCAGTCTGTTCTGTCAACAGAACAAGCTATTCTGTAAAATCTGGTACTTAGTTTAAAAAGCTAAAAACCAATACAGTCTATTCACCCCCCCTCTAGACTGTATCCAGTACAACCGGGACCAACATGTGGTATCAGAGCCTCCTTGTTCTAATAATCTCTTGGGTTATTTGCTGAACAAAGATCCACTTATTTTTCTGTTTGACCTCATTTCTATCTGATATAATGGATCACTCCTTGTCCAAGAATCTTATGTTCTCAGATTTGAAGTTTGATGACTGGAGGATCCGGATGAAAGCACATCTCTGTGCCCTGCATGATGAAATGTGGGAAGTTCTTGATATTGGCCCTTTCACAAGCTTCCAGAAGGTCAATCCTGAGCATGCTATAGACAACACCAGACCCCAGATGATCAGTAAAGCAAAGTCAGAATGGACCACTGAAGAGAGGAGAAAGTACAACCTAGACAATATTGCTAAGGACATCCTCTACAAGTCCATTGATGATAGGTACTTCAACAGGATAAAGAAGTGCAAAACTGCAAAGGAAATCTGGGATACTCTTGAGCTCATTGGAGCTGGTGATGAGCAAGAGAAGGACAACAAACTGACCATAGCCAACAAGAAGTTTGATGACTTCAAACTTCTCCCTGGTGAAAGCATCTCCAAGATGTATGACAGACTCCTCACTCTCACTGGAGAGATCTCTGAGCTTGGCAAGGAACTCACCACCAAAGAAATCAACCTGAAGGTGTTGAGAGGACTGCCTAAGCATGGAAGATGAAGGTGGTTGCTGTCCAAGCCAGTAAGGATGTGAAGACTTATTCCACTGATAAGCTCATTTCAGATCTCAAAGCTCATGAGTTTGAAATGATTGAAGAAAAGGAAGATGTACCAGAAGAGAGGACCACTACAGCCCTCACTGCCAGCACATCAAAGGTAAATGATTTTGACCCTTCAGTACTTTTATCTGATGAATATATGACTACCTTTTCCAGGAGATTCAAAAAGTTTATGAAGAATCCCAAAGATGGAAGGAGTCCATCTTTCAACAGAAAGCCATACCAGAAGGTCAAATCAACAGAAAGCAGTGGAGAGCTTCTCTGTTACAATTGCAGACAACCTGGTCACTTCAAGGCTGATTGTCCCCATCCAAGGGTGTCCAAGAAACAAGGACATGATGGAGAAAAGAAGAAGTACGAGGACAACTCCAGAAGGAGAAAGGCACTTGTGACAGAACAGCTAGAGAAAGACCCTCTGTCAGAAACAGAATCCAGTTCTGACTCAGATTCTGATGAGGCCTTCTGTTGCCTTGATACTGAGACAGAAGACCTTTGCCTCATGGCTCATTCTGATGATGAGGTAACCTCTACTTCTGAATCTAGTTTTTCTTCGGTAGGCTTAGCTTTTGATTCTGATTCAATGTCAGAATTTTGGGAAGAGTTTAAGGCCATACAAGCCACTTATTCCTCTGTAACAGAAGAAAACAGTAAGTTAAAAGCTGAGATTCTTGACTTGAAAAAGGAGGTTGAGATCAAAATCAATCTTCTAATTGAGGAAAGAGATCAACCGGAGACTGAAAATGTTTCTCTTCTCAAGAGAATAAGAGAAATAGAGCCTCTTGAGATTAAGTACAAAGCTTACCAGAAGGCCCAGTCTTCCATGGAAAAGATTGTGCTTGATCAACAGATTGGCATTGGTTTTGGTCTTGGTTATGGCTCAACAGAATGAGGTGAGCCTTCTGTAATGCCTAGCACCAAAGTTGCTAAGGCAGATAAGGTCATAGAGCCAATGATTTCTAGCCCCATCTGTCAAGCTGGTGTATCTGGCACCAAGGTTGTTCATGAGGAAGTCAGACCAGAAAAGGGAAAGATAAAGGTTCAACAGAAACCCTTTTTGAAAAATAATGAACCTGGCAGAAAACCTAACAACAGAAAAGGTTTTCAAGATAACAAAAATAAAAGACCATTCATTGACAGACAACCTCATGTCAATCGTGCCAGAAATGATCACCAGAAGGGCAAATATCAAGAGAAAGTTAACTTTAGGCAGAAGAGGTTGGCTGGTCAACTTCAGAAGCCCAAGGTTAACCGTCCCTCTGCTCTTGATAGTATATGGGACTTCTTTCCAACAAAGAAAGCTATGCAAAAGTATGTAAACAGGAAGCATGACCCTCACAAGCATCTGCCCAAAGTGAATCACACTTCAGTTTACTATAACTACCAGGTGGACAATGGGTACCACCCACCAAGGTTTCACTTGATGAGACCAAAATGGTACCAACTACCCAGACTCCATGACCCCCAGGACCCAGCATTGCTTGGGTACCTAAATCTTTCTTTTGATCTTGCAGGAACTGTGTGCTGGAGCCATCTCTGAACAAGAATGGTTTATTGATAGTGGATGCTCCAGGCACATGACAGGTGACAGAAGTTGCCTAGCTGAGTTCCAGAAATGCAAAGGACCTAGAGTTACCTTTGGAGGTAATGACAAAGAAGGTCAAACAAAAGGAAGAGGAAAGCTGATCAGGAACCAGATAATCATTGATGATGTCTCATATGTCAAAGGACTGAAGTTCAACTTGCTAAGTGCTAGCCAATTCTGTGACAAAGGCTACACTGTTGAATTCACCAAGGACTTCTGCTATGTGAAGCATGAGACAACAAAGGAAGTGGTTCTGACAGCATCAAGGAAGAAGAATATTTATGTAGTTGATTGGAATACAGCAAAGGATGGAGTTTGCCTGATAGCCAAAGGAGATTCAAAACTGAGCTGGGACTGGCACAAAAAGCTCAAGCATTTGAATTTCAAAACAATCAACAAACTGGCCAGAGAACACATTGTAGAAGGGCTACCAGACATTGTGTACAAGAAGGAGACCCTCTGCAGTGCATGCCAGAAGGGCAAACAAGTGAAGAATTCCTTCAAACCCATTGCTGGAGATCTTTCTACAAGTCCTCTAAATCTGATTCACATGGATTTATTTGGACCTGTTGAGACTCCAAGCGTTGGTGGCAAGAAATACACATTAGTCATGGTTGATGACTACTCCAGATATACATGGACTATGTTTCTATCAAAGAAAAATGAAACTCTTCAGAAGTTGCCATCTCTGTTAAAGCAACTTCTGACTGAGAAGAATTTGAAAGTGAAGACAATCAGATCAGACAGAGGAACTGAATTTGTCAACCAAGTCATAAAGGACTTCTGTGATCAGAATTAGACTTTTCATCAACTTTCTGCCGCCAGAACCCCTCAACAGAATGGCGTAGCAGAAAGAAGGAACAGAACCTTAAAAGAAGCTACAAGAACAATGATTGCAGAATCTGGATTGCCTATGAGATATTGGGCTGAAGCAATCAACACTGCATGCTATACTCAGAACAGAAGCATGATCAACAAGAATCACCAGAAGACCCCTTATGAACTCTGGAAGGGAAGAAAACCAAACATCAGCTACTTTCATGTATTTGGATGCAAGTGCTACATTCTTAACAATGGAAAGGAGCATCTGAAAGTATTTCAAGAAAAGGCTGATGAAGGAGTCTTTATAGGCTATTCAAACACCAGTAAAGCCTATAGAGTACTCAACAGAAGGACCATACATGTTGAGGAATCTATACATGTGAAGTTTGATGAAAGCATCTCTGTTAAAGAGGTAACAGAGATCCTCAAGGAAGTCAGCATAGAAGACAGAACACCAGAACCAACAGAAGAGGTGGCAGAAAACCCTGCATTTCCAACACCTGCACCAAACCCTCTTCTGTTGAATGAAGATGAAGACTCTGAAGCTGAGGAACCAAAGAGACCAAGACAGCAGCTGACAGAACCTGACCTAACATGGTTAAGAGATCATCCTCCTAACCAAGTGATTGGTCAAATCAGAAGTGGAGTTCAAACCAGATCCACATCAAGAAGAGAAGCAATGCTTGCCTGCTATATATCTCAGATGGAACCTATGACAGTTGAAGAAGCTCTTGCAGACTCAGATTGGATCAATGCTATGCAAGAAGAGCTCACTCAGTTTGAAAGGAACAAAGTATGGGAACTTGTTCCTAGGCCAAAGCACCAGAATGTCATTGGAACCAAATGGGTATTCAAGAACAAAGCTGATGAAGATGGCAACATTGTAAGGAATAAAGCAAGGCTGGTAGCTAAAGGATACTGTCAAGAAGAAGGAATAGATTTTGATGAGACTTTTGCACCAGTTGCCAGACTGGAAGCCATCAGAATCTTTCTAGCCTATGCTGCCTACAACAACATCAAGGTCTACCAGATGGATGTCAAGAGTGCATTTCTGAATGGAGATCTTGAAGAGGAAGTGTATGTGGAACAACCACCAGGTTTTGTCATTCCTACTCAATCTTCTTGTGTCTACAAGCTTAAAAAGGCCCTCTATGGTCTTAAGCAAGCTCCCAGAGCCTGGTATGACACATTGTCCCTTTTCCTGGTGAACCATGGGTTTACTAAAGGAAAGGTTGACAAAACTCTATTTCAAATCTCTGTTGCTAATCATATTCTGTTAGTACAAATATATGTTGATGACATTATATTTGGTAGTACTAATCCAGAACTGTGCAAGAAATTTTCTCAAGTGATGCAGAGTCAATTTGAAATGAGTATGATGGGAGAACTCAGTTACTTCCTAGGACTTCAAGTCAAACAAGTTCCAGAAGGGATCTTTATCAATCAAGGGAAGTACACCAGAGATCTAATCAAGAAGTTTGGAGTGGAAGGCAAATCATCAGTGAAGATTCCCATGAACACTTCACAAGGAATTGGTCCTGATGATGAAGGAAAGGATGTAGATGCAACAACATACAGAGGAATCATAGGATCTCTGTTGTACCTGACTGCAAGCAGACCAGACATCTCATTCTCTGTTGGAATCTGTGCAAGATATCAATCAAAGCCCAAGGAAAGCCATCTAAGTGCTGCAAAGAGAATCATCAGATACATCAAAGGAAATCCAAATGCAGGCCTATGGTATCCAAAGGGAGGTAACTTTGAACTAATTGGTTATTCTGACTCAGATTTTGCAGGTTGCAGACTAGACAGAAAGAGCACCTCTGGTCACTGCCAATTGCTAGGAGGAAGGCTTGTTTCCTGGTTTAGCAAGAAGCAGAACTCCATCTCAACAAGTACAGCTGAGGCTGAGTACATTGCAGCTGGGAGTTGCTGTGCTCAGCTACTCTGGATGAAGCAACAACTGAAGGACTATGGAATTCAAGCAAAGGAGATCAAGCTGTTGTGTGACAACACCAGTGCCATTGCTATCACTCAGAATCCAGTTCTTCATTCCAGGACAAAGCACATTGAGATCAGACATCACTTCATCAGAGATCATGTTGAGAAGAAGCACATTTGCATGGAACATGTGCCAACAGAAGACCAACTTGCAGATATCCTGACAAAGCCTCTTCCTGAGGCTAGGTTCAACAAACTGAGAGAGGAATTGGGAATGATGGATGAGATTCCAAGGGAAAGATGAAAAGAAAGGCCCTCTGTTGCTGAATTCCTGTTAAAAGAACACCTTTTGCAGAACCCCTTATGTTAACCCCTTCTGTTCTCTACCCTGGCAGAACACCTATGCAACAGAAACCCTTTCTACAGAGAACCCTCTCTTGTCTAACGGAGGTTGTGGACTTAGAAAATTTCTGAAAACCGGGTGACCTAGTAAATTATTAAAGGTCTTTTACCCTTTTACCCTTAATATTTAATGCGCCTCTTTTCTCATTTATATTAACGGTATCCAGCCGCATAATATTTACTGCGCCCCTTTTTATTTACTGCGCCCCTTTTTACATTTATTGGTACCTTGGAACCGTAAATTATCTCAAACGTCCACTAACCCGTATCCATAAAACCCCCTTTCGCAAACCTAAACCGTTACTGCTCTCATAACTCTCAAGCTTTTGAACTCTTATCTCTCCAAAACTCCCAAACCGCTAAACTCCATGGCTTTCTTGAGCTTCTCCGACCTCTCAAAGGAACAAAAGGCAACTCTCCTGAAGAATGTACTGACAGGGATGAGATGCGAACTGGAAGTACTACCCAGGTTCGCAGAGAATAAGGAGAGGATGACCTCCATTGTTGACGGACTGTCACAATGTCAACTGGGCAAGGTCATCTCTCATGGTTATGAAGCCTACAGCAACGTTGACACCGTTGAGTTCTATCTCAACGCATCCTTCAAGGATGAAACCATCTCCTCCGTCGTCCAAGGAGAAGAAGTTTTGATTGATGCTGACGTCATCAACAACATCTTCAATATCCAACAAGAGGAAGGCAGGGCCTCTCTACTTGATTTGGAGGATACTGACATCCCTCTGCCAGAATTCAAGAAGAAGTTCTGCAGAAAAGGTGAAGAGGTAGAGAAGGTCAACATCAAGAAGAACTTGCTCAAGAAGGAATTTGAGCTGCTCATAAACATTTTCCACAAATGTTTATGGTGCAAGTACACTCCACAGATGATGTCACAACTGCCAATACAAAGGCCCTTTATGCAGTGCATCATGGGGTAAACATCAATTGGGGACAAGTCATGGTGAAGTCCCTGATTGAAGTGATCAAGAAGAAGAATCCAAAGACTAGCCTCTATTCTGGGAAGCTAGGGCATGGACTGCTCATTTCAGAAGTGCTCCTCAAACAAGGGTTAAACTTGAGGAAGGCTTCAGCTTTGGATCACACCAAGGTAATATTCCTGACTGCCTCTCCAAATAGGGAAAAAGCCATAAAGGCAGAACTGAAGAGACAGCTTCAACTTGAGGCTAAAAGACAACAAGGAGAGAAGGTACAGAAACCTCTCTCTGTAGCCCCTTCTGCTGAGAAGAAGAAGAAGAAGAAGGCCGAGAAGGCAGAACCTGTTGCTCCTCCACAGGCTGGACAGAAGAGGAAGAGGACCACAAAACCCAAGAAGAAGGTTGCTAAACCTGTGGTTTCTGTGTCTGAGGGAGTGGCAAACACTCAGGGGGAACCAGAGATCCCCACCTCTGCTGCATCTCCTGAACAGAACAGGGTGTCAACTCAACAGAACACCCCAGTCCTGTCAAAGATGGGTATCTGTCCTTGCTAGACAGACAGTTTACCCGGATCCTTGAATGGAGAAGGTGGAGAATGGGACCCCTCTCCAAAATAATTCAGTATTTTGACCATTATGAGGAAGAAGAAGAAGCCATCCTGAATTGGGTTGGGACTGATGATGTCTCAAAGTGCTTTGCCCTCAACTTTCTTCACTCTGTCCTTGAGAAGAAGAAGGCAAGCTACAAGGGAAAGGCTATTCTCATTTCTTCACCCTCAGAGGAAGCTGTCAAACCTCTAGAAGATGGAGAAATTGAAGCCTTTGAAGAATGGCTGTTCACCAAGATGGCAACAGACTCTATACAGCCCAACTTCAACCCAGGAGAGTCCTCTGTACTCAAGTCAGAAGGACAAGCCATGATGGAGCATATCAAGGAGTGGAGGACTTCTTTGCTCGAGGAGAACATCATTGAGGTAAACTCTCCAACCCCTTCTGTTCATATGTCAACAGAACCCCTCATCCCCTCACCTCCCAACAGCACAGAAACCCCTCCACCAGAAAACCCTCAACCTAAATCTCCTAAACAGAAAACCCCCACCCCTCCTCCATCACCCAAACAAAAAATTGCATCTCCCTGTAGAGCAATTGTTCCCTACAGAAACCGCTCACCTTCACCTCCACCATCACCCCCTCAACAGAATGCCTCACCTATTCAATCCTCACCCCAGCACCAGAACCCCTCACCCCAGCACCAGAACCCCTCACCCCAACAGATATCCTCTTCATCCTCTGAATCTGATCATCAATCCCCTCCTCCAGATTCACTTCCCCCAAACCAACCTGCAGAGAAGCTTAAACCTGTATGGTTTCTCAGATATTCAGACCCTACAACTGTCTCCCCCATCTCTGCACCCCAAGGGTATTCTAGGGACTCTGTTGCCCCCAATCCCTCCCTCAGAAAGAAGAAGAAGATAGTCCGCAACAGAATACCTATCTATTCATCTTATGAAGATTCATCTGACATGGATGGATTCATGATCAGCAAATCCTACAAGGCCACATCAAAGAGACAGAAGACCCCTCCTCTGACTCAACTGGAACATGAACTGCTTGTAGAATCTCTCTCATCTGTCCAAGAAAATCACCCCTTGCCTAAGGGAAGAGGTCTAGAGATGCCTCAAGCTGATGGATAACAGAATAACATTCCCTTCAACAAGTTTGTTGAATCTGCAGAAGACTTTGGTGGACAGATCCTCCAAGGCATGAACAAACTGATAGCGATCAATGATAAACACTATGGGCACCTTGCTCATGTGAATGGCAATCTAAATTCAGGTATGCAGTTCATCTCTGATCGTTTTGAGAACCTCACAGGGACACTCAACAACTTCATAGCCTCCTCCTCTGCCAGAACAGATGTCCTGTCAACAGAAGTGGTAGGTATCCACAAAATACTCTCTATCTTTCAACAGACTCTCCTGAGTCAAGGACAGGCAATCCACACTATCTCAGAGCATCTTGAGGCTCTGAAGAAATCTGATGCCAGAACAAAGAGGCAACTGACATCTATTGAGCAAATGTGCAGAGCTCATCAAGAACAGGCTCAAGCTCTCCTATCTACTGACAGAGACCGATATCAGAAGATGGTGCTCCTTGAAGCCAATAACAAGGACATCTTCTCTGCCATACAGAAGCAGCAAGGTCTCATTGAAGGCCTTACCTCTGTCACTCAGACTCTACCAGAGGCCCTAGAGCAGATAGCCTCCACTCAGGCCTCAGAATTCCAGAAGATAAGCCTTATGATAGAAGATCTGAATGATGCCAAAAAGGGGGAAGAGGACCCTCAACAGACCAGGCCTAGGTCTCACAAAACTCCTACTAGGGCACCCTCCTCTGCTGCGCCTGCAGTGGATCCGGCTCCCTACTTTGAAGCTGCCCTACAGAAGAAGAGAGCAGCAGGCATACCCAGACCCCCATCTCCAGTAAAGAAAAGTACAAAGAAGAAGAAAGTTTTTAACTTCACTGAATGGAGATTGGGTGGATCTCAGAAAATTGACAGAGCTCAATTTGAAGAGATGAAGGCCAAAATGACTCCCACCCAACAACAACACCTCTATCTGGACAAAGATGGTGTTGTGAGAGTTAGGTATGGGGGATCATTAGAAGAAGCTGAAGAATGGTATAAGAAGAACATTGTCCCAGGGAAGACAATACATGAAGGTGTTCTCAACTATTTGGACTACAAGCTTTCTCCAATTTGGGCATCTTATCAATGGTCTGGCAACCTTTTTAAAATCAGAGCTGAAATAAATGAAGAACTGCTCAGGCTTCAAAAGACTGGAGGAAGAAGCTTTGCAAGCAGCTAATCTGGAGAATGTGTAAGGTTTAACTCTGTAAAACTTATCTAATAAAATCACATCTCTGCCTTCTTACTTTGAAGTGCTTTTCCTCAAATTCTTGTCTTTTTGCCTTCTGCTTGTGTTTGTTTATTTTTTTTATATTCTGCTATCTGAATGTACTGTACTCTTACTACTTTCCTATGCCAAGTTGCCCACCAAGATTTTAATGAAAGTTTTTAAACTTTAATTTTTTTTTATGGTGAAGGCACTTCTCTGGAAATAGTTAAAGGGTTTTGGCATCATCAAAAAGGGGGAAATTGTAAGGAATATTTGTATTTAGATTTTGATGATGCTAGATTTATTAGGAATTTAGAGTACCCCGTTTTAGACTTAATGTATTAGAATTTTCCTTTGTAAAGTTCTTAGAGTAATCGACTTGGCAGAATGCCTTCAGAGCAGAAGACCTTCAGGGCAGAAGGGCTCCAAGAGCAGAAGACCCTCTCAAGACATTATTGACCAGAGGACCTTTGGTTCTCTGCTCCAGAACAGAAGACCTCAGGGTCTCTGTTAGTCTTTACTCTGACAGAAACCCTTCTGGGTCTCTGTTGGATATACTCTCAACAGAAGTGCTCCAGACCTCCTCTGTTCTATTCTCAGTTAAAGACACCAGAAGGTCTGACACTTAGAAGAATTTCACAGAACCGGGAAGTCAACTAAAAGATTCCTTCAAACGGCTAGGAGTATGAAACGGAAAAGCTACAGTGCGCGCATTAAATGCTCATTTAATGCACCACATACTCCGTAGAGTAATTGCAGATGATTGGCCGCAATGTCAGGAATACTTTATCCCAAAATAGTAACCCGCCAACTTTACCGGGCTCTACTAGTCAAGTCAACTGATCGCTCATTTAATGCAGTTGTCCTCCTACTCCTCCAACGGGAAGACAACCTCAGTATAAAAGATACACTACGAAGAACAATCGGATAACTTTGCAACTTTTGCTAACCTTTGCTACAACTCTTCATACAAGATATTCAAACTCTAAAAGCAAAAAGCCTCCTTGAGATTAACACTTCAACATCGTCTACAAGAGAAGGCAGAAGTTGGAAAAATACTTTTTCCAACTCAAGCAAAGTTCCAAGTGCTCTTCAACTCTCCAAGCTCATCACATACAAATCATTTGTAACGAAGCTAGTTGGAGGAACCCCTGTTTCAACAAGAAACTCTTCTTGCTACAAGAAGGACGTCCAAGTAACTGGAGTAGTGAAGTGGTGATACTTCCAGGAAGCTCAGTGAAAGGACCAGTCTTAAAGGAAGCCAGGCAGTGCATCCCAGGAGACATCTAGACTTGAAGAAGACGTGGAGTGCTTCTTAAGTGCTAGGACTAAGGCCTTGTAAACGGAAGTTTTTACAGCTTAGTGGAACAGTGGACTAGAGGAACAAGTTGTTCCTTGAACCACTATAAAAATCCCTGGTGTCATTTACTTACTGATTTAATATTTGCACTTAGATAGAACTGTCTAACTCCTTGGACTTGGTATCTGTGTTCAGCAGAACTTGTTCTACGAGTTAACAGAAGGCCTACTGCCTTTGCTTCTCTGAGGCTATATCAACAGAACTCCCTACCAGAACCCCATCCGCTGCCAGTCTGTTCTGTCAACAGAACAGGCTATTCTGTAAAATCTGGTACTTAGTTTAAAAAGCTAAAAACCAATACAGTCTATTCACCCCCCTCTAGACTGTATCCAGTACAACCGGGACCAACACCCTCAATCTGGAGATCGAGGGCGCGATGGATGAGGGCAGTAGTTGAATTGTCACCGGGGGGTCCCCTGCTTGTTGATTAGTTGGTGATGGGGATATCCGGGGGCTCCCATTACCTGCGTGCTGTAGGCTATCCGTCAATGAGGCATACTCCCCGGGGGCTATTCGGCCCTTACAGTGCTGAGGGGGAATCCCCGAGGGGTGGCCTGATATGAAGCCTTGGGCTTCTGAAGGATGATCCCGAAGGCGTCTGTTATGTGCTGTGTGGGGCACAACCCGGGGGCGTCTCTGGGTAAGTGTACCCGGAGGCTCTCCTTGATGAAGTGGAGTGAAGTAGAAAACCCGGGGGCTTCCAGAATATAGCCGTTGGAAATATAGCCGTTGGAATATGTATCGGCGGGATATAGCCATTGGGGGAGGAGGACACGTGGCGCGTGACGGTTGGCTGCCCGTGGGCGGCGTCACCGGTTGGGTGAAAACACGGCGCGTAATGATGACGGTCCGTCCGGAGGCCCGGTTTCCGGGCCCAAGCCCGGATTCCAGCGCCTATAAATACCCCGGAGCCAGAGTCATTTCTTCTTGCGCGATCACCTGTCTTAGCGAAGCTCTGTCGGAATTTTTCTAGAGAGAGAAAATCACCCTCGATCACAGCAACTTTCAGAGGTCAGTTCTTCCTTCGTTCCTCACCGTTTTTCGTAAGCTTTTGCTCCCTGGCCTTAGGTTAGGTGTTAGAGCTTTGTAGAGAACCCTCGGTTTAGGAGTCTTAGCTTAAGTACACCAAGGATGTCGTCCCAAAGCGACTCGCAGAATATCTCGAGGGAGCCCTCGGTTGAGGACGAGGTTGCTTCCGATGTTGAGTCAAGTAGCAGTGCGCCCTCGGTTGCCGATGACGAAGCCGTAGCCTTGGAGTTGCAGAAGGCCCTTGCTGCTGAAGTGGAAGCCGAGGGCTTCGAACAGGAGTGCGAAGATGAAGAATTAGCCTTCGCGTACCAGGTGGCGGAGGACGAAGCTCAAAAGGAGGCGATGACGGTTACTGTTGCTGTGCCACCCCCTCGGAATGACTGTGGTGAGCCTAGTACCTCCAGGCCGTTGGACCCGATGCCTCTGAGGGTGGCCCCCGGCAATAAAAGGAAGATGAAGTCGAAGAGGGCTGCCCCCAAGAAGAAGGGTGTGGCCGCTGGTGCTGGGGGGCCGGTTGAAATACCAGAGGGGTATACCTGGCTAAATACCGAGGCCCTCGATATCAAGTCGAAGGCGGACAAGGCGGATTTGTACGTCACGCAGCTGCACGTTGGGCCCTCGGCCGAAGTGGTGGAGCCAGGCGTCGATGATTTGCTTTCCCGGACACCCGAGGGATGTATTGCCGTCCACATCGTGTCAGTGTCAATGGGCCTCCGGTTCCCCCTGCACCCATTCCTCCGGGAGTACCTCAGGTTCGTTGGACTCGTCCCTTGCCAACTTACCCCCAACAACCATTCATATATTGCTGGTTTCCTGCACCTGTGCCGGACGAGGGATGTTACCCCAAGCTTGGACCTCTTCTTCCAAAGCTTCAACTTGTGCCGGGGGGGGGGGGGGGGGGGCACGCGAATGCCGAGGGCTTCGCCAATTTGCAACAGGTAGCGAAGTTCAAGTTGTTCACCGAGGCGCCCTCGTCCAACAAGGGCTGGAAAGACAGATGGTGCTATGTCCGGTTGGCCGAGAACCCCTTCCCGAGGGAGCTACGGGACCGCTTTCGGCGCCACGAGAAGGTGGGGAGTATCGCCCTAGAGAAGGATGGCCTGAAACTCGCCAAGATCCCGAAGGGCAAGAAGAAGATCGTGACGATCAAAGAATGTACTTTTGAGGATGACTTGCATGCCCTCGGGTTCCAACGGTACCGGTTCATCGGGGAAACAGACGAGAAGTATCCCGTCTTCGCTGAGGCCTTCGGGGGAGCAGGAGGTAGTCTACGAGGGCCCTTAGTCTTGTATTTAGGCATTCTTATTTTGCATCCCGATAGTTGTCTGTTGTATGGATCCTTCGGGTTAATCTTTTCTTTTCATTGTTTTGCAGGTATGGAGGCTCTTTTTGCAATGAAAAAGAAGAAAGAGAGGGCTCAGGCCCAGAAGAAGGAGAAGAAGGAGCCCTCAGACCAAAAGCCCATTGATGAGATTTTCCCGAAGGAGGCTGCGGAACCTTCTGTTGATGCTGCTCCTGCTACTGTGGCCGGGGGGCCGAAGGCCGAGGTGGCCGTCAAGAAGAAAAAGGGAGGCAAGGGGGTGGAGCCCCCGATCAAGAAACAGAAGGTTGCCGGGGGCGCCGTTGAAAAGGCGGCCCCCCTCATAGTAATTGATGATCAGCCCTCCGCTGACCCCCCGGCCATTGACACTCCGATGGCTCAAACAGATCTTCCCCCGGGGAACCTGCCTCGGGAGATTATTCAGCTCTCCCTCGCTCCGGGGGCATCTGTGTTGCACGGTTCAGCTGAACCGATGTCTTTCCTGAGGGGGATTACCTCGATGATGGATAAGGAAGCCCTCTCCACCTATGACGACGACGCCCTCGAAAGCAAGGCCCTTCGATCATCTCTGGCTGTAAGTGTTTTTACTTTGACTTTATCTTAACACTTAGTATCTTCCCAATGCCCGTCTGAACCCTTTGTCCGTTATTCAACAGGCGTGTATAACCTTCGGTGAGCAGGACCGAAGGCGCGAGGAGTGGCGCCGTCATAAGGCCGAGCTAGAGAAGTCCGTGAAGGAGCTGATCCACGACAAGGACGCTGCCCTCCGGGAGGTGTGCAAGCTAGAGGACGCCCTTCGGCAAGCGGAGCTGAGGCTGAAGGAGGCCAGAGATGACGGCAAGGCCGAGGGCAAGGCAGAGTACAAGAGGGTTGCGGCCGAGGAGAGAAAGCAAGCGGCTGAGGACGCCGAAAAGGCCAAGGCCGAAGCTGTTGTCAAAGCCCGAGAAGAGGCCATCGCTGGGTTCATCTCCGAGGGTTGGAAGGCCGAGGGCCAGAGGGAGTGGGTGGCCTTTGTGGTGAAGGCCTCGATCGAGGAGTGGGTGAAGGGCCCCGGGCTCGACTGGATGAACGAGAGGGGTGACACCTATTATCAAGCCGGCGAGTTCTTCACCCAGCACCTGGTTTACCGGAGGCTCGCCCGGAATTTTGGCACCTCCCTGGATGAGTTTAACCCCTCAGTGTATGGCCTCCCCCCGTTGCAGCCAGATGTGAAAGTCCCCCTCCCCGAGGGAGAAGAGCGCCCGGTGATTCATGATTCTATGATGATGGGCGGCGATGATGATGCCGAGGACGCCACCGGGGAGGAGGTCACTTCGAAGCCATCGGAGGAGGCGGCCCCCGGGAATGATGTTGTTGATTTGTAATATGTACTTAGTAAACATTTGGGCTTACTTGTAATGGTGACATTTGTATGATTCCGGCCTTGGCCATTGCTGTAACAATTACATTTATTTTTTTTGTGATGGATGAAAGTTAGCCCTCGGGCCTTGCGTATTTGACTTGTTCTCTTTAATATATTTCCTCTCGAATGTATGCCGTCGTTTCCTCTTGAATGTATGCCTTCGCCTTTTTTGAATGTATGTTTAGGACTTAGGATATATCCTAAGTGTTTGAATACAGTTGTAGCCTTCGGTAGTTGGGCACCCTTCGCCGGATATACAACCGAGGGCTCAGCAATAGTTAGGACTTAGAAAAATTTTCTAAGTGTAGCACACCATAGGGCCCTCGGATGTCTGTAGTTCAATTGCTGTGTGGTGATTAGGTTGAGAACCCAATTCTTAGGACTTAGAAAAATTTCCAAGTGTAGGTTGCCCTTGGAAGCCCTCGCCTGGTAGCCTCCTTCCTGATGTGTGAATATTGGACCGAGGGCCCAATATACAGGACTTAGAAAATTTTTGTAAGCGTAGTGTGCCATGTAGCCTTCGGCTACTGTGGAGCCCCAACTGAAATGTTGATTAGGCCGGGGGGGGGGGGGGGCAATCTTCAGGACTTAGAAAACTTTCCTCAGCGTTGATTCCTTGTGTACTGTAGCCTTTGATTGATAGGTAGCCTTCGGCTATTAGGTCCCTTCAAAAATTGAGATGAGCAGTTGACCGAGGGAAAAATAAGTAGGACTTAGAAAATTTTCTAAGTGCTGTTGTATCGCATAGCCTTCGGCTATCATATTCCCTTAGCTGTAATATTGGTTGGGCCGGGGGCCCAATCTTTAGGAGTTAGATTTTTTTTTCTAAGTGCTGCTTCCTTGTGTCGCCTTCGGGTGATAGGTGCCCTCTGACTCGGCGTCACTTTTGCGGGATGCCTGGGGGCTACTCATTCAGGACTTAGAATATTTTCTAAGCATAAATTGATGTTGAGCTTCCGGATGTAGATCCCTCCGGGTATTTGACCGAGGGCCAAATATGTTGGACTTAGAAAAATTTCAAAGTGTCGTAGATGTTGAACCTTCGGTCAGTGAGGAGTCTGTCCGAGGGGCAAATATTTTGGAATAAGCCCCCTCGGTTGGCCTTTGATGATTTGTAATAGGTGCCTTCGGTTGTCGGGTGATGTATTAGCCTCCGGTTGTTGTCATTTTCCAAAAGTGCGGACTTATGAAAAGTGTGGAATCCTGTTGTTGTAAAGAAAGCCGATGAGGAGTATGTGCCCTCGACATTTACTTGAAAAGTTGTAGAGTTTGACTTAGCCAGTTGTGTCCCTTGTCATGGGGTAAGGACCCTCGGTATTAGTGCATAACAGATGCCCTCGGTATTTGTTTGAGGTACCGTTTAGTGAACTTTGGATAGTCCAGTCCCTTCGTATTGTTGAAGCCTTCGGTGTTTGTGTGACCGGAGGTGACCAAGCAGTGGACTTAGTCATTTCTTGACGATATTTGTTTGAGTAGTATCCTTCGGGAAATAGGAGCCTTCAATTACCGGAGGTGTTCCCGTGGGGAGCCCTCGGCATGTTGTGATCTGTTGGAGTGTACTCTTTGATTTCTCGCTGAGTCTACTCCCCTTCACCCCCTTTTTTTTTGGTTGGTGGTGAAGGGAAGGCATCAAGAAACTTGGTTTCTTGGTAAGGCTGGGCCTATTAGGAGACCATCAGAATACACCAATGGCTCTCCTCCCTCGGGTTAACCTTCCGAGTTCCGAGGGGATCGAGGGTCGTTTCCTGGGTACAAGATATGATGGTCTGTAACCTGCCTCCCCTTGGGGGATGGCGCGGAAAGCGCCTCATTTTTGAAAGTCGTCCCCTCGGCGCTAGACATAGTCCGTGGCCTGCCACACCCTTGGGGTGGTGGCGCGGGGAGCGTTTCGGTTTGGAAGTCGAATCCTGGGCATTTCTCGTGCCTGTCATACCCTTGGGGTGATGACGCGGAAAGCGTTCCGTTTTTGAAAGTCGAATCCTAGGCATTTCTCATGCCTGTCATACCCTGGGGGTAGTGACGCGGAAAGCGTTTCAAGGAAGGGTTTTCATTTGCACACTAGTTGCAAATGGCCGGGGGCACTACGTGCCGCCGGCACCGATGGTGGCGCCTTCGGTATATGCGTCCTCGTGGGGTACGACTTTAGAAACAACACTTGGTGTTAGTTTCGATATGTAGCTCCCGGGTACTTGGTACCGAGGGGTCTTCTGTGGGAACACTTGGTGCTCTTCTCTTTGATGTTGATGGTGGAGATGGGTACCCCCGGCACTGGGTGCCGAAGGGTCTCGTGTAGGAACACTTGGTGTTTTGATTGGAGTGTTCACCCTTGGCGTTTGGTGTTTCCCAACAAGTGTTTGAAAGTTGACAGGAGGGCATATCCCTGGCACTGGGTGCCGAGGGGTCTTCTTTGAAACATTTGGCGTTTTTCTTCGTTTTGATATTGATGGTGGAGGTGTACCCTCGGTACTGGGGTGCCGAAGGGAAATGAAACACTTGGTGTTTCTTGTCGTTGGTGATGGGAGTTCCCACCCTCGGTACTTGGTACCGAGGGGTCTTGATTGAAAACACATGGTGTTTTCACTGCTGTCGTAGGTGTTGATGGTGTCCGCCCTCGGCACTTGGTGCCGGAGGGGGTTCTTCTCGTGGTGAGGCCTGGGGCCTGTAGTCAGTATGAGAACTTGGTGTCTTGAATGTGTCTTCATTCCTCAAAAGTGGAGGCCTTGGGCCATAGGATAGTACATTCACTAGTTATGAGGGCTTGGCCGCTCTTACATTATTGGTAAAATTTAACTAAATGGTGTACATTCCAGTGCCTAGGGACCTCTTTCCCGTTGGGGCGTTTGAACTTGTAAGTCCCAGGTTTGATGATGGCTGCTATGATGTAGGGGCCTTCGAATTTTGGTGCCATTTTTCCTCCCTCGGTTGGTTGGCTGGCTTCCCTCCTCCGGAGGACATAGTCCCCCACTTGAAATTCTCGGGTGCGAACCTTGGCGTCGATGTAGCCTTTGACTTGCCTTCGGTAGTTTTCTGCCCGGATGAAGGCTTGCTCCCGGCGTTCTGAAAGGAGGTGGAGGTCGAGGGCCATGTTGCTGTCGTTGACCTCGGGGTCATATTGGATCACCCTCCGGGTGGGAAGGGTGACTTCCGTAGGAGCTTTGGCTTCAAAACCGTATCAGAGGGAGAAGGGTGTTTCACCTGTTGCTCGCCGAGGGGTGGTGCGGTAGGCCCAAAGGATGTTGTGGAGTTCTTCCACCCAGCCACCGCCCTTGGCCTCCAGTTTCTTTTTGAGGCCCTCGAGCAAGGTCCGGTTGGCGTTCTCTACTTGCCTGTTGCCTTGAGGGTAGGCAACGGAGGAGAAGGTGTGTTTGATGCCCCATGCCTCCAGAAGGGCACAAAAGGGGGCTGCCTCAAATTGTGTTCCGTTGTCGGAGATGATCTGCTGGGGGACGCCAAACCTTGTGAGGATGTTCTTGAGGACGAAGTGACGACACTTCGCCTCTGTGATACTGGCGAGGGGCTCAGCCTCCACCCACTTGGTAAAGTAGTCGATGGCCACAATGATGTATCTGTTGTTGGAGGTACCCCTCGGCAGAGGGCCCACAAGGTCTATCCCCCATCGAGAAAAGGGGACAGATGTGCTGACGGGGGCATAGTTGACCGCTGGCCTGCCGGGGGCTTTCTGGAAATGTTGACATGCGGTGCACCTTCCGGCAAGGTCAACACAATCTCTGGCCATGGTTGGCCAGAAGTAGCCCTGGAGAATGAGCCTTCGGGACATGGAGAAGGGTCCCTGGTGAGCTGAGCAAGTGCCACTGTGCACCTCCTCCATTGCGACCTCGGCTTCATCCTGATGAAGGCACCGAAGTAGCGTGCCGTTGTAAGACCGTTTGTAGAGCCTTCTGTCTTCGATGGTATAGCTAGGAGCCCTCAGTTTTGCTAGTTTAGCGCGGGTATCGTTCTCGGGTAGCTGCCCCGTGGAGATGAAGGTGATGATATCCGAGATCCAGTCCTCTTGGCGTTGTTGTATGTTCATAACGGGGCTTGCATGGATACTTGAGAGACTGAGTTCCTCAATTTTGGCAATCTTGGAGATGTGCTCGGGGGAGTCGGCCGAGAGCTTAGATAGTATGTCGGCCTCGGAGTTCTGAGCCCTCGGTATTTGAGTGAGAGAGTGTGCCTCAAATACTTTAAGCAACTCCTTGGCCGCCTCTTTGTACTGTTTCATTCTTCCCTCCTTGGCCTCATATTCCTCGGAGATTTGGCCAACGACCAACTTGGAGTCGCATTTGATGTGGATCTGCCGAGCCTCCATGTTGGCAGCCAGCCGAAGGCCACATAGGAGGGCCTCATATTCGGCCTCGTTGTTGGAGACTTTGAAGGAGAAGCGGATTGCATAGTAGGCTCTGAAGCCCTCGGGAGTAATGAGGACTACCCCTCCCCCGCATGCTTTGGTCGCGGAGGAGCCGTCGGTGTAGAGGGTCCACCAGTCGTCCGGGGTAGCCGAGGGCTCCCCGTCTGTGGCTGCCCTTGCGGTACACTCCGTCACAAAGTCGGCTAGGGCTTGGCCCTTGATGGCAGGCCTCGGACGGATGTCAATGTTGTACTGGCTTAAGAAGATAGCCCATTTCACCATGCGGGAGGAGCTGGTGGGGCTCCTCATGAGGGCGCCGAGGGGTTGATGAGTGAGGACCTGAACCGGGTGAGCCTG
Organism: Cuscuta europaea; assembly: GCA_945859875.1. Lineage (NCBI taxonomy): Eukaryota > Viridiplantae > Streptophyta > Magnoliopsida > Solanales > Convolvulaceae > Cuscuta > Cuscuta europaea. The sequence goes on along the minus strand of CAMAPE010000052.1, from coordinate 4,982,993 downwards.
AAAGTAGTGGCCCAACTTCTTAACGGTCCAAACGATGGCTAACACCGTTTTCTCCACAGGAGAGTACCTGAGCTCGGCCTCCCTTAGGGTCTTGCTTACATAAAAGATGGCATGTTGGGTGCCGTCTTCCTCCCGGATGAGCACGGAGCTGATGGCCGCCGGGCTGACCCCAAGGTAGAGATAGAGGGTCTCCCCTACCTTTGGTTTTGAGAGCACAGGGGGTGAAGATAGATACCGTTTGAGCTCGTCGAAAGCCCCCTGGCATTCTGGAGTCCATAGAAAGCCAGCCGTCTTCCTCATGATCTGGAAGAAGGGTAGAGACTTCTCCACTGATTTAGATAGAAAGCGGTTGAGGGCTGCCAGGCGACCCGTCAACCGTTGAACTTCCTTCACATTGCGTGGGGGCTCCATGTTGATGATGGCCTGGATCTTCTCGGGATTGGCCTCAATGCCCCTTCGGCTCACCATGTAGCCTAAGAATTTGCCCCCTTGGACGCCGAAGGTGCATTTCTTCGGGTTTAGCCGAAGGTTGAACTTCTGGATGATGGCGAAGATTTCCCGGAGGTCGTCAGCATGGCTGGAAGCTTGCTTGCTCTTGACGATCATGTCGTCGACATAGGCCTCCATGGTGCGCCCTAGGATGGCTTGAAAGACTCGGGCCACCATCCGGGTGTAAGTGGCCCCCGAGTTCTTTAGGCCGAAGGCCATTACTAGGTAACAGAAGATGCCCTCGGGAGTCATGAAGGCTGTCTTTTCGGCGTCTTCCTCATGCATGAAGATCTGATGATACCCGCGGAATGCATCGAGGAATGACATGATTTCACACCCCGCGGTTTCATCTACAAGTTGATCGATATTGGGCAAAGGAAAAGGGTCCATAGGGCACGTCTTGTTGAGATCTGTGTAGTCCACGCACATGCGGAAGGTAGGAGGCTTCTGTGCGAGGACCACGTTTGCCAGCCATGAGGGATATTTCACCTCCTTGATGTGCTTAATAGAGAGGAGCATGGCGACCTCCTTTTTCACAAATTCCCTCCTTTCGGCGGAGAGGGGTCTTCTTCGTTGTTGTATTGCTTTTGTCGAGGGGTCCACCGAGAGGCGATGGGTGATGACCCTTCGGCTGATTCCCGGCATGTCCTCCGGCCCCCATGCAAAGACAGTGGAGTAGGCGCGGAGGGCGTCGGTGATACCGGTCTTCAGATCTTCAGGGAGCTGGGCTCCAATCTTCACGACTCTCTCCGGCTGGGCCGGATCGAGTGCAAAGTCTTCTACGTCCTCGGCTGGTTCAGCCCTCGGCCTTTTTTCTTCTTGGTCGATGGTTCCGGTGATGGTGTCAACACGGAATTCCCTCTTGCTCACTTTCTTAGTGACTTAAAGATAGCAGGCGCGAGCGATTTTCTGATTCCCCCGGGAGTAGCCAATGCCCCCCTCGGCGGGAAACTTGAGGCAGAGGTGCCTCATGGAGATGATGGCCTCGAGGTCCTCGAGGGCTGGCCGGCCGAGGATGATGTTGTGGGCGCAGTCGATGTTGACGACGACGAACTCCACTTCGAGCTGGGCTCTATGGAGCCCGTCGCCGAAGATCACCGGGAGGGTTATTACCCCCTCGGAATCAATAGTATCGCCGCTGAAGCCGGCAAGTGGGATCTTAATGGGCCGAAGGGACCCCCTCTCCAGATGCAGCTCTCTGAAGGTGCTGAGGTACATTACATTGACGGAGCTGCCCGTGTCAACGTAAGTTTGGTGAATGATGGTGATAAGTCCATTTTTGTACTTATTTTTCTTATCGAATTTAAGTGATTTTGGACTGAAAAACAGAAAAACAAGGCATGTTTTATATATTTTGGTTCAAGTTTCGTGAAATCAGGTAAAAATCACATCCATTATATGTTTGATGAAATTTCGGGTCAATTTAGCACAAAATGCGTCAATTCGAGTAACAAATGATATCATACCGAAAAAAGGAAGCAGAATTTCAAAGTGGTCCAGAAGGGAAAGTTAAAGAGCACAAAATTCAGAACAAGACGGACAAAAAACCTCACAGGCGCCCAAATAGGCGCCCAGATTGGCCGCCTACCAGGCCGCCTACCAACTTTTGAAAAAAATCAATTTTGATCAAAATTGACCGGACCGGAGAAAAACGGAAGGCGGCCGACACTGGACGGAAGGCGGCCGCCTTCGATGGCCGCCTGCGGCACAAGGCGACGAACCAACCACCGGCCGGTGGGATTTGACGGCAGGCGGCCAGACAGGAACGGCAGGCGGCCGCCTGCCGGACCGCCTGCGGCGGACGAGTTGACCGGCGTCACGTCCTGCCGGTGACGTGACGGAAGGCGGCCGGGCCAGGACCAGAGGCGGCCTCCTGTTTGGCCGCCTACCAGATTTTTTTTTGCTATAAATACCCCGATTTTTGCTGAACTCAAACACACCTCTTCCAACCCTAATTCAGTTCAAAAAGGTCCTCTTCCTCGGCTATTTCCGCAGCTCTAAGGATTTTTGGGAGAGAGAAACTTCAATTCTTCATATCTTCTTCATTTTAGCTTCAAATTGTAAGTTCTTTATATGTATTTTCATCTTCTCAACGAGTAGAATCTGAATCTGTACTTTGTTTTCTCGATCTGTTCTTCGAATTTTTCCAGAAAATTTATTTAGTATTTCGTATTTTCTTCCATAAATTAAATAAAATAGTTGTTGATGTTTAATTCATTCTAATTAATTATATAGTTGTTCACTAGCCTCAAGGTTGTTATTTATCTGAAAAAAGTTAATTTTCACGAAGTGCAAGTAATTGTTAATTAATTTCGGTAATTAGGTGTTGCTATTGCATAAATTAAATTAATTACTTAAAAAGAGTAAAAAATTTAGTTTCGGCCCTAATTCCAGTTATTTCACTGTAGTATCGCTCCCAGTAGTCAATAGAAAATTTAGAACGAATTTAGCCTATTTTTAATTGCCTTTTGTATTTTATAGTTAAAAGTGGGAAAATTATCAATTAGGGTTAAAATTGGATTTTTGGTTTAAAAATTCGTGGAAAATTCCGAAAAGTCATATTGTAGTTCCAGAGAGTTTATTTTGACAATATCTTATTTTTGTTTAATTTTTGCTATTATACATGTTTAATTCCTTGTTAATGTTTAATTTATTTACCATATTGTTGAATGCAAAAATAATGTTTAGTAGCTAAATTTGTTTTGGGCATGAATTGAGTAAAGGAATATGGATTGACTTGTTAGCCGAAAATTAGGGGTTAAAATTAATTACTTGAGCTAGTTATTCAATTTGATGAATTAGTAATTAATAATTTTTAGCCAATTTCATTAGTTAAATTTTGGAAAATTATTTCTAACTTGTCTATGAGATTAGAAAGTAATTTGAGCCATCTTTATTCAAGCACATTAATAAGGCCTAGAAATAGGATAATTTTAATGAAATGGATTTACATCTTGTCTATGAGAATTAAATTCAATTTGCTTAAATAATGAATTTGGCTATTTTTATTAATTAAAATTTTGGAGAATTATTTCTGCCTTGTCTATGAGATTAGAATTTAATTCAAGCCAACCATTTTTGAATACATTAATGAACCCAGAAATAGGATAAATTAATGAAAGTAATTTCTATTTTTGTCTATGAGAAAAGAAATTATTAGTCCAATTGTTGTTTTAATTCCCCTAATTACTAGGTCCAAGAATATATCCATTTCCAATTACTCAATTCATTGCCCTTACTTGCCTCAATAATTTTTTAGAATATTTAAATCCTAAATCTTTTAGTTGAAATTTGCTCCTAGTGTAATTGTGCAATTTGGCCTAGTCTAGAATACAATCACCCTTTTTGTATTGAAAAAGCTTCCAACAATTAGCGATAGCCCGTGACTAAGACTAAATTAAGAAAACTCCTCCGCCATTCCTCAAGAGACACGATACTCGGAAAAAAACCGAAAGGTTAGACTCCGTTTTACTACAACGCCGCGAAAGCGGGTTATCAGATGGTGTCGTTTATTTCAGTCCGAATCACCAAGGCATCCCTGTGAGGAGAAGAAGTAGGAGGGAGATCTGCGTTGGTGAAGGTGATGGGTTCCTCCCTCAGCCGTTTTACCGGGGGCATGTGAGTGACTTCCCCTACGTAAAGCGATTGAGCCCACTTTTTCCACTGGCTGGTGGAATCGCCCCCCGTATTTCCACCGGTGATCATGAGGACGTGGCGTTTCTTCTCCTGGTAGTGGGGGTACTCTTCCTCTTCCTCTTTCAAGTTTCCGATCTCCCTCTTCTTGCCGAGGGGGATGGTGTTCGGGTTCACCCAAGCGTTCACCTTCGTGTGGTGCCCTCGGGGAGGTCCCTGATGAGAAGGTCCCTCCTGCCGAGGGCTCTGGATAAATTGGGACAGGTGCCCCGCTTGTATCAATCTCTCGATGGCCGTCTTTAGCTGATGGCAGTCATCGGTTCTGTGCCCCTGGTGCCGATGGAAGCGACATTATGGGAACTGAGGGTTGATAGCTTGTACCTCCGGGGGTGCGCGAGAATCGCGCTCAACAAGACCCCTCTCCTCGGCAAAATCAAGGAAGATGCTGACGGGGTGCGTCAATGGTGTCCGGGGGCGGTCCAGGAGAATGGGATGTGCCCAAGTCTTAGGGCTGCTCTTATAACCTCCCCCGGGCTTGGCTTGGCCTTGCCGAGGGAGATCATCAGAGGGTCCTGAAGACTTGGGGTGATTTGGAGGAGCCCCCGGTCCCCGGTTATTCTTGTTGTCAGCCCTCGGGGGTTGCTAATCTGGATGCTGGTGGTATTTCTCCACCTCCTCGGCCTCAGCATATCGGTCCCCCCGCTGCAAAGCCCTTATGTAGTCGCGGGGGGGTTCGATGATGAGGCTCCTTGAAAAGTTGCCGGTGCGGAGGACGGTTTGTAAGAGGGCCAGGAGGGTCCCGTCGTCAGCACCGTCGACTTTGTCGGCTTCCGTCCTCCAGCGCTCCAGGAAGTCCCGAAGGGTCTCATCCCTCTTCTGGCGTATGGTTAGGAGGTGGGAGAAGTGCTTCCTCGTGCGACGTCTCCCGGCAAATTGCGTCAAGAATCGCTGGGCGAGTTCTTGCCACGAATCAATGCAGCCCTCGGGCAGCCGGTTGAACCATTCGTATGCCGGCCCCTCTAAGGTGGAGAGGAACTGTAGGGAATAATTGTATTTAGATTTTGATGATGCTATATTAATTAGGACTTTAGAGTACCCCTTTTAGAAATTATGTATTAGAATTTTCCCTTGTAAAGTTCTTAGCATAATCGACTACCAGAAGGCCTCTCTACCAGAAGACCTCCGGACAGAAGATATTGGTTCTCTGTCTAGGAACAGAAAACCTCAGGGTCTCTGTTACCCTTTAGCTTGACAGAAACCCTCTTGGTTCTCTGTAAGCTACTATCAACAGAAGTGCTCAAGATCTTCTCTGATTAGTTCTCTACCAAAGACACCAGAAGGTCTGACACTTGGAAGAAATCCACAAAGCCGGGAAGTCAACTAAAAGATTCCCTCAACGGCTAGGAGTATAAAACGGAAAAGCTACAGTGCTCGCATTAAATGCTCATTTAATGCTCCCCATGCTCCGTGGAGTAATTGCAGATGATTGGCCGCAATGTCAGGATTACTTTATCCCAAAATAGTAACCCGCCAACTTTACCGGGTCCTACTAGTCAAGTCAACTGCTCGCGCATTAAATGCAGTTGTCCTCCTACTCCTCCAACGGGAAGACAACCTCAGTATAAAAGATACACTACGAAGAACAACCAGATAACTTTGCCAAGATAACTTTGCAACTTTTGCTAACCATTACTACAAACAAGATATTCAAACTCTGAAAAGCAAAAAGCCTCCTTGAGATTCAAACTCATTATCTTCTACAAGAGAAGGCAGAAGTTGGAAAAATACTTTTTCCAACCCAAGCAAAGTTCCAAGTGTTCTTCAACTCTTCAAGCTCATCATATACAAATCTTTTGTAACGAAGCTAGTTGGAGGAACCCCAGTTTCAACAGAAACTCTTCTTGCTTCAAGAAGGACGTCCAAGTAACTGGAGTAGTGAAGTGGTGATACTTCAAGGAAACTCAGTGAAAGGACCAGTGTTAAAGGAAGCCAGGCAGTGCATCCCAGGACACATCTAGGCTTGAAGAAGACGTGGAGTGCTTCTTAAGTACTAGGACTAAGGCTTTGTAAACGGCAGTTTTTACAGCTTAGTGGAACAGTGGACTAGAGGAACAAGTTGTTCCTTGAACCACTATAAAAATCCCTGGTGTCGTTTACTTACTGCTTTAATACTTGCACTTAGATAGAACTGTCTAACTCCTTGGACTTGGTATCTGTGTTCAGCAGAACTTGTTCTACGAGTTAACAGAAGGCCTTCTGCCTTTGCTTCTCTGAGGCTAACAGAACTCCCTACCAGAACCCCATCCGCTGCCAGTCTGTTCTTTCAACAGAACAGGCTATTCTGTAAATCTGGTACTTAGTTTAAAAAGCTAAAAACCAATACAGTCTATTCACCCCCCCTCTAGACTGTATCCAGTATAACCGGGACCAACAAGTGGTATCAGAGCCTCCTTGTTCTAATAATCTCTTAGGTTATTTGTTGAACAAAGATCCACTTGTTTTTCTGTTTTACCTCATTTCTATCTGATATAATGGATCACTCCTTGTCCAAGAATCTTATGTTTTCAGATCTTAAGTTTGATGACTGGAGGATCCGGATGAAAGCACATCTCTGTGCCCTGCATGATGAGATGTGAGAAGTTCTAGACATTGGCCCCTTCACAAGCTTCCAGAAGGTCAATCCTGAACATGCCATAGACAACACCAGACCCCAGATGATCAGTAAAGCCAAGTCAGAATGGACCACTGAAGAGAGGAGAAAGTACAACCTAGACAACATTGCTAAGGACATCCTCTACAAGTCCATTGATGATAGGTACTTCAACAGAATCAAGAAGTGCAAGACTGCTAAGGAAATCTGGGATACTCTTGAGCTCATTGGAGCTGGTGATGAGCAAGAGAAGGACAACAAACTAACCATACCCAACAAGAAGTTTGATGACTTCAAACTTCTCCCTGGTGAAAGCATCTCCAAGATGTATGACAGGCTCCTCACTCTCACTGGAGAGATCTCTGAGCTTGGCAAGGAACTCACCACCAAGGAGATCAACCTGAAGGTGTTGAGGGGACTGCCCTCAGCATGGAAGATGAAGGTGGTTGCTGTCCAAGCCAGCAAGGATGTAAAGACTTATCCCACTGATAAGCTCATTTCAGATCTCAAAGCTCATGAGTTTGAAATGATTGAAGAAAAGGAAGATGTACCAGAAGAGAGGACCACTACAGCCCTCACTGCCAGCACATCTAAGGTAAATGATTTTGACCCTTCAGTACTTTTATCTGATGAATATATGGCTGCCTTTGCCAGGAGATTCAAAAAGTTTATGAAGAATCCCAAAGATGGAAGGAGTCCATCTTTCAACAGAAAGCCATACCAGAAGGTCAAATCAACAGAAAGCAGTGGAGAGCTTCTCTGTTACAATTGCAGACAACCTGGTCACTTCAAGGCTGATTGTCCCCATCCTAGAGTGTCCAAGAAGCAAGGACAGGATGGAGAAAAGAAGAAGTATGAGGACAACTTCAGAAGGAGAAAGGCACTTGTGACAGAACAGCTAGAGAAAGACCCTCTGTCAGAAACAGAATCCAGTTCTGACTCAGATTCTGATGAGGCCTTCTGTTGCCTTGATACAGAGACAGAAGACCTTTGCCTCATGGCTCATTCTGATGATGAGGTAACCTCTACTTCTGAATCTAGTTTTTCTTCGGTAGGCTTAGCTTTTGATTCTGATTCAATGTCAGAATTTTGGGAAGAGTTTAAGGCCATACAAGCCACTTATTCTTCTGTAACAGAAGAAAACAGTAAGTTGAAAGCTGAAATTCTTGACTTAAAGAAGGAGGTTGAGATCAAAATCAATCTTCTAATTGAGGAAAGAGATCAACTGGAGACTGAAAATGTTTCTCTTCTCAAGAGAATAAGAGAAATAGAGCCTCTCGAGATTAAGTACAAAGCTTACCAGAAGGCCCAGTCTTCCATGGAAAAGACTGTGCTTAATCAACAGATTGGCACTGGTTTTGGTCTTGGTTATGGCTCAACAGAATCAGGTGAGCCTTCTGTAATGCCTAGCAACAGAGTTGCTAAGGCAGATAAGGTCATAGAGCCACTGATTTCTAGCCCCATCTGTCAAGCTGGTGTATCTGGCACCAAGGTTGTTCATGAGGAAGTCAGACCAGAAAAGGGTAAGATAAAGGTTCAATAGAAACCCTTTTTGAAAAATAATGAACCTGGCAGAAAACCTAACAACAGAAAAGGTTTTCAAGATAACAAAAATAAAAGACCATTCATTGACAGACAACCTCATGTCAATCGTGCCAGAAATAATCACCAGAAGGGCAAATATCAAGAGAGAGTTAACTTCAGGCAGAAGAGGTTGGCTGGTCAACTTCAGAAGCCCAAGGTTAACCGTCCCTCTGCTCTTGATAGTATATGGGACTTCTTTCCAACAAAGAAAGCTATGCAAAAGTATGTAAACAGGAAGCATGACCCTCACAAGCATCTGCCCAAAGTGAATCACACTTCAGTTTACTATAACTACCAGGTGGACAATGGGTACCACCCACCAAGGTTTCACTTGATGAGACCAAAATGGTACCAACTACCCAGACTCCATGACCCCCCAGGACCCAGCATTGCTTGGGTACCTAAATCTTTCTTTTGATCTTGCAGGAACTGTGTGCTGGAGCCATCTCTGAGCAAGAATGGTTTATTGATAGTGGATGCTCCAGGCACATGACAGGTGACAGAAGTTGCCTAACAGAGTTCCAGAAATGCAAAGGACCTAGAGTTACCTTTGGAGGTAATGACAAAGAAGGTCAAACAAAAGGAAGAGGAAAGCTGATCAGGAACCAGATAATCATTGATGATGTCTCATATGTCAAAGGACTGAAGTTCAACTTACTGAGTGCTAGCCAATTCTGTGACAAAGGCTACACTGTTGAATTCACAAAGAACTTCTGCTATGTGAAGCATGAGACAACAAAGGAAGTGGTTCTTACAGCATCAAGAAAGAAGAACATCTATGTAGTTGATTGGAACACTGCCAAAGATGGAGTTTGCCTGATAGCCAAAGGAGACTCAAAACTGAGCTGGGACTGGCACAAAAAGCTCAACCATTTGAATTTCAAAACAATCAACAAACTGGCCAGAGAACACATTGTAGAAGGGCTACCAGACATTGTGTACAAGAAGGAGACCCTCTGCAGTGCATGTCAGAAAGGCAAACAAGTGAAGAATTCCTTCAAACCCATCGCTGGAGATCTTTCTACAAGTCCTCTAAATCTGATTCACATGGATTTATTTGGACCTGTTGAGACTCCAAGCGTTGGTGGCAAGAAATATACCCTAGTCATGGTTGATGACTACTCCAGATATACATGGACTGTTTTTCTATCAAAGAAAAATGAAACTCTTCAGAAGTTGCCATCTCTGTTAAAGCAACTTCAGACTGAGAAGAATTTGAAGGTGAAGACAATCAGATCAGACAGAGGAACTGAATTTGTCAACCAAGTCATAAAGGACTTCTGTGATCAGAATGGAACTTTTCATCAACTTTCTGCCGCCAGAACCCCTCAACAGAATGGCGTAGCAGAAAGAAGGAACAGAACCTTAAAAGAAGCTGCAAGAACAATGATTGCAGAATCTGGATTTCCTATGAGATATTGGGCTGAAGCAATCAACACTGCATGTTATACTCAGAACAGAAGCATGATCAACAAGAATCACCAGAAGACCCCTTATGAACTCTGGAAGGGAAGAAAACCAAACATCAGCTACTTTCATGTATTTGGATGCAAGTGCTACATTCTTAACAATGGAAAGGAGCATCTGAAAGTATTTCAAGAAAAGGTTGATGAAGGAGTCTTTATAGGCTATTCAAACACCAGTAAAGCCTATAGAGTACTCAACAGAAGGACTATACATGTTGAAGAATCCATACATGTGAAGTTTGATGAAAGCATCTCTGTTAAAGAGGTAACAGAGATTCTCAAGGAAGTCAGCATAGAAGACAGAACACCAGAACCAACAGAAGAGGTGGCAGATAACCCTGCATTTCCTACACCTGCACCAAACCCCCTTCTGTTGAATGAAGATGAAGACTCTGAAGATGAGGAACCAGAGAGACCAAGACAGCAGCTGACAGAACCAGACCTAACATGGTTAAGAGATCATCCTCCTAACCAAGTGATTGGTCAAATCAGAAGTGGAGTTCAAACCAGATCCACATCAAGAAGAGAAGCAATGCTTGCCTGCTATATATCTCAGATGGAACCTATGACAGTTGAAGAAGCTCTTGCAGACTCAGATTGGATCAATGCTATGCAAGAAGAGCTCACTCAGTTTGAAAGGAACAAAGTATGGAAACTTGTTCCTAGGCCAAAGCACCAGAATGTCATTGGAACCAAATGGGTATTCAAGAACAAAGCTGATGAAGATGGCAACATTGTAAGGAATAAAGCAAGGCTGGTAGCTAAAGGATACTGTCAAGAAGAAGGAATAGATTTTGATGAGACTTTTGCACCAGTTGCCAGACTGGAAGCCATCAGAATCTTTCTAGCCTATGATGCCTACAACAACATCAAGGTCTACCAGATGGATGTCAAGAGTGCATTTCTGAATGGAGATCTTGAAGAGGAAGTGTATGTGGAACAACCACCAGGTTTTGTCATTCCTACTCAATCTTCTTGTGTCTACAAGCTTTAAAAGGCCCTCTATGGTCTTAAGCAAGCTCCCAGAGCCTGGTATGACACATTGTCCCTTTTCCTGGTGAACCATGGGTTTACTAAAGGAAAGGTTGACAACACTCTATTTCAAATCTCTGTTGCTAATCATATTCTGTTAGTACAAATATATGTTGATGATATTATATTTGGTAGTACTAATCCAGAACTGTGCAAGAAATTTTCTCAAGTGATGCAGAGTCAATTTGAAATGAGTATGATGGGAGAACTCAGTTACTTCCTAGGACTTCAAGTCAAACAAATTCCAGAAGGGATCTTTATCAATCAAGGAAAGTACACCAGAGATCTGATCAAGAAGTTTGGAGTGGAAGGCAAATCATCAGTGAAGATTCCCATGAACACTTCACAAGGAATTGGTCCAGATGATGAAGGAAAGGATGTAGATGCAACAACATATAGAGGAATCATAGGATCTCTGTTGTATCTAACTGCAAGCAGACCAGACATCTCATTCTCTGTTGGAATCTGTGCCAGATACCAATCAAAGCCCAAGGAAAGCCATTTAAGTGTTGCAAAGAGAATCATCAGATACATCAAAGGAAATCCAAATGCAGGCCTATGGTATCCCAAGGGAGGTAACTTTGAACTAATTGGTTATTCTGACTCAGATTTTGCAGGTTGCAGACTAGACAGAAAGAGCACCTCTGGTCACTGCCAATTGCTAGGAGGAAGGCTTGTTTCCTGGTTTAGCAAGAAGCAGAACTCCATCTCAACAAGTACAGCTGAGGCTGAGTACATTGCAGCTGGGAGTTGCTGTGCTCAGCTACTCTGGATGAAGCAACAACTGAAGGACTATGGAGTTCAAGCAAAGGAGATCAAGCTGTTGTGTGACAACACCAGTGCCATTGCTATCACTCAGAACCCAGTTCTTCATTCCAGGACAAAGCACATTGAGATCAGACATCACTTCATCAGAGATCATGTTGAGAAGAAGCACATCTGCATGGAACATGTGCCAACAGAAGACCAGCTTGCAGATATCTTAACAAAGCCTCTTCCTGAGGCTAGGTTCAACAAACTGAGAGAGGAATTGGGAATGATGGATGAGATTCCAAGGGAAAGATGAAGAGGAAGGCCCTCTGTTGCTCATTTGCTGTTGACAGAATACCTGTAGCAGAACCCCTTCTGTTAACCCCTTCTGTCAACCTCCTCTGATCCCTACCCTGGCAGAACACCTTAGCAACAGAAAACCCCCCTTCTACAGAAAAACCCTCTTATGACTATCAGAAGGTTGTGGACTTAGAAAATTCTGTAAACCGGGTGACCTAGTAAATTATTAAAGGTCTTTTACCCTTTTACCCTTAAAACGGTATCAAGCCCTATAATATTTACTGCGCCCCCGTTTATTTACTGCGCCCCTTTTTACATTTATTGGTATCTTGGAACCGTAAATTATCTCAAACGTCCACTAACCCATATCCATAAAACCCCCTTTCGCAAACCAAAACCGCTACTGCTCTCATTACTTTCAAACTTTCAAACCTCCATAGCTCTCAAGCCTTCTGCAACTTTTCTCTGATCAAATGGCCTTCATCAACATTAACGACCTCACCAAGGAGGAAATCAACACTCTAGTTTCAAACATCTACACAGGGATGAACTGCGACCTCTCCGCACTCCCTGAACTCGCTTCAAACCACGAAACGATGATGAAAATCATCAAGGGAATGGAGGACTCCCAACTGAACAAAGTGGTAGGATATCACTTTGAGTCCTACAGTACAAGAGACGTAGCAGAGTTCTATCTCAACGCTACATACGAAGGGGAGACCATTCGGTCAAATGTCAATGGTGAAGACATTACCCTCATTCCTGCAGACCTCAACGCCCTCTTTGGCGTAGTAGAGGACCCTCAAGAAGAAGAAACTGAAGGTTTCCTAACTCTGGACAGTGTCAACGTCACTGTGGACAACTTTGTCCAACTTTACTGCCGACCTGAAGTGGGTAGAGTTCCAAAGCTTTACATGAAGAAGAACCTCCTTCTCAGCGACTATGAGAAGTTGGTAAACATCCTGCATAGGTGTGTCTGGAGCAAGAGCACCTCCACAGATGACACGAACGTACTGAATGCAAAGGCTTTCTTTGCAGTTCATCATGGGATGAACATCAACTGGGGACAGGTAATTGTCAAATCCCTTGTTGAATTCATCAAGAAGAAAGACAAGGAGACCGGTCTGTTCAAAACCCCCATGGGTTATGGTCTCCTAATCTCTGAAACCTTGCTCAAGGCAAGGATAGGGCTGAGAAACCCTATTGAGGCAGACTACACCAAGTTGCTCTTCCTCAACACTTCAAGTGACAGGAAGGTTGCTCTCAAGGTAGAGCAGAAAAGACTCAGAACCCTTGAGTTCAACAGAGAAAGGCAACAACAGAAGGTTGTTCAGCCAAAGAAAGTCTCAAAGAAGCAACAGAAACCTCCTACCCCTTCTGATTCTGAAGAAGAAATGCCTTTGGTGAAGAAGGTGGTCAAGAAGGTTCCCAAGAAGAAGACCACACCTGTCAAAGTCCACAAGATGGTGGCAAAGAAATCTGTACTTAAGAGAAAGGCACCTTCACCTATCTCTACAGAAAGCACCCCCTCTGCCTCCCCCATTGCAAAAAAGGCCAAGGTTTTGTCACCTGCAGCACAGGAGAAGCTGGAGGACTCTGTCACCTCTGCCCCAGCCAACAGAAATGCTTGGCACGGCAAGAGGATCATCTTTGAGTCAAGTGACTCAGAAGAAGAAGTAGTGGTGCAGAATGCCACTACTCAGGGGGAACCACATTCTTCTCCTCCTGCCTCTGCACATGATCAACCTTTGGTGGTATCTTCACCAGAACACCAAGAAGATAGTAGATTTTCAAACCCTGCAGAACCCCAACAGAACAGCTACTCCACCCCTGATAGGGAATTCATCAGGGTTCTGGCATGGAGAAAATGGAGAGTGGGACCTCTTACTGAGCTCCTCAAGAACATGTCCTACTTCATCTCTGAAGAAGAAGAAGTACTCAGATGGGCTGACACAGCAGATGTGGAGTCATGCTTGAACAAGGATTTTCTTCTTTCTGTCCTACAGAAGAAGAAAGAGAAACTTCAAGGAAAAGCACCTCTGTTCAGAAACTCTCCAGAAGATAATGTAAAGGCTCTTCAAGAGCATGAGATGAATGACTTTGATGCTTGGTTAGTTGAGAAGAAGAGGAAGGAGTCAATGATCAAGTTTCGCCACAGTGCACACGGAGAAGGTGAACCCTCTACTGCAAATGATCTACCCCTGGTCATGGAAAGGCTTGTCAAAGAATGGAGAGACTCTCTGTTCACAGAAACTATACTAGAGGTAATTTCCCCAATCATTCCTTCTCCCCCTCCCTCTCCTAAACTCACTTCTCCCCAACCCCAACAGAAATCCCCCTCACCCCCACAGAAAACCATCTCTGCACAGAAAACCCCTACACACCAGAAACCCTCCACCCCCAAATCTTCATCTCCTTCACCCTGCAAACTGTTCTCTCCTCCAAAGAACAAATCACCATCCCCTCAAGGACAAATTATCCAATACCAACACCAACAGATCATCTCTTCAACAACATCACCCCCACAGAAAACCTCTTCACCCAAAACCAAAAACCCTTCTCCCTGCAAATCCCAACCCTCCATCAGATCCAGATCACCATCACCTCCACCCTCTCCTCCACAACAACAGAATGCTCCCTCACATCAACAAGAAAACCCCTCCAACAAGAAATCCAGAACTGCTTCTCCAAAGCCTGCACCACAAGATGCAGCCATTCCCCTTTCCCCTCAACACTCTGTGGCTTCTACCCCCATCAAGAAACCTATCTTCAGGGTCCCCTCTTCTTCCAGTGACAATGATGGATTTCTTACATCCTCCATTGCTGCTGATGAAACTTCCAAAAGGAGGAAGACCCCTCCCCAGAATGAAGAACAACCCAGAAGGCCTCCTATGCCTAAGTCAAGAGGTCTAGGTATGCTTGGGTACACAGAATCCAAAGAAGCTAAGCCCCAAATCTCCTTCAATCAGTTTGTCACTGCAGCTGAGGACTTTGGTTGTAAAATGCTTGATGGAATGGATCAATTGGCTGAGATCAACACTAAGCACCATGAACATATCACCTTTGTTCATAATCATTTTGAGGCTGGACTTCAGCATATCTCAGAGAAGGTTGAAGCTCTGACTCAGAAACTAGTCACCTTCATGGAATCATCATCTGCAAAACTTAATGCTGTTGCCAGAGAAGTTGATGGTGTCCACTCTGTTCTCTACTCCCAGTCTCAGACTCTCAACAAGCAGAATAAACAACTCAAGGATATAACAGAATCCCTTGACATTGTACAATGGTATGAAGACCAATCTGCTGAGAAGTTTATGCAGCTACAACTCTTGAATAATGATCACAAAGATCAAGTGGCCAACCTGATCAAGAAGGATCAAGAAAGATATCAGAAGCTGATACTACTTGAAGCTAGCTCTCAGGACATCAAGTCAGCTCTTGATCGTCAACAGAACTTGATAGAAGGTCTGACCTCTGTCACGCAGACCTTACCAGAAACTCTTGAGCAGATTGCCATCTCGCAGGCAACAGAGTTCTAGAAAATTGCCATGATGATCTCTGACTTGGATGATGCCAAAAAGGGGGAAAAGGAAAAGGACCCCCAACAGAAGAAATTGCCCCCTAGGCCAACTGCTGGACCCTCATCTGATATTGATCCAACCCCTTACTTCCAGGCCTCCCAACAGAAGAAGAGAGAAGCTGGTACTTCAAGACCTTCTTCTCCTCGCAGAGGTTCTACCAAGAAGAAGAAACCCTTGAGCTTAACTGAGTGGAGACTTGGAGGCTCTCAAAAGATTGACAGAGCACAGTTTGAAGAAATACAACAGAAGATGACCCCTACTCAAAGACAGAATCTCTATCTTGACAGAGACGGTCATATAAGGGTCAGACATGGTGGTTCCTTGGAAGAGGCTGATTATTGGTTTCACAAGAGAGTACTCCCAGGCAAGGATGTACATGAGGGAGTACTTCATTATCTGAATTGCAAGCTCTCTCCCATTTGGGCCTCCTGTCAAGCACCAGGAAATTTAGCTGGCATAAGAGAAGAAGTGAATGCTGAACTTAAGAATCTGAAAGAACAAGATCGCAGAACCAGAGCTGAAGCTGAAAGGGAAAATCTGTAATTCCTTTTAAACTTCTCTTAAAACTCTTGATCTAATAAAAGCTTATCTCTGCTCTTTCTAAAGTCTCTTTGCTTCTTTACTCTTTGTTGCTTACTGTTTTATTCTGTACTTGTTTCTTTTTGAACTGCTATCTGAATGTACCGTACTCTTACTATTTTCCTATGCCAAGTTGCCCACCAAGATTTTAATGAAAAGTTTTAAACTTTAAATTTTTATGGTGAAGGCACTTCTCTGGAAATAGTTAAAGGGTTTTGGCATCATCAAAAAGGGGGAAATTGTAAGGAATAATTGTATTTAGATTTTGATGATGCTATATTAATTAGGACTTTAGAGTACCCCTTTTAGAAATTATGTATTAGAATTTTCCCTTGTAAAGTTCTTAGCATAATCGACTACCAGAAGGCCTCTCTACCAGAAGACCTCCGGACAGAAGATATTGGTTCTCTGTCTAGGAACAGAAAACCTCAGGGTCTCTGTTACCCTTTAGCTTGACAGAAACCCTCTTGGTTCTCTGTAAGCTACTATCAACAGAAGTGCTCAAGATCTTCTCTGATTAGTTCTCTACCAAAGACACCAGAAGGTCTGACACTTGGAAGAAATCCACAAAGCCGGGAAGTCAACTAAAAGATTCCCTCAACGGCTAGGAGTATAAAACGGAAAAGCTACAGTGCTCGCATTAAATGCTCATTTAATGCTCCCCATGCTCCGTGGAGTAATTGCAGATGATTGGCCGCAATGTCAGGATTACTTTATCCCAAAATAGTAACCCGCCAACTTTACCGGGTCCTACTGGTCAAGTCAACTGCTCGCGCATTAAATGCAGTTGTCCTCCTACTCCTCCAACGGGAAGACAACCTCAGTATAAAAGATACACTACGAAGAACAACCAGATAACTTTGCCAAGATAACTTTGCAACTTTTGCTAACCATTACTACAAACAAGATATTCAAACTCTGAAAAGCAAAAAGCCTCCTTGAGATTCAAACTCATTATCTTCTACAAGAGAAGGCAGAAGTTGGAAAAATACTTTTTCCAACCCAAGCAAAGTTCCAAGTGTTCTTCAACTCTTCAAGCTCATCATATACAAATCTTTTGTAACGAAGCTAGTTGGAGGAACCCCAGTTTCAACAGAAACTCTTCTTGCTTCAAGAAGGACGTCCAAGTAACTGGAGTAGTGAAGTGGTGATACTTCAAGGAAACTCAGTGAAAGGACCAGTGTTAAAGGAAGCCAGGCAGTGCATCCCAGGACACATCTAGGCTTGAAGAAGACGTGGAGTGCTTCTTAAGTACTAGGACTAAGGCTTTGTAAACGGCAGTTTTTACAGCTTAGTGGAACAGTGGACTAGAGGAACAAGTTGTTCCTTGAACCACTATAAAAATCCCTGGTGTCGTTTACTTACTGCTTTAATACTTGCACTTAGATAGAACTGTCTAACTCCTTGGACTTGGTATCTGTGTTCAGCAGAACTTGTTCTACGAGTTAACAGAAGGCCTTCTGCCTTTGCTTCTCTGAGGCTAACAGAACTCCCTACCAGAACCCCATCCGCTGCCAGTCTGTTCTTTCAACAGAACAGGCTATTCTGTAAATCTGGTACTTAGTTTAAAAAGCTAAAAACCAATACAGTCTATTCACCCCCCCTCTAGACTGTATCCAGTATAACCGGGACCAACAAGTGGTATCAGAGCCTCCTTGTTCTAATAATCTCTTAGGTTATTTGTTGAACAAAGATCCACTTGTTTTTCTGTTTTACCTCATTTCTATCTGATATAATGGATCACTCCTTGTCCAAGAATCTTATGTTTTCAGATCTTAAGTTTGATGACTGGAGGATCCGGATGAAAGCACATCTCTGTGCCCTGCATGATGAGATGTGAGAAGTTCTAGACATTGGCCCCTTCACAAGCTTCCAGAAGGTCAATCCTGAACATGCCATAGACAACACCAGACCCCAGATGATCAGTAAAGCCAAGTCAGAATGGACCACTGAAGAGAGGAGAAAGTACAACCTAGACAACATTGCTAAGGACATCCTCTACAAGTCCATTGATGATAGGTACTTCAACAGAATCAAGAAGTGCAAGACTGCTAAGGAAATCTGGGATACTCTTGAGCTCATTGGAGCTGGTGATGAGCAAGAGAAGGACAACAAACTAACCATACCCAACAAGAAGTTTGATGACTTCAAACTTCTCCCTGGTGAAAGCATCTCCAAGATGTATGACAGGCTCCTCACTCTCACTGGAGAGATCTCTGAGCTTGGCAAGGAACTCACCACCAAGGAGATCAACCTGAAGGTGTTGAGGGGACTGCCCTCAGCATGGAAGATGAAGGTGGTTGCTGTCCAAGCCAGCAAGGATGTAAAGACTTATCCCACTGATAAGCTCATTTCAGATCTCAAAGCTCATGAGTTTGAAATGATTGAAGAAAAGGAAGATGTACCAGAAGAGAGGACCACTACAGCCCTCACTGCCAGCACATCTAAGGTAAATGATTTTGACCCTTCAGTACTTTTATCTGATGAATATATGGCTGCCTTTGCCAGGAGATTCAAAAAGTTTATGAAGAATCCCAAAGATGGAAGGAGTCCATCTTTCAACAGAAAGCCATACCAGAAGGTCAAATCAACAGAAAGCAGTGGAGAGCTTCTCTGTTACAATTGCAGACAACCTGGTCACTTCAAGGCTGATTGTCCCCATCCTAGAGTGTCCAAGAAGCAAGGACAGGATGGAGAAAAGAAGAAGTATGAGGACAACTTCAGAAGGAGAAAGGCACTTGTGACAGAACAGCTAGAGAAAGACCCTCTGTCAGAAACAGAATCCAGTTCTGATTCAGATTCTGATGAGGCCTTCTGTTGCCTTGATACAGAGACAGAAGACCTTTGCCTCATGGCTCATTCTGATGATGAGGTAACCTCTACTTCTGAATCTAGTTTTTCTTCGGTAGGCTTAGCTTTTGATTCTGATTCAATGTCAGAATTTTGGGAAGAGTTTAAGGCCATACAAGCCACTTATTCTTCTGTAACAGAAGAAAACAGTAAGTTGAAAGCTGAAATTCTTGACTTAAAGAAGGAGGTTGAGATCAAAATCAATCTTCTAATTGAGGAAAGAGATCAACTGGAGACTGAAAATGTTTCTCTTCTCAAGAGAATAAGAGAAATAGAGCCTCTCGAGATTAAGTACAAAGCTTACCAGAAGGCCCAGTCTTCCATGGAAAAGACTGTGCTTAATCAACAGATTGGCACTGGTTTTGGTCTTGGTTATGGCTCAACAGAATCAGGTGAGCCTTCTGTAATGCCTAGCAACAGAGTTGCTAAGGCAGATAAGGTCATAGAGCCACTGATTTCTAGCCCCATCTGTCAAGCTGGTGTATCTGGCACCAAGGTTGTTCATGAGGAAGTCAGACCAGAAAAGGGTAAGATAAAGGTTCAACAGAAACCCTTTTTGAAAAATAATGAACCTGGCAGAAAACCTAACAACAGAAAAGGTTTTCAAGATAACAAAAATAAAAGACCATTCATTGACAGACAACCTCATGTCAATCGTGCCAGAAATAATCACCAGAAGGGCAAATATCAAGAGAGAGTTAACTTCAGGCAGAAGAGGTTGGCTGGTCAACTTCAGAAGCCCAAGGTTAACCGTCCCTCTGCTCTTGATAGTATATGGGACTTCTTTCCAACAAAGAAAGCTATGCAAAAGTATGTAAACAGGAAGCATGACCCTCACAAGCATCTGCCCAAAGTGAATCACACTTCAGTTTACTATAACTACCAGGTGGACAATGGGTACCACCCACCAAGGTTTCACTTGATGAGACCAAAATGGTACCAACTACCCAGACTCCATGACCCCCCAGGACCCAGCATTGCTTGGGTACCTAAATCTTTCTTTTGATCTTGCAGGAACTGTGTGCTGGAGCCATCTCTGAGCAAGAATGGTTTATTGATAGTGGATGCTCCAGGCACATGACAGGTGACAGAAGTTGCCTAACAGAGTTCCAGAAATGCAAAGGACCTAGAGTTACCTTTGGAGGTAATGACAAAGAAGGTCAAACAAAAGGAAGAGGAAAGCTGATCAGGAACCAGATAATCATTGATGATGTCTCATATGTCAAAGGACTGAAGTTCAACTTACTGAGTGCTAGCCAATTCTGTGACAAAGGCTACACTGTTGAATTCACAAAGAACTTCTGCTATGTGAAGCATGAGACAACAAAGGAAGTGGTTCTTACAGCATCAAGAAAGAAGAACATCTATGTAGTTGATTGGAACACTGCCAAAGATGGAGTTTGCCTGATAGCCAAAGGAGACTCAAAACTGAGCTGGGACTGGCACAAAAAGCTCAACCATTTGAATTTCAAAACAATCAACAAACTGGCCAGAGAACACATTGTAGAAGGGCTACCAGACATTGTGTACAAGAAGGAGACCCTCTGCAGTGCATGTCAGAAAGGCAAACAAGTGAAGAATTCCTTCAAACCCATCGCTGGAGATCTTTCTACAAGTCCTCTAAATCTGATTCACATGGATTTATTTGGACCTGTTGAGACTCCAAGCGTTGGTGGCAAGAAATATACCCTAGTCATGGTTGATGACTACTCCAGATATACATGGACTGTTTTTCTATCAAAGAAAAATGAAACTCTTCAGAAGTTGCCATCTCTGTTAAAGCAACTTCAGACTGAGAAGAATTTGAAGGTGAAGACAATCAGATCAGACAGAGGAACTGAATTTGTCAACCAAGTCATAAAGGACTTCTGTGATCAGAATGGAACTTTTCATCAACTTTCTGCCGCCAGAACCCCTCAACAGAATGGCGTAGCAGAAAGAAGGAACAGAACCTTAAAAGAAGCTGCAAGAACAATGATTGCAGAATCTGGATTTCCTATGAGATATTGGGCTGAAGCAATCAACACTGCATGTTATACTCAGAACAGAAGCATGATCAACAAGAATCACCAGAAGACCCCTTATGAACTCTGGAAGGGAAGAAAACCAAACATCAGCTACTTTCATGTATTTGGATGCAAGTGCTACATTCTTAACAATGGAAAGGAGCATCTGAAAGTATTTCAAGAAAAGGTTGATGAAGGAGTCTTTATAGGCTATTCAAACACCAGTAAAGCCTATAGAGTACTCAACAGAAGGACTATACATGTTGAAGAATCCATACATGTGAAGTTTGATGAAAGCATCTCTGTTAAAGAGGTAACAGAGATTCTCAAGGAAGTCAGCATAGAAGACAGAACACCAGAACCAACAGAAGAGGTGGCAGATAACCCTGCATTTCCTACACCTGCACCAAACCCCCTTCTGTTGAATGAAGATGAAGACTCTGAAGATGAGGAACCAGAGAGACCAAGACAGCAGCTGACAGAACCAGACCTAACATGGTTAAGAGATCATCCTCCTAACCAAGTGATTGGTCAAATCAGAAGTGGAGTTCAAACCAGATCCACATCAAGAAGAGAAGCAATGCTTGCCTGCTATATATCTCAGATGGAACCTATGACAGTTGAAGAAGCTCTTGCAGACTCAGATTGGATCAATGCTATGCAAGAAGAGCTCACTCAGTTTGAAAGGAACAAAGTATGGAAACTTGTTCCTAGGCCAAAGCACCAGAATGTCATTGGAACCAAATGGGTATTCAAGAACAAAGCTGATGAAGATGGCAACATTGTAAGGAATAAAGCAAGGCTGGTAGCTAAAGGATACTGTCAAGAAGAAGGAATAGATTTTGATGAGACTTTTGCACCAGTTGCCAGACTGGAAGCCATCAGAATCTTTCTAGCCTATGATGCCTACAACAACATCAAGGTCTACCAGATGGATGTCAAGAGTGCATTTCTGAATGGAGATCTTGAAGAGGAAGTGTATGTGGAACAACCACCAGGTTTTGTCATTCCTACTCAATCTTCTTGTGTCTACAAGCTTTAAAAGGCCCTCTATGGTCTTAAGCAAGCTCCCAGAGCCTGGTATGACACATTGTCCCTTTTCCTGGTGAACCATGGGTTTACTAAAGGAAAGGTTGACAACACTCTATTTCAAATCTCTGTTGCTAATCATATTCTGTTAGTACAAATATATGTTGATGATATTATATTTGGTAGTACTAATCCAGAACTGTGCAAGAAATTTTCTCAAGTGATGCAGAGTCAATTTGAAATGAGTATGATGGGAGAACTCAGTTACTTCCTAGGACTTCAAGTCAAACAAATTCCAGAAGGGATCTTTATCAATCAAGGAAAGTACACCAGAGATCTGATCAAGAAGTTTGGAGTGGAAGGCAAATCATCAGTGAAGATTCCCATGAACACTTCACAAGGAATTGGTCCAGATGATGAAGGAAAGGATGTAGATGCAACAACATATAGAGGTCTGAATGAGGGGTGGAGGTGGTGGCGTGAGCTTTGTTGGCCTCCATTTCGTCAAGTCGGCGTTGGAGGGCCGCAATAATTTCGTCCCGGGGATCCTTCGGGAGGGTCTCCGCCCCCTGCGAACGAACCCGGGCCGAGTGGGCCTGGTTGATTTGGTGGCGAGCATCATCGGCATGAAGGGGTGCCTTGCATTTGTCCCGAGGGCGACGCTCCTCGTCTGCCCTCGAGACAGACCCTCCGCTTTCCTGGGGTCTTTGGAGTGCTTTCCCTCCGAGGCGGTCTTGGACCCCTCGGCGGTCTGGCCCTCCCCCGAGCCGGTTGAGGGCGGAAGTGCGGGGCCTTTCTCTGTTGTCATTGTGGCGGTCCCGGGACTGAACTTCCTGGGAGGCCGTATCTTGGGCCACTACCCCTTCGTCGTTCCTAACCCGAGGGGTGGGGTTTCCGAAGGGGTGTGGCAGAGGGGGAAGTATGATGTTCTCCCCAACCTGGGGTTGAGCCGGAGCCAGGGTGCCGAAGGCACCTGGGTTCTGAGTGAGCGTCTGGATGAAGGCGGAGAGCGCCGAATGAACGTCGATGGTGAGAACCGGAGGGCTGACTTGGTCATCGCTCCGGTTTTTCTTCTTGGCCTCGATGCCGAGGCGGGCATCGGGGGCATTCTGTTGGATCTGAAGGCGTAGGTCGACAGCCGCCTGTTCTAGCCAAGCGATGACACCGCCCTCGGGAGCCCTGTGAGAGGCTTCGGGGGCGTTGACGTCGCCGAGGGCCAGGTTCTTGTCTTCCACGTTTTTGGAGTTGGCACGTGTCGTTCTCACCATTTTGGTAGAGGGCTAGTGTTTGGCGGAGGGGGAGGGTTTCTTACTCGATTGTTCGACCTCTCAACGAGAGCACCAAATGATGGATAGTGTACCCGGGGGGTATATATCCGAGGGGTTATTGTTGATAATAACTTAGAGAGAAGTCAGAGCATAAGTAAGTAAGAGAGAGAGTGTATTCAGTATGAATGTCGTGGTTTACAACGGGGAAAAGGGGGTGCTATTTATATTAGCAATAAATGTCGGACAGGGACACGTGTCAAGCATCCATTGGCCGAGAGGTCACCTCATCCGGTTGGCGCTGGCAACCGCATGTGGCCGCATTTAATGCGGCTGTTGGATGGGACGTTGTACAGGGTACGGTGATCTGTACGCGCGTGGAGAGGAGATCTTGTCGAGTGAGGTGCCTTCGGCTATAGAGCAGTAGCCGAGGGCTCCTCCAACCGAGGGCGCCCTGGTGCCGAGGGCTCCTGGTGCCGAGGGCTACTGTTCTCGCCGTTTTCTCCCAGTTTCTTAGTTTGCTTGAGAAACCCGTTCTGTGAGAGTTTAGAGCCTTCGGCCAGGGGGTCGAAGGCACCCCTGGCGCGCATTGTGGGCTGCTTGGTACTCCGGGCGCCATGATTTGGGCCTGTTGGGCCTTCCGGGCCTGTTGGGTCTTCACTGGAGTAGTAGGAGTCTGTGGGCCGGGTGTTCCCGGGCCATATACTCCATCAGCCGGAAACCAAGGCTAAGCAATTCCTCGGGGAGGGTGACGTCCTTAATCTTGACGTGCTTATCAGACCCCTCCGGTTTTTTGGCAAGCACTTTGCCATTCTTCTCCAGGGCTGCGCTCCCTACCTTCGGGTGGCGCCGGAAGCTGTTGCGGAGCTGGGCCGGGAAGGGGTTCTCCTCGAGACGAATGTAGCAAAATCGCTCCTTCCACCCCTTGTGGGACGAGGGCACGTCGTCGAAAAGCCTGAACTCCGGTACCTGCTGAAGGTTGGCAAAGCCCTCAGCATTTGAATGCCCCCCCCCCCCCCCCCCCTCGGCAGAGGTTAAAGGACATGAAGAACTTGTCAAGGGTAGGTTCAACCCCACGGCTCTGGCACATGGAGAGGAAGCCGGCCACGTAAGAGTGGCTGTTGGGCGTTAGCTGGCAGGGGGCCAACCCCACGAACCTCAAATACTCCAGCAAGAAGGGATGAAGCGGAAACCGAAGCCCCATCTCCACCGAGAGAGTGTGAACAGCAAAACACCCTTCGGGCGCATATCGCAATAGATCATCTGCCCTGGGCTCCACCACGCGCGCCGAAGGGCCAACCAACATCTGAGTGGCCTGGTATTCTGCCGGGGACGCCCTCGTCTTCAGCTCCAGGGCGGCGGTGTTCAGGAACGAGTGGCCCTCGGGTATGCCTACCGGCCGCCCGGCGTCAACAACCGCTTGTTTCTTCCTCGGGGCCGCCTTCATCTTCTTCTTCTTCCCGGGAGCCACGCTGATGGGCGTCGGGTCCAATGTCCGGGAGGAGCTGGATTCCCCGGCACAACGAGGGGGAAGAACGGCAACCGTCACCTTCATCCTCTCCCTCTCCTCTTCTTCTTCGGCAGTTTGCACGGCGAGGGCGAGCTCTTCGTCCTCGTTTTCTTGCTCGAAGTCTTCGGCTTCGACTTCGGCCTGGAGGTCTTTCTCCACTTCCATGGCCACCGCAGCATCACCACCCACCGAGGACTCCCCGCTCGAGGACTCGACATCTGAGCACGTCTCCATCTCGACCGAAGGCTCCCCCGAGATATCCTGGGAGTCGCTTTGTGAAGACATCTTCCCACTCGCCGAGGGCTCGGAAATGCTAAGTGTCCTAAAAAATTCTAACTCCTAGCCTAAAGGCACATGGCACAGCTAGCTAGGAGGGGAAGAGCAGGGGGAACTAACCTTAAGAGCTGGGAATCGACCGGAGGCTGGAGTTTCTCTCTCTAGAAAAAATCCGGCAGAGCTTCGCTAACAAGATTTCGCACAAGGGGAAGTGTCTGGCCTTGGGGTATTTATAGGCAAAAGGATCCGGGCTTGGGCCTGGAAACCGGGCCTCCGGTTGGATTGCCATCATTACCAACCGTGGTTTCACCCAATCGGTGACGCCCGCCCACGGGCAGCCAACGAGCACGCACCACGTGGCAACCCCCCCCCCAACGGCTATATCCTGACGTTACATATTCTAACGGCTATATTTCCAACGGCTATATTCTGGGAGCCCCCGGGCTTTTTACTTCACTCTACTTCATCAAGGAGAGCCTCCGGGTACACTTACCCGGAGACGCTCCCGGGTTGTGCCCCACACAGTACATAACAGATGCCTTCGGGATCACTCCTTCAGAAGCCCAAGGCTTCATATGAGGCACCCCTCGGGGATCCCCCCTCAGCACTTTGAGGGTCGGGTAGCCCCCGGGGAGTATGCCTCATTGACGGATAGCCTACGGCACACAGGTAACGGGACCCCTCGGATATCCTCATCACCAACTAATCAACAAACAGGGGACCCCCCGGTAACAATTCAACTACTACCCGCATTCATTACGCCCTCGATCCCCAGATTTAGGGACTCCCCTTTGGAGCCTCCCAGGGTATCAAAAGCAAGCCTCCGGCTAATCAACAAATGAGCCCCCAGAACGGGGAAAGCCTTCGGCATCATCATTATTCTCCATTTCGAACCAAGGTTTCACATTTTCGATTCATCGTTGGGGGAATTCGGTGCACTCTTTTTCCCTCATTAGGATTTTTTCCCACAGGGTTTTTCCTAATGAGGTTTTTAACGAGGCATCCCCCCAAAATGAAATGAAAAGCGTCAGCCTTCGGCCCACAACAACAACGCAACTACTCTACTCCTTTTCACCACTTTGCAAGTGCCTCAAGGAGTGGGGGACTGGAGGACCCCCTCGGGAAAAATCACAAAAATCACAAACATGACCCCTCAAGTCCCGACATGTGAGTAACTGAGGGACTGCCCTCGGCAGAATCAACAAACAGCAAACTACCCACAACTCTACAAACTACAAACGGAACAACGGCAGAGGACAAACACTATTACTCCTTTTCCCTCAAGTACCTTTCGGCAAAAGGAGTGAGGGACTCCTGATGGAGTATATGGCCCGGGAACCCCTGGCCTACAGACTCCTACTACTCCAATCAAGGCCCAACAGGCCCAGAAGGCCCAACAGGACCAAATCACAGCGCCCAGAGTACCAAGCAGCCCACAATGCGCACCAGGGGTGCCTTCGGCCCCCTGGCCGAAGGCTCTAACTCTCACAGGAGGGCCAGGACAGCAAAACAGAGTTACTGGGAAAAACGGAGAAAATCAGTAGCCCTCGGCACCAAGGGGGTCCCCTGTACTCAGAGCCCTCGGCCAGTCCTCTACAGCCGAGGGCGCCTCTTCCGACACGATATCCGCTCCACATGCGTACAGATCACCGTACCCTGTACAACGTCCCATCCAACAGCCGCATTAAATGCGGCCACATGCGGTTGCCAGCGCCGACCAGTTGAGGTGACCCCTCGGCCAATGAACGCTTGACACGTGTCCCTGTCCGGCATTTATTGCTACTATAAATAGCACCCCATTTCCCCATTTGTAACCACGCCGAAAACGCTGAACACTCTCCAATATATTTTCTCTCTCTATATTTACTTGCTCTGACTTCTCTCTTGTTATTCCCCGTAATAACCCCTCGGATAAGCTACCCCCCGAGTACACTATCCATCATATATATATATATATATATATGTGTGTGTGTGTGTGTGTGTGTGTGTGTGTGTGTGTGTGTGTGTGGAGCGGATCAGCTGAGAAGTGCCCTTAGGCTGAGAAGTCTAACTTATAAGCAAAAAACACGAACTTTTAACCAAAAAATCTTAACTTATAGACCCCATAAAAAACACGAACT
Organism: Cuscuta europaea; assembly: GCA_945859875.1. Lineage (NCBI taxonomy): Eukaryota > Viridiplantae > Streptophyta > Magnoliopsida > Solanales > Convolvulaceae > Cuscuta > Cuscuta europaea. Next base: position 4,955,873 of record CAMAPE010000052.1, on the reverse strand, counting down.
TTCTGCAAAAAAAAAATTCCAGGTTTCTGGAGTTATTTTGACGCAGTGGCATTTTCGTATTTTTTTTTGAAGTGGGTCTATAAGTTATGATTTATTGATTAAAATTTCGTGTTTTGAGCTTATAAGTTAGACTTCTCAGCTTCTCAGCCCAAGGGTGACTTCTCACATGATCTTTTCTATATATATATATATATATATATATATATATATATATATATATATATAATATTAATATATATATATATATATATATATATTAATATATATATATATAGGAGATGGTTCAAATACAAAGTTGTGTTCCCATGCAAAGTGAGAATAAATCTTGTGCATTCATTGATTCAAAAAGTTAAACCGTTAAGTTAAATGTGGGACAGATGGAGTATTTAATTAGTGATTGTAAATAGTAATTATGTGGATGTAATCATGTGGGTGTAGAGAGAATTACCCTTAGCTTGGTATATTTTAATCGAAGTGGTGGAGGATTAACCCCTGGTAGTTCTCTCTACACCAACAAGTTCGAACTTCGAATACATTCTAGGTGGATGCATGCTCAGGCTTCTGGTGGAAGCTTTGCGGCAATATTATAAAACCAGTGCTTATTACCGCACTAAAGTTTACTTCCTATTTGGGAAACATGTTATAGGTATCCCAATTATACTCCAAATTGTACTCCATATAAATACCCTTCCAAAAAATTACCCCCACTCCCTCATCTCCCTTTCCCCTTCATTTTAGAGATGGATTCGGGCCGGGTCGAGCCCGGGCCGGGCCTAAGCCCGGTCGGGCCACCGGTTCGTATCACATGGGCCCGGGACCGGCCCGAGGGTTGGACGGGTCCGGTTCGGGCCGGGCCACCCGCCCGGGTCACGGGTCGGGCCACCCGCCGGGCCGGGCCGGGCCGGTTAATTTTTTTTTTAAATTTATATTTTATACTTTATAGTTTTATACAAGTATTAAAAAACAAACTTCAAGTGCATTTATTTCAAATGAAATAGGAACTACATTTGAAAATTAAATAGGAACTATAATTGTTTTTAATCGGAATCTCCGGCATAGGTAGAGCCACCCTCTGTTGTAGATTCATCCATAAAGTGTTGGGATGGAGTGATGTCAATTTCTTGAGCTCTACGTGCTGCTTTCAACCAATCGTGGTAGCATATAAACATCTCAAGAGATTCAGCGCTCAACCTCGTTCTGGTTTGTGTTAGAACATTGTCGGCCGAACTAAATTCTTGTTCCACGGCAACCGTTGAAACCGGCATTGATAGCACTTGCTTAGCCATCTTTGCTAAAACCGGGAACATTCTTTCTTTTCCCTTCCACCAGTTTAGTACGTCAAAATCATCATCTTCTTCAAAATCAACATCATAAGTTAAATACAAAGAAATCTCATTAATTGTGCTTTGTTGTGTAGCGGGAGTTGATTTTGTTTTTTTAATAAGATTGGCAAACGTAGATTTGAAAATTGATTTTCCTTTAGATGATGTTTGTGTCGGGGGAGGGGGCGCATTGCCATATTGTGCATGAAACTCATTGAATAATGCATAAAATATATCACTAACCTCGTTGTATTCTTTTTTCGGATCAATTGGGTTGTCCTCATACATTGGCAATGGACCAAAAAAAGCAGCATAATAATAATTCAAACATTCTTCTAAAGAACCAAGTCTAAAACGAGGATCGAGAACAAATGCAATACCATAAATATGCGGAATATGTGAATAATATTTTAAAAACTTTTCCTTCATAAAACCAGCAAAATAACTCACATAATCAGCATTCTCAAAATTTGAAAAAGCACCGGCGAGATTAACAGCTTCACGAATAAATTGGTTTGAGGTAGGTTTATAAACATGACTGAAAGTTTCAGTTGCATTATTAAAATATATCAAAGCATTACAAATTTTTTCACAGGTGTCGATCTCAGCCGAGTTTATAATATAGTTATCATATTGTTTCATAAAAGCAGGAAAATGTTGTTTATATCTAAGAAGAACTTCAATTAACTTATATGTACTATTCCAACGAATAGACAAATCTTTTGGAAAAGCCACATATCTCTCACCTCTTTCTATCAAATAATCATGCCATTTTTTCCTAAGTTGTCCATTACCCCAAATACGTCTAATCCCCCCCTTGACTACCTCCAACGATGCTTCCAACGCTTTTAGACCATCTTGCACACATAAATTTAGAACATGACATGCACATCGTTGATGAAAAAATCTACCCATCAAAGAAGTAGAACCACACAATTCACGCAATCTAGGAATAGCAGCAGTATTATTAGTAGCATTATCAAAACCAATAGCAAACACCTTATCAATTAAATTATACTCAATTAAAATACGTTCAATCAAAATATAAATATGTTCAGCGGTGTGACGATCATTAAATTCACGGAAAGCAAGAACACGTTTATGCATATGCCAATCATTATAAATATAATGTACAGTCAGACCCAAATAATGTAAATTATGATAAGTATCCTCCCATATGTCAGAACATACAGTAACACGTCCATCAAAGTTTGCAAAATAATTTTGTAACCTTACCTTTTCCGCACCATAAAGCCTTGAAATTTCTTTCTTAACCGTTTTGCGACTATAACCTCTATATTGCGGATTTAAACAAGTTTGTGCATAATCACGAAAAGCAAGACTTTCAGAAAACAAATAAGGCAAATTTTCTTCAACAAGTAAGTTAGCCATACCTGTCAAATTTTGTGCATCATTGTATGAGAAATTACCAAAAGCTTGTTGGTTATTTGCAAACCTCGATATTTGCGTTTGCTTCCCCATTCCGCCGCCTAATTTTGCATACTCCACCGGGTGTTTGGACTTAAGGTGTCTTGTGGCGGATCCGTATCCGCCGGAAATCCCCAAGCTATAGTTTTTCTTGCACCAATTGCAAGTTGCGGTCCAATTCCCGGTGTTCGGGTCCTTCCACTTAGAAAAATTATTAGCCATTAATTCAGATTTACTTTTTTTTTGTACCTGTTTGGGATGAGGCTGCTTGGTCGGCGTCATGGCTGCCGCCACCCTCCTCCTCCTCATCGTCGTGGCTCTCCGGAATTGCTTCCTCCACATCGTCGTCCTCGTCCTCGAGCTCTTCTTCGTCAATGGTCCTCGGTTGGTCATGAAAAAAGCGGGAATTATGTCGGTGCAATTCTTGTTCTAGTTGTTCGTCGGTCATCGCATCCCCATCCCTCCTTACGTAACCCGTATTAAAATAATCTTGACTTTGAAATGAAGAGCCGATATGTGATTTACCTTTGCGGGATCTCTTCCTCGCAAGCTCTTTCGTTCGGTTGCGCTCGAGGTTACCCATATCAACCGAATATCTAGGACGATCCATCTAAAAAATGTAGCGATTAATAAAAAATTGTAAAAAACTAATTAACTGTTTATCTAACTATTAATTCGAGTTATAGCAAATTAAGTATTGAATTAACTAGTTTTGTGTACAACATATTTTTTAAACTAGAGTCAAATGTAGCAATTAATAAAAAATTGTAAAAAACTAATTAACTATTTATCTAACTATTAATTCGAGTTATAGCAAATTAAGTAGTGAATTAACTAGTTTTGTGTACAACATATTTTTTAAACTAGAGTCAAATGTAGCAATTAATAAAAAATTGTAAAAAACTAATTAACTATTTATGTAACTATTAATTCGAGTTATAGCAAATTAAGTAGTGAATTAACTAGTTTTGTGTACAACATGTTTTTTAAACTAGAGTCAAATGTAGCAATTAATAAAAAATTGTAAAAAACTAATTAACTATTTATCTAACTATTAATTCGAGTTATAGCAAATTAAGTAGTGAATTAACTAGTTTTGTGTACAACATATTTTTTAAACTAGAGTCAAATGTAGCAATTAATAAAAAATTGTAAAAAACTAATTAACTATTTATCTAACTATTAATTCGAGTTATAGCAAATTAAGTAGTGAATTAACTAGTTTTGTGTACAACATATATTTTAAACTAGAGTCAAATGTAGCAATTAATAAAAAATTGTAAAAAACTAATTAACTATTTATCTAACTATTAATTCGAGTTATAGCAAATTAAGTAGTGAATTAACTAGTTTTGTGTACAACATATTTTTTAAACTAGAGTCAAATGTAGCAATTAATAAAAAATTGTAAAAAACTAATTAACTATTTATCTAACTATTAATTCGAGTTATAGCAAATTAAGTAGTGAATTAACTAGTTTTGTGTACAACATATTTTTTAAACTAGAGTCAAATGTAGCAATTAATAAAAAATTGTAAAAAACTAATTAACTATTTATCTAACTATTAATTCGAGTTATAGCAAATTAAGTAGTGAATTAACTAGTTTTGTGTACAACATATTTTTTAAACTAGAGTCAAATGTAGCAATTAATAAAAAATTGTAAAAAACTAATTAACTATTTATCTAACTATTAATTCGAGTTATAGAAAATTAAGTAGTGAATTAACTAGTTTTGTGTACAACATATTTTTTAAACTAGAGTCAAATGTAGCAATTAATAAAAAATTGTAAAAAACTAATTAACTATTTATCTAACTATTAATTCGAGTTATAGCAAATTAAGTAGTGAATTAACTAGTTTTGTGTACAACATATTTTTTAAACTAGAGTCAAATGTAGCAATTAATAAAAAATTGTAAAAAACTAATTAACTATTTATCTAACTATTAATTCGAGTTATAGCAAATTAAGTAGTGAATTAACTAGTTTTGTGTACAACATATTTTTTAAACTAGAGTCAAATGTAGCAATTAATAAAAAATTGTAAAAAACTAATTAACTATTTATCTAACTATTAATTCGAGTTATAGCAAATTAAGTAGTGAATTAACTAGTTTTGTGTACAACATATTTTTTAAACTAGAGTCAAATGTAGTCATTAATAAAAAATTGTAAAAAACTAATTAACTATTTATCTAACTATTAATTCGAGTTATAGCAAATTAAGTAGTGAATTAACTAGTTTTGTGTACAACATATTTTTTAAACTAGAGTCAAATGTAGCCATTAATAAAAAATTGTAAAAAACTAATTAACTATTTATCTAACTATTAAACAAGAGTCAAATGTAGCAAATTAACTAGTAATTAAACAAGTGTAAATAATAGAATAATTTCGTACCTCTTTCGGACTTTCGATCTTTCGGATGGGAGTAATAGAATGACTTCAAATTAATTAGATATAATTCCAACTATATTAATAGATATAATAGAAATATAAGTAATATATAATTAGATAACAAATATAAGTAATATAATACTATTTATATCTATTTATAGTTTATATAAGTAGATAATTAATATAAACTATAAATAATAAATATAATATATTGGAGAATGGAGAATAAGAGAATTAGAGAGTAGAGAGTTAAGAATAGGATTTAGGAAGAATTGGAGAAGAGATATGAAAAAATGTTTAAGATTAGGAGTATTTATAGGTTTTTTTACCCCCCCCCCCCACCACCCCCCACCAGCCAACCCCCCCGGACCCCCCCCTTTACCCCACCCAACGGCTATATAGCCGTTTGGGTTGTCCCCAGCCCCACCCCCAACGGCTAGTAGCCCAAACCATTTTTTTTTTTTTTAAAAGTAGACCGGACCCGGGCCCGGGCCCGACCCGGCCGGGCCGGGTCACAATATTCCAGCATCGAGCCCGCCCCGCCCCTTCCCACCGATTCATGTCCATACCCGGTCCCGGACCGCCCGACCAGGCCGGTCCCGGGCCCGCACAGTGCCGGGCCGGGCCGGGTCACGGGCCGGGTGGCCCGAACCGAGTCCACCCCTACTTCATTTACCTTTCCAAATCTCCCTCTTTTCCTGCCTTTCCCTTCCCCACGAAAAATCAAACCGCTCACAGACCTCACCCCTCGCGTCTCAGACCTCCCCAACCCTATCATCTCCGGCCACCGGCCTCACTCCTCGCGAAGCAGCTTAAAAGCGACCTAGAAGCTTCCGTCGGATCTACATCTGGCTGAGCAGTGCGGCGGAAGGAAGCAGGGGCAGCAAGGCAGGGCACCGCCGGCGGTAGCAGCGTACACCGGTTGCAATTGGGTGGGTCCCAACGGTGCAGTCATCCCACCCCTTCGCTCGCCCGCGTCTTTGTGAGTCTACGAGTGTAGATGGGGAAGATTCGAAGCAGCCTGTGTTCCTACTCGACGGAAGCCTCCTATTTTTTCCAGAATTTATGTATATTTTGTATACTATAACATTGAATAATTGCATTTTTGTGAAGATTGTAAGAGATTGTGATGCTAGTTATTAGTTTTTTATTCCCACTACTCTATTTTATTTGATGTTCATAACATGTTTGTTGAAATGTCTCAATGAAAAGAGTTGTCTGGCATTCCATTTGATTTGTCTTTAATGTGAAATGTATTCTGTAAAATTGATTTGTAGTTGTCTGTATGTGAAAAACGTTGTCTGGCATTCCATTTGAGTTGTCTGTAGAGTGAAAATAGTTGTCTGTCCATTTATTTTGAATTGTTTAAAATTGGTTTATAGTTGTCTGTCATGTGAAAGTAGTTGTCTAGCAAGGCATATTAGTTGTCTGACACGTTAAATCCAATTGTTTGAAATTGGTTTGAAGTTGTCTGTCATTTGAAAGTAGTTGTCTGGCAAGACATTTGAGTTGTCTGTTAATTTATTTTAAATTGTTGAAAATAGTTTTGTAGTTGTCTGTCAGGTAAAATTAGTTCTCAGGCAACCCATTTGAATTGTCTTGCACGTCGTTTGGAATTCATTAAAATTGGGTTGTAGTTTTCTGTCATGGGAATTGACTTCTCTATCAATGTATTGCAACAAATTGTCTGTAATGTGATATAAAATGTCTGGCCTTTCTTCTGAGTTGTTTGTTAGTAAAACTTTATTTTATAGTACATTTTGATAAGTTTAGTAATTGTTAATGTGGTTATATAAAACCATTACTTTCACATAGAAAGACAATAACTTTACACATATAGATAATACCGCAGATACTCAGACAAACAAAGGATCAACATACATAAGTGGATAATTGTACATGTAATCTTTGCAAAAACTTACACATGTTCAAAAAACGGAATCCAATTGTTCAACATTGAACATGTAACATTGTACAATATTCGACACATTTTCCCAACTGTAATATGAAGAAAATACATGTTCAAAAAATCACAAGTTCAAAACGGACAAATTTTCCCAACACTCTATACTTCAGCATTCTTCAAGACTAGTGTATATAATCCTTGCATTTGTTTCTCCATTGCAAAAGAAGTCACATATGGTATCACACATGATCCTAAGCCATTCGTCATCTTGAAGTGAATACCTACGATTAATACACAACACGTAGTCAGAACACATACCTGGTACAAATAACATATGTAAGTCATAGTCAATTTGTCTAGAAGAGACAACTATTGTCTCGCACAACCAACCTTTGTCTGGCTGTGAGAGAGAGTAGTTAATTGGCCCAGACTACTAATGTCTGGCCTAGACAAAATTTGTCTGGCTGTAAGACAGAGAGTAATTAATTAGCCCAGACTACTAATGTCTGGTCCAAACAAAATTTGTCTAGCTGTAAGACAGAGAGTAGTTAATTGGCCTAGACTACTAATGTCTGGCCCAGACAAAATTTGTATGGCTGTAAGACAGAGAGTAGTTAATTGGCCCAAACTTTAAGACAAAGCCGCGTTCACTTTAGGCTAGACAGACACTGCAGTTCTAAATTGTCTGTCCGCCAAACAAAATACAAACAAATGACAAAAAAACAACATATTCTTCTCCAAGACAGCTAATTACATCTCAAAATACTCATTAAACACTGAGGTACAAAAAATGAAAAAGAAGTCTTGAATTTCAACAAAAACTTCATTGAGTAATTTCTACAAACATGTTATGGGCATAAAATGAACTAGAGAAATTACACTAAATTTTTAATTAATTAAAACCTCAAAATCATTACAATGAAACAAACTAATCAATTATTCACTTTTATATCATACATAATATACATAAAATCGAAAAAAGAAAAAAAAATAAAATAAAAAACGCACATGAAGAAAAATCGGAAATATAGTACGTACCTCATTATTTTAGAAGGGATGGTTACCTTAGAGACAACTAAATGGCGAGGTCTTGAAACCTTCAAAAATGGAGATGAGAGCTCTTTGCTTGAAATGAAAAGAGAGAAAAAGTGGGGAATGGAGGTGAGAGAATAGAAAGAGGCGGATGGGAGAAACAAATGGGGTGTGAGATGAGAGATGTTTGGAAAGGGTAAAAAGGATGGTAAAAAATGTTGGGAAAATGTGTTAAAAATTGCATTAAATGGTGATTTTGGGACAATTATTAGAGTGGGGTCCACTTCGGATTTGGGTCGGGTTAAAGTGGTTTCGGATTGTCCTTGTTAAGGGCTACAATTCGATATGTGGTACACTCAAAATGGATAACGGGTGAATGAAAAATTGATTCTCGAAGTTCACTCGTTGAAATGGAAAAACTGGGAAAATGATGAGTTTCTAGTGTGTTTTATCCCACACCGAAAAACTCAAGGGATTTTCACCCCCTTATAAAGGGTAGCCTATTTTAAGGAGATAAGATTCCTAAGGGTAAAGGCTCTCTCTTACGCGCAGGGGGGGGGGGGGGTGCCGATCAAATCCCAAAACAGAGAAGAAAAACCACGACTCGTGTGCGCGGGCGACCTTCGGACACGAATGTCGTCCAAAAATCTCATTGATGTCCAACGTTCACAGTGGAGGAGCTGGGGGGAGGGGGGGCAGCGCGGGAGTAGCTCATTGGAGACAGGTAACACGCTCCCTTCGTATCACCCATGTTCGGATCCCCCCCAGGACGGATTAAGTTAAACTTGTTTTGCTTTTCTTCCGCCCCAATTCTTCCAATTTTATTTTCTTCAGCCTACAACTCGTCCCACACCGGATGAAATAGAGGATTCACTCCTCATTTGAGCCTATATAATCGCTCCTTCATAGTTGATAAAGATTAAGTTGCTAGTAAAGCTTGAGTGCAAGTATTAGCTACAATATAAACAAATATTGAATACCCATTCGGTTTTTGTGAAAAAACCGAATAACTGGACCGAAAATTCGGTGTCCGAAAAATATTGTATTTGACAAGTGCTTGACAATATATTTTATGATGGAATTGATTCGAAATCAAGGGGCAAAGCTAGTAGTTTGGTTGAAAAAATGGAGAGCTATCAATTTGTTTTTATAGCCCACTTGATGAAGAAGGTATTGGGATTGACGAATATGTTGTCACATTTCTTGCAACAAAAAGATCAGAACATTCTTGAGGCTGTGAGCTTGATTAAAAGCACTAAAGAGAAGTTCCAAGATTTGAGAGAAAGTGGATGGGAAGAGCTATTAGAAGATGTCAGTAAATTTTGTGTGAAGAATAAAATTGACGATCTAAACATGGAAGATACAACTCATCGTTCTAGACGCGTTCGCCATCCGGTAACAAATTATCATCACTTTCGAGCTGATATTTTTTATCAGGTATTTTTTATTAAAATTTAAATTATTTATTAGTTGTTATTATTATTATTATCATTATTATTATTACTATTACTACTACTTTTTATTATTACCTTATTGTAGGTTATAGACCAGGTCAATCTGGAAATGGAGAATCGCTCGCTTTAGTGAGTCAAATACAGATTTACTCGCTTGTTTAGCTTGCCTTGATCCTAAAGATAATTTTTCCAATTTCTGTGAGTCAAAGCTACTCAGTCTTGCGGAGTTATATTCATCTGATTTTTCAGCTGTTGAGCAAATGGAGCTTAAAGAACAACTCCAAGTTTGGATATATGAGATGAGAGGAAATGAAGCATTTTCCACTTTACAAAGTATTGGTGAAGTGTCTAAGAAGATGGTTGAGCTTACAATTCACAAATCTTTTCACTTGGTCTATCGTCTTATTGAGTTGGCTCTAGTGTTACCAGTTGCAACAGCCACAGTTGAAAGAGCTTTCTCATCGATGAATATTATCAAGACAGATCTTCGCAATAAGATGGGAGATGACTATCTTACGGATTGCTTAGTATGCTACATCGAAAGAGACATTTTTCAAGCAATTGATAATGAAGCTATTATGCAGCATTTTCAAAATATGAAAACTCGTAGGATTGATTTGCCTAGGTTGCAGAAGTAAATCAAGTAGTATGTAATGAACTATAATTTTTTGTTAAATTATTACGCTATTGTTGTTTTTATTATATTTTGGACACGAACTTTAAAATTTTTAGTCTTTGGTTTGCCCCTCCTTGGACAAACCTCTGGCTCCGCCACTGAACGTTCAGGTCCATTAACACCCCATTTAACACACAACAAATCCTCCTATAAATAGCTGGCAGGTGCTTTGCAACAAACACACGGTTTGACAACGCACAATACTTTCCTCACGTTTTCTTGAGCTAAAAACTCTTCCAGCTACTCCCAAATTTCCTAAGTGTTCTTACTGTGTTCCAGTTCGCCGGAACTTTCGTTTGTGTGCTCAAACAATCGTTCGTTAGCCACCGTATCCTGGGAAACGGTCGTTGCGACGCTCCTAGCACCGTGGGAGGCGACGAATACGTTTTAAGGACATCGTGCGTAGCACGAGCTCTGGCTAAAATCTGCTCCATCTTATTTTCTGTTTTCTTTTAGCTATTTTGTTTATTAATTAATTTTATTTGATTAATATTTCTTCGTTTTTTCCTAAACACATCCAACAATCTTAAAACGTATTTGCTAAGCTTGTATCATACGGATACAATCTTAAAACATATTCGGTGATTGTTCTACTCCGGTAAACAATCCTAAAACGTATTTTCCTTGGTTGTTGTACTGCGGTAAACAATCTAAAAACGTAGTTTGTCACTTCGGTGAACGAACTTAATTTTTGTGTTTTTGGAAAACGTTGAAACCGTTAAAATGGCTTCGCAAGAAATTGGAAATGTTGGTGGGCAGAACGTGCCTAACGATAATCACTCTGAAAGTGGAGCACCGGTGAACAATGGTTCACAACGCGGTGCATCTACTTTGGGCAACCAAGGGGCAATCCCTATGGTTACCGTGCCGAGCAACTCTGTGGAGAAACCCGAAAAATTTAACGGGTTAAACTTCAAGAGGTGGCAGCAAAAGATGCTATTCTATCTCACTACTCTCGGTCTTGCAAGGTTCTTGACCGAAGATGCGCCGGTAGCAACCGGGGGTGAGGTGGATGCGCAGTCTTTCAACGCGGTTGAAGCTTGGAAGCATTCTGACTTCCTTTTCCGACACTATGTGTTGAACGGGCTGCATGATGCTTTGTACGACGTGTATAGCAAATTAGCTACGGCTAAGGAGCTATGGAATGCTTTGGACCAAAAATATAAAAGCGAGGATGTCGGTGCAAAGAAATTTGTTGTTGGTCGATTCCTTGATTTTAAAATGGTGGATTCGAAGATGGTCTTGAGTCAAGTTGAGGAAATGCAAATGATCTTCAACGAAATTCGAGATGAAGGAATGACAGTTAGTGAGTCATTCCAAGTGGCGTCAATTATTCATTTATTGCCGCCGGCTTGGAAGGATTTCAAGAACTACCTTAAACATAAGCGAAAGGAAATGAACTTGGAGCAATTGATCCTCCGTCTGCGGATTGAAGAGGATAACCGGAAGAACGATGGGAAACTCCCAATTGTTCATGGCGCCAAGGAAAATGTTGTGGAGCATGCAAAAGGCTCCAAAACCAAGAATAATGGGAAGGGCAAGCTCAGTCCCAAGGGAGGCGTTTCCAAAACGAAGTTTAATGGAAAATGCTTCAATTGCAACAAAAATGGACACAAGTCCTCGGATTGCAAGGCACCAAGAAAGAAGAAAGACTCTCAAGTCAATTTGGTGCAAGGTGGGCAAAAGGATGAAGACATCATTCTGGCGGCTGTGGTTACGGAAGTCAACCTCGTTGGATCCAATTCCAAGGAGTGGTTTGTGGACACCGGTGCAACCCGGCACATTTGCTCAAACCGAGAGTTATTCACTACTTTTGAGCCATCAAATGGTGAGAAAGTGTGGATGGGTAACTCGGCTCATTCCGCTGTTGAAGGCGTGGGCAAGGTGGTCCTGAAGATGACTTCGGGCAAAGAACTGACTCTCAACCAAGTGCTGTTTGTTCCGGAAATACGCAAAAACCCGATTTCCGGCTCGTTGTTGAACAAGCATGGCTTCCGCATGGTCTTTGAGTCGGACAAACTAGTTTTGTCTAAATCGGGAATGTATGTGGGCAAGGGATAATAATAAAACCCCTTCTGCTTACTTGCTTGAGTCTTCTAATGTGTGGCATGGTAGACTAGGACATGTTAATTTTAATTCTATACGTAGATTGATTAACATGGAGCACATTCCTAAATTCACAATTGATGTGAAGCACAAATGTGAAGTTTGTGTAGAGGCAAAACTAACGAAAATGTCTTTCAAATCGGTTGAAAAAAAACGGAACCACTTGAATTAATTCATAGTGACGTTTGTGATTTTAAATCAATACAAACACGTGGCGGTAATAAATATTTTATTACCTTTATCGATGATAGCACACGCTATAGCTACGTTTATTTATTAAAAAATAAACACGAAGCAATCGATAAATTCATTCTTTATAAGAATGAAGTGGAAAACCAACTTAATCGACGGATTAAGACGGTTAGGAGTGATCGAGGTGGTGAGTATGAAGCACCAATTGGTGACTTTTGTGCTAGTGTGGGTATAGTACACGAACGTACCACACCCTATTCACCTCAATCAAACGGTGTTGCCGAACGAAAGAATCGCACATTGAAAGATATGATGAACGCGATGCTAGTAAGTTCAGGCTTGCCACAAAATATATGGGGTGAAGCAATCTTGACAAGCAATTACCTTTTAAATAAGGTTCCCCGGAAAAAATATGATAAAACTCCGTACGAGTTGTGGAAAGGCAGACGGCCTTCCTATAAATATTTAAAAGTGTGGGGGTGTCTTGCTAAGGTGTTTGTACCAACACCTAAGAAAATAAAAATAGGTCCAAAAATGGTGGATTGTATTTTTATTGGATATGCACATGATGGATTATAGGGATCCAAACATATATAATTAGGAGATATTTGAGCTATGAAAGTATGGAGAAGATGATAATAATAATGTATGAATGAGTTATGAATTGTGTTCTAGGGTTACAGGCTCCAAAAGGAATATAAATAGAGAAATAATGGAGTAGAACTGTGTGCTGATCTGTCATCGTTTGGTGAGTAAACTTCGCGAAAAAAATTGAGACGCAAAGTCCCCCGCTCTTCCAGTCCTCCACTCCTTGAGGTGAATGTAGTGAGGTGAAGTGGAGTAGAGTAGTGCATGTCTCGTGATGTCTTCAATAGGGGGCCGAGGGTCGACGCCTTTTGATCCACAATGGGGAGATGCCTCGTTAAAAACCTCACTAGGAAAAAACCTTGTGGGAAAAAAATCCTAATGACGAAAAAGAGTACACCGGATGCCCCAAAAATGAAGCAAAAGGGGTGAACCCTTCAGCCTGGGCATGGAACTGCAACAGTCGGCATTTGCTAAGGGGATGGCCAAGATCGGTCCTCATATGTGCGTATCTCAGCATGATAGGTAGTCCTAGTCATCAAATAAAGATGACTAAGAGATAGGTCGAGTGACCGTCCATAATATGATGTCCGGGTCATCAAATAAAGTGACCGAGACGTGTGGACGAGAGGCCTATAAGAAGTCCAAGCCATCAAATAAAGATGACCAGGAGAGACGGCTAAGTGGCCGATATGATGTCATCATTTAGTTGCACCTATGCATTTAAATAAATTGCTATAATTTCTTGAGATTATAATTTGCTATTGGATTTGGGCCTAAATTAAGTTGCCTCAAATTTCCAAGCTGCAGCTCAAGCTAGGTTTCTATGCTTAGTTGGAGTGTGGCACGCATAAAGGCTTGAACCTACCGTTGAGGGATTGCAGTTCATTTCCGATAGCTAAAGGGCACACATAACTCATACAAAACATAGAAACTAAAGTATGCATTAGATAACATTTGGATTGGGAGCTTACTATCCACACTCGTTTGACGTGACCCGGTGGCGCGAGTGTGTGTGCTCGCCCAGTGTACGCGAGTGCTCGGAATTTCATAAGTCCGTTTTTTCAATGTCAAAAAATACACACTATTTAAAAAAAATAATGATAGTAAATTAATAATCTAGCTCAACTCGTCACTCAAGTTCGTAGCTGGGATCCGTTGGACGCTATTTACGGGTCTTTTCAAGGATGACTCACCCATTGAGATTGAAGTTTGATGCTATATTATTAAAATATTTCATTTTATATTTTTTTTTGTAAGTCTTGAATCAATTTATGAAATGGATAAATTATATAAAAATGAGAGCAAGAACACTTAGCTTTTATTTGGGCCTGTGCGGCTGTGCAAGAACTAGGATTGGCCCTTTGACTTATTGAGTAGCAGGCCAACGATTGACCTAGCTGATGGCAAGTTACTGCCAAAGCATCTACCTGCTTCATGTCTGCGTGTGGATGGCCTTGCCTGCGGCCAACAGAGTAACACACCCCTGTTATAGCTCATAAGAGGAGCAGCCCAGCAGCAACTGAGGATGGTGACGGCGAGTCTTCCTCAGCCACTACCACGACGAAGCTTCCTCGGGCGGAGACTAGTACGCTCTTCGAGTTCTCTCATCAAGTTCTCTCATCGAGAGAGTTCCGTATCCACAGGGGGTCCACTGGTGTACATTCTGTTGCTCCTGAAGCTTGTAAGGGGCCATTAATGGCGGATATTTAAGGTCAATATCGAGTCACGGCTCAGACTCCAACCGCCGAGCCGCGTAGGCAACCAAGCGCGACTCCAGCAGAGCTGTAACGGAGGCAGCGGAGTTCGTGCTCTTTGAAGCGAGCTACAGCAGATGGCGCAGGGCAGCTTCAGTTCAGACCTGGGAACGGGTGAGGCGCTTCTGCTATGGCGTGTGGCAGAAACCGGGACGACGACGACATCTCCTGCTTAGCTCCGGAACGTGGCTGCCATCTCCAGCGGATCTTGAAATCCGGATCTTGAATTTTTGAGAACACTTTTGGACCGATTTCTTTGTAATTTGGTTGAATTCTTGAATGGTTTTGGAAGGTTTTCTCACTTGATTTTGCTCTAATCTCTCGGTGAAAGCACCATTGATGGATTATAGGGATCCAAACATATATAATTAGGAGATATTTGAGCTACGAAAGTATGGAGAAGATGATAATAATAATGTATGAATGAGTTATGAATTGTGTTCTAGGGTTACAGGCTCCAAAAGGAATATAAATAGTGAAATAATGGGCCGGGCCGCTAATATGGGTCCGATAGGCCTAACTACATAAAAGACTAATCTAGTACATACAAATGATATATTAACTCTACAATAATACAAATGATATAAATGACATCCGATAAGCGTGAGTGGGTCGCTGTCCGGGCGCAGTAGTCGTGAGACCTAGGGGTCCGAGTCTATATACTCTATCAGCACAAAATAGTAGTGCTTATCGGTTTTTAGTGTACGATTCGAATAATCCGGATGTACATAAAAACACAATAATTGAATCAAGGAATGCTTCATTCTTTGAAGATGTATTTCCATGCAAGTCCAACGAAGGGCCTAGCACGTCAAAACGATCATTTGACGTAGCTATGGAAAATACTAGCGAGGGCTCCGGAGAAGAACCCGAACCCAGACGTAGGAAACGTGCTAGAATTGAAAAATCCTTCGGACCGGATTTTCTCACCTACCTGGTAGAAGTTGACTCGGATATTTAACATGTATGGTAGAAAATGAACCGGATTTTCTAACATGTTTGGTAGAAAATGAGCCACGGACTTATACGGAAGCCGTGACGTCTACTGAAGGTCCTATGTGGAAAGAAGCCATCAAAAGTGAGGTGGATTCTATCCTTAAAAATCACACATGGGAATTGGTTGATCTTCCTCCGGGAAATAAACCTTTGGGATCCAAGTGGATTTTTAAACGGAAAATGAAACCTGACGGTTCCATCGATAAGTACAAGGCCAAACTTGTAATCAAGGGATACAAGCAACGTGAGGGCCATGATTACTTTGACACGTATTCTCCTGTGACGAGAATAAATTCCATTAGGATGATACTAGCAATTGCCGCATTGCGGAAATTGGAAGTTCATCAAATGGACGTAAAAACAGCTTTTCTAAATGGCGATATAGACGAAGAAATCTATATGGAACAGCCCGAGGGCTTTCGTGTTCCAGGCCAAGAAAGGAAAGTGTGTAAATTAATTAAATCATTGTATGGATTTAAACAAGCCCCTAAACAGTGGCACGAAAAGTTCGATCATGCAATGTTAATTAATGGGTTTAAAATAAACGAAAGTGACAAATGCGTCTATGTGAAGAGCACGGTAGACGACTATGTCATTTTATGTTTATACGTGGATGATATACTCATCGTGGGTAGCAATAATCTAATGATTAATTCTACCAAAAGCATGTTAAATTCTAAATTTGACATTGAGGATATGGGGCTGGCCGATTTAATCCTTGGGATTAAAATAATTAGAGGACCTGACGGTCTTACGCTAAGCCAATCCCATTACGTTGATAAAATCCTTACGAAATTTAATAAGGATGATTATCAAGAGGCAAGGACTCCATTAGATAAAAACGTACAACTTACCAAAAATCGTGGAGAGTGTATTTCTCAAGTAGAATACGCTAGGATTATTGAAAGCTTGATGTATCTAATGAGTTGTACCAGGCCTGATATTGCCTTTGTGGTTAGTAAGCTAAGTAGATATATTAGCAACCTCGGTGATGAACACTGGAAGGCAATAATAAGGGTTTTGAGGTATTTACGTAAAACCCAAAATCTTGGACTGCACTATGGAAGATATCCAGTTGTACTTGAAGGGTATAGCGACGCTAGTTGGATATCCGACATAAAGGACTCTAAGTCCACAAGTGGATATGTTTTCACTTTGGGAGGTGCAGCCGTATCATGGAAATCCTCAAAACAAACGTTAATAGCTAGATCCACGATAGAGTCTGAGCTAATAGTCTTGGATAAGTGCACTGAAGAGGCTGAATGGCTACGCCATTTTCTCGAGGATATTCCAAGTTGGGAGAAGCATGTCCCTCCAATATGCATACATTGTGATTGTCAAGCGGCAATTGGAAGGGCACAGAGCAATCTCTACAATGGTAAGTCTAGACACGTTCGTCGTAAACATAACACCATTAAACAACTCCTCACAACGGGTGTTATCACTGTTGACTACGTGAAGTCAAAGGATAACATAGCGGATCCGCTAACCAAGGCATTGGATAGAGAGTTGTTGGAGAAGTTGTCACGAGGAATGGGACTAAAGCCTGTGAATTGAAAAGTTCTATAGTGGATACCCAACCTAGTTGGTCCTAGGTTCAAAAGGGACAACTAAATTATAGAGCGAAGGATGGTCACTGTGGGGGTCCCGGACTCCTACCCACTCCTCGTTAAAACAGTGACTCCCGCACGAGGTTAGCAAAAACGTTTGCTTTAATGATTCTAAAATGTTGATGTACTCGATAACATTGGAAGAGTATGTGGGATGCTCGTGAAAGAATCACCTATGTGAGAGAGAAGAGGGCCGCTTCAAAGGAGAACTGTAAAGGCTCAGTTCTTTAGAAACTCTTCCAGAACAAGAACGGTGACTCATGGCCAAAACGGGCACACCCATGAGAACGAAACAAAGTTGGAAGGTTCTTGTGTAAAGATAAGTCAATGTTTACACGACGGCAGTATAGTTCAAGGACATCGAGTCTACTAGACAGCCAGTAAATAAACGTGTCTTTACAACGGAAGGTTCAAAGGATAAAACCTACCTCTCCGTATGCATGGATCATCCGGTGAACACAACGTGTCCTCCTATCTTCGTGTCTTTTTAAGTCTCGAAAATCAATTTTCATTCATGTGGGGGATTGTTGGAAAAATGTGTTTAAAATTGCATTAAATGGTGATTTTGGGGCAATTATTTGAGTGGGGTCCACTTCCGATTTGGGTCGGGTTAAAGTGGTTTCGGATTTTCCTTGTTAAGGGCTACAATTCGATATGTGGTACACTCAAAATGGATAACGGGTGAATGAGAAATTGATTCTCGAAGTTCACTCGTTGAAATGGAAAAACTGGGAAAATGATGAGTTTCTAGTGTGTTTTATCCCACACCGAAAAACTCAAGGGATTTTCACCCCCTTATAAAGGGAAGCCTCTTTTAAGGAGTTAAGATTCCTAAGGGTAAAGGCTCTCTTTTACGCGCAGGGGGGGATGCCGATCAAATCCCGAAACGGAGAAGAAAAACCGTGACTCGTGTGCGCGGGCGACCTGCGGACACGAATGCCGTCCAAAAATCTATCTCTCAAGAGATACGGTTAATTTTTGTTTTCTTCCCGAAGCGTTTATTTTATCCCAGAAGTGCTCCGAACAGAAGGCCTCGACCAGAACCCCTCGAAGGGGTGTTCTGTTGGCTTCGGCTAGAACCCCTCGAAGGGGTGTTCTGTTGGCTTCGGACAGAACCCCCTCGAAGGGGTGTTCTGTTGGCTTCGGACAAAACCCCTCGAAGGGGTGTTCTGTTGGCTTCGGGCAGAACCCCTCAAAGGGGGTGTTCTGTTGGGGTCTTCTGTCGCGCATTTCTTCCGTTACAACAATTAATGCCCAACGTTCTTCTCTTTTAATGTTGCGTTAAATGGACAGTTTATGGACGATTCAATGCCCAACGAACTGGTCATTGATGTCCAACGTTCAGGTCCATTAACACCCCATTTAACACACAACAAATCCTCCTATAAATAGCTGGCAGGTGCTTTGCAACAAACACACGGTTTGACAACGCACAATACTTTCCTCACGTTTTCTTGAGCTAAAAACTCTTCCAGCTACTCCCAAATTTCCTAAGTGTTCTTACTGTGTTCCAGTTCGCCGGAACTTTCGTTCGTGTGCTCAAACGATCATTCGTTAGCCACCGTATCCTGGGAAACGGTCGTTGCAACGCTCCTAGCACCGTGGGAGGCGACGAATACGTTTTAAGGACATCGTGCGTAGCACGAGCTCTGGCTAAAATCTGCTCCATCTTATTTTCTGTTTTCTTTTAGCTATTTTGTTTATTAATTAATTTTATTTGATTAATATTTCTTCGTTTTTTCCGAAACACATCCAACAAAAAATAGGATATTTATATGAGGTAGAAAATGGAGTAAACATGGGTACCTAACAAAATTGTTTGGGAAAAGTCATTGAAGAAGAACAAGCTATTGTTAACAGCAATTTTTTTACCGAGGAAATGAGTTGACTTGATTTGGTGCCGCTTGTACATTTCAATTCTCACCGTTTCATACTCCTTCCGTCCCTCAATTAAGTTCCCGGTTTGACTTCACACATATTAAGAAAATAAATTTGATTTGCACTGTTCAAACACTGTTTGGACACTGTTTGACACTATTTTGCATTGTTTTGCATTGTTTGACACTGTTTTGAACTGTTTTGATATAGATAATTTGCCAAATAAGGAAAGTAAGGAAGTGTGAACTTAATTTTAGGATTGCCCAAAAAAGAAAGTGATAACTTAATTTTAGGTACATTATTGGACATTAGTGTGGTATTATTGTTTGCTAAAGGTAAAAATGTCAAAACAAGATTTGGATGTACCTAGGAATCCTAGGCTAGGATTATGTTATTATTACGCCTAGACTGAGCGATTGACTTGGGGAGCATTGGAGTCTAACCAATCTGTACGATGATTGTTGGAATGTTATGGCGGGTAGCGGGGTAGGAGTGCTTAGGCATGGAGTTGGGGGCCCGGGCCTGGTTCTAAATAATTGAAGCTCGGTATTGACCCGGTTTGTACTGGTCGTAGTCCAAACAGTACTGGTCTGGAGTCGGACCAAATCTAAAATTTAAAAAAAAAAACTGAAAATGTATCGGCTGGGACCAGGACCAAGCCCGGGATTGGCCGGTCTGGCCCCAAAAATTAGGCCCGAGTCTATCTCATTTGTACGTTGGTCCAAGTACCGGAAAACCGGTCCCGAACCGGGCCCAAACAATACCGGTACCGAGTCGGTCCTGGATTGGGCCGTCCGGGCCAGTTCACCCATAGGTGTGCTACTCGCATACTCGAGTCGAGATCGAGTTAAGATGAACCCCGTTTGATAAAAAAAGAGTTCCAATTTAAGTTTGAGTCAGAAAATATATAGCTTGAATTTGAGTTTAGGCGGAGTTGTATTCTAAAAATAAAGCTCTCTTTGTTCCATAAATTTCTTCCCGGTTTAATTTGGATTGGAGTTAGAAAGTGAAAATAAAGTAAAAATGTGTGGTTATGGTTGAGTAAGAAAAAAATGGTAAATGAATGTTTGTTAGTCACACAAAATTTCCATAGAGAAAAATGAGAAGAATTTTTGGAACATCCCAACAGGATCTGATTAGGTGGACCCGGGACCGTCCCGGGTAGCCACCGGGTCCGGGCCAGACCGGCCGGGCCTCAGGCTTGGCTAATTTTTTTTTTTGCTTACCTACCTATCCCTGACCCCCCCCCACCCCCATACCCCCAAACCCCTCCTAAACACAAGCCCAACCCGGGTGGAGCCCAAACAAATGAAAAAAACAAAAAAAAAACAATTTGGCCCGAACCGGGCCTCCTTTTTACCAACCCGAGCCCGCCCTGCTCAACCTAAATAACCAGGCCTTTGACCAGTTTTGGGCTCGAAGAACCTTGCCGGGCCGGTCCCGCACAGGCGCACAGTAGCGGGCCGGTTCTCGGGCCGGGTGGCCCGAACCAAGTCTAGGACTATCCGAACTAGGCAATGAGAAGAATTTTATGGGACAAGGAGAGTATTTTTAAATCAAAAGTTTGATTTTTGAAAGTTTAAACTCACATTGCAACTATCAATATTTTTTTAGAGCCCGTTTGGTAACACTAAAAATGGCTGAATTGGCTGATTCTGCTGAAATTTATGAGATTCTGGCTGAAGGAGTTGTATTGGCTTATTCTGCTGATTCATGAAAAAAATTATATTTAAAATATTTGTTATTAATAAATTAAATAAAAAATTATATGAAAAATAGCTAAAATGATCCTGTACAGTAACTTCAACCAATACATCCAGAAAAGTAACTCCAACCTTACTTTTTTTGCTTATTACAAAATTCAGCGCGTGAAATCAAAAATTACGTGTTTAGTGAAAAAATGGCTGATAAGCCTGATAAACCGAAAAAAGGGGTCACCAAACGAGCTCTTAAACATACCACCATTGATCTAAAAAAGGATGACACCTCATCTCTAAGGGTGTGTTTGAGAGTTGGGTTTTGGAGGTGAGGGCAAGGTTAATGGGGGTTTATGATCCTTCTTTTCATGTTTGGGAGTTTAAAAAATTGGAGAGGTGGTTTTGGAAAGCTTTTGTAACCCTTCAAAACCCTCCAAATACTTAATTTTAAGTTCCCCCAATTTGGAGAATTTTGAAGGATAATTAACAAGATGATAATTTAAGCTAAATTATAAATGAATATCAGCTCAACAATTTGAATTTGTCATATCTCGAAGTCATTTTAATTATAATTCCTACAAAAACTTTTTCATTCCAATTTTATTACTCCCAAATATAAAGAAGGACTTCCTCACCCTCCCTTCTTTTTCCCCTCCAACAATATACCTCCAAAATCTTTCTCTCCTCTTCTCTCCAAACTCCCAAACACACCCGAAGATACACGAGAGACGACTGGACATTGGGCTCTTGAGTATGCGAGTAGCACACCTGAAGTTCTACAAGTAGTTGTCTTTTAAACATTTTAGCTCTTGCTTTATTAAAATATAAGATAAAACTAAATTTGATTAGTCTTAAATCTACTTGAACGTCGTTAAATTTTGCATAACTGTTTTAGAATATTGTCTAATACATTAAGCAATATGTGAATCTTTGGTACTAGTCACTACCAAAAAATCACGCGATTGACAGAGATTTTGACAGGAATTTGGTAGGGATTTTGACAGGGAAATGCCATATTCATGACAAAAACACTTTGGCATGAGCTATTTGGCACGAAAAATCGGTAAGTCCGTGCCAATCTCGTAATTTTTTTGTAGTGCGTATGTTTCTAGTGACTAAAATATATTTTATATATGAATTCGTGCTATGGATATACGATGTAATGTGATACATGTGAATTTAAGAAAACAATATTGACTCTTAAAAAAACAATATTAACTCTTAATTGGATGGTTCTCCATTCAGTAAACTCAAAGTCAATTAATGAGATATTAATGGGGTTCCCCTTTAACCTATTTGAATTATTTCTTCATGTTATATATAGTCGATGTGTATATTTTGTAATTCGGATTGTTTGTGTCCTGATTAATGTCTCAAGGAGCACTACTGTTGCATAACTGAAACTAGCTATTGGGCTTGTTTGGCTTTTCCCGTGAAGGTTAAGACAATTTTACGTGGCATGAATGTATCCTAATCATTTGAGCATGTAACCACATGGCTTTTTCCTACTTATATATATTTCCAATTTTATCGGATGTCCCCGAAGGGACTCCTACTTATATTTATATATATATATATATATATATATATATATATATATATATATATATATATATATATATATATATATATATGTATATATATATATAAATATATATAGGGAGCGGTTCCGGTAAGAACGGATCTTAGGAGAAAAATGAGAACGAATCTGGACCGTTGGATAGAATTATGTGGAACTAAATTGTGCATTTGGTGAAACCGCAATGTGCAATAGACGATATTTAAATGTGCAGAATAAAAATTTAAACTCACATGTGCATTAGGTGAAACTGAAATGTGCAGAATAAGGCGTACAAAAATAACATCACATCGTACCTTTTGTTCTGCACATTTTAGTTTCATCTAATGCACATTTCAAATTCAGCTAATGCACAATTTAGCTTCACATAATGCCACAACATCGTACCTTTTGTGTTGCACATTTCAATTTCACTTATTACAAATGACAACTTCATCTAATGCACATTGAATTTCACATAAAGCAAATCTAATGATCCAGATTCATTCTCATTTTTCTCATAAGATCATGTTCTTATTTGAACCAAAACCTATATATATATATAAAATAAGAACATGATCTTAGGGGAGAAATAATAAGAATGAATCTGAACCGTTAGATTTGCTTTAAGTGAAATTCAATGTGCATTAGATGAAACTGTGATGTTTATTAGGTGAAATTGAAATGTGCAGCACAAAGGGTATGATACAGTGACACTATGTGAAATTGAAATGTGCATTATGTGAAATTGAAATGTGCACTAGGTGAAACTGTAATGTGCAGAATAAAAGATACAATATGATGTTATTTGTGTACCTTTTATTCCACACATTTCAGATTCACCTAATGCACACTTGAGTTTAAATTTGTATTCTGCACATTTCAATATTATCTGATACACATTTCAGTTTCACCAAATGCACAATTCAGTTCCACATAATACAATCCAACGGTCTAGAGAGTCTGTTCTTACCGGAACCGCTCCCTATATATATATATATATATATATATATATATATATATATATATATATATATATATACCATTAAATGAGAACTATCCTTAACGTGAGAACGTGAAAACTCCACTTTTAAATAAATGTGATGCACTATAACGTGTATACGTTGCACATTTTTGTGTTGATAAAATATTACGAATCCACCACCACATTTATTTGATGTTGGCATGTTTGGACTAAAGTTTAAAAAGTGTAACAGATGAGGCTCGTAGTGCACCAAGTTATGTTAAAAGTGCTTAAGTGCATGGTTCTCAATGAAACCGCTCTATATATATACTCCCTCCGTCCCGTTGAAATGTTCCCGCTTTCCTTTTTTGGATGTCCCGTTGGAAAGTTCCCATTTCCCTAAATTGAAAGTTATCCTACATCAAAACAGGGTCAAACAGTGCAAAACAGTGTCAAACAGTGTCGAAACAGTGCTAAACAGTGTCGAAACATGTCAAAACAGTAAAATTTACCCTTTGTTAAGTTTATTTCCTTAATATGTGTAGGTCAAACCGAGAAGATTACAACGGGACGGAGGGAGGGAGTATATATAATTATCTCACACTTGTTCAAAGTTTATAATATTTAAATTATTTTTTTCAAAAGAAAACGGGACAGCTATTACCCATTCAATCATACGTACACGTTACTTTCAAGACGTTAATGCATGCATCACCTCATTGAAAAGCAATGGGAAGTTATTACCACGTTAACGGTGGAAAATCACCGTATTGATTATATATACTCCGTAGAACAGGGATATAGAAAAGGTGTAGGGCCCGGATATGAGACGTTAAGAGAAAATTACTGCACTAAACACGCATAGATCAGAGCGACAAATCGCGAGGGGATCTTTGTAAGAAAAAAAGTGGAGTAACATATTCTTCTCTTGCGGGGACCCCAACCCAATAATGCAACGATCACAAGTCACAATCCACAAAAGGATTAGTAACATATTCTGTATAATGTATTGCATAAAATATGTAGTAGTTACTTATTATACTAATAAAAAAATACGAGAAAGCGAACTAAAGTAAGCAGATGCATGGAGCGAAGCATTAAAGGTATACATATCTGCAGAGTCCTAGATTTAGAATTAGAATACATCATAGGAAACCACGAAACCATCCATTTTACACATAAACTGATACAAACATATGCACGCCTGCACTTTATTATCCTGCACGTACACAATTCTCATCTGCATTTTACACCACCCACATCATGCTCTAGAATAACACCTGGTCCTGTGGAGTAGCACCAAACAATTCCTCCATCACAAACGGATCAAATGAATCAAACTCAACACTGTCCCCAACAAACTCAGCAGACTCGGGTTCTAATTCCAGGAAGGATTCCAAGTCTGATATCTGAGCCTTCAACTCAGTCCCACCAATCTCTTGCTGGAGGTCAGCCACCTCAAGCGGGTTATAAGACGGAACGGCCCCAAAGTTCATCAACGGGGTAGTAGTTTGGCCCAGGTCCATGTTCACGGGCGTCATATAGGATGAGCCGGAGCTTTCCTGAGGACTCGGATCTTTGACGACTACATTGCAGCAGCTTTGCTTTGGTTTAGGACCAGAGGGGGCCTCTGTTGGGAAGTTTAGTTTGGCCTTCTTCCCGCGGATTCTAATGGCAGCAACATCATATGCCCTGGCAGCTTCTTCTGCTGTGTTGAACGTTCCCAGCCAAACTCTGACACCCTTCTGGGGATCACGGATTTCCGCTGCCCACTTACCCCACGGCCTCTGTCGGATTCCTCTGTAGACATTCTTTCTAGCCTTCTTCTTCTTCTCAGGCTTCTCACTTTTTCCAGCATTTTCAGTTCCTCCAATATAGTACAGAAAAGCAAAATTTAAATAACTTCATTTGATAATGGGTTTTTCCCTTGCGTATAGACATCACACAAAAATGTTAAGTTTTAATTTTGGGACATGAATGTCACTAGAGCAAGTTACCAACAAGCAATAAGCCAATTACCTGTTTTGGTCATTGACGGCTGATAACTGCCTTGGTAACATTAGTCTTTAAATAAAAAATGAAAAAAAAAACATTTTTGTCAAATGGACAATCAGCAGTAACGTTTGTACCATTTTCTGTCTAATACTTCGTAATATATAGATAATTATAAAATACTTAAAATCATTAAACACCACCTACTTGCTAACATGCTTGTAGGATTATACTATAAATACCTGTTTATAATTTATATATACATTTATTATGCACACAAAGTATAATGGTACATGTTTATATGCACACATAGTCCACATACACATGCGAACTTTGACCTAATGCCTTTTATCCCCAGTCAAATATTCCCTTCATTCCTATTTATGTCAACATTATCAATCAATTTAATTAATGTTTAAGGCTTTAGGCTAAATAAAATTCATTAAAGGTCATATTTCAATAATATATCTTCTTAAATGGAAAATTGGATAGTATAAGTAAGATAACTTGGGAAGAATTACGTAACGAGCATGGATCTCATAGTTTGATACATAAAAAGAATAAGGAAATGAGAGTATGAGACCATCTTTATAGATAACCTTAGGAGTTAGGACACGTTTACTTCGCTCTTAATTATGCAGTTAAGTTATTACAAAATGAAAATGATGTTCAATAAACTGTTGATTAGTAAGAACAGTCCTCAATTAAAATGGTGTTCAATAAACTGCCGCCACCCCATTTCTTAATTAAGATTTTCAATATTGACTAAAATGCCCTTGCTTTTTCATGAATCACATTTTTATTTCCATATGTAAACCATATACTCCGTATGTCACAACCGGTATCTCGGGATATTACACTTTAATTTGCGTGGCAGCTATGTGTCTATGACAAAAGTCCATGGTTTTTAAGTGTTTAAGCTTAGGTTGGAATACAATTCATTTATAGGCAGTGCACTGGTGCACTCGTATTTGACATCCGGCTTGCCAGAGGGAATGATTTTCAGACAAAACTAAGCAGATAAAGACAGATGAATGGAAGATGAAGAGGCAATATGAAAACACAAGGAAAGTTACAGGGAAATCTTGTGTACACAAAAAAAATTAGGTACTTATGTAGATGCCACAGAAGGCTGATGGTTTGCTAAAGTAAAATAGAAGGTCGTTTCTGACATTTTTGAATTAAATCACGCCCTAACAAACACATCTTCCTTTGAAGTAAGCATGTGTTAACTTAACACTGTTTGTGAAGGATACGTTTATCAACATGGACTTTAATAAACACTGTTAAATAACCTACGAAGTATAGACGTCCTTAGACTTATTTCAACTCAGACAAACTAAATAGATGCACATTAAACGGGTTAAACAAAACCAAACCAGATCAAACCAACACGAAATTTAATGCAATGCATAGCATTGAGTTAATAGAAACTGCTTTTATGGCGTGAATTTGTGTGCAGATATATACATAGAACCTAACACAAAATAATGAAACCATAACTGAATTATAGTATCCTTCTGCATAAAAGATCTACTTTGGTTTATAAAACTCAATAAACTTAAGGAAAAATTGAAAATAATAATCCCAACTATTACCGGTCCGCTAATAATAATCCTAACTATTGATTATTTTTGTATAATCCCAACTATATGGACCGTCCGCCAATAATGGTCCATGACCGCATATTACATGCTCTAACAAGTGAATTTTTAATAGAAATTAAGCGTAAAAACTAAAATTTGGGAGTATTTATACGGATTACCTGCTATATCTCTTTAGAAACTATAGGAATTTATTTATAGTCGGTCACGTCGGA
Source organism: Cuscuta europaea (assembly GCA_945859875.1). Lineage (NCBI taxonomy): Eukaryota > Viridiplantae > Streptophyta > Magnoliopsida > Solanales > Convolvulaceae > Cuscuta > Cuscuta europaea. The sequence goes on along the minus strand of CAMAPE010000052.1, from coordinate 4,928,500 downwards.
CCATTATTTGCGGAAGATCTCTAAAGTTGGGATTATTCTGAATAATCGATAGTTGGGATTGTTATGAGCGGACCGCCAATAGTTGGGATTATTACAATCAATTTTTCCTAAATTTAAAAAGTAGTAATATTTAAATTAGAATTGGTAACTAATAACTAACTATACTTTATAACTTCATACATATCTAAAAAAACTAGTAAGGAAGTTCTATTAAACGCAAAATCCGACTTTGAATGTGATTAAAGTTTATACACATATTAAATACTAAACAGATGGAAAAGACGTGGGCAGTCTGGTATGGCTGATTCACCCTTTATATATATATTTAGACACCCTCCATTTAACCATATCTTTCTAAGTTTGTAGTATTCAAACACAAGGCAGGATCATGTGCTTCATAGTCCACTAAGGTTGTATAGTGTCACACTACTGAGGAGTGGATGGGCATGAGAATTGAACTAAAAAGTGATGTCAACACGTTAGATGACTAATTCTCATCCAATCAAACTCTTGAAATCAAAAGTTACCCTGATTAGGCCATCAACCACCCCCACCATCAGCTTGAGAGATTTAAATTTACGACCTCGCTTTGATACTACTTGTCTGATCAATTCACCTCTAACAACAACTTCCAAGTAGGTCATACATCCTGAACTCAGTTAACTAAAACATTCCTAAGTCATTTGACATATCACTCTTAAATTCAATTGTGATAAGTGGACGTCCGCCATTTAACCATGCCTCTGTAGTCCCCAAAGGTAAGGTAGATTTCTATGGCCACCCTTAATTCGCTATGATTATGTAGAACCCCACTGTACTTGAATGGGCATGAAGGCCTGCACCATAGATGGATACCAATGGGTCGGACAATTAATATTCGGCCACTTATGTCTTCAGATTCAAAAGATGGTGCTAACCAACATAAGACCATCAAGTCTTTCCTAGCACTTGAAAATTTTCATGAATTTTGAACATGTCGCACTTCCCAAAATTATGTGTTGCTTTTGATGGTTGTCATCACACTTTTCAAGTCTTCTATTGTAGCACTGGGTGACGAACCCCCTCCCACCACCATTTTTATGTTAGGATGGGTTGATTGTCATGTACTGATGTTTGTAATATAAGATACGGCACATGAAAGCAAGTGTGGTGATTGCAAATCATCACAGAGTACGAGCCCTGTCTCTATGCGATGCTGAAAACGCATTCTTGTCATAGATAAATGGGAGAAAAACTCAAATTGGGTTTTGATTTCGTTGTTTCTTGTGTCTTTAAAAGTATGATTGCAAATATGACTAGTGATAACTTCAATTTATTGAAAAGAATGTGTTCATGTCGCTATTTATTAAAGTGATCGATTCTATATCAATATAGGAAATTAAGAATGTTTTACTTTTTTGTACAAATCTTAAGCCATTGTGTTAGTAGCCTAGTATTTTAATAAAAATTGATTTCCCATAAAAATAAGTTTAACCCGTGATACACTTGAGGACGAAGTTAACTGTCCAAAGAACATGGCCAGTTTCATTTTCTTATTTTAACTACCAGTCAAACTTGGATATTGGGAGTTCATTGTAGGAGGTGCCAAACATTCTTTAGTGACAAAGTTTTTCACAAAAAAAAAAGATTTATTTATTCAAATAAATGAGTATCGCAAGAATGGCAACCTCTTTTTAAAGAGTCATGACAGATATATTTCGTTAAACTTTTCTTACTAGACTAAGACTTCATTCACTAAGTTAACCAATTCATTGAAGTTTAAAGAGAAAAACAGAAATGTTGTTACCTTGATTTGGGTGGGTGAGCTGGGAGGAGGAATGGTTTGGCTTGATAGCATCGTCGGGAAGAGGAGATTTTCTGACGGAAGTATTGGCGGCCCAGAACTGGGAGATCGGATCTAGCTCGGCCCAGAGGTCCTGTGCAGAGACTTTCCGGCGGCGGCGCTCGGTGACGGGGTCGAAATCGGAGATGATTGCACCTCCACACATCTTCGCTAGCGTTTCAGGTGAGAGCTTTTAGAGAGAGGAGACTCAACATATGAGGAGAGAGAAGCGGAGGGGCTTCGGCGTCGATTTATTATAGCGGAAAGGCAGAAAGGACAAAAGTCGGGAAGATCGGACGGCAGATCTCGATCGCCTTCTCGGGGCCCACCGCCCTCAGATGTAACGGCTCCGTTTTATCTAACTTTAGTGCAGGATTTACGAGCTTGGTGGGCCCTAGGATTTAAGGAATACGGAGTACTATATTTAGTAAATACACTTGAACCAACATATATTTGACGATATCAGATAAATTTAAATTGATCAAACATAAACGATCAAATTAGGTCAGAATTGAAAATTGTAGTGCCATAAATTAACTTAAGGACATCATTACTGTTCAGTTTATTTGAAGATTTAATAGATGGTTTATCAGATTATTTCAAAGAATCAAATATTAGTATTGAGGCTGAGGGATTAGTAAGGGGATTATCTGAACAGAAAAGCCAGTATCTAAGTTGACATCATTTATATTTACAATTGTCTTAAAAAAATTAATTATATGAATACAACAACAACAACAACAAAAACATCCAAACCTTAATCCCAAAAGATTTTGCAACCGACTAATATGAAACGAACCATGATATCAATGTCAAAAAGAAAAGACAAACAAAAAGAAAAAAAGGGGAAAAATGAATAAGATAAAGACAAATAAATATAGGATAACAATAACATAAGAATATAAGAATATAAGAAAGATAAAAGATTAAAAGATAAAAGAGCATAAAAAACTAATTAATCCTTTTTCACATTTTTCTAGTGATTTCACCACACTACTCAGATCAAATCACATCATTAAAATTTAATTCCAAACTAGCACAATCACACACACGTCACGTCACATGTATAGTGAGTGTTGGGATAATATGCTAGGCCCAGTGCCATCGGCTCATTATCCCTGAGCTTTGGCCCAACTAGGCCCAAGACGCAGTCTCACGAACGAGAATCACCCCTTGCTCATTTACTTATTTATCGGGCCGGTTCGCCCATTAGCTTGGACATGTATTATGTATTTGGGCCAAGCCCACGTAGGTTAGACTTTGGACTTGTAATGGATGTCTATAAATAGGCCATCACCCCCCTTGTATTCGGGACGCTATTTTTACTATACTGAAATGCTGCTAGTTTCTCTACTCGGGATATTTTCTACCAACATTGGTGCTTTCATTGAGAGCTATCTCTCATTCTTCGGTAGGAACCGGTAGAGATTCAAGTGAGATTCCTAAAAGAAAAATTAATAATCGTCACAAATTTCCAAAAATATGGACGAACGAGCCAAAATTCAACAAGAAAATCATCCCAACAAGTGGATTGCTACAAAACAAAAACGTGGAATCTCTCAACCGGAGCAAGCATAGTCTGGATGAAACTACGTCGATGTTGCAAATCTAGGAGCAGCCAGAGCACAGGCGGCAAGGTCCTCCACCTCCTCCGCGGAACCATAACCGGCAGCTCCCTCCGCCAACACCTTCCCGGAACGTATGGAGAGCTCGAAAGCTTCTGGTTGACGCTCGTAGTTCACCCCTCCGCCTCAGTCCAAGAGCAGTCGAACGGTGGTTACTTCCCTCTCCACTATCGCACGTTCGCCAGGGAATCTATCGGTCGCCACCGCCTGAAATCGCAGCCCCTTCACGGAGATCGAAGCTGCTCTGCCCTTTGGCAGCGGCGACGCCCGGAGGAAATAACATGCCTTAGTGCGCAGGGTCCATCTCTGGTCATGCTCTCCATCTGGCCAGGAGCCTTTTACTTGTACCTCCGTTCCATAACAGGTGCCAAGGGACGACGAGTACGGCTGAAACATCCCAGCGATATCTGACATGTAGCCCAGCATATGAGACGACTTCCTCTCATCCTGGTCTTCTCTTCGGAAGCAACGCTAGTTGGACAGTGCTGATGGACTTCTCCTTCTCCTGGAAAGGGTTAATTTAATTTGACCTAGTCAAAATTGGCCTAAGGAATCCCAATGTGATTTTACAAAGCATCCTAATAGGATTTGGTGAATTCAACGAAACGTGGGCCATCCCACAAGCAAAGGGCAATCATCAACGAGGGCAACCATCCCACCAAGCGGAGATGTATCAATCTTCAAAAAATAAAATTAAATTTGAAATTTCTATTAATTTTTTTGAAATTGTAGGTTGATTATCCGTGCCAACTGGTCGTGGTTCCGGAGCACAATCACGAGGTCGAGCACACTAGGAGCTATCACCTCAGACGCTTGTATGCTCGGTGCCATACACCATGCTCATACACTCAGGGCATGATGGAGCTCGAAGGGAGTACGTGTCCCGGCAAGTTGAGTAGCCAAGAAGGAGGCCCTCCCGGCAACACTCATCCCGGGAAGGAGGGAATGAGTCGTCTCATTACCCCCGTCGACCAGGTAGGAGGGCTGGCTACCCCGGGAGACGTACCAGCACGGACCAACACTGATGTACCGGCACGGACGGATCCCGAATATATTATGTGTCCCGGCAAGTTAGCCACGACAGCCAGGAAGGAGGCCTTCCCGGGAACACCCATTCCGGGAAGGAGGGAACGATTCATCTCATCACCCCCGTCAACCAGGTAGGAGGGCTAGTTACCCCGGGAGACGTATCAACACAGACATACCCGCAAAGATGGGCCCTGAAGGGACGTGCCGGCACAGACGTGCCAGCACAGACTAGCACAGATGTACCGGCACAGATGGGTCCCGAATAGAGTTTGTGTCCCGGCAAGTTAGCCATGACAGCCAGGAAGGAGTCCTTCCCGGGAACACTCGTTCCGGGAAGGAGGGAACGATTCATCTCATCACTCCCGTCAACCGGGTAGACAGCTGGCACCCCAGGAGACGTATCAGCAGACATGTACCAGCACAAATGGATCTCGAAGGGAGTATGTGTCCCGACAAGTTAGGTAGCCATGGTAGCAAGGAAGGACAACTCGTCTTATCACTTCCGTCGACCGGGCAGGCGGACAGCCTTCCCGGACAGACGCCATGCTAAATCTCGACCTCACGTACGCGAGAGAGTTGTAGAGTCTTCTGCGCAAGTTCAGCTCCGCGCTGGGCGCGCATGAGCAGAACTGGCCCCTGATGTGGTGAAAGATCTGAGGCTAAGGCTACACGAGCTGAGGAGAAAGGTCATCGGAGGAGAGCCATATGTGGTCGACCTCCACGTCCCAGAACCATGCACTGGTACCATGATGAAGCATTGTTGACAAGGGGGCACAAACCTTGCAACACAGAGCTGTTACTCGAAGGCATGGAAACATCATTGCTAAAAAGGTACAAACCTTGCAACGCAGCGGCAGCCAGGAAGGAGGCCCTCCCGGCAACACTCATCCCGGGAAGTAATGAAGCACCGTTGCCAAAGGGGTACAGACCTTGCAACACGAAGCTGCTACTCGAAGTCCTGGAAGCATCATTGCTAAAGGAGTACAGACCTTGCAATTGCGGGCCGATCATGAAGGTCCAGGAGTACCGTTGCTAAGGGGTTACAAACCTTGTAACGCGAAGCCATTACACGAAGCTACGAAGTATGAGGATCAAGATCAATGCAGGACACCCTGTCAAGTCCTATCAGCGGAACATCACAAGCTTGTACATCAAGTGCGTAGCGCAAGGCACCTTATCAAATTCTATGAGCGGGGCACTGCAAGTTTGTAGATCAAGCGGAGTGTAGGGCACTTTTTCCAAATTCTATGAACGGGGCACAGCGCGCTTGTAGATCAAGTGCGGAGCGCAGGGAACCTTCTCTAATCCTAAGAGCGAAGTACTGCAAGCTCGTTGATGAAGAGTAGATTGCAGATAAGCTCTCTCACATTCTATGAGTCGATCATCACAAATTATAGATCAAGTGCATAACTGGAGCAACTCCTCAAGTTCTCAAATTCTTTCATTACTTAAAAAAAGTATATATTTCGTTTTTCAATCTTGAATTTGATGAGGTCCGACCTCACTTGGATTAACGGGCGGCGGCTAAAAACAAGAGAAAATAAAAAAAGAGAGAGAAAAAAGAGAGCAGAAGAAAAAAGAGGAGAGCAAAAAAAGGAGAAAAAAAGAGAGAGTATATGCATACCACGCCCCGCTCTCGGTGTTTAGTCGACCACGGCTCGGCCCTCGGGCAAAGAAATAATCAAACTATTTTCTACGTCCGGGGTATAGCTGCTCGGTCAGGGCAATTGTAAGACCGGCTTTCGGGTCGAAAAGGTATGCAAGAGGTCGCGCCCCGAGCCCCTCTCGTACATTCGTTGTCTGACGTTGCTGTCTAAACAGCTCGCATGCACGTATGATCCAATCAACGATGCGGCAACTATATGACTGGTCTCCGGACCAAAGGAACGCGAAAGGTCGTGCTCTGAGTCCCTTTCGTACATCCGTTGTCTGACGTTGCTAGGCTTAACAGCCCGCATACGCGCTTGAGAGGATCAACGGTGCGGGTCCGTTCTGGTCTGATCATGTAGGGCCTTGCCCTTACGTTTGGCTGACTTCAGTTCGGTTTTCAGAAAGGGAACAACCAAAATATTTCCTAAGTATGAAACTAGTTGTACAAGTCAAGATGGTGTAAGACCGACCTCTGGGTCGAAGGTATGCGAGAGGTCGTGCCCCGAGCCCCTCTCGTACATCCGTTGTCCAATCGCTAGTCGAACAGCTTGCACAACTCATCGGTCCTAGACCGACAGTGTGCGGGTCAGCCCCGCCTTACCCAGCAGGGCGCGGTCAAAGTCGACCCTGTCGACCTTCCGCCCCTCGTGGCCTAGGTGGGGAGCCAGATCCCGATAAGTTATCCAAGTATTCTTGAATAAAAAACGACTAAGAATATTGAAAGAACGAACGATGCATACATACAAGCTCAAGTGATAAATCAATCACGGAGAACAAGTTCGACATCAACATTTCCCATCTTCTCCGCCCATCACGGCTAGTCTGCGTATCATGCCGGCCACAACTAAAAGAGAACAAGACATTTTTTCGTGCCAATTACAACCCTCTTTGGTCTGAAGCCAATCATGAACTTGCTCTGCACAGAGAGCATACGTCTGGGAAGAAACGGGCTTCTTGAATTTATGGGATGCTTGGTGCCCCACATCCTTAGTCCGGGAAGCAAGAAGCTCGGAGAACTCGTGAGAAGCTTTGAGCACCGCAATTGCTTGTTGCGCTGCATCCGCAAACGACGCCTCTACTTGGTTATACTCGACTTCGGCTGGTCACACTTTGATTGGAGATCGATCATGGCTCTCTTATCCTCTTCATTGCATGCGACAAGTATCCTCAAGGCTGCCTCCGCTCCATCTGCATGTTGCCGAGCCTGGGTAACCTGAAGATGGGCTTAATCCGCTTGACGCTGGAGCTCCGTATGCTGGTCTTTCATAGCACCGAGCAATGCGGCCGGATCCTTTAGTCCCTGCAGGGAAAAAGATCAGATGACATGGAAAATGGTTTAGCATCTCTCTTTGTAGCCAAGGCAAGAAATTCGTTTCTCCAACCTGGAACATCTGCAAAGAAACAAACAAGGTGGTACTTTGTGAAGCAGGGAAGCTGCATGCTTCTCCCCGGCATCTGGAAGGGAAGTTGCATGATTCTCCCAACCGGCTATACCTGCAAGAAAACAAGCGAAGTAAGCTGGAGCTGTACGGGTAGGATTGCCTTCCCTAACCCGACCTGAGAAGCAATTCATACCCTTTCTCTTCCTGGCAAGTCTTTCTTCACGAGGCGGGGAAGCTGCACCATTTCTTACAACACTGGATGGAGAAGCCCTGCATTTCTCTCTAACATTGACCGGGCCTGCATCTGATATTGAAGGCCGGGGTTAGCATCCTGCGCAACTAAGCGTGGACATGCTCCGGATGCCGATCCTCGACCTACTACATCACCGACGTTAGAACGTGCTCCGAAGGTTGGGCCTCGAGCCTAAAGCTTGCAAAACTCTGAAATCATCGGGAAGGATCTAACATCACTCTCTTACCTTGCATCTCTTTCTTGACCTGCCTCAGGGAGCCATCCAAGCACAGCTCTCTTGATTCGACCTTGGCAGGATGACGATAATGACCACTGCTTCGGATTCATGATTGGCCAATGAGTCATCGTCTACGTCAGCACCGGCTCAACACCATCATTCCTTTCTCAAGACCGGTCAGATCCTCCTTCACTTGGATGATGACCACTGCTTTGATTTCACAGTCGGCCTACGAATTGCCATCCTCGCCAGGATCGTCTCAGTGCCACCGTTCTCATTTCAAGACCGATCGCATTCCCCTTCACTTGGATGATGACCGCTGCTATGGATTCATCACGGCCAGACTAAACGTCATCATTTAGATTCTATAATCGGGCCAGCCCACCGTCCACAGGGATGACGACTATTTCTTCATCGCAAGCCTGGGAAGGTGAGTGCTTCTCCCCAGCATCAGGCGAAGAAGCTATTAGCATCTACCCGACATCAGTCGGAGAAGCTGGGCATCTCTCCGGACATCAGGCAGAGAAACTCTTAGCATCCCCCGGCATCAGGCAGGGAAGGTGCGTGCATCTCCCCAGCATCAGGCAGGGAATGAGCGTGCATCTCCCCGGTATCAGACATTGAAGCTCTAAGCATCTCCCTGACATTATGCAGGGAAGCTGCGTGCTTCTCCCCGACATCATGTGGAGAAGCTGTGTGCTTCTCTCTGACATTAGATGGACTTGCATCGGATGTCAAAGGTTGAGACTTAGCATCTTTTGTCGCATCCAAGGCAGCAAATGCGCTTCTTCGACCATCCATGCCTACGAGGAAACGAAGGTCAGGGCAGCAAGTGCACTTCTCCGACCTACCATACCTATGAGGAAATGAAGGTCGGGGCAGGGCAGCAAATGCGTTTCTCCGTCCAACCAGCCATACATGCGAGGAAACAAACATCGTAAGCGAGGATTCTGCCGGTTGGGTTATCTCCCCTTACCCGGCTTAAGGAGGACTTTATACATTTGCTCTTCTTGGAAAGTCGCTCTTCGCAAAGCAGGGAAGCTTCTATCTTTTCCCCAGCACCAGGCGGAGAAGCTCTGGGCTTCTTCCTTACCTGAGATAGACCTTCATCTGGCTTTGAAGGCCAAAATTTAGTATCTTGCACTGCAGCTAAAGCAGCGAGAGCGCCTCTTTTACCTGCCATTTCTCTAACAGGTAATAATAGCAATCAACAGCGAAGATCGGTCTTTGCTATCCCCTCGACGGATGGCGACAGTTGCAGCTGCACACAATGGCCTAAGAGCTTACCCTTTAGCTCTATTTTGGGTGCATTTAAAGAAGAGATCTCTCCACCAGATCAAGACCCTGGGCTGCAGCTAATCAGACAAACAAGACCCCAGGCTGCTGATCAGAAGAACGAGACCATGGGAGGCTAATCGGATAAACAAGACCTAAAACTGCTAACTAGGCGAAGGAACCCATATCCTCTCACAAGCAACGGGGATCAATGTGCATAGTTATAAAACTGCCCTCTCTCGATCATACCTCGGCTCGGCATCATCAACGGGTAGCTTTGCGACCAGCCTCTCATGGGCATACCTTAGCTCGACATCATCGACAAACAGTTATGCGGGTGGTCTCTCCCGAGCATGCATTGGCTCGACCGCCACCACTGGAAAGCAGACAAGCGACTAGCCTTCCCGGAACATATCTCGGCTTACCAGTAAAGCAGACGCTCAATCAAGAACTGACGAGACTGACCTTCCTCTGTTTTATTTTGAGATACCGGTGTACTCTTTTTCCTTCACTAGGATTTTTTCCCACCGGGTTTTTTCCTAGTAAGGTTTTAACGAGGCATCCCCTCATCATGAACAAAGGAAGAGGTCTTCCTGGTTGGAGCAAAGAAGACCTGGCAGCTGGCCAGATAACCAGGACCCCAGGATGCTACCTAGACAAGAAGGGTCTCATCCTTGCGCAACACTGTGGGATCACAACAGACGGTTACATGACTAACCTTTCCAGGCACACCGCAGATCGTCATCATCAACAATCATCTGTGTAACTAGCTAGCTAGCTTGGCAACCAGGCCGATTTCAAGGCAGCTCAACTACTCCCTTTTAGCCGAGTCTACTACTCGACTAAGGGAGTGGGGGACTCGTGTTGGGATAATATGCCAGGCCCAGTGCCATCGGCCCATTATCCCCGAGCTTTGGCCCAACTAGGCCCAAGACGCAGTCTCACGAACGGGAATCGCCCCTTGCTCATTTACTTATTTATCGGGCCGGTTCGCCCATTAGCTTGGACATGTATTGTGTATTTGGGCCAAGCCCACGTAGGTTAGACTTTGGACTTGTAATGGATGCCTATAAATAGGCCATCACCCCCCTTGTATTCGGGACGCTATTTTTACTATACTGAAATGCTGCTAGTTTCTCTACCCGGGATATTTTCTACCAACAGTGAGTATACGCCTTTATACAAAATATATATTATTATTATTATTAATTATTTCAATTGTAATATTATGACAATAAAGAATAGTACCAAACCATTTAGGTTAAACTAATACGGGTACTTTTAAGTGGAGAACCTAAGAGCCTAACAATGACAGAGTTATTTTCCATTTTTCTTTTCTGTTTTCCATTCTCTGCTTCCAACTTTTCTATCTCCAATTTTTTATTTCCATTTTCCAGTTTTCCATTTTAAAATCTGAAAACATATTCATCAATTCTTTTCACCCATTTTTGTGTCGCTCGTAAGACCAAAAGTACGGTCCCGATTCAGAACCAAACATAGTACAACTCAAGTAGGGTACCCGGTCCCGGATATAGGAAAGTTGTGACCGAAACCGACCGATCCCGATCAGTCGCGACGGCTAGTTTGACTAATTCTTTTCCCTTTCCCCATTGGTTGGCAACTTAACGGCTCTTTTGACACTCTTTGCTTTGAAAAAATGATTTAAAAAAACGACGACCGAACCATCGGCTCATCAACCAGATCGAACAAGAACCACCGGGTTGTTGACGAGACAGGCCCGGGACCGCCACGTCATTGACGAGATGGGCTCTGGATCGCCCGGTCGTTGAAAGGAGTCGGGCAAGGACCACTAGTTATTGATCGGGCCGAGGGGACCGCCAGATCGTTGACCAGATCAAAGGGGAGGGGACGATCAGGTCGTTGACCTGACCGAAGAAGACCTATCGGGTCATTGACCAGACCAGACGAGGACTGTCGGATCGTTGACCGGACTGTACGAGGACTGCTAGGTTGTTGACTGGACCGAACAAGGATCGTCGACTCGTTGACCGAACCAGATCAGACCAGGACTGCACGACCATCGAACGGACCGTATATGTACTACCGGGTTTGTGGACAGGACCAAATATGTACCACCAGATCATCGACCAGACCAGACAAGGACCGCTCGGTCGTTGATCGGGCCGGACAAGGACCGTCTTGTCATTGACCAGATTGGATGGGAGCGGGATTGCCCGGCCGTCGACCATTTGTAGGAAACATTGAGTATTTTTAAAATTCTATGTTGCAATACTTTAATTTAGAGTCACGTTGACATTACTAAAATTGACTGAATCTACTAATAAATCTTGTTGAATTGGCCAAATCTGTTGAATTTTGATGAAATTATACCGGAGTACTAAAAATATATTTTATTAATAAAATAAAGGGAAAATATATGAAAATAGCTAAAATTATGTTTTACGATAATTCAACCAATTCAGCCAGAAAAGTAACTCTGCCTTACATATGTCGATCATTATACAGTACAACATAATAAATCAAAAGTCACTATTTGATAAAAAAAATTGATTTAACTGATAAGTTGAAAATAAGGTACCAAACAAACAAAATAAAAATAGTAAAGTCTCATGAATTAAAATATTAAATCAAAGAATTACAACAAATTAACTAGGCTCTTGAAACAATCAATTAATCCGTATTTGTTTGGCTAGTAAACAAACCTGAAAACTATGGACCTGTTTACTAACATAGATATTTTCCCGTTTTCTACTTCTGTTTTTCGTTCTCCAATTTTCTGTTTTTATTTTTCAGTTTTTCTATCCCCAGTTTTCTGTTTATATTTTCTAGTTTTCCATTTTCAAATCTGAAAACATGTTCATCAATTTTTTCACCCAGTTCTGTGATCATCCAGAAGACTGACACGTTTACTTCACGGGTTACTAAATGGTGCTTATTAAGACTCAGCGTTAATAAGCGACGCATAAAATAAGCGATGTTATAAGATCGTGTTTACTTCAAAAGGTTTAAAACATCGTTTAACATTAAAATGTCCAAAACTCCGAACTCGTGTAGAATTTGATGTATACATATATAGACACACAAACATTCATGAACACAAATATATAATATAATATGTGGGGTCGATCACCTCGTACGTGTACCCCATACTCCTAACTCCTACCCTGCCACTATACCTCGTACCCCCACCCTACACCCTACACCCAATTCCACACCCTTGACCCCTACCCCTACCCTTACCACGATCTTACACTCTACCCATACTCCCCTGAAACCCTTCATACCCATCCATACCTACTCATAGGGGTTAGGGTAGGGAAGGAAGGTATGAGTATGAGTGGGTGGGTGGGGTAAGGGGTATGGTCGAAGTGGGGTGGTAAAGTCTAGGGGTACGGGGTTAGGTGGGGTAGTGGGTGGGTTAGGGTGGTTGTTAGGGGTAAGGGTGGGGGTAGTGAGTAGGGTTGGGATTAGGGTAAGGTAGTGTAACACCCCCATTTTTCCCGCCCAAAATAATATTTGAAATAATAATATATTGATAACAACCTTGATTTATTCCTTAAAAATAGATAGAGTTTTGCAGCGGAAATAACAATAATGGAAAAAGGGTGTGTTACCGCCACACCCAGCCCTCAACTTGGCTGGATGTTAAGGCTATCCACCATGAGTTCAACCGAATTAAAAACTTAAATTCAAAATTTAACAACATTATTTAAACTAAGTGAAGACTACACTTAAATCTTCTAAAGCGCTCTCAAGACTCGTCAAACATCATGAGCTTCATATTCATCATTACCTGCACAAATAAAGTGCAGAAAACGAAACAAAGAAAAGGAAACAAAAAATAGCTTTAGAGCTAAGTAAGTACTACCCAACCCCGTAAAATAATCAAGTTTTTCAAAAATAGTTTTTCATATAATACTATATATAAAAATACTCACACCACCGAAATTCTTTTCAAAACATTATTTATCAACAATCTCAAATACCCTTATAATTAAGAATAATATTTATAAGCTCCCAACAATTAATTAATATCTCAAAAGAAGTATCACTTTTCAAAAATAACTTTTGTAGCTAAAAATATCACCATTCCGAAATCAATGTCACTTTCAGATTCTTTTAAGACGGGCGAAACTCAATATTCCTCGAGCCCAATGAATCGTTGTTGCGTACGACTCATCCCGGAATTCCGGCTCCCACCGACCACCAATTGGAAACTGAACTTCACCCTTAAGTGTGCACACTCCCTAAAAGGGATTCCAAGCCCTCCGAGTAGTAAGAAGTTCAAGTAGTTCGGACAACGTCCCCCTACCTCACAATGGGTTAGAAACCCAGGTAATTAGAAACTACTACCGCGGCCACCAAAGAACTTTTAAAGTTCTCAAAAGAAATACCGGGAATCTCCCGCCACCAATATTTACCGGGATTTCTCCCGCCACCAATAATCATCATAAACCTAAACTAAACCCACGGTATATAGCTCTAACCACCCACACCTCGTGTTTCTCTCGAGATGTCAATAATTATTGAAAAACATTATTCCTTCTTGAAAAATCATCTCTCTATATATAGTCCTCCAGAATATCTATTTAATAGATACGTCCACCAAAAATTCACATTCATAAATACTCCAAAATTCTTTTACATAAAAATTCACTCCAAAGTCATACTAGGGATTAAATCACAAAATATACCTTCAATATTTCTCAAATTCTTAGTCACCCCACATAGTACACATTCAAAATTCACACTTAATCACATAATGCATAATAAGCATATAGTACGAGGAAAATTTTTTGGATTGGCAGAGAAACTTACCTTAAGTCCTGATGCTCCTAGTTATCTTCCTCTAATCCGGTCTCTAGATAATCACCTTTTTAATTAAGATGATAAAATTAGTCACTTATTCTATTTGTAATTACTTTACCCGATTTTCTCCTTTTATTTTATTATTCGAATTTATTAACTTAATTCATTAGTTATCCGAATTATTTGATTACTCACTTTCTATTAATAAAATTTCCTTATTAATTTCTTCCATTAATTTTCAATATTTGAAATAAAATATCCGAATATAATTAACTACTACATCCAATTTTTATTCAATAATCACCATTAATTTTCTCTAATTATTATCTAATTACTTTATTTACATAACCGAAAATATTTATTTTCCTTATTTTATTCAAACATTATTTTTAGTCCAGAATATTATTTTTCAACCTCAGTGATTTATTTATTTCACCATTAATACTAATATTTCCTTATTTAATTACTTAACTAGTTTTATATGGCCTAATTTAAATAAATAGACTAAGAATCGACTTTATAAATTAATAACCGTCTAAAACTATATTTTGGGTCTATATTTGACCAAGGTTGTCCAGATATATATTTTATAATTATTTTCCATAATTATTCCCTTAATTTCATATATCTATTAACCGGTTTAATTACAATTAAATATACTAAACCTTATTTTTATTAATTATAAATGGTCCATAAGGTCCTAGTTAGTCATGTATTTATCCTAGTTTACTCCAATATTTATTTCATAATTATTTTCGTTATTTAGTTAATTATTTACTAAATGTGTATAAATTGGCCCAATTACAATTAAATCAATTAAAAATAGCTAAAAATACTGTTTTCCAATTCTGGTTGGTCCGAATATGTATATTTATACTAGGTATTTAATTTATATTTTTCCAGATTTTATTTATTTCATTTACTATTTTATTTTTAATTTTTATTGCAACTGGGCCGAACTGGCCCAAATTAAATTTTCTGGCCCAACCTGAAAAGGCCCAAAAGACAGACCAGCAGATTTCTGGGTTGTCTTCTTTCCCAGGTCGCCGGAAAAAACGGGAATTCAAGGGGGGGGGGGGGGGGGGGGGGGGGGAGGTGTTACCTCGTCGGACGAGCGAAACGGCCGGCTACTGGCTCCGTTTGGGACGGCGAATGTCGGTGGTGGGTTGGCGGCAGCGGCAGCTCCTCCCTCTTCTCCGTTTTCCGTCGAAAAGTTTTTCTCCGGCGAAACTCCGGCGAGGCTTTTCTCCCTCGTTTCACGACCGTTTTCGACGATTCTTTTTCCGTTGGATTCGTATCACGAAGGGGAAGGTTTGAGAAGTATTTTCAGGGCTTGTTTCTGGCTCAAACGGTGGGTCGAAAAAAATATATATAATATACGTATATATGTATGTATATTTCGTAGTTTTTTTTTTGGGATGAAGAAAACGTAGGTTCTGGCCTATTATTTATAGGGAAAGATGAGGGTTTTAGGCTGAGATGTTAGAGTTGGAGTTGGAGTTTAATTTTAATTCTTTTGCACCTTTATGAGTATTAGGAGTATAATTGTTATATAATTATTATTACGTAACTAACATACGTATGTAGGAGTAATTATTATTACGTAACTAACATACTCCTAATACTAATGTTAGTATTTGAGTATAATTAGTATTACCTAGTTATATATCTATTAGGAATATACGTATGTAGTTAGTTAGGAGTATTATGAGTATTTTAATTATTTAGTTTATACTTTGTATATTATACAACCTAAAATAGTTATATAAAAATTAATTTTATACTAAAACATAACTTCTATTATCGGGCCATTTTTATCTTATTAAAAAGTCGTAAACTTGGAAATTTTTATCTGATTAGAATGTTACAACTGTTGATTTTTTTTTTTGTCTGACTCAATTAATAATTAAAATTTTATTTTCGTAATATTTTATCTGATTAATAAAAATTATTTTTATTTTTATTTAAATTTTTGAAGTGTCACATTCTACCCTCCTTAAAAGATGTTTCGTCCCGAAACATAAACTAAAGTTAAATTTCAAAATTCTAAAGTATTACATTCTACCCACCTTAACGAGAGGTTACGTCCTCGTAACAAGAATATTACCTGAGTCGAGATTGTGAGCGTTTGCCTGAGTTTGATTCATCACGTAGATTCGACCTCTATTGGGGTTGTTGTCATTGTTTCCATCACTCCTCTGATTCGGGTTTGGCGGTATGTCCGCCTTTTTGGAATTGCATTCAAAAGCTCGGTGTCCTAGCTTGTCGCAATTGAAACATTTGGTTTGACTTCCGTCACAATTTACGTCTGGGTGATCTCTATTACAACGCTTGCAGTAATAGTGCCTCTCACGATCCCTCCTCTGATTTTGACCTTGGAATCTTCCTCCGCCTTGGTTGTTCTGGCGCTGCTCAGGGCGATCAATCTTGGCCTTCTTCTGTTGCTGCTCCACTTCCGCATTCTTTCGGTCTCTTTTGTGTGCCTCCCTTTCCTTCTGGTGTACCAGGTAGTACTTACCAGCCTTTCTATAAGCCTCATTCAAATTCCGCGGCTCTACTACCGTCACGAACTTTTGGGCCCCGAAGTTAAGCCCGTTAACAAACCTGCGGGTCATACTGGCCTCTGTCGACACCAGGTCCTTGGCAAATCGTGCCAGTTGAACGAATTTCGTGTGGTACTCCTGAACAATCAGGTCACCTTGTTTAAAGTTGACAAATTCTTCATAATTTGCTTCCTTCACGTGATCTGGGTAGAAGCGATCCCTCAACGCTACTATGAAGTCCTCCCAATCGAAGCCCGGTTGCCCGAGAAGTGTTGGTCCGTTGACGGCCCACCAGTGGTCCGCTTCTTGGTGCAGATAATACACCGCAATATTCACCCGTTGCTCCGACGGGCAATTCAGTGAATCAAAGAGCTTGTCAAAAGTGCGGATCCAGTCCTCCAAGATAAGGTGGTCCTCCTCGCCCAAGTATTTTGGAGGGTTCCGTCCGGCTACCCTTGTTGCGTAGTCGATCCCAGGGTTTTGGGGTTGAGCTGCTCCGATGAGTTGCGCCATTCGCTGGACAGTTTGGGCCAGCTCGTCGACAGTTGGGGTCGCATGGGTGTCTCTTCTCGGCGGCATGACTCTTAATAAAGAAAACGTGTACTAAGTTCTAAGGCACGCATAAGGCTTCTACGTTATACAAGTTCTCTACTAACTTCAAACAGCTAAACACATACAAAGGGTTTTACTTACTCCACATACTTCACATAAGCACAAATTTCATGCATTTTATAACTCAATAATTTCGCAAAGGTTTCTCCCTCTCACCGCGTCCTAAAAGGTCTTTTTCCTAGTATATTCATTCTCCTAATTTTACAAAAACATTTTGAAAATCCCCGCATCAAAACTATAGTTTTCGTCAAATATTTCGAACGACGAAGTTTCAGCACAAGGAGAAATTCCCAGTTAGTTGGACGAACGCAGGGCTCAATTATGCACCAACTAGCTTAGACTGTTATCGTCTTTGTGACAGAATTTCTCCCTACGACCTATTACCTCGTGTTTTAGTCCCTTCGGAAAACTTAAGGCTCTGATACCAATTTGTAACACCCCCATTTTTCCCGCCCAAAATAATATTTGAAATAATAATATATTGATAACAACCTTGATTTATTCCTTAAAAATAGATAGAGTTTTGCAGCGGAAATAACAATAATGGAAAAAGGGTGTGTTACCGCCACACCCAGCCCTCAACTTGGCTGGATGTTAAGGCTATCCACCATGAGTTCAACCGAATTAAAAACTTAAATTCAAAATTTAACAACATTATTTAAACTAAGTGAAGACTACACTTAAATCTTCTAAAGCGCTCTCAAGACTCGTCAAACATCATGAGCTTCATATTCATCATTACCTGCACAAATAAAGTGCAGAAAACGAAACAAAGAAAAGGAAACAAAAAATAGCTTTAGAGCTAAGTAAGTACTACCCAACCCCGTAAAATAATCAAGTTTTTCAAAAATAGTTTTTCATATAATACTATATATAAAAATACTCACACCACCGAAATTCTTTTCAAAACATTATTTATCAACAATCTCAAATACCCTTATAATTAAGAATAATATTTATAAGCTCCCAACAATTAATTAATATCTCAAAAGAAGTATCACTTTTCAAAAATAACTTTTGTAGCTAAAAATATCACCATTCCGAAATCAATGTCACTTTCAGATTCTTTTAAGACGGGCGAAACTCAATATTCCTCGAGCCCAATGAATCGTTGTTGCGTACGACTCATCCCGGAATTCCGGCTCCCACCGACCACCAATTGGAAACTGAACTTCACCCTTAAGTGTGCACACCCCCTAAAAGGGATTCCAAGCCCTCCGAGTAGTAAGAAGTTCAAGTAGTTCGGACAACGTCCCCCTACCTCACAATGGGTTAGAAACCCAGGTAATTAGAAACTACTACCGCGGCCACCAAAGAACTTTTAAAGTTCTCAAAAGAAATACCGGGAATCTCCCGCCACCAATATTTACCGGGATTTCTCCCGCCACCAATAATCATCATAAACCTAAACTAAACCCGCGGTATATAGCTCTAACCACCCACACCTCGTGTTTCTCTCGAGATGTCAATAATTATTGAAAAACATTATTCCTTCTTGAAAAATGATCTCTCTATATATAGTCCTTCATAATATCTATTTAATAGATACGTCCACCAAAAATTCACATTCATAAATACTCCAAAATTCTTTTACATAAAAATTCACTCCAAAGTCATACTAGGGATTAAATCCCAAAATATACCTTCAATATTTCTCAAATTCTTAGTCACCCCACATAGTACACATTCAAAATTCACACTTAATCACATAATGCATAATAAGCATATAATACGAGGAATTTTTTTTGGATTGGCAGAGAAACTTACCTTAAGTCCTGATGCTCCTAGTTATCTTCCTCTAATCCGGTCTCTAGATAATCACCTTTTTAATTAAGATGATAAAATTAGTCACTTATTCTATTTGTAATTACTTTACCCGATTTTCTCCTTTTATTTTATTATTCGAATTTATTAACTTAATTCATTAGTTATCCGAATTATTTGATTACTCACTTTCTATTAATAAAATTTCCTTATTAATTTCATCCATTAATTTTCAATATTTGAAATAAAATATCCGAATATAATTAACTACTACATCCAATTTTTATTCAATAATCACCATTAATTTTCTCTAATTATTATCTAATTACTTTATTTACATAACCGAAAATATTTATTTTCCTTATTTTATTCAAACATTATTTTTAGTCCAGAATATTATTTTTCAACCTCAGTGATTTATTTATTTCACCATTAATACTAATATTTCCTTATTTAATTACTTAACTAGTTTTATATGGCCTAATTTAAATAAATAGACTAAGAATCGACTTTATAAATTAATAACCGTCTAAAACTATATTTTGGGTCTATATTTGACCAAGGTTGTCCAGATATATATTTTATAATTATTTTCCATAATTATTCCCTTAATTTCATATATCTATTAACCGGTTTAATTACAATTAAATATACTAAACCTTATTTTTATTAATTATAAATGGTCCATAAGGTCCTAGTTAGTCATGTATTTATCCTAGTTTACTCCAATATTTATTTCATAATTATTTTCGTTATTTAGTTAATTATTTACTAAATGTGTATAAATTGGCCCAATTACAATTAAATCAATTAAAAATAGCTAAAAATATTATTTTCCAATTCTGGTTGGTCCGAATATGTATATTTATACTAGGTATTTAATTTATATTTTTCCAGATTTTATTTATTTCATTTACTATTTTATTTTTAATTTTTATTGCAACTGGGCCGAACTGGCCCAAATTAAATTTTCTGGCCCAACCTGAAAAGGCCCAAAAGACAGACCAGCAGATTTCTGGGTTGTCTTCTTTCCCAGGTCGCCGGAAAAACGGGAATTCAAAGGGGGCGGAGGTGTTACCTCGTCGGACTAGCGAAACGGCCGGCTACTGGCTCCGTTTGGGACGGCGAATGTCGGTGGTGGGTTGGCGGCAGCGGCAGCTCCTCCCTCTTCTCCATTTTCCGTCGAAAAGTTTTTCTCCGGCGAAACTCCGGCGAGGCTTTTCTCCCTCGTTTCACGACCGTTTTCGACGATTCTTTTTCCGTTGGATTCGTATCACGAAGGGGAAGGTTTGAGAAGTATTTTCAGGGCTTGTTTCTGGCTCAAACGGTGGGTCGAAAAAAATATATATAATATACGTATATATGTATGTATATTTCGTAGTTTTTTTTTTGGATGAAGAAAACGTAGGTTCTGGCCTATTATTTATAGGGAAAGATGAGGGTTTTAGGCTGAGATGTTAGAGTTGGAGTTGGAGTTTAATTTTAATTCTTTTGCACCTTTATGAGTATTAGGAGTATAATTGTTATATAATTATTATTACGTAACTAACATACGTATGTAGGAGTAATTATTATTACGTAACTAACATACTCCTAATACTAATGTTAGTATTTGAGTATAATTAGTATTACCTAGTTATATATCTATTAGGAATATACGTATGTAGTTAGTTAGGAGTATTATGAGTATTTTAATTATTTAGTTTATACTTTGTATATTATACAACCTAAAATAGTTATATAAAAATTAATTCTATACTAAAACATAACTTCTATTATCGGGCCATTTTTATCTGATTAAAAAGTCGTAAACTTGGAAATTTTTATCTGATTAGAATGTTACAACTGTTGAATTTTTTTTTGTCTGACTCAATTAATAATTAAAATTTTATTTTCGTAATATTTTATCTGATTAATAAAAATTATTTTTATTTTTATTTAAATTTTTGAAGTGTCACAGGTAGGGGTAGGGTACGAAGTTGGGATATGATGACGGTAGGGTGGGGCCGGGATTAGGGTGGGGCCGAGGTAGGGGAAGGGGTAAGGTGGGGGTAAGGTGGTGGTGGGGGGTAGGATGGCAGTATGGTGGGGTATGAGGGTGGTATGAGGGTGGGGGTAGGATGGCGGTAGGGTGGGGCCGAGGTAGGGGGCATGTGGGAAGGGGTAAGGTAGGGGGTCCTCATCCTGACCTGGATGATGGGGTCCCCTCGTCCTTCGGCCAACTCCCTCTCAAGGATAGTGACCTTGTTCAGAAGGGCGTTGAAGTCGGGAT
This sequence comes from Cuscuta europaea, assembly GCA_945859875.1. Taxonomy (NCBI): domain Eukaryota; kingdom Viridiplantae; phylum Streptophyta; class Magnoliopsida; order Solanales; family Convolvulaceae; genus Cuscuta; species Cuscuta europaea. The sequence continues at coordinate 4,907,265 of CAMAPE010000052.1, read as the reverse complement.
CTCTGGATGAATTGCCGGTGGGCGTGGCGGCCAGCTGTTTGGCCTCCATCTGGGCGAGTCTTCGCTCGAGTTGGGCGATCACCTCGTCCTTGGGGTCCCTGGTGGTCATGGTGGCGCCCTGAGTCTGCAAGCGGGCTGCATGAGCCGTGTTTATTTGGTGACGGGCATCATCCTCATGCAGTTTCCCCTTGCCTTTGTACAGGCGGGGCCGATCCGCTATCCGGGATACCGACCCCAAGCTTTCCCTAGGTGAGCCAGGTTCACGCTGCCCAATCCGCCCCGCCATCCTCTCCGAAGCAGGCCGACAGCACGTGTCACCTAGCCTGTTAAAGGCTGAGGCTTTCCCACGCGCTGGGGTCGGTCCAGCTCGAAGCGGGGGAAACAGGGTGGGAGTGGGACGACGTCGTGTCCTGAGGCACCACCCCCTCATCGTTGCCTAGCCTGACGGCAAATGACTGGGGTTGAGGAGGCGGTGTCGTGTTCTCCCCCGTCCTTGGCATGATTGCGCTGAGGACGGTGGGGTTCTGGGCCAAGCTGGCGATGATGGCCGAGAGTGCGGCCTGAAGCTGAGGGTCAACAGCAGGAGAGACAGGTTGCGCCGAGGCGTCACCCTTTTCTGCGCGCTTTTTGTCCAAGCCAAGGCGGGTGTCAGGAGCGCCGCCGTTGAGATTGTTGCGCAGGTATCCTGAAAGGTCAATGGCTTCCTGGAAGACATCCCCCTCGACAGCCTTGTCGGTCGCATCATCCTCCTCGTGCTCTTGATTCTCCTGTACCTCAGGGATGGCCTTGTTGAGGAGGTTGCGGTTTGACTTAGTTCTTCCCATTGCCAGTTAGCTGTGCTTGGTAGCGACGAAGGAGGCTAACTTGATTGTTCTGACTCTCAACGAGAGCACCAAATGATAGACTATAAGTCTAGAGAGAAGTGAGAGCTAGAGAGAGAAGTAGTATAATTGCTCTGTATTAATGAATTTGTGAACCCTTATATCTACTCTCAGAGGGAGTATTTATAGGAAAAATTAGGGCTGAGCTCCCAAGTCTTGGGCTGGACTCCCAAGTCTTGGGCTTGGGAGGCCCATTTACAATAGGGCCACTAATGGGCCGGATACAAAGTACATAGAGAAGATTAAGTATAAAACCCTATTCTGGAGGCCATCTATGGCCGATGAGGGCGTGGCCGACGAGGGCGTGTGTAACACCCCGGCCCCGTAGGCTCGTGTGTAACCACCACGAGCCTTTACTGCACACTTTGTCCTCACTCATGTGCGCCCTGAGAAACTTCCCAGGGGGTCACCCATCCCAAGACTACTCCCGTGCAAGCACGCTTAACTTTGGAGTTCTTGGGTGATGAGCTCCCTTAAAAGGAGATGCACCTCTGTTGGTATGAGTAGTACTATTAATCCTCTTAAATTAATCTCGGGTATTACAATCACCCCCACTTAGGATCGCAACGTCCTCGTTGCGCCCTTAAACCAATCTCAATAAAACCCCAGAATCTTGCCCCGCTAAGTGCCCGCCCGATATCTAACGGGTCAGCACACTGTCGCAGGGTTGCTCTGATACCACCTGTAACACCCCGGCCCCGTAGGCCCCGAGGTAGTTACTCCGGACCAATAGTACTGTCCCCACAAACCACCACGAGCCTTTACTGCACACTTTGTCCTCACTCATGTGCGCCCTGAGAAACTTCCCAGGGGGTCACCCATCCCAAGACTACTCCCGTGCAAGCACGCTTAACTTTGGAGTTCTTGGGTGATGAGCTCCCTTAAAAGGAGATGCACCTCTGTTGGTATGAGTAGTACTATTAATCCTCTTAAATTAATCTCGGGTATTACAGCGTGGCCGACAAAGACCCGGCCAACGAGGTCACCCGGCTCTTCCTGGCTTGTGGATCACATTCTGAATAGACTTCTTTCTGGCCAATGAGGGTCATCTGGCCGACGAGGGTCCCACCAGGTGGTCGTGGTACCTTCCGTTCTCCTGAGCATGTGGGCCCTGGGGTCCTGGCCCATATACTCCATCAAAGGGTATGCGGGGGTGGGGGTGGGTAGGGTAGGGTAGGAGTAGGGGGCAAGCTACGAGGATGGAGGTACTAGAATGGAATCGACATCGGAGCGGGACCGGACCCATCACTAGGTGTAAGTATGCAAATCCATTGCAACGACCTGTAGCATCTGCGTTTTCCAAATTTGGAAAACTAGTAAAAGTCTCTTCTCCAAATCATTAAGGAAAAGCGAGACATGTCTCATTTTTGTCATTTTGGAAAATGACTTGGTAAACACGTTTTTCCGTTCTCCTTTCTCAAGTTTTGCAATAATTTTCTTTGGTAAACACGTTTCCTGTTTTCTGTTTTCTAGTTTTCCAGTTTTCTGGAAAACTTGAAAATGTCTCTGTTAGTCCTATTTTACTCCTGTATTTCTTTTCACAGAATTTTTTCTTTAATTTATTTAGTCAATGACATGTTTTGAATTTTATTCCATTTTTTTTATAATTTACCTGATTCAGCTAATTCAACTGGTTTAATTATAATTGTAAGAAACTTCAAATAGTTTTAACCAACTTATTACCTAACGGTCTCTAATAATAATACACATTATTATTATTATCATCATTATTATTATTTTTATTATTATTATTATTATTATTATTTGTATTAGTGAAATTTTATCCTAAACATTTCACATTCTACGAGTCTTTTAAATCTAGTACTACTTAATACCAACATGGGAAAACATAACCTCTATCCGTAGAGAACAAAGTATCATTACTAGAAAACTTTTGACTCCGTCCACCGTACAATCGGTTGTACTGTGAGCACCGTATAGCCGGTGCCATTTTTGTAATACAGCCGGTGAGCACCGTAGAGAACAAAGTATCATTACTATAAAACTTTTGAGTCCGTCCACCGTACAATCGGCTATACTGTGAGCATCGTACAACCGGTGACATTTTTGTAATACAATGTGAAAATTGCGGTTTCTGCTAACTGAGCATTAGTGTACTGCTAATGAGCAATAATCCAATTTTAATGAGTATTAAGAGTCTAATAATGAGCACCATGTTATTACAAGAAAGCTGATATCACAAATAAAAAAATGGTGGCATTTTCGTAATTTCTGTGAAAATCACGGTTTTCTTTAGATGAGCATTAATACATTGTTAATGAGCACCAGACGTATTTTACCGAGTATTAAGAGTCGAATAATGAGTATTGTGATATCAACTTCATATATTGTACTTCACTTTCTGTTTTCTTATTTTATCTTTTATAAAAACTCATTAAATTATATCTCTAATCAACTTCTATAAACTTCAATATGCGAATTTAATGTAGTATGGTACTTTTGAAATATGCATTGATATGTCATTAAATTAGCATAATATCAGTATCAAATGAGCATACTCAACTTTCAAAATAAGCATCAGTATGAAAATGATAAGCTTTTTTAGTTCAGCATCACGACATTTTTCATTGAGCATTAAACATCCACTATTGAATATTAGAACCGTGCAATTGAGTACTGATTGAGCATTCGTATACTATAAAATGATCATTAGTATGCAAATCATAAGTTTTTTTATTAGTTGAGTGAGCATCAAGACATTTAATTTCATCTATTGAGTAATAGAAACATATAATTAAGTATCATGGTTTGTTCTCTCGTCACTAGTACAAAAAGGCCTTTTTACATCACCTTATCTACATGTGTTATTTTAAAACCCATGTAGAATACTAACACGGGGTCATTTTTATAATTTTTATAAACTTTTTTAGATGTGTTGTTGTTATAACCCATGTTAAATAGCAAATCGGGGTACTTTTTAAAATTTTACAAAATATTTTACATCGTTTATGTTTGGAACCGATGTGAAAAGAAAAATGGGGTAATTTTCATAAATAAAGAAACTTTAATTTAGATCAGTTAAAAACAACCGATGCGGAAGAAATAAAAAAAAGCCTTCGCGTGACTTCGAAACTGAAGAGCAGAGTTCCCTAGCCGACTTCAATTTCAGACCTAGAAAACTTGTATAGACAAGGATTTCCCGCAACGCAGCAGTTCTTCCATACCAACTTAGCTGCCCGGCACTGCTATTGGCATAACAATCGGCACACCATAGGTTGGCCCAACCCAGTCCTCTCGGACTAGGGTTAGCTTCTCGCATAGCTAGTTTGCGAGGGAAAGAAGACAAAGAGACGGAAGAGCAGTTCAGCGACGGCGGACGGTGGATGGCGTTCGAGCAGCGGAAGGGATTTGAGCGGCTTTCTTTTTGTACTGTACACTAGTATTTATTTGTTCGTAGGTGGATGGCGTTCGAACGTCACTGAAAGGGAGACCGGTGCTGGTATTTCTGTTTTCTCCTCTCCTTTTAACCACTGAGATATATCTGATATCTCTATATTGAACTTGGGATGAAATGTCGTGCAGGGTCGTATATTTCAGGGGAAAGAGCCGCCCCAATTTGTTGCCATTTTCCAGCTCCTGGTGATTCTTAAGGTACATTTGGTTATATTTATTACTAGTTAAATCCAGAATCTAGAAGGTTTTAATTGAATCTGAAAATATTATTTTATCAGGGTGGACTAAGCTCTGGATATAAGAACTATACTGCAGACAAAGGTCTAAATGATGAAACTTACACTGCCGATTCAGTCGCGCTTATCAGAATATCTGGGATTTCTGTGCATAATCATAAAGCCATTCAAGTTGATGCGGTATACTCTTATTAACAACTTAATTTTCGATTTTAGTTGATTTAAGCTGTAACCTTTTTTCAATATATTTTTCATAGTTATATCCTGCAAGTCTCGTTCTCGTTTTCTTGGTGAAATCACTTTGCTCGTCAATGAGCTTTGCTTGGGAATGTGAAAGTTTTCTTTGTATCTAAAAACATTTTAATTAGGGTTTTTAAATACTTGTTGATTCATCTTATAACAATTCTTATTCTGGATAATCTCCCTCCCCACAATTGGAGTGCAACTGTGGAACTTCTCTTTTAACTTGAAAAGATTCTTAGGATGTAGACAAATAGATTCAACTTTTGAATACATGTTTGTATTGATGTTACAAATTTCAGAATATGAGTAAGAACTGTTTACAATGCACAATGAGTTGCATGGAAGGCATGTGAGTAAGGGTTTTATTTTATCAGGTGGCAACTTCATTGAACTCAAATGAGTGTTTTCTTGCTCAATCTGGTTCTTCAGTGTTCACTTGGCATGGAACCCAGAGTACACATGAGCAGCAACAGTTAGTTGCAAAGATTGCCGAGTTCTTGAAGGTAAGCCTTCTCTTGCATACTCCTGTTCTGTCAAAGGTGTTTTCTTTTTCTTTTTCTCATTTATCGTCTTTCAAGGAAAAGAAACTAAAAGCCCACTATGGAATTGAGAATTCCACAACTCTGATCACAGTTATATGGGTTTCTGCTGAGTTACTACTAATTAGGCTGAGTTTTATTTCAATCATGTTAACAGCCAGGAGTAGCCGTAAAGCACACTAAAGAAGGAACTGAAAGCTCGGCTTTCTGGTTTGCTCTGGGAGGCAAACAAAGTTACACAAGCAATACTGCTTCTCCAGAAGTTGTCCGTGATCCCCATTTGTTCACATATTATATCGACAAAGGTACAAGCTTTTATATCATTAATTATTAATTTCTTTCTTTCTTTTTTACTCTTAGTTTTTTCAATAATAATTGGGTTACTAACCTAAAATTTTTATTTTTAACCAACCCTTTGTGTGCATGTGGATACGCAGGAAAACTTGAGGTATTTCCTTGTACTTGGCTCATGGTGAAATATTTCTACGCATTATTAGGGATGTTTACACCACTCCCCTCTTATTTATTCATCTAATTCTTGAGTTAGGTTGAAGAACTGTACAACTTCTCCCAAGATGATCTGTTGACTGAGGATGTATTGATACTAGACACACATGCTGAGGTGTTCATTTGGGTTGGTCAGTCAACGGACCCAAATGAAAAACAGAATGCTTTTGAAGTTGGGCTGGTACTAAATTAGTTCTTTATTTTTATGACTTCTATTTTATGAAGAAATATTCATTTGGTATTCATTGTTTAATATTTAACAACAATGAATTCAATACCAGAAATATACCGAGATGGCTGCATCTTTGGAAGGGTTGTCACTACATGTTCCATTGTATAAAGTCTCCGAAGGAAACGAGAAATACACTCTCCACGATTTTTGGTAAGATGAGTGTTTTTATCTAATGGCGTCCTTGCCTCTTGATAATCATCCTTATTAAATTTAGTAAGGATTTTATCAACGTAATGGGATTGGCTTAGCGTTAGACCGTCAGGTCCTCTAATTATTTTAATCCCAAGGATTAAATCGGCCAGCCCCATATCCTTCATGTCAAATTTAGAATTTAACATGCTTTTGGTAGAATTAATTATTAGATTATTGCTACCCACGATGAGTATATCATCCACGTATAAACATAAAATGACATAGCCGTCTACCGTGCTTTTCACATAGACGCATTTGTCACTTTCGTTTATCTTAAACCCATTAATTAACATTGCATGATCGAACTTTTCGTGCCACTGTTTAGGGGCTTGTTTCAATCCATACAATGATTTAATTAATTTACAAACCTTCTTTTCTTGGCTTGGAACACGAAAACCCTCGGGTTATTCCATATAGATTTCTTCGTCTATATCGCCATTTAGAAAAGCGGTTTTTACATCCATTTGATGAACTTCCAAATTCCGCAAAGCGGCAATCGCTAGTATCATCCTAATGGAATTTATTCTCGTCACGGGAGAATACGTGTCAAAGTAATCATGGCCCTCGCGTTGCTTGTATCCCATGATTACAAGTCTGGCCTTATACTTATCAATGGAACCGTCTGGTTTCATTTTACGTTTAAAAATCCACTTGGATCCCAAAGGTTTACATCCCGGAGGGAGATCAACCAATTCCCACGTGTGATTTTTTAGGATAGAGTCCACCTCACTTTTGATGGCTTCTTTCCACATAGGACCTTCAGTAGACGTCACGGCTTCCGTATATGTCCGTGGCTCATTTTCTACCAAACATGTTAGAAAATCCGGTTCATTTTCTACCATACATGTTAGAATATCCGGTTCAAATTCTACCAGGTAGGTGAGAAAATCCGGTCCGAAGGATTTTTCAATTCTAGCACGTTTGCTACGTCTGGGTTCGGGTTCTTCTTCGGATCCCTCGCTAGTATTTTCCATAGCTACGTCAAATGTTCGTTTTGACGTGCTAGGCCCTTCGTTGGACTTGTATGGAAATACATCTTCAAAGAATGAAGCATTCCTTGATTCAATTATTGTGTTTTTATGTACATCCGGATTATTCGAATCGTACACTAAAAACCGATAGGCACTACTATTTTGTGCATATCCAATAAAAATACAATCCACCGTTTTTGGACCTATTTTTATTTTCTTAGGTGTTGGTACAAGCACCTTAGCAAGACACCCCCATACTTTTAAATATTGATAGGAAGGCCGTCTGCCTTTCCACAACTCGTACGGAGTATTATCATATTTTTTCCGGGGAACCTTATTTAAAAGGTAATTGCTTGTCAAGATTGCTTCGCCCCACATATTTTGTGGCAAGCCCGAACTTACTAGCATCGCGTTCATCATATCTTTCAATGTGCGATTCTTTCGTTCGGCAACACCGTTTGATTGAGGTGAATAGGGTGCGGTACGTTCGTGTACTATACCCACACTAGCGCAAAAGTCACCAATTGGTGCTTCATACTCACCACCTCGATCACTCCTAACCGTCTTAATCCTTCGATTAAGTTGGTTTTCCACTTCATTCTTATAAAGAATGAATTTATCGATTGCTTCGTGTTTATTTTTTAATAAATAAGCGTAGCTATAGCGAGTGCTATCATCGATAAAGGTAATAAAATATTTATTACCGCCGCGTGTTTGTATTGATTTAAAATCACAAACGTCACTATGAATTAATTCAAGTGGTTCCGTTTTTCTTTCAACCGATTTGAAAGACGTTTTCGTTAGTTTTGCCTCTACACAAACTTCACATTTGTGGTTCACATCAATTGTGAATTTAGGAATGTGCTCCATGTTAATTAATCTATGTATAGAATTAAAATTAACATGTCCTAGTCTACCATGACACACATTGGAAGACTCAAGCAAGTAAGTAGGAGGGATTTTATTATTATTATTATTATTAATAGTCATTACATTGAGCTTAAACAGCCCATCACATGTATACCCCTTTCCCACATACATTCCCGATTTAGACAAAACTAATTTGTCCGACTCAAAAACCATGCGGAAGCCATGCTTGTTCAGCAACGAACCGGAAATCAGGTTTTTGCGTATCTCCGGAACAAACAGCACTTGGTTTAGAGTCAGCTCCTTGCCCGAAGTCATCTTCAGGATCACTTTGCCCACGCCTTCCACCGCGGAATGAGCAGAATTTCCCATCCACACCTTTTCACCATTTGATGGCTCAAAGGTCGTGAATAGCTCCCGGTTTGAGCAAATATGTCGGGTAGCACCGGTGTCCACGAACCACTCCTTGGAATTGGATCCAACGAGGTTGACTTCCGTAACCACAGCCGCTAGGATGATGTCTTCATCCTTTTGCCCACCTTGCACCAAGTTGACTTGAGAGTCCCTCTTCTTCTTGGGTGCCTTGCAATCCGCGGACTTGTGTCCGTTTTTATTGCAATTGAAGCATTTTCCATTGAACTTCGTCTTGGAAACGCCTCCCTTGGGACCGAGCTTGCTCTTCCCATTATTTTTATTTTTGGAGCCTTTAGCATGCTCCACCACGTTGGCCTTGGCGCCATGAACAATTGGGAGTTTCCCATCGTTCTTCCGGTTATCCTCTTCAATCCGCAGACGGAGGATCAATTGCTCCAAGTTCATTTCCTTTCGCTTGTGCTTAAGGTAGTTCTTGAAATCCTTCCAAGCCGGCGGCAATAAATGAATAATTGACGCCACTTGGAATGACTCACTAATTGTCATTCCTTCATCTCGAATTTCGTTGAAGATCATTTGCATCTCCTCAACTTGACTCAAGACCGTCTTCGAATCCACCATTTTAAAGTCAAGGAATCGACCAACAACAAATTTCTTTGCGCCGGCATCCTCGCTTTTATATTTGTGGTCCAAAGCATTCCATAGCTCCTTAGCCGTAGCTAGTTTGCTATATACGTCGTACAAAGCATCATGCAGCCCGTTCAACACGTAGTTTCGGCAAAGGAAGTCAGAATGCTTCCAAGCTTCAACCGCGTTGAAAGATTGCGCATCCACCTCACCCCCGGTTGCTACCGGCGCATCTTCGGTCAAGAATCAGGCAAGACCGAGAGTAGTGAGGTAAAATTGCATCTTTTGCTGCCACCTCTTGAAGTTTAACCCGTTGAATTTCTCGGGTTTCTCCACAGAGTTGCTTGGCACGGTCACCATAGGGATAGCCCTTTGGTTGGCCAAAGCAGATGCACCGCGTTGTGAACTATTGTTCACCGGTGCTCCGCTTTCAGAGTGATTGTCGTTCAGAACATTCTGCCCAACACCAATCTCGTTTTCTTGAGAAGTCATTTTCGTTCTTTAACGTTTTTCCGAAAACACAAAAATTAAGTTCGTTCACCAAAGTGACAAACTACGTTTTTAGATTGTTTACCGCAGTACAACAACCTAGGCAAATACGTTTTAAGATTGTTGGGTGTGTTTCGGAAAATAAAGAAAATTAATTAAATAAATCAATTAAATAAAATGAATAGAGAAAAACAAGAAAGGAGATGAAGCAGAATTAGCCAAAGCTCGTGCTACGCACAATTTCCTTAAAACGTATTTGTTGCCTCCCACGATGCTAGGAGCGTTGCAACAATCGTTTCCCAGGATACGATGACTACGAACTAATGTTTGAGCACACAAACAAGAGTTCCAGCGAACGAGAACCAAGAATGAACACAGAAGGAATTTTGGGAGTAGCTGGAAGAGTTTTTAGCTCAAGAAAACGTGAGGAAAGTGTTGTGCGTTGTCAAACCGTGTGTTTGTTGCAAAGCACCTGCCAGCTATTTATAGGAGGATTTGTTGTGTGTTAAATGGGGTGTTAATGGACCTGAACGTTGGACATCAATGACCAGTCCGTTGGACATTGAATCGTCCATAAACTGTCCATTTAACGCAGCATTAAAGAGAAGAACGTTGGGCATTAATTGTTGTAACGGAAGAAGTGCGCGACAGAAGACCCCTTGGAGGGTTTCTGTCCGAAGCCAGCAGAACCCCTTGGAGGGTTTCTGTCCGAAGCCAACAGAACCCCCTTGGAGGGTTTCTGTCCGAAGCCAACAGAACCCCCTTGAGAGATGATTTTTGGACGGCATTCGTGTCCGCAGGTCGCCCGCGCACACGAGTCGCGGTTTTTCTTCTCCGTTTCGGGATTTGATCGGCACCCCCCTGCGCGTAAGAGAGAGCCTTTCCCTTTAGGAATCTTATCTCCTTAAAAGAGGCTTCCCTTTATAAGGGGGTGAAAATCCCTTGAGTTTTTCGGTGTGGGATAAAACACACTAGAAACTCATCATTTTCCCAGTTTTTCCATTTCAACGAGCGAACTTCGAGAATCAATTTCTCATTCACCCGTTATCCGTTTTGAGCGTACCATATATCGAATTGTAGCCCTTAACAAGGACAATCCGAAACCACTTTGACCCGATCCAAATCGGAAGTGGACCCCACTCAAATAATTTCCCCAAAATGACCATTTAATGCCATTTTTAACACATTTTTCCAACACATTCAACAGGTTTTATAGCTCCATGTAATGTTTTTTTAATAACCTTCTTATTTTATTTGTAGCGATTCGTCAATCCGGAACCATTCTCATCAGAAGAGATTGATGAAGTACGAACTCGTTGGGCATCATATTTCTTAGAAATGACGCAATCCATCAACGACACATGATGAACGTGTTTGTTGAAGTTTTTGAGTGATGATGAGAATCGTAACTTTATATACAATGTGTTATTACTCTAGCTTGTGCAAGAATTGTTTTATTTTAGCTTATTATTATGTACTAAGTTGTTACTTGAACTTGTTTAACATTTGTGGAAGAATTGAAAAATAGCTTGTGTTATTGTTTTAGATGGATCGAGTGAACAAATGCAAAATTGTGCTATGGTAGTTGATGATACTGTTAATGATGTGATTATAGAATAAATGGAGGTCATATTGCAAATTTTTTTCCTGAAAAATACCGAAAAAATTGAAGCTTTTCACATCAGTTGTGAAATAACCGATGTGATTGCTTTCTACATGGGTTATAACCGATGTGAAACACATATGTTCTGAAAAAATGAAGCTTTTCACATCAGTTGTGAAATAACCGATGTGATTACTTTTTTACATGGGTTATAACCAATGTGAAAAACCAATGCTCCGGAAAAAATTGGAGTTTTTCTACATCAGTTGTAAAATAACCGATGTGATTTCTTTTCTACATGGGTTATAACTGATGTGAAATATCATTAAAACGCCGTTTCGGACTATTTTCTAGATCGGGCACTAAACGACCGATGTAGAAAGAATTTCCACATCGGCTGTTTGACCGATGTGAAAAGTCAATACTTTTCACATGTGCTGGAACCACATCGACTGTTTGACCGATGTGAAAAGCCTTTTTTGACCGATGTGAAAAGCCTTTTTTGTACTAGTGCGTATTTGTAATTTATAAAATGAGATAACTTTAAATTAAAAATGATTTGTAGTATTTTGTTCTTGAATTACAAATAAATATTGTGTTGCTTTTATGATATTTATTACTCATGCACATTTATTTTGCACTATACTCATTGTAGTATAACACAAAATTCATGTTAGTAATTAGCACAAAATATTTAATAAAAAGGAAAATGGAAACTAATAATCCAATCTTTTAGCGGTCTTCTTACAATAGTCCCACCTTTTGATTATTCAAGAATAATCCAACGTTTGCATCTCATCTTTATTCAATGGTCTCTGATCGGTTTATGATATGTTTTTTCAAGTTATTTTCTTATCTTTGCAATATGTTATAACATAAATCTCACCTTATGGTCACATAATGTTTTCCAAAAATAAGAAAATAACTTGAAATAGCAAGTCATCAAACGATCAGGGAGCATTGAATGAAGATGAGGTGCAAAAGTTGAATTATTCCTGAATAATTAAAAGGTGAGACTATTGTTAGAACACCGCTAAAAGGTTGGATTATCAGTTTCCATTTTCCCTTAATAAAATAACAAGTATTCATATTAAAATTAAAAATAGAAGAACAAAACATTAATACCTAAAATGTTTTATAATGCAGAAATTTAAAAAACTTAAATTAGAAGTTTGATTGGAAACACCAGAAAAAAAAACTTGAACATTAACAATATTTTCGATTATACATTTGTATTATAATTGAATAAAAAATTAAAGCATGTTAAAGAAAAAATAAAGAAAAGAAAGAACTAAAAAAAGAAAGCAAAAAAAACTGAAAACAATGAAAAATGAAAAGCCACGAAAAAGTGAAAAGCAAGACGAAAGTGAAAAGCAACGAAAAGAAAAACAACAATTCTTGGTGTACACCTCAGTACACCCAATGTATCTGAGAGTTTTTTTTGTCTGTGAATCTCAGTCCACAGCAAAAACTGGTTTGTTTTATCTGTGAAAAATTCTAAAGACAAAACAAGCCCCTTTTTGTCTGTGGAATGGATGGGATTCACAGACAAAAAAAACTCTAGACACGGAGTGTACTGATGTGTATAAAAAAAATGTATAAAAGGAATTTTTGAAAGAAAAGAGAAAAGTAGAAAACCAAAAAGAAAAAGAAAAAGGAGTAAAGTCGTGGCCCGTAGCAGCCAGCCATCAGCGAAAAAAGAAGGAAAATCAGCGGAAGAGCTTGGGCGAAAAGAAAAACAGCAGCAGGCATTAATCTGACTTTTACCCTAAAACTTGGATTTAATTACAAAAAAAAAAACTGGCTGTACCGTCCCCAAGAACTTGAAGACTAGGCGCCAAAGACAAGGGCACTTAAGAGACAGCCTTTTTGTGGCGTAGAGGGGAAAGCCATTTTATGATATAGGTACACCCGGCTATACGGTATATATTACGGAGTACTACGTACCATTTATAATAAGTGCGGAGTATTAAAATGATACTCCGTACTACGTAATATCTTTCAGTCTCTTGACATGAGTGAGCCTGAGACATCAAAAGGGACGGAAGAGTAACATTATCGGAGTTATTATCACATAATTGAACCAAACCAAACGTTACAGAAGTGGGAGAACTCGTATAAGATGTTAAAGAGTAGCGATTAGAGTGTGAATCTTCAAGCACTTCAGTAGCTATGAAGAAAGAGAAGTTTAAAAAAGAGAAACAGTCATACAAAATATAGCATGTAAAAAGCACAGGCAGAAAAAAGAATAAAGAACAGAAACTGTGGATCCATCAGACATTGTTATGCAGGATGGAAAAAATATCAGCTGAGGTATCTGCAAACAAGAAGTTCAAGTGAGGAGATTTTTGTGTGTGAAACTTCTCTAGTAAGTGTCAGCCATCTTAGCCATGCGATGGATGGTACTTCTAGCAAGTCTATTACCAGGGTCGAGTTTCATAACAGTTCTCAAGTCTTCAGCTCCAAGCTTGTACTTCTCCATATTTTCATACAGCAGGGCTCTCTGTACAAGGATAGCTACATTTGTTTCATCATGTTCTAGCACCTGCACACCATTACACAGATGTCAACCAATTTAAAACTATAGTGAAGGCATGAGATCTTAGAACACTGCTGCAGCTGGAAATACCCAATGGCAATGAACTGTTCTAACAAAGAAAACCTGATCATACAGTTTCCGGGATCAGCACATTCCTTGCTACTATTCTTGTGGGCAAATAATGTTCGCATCCATAAGATATTAGATATACTGTACTCATAGCCTCTTATGGTATTTGCCATGTGGGTGAGAGATGTGATCCAATTCCCAAACTCAGTGCCACATAGAATAAAGCATGCTAATTAAACTCATATAAATCATGAGAAAAATGAAAGGATTTCGATGAGAAAATCTCAATAGTGTTTGTAAAAAATGAAGTGAGTTTAGATAATGAGACTATCTACAATTCCAGATGTGAGTGTAAGCATGAAAACTGAAAAAAAAAACAGATTTAGAAGGAAAAGCCAATGGGGTGATGCTATTATCACCGTAATACTTTTATTAAATTCATCATTTGGAAAATCTAGCATTGAATATGTTATACTCGTATAAGATATGATAGCATGAAAAAAACAGCAAACTTAGAGAAGCGTGTTTGCGAGACTCATACCTTTGTACAGTCAGCCACAGCCTTCTTGTACTCCCCTACTTCTTTGTAACAGGAAGCCCTACACGACAACACCTCTTCAGCAGTACTGCCAGCTACATCGCCTGAATTCTGTAGAAGAATGAATGCCCATGATAGCCATTTTATAGCATCAGCAAATTGTCCTTGCTTGTAATTATCCATCCCCTTGCTCTTTGCAGTTGAAGCACTGAGGCCAGCAGGTGGTGGTGGAAGCCCTTCAAGCTCCGTTGTCCCGCCATTATCATTTCCTCCAAACTCAGACTCGAAGCCCCAATCATCACCCCCTGAAAATTGTTGGCTTTCCCCAATAGATCCCTCAACAGACATAGTAGATGACTGGAAAAGTGAATCAAAATCCACACCACCTGAAGGCGGTTGGGCATATGGCCGACTCTGAGTATTAGTGAATCCAAAATCATCCACCTTTTGATGAGAAGTCCTTGAAGGAGCTGAAGCAGTGTTACTGGTGGGGAAAGTACTTGACGAAAATGACGATCCAGACTTTGATACATTTTGAAATTCTCCAAATGCATCATCATCCACACGACTTCCCGAGCTCATGCTGGCAGTTGGTTTAGACCCAAAATCAACCAAAGTGCTAAACGGATCCTTCTTCGAACCATTTCCACCTATGCCCCCTACCGTACTACTACCCATTAGTGGCCCTCCTATCCCAGAACTTTTAATATTTGCACCACTCACATTCATATTGCCACTACTAATATTAGTACTAAAACTACCTCCTCCACGGCTAGAGCTTTCAGAACTCTGGTTAGATCCCCAAAGTCCACTGCTCTTCATAGAGCTACTTTTCGGCAAGGAATCTGCCATACCCCCCATTGAAAATGAACTTTTATTTAATGATGAGGCAGAACTTTTCAGAGGGACATTGCCACCGCCCTTATTTTGACCAAGTGCAGAGTTCACCAAATCACCAAACAAATTAGGATCTTTGTTCACCACACCTACAGTAGAAGAAGAAACATTGGCAACATTTGTAGGGAGCGAGGACCCCCAACTTCTCCCAAAGATATCCCCAACCAACGAAGAAGGTCCAGTTAATGATCCAGCCGGTTGGTGAGTCCAGGATGCCTTGTTATTGTTGGATTGGTGCGTCCAAGATGTCGCCGCATACGGCTTTGACTGCGCAGAAGACGCTTGGTTCTTCTGGTCATTGAGAGATCGGGAACGCCCAGCGCCCAGCCCGAAATCCAAATCGAAATTGTTCATAGAGCCCGACGTCAAATTTGACTTCCCATAATTGGAATTCATTTGTTAATCTAATAACCTTTCTTCCTAAAACGAAATAAAAAGGATACAATTGAATACAATTTTGAGAATCGATATCTAAATACGCACAAATGTGTGTGGCTCTGTATCTGAATGTAAATCGTAAAGAAATTCCAGATCTGGAAATGAATGACAATGTACCTGTGATGAGATGTGGCTTAAATTACAGAAGAAAACACGGCGTTAATGGATTTATCCGACAGCTGGTGCACTGTAAACACCCGCCGGAGAGAAACATAGACAGACAATGGCGTCCGGGGCCTGGATGTACTTATGAGACCTCGGGGTGATAAAGAAAACGACCGTTTACCAAAAGAGAGTGGAGTCACCGTCTTTAATTTTTGAGGGAAATTTACTACCAGTTGCCGATAGCCTGGCGGATTATCTTAGCTTTTTGACTGACCCGTGCAGAAATCGTTATTACTCCCTGCGATTCTGTTAGTATTTTAGTCCCTCCCTCGTAACTTTGTCCATTTGACCACAAAGTTGACAAAGTTAATAAAGTAAAAATTACTATCTCCGTCCCTTAAAACTTTTTCAAAGTTGACCGACACGGAGAATAATAAAGTAAAAACTGTGTGGTTGAAGTTTGTGCAGAGGAGAAAGAAATAACAGAAACCACAAAATAATTGATTAAAAGGGAAAGTGACAAAGTTTTTTGGGACGTCCCAAAAAGGAAAGATGACAAAGTTTTAAAGAACGGAGGGAGTATATGGTTAAGGTTGTGCAGAGGAGAGAAAATTAACTGGAACCACAAATTCTTTACTTAAAAGGGAAAGTGACAAAGTTAGTGGGACATCCAAAAAAGGAAAGTTGGCAATGTTTTAAGAGACGAAGAGAGTACTTTATTTTTGGACACTTTTCAAAACGAGAGAATTCCCTAAATAGGAGTAAAAATGTTTTGAAATTTCAAAATAGGACTATCATGTTTTTTATTCCTTGAATATAAGTAAATTTCTGCCAAGTTTGACATTACCAGGTTTTAAACATGACATTTTTTTTCAAACTTGGCAGATTACTCATATTCAGGAAATAAAAAACATGATACTCCTATTTTGGAATTTCAAAACGTTTTTGCTCCTATTTAGAGCAGTTTCTATTTGAAAACCCAATCACTAATTTAATCATTGGTTACTTTCACAAATAAAATTAATCCAAAGAAAAAAACAATTAAAAGATTCATCTTCACCGGCCATCGAAAAGAGAGAGCTAATTTGACTAATAATCAACAAAGAAAACTATACCGAACATAAATTATTTGAATCATCGGTTTGACCAGCTAACAAAAAACGAGATTCAGTTGAACATTATTTTTCTTTAAGAGTAAGACATTGATTCAGGAGGCCAGCCAATAACTGGGACCTCGAAAAAATTAGATTCAACAAGTCTTGTCAACTATGAACGATGAAAATTCACCATCCTATCGGTTACACTGCCAATGAATACACCTCTAGACATTGCTAGGAGAAGAACGTAGCTCATGCTAACCTGATGCGGACAAAACTCTCGATCAAAGAATAAGTTGGACCAAAATCATATGCTCAATGCCTCAATGGTAGAAATCAAATAAAAATGAAAGCATAGGAAGATGTTAATGGCGGATGCCAAGCATCACTCTATGGTCATTGACTCATTATCTCGTCTTGTTTTGATATGTTTTTTTATTAATCCTTAGTAGTCTAATATTGGTCACCCAAATGGTCAACTCATACTCAGAAAAATAACTACAAGTCCCCAAACAAAAAAAAAAAGTATGAAAAAATAGGACTAAAAATCACCTGGACAAAAAAATAACTCAAATTGTGTGAATTGCCCCTGATGTCCATCTAACCCTAATCTATCAAGTCCAACCTCATGTTGCACTCGGAGACTCAACATCCGAGCTTCCCATATCCCTGTTTTGATATTTGTATCGACAAAGAAAGCAGCAACTTCTCGCAATGACGGTGACAAAGGCAGCGAAGATCGCCGCCGCCTCTGATGCTCTAGGATTTGTCATCGCCGCAACATATCAAATGATTAATCACAATAGTACATGTTACATTTTGGACATGTAAACAGTTGGATAAAAACTAACCGAATAATGAATTCATTTTGATAAAATAAATAGAGGGAGTACAGTTGTATGCATAACGCTCCCGATTCGTCTCCTTGCCACTCTAATTGTGAGACGTATAATTTGCATTGTGGTTTATCTAGCATGCACACACAATTTTATGACACAAATATGTTTTTATTTATATCTGAACCACACTATAATTTGCATTGTGGTTTATCTAGCATGCACGTATAATTCTCATAAAAACACTTTCCATAAAAAATGGGAATGATACAAAGTCCGTTTTTTATTCATCGCGGTGAATATTTACATTTGAACTATTGCATTTATGTGAAGATTGATTCCCGTACTTTTGAGAAAATCTTGATAAACCAGTTTTGATAGATTAAATCATTTATAATGTAAATGCAACTATCCTCGTCAACATGCTATTATGTATTACATCTATTACGAAAAGAAGTTTTCACTTGTTTATGGATTTTCCAAAAAGAAGTTCATATTTCAATAGAAAGGAAATATATTTTTAGCAAAAGTCACAATTACCCTTACTTTGTGTCTACTTTTTGCTCGATTTTACTCCTCTTTACTTGAAAAGTGAAACAACATTTTTTACTCATAGGTAGATCAAAACTTGAACTTCATTTCGGGATGAAGAGAATATTTTGCATGTTATTACTTCAAAAACCATGTTATAATCATTCCATGTCTTCTTCTCACAACATTAGTATTGTAATAACCTAAGAGAGAGAGATAGAAATTAATAATATTTCCTAACAAATTAAACAACAAAACTTCTCACACAATCCCACCCCAATTGAACTGGCCTTTTGGCATGGACATTACTTAAAAGGATAAAAGACAAAATAGTGATCACTATTAACAATTTCCAAAAATGTGACTAACATCACAATTAAACACTGCAGTTCAAAGTGACTCCGGCCACCATGATTCTGCCTTCATAGTGACTCCATCACCACAGTGACTCTGCCCCGCCAGTGACTGCGTTGCTACAGTGACTATGTTGTTGTACCATCCAGTGACGGTTGCCGCCCCGATAAGTGATTGCCGCTCCTCGTTAGTGACTGTTGTTACCCCTCGTTAGTGACCGCTGCCGCCCTCATTAGTGACCACCCCCGGCCAGTGACGGCCGCCACAAGCCCAACTGTACACCACCACCAGCACCACCACCGGCCACTACTATCGATCACCACTGTCAATAACCTGTCGCCACCGTATAGTGACCAACAGTCCAATGCCGTCGGCAACCAACAGCCACCGCCGCCACCCTACAGTGACCAACCGCACACATCACCCTTGCTCATCTCCTGCGGCCACCACCATCCAACGCCGCCGGCAACCAACGACCACTGCCGCCATTTCTGGGGCTTCGTATCCGGCTTCCGACCACCACGCCCCTACCTAGCCCTCTCCCCAGCCCCCTTTACACTGCCAAACCTAGCCCTCTCCCTTGCACAACCACCCCCATTCCAGATCTGGAATGTTAAAAACGGCAATGAAGGCCCCCCCAAATTGAACATATTAGGAAGAAAAGGACAAAGAAGAAGGTGCTAATAGCCTAACCCGGTCACTGCACCACCTCCTGCAACTCACCCGACAACGTTGAATACCGGCGGAGACGACGAGTTGCGATGCTGACAGAGGCATCAACTTGAAGGTGGAGTTAGTGACCTGGGGTGATGGCGGTGCTTCGATTCGCTGGGAGCGAAGATGGAGAGAAGTTGGTTGGGGATTGGGGAAGATGGGAAGCGAAGATGGAGAGTTGGTTGGTGAAGTTGGGACGCTTCATTAGATACACGTCACATTTTTGAAAAAATGTAAAAGTTGTATTTTTTTTGGAAATGAAAACTGCTGTAGCGGCCAGTGATAGTAGGGAGAGGAATAATGAGATATTAATGTCACAGATTCGCCACAAATACTCGAATTGGAGCAAGTTGTGCAACAATACTTTCTTGGATTTTTAAACGAACAAGTAAAAATCTCATTTAATATCTCATACTTTAGTTTGACATAATTATTAATAAAGTGGTTGAAAAAGTAGAAGTTGTGATTGAGATTTGAGTATAATTAAGTAAAATGATGTAGACCACATACTTATTTTAAAAAAAAGAAAAGGTGACATTTATTTTAGGACAACCCAGAAATGAATTTAAGACGGGTACACAACCAACTTATCAGTCTTCTATTGATATTGTATAATTATCAAACTAAGTAACATTTTAGACTGTAGTTACTTTTTTGGTAAATTGATTGAAATTATTATACTCCATAGAATATTATGTACTATTTTAGTTATATTTTCATATATTTTCTTTATCCGATTAACAAGATATACTTTGAATATTATGTATAATTTTTTCATAATCTAACAAGTTCAATCAATTCAATGGGTTCAATTTGAAATTATCACTAGTTGATTCAGAGCCTATTTGGTAACATCGAAATCGGCTGATTTTGCTAAAATTTATGAAGTTTTGGTTGAAGTGATTGCATTGACGGATTCTGCTGATTTATGAATAATTTATATTTAAAATATATTTTATTAATAAAATAAAAAAAAATTATATTAAAAAATAGCTAGAATGCTCCTCTATAGTAACTTCAGCCAATACAATCAGAAAAATAATTTTAATTTTTACTTTTTTTTATTATTACACAATTTAGCGCGTGAGATCAAAACTTACGTGCTTTATAAAAGAAACGAGGGATAAGCTGATAGGCATAAAAACAGGGTACCAAATGGGCTTCTCGGTGTTACTAAACTCCTCTATAGCCTCTGGGTTCGCTTGGTACAAAGTTAAATACTCCGTATATAAGCAATCTTACAAACAAATTAGTCTTGACAAAGGTGAATTATATGATGAGAATGTAAAAAAAAGTACTCCGTAGTGTACTCAATTGAAGCGTTTTGCTCTTTTGCTTTTGATTAATTCTGAAAAACCCGAAGAGACTTCCTCCGGAGCTACTACTTCATCGTGGCTGTGGTTTCCCTTCAGAGCATCAACTCAGAACTTCATAATTTGCATGAGCCGTAACTCATAAAGTAAGTTCGGCACCTCAAATCTTGGAATGATTGCATGACGCATTGCTATCTTCACTTCTGAAACTTCAAGATTATCGTGACTTCTGTATTTGCGTAACGGCCAGTCTGGATTGTGTGTTAGCAGGTGTTTGTAATGAAAGCGTGTTTAGTTTAATACTTTATACCCAACGTTCTTCCCCATTCTTCTTCCGCAGCGGGCAGAGAGCCGGTTCTCCTACTTCACCTCTTGGGACTCTTCATCCAGCAGAGACTGTTCTTCTCCAGGTTTGTCCTCTCTTTTTCTCAGTTCTTCTATGGACTGTTGTTAAATTTTGGGTCTGTTATTATACCGTTCTTCTATTATTTGTTGGTCTGTTGTTAAATTTTGGGTCTTTTCTATGGAATGCATCTGGGTTTCATTTTTGGTGGAATCAAACTCAATTATTGATTTTTTTCATCCCAATTTTAATTATTTGATGTAAGAATAGTTAAAGTTGCATGTTGCAAAATTGAGAAGATGACCGACCTGTGAGTTCCAGATGTCTAAGGGGCTTCTTTGATTTTTTCATCTATTGTGATTTTGAAATTTTAATTATTATTCCATATTTCTATTCTTGAATTTAACTTCATTTCTCTTTCTTTTGAATAAAATAACCTACATATATAAATAAATAAATAAATGTATCTTTATACAAAAAATAAGTGTGTGTATTTCGTAATCTCATTTTTATTTATTTATTGATATGTTTTTAATCCATGTGCATTTTTTCATTATATTTTATTTATCAAGGATGACCGGTAGAACAATCTCGTTTAGCTATAGCCAAAGTTATATGCTCATATTTTTTGGGTCCAATATATTTCACAATTTCGAAGGAATCGTAATTTGGAGTTGAAATTGAGAGTGCGACATAGAAAAATAAATCAAAAAGTTGGGGGGTTAGTTTAGTGTGTAGTGTCAATCCATATATTTTCTAGCACTCAGAATATGTACATATACCATACGTAGAATATTTTAATTTTAGCAATTTAATTTTAATTTATTAGCACTTTAATTTTAAAACGTAGAATATTTTGATATGTAGTATATTTTCTAGCACTTTAATTTCAATTTTTAGCACTTTATGTAAAATATTTTTTCAGGCCAATGTGGAGCAACACCTACAATTATTAATATCATCATGTATTTGATAGTAAACATTAAGTAGCTCATATACCATTACATGCAATTATGGATACTTATTACTTAATAATATTTTAAAAAGTATGAGGATATTTTTGTCAATTTAAGTGGAAACACTTCCATTACTAACACATCATGTTTTTAAGGGCCTGTTTGGATTGAGTGTTGAGAGGTGTTAGTAATGGAAGTGTTGAAGGGTGTTGTTCATGACACTTGTTTGGGAGAAAATTATTTAAAAAATTGGAGTGTTAGTAAGTGCTCAAAGGTGTTCAGAAAAACCTCTCTAACACTTCAATAGGCAGTTTTTTTAACACCCCAAATTGGGGTGTAGGGAAGTGTCTGACAAGTCTTTCCCTTCAATATTTCATATTCAACCATGACATTCAGATCAACCGTCATCATCATCGTCATCATCATCATTACCCCAGTGCCACAAAGGCTCCCACCTTTAGATCAACCGTGACCTTCATAAAAACCATTCTTGTTGTCCGACTTGCAGATCAACCCATCCATGATGAGTTTTGATTGCTGCAAGTCGAGTTAAGAGTCTGAATTTTATTGCCCAAAAATCACTCTTTTGGGGTTTATCAAATACGAAAATCTAAGAAATTAAAAAATGTCTTTTCAGTTTAACCAACCAAAGGTCCAGAGAAACGATTGAGTTTAAGCATAGAAAGAATATACTCTATTTACCTGGTAGAATGGGTTTCTCGATTCAAAGTCAATTTAAAATTGAAGGCACGATTGGACATAGAGAACTCATTCGAAGAGGCTGAGATGTTTTAAACGTCAAGCGATGTGTACCGGAGCGATGTGTACCGGAGCAGATGTTTTAATCGTTAGGGAAGAAGGGCTGGACTTCACTTGGTTTTATTTACTAATGAGTATTAATAATTTAAAAAGTCTGAGGACATTTTTTTCAATTTTAAGCGTAAACACTTCCATTACTAACACTTCATTTTTTAAACTCTCCCAGACATGGTAAGTTTATACTTTACAGTTACACTTACCTTCCCTTCCGGGCCTCTGCCAACACTTACTAACACTTCCATTACTAACACCTTTTAACACTCCATCCAAACAGGCCGTAAATCTCCCAAACAAGGTAAGATAATGTGTAACACTTACCTTCCCTTCCGGGCCCCTGCCAACACTTGCTAACATTTCCATTACTAACACCTTCCAACACTCCATCCAAACAGGCCGTAAGAGATGAACCCCATTTTGGTTCAGATATAAAGGTTATACCTTGTTCTGGTTTTCTTTTTAGAAATTAGGATACCAAAGTCAAATTTGTTCTGCATTACAGTTCACTGATTCTTCTGATTTCTGAACTGAGATTATTTTGTTCCCAAAAATTAAATTCAGGATATGGGTTTCTCTGACCTCTTAAAGTTTGAGATTTTTTATGGATTTTAATATTATTCTGAGATTGGGGATTACAGTGCTCCTAATAGTTTCATGTCCAAGTTTTTGTGTTAATACTAAAGTTTGTCTGGGGCCTCAAATTTCCTAGAGACGGTCGTAACTTGTAAGATACCATTGTTGAATGCAGAGTAGGAAGAAGCTGCATAAAGCTATATAACACATGCAACTTTATCTTAACGGCCTGTTTGGGTTGCATTTCTATTTCTATTACTACTTTAAGTGGTGTTTACTTTGATTAGAAGGGCTTGATAAAAAATTCTTAACTTTCCTGATATTTTTTTCCCTTGCAGAGATGACAGCTTGTATCGAGTGTCAACAGAATTGTTTATGTATTCATGGCCAACACAATCCAACTCCAGCTATCACTTCTTTCTTCAAAGTCATGATCAGCAATGACTTCTTGGAAACACTGGTATCTTCAAATGACCCAATTACTTCCTTTTCATTTACACCCACAAAGAAGTATTTTAAAACTCAAGTTCTTGCTGTATATAAATAGTTTTATGCACCTGAGACGATTTCAAGATTGTCTGGACATATTACAGTATGAACTAGAACTATATAACTACAAATAGACTAGAAACGAACTACATATATAATATCCTAAGGGGCTGTTTACTTTTTTTCTATTAATTCATGTCTGGATTAAGATGTGTGTTTGGATTAAGATATATGTCTGGATTAAGTAGTATTTATATATGAAGCTGTAAAGTCATTCAGGAATTTCATTTATTAACATAAATCTATTTCATAATTGAACTAAAAAGATTAACAGAAAAGACGTCTTAATAGATGTCTTAATGGGAAAGAGTACTACATTCCAGCTTAATGATTAAGCTAGTTTTTGACTGAATGATTAAGTTGTGCTTTCAATTAAGTCTTAAGTAAACATGTCTTAATGGCTGAACGATTAAGTCACTGTTCTCATTAAGTCCATTAAGTCAAAAGTAAACAACTTCTAAGTTAAATCATGTATGTTGTAATTAAACTAATCATTAAAATGACTTGTATGCTCTTTGCTACTCATGTAGAATAAGAAAGTGAGAGTGCAGATTTGTCTCTTTGCTTCCAAATTAATAGTGTGAAGATCGGTTGGACCTATTTCTAGTTGTCATTCAAGCTGCAATTTTAACACTCAGGGTTAAGTTGGCCCGAGGATTTATGTGAGGAGGGGATGAAAGGATTGATTTTTGTTTACCAATCTTTATTTGTTAGTGTTTGAGTTTGACTAGAAAATAACTACTCCCTCCATATTTTAAAGATTGCTGCATATAGCTTTAGCACATTATTCAAGGAGAAAAGTAGTAGGGGTAATGAATAGTGTAGAAAAGTATGAGAGAGAGTGTAAAAGTATGAAAGAGAAGATAAAAAGTAGAAAAAGCAAGGGTAATTGAGTACTTTTAAAGGGAAAACTTACTAAAAAGGGAAAGTGTAGCAAACTTTTAAATTCATCCCAATTTGGAAGAACTATATATTTAGTGAAATCATGCATTTGAATATATGTAATGCATTAATAAAATAATATCACCTTCAACCTTCCCTCCATCTAAAATCTCCCAACTGAACAAGGTCTTACTCAAGCTGCCACTTAATACCCTTTGCAGTATCTGCCTCCAAAATTTGCTCGAGCTACATCCTGTTTGACTGATCAAGAAATCTATCTTGAGGACTCTGTTGGAGTTAAATCAAAAGCTACGGTTTCAAAGTGTAACGGTTCACTGGCTATCCATCAGGGATGGCACCAATTCTCATTGAACCATAACATTGAGAAGGGGGACTTTTTGCTGTTCTATTTCTTCACAAGGCCAGCAAAACACTTTGTCGTTCACATATATGGACGGAATGCTTGTCCCAAAACCAATAGCTCACTGGGACGAGGCGAGGTTGGGGGCACACATGTGGATTCAGCGAACGAAGAAAGTCCTGGTGCTTTACATTGCCAGCCATTAGCAACACCATGTGCTCCAATCATTGATGGAGGTCATAATGGCAAAGAATCTTGTCCAGCTGTAGATTTGAAAGAGCCGTTTCATATGACTGAGCAAGAGACTGAACCAAATGACCCACCAAGCAGTTTTACAACAACCAGAAATGAACTCCATAAAGAATCTCAATTTGGTAATCTCTTCCTCAAGGTTTCTGAAGTTTTAGGGTTAATTACATATAGCTTCTTCGGGGTTAGCTCGAATTAACAAATGATCCTCAAGGTTTCTGAAAATTGCAAATAAGTCCCTCAACCAGTTACTGTTTCTTGCAAATGAATGGAAATTATACGTTATAATGACATTAGTAGGAGTTCAGTTTTTTCCCCAAGACTATATTACCCTCAATATTTGTCCTAAGGATCCCTTTGAAAGAAGGCTTTAAATCTTTTACTTCATAAAATACATTAAAATAACAACAAATTCAATTTGAGCTATGAGCTATCCTAACGGGAAATAGATCTGATTATCCAATGTTTTTTATTACGTAGATGGACAAAGTGGTTGTCTTAAAACCAGCTCTGATGCACCACTCACAAACAGAAGTAACAAAAGGGCGCGGACTGACAATAGCTCACTAGGGAGAGGAGAGGTTGGGGGCATACATGTGACTTCAGTGAACGAAGAAAGTCCCAGTACTCCAGAAAACAGTAATTGCCAGCCATTGGCAATAGTATGTACGCAGATCAGTGATGAAATTCATAAAGAGAAAAAATCTTGTCCACCTTCTATGGATTTGGAAGAACCGTTTTATATGACTGAACAACAGACTGGATGCAGACAAGAAAGAAATAGAGACAGGAAGAACCTGTCACGATTTGAAATGTTGGAAACATGGACCACAGGTGGAAATAACTATGGCTTAAAGGGTAAAGGTGTACCTTCCGATCCTTTTCAGCAAGAAATGCAGTTGGAAAAGGATGCACGTTCTAGGAATGGTAATGTTTTCATCCCAACTAAGAAAGAACCAAGTGATCCTCCAAGCAGCTTTGATCCTCCAAGCAGCTTTACAATGACAAAAAATGAACCACGTAGAAAATATCAAATTGGTAAGATCTTCCTCCTCATTCAATCACTCACATTTGATAGTTTATGTCCCTTGGTTTTCCATCATTTGCAATGGAGCCAAAGATTCATTATTTTTTGGCTTGAGATTATGATGGAATAAAGCAAAATGGCTCACTAAACTGTCTGCCCTTCTTTGTTATGAAGCAGCTTTCAGTCCATGCAATTTTGGACGGGATTTTCACTATGGGTCATCCGGAAACAGTCTCTCTGTGCTTTAGTACAGGGGTAAGACTGCGTACATCCGACCCCCCCTTACCCCACCGTAGGTGGGAGCCTTTGCGGCATTGGGGTAAATGAAAATGAAATGAAAATGGTTTTGTATTGAATGTCTCATCATTTTTTAATACTTAACCAATGTTTTTAGGGTTAATTGCATATATGTTTCCCGAGGCTAGGTCAAATTAACAAATGACCCTCAAGGTTCCTGAAAGTCGCAAATAAGTCCCTTAACTGGTATTTTTTGCAAATAATCTGAAAGATGATTTGCGGCACCGTAGGTGGGAGCCTTTGCGGCACTGGGGTAAATGAAATGATGAAATGATGATGAATCTGAAAGATGATATGTTATAACTTATAATGACGTTAGTAAGGACTAAGTTTATTTTTTCAATCTGTATTACCCTCAATATTTGTCCCAAAGATTCTTTTTGAGAGTAAGGTTTAAATATTTTAGTGGATAAAATTCATAAAAAAGTAACAATTCAATCTGAAGATGCACAGTTCTTTTTTATATTATTATTTTCTATAATCAATCCCAAAGATTCAGTAAGTTTCTGAAACATCAAGGGTGGTTTGGTAATTTGATCTTACCTCACGGGAAGTAGATATAGTTAACTCTCATTTGGTTTTCTTTCTCTATAAATACTATCATATTTCCATTGATACATCGAACAGATAGGAAAATGAAATCACAAGAGAAGGAACCGATGCAAACGAGATCACAAGGTGCAATGCTATCAAGATCGAAAGTGGCAGCGAGCAGGCTTGCTGAAAGGAATGATGTTGTCTATTTAGGAGAAGCCTTTCACGGAGAGTCAGAAAGTATTGTGCTACACGCTACTTAAGATTAAAATGTTCCCTTGCACCTATGTTGCACGGATACGTGAAAATCATAAGGAAACGGGAAAACGGGAAACATCAACTTTTGCTCAAAAAACACTTATTTGGAGAGTTTCCAAAGGGTTTCCGAGAGTTTCCGAAATGGGAAACGTACTCTTTCCCGAGATTTTCCGTGCTACATAGCCTTGCACCAGCAGTGTTGAAGTGCCCAGAGCACAATGTGCTGGAGCATTTTGACATTGTTGATCTCTTATGCACAATTACAATGTTAGAAAGTATTTTTTTTACTTCATTCCTCTTTATAATTAACTTCTGTTTGGTACTTGTGATTTTTTCCTCCTTGGTAGGTGAAAAACCCATAGTAATTAAGGAGGAACTAATAGAATATTTATCAGAAGGTATGAGAAGTACACATTCATGCGTTTTTGCTTGATGTAGCTTTATTTACATTATATTGCAATCTAAAAAATATTACACATGTTTCACTGTGGGAAGACATGGGCAAAAATCTGAACACGACAAACAGCTACCGTAAAACATTAAAAAGGGAACCTGTGGATGCAGAAGATATTCCAGCATCTGTTGCAGTCTCTAGAGATTCGTATTCGGTGCTGGTTGGCAGCCGTGATTTTCTTGTACGTTTCTTGTTGAAGTATCTTTCTTTCTATGAATTGTGGACTTGTTCTGCTTTGACATTTTCTCATTGTATTTATCATCTCTTGTGGTGCATACTCAAGAATCTATGCTTGTGTAGTTTTAGTCCTTGTGTGATGGTCAGAGGGCTTTGGAGAGGAAGAGAGGAAATCTCGAGTGTCGTCTGTATAGTTGGGGAATCAGGAGGGTGGGTGAGCTAGAGGCTCCTCCAAACTTTTCATATTTAACTCTTCATATTTTTTGATTTCTTTTCCACCTTTAATCAAATTTGTTCTGCAATGTCATTGGTATACATATAGGTTAATACTCCCTCCGTCACATAAAATTTCTCCAAATTTCCTTATTTAGCCGTTCAAAAAACTTTGGCATTTTCATTTAAAACAATAAGTATGTGGTTAAAATTATTTCTCTCTTATGCACAAACTTCAACCAAACAGTTTTTACGTTATTATTTTATGTGCAAGTCAAACTTGGCCAAGTTTTGTGGGACAGAAAGTATATTATTTTTGACACTTGGTATATGAGTTTCATTGGATTGAACGTTTAATTCAATAGTAAGCCAACGTTTTAATAAAATAACACCGTTTTACAATGCAGGAATTACCAGACTGTTGGCCGAAAACTGAAAGGAAAGAAAATGACATCATATTTCTTAGAGACGCGGCAAAGAGAGTTTGGCCAGTTATGTTATGTAGGAAGAAGCATTATACTGTCTTAGCAAGTGGTTGGAAAGAGTTCAAAGCTGCTAATGAGCTTAGACCAGAAGACAGTTGCCTTTTCAATCCCCAAAAGAGGAATGCATACATTGTTGATATTAGGCGTAAGGAGGATGTCGAAGGAACCATTGCTCCAGAATTTGACCTCCGGAGAAGCCCCCCCAAGCTTAGTGCATTCTGTCCCCGCAGCTAATAGGCCCATACCGAAGTACGGTTGGATGTGTCAATCCTCCTGATTAAAAGGCTGTTGAAGTTCCAATATGCTATCTTGTCACAAAGATTAATCAAATCAGAAAAAAAAATGGTTGAAAGTGTATTAAAAGTTTGAATTTGTGGAGTGTTTGCCGTGGCTTTTAGATTTTTCTTCATATAACTGGGCATTGCTTCTTTTTCTTCACCAATCTAATTATGTTTTGTTTCTTAGGCTGTAAATTAGGAGGTGCAGGGTTATGCAACACACCCCTACAACCGGTTGTACGATAAATAAATGGAGAGACTGTAAAAATTTTATTCATTCTCATTTTAGCGTTGTCTTTTGTTTGTCTTATTTCATAAACGAATGAAGTGTACGCTTCACAGTTAATTTTTTGCATTTTTCACATTGTTTTCAGAAATAGGTCCGAAGTGACAAAAAGATTAAAATCCAAATTCATATAATTTTTACAGAATGCCGGACTTCCTTGATCATAATTATTCTCAAAAAAATTGGCACAAAAATGATGTATAATAATAAAAGTGCATATTTTTATTAAAAAATTGTGTTGAGTGAATATGTGGACATACAAAGTTTAGTTTATTCACCCACCTTCATTGCAAGATGATTGAACTCTCAAAAGTAAAAAATGAAATTTAGAAAGTGATTCATCATTCATCCACAAGAGTTCCCAGTTTAAGGGTAGCTTCTTTCCCCTTGCCATTTGTAAGGAAAACAAAAGGCAGGGGAAGTTTCCTGAAGAAGAGATTCTTGTCAAAAATGAGACAAGAAAGAGTACTTGTGTACGGTCCTCCCAGTACGGTTAATGTAATGGAGAAGAGGCTACAGGCTAGGTACACTCCTCAAGAGTTAATGAGACGTACGTACGTACGGTATAAAAGCTTTAAAGCTAGCAGCCTGGGGGAATCTTCTTGTGAAACAACCAACGTAGGGACTCCAGCTCCTCTCCGTTTTTTCTCTCTATTTTTCTTCCATTTCTTTTTTTCTTTCTATCTATCATTAATTTTTTCTCTATCTTACTAATCAACATACCCCACCATAATTTTCATCCTCTCTATTTCTCTCCAACATGAAGTATCCAGTTACCGGAGAGGATCCAAACTCCAACGTAGTAGGAGGCAATGGGCAGAAGTTTGTACAAGTCCATCTCCCACCTTGGCCTAGCTGTGTGAGCTTAGCAATGGGGTGGGATGGCTTATCATTTGCCTTCCCATAGTCTGGTTGAAGCTTTTATGGTTTACCGTTGGGTTCAGAACTCCCTTCTACGGTTGGATACTGTTTGTTTGGTTTTTTTCAGGAGTATTACTAAATTTAACTCAAAAGACAAAAATATGACTTATTTTAAAATTTTCTACAAAAACTTAACTACTCATATTTTTATCAAAAAACTTAACTAGTACATCCGCTAAAGTAATGGAGTATAAAGGTTAATGGCTACGTTTGGTTAATAGCAGATTGGGTTCAATCCACCGTTTTCTTCAAATGAAAACCCTTCATTTTGCAACGGTTTGCTCCGAATCCGCCAAAAAACAAACAGAGCCATTTTTTATCTTGTGCTTCATCTAGGTAGGGGTGGGCACAGCGCGGTCCGGTCCAATATTTGGCCGAACTCGTACCCGTACGGCCGTACCGTTACTATTCAAATGGTTCAGTTCAGTCTTAGACCTAAACCAATTCGGTACGGTTCCATTTTCAAACGGGATGATACCATATCATACCAATACCAAACAATGTCATTTTTTTAAGTGTTTAAGGGAAAATTAAAGTTTAGTCATCCTCCAAAAATCCACACAATTTATCAATTTCAATACTCCATCCCAAATTGATATGCAAAGTCAATGTTTTTTGTCAACGAATATTAAAGTTGAATCCTCTTTATTGATAATTAATTCAATTTTTAACAATTAAAATTTACATATTCAAAAACTACATTAAAATCTCTTCAAAGTTGCAAACTCCAAATTAAATATAATTAAAATTTCGACATCCTCATTTAGTGAATAAAATGGAACTATTTAAACAAGAAAAGTTAATTTTGCAAATCAATTTGGAACTGAGGTAGTATTACGTAATTAATAAATTTCAGATAAACTATAGTAGTACTAATTTTAATAATTAAACCTTACACCGATCTGGTTCGAGGCTTCCTATGAACTAGCAAAGACGTTGAAAGTGTGAAGACACTAGTCTAAGTAGTGGTATAAATGTAAATTTAATTAATTGTAAATACTTCGGACTGATTCGGTCCGGTAGCGGTTCTCATTTTATGAGAACCGATCATGACATTGTTTAGAACCGGTCCGGTCCGATTCATGATAATATACGAGTAACATAAAGTCTACTCAAAGGCATCACACATGAGGCATATATTAAGGCATATAACATAATACAAAACTTCAAAATTTACCGTAAATTAAAAGAGAAATTTCCCTGTTAAGCTCCAATTCATACTCTATTTATTTACCGAATCAGTTATTCTTTATTTTATCAAGAAAATATATCGTAAATATAACTTTTTTATAATTCGACAAATTCAGCCGATGCAATTCAGCCACTTTATTGAAAACTTTATCAATTTCGGCAATATTAATGGATTCAGTTAATTTGAGTGTTGTTATAGAGGCTCTTAAATACTCCATCATTAAATACTCCATCTATTTAAGTTTTTATTTTTATTACACACAAATACTCCATCTATCCCACGATACTTTGTACATGTAAAATAAAATAAAGTAAAAATTGTATAGTTGAGATTTATATATATATATGAGAAGGAAATAATTTTAATCATACATTTATTATTTTAAATGAAAATGATAAAATAAATTGGTATAGATAAAAAATAAATTTGATAGAGTTTTGTAGGAATCGGGGAATATGTACATGTTGCGCCATGCGCAGGACCAGCCTGAACGTTTGTGTAAAAAAAAATTAAAATGGAGTAATTTCAAAATACCTCATTTTCACAATTTTTTTCGAATCAATTTCACATCCTTTTAATAACTCTTTCAACACAAACCATGAAGGAAAACATCTACAAATTATAATAATAATAATAATAATTAATTCAATTCCCTTGATTTATGGTTCATTAACTAAATACGGTTCATGATGGGGAAATTTACTGAAGACCATTGGTGAAAACGTCAACTTAGTCATAAGACTGAATAATGATCGTATCCAAAGTTGAAGATGGTATACGACAATGTCACAAAAGTCTTGAGGTAAAGAGGATTTTTCAGATGTACAATTAAAATTGGATAATTTAATGACCCCGAGAAAAATTGAGGACATTTTGTTAATTTACATCCATTTCACTCTCTCTTATTCGACATGATTAATAAATTAAAGTAGCGAGCGATCCATACTATATTTAATAGACAAGATCGAGTGGGATGAGACCAAAGTATTAAACATTTAAATTTTTGCAAGTACAATCAATATAAGCATTCTTAATTTCTCTTCATGTTATACTCCCTCCGTCCCATATTTATCTCCTAAAGTACAAATGGCACACATATTAAGATAGTGAGAAATGTGTGATAGAGAGTTGTGCAGAGGAAAGAGAAATGTGTAAGAATGTGTAAGAATGGTTGTGAAGCACAAATTCTTTGCTTAAAAGGGAAAGAGGAGATAAATTTGGGACAGACCGACAAAGAAAGTATGAAGATAATTCCGGGACGGAGGGAGTATCTTTTATACTAGGAGGGCACGATCGAATTAAATTCTTTTATTTTTCACAACGGTAACTCATGTTTGAAAGTTTACGGGCCATGAATGTGATTATAGATGTTTTTATTTGGACGGTATTCGATCCCAGACCAAACAAAATCAGATCAGACTTAGATAATTATAAAATACAACGAGATCAGACTTTAGCAGACCAGATCAGAAAATTGCAGTCCAAGTAAAAATAGCTAACTCTTTTTATTGCTTTTGCCGCTCAATGACTCAATCTCAACAAGAATAAGATGGACTGTTAACGGGCTTCATTAATGACGTTTAATTAAGGATTATTGAGTTAATACGACGAGATCTATTAAACTTTTGAATGCAATCACGTTTTGTAAAACGCATTCTCAACATGAACGTCCTTTACCTAACTATTTTTCTTATTTGCAATTAAGGAGTGTTTGGAATTAATTTTACTTCTCAATATTTTTCAAAGACATAAATAGAACCAGAATCGGGTTTAAAAAGTAAATCCAAACACTTATATACCTCCTGTATTACGATTCATTGTAAACACAACAAAATTCGTTTTTTGGATGTTGTCACTAATGAAGAGAAGATTATCAATCAAATGTATCATGAATAGATGAGTTTCAAGTCGACCGCATTTTGTATTGATCTCCTATTGAGCTAGCCGGGGTTAGGGATGGATCGGGCCCGAGCCGCACGGCTCATGAAACCGGCCCGGCCCGTACTGTGTGGGCCCGACCCGGTCTAGAGTAACCGGTTCCGGGCCTAGGCCCTGTTGGGGGATTGGGGTGGGTCAGGTATGGGCCCTTAATTTAGTGAATCGGTCCAACCCGCTACTATGTGGGCCTGGACCGGCCGGTCTAGGATAACCGATTCCGGGCCTAGGCCCGGTTGGGGGATTGGGCCGGGCCAGGTATGTTCCGGGCTTCACTTCTCCCACAAAAAGCCCGGTCGGGCCCGGCCCGGCCCCGAACCGGTCCATCGCTAGCCGGGGTTGATAAAAACATACTCCAGGGGGATTGGAGTAATCAAGGCTGAAACTCACTCAATTGAGTTTCAAACGCTTACAACCACTAGGCAGGGTAACCTCACAACCAGTTGGGCTGGAATGCTTGGTTAAACATGAGTGAAGTTTTAATTTTCTCTTCCCAAATTTTAAAGTATCACTTTGAATGATACACAATTTAAGAAAATGACACTGTTTGATACTGTTTTGGTATTGTTTGACACTATTTTGCACTGTTTTGTTTACCAAATAAGGAAATGAGACTTTTTAAAATACATATCGAAAAAGAAAGTGAGATATTTATTTAGGGACAGAAGGAATATATGCTTTTTTGGGAAAGTTCCCGTAATAGGACCAAAAGAGTTTGAAAATTCTAAAATAGGACTGCCATTTTTTTATTCCTTAAATAGGAATAATTACTGTGAAATTTAGAAAATACTGCCATGTCTGAAGTATGATATTCTCAAAACATGACAGTAATTAGTCCTATTTCGGGAATAAAAACATGACAGTCATATTTTGAAATTTTCAAACTGTTTTAGTCCTATTTTGGGTAATATTCTCTGTTTGTTTTTACCAAAATAAGACTTATTTAGGTATATTGAAAAATAAAACAAAAAAATGTTTAGTTGTATGTTTGTGGCCAAAAAATATATTTTTTGAAATATGAGCAAATAATCATTTTTTAAAAGAAAACAATAGTATTCGTTTTATTATTTCGGATGCATAAAAAAATATGTTATGTTTTAATTCTATTTAAACGATTTTTTTCCGATTTAAATTGTAGTTCCATTAGTGAACTCACATGGTCATGTTTTAACTAGCAATAAAAATCCTTGTTAATAGCTAGATAAGTTAAACAAACATTCATTGATTGAATGATACAGTGTTCGGATTTTGAATTTTGACTTTGTTTGAGCTAAAAGTGTCATTATTCTGGTGAAATAATTTACTACTCAAACACTTGCCGGTAAAAGTGGCACCCCCCTATCATTACCGTAGCTTCCACAAAATAACTGTTGAATATGTAAGAAAAAACTACTGTAGTTTTTATGTCTCGGGATAAAAAAAAAAGATCTCTCTTTAATAGAAATAGAAGCTCCAAGAAAAGACCGGTCAAATGTAGGACGAGACTACCAGAATCAAAGAAAAAAAGATTTATTTATTTATTAATTTATTTATTTCATTTTAAAGTTATTGCCTTCTCTTTTCTCTCAGCTAGCTGCCACTTAGCCTATATAAAAACCTGAACACTTGGATTTCTACAGACCAATTTATTTGCTGCTCATCTCTCATTTTCTTGCAACTTTCTCAACCGCTAGTCAAGAAAAAGAGAAACTTGCAAAGAAAAGAGAATAAAAATGGCAGCTTTCCCAACATACCAAAGCTTTCTTGATTCAACTTCATCTTCATCATCCGTAGTGTTTCTAGAACCTAATTCCTCCATGTACAAGATTCCCTCTGGAAATTTCATGGGTGAAAACACCCACAAATTTTCCCAGTTTTACCTGCAGTCTGAATCTGGTCAGGAGCCCTCCCCGTTTCTGACCACCGACAATAATATCACCGAGGCCGCCGCCGCCGCTTCCACCTCCGCCTCCCCCTCTTCCTCGGTGACAACTACTAGACATGAGAGTGGGGACCACGTGACTCACCAATCTGCTACCCCATCAATAATGCCCAGGAAAAGGAAATCCAAGAATCACTCTTCTTCTTTCAACTCCCTTCCATCTTCCAAGGTAAAACCTATTTCTTTCCCACTTTCAACTTATCAACTGCCTTTCCTTAATCCCACCATTTATTCTTGTGTTTTATGCTAAGTTTAACCCCAAGCCTTAACATTTTATATATTACTATCTCCGTCCAAGTTGATTTACAAAGCAAATATAGCTAAGAATAGTATGCTCCATGTAATCTCTTCATCCCATAATGAGTTTGTCCTTTGATATTACTCCCTCAGTTTTAGTCTCATTTCTTTTGGGCACAAGTTTTAATAAGGTGATTGAAAAAGTAAAAGTTGTGGTTGAGATTTGAGTATAATAAAGTGAAATGATATGAATCACATATTTCTTTTGGCCAAAAAGAGAAACATATTTCTTTCCACCAGGACCATTATTTTGGGAAAACATCATTTTGGAAATACAGTGCCTTCTACCATCCATATTGAAGCGGCATGACTGTGTACACAATAATTTTAGCCAGGTTTT
The DNA here is from genome assembly GCA_945859875.1 of Cuscuta europaea. Lineage (NCBI taxonomy): Eukaryota > Viridiplantae > Streptophyta > Magnoliopsida > Solanales > Convolvulaceae > Cuscuta > Cuscuta europaea. Next base: position 4,871,317 of record CAMAPE010000052.1, on the reverse strand, counting down.
CATTTATAAATTTTATTTCAAGAAAACCCTTTTATAAATTTTAACAATTAATCATTTATCCAAATTTTAGTATTATGCATGTTAAAACAAATTGTTCAAGAGTATAGTATAGTATAGTATCTAATTAAGTGGTACATGCACTTTAGTATATTAGGAAAAGGTCAAGGTTATTTGAATGTGGACCAAGAATGGAAAGTGGAAACTTCATTTATTTTAGAAAGGATGGAATAAGATTCATCTTTAATTTGTTATGATAAGAAAGTATACCTAACATTGTATATTTACAGAATAATAATAATGGAAGGGAAGGTGAAGAAGGAAAGAGGCAGAGAAAAGGAAATGCAGTGAAAGAAGGGAAGGAGAAAAAGACCAAAGAGGACAAGAAATGTACAGAAGAGGCCCCTACAGGATACATCCATGTAAGGGCACGAAGGGGCCAGGCAACTGACAGTCACAGTCTCGCCGAACGGGTACGTACCCTAGCTATTTTCAATATTCCTATGTACAAAATTAATTATATTTATCAAAAAATAAATAAATTAATTATTCAGGTAAGGAGGGAGAAAATAAGTGAAAGGATGAAATTACTGCAAGATCTTGTCCCTGGTTGTGACAAAGTTTCCGGGAAGGCCCTCATGTTAGATGAGATTATCAACTATGTCCAATCCTTGCAAAATCAAGTTGAGGTAATTAATAATCTTTAAATAAATAAATAAACCATCCATTCAATATGGGGATTATTATTATTAATATTATTAAGGTAATATGAAATCTGTTTGACTAATTTACTTTCTCTTCTACAGTTTCTGTCAATGAAGCTTACTTCAGTGAGTCCCATGTTTTATGACTATGGCATGGATTTGGACCCTATCATGAGACCTGACCAGCAGGTATATTATCATATCATCATTTTTTTTAATTTCCTCAAGAAACATTATTAGCTGCAAGAAAAGGCAAAAATAGATATATCAAAGAGATAAACTAAACTTTTTCAATAAAAGAGTTGTCTTTTCAATAATCTTTTTTTAGTATTAGAACCGTAGTGGAGACTCTTTTAGTTGTGAAAAACAGCTAGAGACTGGACATTATTAAGTGTTTAATCCGTAATTAACTTTTTCTCTTCGAGTTTTGTTGATTTAATTCTGTAACTCATGTTTGTATTCATTATTAATCCAATAACTTAGTTATATGCAGACCATTATATTATACTCCGTCCGTCCCTAAATGTTTGTCACACTTTCCCGAAACGGATGTCCCAAAATGTTTGTCTACAAAAGAACATACACACCGAGAAATATGTACGTTATAGCTAGGTTGCCTCAAATAAAACATTTTGATGGATAAGTCTTATAAATTTGTAGTTCAAAGATATGATTTGTGAATAGACAAAATTCCGAATTCCCCACGGGCAATTTTTTCTATTTGAGATAAGATATTAAGTACATGAACATTACAATTTTCGCTTCCGATATTCCGTAGTCAATAGGATATGTAGGGATTGTTTGGTTTGATTTAGTAACATTTGTGATAGATTTCTTTTGTGGTAGGGACTAGGAAAAAGTAACCTCTTTTTTATGGGAAAAAGAAAAGATTGGAAAGCTGAGATTATGTTGGATATATGAAGAAAAAGAGAAATAATAATGATACTATTATTATCCTTGGGATACAATAATTTCAGGACATGAATATAGAGAGGATGAATGGCGCAATGGCAAATATTCAGCAGCAGGTATTGTGTAACCCCACCGCCGCAGCTGTGGTGTCTGACGCAAATACAGTGTTGACCGCCATTCCTCCACCAAATTGCGACGATTTTCCTCTCTTGGATTGCTCAGCGCCTCGCCTCTATCATCAACAAACTCCCCATGCCCTAACTAATCCCCTCAATCTGGTAACCCCAATATTAACTACACTCTCTTCGCCTCACGCTTGAAAATTAACGGATCCTTTTCAATAATAATACTCCGTATTATTTTTATATATTCAGAAACTACATTAAAAGCTTTATAAGTTTAATAAAAGTTGACCGGAGACCAGCAGTACCAAAACTTTTAATGCATACTTTGGAAGGAGGGGTATTATATCATTTTTGTATCATCCATAGATCTATTAAATCAATGCATGAGATTTGTCCTACTCTTTATTTTATCAACCATTTTAACTATTTTTTCTTTATTTTATTAATAAAATATATTTTAAAAATATTTTTTTCTTAAATCAGCCACTTCAGTCATAACTTCGTAAATTTCAACAGAATCAGTCAAATCAGCCGATTTTCGTGCTAGAAGCCGGAAATATGGTACATGTATTAATTAGAATGACATCATTTACAGGGCAATGGACAGGTTTTGTGGGGCGGGGAAGATCACAGACAGAAGTTCATTAATGAAAATGGATTCAGCAGCAACAACTTGTGTTCATTCCATTAATACATATTATAACCCCAACACATATATTAATCATCTGGTGAGACATCCTATCTATCACTGCCCCTAACTACACCTACATACAATTAATTAGTTATCTAATCATTTTTCTCAATAAATCAGTTTTGTGCAGTTTCGTTGGCGGGTTTGATCTGATGATCGAGAGCAGGAAGGAATATAATAATATTCCTTAGTTAATTAGTACAGCATAAATAATCTAATTAATTAGTTGTGCATGGAGATGGTGGACTATGATGTGAAATCAGCTGGACCGTTGGATCATGCAAATTCATCCAACGGCTGAGAAGCTAGCTAGCACGCTCCAAATCGACATGAATAGATGTGAAGTAGCAAGTCGAATTCATGGAGGAAGTGAAAGAACAAGTCGACCAACGGGCCGGAAAGAAGACAGGAGGACCCAGCGACTTTAATTTGTAGATCCTTTCATATTTGTTCTGGCCCAGCCCAAATTGATTGAACATCTTTTGTATATGGGGGACGGACGATCTTTAGAGATTTTGAAGTACTAGAAAAGCAACATATTAATTAAAATCTCATACGTAGTACCAAGTATTTCTTTATTTATTTATCTATTTATCCTAAATACGTACTCTAGTCATTTTATTTGATGATGGTAGAGAATTATATTACAGATACCTATAATCAAAACATAGACTACAGTCATATTTATATTCTGATATAAACTACTAGTATAGTACTACTTCTGTATCTATTTATTTGTCACTTTCCTTTTTTGATGTATCAAATTCATTGTTTCCTTTCTTTTTTGGAAAGAATCTCACTCAAAAAGCAAATGCAGTACCGCTACAATACCAAAAACTTCTTACTTTTTTATAAAGTCTACGGTAATTGTTTTAAACTTCGTGAAAAGCAAACAGGTCATCTTAATATGTGACAATTATTAAGTATGGATTCCCGTCCAAGTACAATTTATTGTACACGAGCATGCAATGTGAAGATATATAATATAACATTAAAAGTGTAAATCGATATGCAAAAAAAAACACCACAATAATCAATTTGTATCCATTACGGTTTTGCCGTTACTGTAATTTTTTTTCTCACTTTAAAGTGTGCGTTTTGCATCGATATTGTATTGTTTAGAACAACGAAAAAAGAAAAGAAAGAAAATAAGGTACCAATATAAGAACAAAAAAATAAAGATAAGGTGCTCAATATAAGAGGTCAATAGAGGGAATAAGAATGGAGTAATTAAGAATGAAAAAGAAATGAACAAAAGAATACACTAAAAAGAGAATACGATAGTATAAGACAAGAGCCGAACCAGAGCATTGGTCTGACTAGGCCGTATTAAGATTTTTTTAGGAGAAAAATTACACAAAATCCCTAGATCCATGATTTGTTTAATTGATAGTGGAATAGGAGAATTTCTTTAGAAGCATCAGTGTATATTTTTTCATTTTTGAATTATTTTTATATTCTACAGTTTTTTAAATTTTTTACATTTTAATTTACAAAGTACTCCGTATAATTTCTACGTTTTTATTTTATTTTTTCACTTTTCTGAATTTGTATTTTTTATTGTAACGTTTTAAATTATTTATATATTTTTTCATTTTTACTATTTTTAATATAAAGAAGGAGGGTGTTGTGGTAGCCGTGTGACGGCCAACAGTATCACTTAGTCACATCACATGATATGAATTGAAATATGAATATCGCTACAGCTAGGTTGTCGCCCGTAAGCGACGCGTCATTCCTTCGCCTGGGGTGGTGTCAAATGAGCAACGGCACGCTACACTTCATAGGCCTGGGTGTGGTGATAAGAATGTTAAGGCTGCTAGGTCATCGCCCGGAAGCGACGCGCCACTCCAATGCCCGAGGATGGTGCCAAATATGCAAGGGCATGGTGGGGTTCGATGTGGTGTGAAGAAGAGAAGGCAGAGTGTTAGATTGTGTTTTGGGAGATGGAATGTTAGCTCTCTTACGGGAAGATCATCTGAGATCGCTAAGGTTATGAAGAGGAGGAATATCAGCATAATGTGCATGCAAGAAACTAAGTGAGTTGGAGAAAAGGCATGTGAGATTAATCCCGGAGGTTTTAAGCTGTGGTACTCGGGGAGAGAGAGGAATAGAAATGGAGTAGGAATTATGGTGGTACATGATTATGTTGAGGGTGTGGTTGAAGTCTTTAGGAAGAATGATCGCATCATGAGCATTAAGTTGATAATAGGAGATGAGATCGTGTCCGTGGTAAGTGCCTATGCACCACAAGTGGGATTGGATGCATCTATCATTCAACAATTTTGGGAGGATCTTGAGGAAGTGGTGCAACGAGTGCCAAGGGGAGAGAAGCTGGTAATATGAGGCAACCTCAACGGGCATGTGGGCCCAAGTCGGGATGATTTTGAGAGTATCCATGGCGGACATGGCTTTGGCACTAGAAATGAAGCGGGGAAGAACATTTTGGATTTTGCCTCAACATATGAGTTGGCTGTGATCAACACTTGGTTCAAGAAAAGAGACTCTCACCTTGTCACCTATAGAGGTGGAGCTAATAGTACCCAAATTGACTACTTTTTAGTACGGATGACTTGGAGAACTAGCTACACTGATTGTAAGGTTATCCCAGGTGAGAGTGTTGTCACTCAGCATAGGATGCTTGTGCTTGATTTTCAAGGTAAAAAGAGGAGACGTGTTAAGGTACAAGGGGAGACAAAGATAAAATGGTGGAGGCTCGAGGGAATCTCCAACAAAGTTTTGCACACAAAATGTTGGAGGAAGATGTGAGGTCTATTGATAATGACGCACATGTGGATGATGTGTGGTTATCAATGGAGTCCACCATTAACAAAGTGGCGAAGGAGATACTCGGAGAATCTAAAGGATGTCTGCCACCAAAAAAAAGACACGTCTTGGGGGAATGATGAGGTGAAACAAGCAATAAGGACCAAAAGGGAATGCTATAAGAAATTGGGCAAAAGTTAGAGATTTTGAAGTACTAGAAAAGCATGTATTAATTAAAATCTCATACGTAGTACCAAGTTTCTTTATTTATTTATCCTAAATACGTACTCTATTCATTTTATTTAACGATGACACAGAATTATATTACAGACTCTAGTCATATTTATCTTCTGATATAAAGTACTAGTATAGTACGAAGTATGTGACAATTATTAAGTATGGATTCCCGTCCAAGTACAATTTATTGTACACGAGTATATGAAGATATACTTCCTCCGGTCCCAAATGAAATTCACACTTTCCTTTTTGGTAGGTCCAAAATAAATTTCACCCTTCTTCTCTCTTCCTTATTTGGCAAATTATCTATGGAAGGGCGAGAGGAACAGCAGGGTTTGAAAGGGAGAGGCTATGGCTTCAAGTCAGATCCTAATGAAAATTCAAACACCCAAGACGTTTCGAACAACACAAAGTGAAATGCAAATGAAAGGAAAAAGTAAAGAAAGTAAAGACTAGTCTCACTAGATAACTTAGAGCAATTATCACACTTAAACTTTCAACACCGTCCCCTGCAACGGCGTCAAAGTTTGACGAGTTATTTTCACAATAATGCTCATCGGGTGTCGGGATATGGAAGTCCCGGATATCGTCTCATGGGAAGGTGTATATGGAAAATCAAGTGTGAAATCAATCTAGAAATCAAACATGTAAGCTAGCCAAGTCGAAATATGATTGATTAAAGAGATTAACTAACTTGCAAAGAAAATAGATCACAACTAAACTAGAAGGGAAGCGGGGGCATACAAGCAACAACCTATGATTAAGGATAAGGGGTCAAAATGGGATACTTGAGAATATATCATGCAAAGAAGAGCAACAAACATTTTCCCCCTACCTTCTCCCATTCTCATGGAGAGGGGTAGTGTGTGTGTGTGTGTGTGTGTGTGAATGTGTCCAAAGGAACCCTACAAGTCTCATTGAGAGTCCAAACTAACATCTAAGAACATTGTAGCCATCAAAGTCTTAGAAATACAAAGAGGCATTTTCATAAACACATTGTGTGCATAATATATTTCTAAAGTTCCCCCAACTCAAACCCCAAAACCTAACACATCACATGATTGGATGTTCCTCAAACACCCCCAATCCCTAATCCAACTACTCACTCATGCTAGATTTCATATTCGTAAAAGAAATATTAGACATAGACATGAAGTGAGATAAATGGATAAGATGGTAGAACTATGACAATGATGCAATCTAATGGCTTAAATGAAACTAGTTTCAAGATTTGATGCAAATAATATTAAGAAATGAAGTGCAAATTATTTTAAGGAAGCTTACGACCAAAACTAGGAAAATTCGAACAAGGGTGCTATTTATACAAGGGGGAAACGTGGGAACGCCGTGAAGGAACACCTTCCCTTGAAAAGGAATGCCGGAGAGAACGCTGGTGGGAACGACATTCCTATTAGGCGTTCCTACCTTTACAAATTAAAACAGGCGACTGGCAGAGAGTTCGACGCTGGGAGGAATGGAGTAGAGACGTCGTTCTTGAGGGAACGCTGACAGGAACGTCGTTCCCTGCCAGAGTTTCGACACCTGGGACACTGAGTTAGAGGAATAAGAACTGATATTCATCCGCATGGTTCATAAGTGAAAAGAAATGCATACTAAGTCTATTTTTGAAAAGAACTTTGAAAATTGAAAAAAGTGATATTATTTTCACTTTTAGGCTTATTTGTGTAGTTTTTCCTTTAGTGTTTTGATGTTCAAGTAACAGTAAAAATGAGAACGCGTTACCTCAAGAATTCACTTGTCATTTCTCATGACTTAATATGTGGTTTTATATTTTGTGACACTTTAATAAAACGTCACACTTCCTTTTTAAGTGGTCCGATATGTATGAACAGATAAAATTTCATCTCTCTGTTCCTATATCATAATATCTTGAAGGTAGGGTCCTTCAAAAGTACCCTCCTTTAATATACTAATATAATCATATACTTCCTTCAAAAGTACTCTCCCTTAAATCTTTGCCAACTTTCCTTTTTTGGATGTCCCGCTAACTTTGCCACATTCCATTTTAAGTAAAGAAATTGTGGGTATAATCAATTCTCTCTCCTCTGCACAAACCTCTGCCACATAGTTTTTACTTTATTAATCCTCGTGTCGTTCAAGCTTGGCAAAGTTTTAAGGGACGGAGGGAGTATTTATCAACCCATTATTTTGGATTCTTAAAATATTGGGTCAGAGGAATCAGAACTGATATGCTTCTTATTGGGTTGGATGAGAGTATGGCTTTGGAGAGAGCGAAGTGGAGGGTGCACATCCGTGTGGACGATTGATGTCTTTTCTACCTTTCCTCTCTATTTTCTTTTGTCGTTTATCTTCTTTATCTTTGTATATTCTTATGTTATTTTTATATTCTAGCTTTTTATGCTATTTTTTTATCTTTTATCTTGCTTATATTCTTGTATTATTGTTATCTTATATTTATTTATCTTTATTTTATTTGTTTTATCTTACTTTTTTTTCTTCCCTTTCTTGCCCGTCTTCTCTGTTTGGCATCAATATCATTGATCGATTCATGTTAGCCGACCCCAATTTCTTTTGGGATTAAGGCTTGGATGTTGTTGATGTTGTTGTACTATTTTTAATATTACTCCGTATTTTTCAAATTTATATGGTTTTTTCACTTTTTGTAAGATTCATCAAGTGTCGTAATTTGTTTTTTCATAAATAACTTGCTATAACAGTTCAAAATAGTGGTTTGAATATAACCCAAATAGGAGCTTTAATTTTGTAAGGATTGAACAAAAATACCCTCACTGCTACTCACTACTGCCCATTGCTGCCTGCCACCACCGGCCGCCGCCGTTCGCCACTACCACTATTGTCGCCTCCACCACCGTCGGACTACCCCATCACCAACGTTCTCACTCGCCACCAATGGACTGACCCCAAACCCAAGGGAACTAGGAGGGTCAATTGACTAATTAGAGGGGTATTAAGGGTAGAAATTTTTTTGTTTACTCCTATTTAGAAAAGATTATGGATGAACTCGTATTCAGAGAAAAGTGTTACTTATTCCTATTTAGGTCAACTACTTTACCTTTTTAGTATGATACTTAAATGTACTCAGGTGATGGATTTGAAATAATATAAAAGTTTCTATTTATATAGTTTTTTTAAGTTACTTGTGGTGTTATTGGATACTCTTGTCAAGTTATGTCTTAGAGCATCTCCAATATTACAATCTGCATAATGCATATGTGATATGAGAGACAGATACAAAAGAGTACAACCATGACATTATTATCTCCTTCTTTCTATAATCTTATGATATTCTTATGATTGATTTTTATGTGTCTATCTTTCTAATGCCACGTGAACACTGTTCACGTTTTTGCATTGGAGATGCTCTAACATATGTTAAATAGCTAACGCTTTAAAACCCATTTGTGTCGAAGAACCAAACCCCCAAAGTTTATACTCCGTATATATAATGATGAATATATGATGGAAATTAAGAGCAGTCAAAATTTGATTTTTTATACTTTAGTGACTATCATAATAACTTTATTGATATGTTTGTTTTAACATTATACTATGATGACTATGCATAATAATTATAGTAATATTTTATCAGTAAGCTATATATACATCAATAATATTTAAGAAAAAACACAAATTTATAACATCTTACAACTGTAATATAGCAATACTACTCCATGCTTGAAAAAAATCCTCAAATAGTCCAAATTAAAACTCCCAAAATAATCTAACCCTATTATGTATATGAACATGGGTGGATATACACTATAAGTTGGGTAAGCACAGGCTTTGCCTAAAACTTCTTGCTACTTAGGTTGTCGTAGTAGTAATAAAATCAAGTTCCTTCTTAGGCTTCTTGAGTTTTACTTTTTGAAGTGGTCATACGGTCATAAGGGTCGAGACTTCCAATTATTACTTCTTCTACTACTTTCATCTTCAGCTTTTTCATATTCTCTAAATAAATATATTTTTTATGGAATGGTTAAATCCTTATTACTCCATATCAGTATGTTTAATTATTTGGTTGAGATAAATTTATATTGTAAATTTATAATCAGGAAGAAAAATAATAATTACCAGTTTACATTTTTTTCATTTTTGAGCTACTATATTATATTGTATCATAGAATATACTCCGTATTAATATTGTAAAACTTGTTTTTTTTTTCATTTTACCAGTATACAATACATTTTTGTATTGTAATGTTCATATATTTATAATAATGTTTTATTTTTAAATATTTTGTGAAAACAGTGTTCATGTATAACATTGTGACTCTTGCACAACCAAGTGCTGATATAATTCATAATAAAGCTAGAAACTCTCATGTAGGGAAGAATAAAAAACTTATTTTCAAATACTCTTTAAACTTATTTTCAAATACACTGAACCCATCGGCCGATTTCATACTTTAAAGAGTATTTGAAAATAAGTTTTTTATTTTTATCATGCTACAAAAGATTATGTTAGTTCGATAAAATGTATGGAGTATAATTTAAAAGTTGATCGATATGCAAAATACCATTAAGAACCGAGAATTGTAGGTAATTAGTAAAGCACCTTGTTAGCAAAAAGAATTCTTAGCAAGACAGTGTACAAAAACACAGACGAGGAGTTTAATTAATTGAGAACCGAAGCATATATTGAAGGTTAAATTATACATTTTCCGTAATTCTCTCTTTAATCATTACTATATTTAATTCTCTATTAGTAAAAAAATTAATAAACATATTTTGAAAATTTACGCCAAAACAAAGTTAATTAATAAAATGTGAATAAAGGAAGAACATGTGAATAATATAAAATTCAACATGTTATATATATTTATATTTTAAGAATCTTATATTAAACGAGATAGCATATCGAAACAAGAAATGTACAATCACACAAATGCCTTGTTTATAGGTCAACCCATCGAAAGAAGGTTTAATTTGACGGTGGTTTATATGTTTAGCTCTTTAGTCGCAAGCTATTACAAGATTACATGAAAATTTGAAAGAGAAATCAAATATTAGCATCCATAATTTGAGGTACCACAACTATTTTTGTTGATAAATCATGAGATGAAGGGATAAATTGTGGAACATTATTTATCATACTTCTCATTACATTGTGCTTGCATGCATTTATACTCCTATAGCTATAGAATTAAATTGACGGAACGTACGCTTTATATTGCATGAAAATGAATATTTACCTAATCACATATAGACCAGGAGTAAAATAGAAAAATCTCTAAATAAGACAAACAAAATTATGATTAGTAAGTATTATTATCATTATTTTGTTTGCAATATATAGCTCACTCAATCCTATTTTGAAAAGTTGTGATCACTTTATTCTTTAAATAGAGTTGAACAAACGGAATAAAACATACATATATAATCTTTTTTTTTTAATTTTATCCATTTTTACTCATTTAATTTTGAGCAATTCATTTTTTAAATTGTGGCTAAATGAATGGAAGGAGATGTTTTGTGTAACAAACTTGTGAAAATAAAATGCACAATTTTAGGAATCTGGATAACAAAGTCAAGATGTGTTTGGAATTTTAAATCAAAGAAGGTGCGATTGAGAATGACAAAGTAGTCAAGGATTCTATACGGTAGAGATTTTCAAGAGGTGAAAATGAGAAATTTAAGTAAGGTAATGACTAAACCCAAGATTCAAGCAACGGTACAATAAAAAGAAGAAACCTCGGTACGCCCATAAACGTAAAGAGTAAAAAATCAGTTGAATCGGGTGATATTTTAAGAATAAGAGCGTTTGGTAACATTGAAATCGATCGAATCGGCTAAATGGATTGATTTTGCTGAAATTTATGAAGTTCTGAGTGAAATGGTTGTATTGGCTTATTCTGCTAATTTATAAAAAAAGTCTATTGAAAATATATTATACCAATAAAATAAAGACAAAATTATATGAAAATAGCTAAAATAGTCGCATAACTTCAGTCAATACAACTAGAAAAGTAATTCCAACCTTACTTTTTCTTATTATTACACAATTCAGCACTCAAAATCAAAAGTTACGTGTTTAGTTAAAAAGTTGTCTGATAAGCCGAAAAATATACATAGTAGTTACCAATCAGGCTCTAAAAGTCTTCCTCAAGAGCACCTCAATTTAAGATGTTTTCCTTTGACTTTGAAATTTTCTGATTTGATCTGGTCTGGTCTGGTTTGAAGTGGTGAAGTCTGGCCTGGTAGATGCAGGTAGATGAGTATTTTCCTTGATCGATAATTTTCCATGTCCAATAGATGAGTATTTTACAACTGTCAAAGTCTGGTCTGATCTTGTTTGGATAGGCAAAAAATCTGTTATTTTTAAAGTGTTATACCTTTTTTATTTGTAATCTAATTTTCATAAAAAAAATATCAAAATTCATAATTTTTATGATCTTTCATATGACACCAATATTGCGTATGTAAAAATAAAAAATATGAAGATCCAAAGCGGTAACTGGGCATTAAAAATTGTTTTCGCATTTTAAGGGCAAAGCGGCAAATACCTTCGAACCTCGAACATGGAGACTCCATCAATGCGAACAGCACGCACAGCCCACCGGCATTTACGTTCCAAACATACAACATGCAAAACCTAATGTAGACTTTTAAACTTAGAACTTTTTTTATTAATAAAGCCCAAAACGTTTTTTTGAGTAGATTCAAATCTTAAATTTAAGATCTCATAATTATTTTTTACATTTTTGAGTTAATATTTCAAAAAAAAAGTCTAAAACGTCAGCTTTCTTATTACTTATTGTTCTGTATAGTACACTTGAATTGTGAAATGCTACGTGTGACTCTTTTATTCAATTCGCTTAATACGTATTAATATTTTTAATTTTACAATCATTGTTTAACTCATTAAATGATGCAAATGTAAATGTAATATAAAAAATAATTCATACTTTTAAATTACAATATTTAATTAATTTATAACATCTACATCATATGCTTAATTCTCGATTGGATTGTGCATTATATTATATTGTGAATTATGTTTGGAATTCAATACTTCAATTAAGATAAATACACTCAGTTTATACCGTGAGTAAAAACATTATGATGTGAAAACATAATAGCCATATGCATATAACATGAACACAGTCAAAATATTCACATTAAAAATTTTATACATGACATTTTTATTATTCTTCAATTATACCCAATTGCAAGAATAACAATAAGGTACTCTCATTGTCCCAATGAAACCCAATGAAACTGCAACATGACTACAACGAGGATAAGCCGGGATCGCAATAGGCGTTGGGGCTGCAGTATTGCGGTTGCATTCTTTAGCGCAACCGTATCGGGCCGCAAGAGGTGAAATTTCAAATCACGGGAGAAATATACTATGTAACCCAATGAAACCGCAACGAGGCCATATCAGATCGTATCAGGACATCAACACTAATTATTTTCTTATTTTGTTTGAATGTAAAATTAAATTACACCGCATCGGCCACAATACGCATCACAACGGCCACAATAACCGTAGTGACTGCAACCGCAAAGCTGCCACAATAAAAAACCTTGATATAGACTAAAGAGTAAATGTATAATATATGATGATTGATAATTTAATATATAGTCATTATTGTTTGTGATTGGATTAAACTTTGGATTCTAAGAATAATTCACAATATTTATTACTACGTCATACGGAGTATTTTTCATTTTAACTCATACTCCGTATCAAATTGACTAGTTTTCTACTGAAGACAAAATATCAAAGATTGTTATTCGTGGTGATTGTACCACTGAATATAGTCACATAAAAAATAATACGGAGTAAAAACAAATTATGTAACGCGGCCTAAATGTCACATAAAAGAATTAGCGAAAAATAGAGACCATATAAGAGTGCAGTAGACTTTTGAACTGAAATAAGAGATGCCAGGAGAGGGGAAGAGTTAGTGATTTTCTTCTCACTAGTTTATTCATCAATCATCAATGTCGAAATGATTATTGGTCTTTCATATTATGGCTTTTAAGTAGGGGTGTTTGACAATTGATGGTTGGCTATTAATCGATAGCTAATTTTATTATTTGATTGATATCGATGGATTCTATTAGTTTGTTTGATCAGCCATCAGGGGTAGGGGTGGGCATAAAACCCGAACCGAACCGATACCGAATCGTCCCGTAATGGTACCGAACCGAATACCGGGTATGTAAACGGTTCTATAGATTTTTATCCCGTACCAAAACCGTATCGTTTGAAATGGGTACGGGACATGTCCTAGATTTTGAGAACCGAAAAATATCGGACCGAACCGTTCGTAAATAATGCATTTAATTTTTTTATATTTTTTCTATATGAATAGATCTAGACCAACAATTTTATACCCCAAGTATGTATTCATGTGTCCCTAGAATATCTAAAATGTGTTGTTTATTTATATATTGTTAGTTTTTCTTTTTAGATAATTTATGTTATATTTTGGTATGTATTGAAAGAATATTAAAATTTTAGAAATCATTAATGATTATATATTTCTAGTAATGTAGTGTACATTGCTTTTTGTTGTATCATGTTTGTGCATGTTTTACAACTTAATTACTATGGTTTAAATCTTAGCTCTCAAGGTTCAACTATAAATTAAATTAGAACTACGAAGTAATATTTAACCTAGAACAAAGAAGAAGAACGTTGAAGATTTCTATTATATTAAACAATTTGATGATATTCGATTTTATATTTTCACATGAACTTAGTAAATTAAAAATGATATTTATCTCGTGCGTCATCGTTTTGCTATACTTTTTCTTAGTTGTGTTGCACTATTTGTGTATTTGTGAATTTTAGTACTAGGTATGCAATTTCTTGTATTTATTTCAACATTTCATGTGAGTTGGTTGGTGTGATGATATCTAATAATTGCAAGATTTGTTCAAAAATTATATCATGTGTTTGGCATTGTACCGTATCATTTTGTACCGTTCCGAAACGGCATGGTACTGAACGGTTCTATCCTTGGAACCAGACCGTACCGGACCGTTAAAAACCTCACGGATACATTACGGTTTTTACCAATTTACCGGACCGTTCCTGACCGCACTCACCCCTAATATGGGGTAGTCCTGGGGGGGGGGGGGGGGGGGGGGGGGCATCGGCCCAAAAAAATGAATAAAATAAGGCCCAGGTTTAGTTCTTTACAAAAGGTGTGAGTACGTTGATTTTTCTGTTTTAAAGTAATGTTTTTTTGGGTGAAATGTTTTGAGGTGCTTCCGAATGGAATTTTCTATAAAAATTTACGAGCATGTTTTTTTATGAAGTGCATAAAAATTTCACTTTAAATTTCAATCTAGAAGTCAGTTAAATAAATTATTAAAACAACTGCCTTTTATGCATTTTTTTGCATGATGTTTTCAATCATTTATTTAACTGACTTCTCAATTGAATTTCAAGTTTAAATTTTGTGGACATAATCTACACTTCATGAAAAACATACTCACAAAATTTCATAAATAATTTCACTTGGAAGCAGATTAGTCTGATATGATTATTTTATTAGTTCATTAATTGATATAATTCATAGTTGATTTTTTGATTTCTTAATCGTTGATCGTTAAATATTGATTGTTAGTATTATACTTTGTTGATTTTGTTAGGAAAAAGTTTGCAATTATAATTAAATTTATAAATTTAATCAATTCAAGGTGTAATAAAATGATTGAATCGTGATATGATAAAGAAAAAAGAGGATAAAATTAGAGAAAGCGGTGCTAAGTAAAAAAAGTTCAATGGAAAAGTTTATTTGCGTAAAGAAGTCAAATTCTGAATGTCCTCCTCAAGATGAGAGCTAAGAGAAGAAGAATGGTTTACCTACCGAAAATGAAAGGATTCAGAATGATCACATCATTGTAGGGGGAATTTAAATATGACAAAAATAATAGAGTTAATTCCTTAAATAGGACAAAAATATTGATAAAGTGCACACATGACCACCATTATTTCCTTCCTGAATAAAGACCACCAATACTATAATAATATCAGTTTAGATGTCTTGAAATATCATCATCATCATCATCATCATCATTATTACTATTACTATGCATGTTAGTTTAGAAAAAAAGTTGAGAGAATTCCCATTTTAGAAGTAAAACATATCAACAATGCAAAAATAGAAGTCGTATCCCACCTATAGTTTGGCACAAGGAAGCTAATAGTAAGACACAAATATACCCTTAATGAAAAAGTTGATTCCTTTATTAATAATACAAAATAAAAGGGTGTTGCTCCCCGCACCCTCTATATTACTTTACGTAACTCTAAGTAGACAAATTTGACCTTTTTAAATTTTGATTGAAATTGCTCGTAGTACTCCGTAGTAGTTTGACGATTCACAACCCACCCACTAACCATTTAAAAATTTCTCTCCGTCTATTAATTTGGTGCAATGTGACAGATTATTATTTTATGATATTCCATTACACTATATCATATGGAACGGATGTATATTACATGTATAATTTCTTTTTAGTGGTCATAAATTAATAAGGTTAAAATTATTATTTTTGAATATAAAAGTGCGACTTTTTATATTAATTAATATCGAGAAACGTTAATTTATAAGACGACCACAATTGAAATTTGAAGTATACATATTAATTTGCGAGAAGTTAATTTATTAGTAGATATGTAGTACTGTTGAGGTTTAATCCCGCAGATCCGAAAGCTCAACACGAACTTTGGATATATTAGAAAAATGGGTCAAGAATCATTTGTAAGGAGAAAATATAAAATATGAATGATCAAATACTCAAAAGCCCACTTGTATTAATTAATCTGGTGATTACACAGAAATCTCCCGATCGGTACGTCGGAGTATGGCTAATATGAGAACTACAGAGATAAATCTATTCTAGGCTTGAGTATCAAAATGCTAACTCTTCACAATGAAATTAATCCTTCTATTTATACTAATGGGGGGTATGGGGTGCTTCATGTTGATTGATTGCTTTATCTAGCCACTTGGAAACACATGCTTCAACTTGCCGCCGCCATACTTTAGCAATAACTGCCCCCTGCCACTTGTTGGCTACCCGTTACCCGAACGGGTAGTGGACCCTGTTGGATTCATCATTGATCTGGCCCAAGTACGTTGTTTGCTTCGAACCCTGTTCGGTCCATATTTCTCCATGAGCCTGTTCATCTTCTGGATTATGGACCCGTCTATCGGGCTGGATATCTTGGGCCTTGGATCCGAGTATTGGGTCTGCGGCCCAATATCCCAACAAGTACTATCCTCTGTATCACATTAATTGCAACATTGGAATATATACACTATTCATGTATTTTACTTTGACTACATTTTATTTATTAATGTATGTGAATTATATTTTTTTTGAAAAATATTGTTAAATTCGTCTCATTACTAAGTTTTATAATCTGATTTTTATTTTATTTTTACTAATACAGAATTAAATATAATGACGGTCAAAGTTGTGCGTTGGCAAACGTGAAATGTTGACTGTTGCAACTAAAAAGAGACGAAGGAAGTATTACTTTATAATTATAACATCAATAAGGATGTTTTTAATTTAACTGAATTTTTCTAATCTGATTTGGTATGGTCTATTTAAGTACGATTTAGCCTAATCTGGTCCAAACTGGTCCAATATATGTCCGTTGACTCTTTTCGATGTGTCTTGTTTGATCCGCCCTATATATATACACTACATTCGTCTCGCTTAAAAAACTTTTCCCAAAAAAATATTACATTCGTCTCGCTTAAAAGTTCTCGACGTAAAATGGCACGATTATTTAGACAATAGTTTTAAATCAGGTGATTCGAATATATTTCGAGAAATAATTTTAATGAGTATATAATATAATGAGGTCATTTAAGAGTGTCATACATGTATTGTTTTTAATATTTAATGATTAGTTTATCTTTTAAGAGTGTCAATTGTTTTCTAAAATAAAATTGAAAATCTTTATACGTACTATGAATTATGAGACGTCCAAAAATATGGAAACCTTCTAATGGAACAGAGGGAATAGCAATGGTTTGATGATGGTTAGGATTTGTAATTTTGATTATATTAGGGTTTTATTATGTTTTAAAAATATTTCTTTTTTTAAAGGTAGATGTGTCAATAAATAAAGAGGGACGGTTAAAAATAAAACCAATTTAAGAATGTTGTCAAATAGAGTGATAAAAATGTCTAACATCTACCTTAAAAAAAGTTTAACATCTAACAAATATGAAGTAAAAGCTAAGAGATGTACGATCAAACCAAGATGTGCGCCAAGCAAATAGAGGACAAATTAGTCCATTGATGAGCAAAGATAGGCGCGCCCGGCACATTTGGAGGTGCGCGAAGTCCCTCCTTTATTATATTATTCAGATTAATCATTTTCCTGAATTGTATTAAAAACTCATATTACGTAGTAAAATGCAAATTAATCAGCAACCATGACGATTTGCATATTGATTAATAACAACAATTTTTCATATATGATCATTAAATGTATTACTATTGTCGAATTGGTATTATGTCATTTCCTGATTTTTAAGTCACTATCAATGACTATCAGTGTCATTGTTATCGATGTGAGTGTCACCATTGCCGCTGGTATCATGTCAGCGTGAAACATGTTAATGTGAGCAGCGAAAAAATTAAATTTAAAATATTTGCTACTAATTAATAAAATAAAAATTATATGAAAAAATATCTAAAATAATACTTTACGGTAATTTCATTCAATACAGCCAGAAAAGTAACTACAAGCTTACATTTTCTTATTATTATACAATTAAACGCGCGAAATCAAAATTTAGGTGTTTGATGAAAAAATAGATTTCTTTTACAACCAAAACCAGGTTATAATAAAACAAAAGTAGGGAGGAATGAGGATGGTCAAAACATTGAAAATTTGTCCAAAAAATCAAATGGACAAGGACATCTAAGCAAACAATGTATACTTTTTGAATAAATAAAAAAAAAGCAAATCATGTCCAATACGGAGTACGTAATAAACTGATCAAACTTCGAGTTTGATAAGGAAGAGGACAAATAGGTCCCGTTTTGAAGAAATTGAGGTGCGCCCATCACTTTTGGTGGTGCGCAAAGTTGGTCCTAAATAAAATACTAAAAATTAAAGTTTACAGTTACATATAAGAGAGGCAGCACACAATAGGGGTGGACGCGGTCCGGGTCGGTTCGGGTAATTGATAAATTTGTAAGAAACGTCGGTTCCATTTAATGGGTAGGTTCGGTCCGAGTATACCAAGTCTCGAAATAGGAACTGGACCTTACCCGATCTGTTTGAAACGGGCCGGTTTGGTCTGAGTTCTCGATTCTGTTTTGTATAAAAAATATGTTTATGCTAGCAAAGTTTCTAGTAAGATGTAAAATTCTCAAACTAATTATGTATTAATATAACCATAATATAGTAAAAATTCAAAATAAAAACATAAAAACAACATTTTAAATTAGTTAATAAACTAATTGATAATGCTAATCATCATTCATAAACTTAAAAGATAGCACTATAAAGTTATACTAGTAAGAAATTAAACTAGTTACTCAACATACTTCGTATTTGTCAATGAAAACAATTTGGGAAAAGTACGGAAAAATACTTGTGGTTGAGCCCGTTTTCAGATAGAGTCATGTGTTTCAATCTTTATCAAAGTGGTTCATGTGTTTGAATTCCGTTATCACAAGAGGGTCACGCCGTTAAAACGTCTGAAAAAGACCGTTAAAAGTAACGTTGATTTTCAAAAGTTCCCGAAAAAAAAAAGGAAAATACCGGAAGGTGCGTCTCAATAAGATAACCGCTAGGCCATCTTTCTTTTTTTTTGTTTTCAGCCACCCTTGTCACCGAAAAGTCCATCAGAAAAGTGATATTAGCGAAATCATTTTTAACAAATAATTCAAACAGATCTGAAAAATCCAAAGGTGAAGGTGGTTTGGAGGTCATCTTGACGAGGCGCACCTTTCAGTATTTTTCTTTGAAACAATGGCATGTTTATTACTAATGACTTTTAAGATTCCAAAACTATGACCTTTTAACTAATTTCCAAAAAAGTGACTCATCCATTTGAAAAAGTCCGTTCCTTCTCTCTTCGTATTCTCTCTTAGCAACCTGATATCTTCGCACCACCACACTCCGCCAAAACCGCCGGACCAACTCGCCGCACAGGCCATTGCGGCTCTGCCTCTTCTTGCCTCGCCGGAAAGGTCGTCGTTTCTCTCCTCCCTGCTTCTCCGCCGCGCTGCTTCTCCGTCTTCCCTCGCTATTGCGCCTCTATGTCTCAAGGTTGAGGTTCGTTGACCTTCTTAAGATCAAAGAAGACCAGCAAAAGACCAGGTGGTTCAGGATGGCACCGGCTAGAGGTATTAGGGCGAGTAGGTCGTTAATGGATGGATGGAAAATTAGATCTTCTGGTGGGGCGACGACAGGGGCTAGGGTTTTGGTGGGGCGGCGACATCGGTTGTTGGGCGGAGTTGATATGATTGTGCAGGGGATTTGGGTTTGGAAGGGGGCTGGTGGACAGGGGAGGGATCTGATGGACAGGTGAGGGGGCAGGTGACGGGACAGGAGTATGTGGAGGGGGGAGGGGGGAGAGGGTCTGGAGAGGGGGCAGATGGTGGCGGCTGGAGTTTGTGAGACGGCGGCCAGAATAAATGTGGCAATCACTGTCGGGGGTGGCGGTAGTCACTGACCGGGGGCAGCGAGAGTCACTGGACGGGGCAGTCACTGGTAGGGACGACAACGGCAGTCACTGATTAGGGCGGTGGCGGCAGTCAATGATCGGGGCAGTGACAGCGGGAGTCACTGTACGGGGCAGCGCAACGACAGACACTGTACAGGTGGTCACTATTTGGTGGTTTGGTTCCAGTCACTAAAATTGCAAGTCATAGTAAATACATTAGTCACTACATATATATTAGTCATATTTTTGGGATTTTTTAGATGTGATCACTTTTTTGTCTTTCAGCTTTTATTTAGTAATATTCCTAAAATAAAGCCTTTTTCTTTTAATTTTTCGGGCACTTTTGAAAATCGGGGTTACTTTTAACGGTCTTTTCCAGACGTTTTTAACGGTGTGACCCTCTTGTGATAACGGAATTCAAACACACGAGCTATGTTGATAAAGAATGAAACACATGACTGATGGAGTATATGGGTCTGAGCCCCCAGACCCACATACTCAGAAGAACAGAAAGCACAAGACACTGAGTGGTGCCCTCGTCGGCCAAGGGACCCCCGTCGGCCGGAAAGGTACCAACTCAGAATATGATCCTGAAGCCAAGGAACCCGGGTGCCCTCGTCGGCCGCGCCCTCGTCGACCACGAAGACCTCACAGAACCGGATTTTACACTTACTCATTTGTACAGTTCATTAGTGGCTTTGTATTTGGCCCAGTAGCGGTCCAGTTGTAGATGGGCTTCCCAAGCCCAAGGCTTGGGAGCCCAGCCCGTATTTTCTCTATAAATACTCCCCTTGGGAGTAGTTATAGGGGTTACAAATTCATTCTATTGAAGCATATTACTGCATTTCTCTCTCTAGCTCTCACTTCTCTCTAGATATACTCTATCATTTGGTGCTCTCGTTGAGAGCTAGAACAATCAAGTTAGCACCCTTCGTCGCTGCCAAGCATAGCTAACCACTGATTATGGGAAGAGCTAAATCAAACCGCAACCTCGTCAGCAAGGTCATCCCTGAGGACCAAGAGGCCAGGGAGCACGATGAGGACGCCACGGCCGACCAGGTCGGCGGGGGGGGACGTCTTCCAGGAGGCCTTAAACCTCACGATGGACCTCCGCAACCAACTCAACGGCGGAGCCCCTGATGCCCGCATCGGCTTGGACAAGAAACGAGCTGAGAAGACGGACCACGCCCCGGCCCAGCCTATGGCCGCGGCCTCTCCGTTCGTGGATCCACAAGTCCAGGCCACGCTATCGGTCATCATCGCCAGCCTGGCCCAGAACCCCACCGTCCTCAGCGCACTCCTGCCAAGGACCGGGGGGAACGTCACTCCACCTCCTCAGCCCCAACCGTTGGCCGTCCAGATAGGCAACGATGAGGGGGTGATGGCCCAGGACACGGCGTCGTCCCACTCCCACCCAGCTTCCCCTCTTCGGCCTGGGCAGACCCCAGCGCGTGGAAAAGTCTCTGCCTTCAACAGGCTAGGTGACACGCGCCGTCGTCCGGTTTCGGAGAGGATGGCAGGACAGATTGGTGAGCGTCGGCCTGGCTCGCCGAGGGAAAGCTTGGGGTCTGTGTCCCGGACAGCGGACCAGCCCCGCCCGGACAAGGGCAAGGGGAAGTTGCACGAGGACGACGTGCGCCACCAGATCAACGCGGCTCACGACGAGCGCATGAGAAACCAGCCAGGCGCCGCTGCGTCCGCTAGGGACTCCCGGGACGAGGTCATCGCCCAGCTGGAAAGGAGGCTGGCTCAGATGGAGGCCAAGCACTCGAGCCAACATCCCTACGGCCGGCACCTCCAACGATCCCGGCCTCAACGCGCTCATGAACAAAGTCAGCGCCCTGGAGAGGGAGTTGACCGAGGGGCGAGGTGACCCCATCATCCAGGTCAGGACCAGGACCCCTTTCACCAACAGGGTCCTCTCGGCCCCCATCCCGGAGAAGTACAGGGGAAACGCCATCAAGTCCTACGACGGCCGATCAGACCCCCAGGAACACTTCAACCGTTATCAGAACAACATGCTGATGGTGAACGCGTCAGACGAATACCTCTGCCGTTGGATCCTCTCTACTCTCGAGGGGCCAGCGTACGAGTGGTTCAACGCGCTCCCCGAAGGGAGAATCGACTCATGGCAGGATCTTGCCCAACGCTTCCTCACCCACTGATAGGCTCATTCCGTCCCTATCTTTCACCCATATTTTGGGTGTGAATTGTCTAATTTTTATAATAAATTGGGTGACTATTGGGTGTTTTGAGTGAAAATTTGCTATTTTCGGTCCCGGTGGCATTCGTATTCGGTGTAGTATTTTTCTACATAATTTGACATTTTTGGAGTAATTTGATTGTAAAATTGCATATGATTAGCGGGTGTGGTGAGTTGCGATTGTACAGGCTAAATTTGCGGTGAATAATGCATTTATGTTAGAGCGGGACACTCTAAAGGCTCTTGAAAAATAGTTTTGCACAGCCCAAATGAAAAAAAACTACAGCAAGTTGTTTAATCCAAGTGCAGCCCAAAAAAAAAAGTGGGGTTTTTTTTTCCTGGAACTATCAGCCGCACCCATTCTTCTTTCCTTGGATTTAGCTAAGTCAGCCACAGATCAATTTCATTTTTTGAAGCACAACAGATTAGCCGCACGAGGAGAATCAACCGTAGCAGCATCGATTTTTCCTTCTCTTCACTTGGACGCAGCAGAATTAAAAGAAGATAGCAGCAGATTTTTCTTCTGTTTCCGATGAAATTAGCAGCAGCAGTAATCAAAAACCAAGGAGCTTCACTTTTCTCTCAATTTCTTCCATTCTAGTTTAGATTTCAGCAAGTATTGTAAGTGTAATCTTCATTTACGGCATTAGTTCTTGATTTTGGACTGAATTTCATACTTTGTTCTTCTACGGTTAATAATTTTCGAAATTCCCATTTAAATAACTCATTCCTTTCTTCCCAATTCTATCAATTATTTATCTAGTGCCTTACCATGTTGATCAATATTATTGCGATGTTAATTTTAATTATGAGTAGCTAATTCCATATAGGGTTCGAATTGGGGTTAGGGTTCATGGGTTCTTGAGGGTGTGAATTTAGTTTTTAAAATTCAATTAATTTTCTGGAAAATTGTATAAGATTACTCTTAATTGTCTATATGAATTTGATCGCCTCATATATGAATGTTTGGATTTAATTCAATTCTTGTCTATGGAATTTGCGTTAAATTAGCTTGGATCTTATACAAGCATTCTGATCTTAGAAATAAGTTAAGATTGTGATAATTTGATTTAATTCTTGTCTATGAGAATTTATTTCATTTTCTTTCCAGGAATAATTGAAAATTAATTTACTTAATTCTCATCTCGAAAGAACAACCAGAACCCGAACCATCCAATTTGAACCCTGTTTTAAATCTTGAATCAAGTTAATTTTTTACTCTTTTTATTTTTGCATTTGTTGTTTGTTAATTTTTTACCACCCGAAAACAATTTATTCGGAAAGATTACCATGACTTGTGCTAGCCTGTGATCACGGACTGTATTCAAAACTTCCTTTTTGCCACTCCTTGAGAGACGATACTCATGGTCTGGTTATTCTACGGATTAACCAACTACGTTTTACACACACAAAAAAATACATCGATCACCCACTTTGCCCGGAGGAAGCGTGCGAAGAAGTATTTCACCCACCTCCTCTCCGTCAAGCAGCAGCATGATGAGTCCCTCCGGTCATTCATTGATCGGTGGACGAGGGAGACCGAAGAAGTCGAGGGGGCCGATGAGCGCACCCTCCTCGCCTTGTATCAGGGAGCCCTCCGCAGCTCCCCGTACGCTAGGAGCCTCATCACCGACCCTCCGAGGTCGTACGCCAAGGCGCTCCAGCGCAGAGGCTTGTACGCCGACGCCGACGAGCTCCACAATCACAAGAAAGATGGGGCCATCCCTCCAAGAAGACAAATCCTTCGCCGGCCCCGGGTCCGTCCCCGGCCGGCCAGGGTGGCCAGGGCCGTCACGGCTCTGGTGGACAGAGTAAGAAAGATCGCCACTGGCGGCCGAGGTTGGAACGGCCGGGGGTTGCCCTCACTCATCCGGTCGGCATCATCCTCGACTATGCCGAGAAGCATGGCCTCATCGAGTAGGCTCCTCGGCCGACCGAGGAGGTCCTTGCCATCCAGCAGGGCGGCACATACTGCCGGTTCCACAAGAACTCGTCGCACAACACCGACGACTGCATCACGCTGAAGAAGGCCATCGAGCATCTTATTCGTCAGGGGGAACTCTCCCAGTTTGTTAAAGGTGGCCCACGCAAAAACACATAGGTAAACACCGGCAAACAAGGGGGCGAACCCTCTGTGAAGAAGCGGGAGATTGGTAGGCTCAGCGACGACGAGGACTTCGAAGAGCCCCCGCCAAAGAAGAATCACATTCACCTCATCGTGGGTGGGAACACTGGGGGGGACTCCGCCACTCAGAGAAAGAAATGGGCCCAATCCCTCTACATTGGGGAGGTGTCCCACGTTCCCCCCCAGCCGAAGAAGCAGCGAACGGAGGCGATCACCTTCACCGACAAGGATTTGCCTCCGGGGACGGAATCACACAGGGACACCCTCGTCATCCGATGTGAGATCGGTGACTCCATCATCCACCGCACTTACATCGATACGGGGAGCTCCGTCAACGTGATGTACCTGGATACCTTCTGGCAGCTGAAGCTGGACAGAGCTCTGTTGAAGCCGATCAAGACACCGTTATCCGGCTTCACCGGGGACTCTATCGACGTCGAGGGCACGATAGTCCTCCCCATGGAGGTCGGTGACGGCCCCCACCGCGCCAGGATTGACATGGAGTTCATGGTGGTCAACCTCCAGTGCGCCCACAACCTGATCTTGGGACGGCCAGCGCTGGAGGACTTGGAGGCCATCATCTCCATGAAGCACTTGTGCCTAAAGTTCCCCACCAATGACGGCATCGGCTACGCCAGAGGAAACCAGAGGATAGCCAGAGAATGCTACCTCAAGCTAACAAGGCCGGCCGAAAGGGAAGGACAGAGGATAGACACCATCACGGCAGCCGTTGCCAAGGACGAGGAGAGGCCGCATGCCGAACCGGCCGAGGAGGTCGAGGAAGTCCCTCTGAATACCTCCCGGCCGGAGCGGGTCCTCAGAATCGGGAAGCAGCTCCCTCAGGACCAACGAGACGCCATCCTCCTCGTCCTGCGGTCATACGCCGTTGTCTTCGCGTTGGGCCCGGACGACATGCCAGGCATCAGCCGCCAGGTGATTACTCACCGGCTGACCGTCGATCCGGCCTCCACGCCCGTCAAGCAGAGGCGGCGCTACTTGTCCGCCGAAAGGCGGGACTTCGTCAAAGGGGAGGTCGCCATGCTCCTCTCAATCAAACACATTAAAGAGGTGAAGTACCCGACGTGGTTGGCCAACGTCGTCCTCGCCCAGAAACCGCCGACATTCAGAATGTGTGTTGATTACACTGACCTGAACAAGGCGTGCCCCATGGACCCGTTCCCTCTCCCCAACATTGATCAGCTGGTGGACGAGACGACGGGGTGCGAGTTGATGTCGTTCCTTGATGCTTTCAGAGGGTACCACCAAATCTCCATGCATGAAGATGACGCTGAGAAGACGGTATTCATGACCCCAGAGGGAATATTTTGCTACCTCGTCATGTCCTTCGGACTCAAAAACTCCGGCGCCACCTACACTAGGATGGTGGCCAAGATCTTCAGGGCGGTCCTTGGCCGGACGAAGGAGGCATACGTTGACGACATGATCGTCAAGAGCAGGCAGGCCTCCTCCCACGCCGACGACCTCCGGGAAATCTTTGAAATCATGAAGGAGTTCAGGCTCCACCTCAACCCCAAGAAGTGCGCCTTCGGCGTCCAGGGCGGTAAGTTCCTCGGCTACATGGTCAGCCGGAGAGGCATCGAGATAAACCCGGAGAAGACACATGCTATCATCAACATGGAGCCGCCCCGCAACGTCAAGGAAGTACAACGACTGACGGGGCGCCTGGCGGCCCTGAACCGTTTCCTCTCCAGGTCAGCCGAGAGGGCAATCCCTTTCTTCCAGATCATGCGTAAAGCCAACAGCTTCAAGTGGACGACGGAGTGCCAGGTAGCGTTCGAGGAGCTGAAGAGGTACCTATCGTCCCCACCCGTGCTCTCCAAGCCCAAAGCCGGCGAAACCCTCTTCTTGTACTTAGGGGTGAGCACGTCGGCCATCAGCTCTGTGCTCATCCGTGAGGACGAAGGGGTGCAGAAGGCCATCTTCTACATCAGCAAGACGCTCAGGGAGGCCGAGCTCCGGTACTCCCCCATTGAGAAGACGGTGTTGGCCATCGTCCACACGGTGAAGAAGCTGGGGCACTACTTCCAAGCCCACGCCGTCCATGTGCTAACCCAGCAGCCTCTCGGCGCACTCATGAGGAGCCCCACCAGCTCCTCAAGGATGGTGAAATGGGCGATCTTCCTTAGCCAATTTCAAATTGAGATCAAGCCAAGGCCATCTATCAAAGGGCAAGCCTTGGCCGACTTCGTCACTGAATGCACAGCAAGGGAGACAGCCGTTGCTAACCCTGGGCCGGAGCCGGACGATACATGGATCCTATTCACTGACGGCTCGTCGGCCGCGAAATCATGCGGTGGCGGCGTCGTCCTCATATCCCCTGAAGGATTCAGAGCTTACTATGACATCCGCTTCAACTTCAGGGTATCCAACAACGAAGCCGAGTATGAGGCCCTCCTCAGCGGTCTCAGACTCGCTGCCGGCCTCAAGGCCAAGCATCTCAAAATCAAGTGCGACTCCAAACTGGTAGTGGGCCAGGTGGAGGGATCGTACGAAGCAAAGGAGGGACGGATGCGACAGTACAAACAGGCAGCAGAGGAGTTACTGAAAGCGTTTGAAACCCACGAGATCACTCAGATCCCAAGGGCCGAGAACGCCGAAGCCGACACCCTCTCCAAGCTCAGCTCAGACACTCCAAAGCACATCTTCAGGATAGCCAACATCGAAGAGCTGAGCATGTCTAGCATTCATGCCAGCCCTGTCTTATACATCCAACAGTGACCAGAGGACTGGATCTCCGAAATCGTCACCTTCATCACGACGGGGGAACTGCCCCCGGACGAGGAGAGGGCCAAACTTGCCAAACTCAGGGCCCCAAGCTACACCATTGAAGATGGCAAACTCTACAAATGATCCTATAATGGCACTCTCCTCCGATGCCTGCACCAGGATGAGGCCGATGTGGCCATGGAAGAAGTTCATTGTGGCGTTTGCTCCTCGCACCAGGGCCCTTTCAGCATGTCCCGACGTCTCGTCGTCCAGGGCTTCTTCTGGCCGACGATGGCGCGAGACTGTGCGGACCTAGCCAGGAAGTGTACCACGTGCCAGGTGCTCCAGAAGGGCCCTGGTCGGCCAGCCGTCAACTACGCCCCCGTCAGCACCGCAATTCCATTCTCTAGATGGGGGATTGACCTGGTCGGCCCCCTGCCCAGAGCCGCCGGGAACAACCGCTACATCATCGTCGCCGTCGACTACTTCACCAAGTGTGTCGAGGCGGAACCCCTGGCCAGCATCACGGGGGCCAGATGCCAAACATTTGTTTACAAGAACATCATCACACGCTTCGGTGTCCCCCAGGAGATTATATCAGACAACGGCACCCAATTCGAGGCAGCCCCTTTTCAGGAGCTCCTCCGGGAGTTTGGGGTGAAGCATCGTTTCTCCTCCGTTGCCTACCCTCAGGGCAACGGGCAGGTCGAGAACGCCAACAGGACAATCATGGAGGGGCTGAAGAAGAAACTCCAGGCCGCAGGGGGTAGTTGGGTCGACGAGCTCCCCAACATCCTGTGGTGCTACAGAACCACGCCGAGGAGGGCGACAGGTGAAACGCCTTTCGCCCTGTGCTACGGCTTTGAGGCAAAGGCACCCACGGAAGTTGCCATCCCCAGCCGGTGGGTGGAAAAATACGAGCCTGACGCCAACGAAGAAAACATGAAGATTGACCTGCACCTGGTCGACGAGAGGCGTGAGCAAGCTTACGTCCGAGCAGAGAACTACCGGCGTCAAGTAAAATCATACTATGACGCCAAGGTACGTTCCCGGAAATTTCAAGTGGGGGACTACGTCCTCCGTCGAAGGGAAGCAAGCCATCCGACAGAGGGTGGCAAGCTAGCATTGAAGTACGAAGGGCCTTACATCGTCAGTGCCATGGTCAAACCCGGCACCTACAAGCTTAAACGCCCGAATGGGTCCAATGTACCACGAATGTGGAATGTACACCATCTGGTGAAGTTTTATCAGTAATCCGAAGGAGGTGCAGACGGTGAAGCCCTCACCCCTTAACGGGTTACTGATTGAACGCCACCCTCGGCCTCGAGCCACTTATGAATAAAATCATGTTCCTCTTGATTTTTTCTCTGGAATTTAAAGAAAAATATTAGCAGGTGCCCTCATCGGCCACCTCAGAGCGAAAGACTCAGGTATGGCCGATATGGCACCTTGCATTTGCAACCTACGAAGCGACAAGCTCAGGTACTCCATTGTATTTTGTATCAGCGAAGGGCTCAGGCCTAGCTGAGAGAGCACATCGTCCTGGCCCCGTAAGCCTAGAGTGAAACGCTCAGGTATGACCGACGATGTCCCCTGGACGAGGGGTTCGCAAACGGCCCACGTCTTGAAACGGGAAGCTCACCGCGTCGTCCACGCGCCAGATCGCAGGACGACACGCCTGAAATCATGGCCGAGGTGACAAAATCCCAAAACTCAGGGATGGGCAACGACAGCCGTTGGAAACCGACCAAAAGTCTAGCCCGCGTCATAAATAGGCGACGGGACCCGCCCTGAGATCACGGACGTTATAAACGAAGTCCGAACCGACCGAAGGACGAGCACACCCTTCGGCCGAAGCCTGAAAGAAGGATACTCCCCTGAAATAGGGAACAAAAAAAGGAGGGAAGCCGAGGACCGCGCGCACTTGCCGGCCTCGAGCAATGAAAAATAAAATCCCCACAACTCCGGCCAAACTTGGCTAAGTACATATCAGTTGAACACAAGCGTAGTACCACTAACAGGTGACATGGACGATATGGCCACACGTCCATCACAGACAAGGGAATCATCATGGACGAAGCATACGCCTATAAAAAATTACAATCCTGAAAGATGATCAGGACGAAGCGGACAGTATCAATCCTGAGGATGACCAGGACGAAGCGGGCAGTATCACAGCATTCAAGAAACAATCCCTACCGGCCACAGCATTCCGGATGGCCGTTACAGGCACTGAGTCCCAGGCTGTTGGCCAAGCGCAAGATTTTTAGGGATTTGTCCAAGTGTTTGCCAAACACTTAGAGAAAATTCTAGGGAAAAAGGTTCCTCAAGAGAATCCTGACACTCAGAGAAACTCTGAGGAAAACAAAAGGCACCCTCATCGGCCACAAAGCCAGACCTTGGCCGATGAAGGTAGGGCCGTCTCTTGGCCGACAACGATACCACACGGAAGGAACTATGTCTTGCATTTATACTTAGGAAAATCTCTAAGTATTTAAATGGAGAAACTCTAGACGAAGCGGGCACCTGTATACTCGCAGGCCGTTAGCTACCTGTGTCTTGCATGTGTACTTAGAAAAATTTCTATGTTCAAAATACTAAGTTCAACTTACCGGAGGCAAGGAAGGAAGACATACAAGGCCGAAGGGGACAACAACCCGTGTACCCTTACCGGCCACAACACAAGGATCCAGGCCGACCTTCCTGATCAGATCAGGAACAAGGGAACACGACGGCCACGAAAAACACTGGGCCGACAACAACAACATTGGTTCAACACTTAGGGAATTTCCCAAAGCATTTGTCAACACTGAGGAGAGATTCAATACCAGGACGATGAGAACACCCATCTACTTGAAGTTAGACACTTAGAAATATTCTAACAAAAAAGAAGAATGGGACAATGCCAAGACGCAGCGGACACCTCAGCTTGCCCGCCTCAGTCAGGACGGAAAGAAAAACACCTAAGTGGATATAAAACACTTAGAAAATTTTTGAATGAATCCCAAGTGTTACGACAGCGAAGAAACACCGGACAGGCCGACCAGGCCACCAGACTGAATAGACTACCTCACGGACGTAGCAAACACTCG
This sequence comes from Cuscuta europaea, assembly GCA_945859875.1. NCBI lineage: Eukaryota > Viridiplantae > Streptophyta > Magnoliopsida > Solanales > Convolvulaceae > Cuscuta > Cuscuta europaea. The sequence goes on along the minus strand of CAMAPE010000052.1, from coordinate 4,841,066 downwards.
CGGGTGACCTAAGTTGTAACTTTTACACTTAGACAAATTTCAAAATTGAAATAGCAAAAGGGAATAAACATACAAGACATTCAAAGCCGAGCAGGACAGCAAAACGTTCATTCATAAACAATTAAGTACATGGGTGGGCGCTTCGGCCATTACATCAGATGGGCAGAAATATAAGATAATTATTTACAAGGTAGGGAACGGGGAGTAGCCAATCAAGTCTCTTGGGCGCCTCCATCATGCCCAGCCTGGGTTTGCTCTCCGGCATCTTCGGCTCCCTCCTCGACCTCAGTCTCCTGGCCGGCGGCAGCTGCAACACTGGTGGCATCATCCAGGAAGTCAAACTCGTCATAATCCGGCTCGCCGAGGCCGGAACTCTCGATTGGGGCCTCCCTCTCCGAAAGAGGAAGCTTGGCCTGCTCCTCGGGATCCTTCATCAGCTTGGGAAGCTTCAGGTTCCGCCTCGCCCACCCGGAGGTATAGTTCATGGCTTTGAGGGCACGCGCCAGCCGCCGACACAGGAGCCTCTGCATCCGCTCTTGGCCCATGTTGTAATACACGGCCATCTCCCTGCCAAAGTACTCTTGGCCGGCGGGGGAGTTCATTCCCCAATCTTCAAGCTTGGCGGCCACCACTTCGTGGCACCAGGGGAGCCGCTCGTCGGCCTTCCATCCCTCGGCCAAGAACTTTTGAACGGCCTCATCGGCGGCCTTCACAGCGGTAGCCTCGGCCTCAATCTTGGCCTTCACGGCTTCATCATTTTTGCGCCGTTCAGCCTCAAGCGCCCTCTGGCTCTCCTCAAGTTTGGCCAGGGCATCGTCCCTGGCTGCAGCTGCCTCATCGGCTCTCTTTTGCAGAGCCTTGGCATCCTCCCGGAGCCGCTCCAAGCAGGCCACCGCCTCATCGGCCGAGGCAGCCTTTTGCTCGAGCTCCTTCAGACGAGCAATCTCCCGTTGCTGCCTCTCGTGGCTCTACATGAGCATGAAGGCACCCTGCACAACAAAGGCAAACAAAAACTCAGGCAATGACTTCACCCGGACGACGAGAAAAACGACAAATAAAAGGAAAGGGAACTTACTTGGACGATGAGGTCCATCCCGCCTTCGTACACCTTGACGTCCCCGAGCCTCTTGAGGTAGGCCCGATCTTTGGCCGGCATGGCCTGGGCCAGCACATCATGGCCGAGGACGCCATCGTCAAAGACACCCCTGCCGACGGGGTACTCCACCATTTTCTGGTAGGTGGCAGCGGCAATCTCCTTGCCGGCCCTCTTCGTCCGTGGCTCCTGGACGAGAGGGAGCGATTGGGCAGCATCGCTTGGAGCAGCGGTAAGATCCACAACGGGACCACTATCGTCCACATTTGGGACGGTCAGAGTGCTGACCTCATCGGCATGGGAAGGAGACGGTGCCCTCTTCGTCTTCTTAGTGACATTCAGGCCAGCCTCGGTCAATTTCTTCTGGCCGTCAGTGGGAGGCCTCTTCTTCTTGGAATGGGCAGGCTTCGGGGCCGCACCAGCAGTAGCCCCGCCCCCCTCGGCCGCGGCACGTCTGGCCGCCTCGGCCGCCTTTGCAGCCAACTCCTCGGCCGCCTTGGCCTTGGCTATGGCCATGATTGAACGGCGATCCATAACAAAATCTACACAAAGGAAAATGAACAGATTAGCAAGGCAAAAGAACAAAAAACAAAGGAAGAAAGCCGGAGAAAGTATTACCATCGGCCTCAGCAGGAATGCCCAAATCCGGGCCGTCGGCCTCTTCGAAGGTAGTGGTCATCCTCGGCCAAAGTTGGACATCGTCCTCCTTGTCTCCATACACATAGTACCTGAAGAAGTCGAGGGCGGTCATCTTATATTCGGTGATGTAGTCTTTCACGTTCCTCGGCCCCCCTTCCAAGAACGCCTCCACCTGAGCGTCCAAGATCGAACTCCTCGGCGGGTCGTGCAGATTGAACCTCCCGGTGTGGCCGAGAGAGGGAAACTCAGTGCCATTCTCACCAAGGGATACAAAAACGAACTTGCTCTTCCACCCATGAATGGACGAAGGCAAGTCCGTGAAGCTCCTCTTCTTCGGCAGCTGTTGGAGAGTAGCATAGGCCGCACAGTTCTTGTGGCTTCCTCGGCCGATCTGATAAAGATTCATGAACAGAGCCGTCGTCGGCCTGTAGCCCAACTCCTCACAGCGGAGCAAGAACCCCACCATCAACGAGTAGCTGTTCGGGGTCAACAAGGCCGGAGGGAGTCCCACCATGTCCAGATATTCGGTGATGAAGGGATGAAGGGGAAACCTCAGCCCCTTGGCGAAACTCATCGGGTATACTCCGAAGTATCCCGGTGGCGGATGGAGTACATGGTCCGTCGGCCTGGGTGCCCTAACCCTCCCGAACGGCCCCACGTACATCTGGGCAACTAAGTAGTCAGCCGCGCTGCTCTCCGGCTTGATCAGGAAAATATTTGTGAGATCCAGGTAGGAGACGCCCGGCCCACTCTTCGGCCTCCTTATTCTCTTCGGCTTCTCTGCTCCCTTCACGGCAGACACCGGTCTCGGGCACGGAATAACAGCGGAGGTGGACGCCCCGTCCACCACTCGGGACGCACCTGCGTCCTCACCTTTTGAAGACGAGGCGGACTCCTCGTCCTCAGCTTCGTCGTCCACCTGCTCTCCGGACTTGTAAGGACTTAAACGCTCTATCTCTTCCTCGAACTCCTCAAGCACCTCATAGTCGAGGGACCTAGTGGAGGGCTGGTCGTCGTACGGATAGTATTCTTCGTCTAAGCTCTTCATCATAACAACTATTACGAGCCTAAGGGGAATTACTTTGGATCTAAGGCGTTTTGTCCACTAACACTAGATCAAGGCTCAGGGAAGCAAAGTATGCAAAGGAATTGAAGAACAAGTCAAGAACTAACCTTGAAGATATGCAGAACTCGAAGAACACCTTGAAGACTCTCTCTCTCTAGAAATTCGGGCAGCACCTCGATATCTCAAGAATGCAAGTAAGGAACCGAATCGGAGGAGGGGGGTATTTATAGACAATCTCCAACGGTCACTACACGTGGCACCATATCAATGGCCACCTCAGCGGTCACCTTCCCAGCAGCCGATGAGGTGCCACCCCTTCAGAAATGGGCCAGTCTCGTGAGCCAACCTACCGGCGGAGTAAAAGCCTACGGATCACACGGACAACGAGCGCCCACAACGGCCTATACATTTGCCGGCTTCACAAGTGCCAGCTAGCACCCACAACGGCCTATATACTTGCCAAGTTCACAAATGCCAACAATAAGGAGATGACAACGGCCAGGAACGTCATGAACGCCCGTGACGGCCACAGAACCAAAGGAACAAAGAACCCGCACCCATCGGCTCTCCGTAACGACCTTTGATGATAACTCTTTACAAGCGATCTGCGCGCAAGGGTTATCCCATAGGGTTACCTTGGCCAGAAAATCGCCATAAGGGTTGGATCCAGGGGCACTACGGAGAGGCCGCTTCGGCCAGGGACTCAAGCAACTCCTTCACCCCTCACACCCTTCGGCCTGAAGCAGTGGGGGACTGGGGGACTACATCGGCCTCAACAAAACAAAAAGGAAAAATGCAAACACAAATATAACCACAAAGCATGGCCACATCGCCCATGTATCACACGGCGCCTCGTCGGCCAAAGGCACATAACGTCATCAGCAACGGCCAACTGGCCACCTAAGGCAAGGACATTCATCGTCCCCCGCCAACAGTAAACCATAATGGGCTCTTCGGCTAGGGACACGAAAGCCAATCAGCGACCGCCAAAAGGAGTGCGCAAGCACCCTTACCGGCCACCCAAAGGAAAGGACACCATCGTCCTCGAAGCAAGGTTCAACCTCAACAGTCTCATCGGCCCAAATGTAAATCTCAACCACCAACGTCCAAGAAAGGGAAAACGCGCCTTCAACGGCCACCATCGAAGCAGGACACTCATCGTCCCCAAACGAACACACCAAGGAAACAACGGCCTCCCCGTCCACAGCGAGGAGCAGGTGACGGCCAAGCACAGAACAAGGTCACCAAAAGGGAAACAGCGCCAACGCCGCAACAGCTGACGGCTTGGGAGTGCCCGCATCGGCCAAAAGCACCAAAGCACGGGAATCTACTCTCCTTCACTTCGTCTACGTCTCAGCTTAGAGAGTGGGGGACTCCTGATGGAGTATATGGGTCTGAGCCCCCGGACCCACATACTCAGAAGAACAGAAAGCACAAGACACTGAGTGGTGCCCTCGTCGGCCAAGGGATCCCCGTCGGCCAGAAAGGTACCAACTCAGAATATGGTCCTGAAGCCAAGGAACCCGGGTGCCCTCGTCGGCCGCGCCCTCGTCGGCCGCGCCCTCGTCGGCCACGCCCTCGTCGGCCACGAAGACCTCACAGAACCGGATTTTACACTTACTCATTTGTACAGCCCATTAGTGGCTTTGTATTCGGCCCAGTAGCGGTCCAGTTGTAGATGGGCCTCCCAAGCCCAAGGCTTGGGAGCCCAGCCCGTATTTTCTCTATAAATACTCCCCTTGGGAGTAGTTATAGGGGTTACAAATTCATTCTATTGAAGCATATTACTGCATTTCTCTCTCTAGCTCTCACTTCTCTCTAAATATACTCTATCAATGACCCTATCTGAAAACTGACCCAACCACAAGTACCTTTTCCGTACTTTTCCCAAACAATTTTAAGCTTATCAAATCTCAAAGTAAAAAAAAATAAGATAATAAAATGAATATGCACATTTCATCGAGTAAGAATCTTTGTTTACAAAAAAAAAATTAAAGAAAGAAAATTTGATGCATTTAGAATAAAGATTGGGGAAAATATTTATGAGTTTATATGAACTTGGAAACTCTTTTTGATTGATTGACAAGTTTCTTTGATTGAGTGTCTTTGTCTAGACATAAGAACATGAGGAAATTTCGGTTTTTATTAATATATTATATTAAGTATAATAGAGTTTATTGAAATAAAATTTTAAAACGGTTTGGTCTGGGTACCCGTTTTTTCAAATTTTAAGAACCATTTGATTCCTATGTTTTTAAGGACCCACCCCGCCCTGAATTGTTTGGGTTTTCTAAAATTAGGACCGACCCTAACCCGCTCCTAACATGTATTACCCGGCCCGACTCGTGGTTTTTGTACCCGTTTGCCCACCCCTAGCGCACAATACACGACATATGCTTTGCACAAAGCAGTAGCCATCTCCGGCATTACTGACGTCGCCGCCATCTCCGGCACTGCCGCCATATCCGTCGTTATTGGCACCGCCGCCATCTCATGTACCACCGCCATCAACATCTCAGGCTCTACCGGCATCGCCGCCCATTGCCGATGTGTCATCCGGTGTCACCGCCACCTAATCGAACGTCGTCTTCACTCATCTGCACTTCTAACATATTCAACAACACCGGCTGCAACCACTCCAATCTGAGTTTAGATCTCTGACCTGGAAAGAAGAGTAAAACAAATTGCCATGTCATCTTACTATCCTTATAAAAATACAAAAGATGAAGAATATTGTCATGTCAAGGTAAAAAGTAATAATACCATCTTACAATCCTTATAAGCAATATTTGCCATTTTTATAAGGTCACAACTCTGGTACTTATTTAAAAATTGGGGTACCGTACCTACCAATCACTTGATTGGTCCAAATCATTATATCATTTTTAATTTAGATTTAAATAATTCAACTGCAACATTCTGATTGGTCCATGTGGACAAATGTATGGTACATTTGTCGAGGTAAAAAATTGCCATCTTGCTAAATATAATGTCATATAAATGATATTAGTTTGAAATCAATGTTCAAATCATTTGTGATTACTGGAAAAAAACATTGTAATTTTGGAGGGGCTTAAAATTAATCATAAATAAACTAATAAAGTTCAAAATTATGAGCCCGTTTGGTAACACTGAGATCGGCTGAATCGGCTGATCCTGATGAAATTTATGAAATTCTGGCTTAAGTGGCTGTATTGGTTGATTCTGCTGATTTATGGAAAAAATAAATTTAAAATATATTTTATTAATAGAATAAAGAAAAAATTATATGTAAAAATAGCTAAAATGGTCTTCTATAGTAACTTCAGCCGAAATAGGCAGAAAAGTAACTTCAACCTTACTTTTTCTTATTATTACACATTTCACCACGCGAAATCAAAAGTTACGTGTTTGGTGAAAAAGTTGGTTGATAAGCCTGATAAGCCGAATAACGGTATCTAAATAAAAACTAAACCGGCTCTAAATAAAAAATGATTGGAATGAAGTAAAATAAAAACTAAAGACGAATTGCGGCTATGCCCAAAGCGAGAGGCTTCATCATCTTGATAAATGATACTCCCTCCGTCCCCTTTTAAATGTTCCATTTTACCATATTGGGATGTCCCTATTTAATTGTCCCATACCTTATTTGGTAAAGTTTGTGTGGCTCAAAATCATTCTTACTTTATTCTTACTTTATCTATTAATATCAACCACACAAACCTACTTTTCTTAAAACTCGTGTCACCCTCTTCCGGGACATTTAAAAGGGGACGGAGGGAGTACTCGGTAAATCACACCACAAGAATTTCACAACATAATCCAATAAAATAATTTGATAATAAAGTGCAAAGCGCACATGAAAACAATTTGATAGCAATTCACAGCATCATCTAATCTAATCACTCCTTTTCCTTATCCGTTGATGTATCTTCAAGGTTTCTTTTTTGGAAAGATACACATAATAAAAACAGAGATGGTGAAGGAAGAAAGTGGAAGAAGGAGATGAAGAAGGAGAAGAAGGAGAAATCAATACTTACCTATGTCCATCAATTATACCACACTTCGCCACCACCCTGCCTTTCATCGTCGGAGAATTTACAGAAATGAAATTAAAGATGCAGGGGATAAAGATGAAGGAGTTAGTCGGTGGAAAAGCTACAGTGATGAGTGTGAAGCCAGAGACGACAAGATAGAGGAGGGGGGAGTGGTTATTCAGGATAATTTATTGAAGGGTATAATTGTAAAGATAGGTAAAGATGAAACGGCCGAACATCTTATTAACTCCTAGCGGACCGGCTCAGACCTAGGTTTCTCTAGGGTTGCGAGGTATTTTTGTGGCGGCGATCTCCTATTGTCGGCACGTAGTCTGGTCGCTCACCAACGAAGCATGCGGACGGGAGGCTAGGGTTTACCCTAGGTTCGAATAGGTTTGGCAGCTCCATAGATTTGTCTGGCGGTTCTACTTTGTCGCCGAGCAGGTGTAGAGAAGGGCTCTTTCGTATAGTGCACTGGGTTAGCGGCTACTCCGCTTTGATTCAGACGGAGAAGAGTTCTGTGGACGAATGTGGTGAGGAGGCAGGCTATTCGGATGATAGGGATGCGGAGGCTGCTCGCTTTCGGACTGGTTGTGTTCGTGCAGTATTTTGGCCAAGAGATGGAGGCGATCACGAACAGATCAAGGTGATTAAGGAAGAAGATGGAGTGATGAAGATCCGCCCCCTCCTGAACTACTGTCATGGAGAAACTTCGAAACTAGGGATTGGAATACGACGCTTGAAGGATGGATTCAGTTGCTCCATCAATTTTTCTTGCTTAATTTCGTTTTACCCATATTTAGTTTGTTAATTATGAACTATGTTGCTATCGTTTTGCTTTATGTTATAGTTCATGGTTCTAGGTTTAGTACGATGCCTGAGATTTCGGCTAGATTTGATATAGTTAGAGGAGAGTGGATCTATTTATTCAGCAATAGATGCATTAAGTCCGTCTGGTGATTAGCGATTCGTATTGCTCTTATCTCTAATCGTAGAGCTAATAGTAGTAGTTGGAATGAAGGTTGTAGTCTGTATTGGTCACTTTGAGATTGAGGTTACGATCCTGATTCTAATAATATCAATATAGACTTTTTCTTTTCAAGAAAAAGATTAGATAAGTTTTAATTTTCTGCTCTTAAACCTTCAAACATAGAAAACGGACCCTATCAGCCGTTATCATTAGCGTGTTGCAACACGTTGGGTAGCTTATTTTTTTACGATCAGCTATTACGACACAGTGACACACACATAAAGGAAACTATGAAAGATTCAACGCAAGTAATGGGAAGAAGTCGACGATCATTTCTTGTTTGGTAATTGTGCTCTCAATCTATTATAATTGTTTTGGGATAAGATTGTTTCGGGTGTGATACGATGCACCATATATATTTGCTTTTGAAAAACAATCTGAGATCAAATCAATTCCACACATTGCTAAGATGGATTCATCTCATGCACTAATACGAAAATAACATCATTGAAACAGAAAGGACAATGCTTTGGGGCTATTAGCCTATGGGTGTCCCTAAAACGCCTTGCAACTTTGCAAGTATTGGCATGGCCCTCCCCCACACCAATAATTCCATAAATTAAAGAAGGAAGAAAAGACTAGTAATATAATCCTATCTATCTATTGGACAGAGCTGAGGATGGCCCTTAAATGCCATCAAATGACCTACAAAGTGTCTGCACAAATTGTGAGGTACCTTCCTGGCTGCTTCTTGCGTAACTATACTATACTCCAGCCTCCAGCATTCATTCAATTCATAAAACGTTGTTTCGGATGATTAGTTGCTTTGTGCAGTTAATTCAATGGCAATCAATATGCCCACTTAGGTCCCACCTTGTTTTCTTGTCCTTCTAATCACTACCTACTTCCTTATACCTTCTCATTCAACACCAAAACAAATCCAGAGTAATATTCATGAGGTGTACCGTTTCCGCCACCTCTATCATGGCCGCTACTTTTACATATCTGCTCATAGTTGTCTTCCGAACATCACAAATCATAAAAACAATCATTCAAACTATTTGCACTGAAATGGAGGTTCAGATGTTTTGAATTTCCACTAAAGCTTATGTCACTAGTTAATACTTTTATGCATGTTAAAACATTTTAACTTTGTAAGTGAGTATTGTACTAGCCTTGTCTGGTCTGGTTTGACTCCAAATTCGAACTAGATTCAGTGAAACCGGCAACATCTTGACAGATTATAGAACATGGTTGAGCGCGCAATCTCTTGAGTCGCTCATTTATTTTCACAATTGGTTGAAGTTCTCCCATAGATGATAGGACTCAAGAAATTAACATAACACCGCCACACCACTTAATAGAGTAAACGACAACCGATGCTAGAAGTGAGAGTTCTGAGAGTTCTGAGAGTTAAAAGATTCTGTCGCTACTCACCCTCCTCTGGGTTGCTATTTGCTAATAGTCTCAGGGATGTTTCTATATAACCAGAGTTACTGCACACCTCTGTACTAATTCAAGATTAGGTCCATCTTTATTCTCTCTTGGAGTATTACAGTTGAAAACGAAGTATATATTGTAATGACTCCTCCTAATACCATCTCTTCATGTGATATTAAGTGTGCATAACAAATTAACAATCTATATTTAAAATTCAACAAAAACCAATTTGCTATTGAGAAGACGTACAATTACTCGAATCATTTTACAACTCCTGAAGAAATAAATATACAATAACAAAAATCCACTTCAAACAGTTGTTGGGAAAGCTAAACCTGTCGTATTTCAAAAGCCTAAAAAAGTCGCCAAACTTATAATTGAAAGGGGGGATATTATTACATGTAGCATATACAAACACAATATGTCCTTTATTAGTTTATTGGAAAAATACAAGAATCAAATGCTCCATTGGAATAGATAATGCAATGACACAACTCACTTAAGCAAGATTTATTGTGAAGGAGACATAAGGATGCACATCAGTATCACCTCCAAAAGCACCGACTGCACCATCATCCTCTGCTTTCCAGTAGGTGCTACATTTTGCAGAGACAGTTTTTTTTAAAACATACGGTTGAAGAGATTTTCACAATAGTGTGCAGAAGGGTTGTTATATTTTCAAACTGTTAGCTTTTTAAACGTTTAAACCTTTTGTCCCTTTTACCAAACATTTCTAGTCTGAAATTGAACTATATACCTCCCATTTTTTATTTATAAAAGGACTTCTCTTGAAAGACAAGTCTATTTTCATCCTCCATTAAAATCACTACAGTTCAGACACGTCTTTTGGATAGTAACAGAAAGGTAAATAATTCACACAATTACCTGTTTGAGTTATCACAGAGTGACTCAAGAATTGAACGCACTTTCTTCTCGCTTTTCACAGATGGTGACAAGACAATAGACTGAAATGCATTTTAAGTTGAATGAAAGTTGAAAATATATAAGTTTTTTTAAAAGGAAAATCATACACATGACCGTAAAAGGGATAAATATAAAGAAAAGTGTGTGGTCATCACCAAAAAGGATGGAGGCAAGCCATATCTTAATATGCTCTCAGCAAAGACACGTACGGCACAAAAGTGCATCCAGGAGCTGAAAACCTGCAGGAAAACATCAGAATGGCATCTAGAGCATCAAGATAGGTACATATTATTTTCGGCACATACCATATCAGTACCTAACTATGCAGTTAATACACTGCTGAATGCTTGTTGAATTTAGAAACATGTGGAGAACATGATAAAATGAAAAAGAGATCCCTCTGAAGACTAAATATTCGAAAGCAAAAGTATGAAAAAAAGTTAATTCATACACCAAAGGAAACTCAGTGTATGAAACTATGCAATTATGCATAGAACACTTCCAAAATCTTCTCCATTATCCTGTCATAAAAAGATCCTAGCAGAGAGGACAAGTACATAAAACATCGTCACTGTTTTTGCAGTGTTAACTAACTTTGGAAAAATAGACACTTAAAAAGAGCTATTACTTTCATGATGCTTGCTGCAACTAATTGCGAATAAAGGGCATCCGGCATAAATGTTTGTAACTACACCTCTTTTTGCATGAGTGTTAACTACGTTTAGACAATTAATTGGCAATTTGGCACTGAAATCAATCACAATTAATTGGTAATAGAGAGGTGGTGATGGTAGTGGTGTACCAAATGAAAATAAATGATGAGCAAAATAGGACACTCCGACACTATAAAAATATACACTAACAGGTAACAATGTGTTATTTCCTCAAAGGAGTGAGCATAGGGTTTGAGTTCACCTCACCCTTCCCGCATTAAGAACTTTAACCTAACTGAGATGAATAATATGCAACTGGGTTGCAGGAAAAAGGAAGCTGAGACGGAGAATCATGCTCTACTTATCAGAAAAATGGAAACTCACAGGAGGTCTGTGACTGATGCTTCTGACTTATCACATAAGCCTAACTAAGCATCTGATTGTTTCATAGAAGACATCTATGCATTAAAACTTCATATTTAGAGAAGAACTCAATCCAATTGTCGATGAAGATAAGTACCTCCCCGTAACTGGTATAGCACCATTGCAAAAGAGAGCTTCGGAATGTTTCTTGGTCATGTATCAGTTTTTCCAGCTCCTGTTTTCGGCCTTCTTGAGTCTCAGAACTATACTCAAAATCACGAATCTGAACCACAAAATAAACTGGCACAAAATGAGGCAAAGTCTGGAAAACTAATCATTATTTTACACATGCAACATGTCATTTCCAACATTGTTTGCTAAATAGAGGAAAGTATGAACTGTAGGTACAATTATTTTTGTAAAAGAAAGAACAATGATGAGTGAGAAACTCACTTGGAAGCCTCTTTCGCGTGCCTTAATCCTAAAATTGTCGGCATCACGGCTGAATAATGTTACAGTATAAAGAGCATATTCATTGTCCTCATACAGCTTCTTAGAGGATCTGGGAACCTAAAACAATTAGTTCAATGAAAAAGTAGAACTAGTAGGATGAAGACAACTTCCACAGGAACCAAAATATAAATAAAAAAGGGGTGTCACTCTGTCAGTTCAGCACTTCAGCTACACAAAGAACCAAGTCACACAATTTCCCGTTTTTGGAGATTACCAAGAGAATAGTGTCATCAAAGGATCAGAAACACGGTCACTCTACTACTGAATTACAAACGCACACACAGAAAGGAGCCCTACCACATAAGTAGTGAGTGTCTCGTAGCTAGCCGACCAATCCTTCTGTGAATACTTAGAAACAACAGCAAGGAGGGTGGTTAGGTGTTCCGATGTAATTATGTCTTCAGGCTTCACCAAATTGGAAAGGTCACGTACTGCCAAACTGAGGAAAGGAAACAGAATTTGAGTAAGCTTTTCTACAAGGCACGGTTAGAAGAAGTGTGCAAGTGTAATTTAAAATTACTAATGTATAAAAGATCGTGAAGGCAAATCTCAAGTAGCCCCCCCCCCCCCCCCCCCCCATTTCCCTGCTACACTCAAGCTACAAAAATTAAAACGTAAAAGAAAATATTTTGGAGCAAATACAACATTCTGGTTATATGTGATGTCAACCGAGCTCACACATTTGGGTCCAGTCATTCTAGACTGCACGCTTTTCAAGTTGAGGTTTTAAACTTCTTCTTTTTCCTAGAGTTTTTAGACCCTAGGCCTAAACATGTAGGTCATGAACTTTTCAGGCATGCCTACTTAATTTTTATGAAATTTAAAATAACATGAGAACTTGTTATTTTAAGTTTTAACACACTAGACGATAACATTGCAATATAGCAAACAACAACATCCAAACCTTATTCCCAAAAGATTTTGGGGTCGGCTAACCTGAATCGATCCCTAATATCAGAGCCAAAAAGAGAAGAGAAATAAGAGAAAAAAGATAATGTAACATAAAATGGATAAGATAAAGATAAATATAAGATAAAAATAACATAAGAAAGATAAAAGATAAAAAAAGAACATAAGAAAGATAAAAGATAGAAATAACATAAGAACATAAAAAGATAAAAGATAAAAAACATAAAAGAACATTGCAATATTATTAATTAATTAATTAATTAATTAATTAATTGATTAAATCATACAATACTATCAAATCCACTTCCAAACATATGACACACTGAGTATATCAATGTTCAATATCTATTTAACCAAGCATAATACAAAATTGCTAGCATCACATAACAAACTCTAGGTACCCGATGATGACAAGTATAAGCATAAAATCATAACTGCTATATACAAAGAAATATTATTCTTCAAGAACTTCGTACTTCTTCATCAATAGTACTTTTATCCCAATTTTCAGAATTTTTTAGGCGGCATACGGGCTTTGAGATTTTAAAATTCAGTTGTTTGTCACTTGAAGTTGTGCATCAACTCTTATCTATATAGGAATGTACGCAAAAGTAATGGGTTCGATTCCCAGAGGTGTAGCAATTTTAGCCGACCCCAAATTCTTTTGGGATTAAGGCTTGGATGTTGTTGTTTATTATTACTTGGTTGTTTGTTCCTAGTCATTTGAAGACAAAGTTTGTATCCTTGAATCCCCTCTTAGATCACATTTGATTCACAAGGAGAAAAAATGGTAAAAGAAAGAGCTAATGAGGTAAACAATGGAAGTATGGAATAATATTATTCATTTATTTATTTAGCTTTTTAAAATAAAAGAGATATGAATGCAACGGAGTACTCCAATGGTAGAAAGGAGATGTGTAATTTATCTTGACCAAGACAAAGGTGCTTACTGATATTCACACTGCTATTTTGGGAAATCAAAATGTTTACGATTTGGGCCAATTTGCCATGCCAGGCAAATGTGGATTGGATTGGCAAAATTAAGTCGGGCCTAAAAGGCCACATGCTGAGGTGAACTACCCCCAGTGGGGCAGGTGAGCCCCCTTAACGAGCCCAGGCTGCTGGAAAACAGGAGGCCATTGTTGCTAGGTTACAGGGAAGAAGCAGTGGTGAATTGAAAGTAAACCTTCCTCATTTTATTTTCAGGTCCACCATTTGTAGCTGATCATTTCGCCTGATTTGCAACCACAAGCAAGTTGGGTTGGGTTGGGTTGGGTTAGGTTGGGTTAGATCAGGTAGAGACTTTAGTAGTGCGCCAAATAGGATCTTTGATGGGCTGCTCTGGTCAGCCCACCCTGTTGGCCTGTTCGAAAAACTTTAATTGGAAAGGTCCAAACCCATGGTATTTGCATTCAATTTGAAAATCCATTATTTACAAACAAACAAGACCTTAGTTTTGAGTACTTTTCACTTTCCTTCGTGTACAATTTAGCACCACATGGAAGAAAAAATATCAAAATTAATATGCCAGATGGAAATTTGATGCATAACATGAGACTGTCAATGCTTTGAGTGACAAAATGTGATAGGCATTGTATATGAAAACATGACTCATTGCACACCTTCCTGTTTGCTTACGGTTGATGGTATTAAGCTGGCTACGCACATTGCTATACTCAGCAACTCGAACCTGTCATACATTACCAACAACAATTACAATACAGGTCTGCCAACGTCCTAAAGTGAAGCCGAATGGTGAGTTTATAATACACTTCAGTCTCTAACAAGTAACTACAGGGAAACAGAGTACATCCTTATAGATGATGAGCAAATACATGCATGTAATTAGTGGAACCTAAAAGCCTAGGTTCTATCATTAGCAAAGTTATGAAAAAGCCAATTGTAACTTATTCACAACTCACATGTCGAAGGGGAAACAATTTCCCAGTTGCCCTCATCTTACTACTGATCTCAGTAAAAGGTTAGTTTATACAAGAAAATTAAGAAAGAGAATGGTACTCAAACTATTATTCACTAATTTAAGAAACAAATATGTCTCATAAATATATGCCATATACCTATATGAGAGGGATGAAAAAGTACTAGATGGCAAGCAGATGCTTCATGTAAACTTCTTACGCATTTTTTACCCCGGGGGGAGGGGGGAGGGGGGCTGGGGGCATGGGCGGAGCTAGGGGTGAGCCAACCTAGGCCATGGCCCACCCCAAATTTTAAAAATGGCTTAATTTTTAAGTTAAAAAATTTCATGTAAATTTTTTTCTAAAAATATTCTTTGTACCGGCCCAGTCCGGCCCACTGTCCTGACTCCGCCCCTGGCTGGGGGAGCTTGGGGTAAACAGGCCTGAAACTCTCTTCATGAATTTCGAACCCGAGACCTCCCGTATGGGAGAGTGAGTCAGCGACCAGCTGAGCTAGACCGCTTCCTCATAAACTTCTTAAGTAATTTAGCTTGATTGGTAAGTAACTATATAGTTTTCTTTTCTTCTACAGAAGAGAAAATAAAAAATACAGGTTGCATGGAAAGTATGTGTCAAGCTTAGGGAGTGTTTGCAACAAATTAAAATAGGTGCTTTTCAGCTTTTTGCTCAAAATAAGCTGAAGTTGATGTTTTAGCCTCTGCTCGAAATAGGGAGTGTTTTAGCACACACAATTCAAGATGGTAATAGCAAACTAGTGCCAATAAAGGTGTGTCTAATTAATAAAGGTTTAATGCACAATTATCAAGAAGACTGCACTAGTTGAAAGCTGAGTATAGAGAAAAGTTCTAAAAATGATAAAAGAATATGCACAAAATTTCAAGGCTATGGTGCATCATTTGGAAAATGAAATGGACTATCGCTGCTGTTACCCTGCTAGCACATTTTAAACATGATACAGTATAGTATAAAAATAGCAAAGGGTTGCATATAAGATGAAAGTGTCCTCTTACAAGGTATTACCTTGAGATCATCCTCAATCTTTGCAACTTGGATGTGAATTCCTTCTACAGTCTCCTTAAGTGGTGACATTGTGGGATACCTAGCCTCGTCCCACACAAATCTAGGAGAAAATGCAACTACAATGTTTAGAAACACTACAAGACAAGCACAAAAAATGATAATAAAAGGAGGAGGCAGCAGTGCGAAGAGAATAGCAATAACAAGCATCTCATTTACCTAGTGAGATAGGAGTCGACAGGAACCCCATCAACAGTGAGGGAACTGCTAGCCACACCGGAAACCCTCTCCAAGTCCTCGATCTGGCGCCGTATCTTTGAACACACCCCTTCAATGAAACTGTTTGACTGCAAACATTTTCAAATTGCTCATAGCTATTTAGCATTTCCTCGTTCATATATTGATATATAATCCGTATGTATTACAGAACGGGCTTAACAGACATTTTAGGAACGAATAAGTACGAAATGTCAATTGAAATGATAATGAGGAGAGAGTAGAGGAAATTCACCTTGACAAGGTCGTCGCTGAGCGCAAGGAGCGAATCCAATGTACCAACCCGGAGATTGGGGATGTTGAACTGCGACAATCGAAGAGTAAATTAGCTTCTGCAGAGATCTCAAGTACTAAATTGGGAAATGGAATGAGATTACTCTGTAGAGGGGAGTGTCAAAAGAGTGCTTGGAGATGGAGTCTTGGAGGCGGCTCCACAGAGACGTGGCGGAGGAGCCTTGCTGAACGGAAAGAGACACCGCCCAATATCGAGACGTCATTCCGGCCGAAGTAGATCAGCAGATCCGATCAGGTTTCTCTTGTTTGATTAGCCGAATTTGATTAGTAAATGCAGGGAATTTGAGGTATGTTCAGTGCTCAATCCCCCTCTGTTCTTTGAGGTATGTTCGGCGCTCAATCTCCGGTCCTTGTTCGGTGGTACCGGAGTAAGGTGACGTAAATTTAAAAATAAAAAACAAACAAAATACTTAAATAAGTTTTAATTGATTTAAATTTGGTGATTGTCTAAAATCTTATAAGCACCAATGAGAGTAAGGTTATTTTATGTATGAAAAATTTGTTAGTGTAACATCAAAGCTTTATCAAGGTGTACTCAGCCCTTAAGACATTGTATTGTCTCTCCTTTGGCTT
The DNA here is from genome assembly GCA_945859875.1 of Cuscuta europaea. NCBI lineage: Eukaryota > Viridiplantae > Streptophyta > Magnoliopsida > Solanales > Convolvulaceae > Cuscuta > Cuscuta europaea. Next base: position 4,824,380 of record CAMAPE010000052.1, on the reverse strand, counting down.
TCCGTATCCAAACGTCCGACATACGCTCCGTTAGTTCAACACCATCGGTCATCGTCTCCCTTTACGTTCCGAAGAGTCTAGACTCCAGAGTATTGTACCCATTACATCAGATTGATTAGAGACCTCACCCGTCACCCCAATCCTTGTTCCAATAAGAGGAACATGGGTGACCTTGCTCCTCACATTCTTTCTTTCCGCTCATCCTCACCCCGCCAGTTTCTTCCATTTTCGTTGTTCCATATCTAAATCCGTCTCTCTAAAAGTCTAAATAAGGTAATCTTTTTTCATACTCACACATTTTGTTTAGTTCTTCACCTTCATCTCTAAATTCAAACATCTATACTGCATATCCTTTTTCAAATGCACCTAATTTCATATGTATTCTCTAAACTTGTAAGATTTCAGTGCTCTAAACTCGCCCTGTTACTAATTGCTTGTGTTCATTTATAGGGATTGTAATTAGTGATTTAAATCAAGAACTGTTTTTATGAATGGCCCACTAATACTATGTGATGAAGAGGATTTGAATTGCAGCTATGCTGATTTCTTATGAATGGCATATCCCACGTCTTATATTCAGCTCACATGAATCGATATTAACTCGTAGCCCTTGAAATAAAAAGATTATATAGTCACGTACTTGAAAAGAAAAAACATACTTATAAAACACATGTAAATAAGTAGTATAAAGAAGGAATGATATCTACAGAAGTGGTTAAAATGTGTTCTCTCTGATAGGACTTATATCATTTGCGAGAAGTGAATTTGAGAGGAAATTATTTATTGGTGCAAATGGATCACGTCTTCTAGCTAGAGCGATCTGGAAGAAGACATTACTTGTGTCTAATCTAAAGGATTCTAGGGCTGTAATTTCTACTCTTAATAAAATCACCAAAGAGATATATTTAAAATCAGTTGACTTATGAACACAATGCCTCTTCTATTCCAAGCTGTTTTTTAAAATTATTAATTATGTTGATACATGACACTCATTTCTTATGTTTTTAGTACAATTTTCATCGGTTACCCCCCTTGATTTCTTTTCTTTTGCAGGAATTCTTACTTGGTGTGGACATGCACGTAGTGATGTTTTAATCAATTTATTCGTTGCATTTGTGTTTTGTATTCTTGAATGTATGCATTCAAGATTTAGTCAATTTATTCATTGCTCTTAAGTGTTTTTCTAATGTTCTCTATAATTTGCACTTCAGATTTAGTTTCTATTTATTTACTCTTTTTTTAGTTATAGATAGGTGAGATTGCTCTTTACAATTACTACATATTTATTTAATCACCAACAATTCCCACCCCTTTAACACGAACATATAAGGATTCACAAGCGGTATTTCCTTTCTGCTCTTCTACTCATTGTTCATGAGACACACATTACCCCTCCCTCATTTTTATATATTATTTCAAGGTTGAAGAAATATATTTTCGTCTATTGTCTACATTCATGGCAAAATTTAAGCAGTTTTGAACATTAATGAGCTGATGTACGACTAAGATATATTTTTGTTCTATTGAAAGGGTCCTTTGATCTTCGAGTGAGAGTCCTATGTTTGTTTCCAAATATTCGTTTGATATTTAGATTTTCAGTTTGAAATTGGTACTTGTATAATTTTATGGTTGATTTTAGAAGAATTTTAGGTTAAAGGTGATTGTTTTTTGGGAGCCAATACACTAAGTATATGGATGAGAATCCTGGTAGAACAAATGGAGACATAACATGCGGACTACATCTCAATCTAAGCAATTCCCATGGGCATAGATTTTACTTTCTTTCTTTTACTTCAGTTTTTATTTTCTCTACTTTCCTTTTCACTCTGTACTCCTTTTATTACTTAATAAAAAATTCCTTTCTGTTTTAAACAAATGGATGAGAATTCTGGTAGTTGTGAAATTGAATCAAATGTATCTCTTTAGGTCATCTTAGCTCAACTCGTTTCTAAAAACCCTTAAAATCATTGTTTACTTAGCTTATAGTGAACCTATTCAACTTTTGTGCTTCACAAAGTAGTTATAAATAGACATCACTATCCTCTTTTGATTTATATTAATATTTTCATGTGTATCTTCTGGTCTGATGATTCTAATCAACGTTTCATGGTGGTTGCAGCTTTGAAAATCCAATAATGCAAATCCTTGTAAAAACATTAATGGAAAGACAATAACTTGAAGTTCAGAGTAGGGACACCACTGATATAATAAATGTCAAGATTCAGATGCAATTCATGCTTTGTCTCCTTTTCCTTATTCAAAATTTAGAGAGAAAACATTAAAAAATTCAACTAGCTAGAACCATATCAAATAGCATTGACATGCACCGTGTATTTGATTTGGAAAGCTAGGAATGAAACACGTTTTTGCCAATAGGATAGCCACAACAGACAACTATAGAGCAAATTAAAGTACTTAATTATAAGATCATGTTTAGACTCTACCTTACCAACATGATTGAACATTGGGGTTTAAAAGTGAATGGTAGTGATGCTCTGAATCTGATTTTGAGGAATCTGTTCTGATTGTTTATCAAATTTGACAGCTCATTGTTGTGGATTCGGATGGAATAGCTGAGGAGATTGTCCTGTTTTTTGTTGTTGCTGAATTTCTGTTCTGATACTTGGAGAGTGTGTGCTTTGCTGGTATTGTACAGACTGATGCGATGTTTTTGCAGGTTTACAGATTTATTGTTTTTGTTGTGCACAATTTAGTGTGTGTTGTTCTTGATCATAGAATGAGTGTTGGATGTATAGTGTTAAGCATTTCACTATGATGCTATAGCTGACAAGGGGATGCCTTTGTGTTGATTGTACACATTTTTTAAGCACTTAGTTATATATGAATAATGGAAATTGGGGGGAATTAAGCACTTAGTTATATATAAAACTGGTCTTTTTTTAATACTACGTATATCTTTGAATAGGTGCTATGCATGAATTTGAACACATTTCTTTCTTCTTTTTCAAGTTACTTTGTTCATGTTTTTCTACAACTCAAATTTGAATAAATGTGAGTAATGATATTGTTTTAGGCAATGTATTTGTAATCCTGGCAACCAATAAACATATCTTAATGATGTTACTTTTCCCTCAATAATAGAATTACGGGGTACTATACAACTTCTCTTTTTACTTCCCCAGTTCTTTACCAGCAATATTCAAGTTTTAAATTAGCTCTTTAATGCATATCTCTTTTTAGCTCAACTGCATCAACAAAGCCTTGCATGTCATATGGTAAATTATGATCGTTCATTGATTCTTATACATCCTGCTCCCTGATAATGGATAGCCCCATTTACGGGTTCATTGCAACTAGGCATTATATTGTTTTACTAATGTATTGGACTTTTTCATCAAAAAAAAAACTAATGTATTGGACTCACATCCATCATATCCTTTTTGGCTTTGACGCCTTAACTTCATAGATTTTTAAATCGTCTCCGTTTTTCTTTTCTTGTAGATACCATATGGAGTGTAGACATATAACTACAAAATTGTCTTACATAAAATACATTGGGCATTATCTCAATCGCGCATCACGCGTTATAAAAACTAGTTACCGTATAAGAGAAATTGTTGTTGGTAAGAGTAAGAACTCATTTGGTGACCCCTTTTTTCGACTTATCAGACTTATCAAACAACTTTTTGAGTAACTTTTGAATTCGCGCGCTAAAGTTTGTAATAAGCCAAAAAAGTAAGGTTGGAGTTAGTTTTCTGGCTGTTTTGGTTGAAGTTGTTGTAGAGGATCATTTTAGCTATTTTTCATATAATTTTTTATTTAATTTATTAATAACAAATATTTTAAATTTTTTTTCCATAAATCAGCAGAATCAGCCGATGCAGCCACTTCAGCTAGAACTTCATAAATTTCAGCAAAATCAGCCACTTTGTTCTAAATCATACAAAGTTTACAAGATTACGATTTCGTTAAGTTTTTTCATCTATAACCTTTATTTAGTTCTCTTTTAGGAAACTTAATATTTAGTTTCCTTTTTTACTCTCCATTATATGTTGTTTATTAAAGACGAATAACTTCCATCAACGATCAATCTCTTCCACAATGATTGTTTCTTCTTGTTCCGTTCTCCGTCTTAATGAAAAGCCATTGTGCGGCGACAACGTCTTTCTCATTGTGCTCGACTATGAATTTCCCTTGATGGGAATTCATCGTGCGGTGACAGCGTCTTTCTCATTGTGTTTGGCTACGAAATCCCTTTAATGGGAAGTCATTGTGCGGTGACATCGACTTTATGGGAAGCCATTCGGCTACGAAATTCCCCTCCGCATTGCGTTCTTTCTAGTCACCTCGCCCCATTCGGATTTGTGAATTTTGAATCTATGTTCTCGATTCGTTGAGTCAATATATATATTTTCACATGTGTGCGCCTTCGGTTCGCACAAAAAGCCATTAATTTTTCAAATCGATTTCTTGTGGTAGTTTAATTGGTTTGTTTCTTCCGCATGGTTTTCATTTTTGCACCCTTCATCCTTTATCTTATTAATTGTTAAATTGATTAATTAGTTCAGTTTGGATTTTCTGCACTCCTGAAAAACTTCTGAAAAATCTACGATAAAAATGTTCGAGCTTGAAAGTATGAGTTGTTTATTTGAAAATATCAGATTGGTGTGAATTTGTGACCAATGGTCTGGAAATGGATACTTTTGTTTGTTTTGCATGAATTCTAATTAGACATATGTGTAGAAAAATAATGATGTGCATTGATCTATCCTGGAACTTGGGATTTGGCTAAACATTATGGTATAAAGTTCTGCTTACATTACATGAGTGTGCACCCAAAAAATGATTTGATGAACATACATTCCTCTTCCACTAAAGATTCAGAAAGCAACTTAATAATTCATATCAACACTTTTTAGCTCTCAGTTTTGGTTCAAACTCTCATTTCAATTCTTTGTGTGCTCTTCTTGATTTTGAAGTTCTTCCTGACTTCCCTAAAATGCATATTGTTGCATGTTTGTGTTGGTGATGAATGTATCTAGGCTGTTCGTGGAATGGTGCTTTTTGGAAGTCATATGTTCTAGATTAGAAGGTACGTGTTTTGATTTTACAAGTGACGTGTGCTGTGTTCATTCTGAATTTTATATACTTTATTTAAATTTACTTTAATGTCTTTTTGTACTTGTTTAAGGACTATTTCGTGTCTAGATTAGAAGGTACAGGTCTGATTCTGACCATTCATGTTCCATTGATTTTAAACAATGTCATCAACAACAACCCACATCTAAAATTATTGTAGAACTTATAAAGTATTGATATGAAAGTGCATCTACAAATTAAAATCATATGCTCCTAATAATATAGTGGTTGACATGAATAAATATTATGGTGTGACGCTAAATAAGCTCGAGAAGACTCTCGCTCATAGAGATAGTTATTCATGTGGGAGGAACAATTTCTCCACACGTTGAACATGGATATTGTGTTCAGCACATTTTAGGCAATATTAGAATAAAACTTAGAGCATCTGCTACTGCTTTGTCATGGAAGTTCAACTAGATAGTTAGATCTGCCACAAGAGTTGAACGTGAAGAGTATTTATCTTTATAATATGTTGGTCCCGGTTATACTGGATACAGTCTAGAGGGGGGGTGAATAGACTGTATTGGTTTTTAGCTTTTTAAACTAAGTACCAGATTTTCAGAATAGCCTGTTCTGTTGAAAGAACAGACTGGCAGCGGATGGGGTTCTGGCAGGGAGTTCTGTTAGCCTCAGAGAAGCAAAGGCAGAAGGCCTTCTGTTAACTCGTAGAACCAGTTCTGCTGAACACAGATATCAAGTCCAAGGAGTTATACAGTTCTATCTAAGTGCAAGTATTAAAAGCAGTAAGTAAACGACACCAGGGATTTTTATAGTGGTTCAAGGAACAACTCGTTCCTCTAATCCACTGTTCCACTAAGCTGTAAAAACTGCCGTTTACAAAGCCTTAGTCCTAGCACTTAAGAAGCACTCCACGTCTTCTTCAAGTCTAGATGTGTCCTGGGATGCACTGCCTGGCTTCCTTTAACACTGGTCCTTACACTGAGTCTCCTTGAAGTATCACCACTTCACTACTCCAGTTATTAGGACGTCCTTCTTGTAGCAAGAAGAGTTTCTGTTGAAACTGAGGTTCCTCCAACTAGCTTCGTTACAAAATATGTGTATGTGAGGAGCTTGAAGAGTTGAAGAACACTTGGAACTTTGCTTGAGTTGGAAAGAGTATTTTTCCAACTTCTGCCTTCTCTTGTAGAGGATAATGAGTTTGAATCTCAAGGAGGCTTTTGCTTTTCAGAGTTTGAATATCTTGCTTGATTAGCAATATGATAGCAAAGTTATGGCAAAGTTATTCGGTTGTTCTTCGTAGTGTATCTTTTATACTGAGGTTGTCTTCCCGTTGGAGGAGTAGGAGGACAACTGCATTAAATGAGCGATCAGTTGACTTGACTAGTAGAGCCCGGTAAGGTTGGCGGGTTACTATTTTGGGATAAAGTATTCCTGACATTCCGGCCAATCATCTGCAATTACTCTACGTAGCATGGGGTGCATTAAATGAGCATTTAATGCATGCACTGTAGCTTTTCCGTTTTATACTCCTAGCCGTTGAAGGAATCTTTAGGTTGACTTCCCGGTTCTTTGAAGATCTTCTAAATGTCAGACCTTCTGGTGTCTTTGTCTGAGAGTAGAACAGAGAAGGTCTGGAGCACTTCTGTTGGGAGTATCCAACAGAGACCCAGAAGGGTTTCTGTCAGAGTTAATACTAACAGAGGTCCTGAGGGCTTCTGTTCTGGAGCAGAGAACCAAAGGTCCTCTGTTTCAATAAAGCCTTAAGAGGCACTTCTGCTCTGGGAGCCTTTCTGTTCTTGAAGCACTTCTGCTCTTGAAGCACTTCTGTCAAGTCGAATACATCTAAGAATTTTACAAAGGAAAATTCTAATACATAATTTCTAAAAGGGGTACTTCTAAAGTCCTAATTAATATAGCATCATCAAAATCTAAATACAATTATTCCTTACAATTTCCCCCCTTTTTGATGATGCCAAAACCCTTTAACTATTTCCAGAGAAGTGCCTTCACCAAAAAAAATATTAAGTTTAAAAACTTCCATTAAAATCTTGGTGGGCAACTTGGCATAGGAAAATAGTAAGAGTAAGATACATTCAGATAGCAGAATATAACAGAAATAAACAAACACAAACAGAAAGCAAAAAGAAGACAGGAATTTGAGGAAAAGCACTTCAAAGTAAGAAGGCAGAGATGTGATTTTATTAGATAGGTTTTACAGAGTTTAAGCCTTACACATTCTCCAGATTAGCTGCCTGTAGAGCTTCTTCCTCTAGTCTTTGAAGCCTGAGCAGTTCTTCATTTATTTCAGCTCTGATTTTGAACAGATTGCCCGACCTTTGATAAGATGCCCATATTGGAGAGAGTTTGCAGTCCAAGTAGTTGAGGACACCTTCATGTACAGTCTTTCCAGGGATAATGTTCTTCTTGTACCATTCTTCTGCTTCTTCAAGAGATCCTCCATACCTAACTCTGACAACACCATCTTTGTCTAGATAAAGGTGCTGTTGTTGGGTAGGAGTCATTTTGGCTTTCATTTCCTCAAATTGGGCTCTGTCAATATTCTGAGAGCCACCTAATCTCCATTCAGTAAAGTTGAAAACTCTCTTCTTCTTGGTGCTCTTCTTGACTGGAGATGGGGGTCTAGGTATGCCTGCTGCCCTTTTCTTTTGTAAGGCAGCCTCAAAGTAGGGAGCCGGATCTACTGCAGGCTCACCAGAGGAGGGTGCTCTGGTAGGAGTTCTGTGAGACCTAGGCCTGGTCTGTTGAGGGTCCTCTTCCCCCTTTTTGGCATCATTCAAGTCTTCTATCATAAGACTGATCTTCTGGAATTCTGATGCTTGGGTTGAGGCTATCTGCTCCAGGGCCTCTGGTAATGTCTGAGTGACAGATGTAAGGCCTTCAATCAGACCTTGCTGCTTCTGGATTGCAGAGAAGATGTCCTTGTTGTTGGCTTCAAGGAGCACCATCTTCTGATACCGGTCTCTGTCAGTAGATAGGAGGGCTTGAGCCTGTTCTTGATGAGTTCTGCACATCTGCTCAATAGAGGTCAAGTGCCTCTCTGTTCTGGCATCAGATTTCTTCAGAGCCTCAAGATGCTCTGAGATATGGTGGATTGCATGTCCTTGACTCAGGAGAGTCTGTTGAAAGATTGACAAAGTGTTGTGGATGCCTACCACTTCTGTTGACAGGACATCTGTTCTGGCAGTTGAGGAGGCGATGAAGTTGTTGAGGGTCCCAGTGAGGTTCTCAAAGCGGTCAGAGATGAACTGCATCCCTGAATTCAGATTGTCATTCACATGAGCAAGATGCCCATAGTGCTTATCATTTATCTCTATCAGCTTGTCCAAGCCTTGGAGGATCTGTCCTCCAAATTCTTCTGCAGATTCAACAAACTTGTTGAAGGGAATGTCATTCTTTTGTCCATCTGCTTGAGGCATCTCTAGACCTCTTCCCCTAGGTAGTGGGTGATGTTCTTGGACAGATGACAGAGAGTGAACAAGCTGTTCATGTTCCAGTTGAGTCAGAGGAGGGGTCTTCTGTCTCTTGGATGTGGCTTTGTATGATTTGCTGACCATGAATCCATCCATGTCAGAGGATATCTCATATGGAGAGTAGATAGGTTTTCTGTTGCGAACCACCTTCTTCTTCTTTCTTAGAGAGGGATTGGGAGCAACAGAGTCCCTAGAATAACCTTTGGGTGCAGAGATGGGGGAGATAGTTGTAGGATCTGAGTCTCTTAGAAACCATACAGGTTTTAGGTTTCCTGCAGGTTGTTGTGGAGGAGGTGATTCTGGTGGAGGAGATTGATGATCTGATTCTGATGAGGATGAGGAGGAGGAGATCTGTTGGGGTGAGGGGTTCTGGTGTTGGGGTGAGGAGTGAATAGATGAGGCATTCTGGTGAGGGGGAGATGTGGGAGGTGAGGGTGAGCGGTTTCTGTAGGGAACAATTGCTCTGCAAGGAGATGCAATTTTCAGTTTGGATGATGGAGGAGGGGTGGGGGTGTTCTGTTCAGGAGATTTATGTGGAGGAAGTTCTGGTGGAGGGGTTTCTGTGCTGGTGGCAGGTGAGGGAATATGTGGTTCTGTTGGAATAGAGACAGAAAGGGTTGGAGAGTTTACCTCAATGATGTTGTCCACGAGCAAGGAAGTCCTTCATTCCTTGATTTGCTCCATCATTGCTTGTCCTTCTGTCTTGAGTACAGAGGACTCTCCTGGGTTGAAGTTGGGCTGAACAGAGTCAGTTGCCATCTTGGTGAACAACCATTCTTCAAAGGCTTCAATTTCCCCATCTTCAAGAGGTTTGACAGCTTCCTCTGAGGGTGAAGAAATGAGAATAGCCTTACCCTTGTAGCTGGCCTTCTTCTTCTCAAGGACAGAGTGAAGAAAGTTGAGGGCAAAACACTTTGAGACATCATCAGTCCCAACCCAATTCAGGATGGCTTCCTCTTCTGCCTCATAGTGATCAAAGAACTGGATTATCTTGTAGAGGGGTCCCATTCTCCATCTTCTCCATTCAAGGACCCGGGTAAACTGTCTGTCAAGCAAGGACAGATACCCATCTTTCACAGGACTGGGGTGCTCTGGTGGAGTTGGCACCCTGTTCTGTTCAGGAGATGCAGCAGAGGTGGGGATCTCTGGTTCCCCCTGAGTGTCTGCCACTCCTTCAGATTCTGAACCCATAGGTTTAGCAACCTTTTCTTGGGTTTGGAGGTCCTCTTCCTCTTCTCTCCGGCCTTAGGGGGGGCAAGAGGTGCTTCCCCTTCAGTCTTCTTCTTCTTCTTCTTCTTTTCTGCCTTTTTAGCAGAAGTGGCTACAGAGAGAGGTTTCTGTACCTTCTCTCCCTGTTTCCTCTTAGCTTCAAGTTGAAGCTGTCTCTTCAGTTCTGCCTTTATGGCTTTTTCCCTATTGGGAGAGGCAGTCAGGAAAATTACCTTGGTATGATCCAAGGCTGAAGCCTTCCTTAAGCTTACCCCTTGTTTGAGGAGCACTTCAGAAATGAGCAGTCCATGCCCTAGCTTCCCAGAGTAGAGGCTAGTCTTGGGATTCTTCTTCTTGATCACTTCAATCAGGGACTTCACCATGATTTGTCCCCAATTGACATTTACCCCATGATGCACTGCATACAGGGCTTTAGCATTGGCCGTTGTAACATCATCAGTGGAGGTGTACTTGCACCATAAACATTTGTGGAAAATGTTTATAAGTAGCTCAAACTCCCTCTTGAGCAGGTGCTTCTTTATGTTGACCTTCTCAACTTCTTCCCCTTTTCTGCAGAACTTCTTCTTGAATTCTGACAGAGGGATGTCAATATCCTCCAAGTCAAGTAGGGAGTCCCTTCCTCCCTTTTGCTGAATGTGGAAGATGTTGTTGATGACGTCAGCATCAACCACCACCTTTTCTCCTTGGACGACGGAGGAGATGACTTCATCCTTGAAGGATGCGTTGAGATAGAACTCAACTGTGTCCACGTTGCTGTATGCTTCATAACCATGAGAGATGACCTTGCTCAGTTGGCATTGTGACAGTCCGTCAACAATGGAGGTCATCCTTTCCTTTTTCTCTGCGAACCTGGGGAGTACGTCCAGTTCGCATCTCAGGCCAGTCAAGACATTCTTGAGAAGTGTTGCCTTTTGTTCTTTTGAAAGATCGGAGAAGCTCAAGATGGCCATGGAGTTTAGTGCGGTTGGAAAATTTCTGAGAGATAAGAGTTCAAAAGCTTGAGAGTTATGAGAGCAGTAACGGTTTAGGTTTGCGAAAGGGGGTTTTATGGATATGAGTTAGTGGACGTTTGAGATAATTTACGGTTCCAAGAGACCAATAAATGTAAAAAGAGGCGCAGTAAATAAATGGGGGCGCAGTAAATTTTGTACGGCTGGATACCGTTTTAAGGGTAAAAGGGTAAAAGACCTTTAATAAGTTACTAGGTCACCCGGTTTACAAGTTTTCTTTTCTAAGTCCACCACCTTCTGTTTAGACAAGAGAGGGTTTTCTGTAAAAAGGATTTCTGTTGCATAGGTGTTCTGTCAGGGTAGAGAACAGAAGAGGTTGACAGAGGAGGGTTAACAGAAGAGGTTCTGCTACAGGAATTCTGTCAACAACAAAAGAGCAACAGAGGGCCTTCCTTTTCATCTTTCCCTTGGAATCTCATCCATCATTCCCAATTCTTCTCTCAGTTTGTTGAACCTAGCCTCAGGAAGAGGCTTTGTAAGGATATCTGCAAGTTGGTCTTCTGTTGGCACATGTTCCATGCAGATGTGCTTCTTCTCCACATGATCTCTGATGAAGTGATGTCTGATCTCAATATGCTTTGTTCTGGAATGAAGAACTGGATTCTGAGTGATAGCAATGGCACTGGTGTTGTCACACAACAGCTTGATCTCCTTTGCTTGAATTCCATAGTCCTTCAGTTGTTGCTTCATCCAGAGTAGCTGAGCACAGCAACTCCCAGCTGCAATGTACTCTGCCTCAGCTGTACTTGTTGAGATGGAGTTCTGCTTCTTGCTAAACCAGGAAACAAGCCTTCCTCCTAGCAATTGGCAGTGACCAGAGGTGCTCTTTCTGTCTAGTCTGCAACCTGCAAAATCTGAGTCAGAATAACCAATTAGTTCAAAGTTACCTCCCTTGGGATACCATAGGCCTGCATTGGGGTTTCCTTTGATATATCTGATGATTCTCTTTGCAGCACTTAGATGGCTTTCCTTGGGCTTTGATTGGTATCTGGCACAGATTCCAACAGAGAATGAGATGTCTGGTCTGCTTGCAGTCAGATACAACAGAGATCCTATAATTCCTCTGTATGTTGTTGCATCTACATCCTTTCCTTCATCATCTGGACCAATTCCTTGTGAGGTGTTCATGGGAATCTTCACTGATGATTTGCCTTCCACTCCAAACTTCTTGATTAGATCTCTGGTGTACTTCCCTTGATTGATAAAGATCCCTTCTGGACTTGTTTGACTTGGAGTCCTAGGAAGTAACTGAGTTCTCCCATCATACTCATTTCAAATTGACTCTGCATTACTTGAGAAAACTTCTTGCACAGTTCTGGATTAGTACTACCAAATATAATGTCATCAACATATATTTGTACTAACAGAATATGATTAGCAACAGAGATTTGAAATAGAGTTTTGTCAACCTTTCCTTTAGTAAACCCATGGTTCACTAGGAAAAGGGACAATGTGTCATACCAGGCTCTGGGAGCTTGCTTAAGACCATAGAGGGCCTTTTTAAGCTTGTAGACACAAGAAGATTGAGTAGGAATGACAAAACCTGGTGGTTGTTCCACATAAACTTCTTCTTCAAGATCTCCATTCAGAAATGCACTCTTGACATCCATTTGGTAGACCTTGATGTTGTTGTAGGCAGCATAGGCTAGAAAGATTCTGATGGCTTCAAGTCTGGCAACTGGTGCAAAGGTCTCATCAAAATCTATTCCTTCTTCTTGGCAGTATCCTTTAGCTACTAGCCTTGCTTTGTTCCTTACAATGTTGCCGTCTTCATCTGCTTTGTTCTTGAATACCCATTTGGTTCCAATGACATTCTGGTGCTTTGGCCTAGGAACAAGTTCCCATACTTTGTTCCTTTCAAACTGAGTGAGCTCTTCTTGCATAGCATTGATCTAGTCTGAGTCTGCAAGAGCTTCTTCAACTGTCATAGGTTCCATCTGAGATATATAGCAGGCAAGCATTGCTTCTCTCCTTGATGTGGATCTGGTTTGAACTCCACTTCTGATTTGACCAATCACTTGGTTAGGAGGATGATCTCTTAACCATGTCAGATCTGGTTCTGTCAGCTGCTGTCTTGGTCTCTCTGGTTCCTCATCTTCAGAGTCTTCATCTTTATTCAACAGAAGGGGGTTTGGTGCAGGTGTTGGAAATGCAGGGTTGTCTGCCACCTCTTCTGTTGGTTCTGGTGTTCTGTCTTCTAAGCTGACATCCTTGAGAATCTCTGTTACCTCTTCAACAGAGGTGCTTTCATCAAACTTCACATGTATGGATTCTTCAACATGTAGGGTCCTTCTGTTGAGTACTCTATAGGCTTTACTTGTGTTTGAATAGCCTATAAAGACTCCTTCATCAGCCTTTTCTTGAAATACTTTCAGATGCTCCTTTCCATTGTTGAGAATGTAGCACTTGCATCCAAATACATGAAAGTAGCTGATGTTAGGTTTTCTTCCCTTCCAGAGTTCATAAGGGGTCTTCTGGTGATTCTTGTTGATCATGCTTCTGTTCTGAGTATAGCATGCAGTGTTGATTGCTTCAGCCCAATATCTCATAGACAATCCAGATTCTGCAATCATTGTTCCTGCAGCTTCTTTTAGAGTTCCGTTCCTTCTTTCTGCTACGCCATTCTGTTGAGGGGTTCTGGCGGCTGAAAGTTGATGAAAAGTTCCATTCTGATCACAGAAGTCCTTTATGACTTGGTTGACAAATTCAGTTCCTCTGTCTGATCTGATTGTCTTTACTTTCAAGTTCTTCTCAGTCTGAAGTTGCTTTAACAGAGATGGCAACTTCTGAAGAGTTTCATTTTTCTTTGTCAGAAAAACAGTCCATGTGTATCTGGAGTAGTCATCAACCATGACTAAGGTATATTTCTTGCCACCAACGCTTGGAGTCTCAACAGGTCCAAATAAATCCATGTGAATCAGATTTAGAGGACTTGTAGAAAGATCTCCAGGAATGGGTTTGAAGGAATTCTTCACTTGTTTGCCTTTCTGACATGCACTGCAGAGGGTCTCTCTTTTGTACACAATGTCTGGTAGCCCTTCTACAATGTGTTCTCTGGCTAGTTTGTTGATTGTTTTGAAATTCAAATGGTTGAGCTTTTTGTGCCAGTCCCAACTCAGTTTTGAATCTCCTTTGGCTATCAGGCAAACTCCATCTTTTGCAGTGTTCCAATCAACTACATAGATGTTCTTCTTCCTTGATGCTGTAAGAACCACTTCCTTTGTTGTCTCATGCTTCACATAGCAGAAGTCCTTTGTGAATTCAACAGTGTAGCCTTTGTCACAGAACTGGCTAGCACTCAGCAAGTTGAACTTCAGTCCTTTGACATATGAGACATCATCAATGATGATCTGGTTTTTGATCAGCTTTCCTCTTCCTTTTGTTTGACCTTCTTTGTCATTACCTCCAAAGGTAACTCTGGGTCCTTTGCATTTCTGGAACTCTGTTAGGCAACTTCTGTCACCTGTCATGTGCCTGGAGCATCCACTATCAATAAACCATTCTTGTTCAGAGGTAGCTCCAGCACATAGTTCCTGCAAGATCAAAAGAAAGATTTAGGTACCCAAGCAATGCTGGGTCCTGGGGGGTCATGGAGTCTGGGTAGTTGGTACCATTTTGGTCTCATCAAGTGAAACTTTGGTGGGTGGTACCCATTGTCCACCTGGTAGTTGTAGTAGACAGAAGTGTGATTCACTTTGGGCAGATGCTTGTGAGGGTCATGCTTCCTGTTTACATACTTTTGCATAGCTTTCTTTGTTGGAAAGAAGTCCCATATACTATCAAGAGCAGAGGGACGGTTAACTTTGGGCTTCTGAAGTTGACCAGCCAACCTCTTCTGCCTGAAGTTAACTCTCTCTTGATATTTGCCCTTCTGGTGATCATTTCTGGCACGATTGACATGAGGTTGTCTGTCAATGAATGGTCTTTTATTTTTGTTATTTTGAAAACCTTTTCTGTTGTTAGGTTTTCTGCCAGGTTCATTATTTTTCAAAAAGGGTTTCTGTTGAACCTTTATCTTACCCTTTTCTGGTCTGACTTCCTCATGAACAACCTTGGTGCCAGATACACCAGCTTGACAGATGGGGCTAGAAATCAGTGGCTCTATGACCTTATCTGCCTTAGCAACTCTGGTGCTAGGCATTACAGAAGGCTCACCTGATTCTGTTGAGCCATAACCAAGACCAAAACCAGTGCCAATCTGTTGATCAAGCACAATCTTTTCCATGGAAGACTGGGCCTTCTGGTAAGCTTTGTACTTAATCTCGAGAGGCTCTATTTCTCTTATTCTCTTAAGAAGAGAAACATTTTCAGTCTCCAGTTGATCTCTTTCCTTAATTAGAAGATTGATTTTGATCTCAACCTCCTTCTTTAAGTCAAGAATTTCAGCTTTTAACTTACTGTTTTCTTCTGTTACAGAAGAATAAGTGGCTTGTATGGCCTTAAACTCTTCCCAAAATTCTGACATTGAATCAGAATCAAAAGCTAAGCCTACCGAAGAAAAACTAGATTCAGAAGTAGAGGTTACCTCATCATCAGAATGAGCCATCAGGCAAAGGTCTTCTGTCTCAGTATCCAGGCAACAGAAGGCCTCATAAGAATCTGAGTCAGAACTGGATTCTGTTTCTGACAGAGGGTCTTTCTCCACCTGTTCTGTCACAAGTGCCTTTCTCCTTCTGGAGTTGTCTTCGTACTTCTTCTTTTCTCCATCCTGTCCTTGTTTCTTGGACACTCTAGGATGGAGACAATCAGCCTTGAAGTGACCAGGTTGTCTGCAGTTGTAACAGAGAAGCTCTCCACTGCTTTCTGTTGATTTGACCTTCTGGTATGGCTTTCTGTTGAAAGATGGACTCCTTCCATCTTTGGGATTCTTCATAAACTTTTTGAATCTCCTGGCAAAGGCAGCCATATATTCATCAGATAAAAGTACTGAAGGGTCAAAATCATTTACCTTGGATGTGCTGGCAGTGAGGGCTGTAGTGGTCCTCTCTTATGGTACATCTTCCTTTTCTTCAATCATTTCAAACTCATGAGCTTTGAGATCTGAAATGAGCTTATCAGTGGGATAAGTCTTTACATCCTTGCTGGCTTGGACAGCAACCACTTTCATCTTCCATGCTGAGGGCAGTCCCCTCAACACCTTCAGGTTGATCTCCTTGGTTGTGAGATCCTTGCCAAGCTCAGAAATCTCTCCAGTGAGAGTGAGGAGCCTGTCATACATCTTGGAGATGCTTTCGCCAGGGAGAAGTTTGAAGTCATCAAACTTCTTGTTGGCTATGGTTAGTTTGTTGTCCTTCTCTTGCTCATCACCAGCTCCAATGAGCTCAAGAGTATCCCAGATCTCCTTAGCAGTCTTGCACTTCTTGATTCTGTTGAAGTATCTATCATCAATGGACTTGTAGAGGATGTCCTTGGCAATATTGTCTAAGTTGTACTTTCTCCTCTCTTCAGTGGTCCTCTCTTCAGTTGGTCCCGGTTATACTGGATACAGTCTAGAGGGGGGGTGAATAGACTGTATTGGTTTTTAGCTTTTTAAACTAAGTACCAGATTTTCAGAATAGCCTGTTCTGTTGAAAGAACAGACTGGCAGCGGATGGGGTTCTGGCAGGGAGTTCTGTTAGCCTCAGAGAAGCAAAGGCAGAAGGCCTTCTGTTAACTCGTAGAACCAGTTCTGCTGAACACAGATACCAAGTCCAAGGAGTTATACAGTTCTATCTAAGTGCAAGTATTAAAAGCAGTAAGTAAACGACACCAGGGATTTTTATAGTGGTTCAAGGAACAACTCGTTCCTCTAATCCACTGTTCCACTAAGCTGTAAAAACTGTCGTTTACAAAGCCTTAGTCCTAGCACTTAAGAAGCACTCCACGTCTTCTTCAAGTCTAGATGTGTCCTGGGATGCACTGCCTGGCTTCCTTTAACACTGGTCCTTACACTGAGTCTCCTTGAAGTATCACCACTTCACTACTCCAGTTATTAGGACGTCCTTCTTGTAGCAAGAAGAGTTTCTGTTGAAACTGAGGTTCCTCCAACTAGCTTCGTTACAAAATATGTGTATGTGAGGAGCTTGAAGAGTTGAAGAACACTTGGAACTTTGCTTGAGTTGGAAAGAGTATTTTTCCAACTTCTGCCTTCTCTTGTAGAGGATAATGAGTTTGAATCTCAAGGAGGCTTTTGCTTTTCAGAGTTTGAATATCTTGCTTGATTAGCAATATGATAGCAAAGTTATGGCAAAGTTATCCGGTTGTTCTTCGTAGTGTATCTTTTATACTGAGGTTGTCTTCCCGTTGGAGGAGTAGGAGGACAACTGCATTAAATGAGCGATCAGTTGACTTGACTAGTAGAGCCCGGTAAGGTTGGCGGGTTACTATTTTGGGATAAAGTATTCCTGACATTCCGGCCAATCATCTTCAATTACTCTACGTAGCATGGGGTGCATTAAATGAGCATTTAATGCATGCACTGTAGCTTTACCATTTTATACTCCTAGCCGTTGAAGGAATCTTTAGGTTGACTTCCCGGTTCTTTGAAGATCTTCTAAGTGTCAGACCTTCTGGTGTCTTTGTCTGAGAGTAGAACAGAGAAGGTCTGGAGCACTTCTGTTGGGAGTATCCAACAGAGACCCAGAAGGGTTTCTGTCAGAGTTAATACTAACAGAGGTCCTGAGGGCTTCTGTTCTGGAGCAGAGAACCAAAGGTCCTCTGTTTCAATAAAGCCTTAAGAGGCACTTCTGCTCTGGGAGCCTTTCTGTTCTTGAAGCACTTCTGCTCTTGAAGCACTTCTGTCAAGTCGAATACATCTAAGAATTTTACAAAGGAAAATTATAATACATAATTTCTAAAAGGGGTACTTCTAAAGTCCTAATTAATATAGCATCATCAAAATCTAAATACAATTATTCCTTACATAATATGTTGAAGATCAACCTATCCGTGACTATTTGTTGAAGTTCAACTAAAGTATTTGGTTACCGACAACGTTGTTCACGGTGTAAGAAAGGTGGACACAATAAGAAGTCTTGCAGGAATTCTATCCCGATCCGTAGTTCTTAGTTTGATAATATTCTATGAATTTATTTTTTATTTCCTGGAATACAATTTATAAGACCTTTACTTTTCTCTCCCAATATTCTTAACTGCCATCGTGGTCGAATATATTCCTATATACCCCAGGGGTATTATAATTGGCGGACAAAGACTTCCAGTTATATCAGACACTTGGGTTCAAAACTTTAACCGAGATCGACCTTGACGCACGAGGTCGGGACTAAACACAAGACGATGAATCGCCAAAGTACGTAGATCCAGCCGAGGCCAACCTCGCCCCCCGAGGTCGACACAAACATCAAGCTCGCTGATCACCCAGATATGATGAAATACGATGCCGACCTTGAACACACTGAGGTTGGTACCAGCTCCGACATGTGACACTGATGTGAGGTCAAACAAAGTCAATGAAAGTCAGCGAAAGAATCACCACTACCGGACAAACTGAAGACCAGAGATGAATTCTCCAATATGAGCTAATCATACTCGAGCTTTGACCTCACGGAGCTCGGGGATTCGTTAACCAAGCATTGACTTAGGCGTTTCAGTGATCAAAATATTGCGAAAGACGCCGCCATGTCATCAATACTATGCGAGGAGCAACGTCATCAATACTATGCGAGGGGCCACATCACACCAGGCGAATTGGATAAGGAATATTATGGATAATACACGTGTAGCACACACACATGTGTTTTGGTATAATCAACCACCTTGTCACGTCCTAAACTGCATTCAAGCACGTGTACAACTGCCGTATGATCAAGTGATGTCACTCGCAAGTCAACGTTACTAAATATTTGGATTGAATGAATAGCGAAAATATTCAATAGTCAAGCATAGTTTATAATTTGAAACAGTAAAGGAAGCACGAACCACATCTTCTTTTGGATCACCTCACCGAGCAAGGTGCGGATAGTAAGGTTTAGCTTCAACCTGAAATGGTGCCCCCCGAAGTGGTCAGTACGCGAATACCGAGTGAGCAGTAGGTTGAATGTAACATAACTAACTTTTCAAGTATGAGATCCAAACACAGGGTGATACATACACGTATATTCTTTTCCGCAAAGTTATGAAATACTTATCAGTATATATACACTTGGAAATACACGACCCGTAGGTCATTGTTATTTGGGGAAGTAGTAGTAGTCAATGTCCTTGATTTAAATTCCAACCCACCCATATACCTATGAGTGTATAGGGCTCTTCTTGATCTAAATCAATTATCATAAGGACACCGCACGGTCCTGAATTACTAAACCGTAATCTACGTGTTTTAAGGATGCACGTCCGATCCTTGGGTACTCCACCCGTCATAACCGAGTTTTGAGGATGCACGCCCGATCCTTGGGTACTCCACCCCGCATAACCGAGTTTTGAGGATACACGCCCGATTCTTGGGTACTCCATCCCCGCATAACCAAGTTTTGAGGATACACACCCAATCCTTGGGTACTCCACCCCGCATAACCGAGTTTTGAGGATACACGCCCGATCCTTGGGTACTCCACCCCGCATAACCGAGTTTTGAGGATACACGCCTGATCTTTGGGTACTCCACCCGACCTATGATCTACCACGTATCATACTAGATAGGGTCGATATCATAATCAATAGTAAAGACTAAACCAATTCTTAAGGCCTAAGCATAATCATCCATGCAAACCATGCATTAAAAATCAACATATGGGCAAAACAACACCAAACTTGTGTCGCATCAGACCTGACCGGCGCCGGTTCATAATTTAATTTATAGAAATGGGCACCCCGTACCCAAACCGGCGTCGGTTCTACCCATAACCGGCGCAGGTTGCCCCCTAGGCAACCGGTCAACATTCTGTTGACCAACCATTTAAAGTCCAATTCGTGTCAAACTTAATCACAAGTCACAACGTGTATTAAGTTATAAACAACCATTTTATGCCTTTTTTATCCTTGAAAACATAACATATTTTTTTATAAACATTTTCAAATCATACTTCATGCATATCTTAATAGTTCATTTCATATAGGCCTACTCACTTTGGCTAATCACATGTTTAAACTCTTTTAAACATTATAATTAACGCATATAACATTTACTTAGGTAATCTAAAATATTAACCCAAGAGTTACAGGAAATTGATCTGTCCACTCACCTCGAATGAGCTTTAATACGTTATACCCTCCTCGGTTGGAGTCCGGTGAAACTCCAGCGAACTTTGTTGAACTCCGACGTAAACTCCGGCGACTCTCTCAACTCCGTGAAAGCTCTATGAACACCTTAGACAAGTTTCTAACAAGGTTTCATCATCAAAAACCCCATATCAACACAAATAACCTCTAAAAAGTTATTTTCCGGTGAATCAGTCACTTTGACTTCTAAGTTCGTTCTTGGACTTAGAACTACCTTCCAACCCCTCATTCCAACTTCTTAACATGTAGAAAACTCCTAGGGGGTCCTCATATTATGTATAAGTCATATGGTAGATAAAAAGTAGAGGAAAAGTTATTATAAGGTCATTGCCCTAATCCTTCACACTTTTCCTAACTTTTTCCTTCTTTAAGCTTCCTCCTCGGACCTCTATTGCTTGAACTGGAATTTTGCAGCTATGGAGGATGGGTCGAAAGCATCCTTTCTCTTTCTTGATGGTGTTGGTAGAGCATAATGGATGGGAGGGATGAGAATGGCTCTTTTGTCTCAATAGGCCCATGAGTGTAAGGTGAGAGCTAGGCCCACCTCATGTCCTCTCCTTACTCATGCATGCATCCTCTCAACCTCTTTCCCATCATGTTGTGCATCCTCTTTAGTCAATTTGAGCTCACAAAATAAAGGGTTGTCCCAACTCATATGGGAGGTCATCCCAATGTGTCCCGAACTGTATATTCGGCCCCGAAAGTTGTATTTCTCGGACTGTTTTAATTATATTTTATTTTATCGGGCCAAATAAAACATATCGTATGTTCTCAATCACTATGGGCCTTTAGAATGAATATACATTCGCCAACTTTAATTTGGAAGTCCTCGGAACTCATTTCGGCTTGTTATCTGATGAAATACCTATACTGGTATATGGGTCCTTTTTGACCAACCGGTCAAATATAGGCTGCTCTTATGATCCAACTTAAATATCCACCACCATCTACATATTATCTAGACCAAGATGAATATCATATGTGGTTCCGTAACATCAGATGGTCCCCGCTCCCGGTGTGGGTCCCACGTGCAATTTACCAATTTACGCAAAAGTAATAACCAAAATTTACAACCTCGTAAATTCATTAACCATTTCACAAGGTTCAGTACATTATCTACATAAAAGTAAATATACTTCGGGACGGTGTAACACACCTGTCCCATTTATCTCACCAATCGCCTTTACACGTGTCACCCTTCCTTAGACTAGTTTGTGCCTTCTGTTAGGTAGGTGTGGCACGTGTCTTCACCACAATAGAATAGATCTTTTTACTTGTTGGCCAATTATTTTTCCATAGTATAAATGTCACCTTCCAGCTTATGGAAAGGGATCCGAAATTCTCTGTGCAAGCTTGTTGTTACTCTGCCGAAATTCTTACTCGATCTCACTTATACCTTTCTGTCCTTCTCACATATCCCGAACTCCGGCTACCCCAGGGTCGACGATCCATCACATGGTTCGCTGGCATGAAACTTATGTTAATTGTCATGGTTTTTAGCGTTTCACTTGATGTATTTTTTATTGTCATATATACTTAAGTAGGAGACATATCCAAATTCCTTCTTACCATATAAACCATTCGCTTGTTTATATACTATGTCTATATCAAACTGCACTTAGCAACCCGCTTCTTCGTACTTAGTACATTGACTATGTCTCCTCGTGTGTCACTAAAATCTTCGATTTAACATGGATCTATTACAATTGGTGCCCCGTGTGTTTTAGTTGTCCACCTTTAAGAACTCTATGCTCATATTCATGGAGCCTGTATTATAATTGTATACTCTCGTATTTTAGTTATTTTGATTTAATGTTAAAAAAAGGACATTGCATGTAGTCATATTTCAAAAGAATTTTATGAATAACACTAAAATAAGTCTACATTTTCTATATTTAACAACTTTATATTTATATCACAGGATGTATATTATTCATATGCGTCATAAATATATTTAAGCATTATTTCAGCAATTGAATCTTTTAAATTTCATAGTTGCTTTATATTTTTGTTTTAATTTTTATACTTAATTTAACTGTAGGAGTTTAATGTCTACGAGTCTACGCATTTGCCATCACGGACTAACTAATGTCTACTCATGCACTCTATTCCTTACTTCAAGCATATATTATGCTTGAACCCACCATCAAATAAAACATGAACAAGCATTTCGTATGACACTAAACAAGAAGATTGCATATAGTTATACTTCCAAACCAAATATCATCAATATCCATGAAGATGTCTTAATGACCTATCGAAGGAAGTTTTAATTTAACACATTCTATTCAATCTTTTTCTCTTTAATTTCGAGTTGCATTTGAATTTCCAAATTTCTGTTTCCAAGTTCAGGCCTGCAATACCGCGAAGGCATAAGAGGGTTCTGCCTAAAAAACTCACAGACTTCGCTAATTGGTACAATGGAATTATCATCTTCGATGGCAAATCCTAATGTCAACTCAAACCTATCATGGAAGATGAAGAGGAAAATTGGTGATTCAGATTGGGACCAGGCGCTACCTGTGTGGATGGACTCAGGTCAAAGAGCTAGGCTGCCCAATAGATCTACTCGTCGAAGCTTGTAGGTGCTCTCTGACAAGTCCGTCAAAAAAATGAGATTCCATCTTCTGTGGTCGATGACCGTACTATTCGGGAGACTGCTTATGGACTCCTCGCTGTCGCCACCAAGGGAAGGATCAGATGGAGCAAATCGATTTGGAAGCCGATAGGATTTGGAAGCTTGTGGATGCTCTCCGTCAAGTCCGCTTTGAAGAAGAGTTCATCGCAACAATTTCTTCCGTTGAGTCGAGCAAATGATTTAAATTTAAGGGTATATAGTCAAAACATATGCACTTATGTCCCACGACAGCTTGTAGCCATAATTTTGGAAACTTGATATGGTTAGGTCTTATTTATATAATTTCCCCTTCTTATAATAGAAATTGTTAAATATAGGACTAAAACATGCACAAAGTTCAAAAATAGGACTCTGATTGGTTTATTCTCCAAATAGGACTTAGTTTAATCATATTAAAAGAATAAATTGTTCAAAAGATGAGTGAATGAGTCTTATTTTAGGAATAAAAAAATAGTCTTATTTATAAATGCAATTTTTATTTTAGTCCTATTTAGACAATTTTCTCTATAAAATACCAACTAAAATTAAAAGAACCTCACATTATAGTGAGGAGCTTTAAACTACATCTTGAGACTTGAAAGAGAGAAAACCGTCAAAGACCAAAGCGAACATGGTTTCCCAAGCCCGCCTACATTTCGTTTTTGGGTTCATCGAGAGTCTAGCCTGGTTGTGAACACCGAATATTTATCCTCCCCCACCATATCTAGTGTGACATATCGCACCTCAAGATTTGCCATCGAAACTACACTAAGGAGGCGTTTACTTCGCTGCTAAAGTCACAGTTAGGTTAGTAAGACACATGAAGTAAACTGTAAACACGCAAGTTGCTTAAAATGCTGCTTACTAACCGAAAGAGGTGCTTAAAGTGCCGCTTACTAAGCATACCACCCCCGGCCATGTATTAATTAAGTGGCACTTTAAGCTTTTTCAGTTTATGAATTTACCCTTACCTTTACCCCTTGCCCTTACCCTATTGCTACCCCACTACCCCACCTTACCCTACCTTACCCCGACCCCCACCCCAACCCTTGACCCGACCATACCCCACCCTAACCCTACCCCGACCCTACCCTCCACCACCTGCCCTACCCCGACCCCTACCCATGTCCCTACCTCGACACCAGCCCCTTCCCTACCTCGACCCCAACCCCCACCCTTTACACGACCATACCCCACCCCACCTTACCCTTACCCCGACCCTACCCTCCACCACCTTACCCCTACCCCTTTACCCCCTACCATCTTCCCCTACCTTGACCCGACCCTGACCCCGACCCCACCCCTACCCACGCCCACGTCCCAACCATAACCCCCTACCCCTACCTCGGCCCCACCCCTTTCCCTACCGCACCCCCACCCTACCACCTACCCCTACCTCGACCCCACCTCAACCCCACCCCCGACCCCACCCACTCCCATTATCATTACCCCGACCCCTACCCCTTTACCCCATAACACCAGGCCCTACCTCGACCCAACCCCTACGAGTAGGGTGGGGGTTGGTATGGGTGGGAGTAGGGATGGAGGGTAAGGTCGTGATAATGGTAGGGGTAGGAAAGGGGTGGGGTCAAGGGTGTGGAATTGGGGTAGGGTGAGGGGTGGGGGTACATGGCGGGGTAAGGGTTAGGGGTGTGGGTAAGCGACTAAGCGTACGAGGTGACGCCATATATTATATTATATACTCCCTCCGTCCCGAAAAGGTTGGCCAAATTTCCTTTTTTGGATGTTCCAAAAAGATTTGTCATTTCCATTTAAAGTAAGGAATATGTGGCTAAAATTAATTCTCTCTCCTCTGCACAAATTTCAACCACACAGTTTTTACTTTATTAATCCACGTGAAAATTAACTTTGACCAACCTTTTTGGGACGGAGGGAGTACGTGTGTTCATGAATGTTTGTGTATGTATATATCTGTAGGATTATTTTGGACATTTTAATGTTAAACGGTGTTTTAAATCCTTTGAAGTAAAAATGAGCTTACAACACTGCTTATTTTATGTGTCTTGTAAGGCTGATAGATCTTCCAACTCAGGTCTCCAGCCACACGAACCTGAGGGTTCTAGAACAACTCATAACCACCACAAAGAACCTACCGGACCGGGAACCACCACCAAGGTACCAGAACCCAAACCCCAAACCCAGTTACCCTCTCAAACCTCTCCCTAGAGCTAACAGAGCACACACACACGGAGGAGGTGAAGAGAGGAGCGGAAGAAGGAGAATGGCTAGAGAGAAGCCAAACCCTCTCTCTCTAAAACGCAAAAGGCTCTAGAACTAGGGTTACAAGTATGCGGCTCTCTTATCGAGCAAAGAAGGAGGGACGGAATAAATAGGCGGGTCAAAGGGCAGCCCAAATAAGGCAAGTAGGTCAGACAGGGTAAAGGGGTCGGATCACAAAGGAGTGGGTCAAACAAAGAAGGTAAGATGGGCTGGGTGATATCCAATTGATAAAGGCCCAATTCCCGGGTAAATTGGAGAAGAAGGCCAAGGCGCATAGGGCCAATACATCTCACATTCTTCACCTTATTGGTCCTATGTGGTGTAGAGCAAAAATGTGGCATGGCAAAAGACTCATCATCGCTGGTTGCCCAAGGCATCCAAGGATATCTTAGGCCAACAATTGGAGGTATCCAAAAGACACTCCTTGGGTCACACAGGACCCAGAAACACAAATTGAAAAGTGTGATGCACACTTTTCTGATCGTGAAGGATCAAAAGGGACAAACCGGATGCCCAGAGAACACCATATTCTCTGAGCAAAGTCCAGGAGTGTGAACACTCCATGGACCAAACCACCTGCAAAAACAAACAGTATCTAACCACAGTCAAGATTTAATGTTTGTTTACAAGAAAGTAACTTCTCAACAGAGAGACACTTTGTCCCCATATCAGCAGGGTTGAACTCTGATGGGATCTTCTCCAGCATGATATCACTTGCCTCCACAATTTCTCGAATGAAATGGAATCTGACATCAATGTGCTTGGTCCTGTCATGAAATACAGGGTTCTTGCAAAGCTGTATGGCAGACTGACTGTCTGAGAAAACTTTAATTCTCTGTTTAAGAAAACCAAGATCACTGACAAGCCTTTTAAGCCAAATAGCTTCCTTAAAGGCTTTAGTGGCAGCAACATACCTAAACTCAGTAGTGGACAAGGCAATAATGGGTTGCAACTGGGACTTCTAACTAATATAGGACCCACACAAAATAAACACATAAGAAGTGGTAAACTTCCTATTATCCCTATCATTAGCATAGTTAGAATCCACATATCCACGCAACACAGTACCATCAGAACACTTAGCAAAAAACAAACCATGATTCACAGTTGATTTAAGATATCTCAAAAGCCATTTCAGAGCATTCCAGTGAGGCATACCAGGATTTGACATATAACGACTCAAGCAACTTACAACATAAGCAATGTCAGGCCTAGTACTGACCATAAGATACATCACAGATCCTATAGCACTGGAATAAGGAACAGATTTCATATCACTCATTTCAGAATCAGTTTTGGGGGACTGATCCTTACTTAGCACAAAATGTGATGCTAAAGGAACATTCACAGGGGAAGTAGATTGCATGTTGAATTTACTCAAAACCTTCTCTACATAAGAAACTTGGTTTAACAAAAGAGTAGACTTGCTTCTATCCCTGATGATATTGATGCCTAGGATCCTCTTAGCATCCCCTAGATTTTTCATGGAAAAAATTTCACAGAGACACTTTTGCACATGAACAATGGAATCAAGATTAGGACTGATAATTAACATATCATCCACATAAAGTAATAAGAATAGTGGCCCAGATGAGGTATCCTTATAATATAAGCAATGATCACAAGCAGACAACAAATTTCATCGATTTCATGCATTGATCAAACTTAATATTCCATTGCCTAGGAGACTGCTTCAGACCATATAAGGCCTTCCTTAGCAAACACACATAATCACTTTTCTTGGGATCCACAAACCCTTCAGGTTGGGTCATATAGATCTTTTTATCAAGATCACCATGCAGAAAAGTAGTGGTCACATCCATCTGTTTCATTTCCCAATTGAAGTGAGCAACTAAAGCAAGCATGATTCTAACAGTAGTAAACTTAACCACAGGAGCAAAAATTTCAGCATAATCCACCCCCTCTTTTTGCGTAAACCCCTTAGCCACTAACCTAGCCTTAAATCTCACACTTTGAGGTTCTTCCTTGACCTTAAACAACCACTTGCACTATACTACAGAACAATTGGGAGGTCTAGGGACCAAGGTCCAGGTTTTGTTAACTCTAAGAGACTCCATCTCATTATTCATGGCATCTAGCCACTTCTGGGACTCCTTATAAGTAAGGGCTTCCTTATAGGTCTTGGTATCATTTAACTCAAGGGTCTCAAACACAGAGTAAGCAAATAGAGAGGTATCATGCACATGAAAAGCATAATCAGACATAGAATCAGACACATTCTTAACAGTCCTTCTACTCCTATCTCTAACAAGTTGATAGTTATGCAATTCAGGTATATCATGCTCCACAGAATCATGTTGTTCAGAACTATCATGAGAAGACTCCACCCCACTAGAAGGGGTGGTACCAAGCAGGTTAGCATCAGAATCATTAACATTGTCAAACAATGAAATGGTAGCAGCAGGAGTAGACTCCACCTCAGACTAACACTCTCAGAACTTAGTTTTGTGGTAGGACTAGACAGACAGGGAAATTCAGACTCATTGAAGATTACATCCCTACTGATCACTACCTTAAAACCCACCTGGTTTCTATCCCACAGCCAACAACCTTTTACCCCCTCAGGATACCTTAGAAAGATACACTTCTTAGACCTAGGATCCAGCTTATCCAGCTGTTGATGAACATAGGCAGCACAACCAAACACTCTAAGGTTGGACAAGTCTGGGGGCTTTCCAGAGTAAACTGACTCAAGGCACTTTCCTCCTAAAGGAACAGAGGGGGACCTATTTACCAAATAGGCAGCAGTGTTAACTGCTTCACCCCAGAATTGCTTAGACAGACCAGAGGTGGCAAGGAGACTTCTTACTTTATTAAGCAAGGTTCTATTCATACGCTCAGCTACACCATTCTGTTGGGGAGTATAGGGCACAATTTTGTGCCTTTTTATTCCCCAGTCAACACACAGTTGATTCATCTCCCTATTACAGAATTCTAGGCCATTATTAGTTCTAAGGGCTTTAACCTTCAGATCAGACTGGGGTTCAACTAGGGTTTTCCACTCCCTAAACTTCTCAACAACATCAGGCTTATTCTGCAAGAGACAAACCCAAACTTTCCTAGAGAAATCATCTATAATAGACAGGAAATATCTCTTACCACCATGGGTAGAGATACTGGCAGGGCCCCAGGCATCAACATGGACATATTCTAAGGCAGATGTACACTTAGACAGATTTGGATAGGAGGAACTAGGGAAACTGGCCCTATGCTGCTTACCAAGCACACAAGCTTCACAGAAAGGCACAGAAGATACACAATCTTTACCAAAGTAACCAGATTTATGCATGATTTCTAGACCCTTATTACTCATGTGACCTAGTCTATTATGCCACAACACAGAGCTATCAGGACAAACAACATTAGCAGAATCAGAGAAAGGAACAACATGGCACACATACATATTATTCACCTTCAAAGCTTTTAACATAACCAAGGAATTTTTCAAAACCTTCATGCAACCATTACCCCATTTTCCCTCTAACCCACTATCCTCAAAAGCAGCAACTAAAAACAGATTATGACACAGATCAGGAACATGCCTCACATTTTTCACAGTGTACACAGTCCCATTATCAAACTTTAAACATATGCTCCCCACCCCATGCACTTTGCATTTCTTACTATCAGCTAGAGACACATAGCCATCATCACAAAGATCATAGGAAGAAAGCAAGGATTTGAAAGGAGTCATATGATAAGTGCAACCAGAGTCAATAAGCCATTCATTTTCAGTCAAGCCACTTAGCACAGAGTTTGCAAAGTCATAAACCATAAACACATCATCATGTATATCACTAGAGACAATAGAGTTGGCCTGGTCAGACTTTTTAGGACTGGGACAGTCCTTTATGAAATGGTCAGACTTACCACAATTGTAACAGACCCTTTTCTTAGACTTACCTCTCTTCTTACTAGGCTTCTGACTATTCTTATCTTGATTTTCCTTCTTGGAGTTCTTAGACCTACTCTTAGACCTACCCCTCACAAACAAGGCCTCACCAGAATCACCAGACTGATTGCCATGACCCCTATTTTGTTTCAAATCAAGTTCTTTACTTTTTAAGCCACTAACCACAATATCTAAAGTAACATCATCTCTACCATACTTGATGGCAGATTTGACATCACTATAAGAATCAGGAATAGCATTGAGCAAAATAATTGGGGTGTAGTCATCAATATGCTTGTCACTAGTCTGTTTGATGTTTTGGACAAGTTTGTTAAAAATATCCAAATTTTCATCTATATCCTTATTAAGGTCAAGCCTGAACCGGAAAAAATTTTCAAGTAAAAATAGTTTGCCTGGTAAGGAGGTATCAGTATACAGACTATCAAGTTTTTCCCACAAACCTTTGGCAGAGTCAATTATACCAACTTTCCTTAACACAGAGTCAGAAAGATTTAAGTAAATTGTTGAACATGCAGTTTCATTCATTTCAAGTTGTTTAGCCTCAATTTCAGTTTCTAAAAACTTGTCGGTGACAGCTCTGAAAACTTTTTGTTGAATTAAAACACATTTAATCTTTTGCTTCCAGATATCAAAATCGATTTTCCCATTAAAGGGTAACATTCCATATTGATTAGCAGTCATGGCAAAACACACAGAAACCTAAGAAATGCCACACGGACACAGCAAGTGAAAACCCTAGAGTAGGTCAGGCTGCAAACTAGAGGACCACGCAGTTCCGAGGCCACACTGGTGGCTGGCAGGGTATCCCCTAGCCCTAACACCACGCGTCTTTACTAATCAGGGAGAAACACTCAAGCTATCCGTGGACAGACAGACAACAGAGGAACGAGAAACAACACTCAGAAAGAACAAACTCACAGAACCCAGAAAGATGCAAAGGAACCAGCCCCAACCCACAACCCCAAACACACAGAGAGACAGTCAAGAATACAAACCAATCAAGGGTCTGAACATGCAACAGACAGTTCAACACATGCAAAGGAGGGATTCAGCCGACATACCTGGGGTGTTGGCGGTCGGGATAAAATCAATCGACGGCCGCGCAAGGGTAAGGGGAAGTAAACAAAACCGGAGGCACCCGGTGCACCTAGGGTGTTTCAAGCCAATTTACCTGAGCGGATATCCAGAGGGATTATCCGACTTACCATACACGAAGAGGAAGGAGCTGAGCTCGTCAGAGGCGAGTAGCTGCTAGGTTTCCGGTGGAGCTTTCCGGCGAGAGACGGCGAGGACTAATCTCTGATATCACTGTAAGGCCGATAGATCTTCCAGATCAGGTCTCCAGCCACACGAACCCGAGGGTTCTAGAACAACTCACAACCACCACAAAGAACCTACCAGACCGGGAACCACCACCAAGGTACCAGAACCCAAACCCCAAACCCAGCTACCCTCTCAAACCTCTCCCTAGAGCTAACAGAGCACACACATACACGAAGGAGGTGAAGAGAGGAGCGGAAAAAGGAGAATGGCTAGAGAGAAGCCATACTCTCTCTAAAACGCAGAAGGCTCTAGAACTAAGGTTACAAGTATGAGGCTCTCTTACCGGGCAAAGAAGGAGGAACGGAATAAATAGGCGGGTCAAAGGGTAGCCCAAATAAGGTAAGTAGGCCAGACAGGGTAAAGGGGCCGGATCACAAAGGAGTGGGTCAAACAAAGAAGGTAAGATGGCCTGAGTGATATCCAATTGATAAAGGCCCAAGTCCGGGGTAAATTGGAGAAGAAGGCCAAGACCCATAGGGCCAATACCTCTCACACGCCGCTTATTAACACGAGTCTTAATAAGCACCGTTTACTAACCCGTGAAGTAAACGTGTCCTAAGCGCACTTGCTTGCCCGGATTACTGAGTCACCACCCCCAACTCCCACAAATGATATCAAAAGAAAGTCGACTTCCCGTGAGTGTGCAGACTCCTCAGTCCTCATCGTCGTTGCCCTCCGACCTTGCAATTGAAAAAGCTTCAAAATTGTGAATAAAGGAGTGACGAACCGACGATGATGCACTGCTCTCAACCAGGAGAGAAATAACCTAAACGTTCACCTGACACAACTAAGCCCTCTATGAGAGCTCTACTATGAACAAGGATACAATGATGGGCTGAATATAAACACTATTTGCTTGAATATTTGAGTCCAGCCTAGTTATTTCAGTTCAACATGACTAATTTAATCAAAATTGTCTAAACTTAAAATGATTTAGCTTTTCTATCAAGTGAGTTTGCGAAACATAGTCTCCAGAGTTATAACTGTCTCGCATTCCTTTTTGAGACATTTTAAATTATTTGTTCTTCTTTCCCTTTTTGGTAAGTTTTTTCAATCAAAATACCTCTATACCCTCACTTTTATTACCATTACCCCTTTCTCTTTCCTACTTTTTCATTTACCCACAACCCACTACACCTTTTACACTACCCCTATTATTTTCCTCTTAAAACCCGTGCTAAAGCCTAAGAGGATTCATATTTAAGAACGGACGGAATATACTAGTATACATTAAACAAACATCTACCCAGCCAAAACAAGATCAATTTAAACGAGATTTAAAAAAATAGACCAGTGTTGTGAAAATGAAGAAGATGAAGACTAAATTTGAGAGATAGATATATTAATAAAAGCTCTAAATATCTTCTTCTTAATATCTGAGAATTTCTGAATTTCTGAATAAATTTACAATGCCTCATCAAGCTTCTATTTATACTGTTTGAACTTGATGATTAGTCACTTAAGGGATGAATCTACAGATTTGGTGGCAATAACAATTTGAGCCATTTGTTCTAACTAGGTTACAAGGATTAAACATAATTTCTGGATTGATGACAAGGATGAACAATTCACACTTGTCATTTCCAGGATTTTACAACACTCCTCCTTGAATGTTCATCCTTGAATAGTTGTCTATTATTTTAAAAACTTATTGTGAAAATTAAGGGGTAAAAATTACGACTTATAATGTCGTTGTATTTGGATGTACTGTCTCGTTAAAAACCTTATCAGGAAAAACCCAGTGGGATAAAAACCTGATGAAGGAAAAAAGAGTGCAGTGCATTCAAATACTCCCCCTGAATTTAGTATAAATTATGAAGACGTCGCATGCCGATTTTCTGTACAAGTTCCATGAACTTCTTCGGGGGTAAAGATTTGGTGAAGAGATCGGCTGGATTTTCACTGGATCTGATTTGTTGAATGTTGATCGTCTCTTCTTTCTCGAGATCATGAGTAGAGAAGAACTTTGGTGATATGTGTTTTGTTCTGTCTCCTTTGATGTAGCCTTCTTTAATCTGAGCTATGCACGCAGTGTTGTCTTCGTAGATCACAGTAGGATGACAAGTAATAGACTTCATACCGCATTCATTTTGGATGTGTTGAATCATAGATCGTAGCCACACACATTCTCTTCCGATTTCATATAGTGCAATTAACTCAGAATGATTTGACGATGTAGCTGTCAATGTCTGCTTCATCGATCTCCATGAGATTGCGGTGTTACCATAAGTAAATACGTACCCGGTTTGTGATTTTGCCTTTTGAGGATCTGATAAGTATCCAGCGTCTGCATATCCGATTAAAGCAGCTTTTTCATCTTTGTGGTAGAATAAGCCAAGATCAACTGTACCACGTAGATAACGGAATATGTGCTTGATCTCGTTCCAATGACGTCCTGTTGGGCATGAACTGTACCTAGCTAATAAATTTACGGAGAATGCAATATCTGGTCTAGTATTATTAGCTAAATACATTAAAGCTCCAATAGCACTCAGATATGGTACTTCGGGACCGAGTATTTCTTCATCATCTTCTCGGGGACAGAATGGATCATCGTGTATGTTGAGAGATCGAATCACCATTGGTGAAGTCAAAGGATGAGCTTTGTCCATATAGAATCTCTTCAAAACTTTCTCGGTGTAATTGGATTGATGGATGAAAATTCCATTCTTCAAATGCTCAATTTGAAGTCTGAGACAAAATTTGGTTCTCCCTAGATCTTTCATTTCAAATTCTTTCATAAGATATTTTGCAGTATTTTCAATCTCATCGGGAGTTCCAATAATATTTAAGTCATCAACATATACTGCAATTATGGCGAATCCCGAATTTAATCGCCGGATGAAAACACATGGACTAATTGGATCATTCTTATATCCTTCCTTAAGAAGGTATTCACTGAGACGATTATACCACATTCGTCCAGATTGTTTTAGTCCATACAATGACTTTTGTAGTTTAATGGAAAACATTTCTCGAGGTTTCGAGTTATAAGCTTCAGGCATTTTAAATCCTCCGGGAACTTTCATATAAATGTTTGTATCGAGTGAACCGTATAAATATGCAGTTACTACATCCATTAGGCGCATTTGCAGCTTTTCAAAAACAGACATGCCAATGAGAAACCTTAATGTAGTTGCATCAACTACTGGAGAATAGGTTTCTTCATAATCAATTCCCGGCATTTGAGAAAACCCTTGGGCAACAAGTCGGGCTTTATATCTTACAATTTCATTTTTCTCATTGCGTTTACGCACAAATACCCATTTAAAGCCTACTGGTTTTACGCCTTTTGGCGTAGGGACTATCGGTCCAAAAACATCACGTTTTTCAAGTGATTTCAATTCAGCCTGAATTGCTTCATTCCATTTTGGCCAATCGTGTCGTTTCCGACATCCTTCTATTTATGTTGGCTCATTGTCATTGTTTTCATTCATAACATTTGTGGCAACGGCATAGACAAATATCTCATTAATATCAATATTTTTACGATTCCATTGCATTCCAGTAGAAACGTAGTTTATTGAAATTTCATAATTATCAACGTTTCTATCATTATCTGGAATATCTTCCTCATTTAAGGAAGTTGGATCATCATTTGAGATATTTGTTTTGTCAATATCATTTTCTATGCCAATATTTTCAAATTGTTCATTTTCTTGTTCAGAAGGATGAACATCTTTGGCATCACAGATCGATTCCTGCCTTTTAGTTTTTCTTGGTTTTATATCTTTCGATCCAAGTGGCCTGCCACGCTTTTTGCGTATAGAAGAATCGTTTGCAAAAGATTTTTCAAAATTCTCTGTTGGGATTTCGATTCTGGCAGGGGCATTTATGGCAGGAATATGTGACTTTGTCACTTTTTGTGTGTCTGTGAATGCATCAGGCAACTGATTTGCAACATTTTGTAAATGGATTATCTTTTGCACCTCTTGCTCACATATATTTGATTTTGAGTCAAGATGTGATAATCCTGTTGCATTCCATGTTATTTCTTTCGTACTTGGGTCTGATTTATTAGTTTCTCCTCATAAGGTTGAGAATACTGTCTCATTGAAATGACAGTCAGCGAACCGTGTGGTGAATAAGTCACCAGTCATCGGTTCAAGATATTTGATTATTGAGGGAGATTCAAATCCAACATAAATTCCCAACCTTCTTTGAGGACCCATTTTTGTACGATAAGGTGGAGCAATCGGAACATAAACAACACAACCAAATATTTTAATGTGTGCTAAGTTTGGCTCTTGTCCAGTAACTAATTGCATTGGAGAATATTCATGATATGCAGTCGGTCTAAGCCGAATTAAATTTGCTGCATGTAAAATAGCATGTCCCCAAACTGATGAAGGTAAATAACACTTCATTAATAATGGTCTAGCGATTAATTGTAATCGTTTAATCAAAGATTCAGCAAGACCATTTTGTGTATGGACATGAGCAACAGGATGCTCCACATCAATCCCAATCGACATACAATAGTCGTTAAATGATTGGGATGTAAATTCTCTTGCATTGTCAAGTCGGATTCTCTTTATAGAATGGTCCGGAAAATGAGCTTTTAATCGTATGATTTGAGCAAGGAGTTTAGCAAATGCTAAATTTCTAGTCGATAAAAGACTAACATGTGACCAACGTGTTAAAGCATCAATCAACACCATAAAATATCGAAATGGTCCACATGGTGGGGCTATCGGCCCACAAATATCTCCTTGAATCCTCTCTAAAAATGCAGGTGATTCAGTTGCAATTTTGTTCATTGAAGGCCTGATGATCATTTTGCCAAGAGAACAGGCCTTACAAGGAAAATCACTTGATACTCGAACCCTGATATTCTTTAATGGGTGTCCAAGTGAAGTCTTAATGATTTTAGGCATCATTACTTGGCCTGGGTGACCTAAACGGTCATGCCACAACATGAATGTTTTCCGATCATCTAACTTTGTGTTAGAAACCAAATTTATTTCGAATGGACTAATATATGTGAAATATAGTCCTGAGGAATATGCTGGCATTTTTTCACAAAAATATTTAGCGCCAGATTTAGTTGTCGTGAGACAAAGATATTCCTTTTGGTTTTCATTCATGGTTTCTATGTGATAACCATTTTGACGCATATCTTTAAAGCTCAATAAATTTCTCCGCGATTTGCTGGAATATAAAGCGTCATTTATAATTATTTTTGTCCCATTAGGTAGCATCACATATGCTTTCCCAGAGCCTTCAATGAGCTTCGCAACACCTGATATTGTATTGACTTTAGCTTCAACTAAAGTCATTTGAGAAAAATATATTTTATTTCTCAAAAT
This sequence comes from Cuscuta europaea, assembly GCA_945859875.1. Classification (NCBI taxonomy): domain Eukaryota; kingdom Viridiplantae; phylum Streptophyta; class Magnoliopsida; order Solanales; family Convolvulaceae; genus Cuscuta; species Cuscuta europaea. The sequence goes on along the minus strand of CAMAPE010000052.1, from coordinate 4,788,945 downwards.
GGTGTGCGTTGTGGCGCTGTCTATCAGACATAGCTCTTTATCATTTGAATGATCCATATCTTCAATATATATAAATAAACATTAGCTTGATCACAAATTATTCATTTTATTTAACATAAGAGTATTACACATATTTATTTAAAAACAAAATAAAAGTGGACGAAAGAAAAAATACATAAAATTAGTATTATACAACATACGAAGTCTACTATTTTATTTTGTAACATTTTGGTTTATGACAAAAGCATCGTCCACAATTGCATCATCAGTGAAAAAGTCGGACACGTCAAATTTTGGCAGAGATGGAGTTGTGTCATTGACATAATTAGCTTCCATATTTTTGCCTTTGTTTAAATTCATAGAAGCTTGAAATAACTCCACCAGATGTTTAGCCGTACGACATTTATTAGCCCAATGCCCCGTCATGCCACATTTATAACAAGTCGATTTTCCCGAGGATTTTGGAGGGCGATTTATTTGATGGGCTTTTTGTTTGCCCTTGCCCTTATAATTCGGTCTATTGACTTGTTTATATTCTCGGTGGGACTTGTTATTATGACCATTAAAATGCCCACGTTTAAAATGCCTTCTACTGCCACTGTATGTTGCATTTGATTCAGTGGCTAAATTATGGCCAGATGGACCATAAACCGAAGGACTAGAACCAGTGGGTCTCAGATTATGATTTTTCATCAAAAGGTCATTATTTTGCTCAGCTACCAATAATACTGATATTAAGTCGGAGTATTTTTTAAAACTTTTTTCTCTGTATTGCTGCTGTAGCAGCATATTAGAAATATGCATTGTAGAAAAGGTTTTCTCCAACATATCAGCATCAGTGACTTTTTGTCCGCATAACTTTAGTTTAGATGTTATTTGGAACATGGCAGAAATATAATCACTGATTGATTTAAAATCCTGGAATCTTAAATTGATCTAGTCATACTGAGCTTTTGGCAAAAGTACCTTTTGTTGGTGGCCATAACTCTCCTGTAAATTGTCCCATAATTCTTTTGGGTCATCAACCAAAAGATATTCAGATTTGAGACTTTCATGGAGATGGTGACGGAGAAAAATTATAGCTTTCGCTTTGTCCTGGGAGGATGATTGATTATTAGCCTCAATAGTGTCTTCCAGACCGTTAGCCTTCAAATGTGCTAAAGCATCCACTTTCCATTCAAGATATTTTTGACGAGACAGATCAAGAATGTCGAATTCTCTTTTGCTAATGTTTGCCATGATACTACAAAAATTTATTGATGTAAATTATTACTACCTATGCAATAATTATTTCAAAAATATTCCTTAAGTATATATAAAGCATCTAATTTGTAAGTAAGTACACAATTTTCAAGTTCCTGTCCAATACTTAAACGGAATATACTAACCACATATGTATATAAAACTTATCAATGATTCATTTATCTTGAGCACTTGTTATTATATATTCCGTAACATTATTTTAACTGAACAAAACAGTTGATGCAATAATGATCATTTAACGTGACTATTTAAAAAAAATCATCTTGATAATGGCCACCATGTTGTATTTAATTTAGACAATCATGAACCCACTATATGCTTTGATTTAATTTTATGAATTAACTTTGGATGTGCATCAGTACATAACTATATCATTAGTAAATTTTGGTTTTATATGTGGTATACATATCAGCATGTACATAATTATATCAACATACATAATTTACACATGCATAAATATCATGTTCGAATAAAATGATAATTCATATACAAAGATTAGAGAAATTAAAATTCTGAAATTTTTATGCAGGTCTGTATGGATTGGTATCACAAGTGAATTTTATTTTACTTTATTATGTTTTGTTTTAACTGATACAAACAATAACCACCGAACAAACAACTCAATAACGTTTAATTTAAGAGCTACGTGGCTAACAGAACATACCCTAGATGATATGCAAAGTCTTACTTACATCTGTTACATGGAAAAATGTATCAACTGAGCATGTACTTTTAATAAAGCTTTTGTTTGTTAGTGAACGTGTCTTACAAAGTAAACGGTCAGCATGCATGTAAATTATCTGACCTTTGTGTGTCATATATATCAACCCGTGACTAAAGTAGTGCAGCATATATTTATTTAGGTTTTGACAGACATGAGCCGGCTTAATAACGATCGAGACTACGAAAATACTTCATATTTTATACACGGGCTAAATTTGCAATGGAGCTAGTGTATCATTCTATCTTCTTGTTCTACCATTTCAAGTGATACTATTATGTATTACGTATTACGTAGTATTATTCCTCCTGAAGTCAGAATATGGTTCCGTTTTTGTTCTACGAAAAGTTTTCAAGATTAAAGGCACTCAAATTGAGGTAAATTTCTATTCCTTAGCTTCTATTATTAAAAATATAGTACGTAATTTTATTTTGGCAACCAATTACTATATTTGAGTGCGAAGTATATATTTATTCTGAAAAATGTTTTGATTATTTCAGAAAATTAAAGAAGATAATTAATATTGATGCTCATACCTGCAGGAAGATGATTTCTTGGAGAGTTTTGAGCAGATTCGTGCTGATAACGTGTTGTGAAAATAAAGAAGATGAAGACTAAATTTGAGAGATAGATATATTAATAAAAGCTCTAAATATCTTCTTCTTAATATTTGAGAATTTCTGAATTTCTGAATAAATTTACAATGCCTCATCAAGCTTCTATTTATACTGTTTGAACTTGATGATTAGTCACTTAAGGGATTAATCTACAGATTTGGTGGCAATAACAATTTGAGCCATCTGTTCTAACTAGGTTACAAGGATTAAACATAATTTCTGAATTGATGACAAGGATGAACAATTCACACTTGTCATTTCCAGAATTTTACTACAACCAGAAATTTTTAATCCAATTAAAATTATTTTAAATTCTAGCCCACCCAAACCTGCTCATAATCCGTTAAGCTGCAGACGAGGCGCACACACTCTTCCGGTAACTGGGAAGGTAAAGAATGAAGCGGAAGGTAGAGGATATGGAGATGATAGTGTGGCAAACTCCCGCGAACCCACCAGAGAGACATGACTACATTTACCGCAACGGTATTTTCTTTCTTCATATTCTTTTTTCTTTCACAAAATTTCTTATATGTGGTTTCATTTTCTATGCATTTCTGCAGGCATACGCTATGTCAAACCATACTACTTCGAGTTCATCTCTCATGTACGCACTCCCGCCTTTGACATGCTAGTTAAGGACCACTTCTCTTTTAAATCCATGGTATGCTCGCGCGCGTGTGATCGAATTATTGTACGCAGGTGAAGAATCGGTGGGCAGGGAAGACAATTGTTGACCTTTTCTCTGAAGAGTTTAAAGGCCGGTCTAGCGATTACTATGTATGCCATTATCATGCGCTATCTACCATTAGCTACTGTATCGATTTCTGGATTGAAAAACGGATTTATATGCTTGTGCGTTACTTCAAAGAAAGTCATTTGACTTTAAAATATTGAGGTCATTGTACAGAAGAAAGTATGACGCTAAAGTTAATAGAGTTTGTAGGTTGCTGCTGTCAAAGCTGGACGAATACAAGTCAATGGGAAAAGAGTTCCCATTTCATTTGTAGTTCAATCATCACAGAAAATAAGCCATTTTGTACACAGGTCTGTCCAGCTCAAGCTTCACCCCCAACAAATTTGTTCAGCTTTGATTATCATGTTACCCAATCAATCAAGTTATATTTTTGGTTCACATTATGAAGTTTATATGAAAAGTCCAACACGAAGTTATAACACGCTTCGGCAAGTATGTGTTGATAAGTAACTGAAGCATGTAGGCATGAACCACCAGTCATGGCATGGGATGTGGAGATACTATGTGAGGAACCAGAGGTGCTGACCATTTGTAAACCTGCATCAGTCCCTGTAAGTTCACAGCTGTTAACCTTTACTATAGTTTTAAACAGTTCTATAGTTCGACACTTCTACTACAATAATTCTCTGACCTCTCTTCGTCTATAAGACAACATTTGACTTGACACTCAAATGAATTTCCATTCTGTTTTCAATCTTTTATAGCGTGAATTCCTTTTGCAGTTCAATTTCTATAGTACCCGCATTTAAGTTATATTTCTCCATGGTGTGATGTACCGTTTCTTTACGATTCAATGTTCATAGGTGCATCCGTGTGGGCAGTATCGTAAGAACACAATCCTTGGCATCCTTGAGGCAGAACATAGTTTGACACCACTATTTCGTATCCAATATAGCTCAGTATCTTGCTCAAACTTTTTTTTTTCAAAAAACCGTTTAATTTTATTTTATGCATTTATGCTGCTCCGTATTTCATGTTAGTGAGAGGAGGTACTTTAGTACTTCATATGATACTTTATAGTTTATACTTCATGTTGCTTTTATTTCAAAATCATGCCTTTTAACATGAAGGTCTATCAATTTTTGCACCAATCTTGTTATGGGAGACATGCATGTACAAATGTGTTCCAATAACCCGCTTGAAGGCACATTTACCCACACTAAAAATGAAAAAGGTTTTGAAATTTACTACAACAACAACAACATCCAAGCCTTAATCCCAAAAGAATTTGGGGTCGGCTAACATGAATCGATCTATGATATCGATGCCAAAATGAGAAGGCAGACAAGAAAAGGAAAAAAAAGTAAGATAAAATGAATAAAATAAAGATACATAAATATAAGATAACAATAACACAACGATATAACCAAGATAAAAGAAAAATAAATAAAAGAGCATAAAAAAGCTAGAAGATAAAAATAACATAAGAATATAAAAAGATAAGGAAGATAAACGATAAAAGAAACAAGAGAGGAAAGGTAGACAAGACATCAATCGTCCACATGGATGTGTGCCCTCCACTTTGCTCTCTCCAAAGCCATACTCTCATCTAACCCAAGAAGACGCATATCAGTTCTGATTACTCTAATCCAAGTCTGTTTGGGTCTTCCTCTCCCTCTCTTCTCTGACTCTTCTCCCCACCCCTCAAGTCGTCTAACAGGTGCATCACTCGGTTTTGAAATTTACTATAGGTAAAAATTCCTGAGAGAATTGCCTAAGTAGGAGTAAAACATATCAAACTTTCTCACATAGGAGTACCATTGTTTTCTTTCCAACCTAGAACTCATGGGCTCCTATTTAGGGAAGTTTTTATTCTTTTATTTTTTAATAGGACTCATGAGTTTGCCTATGTTTTTCTCCTATTTGAGCAATTTCTTAATATTCTTTCATGACTATGATTTTGGATGGTTTAGTAGTTTGATATTTTAAATTTTAAACTCCCTGTTGTATTTATTACAAATTCATGGTTTTTTACCTAAAGGTCTATCATTTCTTGCACCACTATTGTTGTCATGGAAGAGATGCATGTAAAAGTTTGCTCCAATAATTTGCATGAAGGCATATTTACCCTGACCCAAAACGCAAAATGGTTTTGGAATTTACTACAGGTAAATATTCTTTCATTACAATGATTTTATGTAATTTGCGTACAATCTAGTACTCTTTTATTACAATGATTTAATGTAATTTCCATACAATCCAGTGCTTCTATGTTAGGCTTTTTGCAGCATGTCAAGTTTGTCAAATGTCTAGTTACTTGATATAACATTTTTGGGGTTATGTTTCCTTAACTTAAGCATCAAGCTATTCATCGTCTTGATCGCTTGGTCTCAGGGCTCCTTATCTTAGCCCGGAGTTCCTCTAGAGCTGACACTTTCAGGCAGCAGGTATTTTCTTGTAGTTATGTCATTTTGTAGCAGCCTTTATTATTACTCTTGAATATAAGTTTTAGTAATCCACTTGGTGAATTCACTACACACAAGAACATATATATATATGTGTGTGTGTTTTTATTCACGTATAATGAGAGAGCGTGGTTGGTGACACTGGCTTGCTTCATTATCATCTTCCGCAAGTTCAACAAAAAAGTGTTTTCTTACAGTATTTCTCCTCAGGCCATATTCATAACAATATAGGCTTATAGCATAGCCCCTTGATTAGGCTTATGGCATAGGCCCTTGGTTTGGCAAGCCGTGGCTTCTGCTCAACCCAGTCATCTCCTGATCTCCCCTCTTGAGGAGGCTGGTAGCTGTGTACGTAATCAGTGGTTGTTGCTCCCGTAAGCGGTAGTGTAGACATGTACATTTGGGCAGCGTGGACAATTGAACGGGCTGTTATTTTGGCCGTTTTTTCTGGCCAAGCCTCATTGGCCATAGCAATATTCATGCTGCCAGGAATCTAGAAAGCTCCAAACTTTTCTCCTCCCAATGACCATACATAGATGTCTTAACATGAAACTGACAGGGAGACTTTAGGTGCATGGCAAGGCATGTTGGGAAAAAGCAGTTACACTTCTTAACCATGCCAGATTGTTTTATTTGAAAAAGATCACCTTCCTAATTGGTGCTCAAGGGGAGTTCAAAGCGGAGAAGACAACTAAGAAACACAGAAACACAGTAGAGCTCACATTTTCCTGTTTCAGAAACTCAGAAATGTATCTGAGACTTGAAACCTATAAAAATTTGGGAAACCCATTTCCTAGTACTCTAGTAGTGCTTCAGAAATGTTGGATCTTTGCTTTTGTTTTTTATATGATGTTTTGATGGATTATTTTTAGGTTTTTCATGAGCAACACTGTATTTGTGACATTTCATGGTGCAATGGGTTGCTAATGTATTGCGTTTTACATATAGTTGTGTATTAATATTAATATATGTGAATAATGTCTATATCTGAACTTGTAAAGTATTAATCTTCAGTCATATGGCGAAGTTAATATGAAAAAGATATGGATACATACTCACTCACATACACACACATGGAAAAATATTTGTAATTAACACGGGGCGGGGGAATTTTGTTATTTTGTAGATTGCACATAATAAATAAGCATCAGTATCATATGTTTAGAATTGGATACCGATTGGCAACAAGTAAAAGAGGCTTAATTACACCATTTTTGTCTAGTTAGTGTATTTCAATTGAGTTCGTCTTTGTTGGGGCCCAATTGTTTGCTTCAGATTGAATCAGGAAAGGTGCAGAAGCAGTATATTGCTAGGGTAATTGGCGTTTTCCCTGAAGATGAGGTATTTTGTATAGCTATGCGCTCAATTGTTTTGTTTTAATCCATCTTTGTGATCTTAATAGAGAATCTGTTCATATTTTCTCGCTTGATTTGATGGATATAATTTATGATTCTCCTTTTCCAGCAAGTTGTAAATGCAAATGTCAATTACAATGCTCGAGAAGGAAGGAGCACTGCGGAGGTAAAGTTCTTGCATCAGTTATATTAGCTCATATCTCCTTGCTCCATCAATATATGGTGATGGTTGTTATTTTTCTTATAGTGTGTGATATGTATATTATAAATCCTGATATGTGTATTTCAAAGATAATGGTTATTAATGATATGGGCTCACTAACACGATATACTCTCAACAGTGACAGATCCTCAACTTCACTAGTTAGATGCTAGGTAAAAGATCTATGAAGATAAGATTCATAAGATTAATTACGATTTGGATGCCAGTCTTCGTTGTAAGACATATGAGGTGGGTAGTTGATGAGGACGAGAGACCTTATGAAAATATTTAATTTCTGTTTCTTTTCTAAGCAATGTTTTCTGAAATGTCATATGTTGAAGTCCTTCATCGTTGATGAGGATCAAACTTGACAAAGCATACTAATTTGCAATCATTTATCTGGAAGCTACAGAGTAACAAATTGGCAATAATTTATTTTACTTCGATGTATTAATCATTAAGAGCTATTAGCCTTTGTTCATACTTCTTATTAAATTAATGAAGTGGGGGGAGTGCCTAAGGTTTGATAGAGACTCAACGGACACAGCAGATATTTAGGATTATATTGAATATGGAGTCTGATGAATTACAACTGAATTGACGGTAAACAGAAAGAAAGAGAAGAGCAGAGGTTGAGACACTTCGAGCAGTCTCCCTCTCCCAAGCCCAAGCCTAACTGAATTCCAGCCTAACCTTCTCTTCCCACTTTCAGCTACTATTAATAGTTTAATACTACATATCTTAGCACGAGGTTGCCACCTCAGCTATTTATTTACATATCTTACTCTTTCTACTAAACCTTTATACTATTCTTTATTTATTACTAATATCATTATTCTGCCCAGGTCCTAGCATCATTCCCCCTTTGATAACCAGTTTGTCCTCAGCTTCATCCTTGTGCCTCTCCCTTCACAGTACCTTACTGATTTCTGGACCATGAGCTTCATTACTTGAACCTTCAACATCACTTCCTTCATAGCATGAAAGAGCAGAAGCAAGGACTTTGTTGCATACTGCTCCACAATGTTGCAAAGTTTAGAATCTCCCAGCAACTGTGTCTCTGGCACATCTTCTAACTGCTTTATGCTGAGTTTCCTGAAATTTTCCTCAATACCCCCCTCTTGCACTACCAACTTGCCCTCAAGTTGCAAGTCAGGGAATTGATTTTGGAGCATTTCAGTTTCCTCCCATGAGTCTTCAAAATCAGGAAGGTCCTTCCAATGTACAAGGACCTCCTTCTTCCCTTCCTGATTTATTCTGCAGCCTCTTACCTCTTTAGGACTCGCTTGTAACTCACAATCTTCTGTGAGACAATCTGGGAGGCTTTGATAATCCACAGTTGGTTTCAGCACCTTCTTCAATAAGGAAATATGAAATACCGGGTGTACTCTACTCCCTTCTGGTAGTTTGAGTTTGTAAGCCACAGGACTTATCTTCTCTGCAATGTCATAGGGACCATAGAATCTTGGGCTGAGCTTTTGATTAATCTTCTTGGCCAAACTTTTCATTTTATAAGGTTGTATCTTTAAGAACACCTTGTCCCCCACTTCAAATTTCTCCTCCCTCCGGTGTTTATGAGCTTGTTGTTTCATCAAATTCTGAGCTTTAGCTAGGTTTTCCTTCAATTCAGTCAACGGTATATTCCTTTCTGCTGTCATTTTGGCCACTTCATCCACTGAAGTCAGACTGACATCTCCCCTGATGATAGCAGGAGGTTGTTGTCCAAACAAGGCTTGATAAGGAGTACTCTTCAATGAACTGTGGTAGTTGGTGTTGAACCAGTATTCAGCCCAAGGAAGCCATTTTACCCATTGTCTAGGTTGTCTCTCACTAAGACACCTCAAATAGGTCTCCAGACATCTATTAACCACTTCAGTCTGCCCATCACTTTGTGGGTGATAAGCAGTGCTAAATTTGAGTTTTGTCCCTGCAAGCTTGAACAATTCTGACCAGAATGTACTCAAAAATAGGCTGTCTCTATCACTGACAATAGATTTTGGAAATCCATGTATCCTTACTACTTCTTTCATAAAGGTTTCAGCCACTCCTTTGGCATTGAATGGATGTGCCAAAGGTATGAAATGAGAAAACTTAGTCAATCTGTCAACCACTACTAAAATAGTGTCCTTCCCCTGAGATTTTGGTAAACCGCCAATAAAGTCCATGCTGATGTCAGTCCAAACCTGGTCTGGTATTGGTAATGGCTGCAATAAACCTGCAGGCTTAAGAGCTTGATATTTGTTTCTTTGACATATTTCACACCCCTGAATATAATCCTTGATGTCTGATCTCATCCCTTCCCAAAAGAACAGGCTAGAAATTCTCTTCATGGTTCTAAAATACCCTGAATGACCCCCACTGCAGAATCATGGTATTCCTTGAGAATAAAAAGTATTCTTTGAGACCCCTTTGGTAATACCAACCTCCCTTTGTAGTACAGTAATCCTCCTCTCATCCTGTAATTCATACACTGATCTGGCTGTATCACCATTTTCTGGATAACTTCTCCCCACTTAGGATCTTTTTCCAATTCATCTCTCAGCCCTTCCCATTTGCTGACACTTCACAGTAGAAAGTGCTACATGTGTAGATTTTCTGGAAAGGGCATGAGCAGCTTTATTTTCAACTCCTGGTTTATATTTAATTGTGAAGTTGTACCCCATGAGTTTTGCTATCCATTTCTGCTGATCTTCCCCCATAACTTTCTGCTCAGTAAGATACTTCAGACTTCTTTGATCAGTATGCACCTCAAAGTTTCTTCCCAAGAGATAGGGTCTCCACTTTTGAATGGCAAAAACAATGGCCATTAGCTCCTTCTCATATACAGATTTATTAAGGTACTTGGGTGATAACTCCTTACTCATGTAAGCAATGGGACCCCCTTCTTGCATAAGTACAGCACCCAAATTTTTACCTGATGCATCAGTCTCAATCACAAATAGTTTATTGAAATCAGGAACCTTCAGAACTGGCAGTGAAGTCATAGCCTCCTTCAGATCATTAAAAGATATAGTAGCCAGTTCATTCCACTTAAACCCATCCTTTTTGAGTAAAACTGTGAGAGGTGCAGCAATTCTGCTATAACCTTTTACAAACCGCCTGTAATACCCAGTTAGACCTAGAAATCCCCTTAGTTCCTTCAGGTTTTTAGGTTCAGCCCAATTCTTCATAGCCAAGATTTTTTCTGGGTCAGCTGCTACCCCTTCAGCAGAGATGATATGTCCCAGGTAACTCAACTGCTCTTGGCCGAAAGAACATTTTTTTAAATTTGCCACCAACTGATTCTTCTTTAATGCCCCAAGCACCAATCTTAAATGTTCCTTATGATCCTCCTTAGTTTTACTGTAGACTAAGATATCATCAAAAAACACAAGAGCAAATCTTCTCAAAAAAGGCTTCAACACTTCATTCATTAGGGCCTGGAAGGTTGATGGGGCATTAGTCAGCCCAAAAGGCATGACTAAGTACTCATAATGACCCTCATGGGTCCTGAAGGCTGTCTTATGAGTATCACAGGCTTTCATCCTAATCTGATGATAGCCTGATTTAAGATCTAGCTTTGAAAAAATTCTGGCTCCTCCAAGTTCATCCAAAAGTTCCTCTATGACTGGAATAGGAAACTTATCAGGCACAGTAACCTTATTTAGAGCCCTATAGTCCCCGCAAAACCTCCAACCCCCATCCTTCTTCTTGGCTAATAAAATGGGACTACTATAGGGACTGTTACTGTTCTTAATAATACCCGATTTCAACATTTCATCAATAATCTTTTCTATTTCATTTTTCTGATCAAATGAGTACCTGTATGGCCTGAGATTTGGTATATCTGCTCCTTCCTTAATATTAATGGCATGATCACACTTTCTTTTAGGTGGAAATTTGAGAGTGGATGTGAAATCCTCTGGAAAATCTGCTATCAATTCACCCCAATTCCCCCCATATCTGCCTGCTGTACCTGCATCTCTGATTTTCCTTCACAGTATAACAGAAAACCATCTCCAACTTGATGTAGTATGTGAGCCATAGTCTTCATAGTTACCTCCATCTGATTTTCAGCAGAATTTCCTTTTATAGTGAAAATTTCCCCTTTCTGTTTCCACTTAAGGATTTGATGCTTGAAATTCACCTCCATGTTCCCCAGTTCAGTCAGCCATTCCATCCCCAACACAATATCAATTCCTCCCAAATCAAACATATACTTCCTCCGTCCCGTTGGAATGTTCCCGGTTTGACCTACACACATATTAAGGAAATAAACTTACCAGGGGGTAAATTTTACTGTTTTGACACTGTTTGGCACTGTTTCGACACTGTTTGACACTGTTTTGCACTGTTTGACCCTGTTTTGATGTAGGATAACTTTCCATTTAGGGAAATGAGAACTTTCCAACGGGACATCCAAAAAAGGAAAGCGGGAACATTCCAACGGGACGGAGGGAGTAATAAGTTTGTTGAATTTTAACTCCTTGCACCTCCAAATCCACCAATGAACATCTGCCCAAATTAGGTATACATTCCCCATTGCCAATTTGAACCTTATATCCCTTGATTGGACTATAAGGAATATTCCACTTTTCCACTAATGTCCTTGACAAAAAATTGTGTGTAGCTCCACTGTCTATTAGAATAGTTACTCCCAATTCTCCTTATGGCCATTTCATTCTTCCTTTCACTTTGAAAGTAGTCATGGAAGGTATGCCTTCCTTACTCAAAATGGAAAGCTGCATATTCTGGTTTTCCATCTGGCTTACAGCATCACCTATCTCTTCTTCTGATTCTCCAACTTCCGCCTCAGAGTTTTCTTCTCCTTCTGAGTTTTCAACCAGAATCATCTTGAAGTTCTTCATCTTACAAACATGTCCAGGATGACTTTTCCATCTATTGCTATCACCCCAATTCTGTCGTGCAGATGGATTGGTAGTTCTCTGGCCTTTCTTCTTACCTTCCTATCTATTCCTCATGATAATAGCTTCATCACTTTTGTTCTCAATCAGTGTGGATTTATTCATAACTTCAGCTAAAGTTCTGGTAGGATATAGTTTCAATTCAGCTCTTACATCTCTCCTCAGACCTTTCAAAAAAACTCCCTTCAAAACTTCCTCAGTCAAGTGTCCATGTGATGCAATAGCTGTTTCAAATTGATTTCTATACTCAGCAATAGAACCTTTCTGCTTCACACTGAATGAAGGCCCCAATGGATCCTGTACCAACTCAGGCTGGAAGTGTATTGTCAAAGCCCTGGTGAACGAGTCCCAAGTCTGATGTTGTGCTTGGCCTTCCCATCACTGGAACATCAATCTTCTCCTCTTCCTCCGTTCTGTTCAATCGAATATATCAATTCATCCTCAATAACCATCCGCAGACATCATTTTCATTGAAAATTGGCAAATCAATTTTCCGTCCCGTATTATTATGATGTCTAGGATTTCTCCGCTGCTCTGGTTCATGTCGCACGGCTGACTGATTGGAATGATTGTCCGAACTATCCGAACTATCCTCGTTCCTCGAAATCCTGCGATGATTTGTTCGCTGCGATCGATTTGATCGATGCGAATGACTCCTCAATCGCTCGTCGAACCTGACCTGCCCATAGATACATAAATCGCTGGGGAAGGCACGATCTGCGTACCGATCGTTCCGTACCCAAACGCGGTACGAAATTGATCTGGTCGCGGATAGGAATGCTAATCGGTACGGTCCAATAGTCGTCCCATTCGCTCTTCGCAAACGCTCGCAATCGCTCTTAGAATCGCTCCCAAACCCTGCATGAATCGATTTGCATCGCCGTTTCCCGTCGCTGCCCAGGTGGAAGCGTCGTTTCCCATCGTTGACCAGAATGAAGCGTCGTTTCCCAAATTTGAGACAGGTTGGCCCTTTGCTTCGTTTCCCGTCGCGTACAGATTTTGAACCAGGCTTTTCGATATCTGACCTTACTCATCAAGTTACCTTGTAAGTGTAACTTGTAACTTGTAAGTGTTATAATTTGAGGGAAAATAAATTACTTCGTACGCCAGGGCCAGGCTCTTCTTTTCCTACTTTATTCTCTCCAGGCCTTTACTCCTTTCTGGAATATTACTGTTTTTTTATTTCTGGAATATTAATATTTTTTAATTTGTTTTATGTTATGATTTATTATTATGAAATCTGTTATTGTTTAATGTTATGACTTATGGATTCTGTAATTCAGTTTTATATAGTACCAAAATTTAAGATACAACGTACCGAACATGTGGTACAGCGTACCGAACGTGTACCGAAATGAACCTACCCCCTACGAATCGGATATGCTAGATCTAGCGAACCGCGTTCCCGATCCTTGTTCCCGTACCGAAGCGTTCCGCGAACTATGTGACTATGGACCTGACATTCCTCCATGCTAGCTTGCATCGCTGCTATATTCGCGGCCATATTCTCCAGGCTCGTCTGCAATTCCCGTTGATTTCTTCCGACATCAGTCAAAGTTCTCTCAACCTCATTGACTCTTCCTTCCATCTTCGCGCGTGTGTCTCATCCAGCGTTCAACGCGCTCTGATACCAATGATTAGAACCTCACTAATCACAGTAATCAATCACAGAAGTAAGAACAATTTGCAGAAGAAACATAATTTTCATTCACAAAGGTAAACCGTGTACAGAGTCCCAAAGGAGATAAAACTCCAACTTCCCAGTCCCAGACTCAAAGTCTAAAAACAGCCTGCCATCCTACAACATCTTTATTCTATTTACAGCCTTCCAACATAGAAGGTAGTTATTAGTTATAACCAGACCATACTAATAACTAACTAGTCAACTTTGACTTTCTAGAATAGACTTGCCCATAAAATCTATCCTTAATAAGTTGACTAGTGATGTCCTTATCACAAAGGCGTCTCGTGTTACTCATACCTCGGCGCAACAAGACTCCCCTAATATGTCTAACTCCACCTCATTTCCACCTCTTACCAATCCAACCGCCTCTCACCCACCGGTTCTTGTCACTTACCACCGCCGGCCCAAACAAAAACCAACTACTCCATCCTTATCAATTACACCCAACACCACCACCTCAACAGTTCTTCCCACTCCCAATACTTCCGTCTCAACCTTGGATCACCATCATGATCCACACCCCTCCCCACCCAAACGCACCCACCTAATGACCCTTCGTCCTCGTAAGCAAGCTAATGTTGTTACCCACTCATCATTACTTCATCATATTATTCCTACGTGTGCTTCTCAAGCTTTACAGGTACCTGAATGGAGGGAGGCTATGTCTGTGGAATTTGACGCCTTGGTTCAACAAGGAACTTGGGAGCTTGTACCTGCTCATCCTGATCAAAACGTTGTTGGCTGCAAATGGGTCTATACTGTGAAGTATAAGCCCGATGGATCCTTGGACCGTTTCAAAGCTCGACCGGTGGCTAAGGGCTTTCATCAATGCCCAGGGATTGATTACTCTGAGATCTTTTGTCCAGTTATCAAACCAGTTACTATTCGGGTTGTTCTAACCATTGCTCTTTCTCATGGCTGGCAGATCAATCAGCTAGATGCCAATAATGCATTTCTACACGGGGCTCTCCAAGAAAAAGTTTACATGAAACAACCTCCTGGTTTCAATGATGGCTCTGGGAGAGTATGTCGCCTTAAGAAATCCATCTACGGGCTTAAACAAGCACCTCGAGTGTGGTACCAGTCTCTCAGTGGATTTCTTTTATCCCTTGGTTTTCATCAATCCGTTTCCGATGCTAGTCTCTTCATATTTTCTTCTTATCCCTCTTATATCTATGTGTTAGTATATGTGGATGATATTATTGTCACCGGCTCTACACCAGCTTTAATTCATCGGACTATTGATTTATTGGCACAAAAATTCTCCATTAAGGATTTAGGATCCTTACACTATTTCTTGGGTATCCAGGTCACCCCTACACAAGATGATCTTTTTCTTGATCAACACAAGTACATTACAGATTTATTACAGGTGTTGAATATGCATGAGGCTAATCCAGTATCCACACCTCTAGCACTTCCTTGACTCTATTTCATAGTTCGGGTTCTTATGATGCAACTCTTTATCGACAGGTCATCGGCTCCCTTCAGTATTTAAGCCTCACTAGACCTTACACTGCCTTTGCCATCAACAAGCTAGCTCAATTTATGCACAAACCCACGGTGAATCATTGGTAACTCATGAAACGCCTCTTGTGTTATCTTCAAGGAACTGCCTCTCATGGTTTATATTTCCGACGGAGTTCCTCCCTTTCCTTATGTGCTTATGCTGATGCAGATTGGGCAGGGAATTCTGATGACCGCTCCTCTACCAGCGCCTATGCCATTTTTTTCGCAGAGTCACTTATTTCCTGGAAATCATCCAAGCAACGCACAATTGCCAAATCCTCTACTGAAGCAGAGTATCGGGTGCTTTCCACTGCTGCATCCGAAACCCTCTGGATTGAGTCACTTCTTCATGAGCTCCGACATTCACCTAATTCCCCTCTGGTTCTTCTATGTGACAATAAAGGTGCTACCACCTCTTCTGCCAATCCTGTATTTCATTCCCGCATGAAGCATGTTGCCATTGATTTCTATTCTGTCCGTCAACGTGTGCAACGTGGTCTTCTTCATGTCCATTATATTCCCTCGCATGATCAACTAGCTGACATTCTCACCAAACCCCTTTCTCGACAACAATTTGTTTTTCTACGTGACAAGCTCAGGATTCTCAGCACTGACAGAATACCTGGCTTGCGGGGGCATAGAAGAGTCTAAACAGCTCCAGAGAACCGTTACATCAGTTACACAATAAATTAGAAACATTTGTATTTAATTTTATAAATCAGTTACAAATCTTTTAATTAGTAGCCTACTTTATTAGTCTCTAAAATGTTGTATAAACAGGATGTTATTTTCTGGAATGAATCAAGTTTTTCTGTCTCAATCTTTTCCCTCTCTAAAATCTAATAGATACAACTAACTAGGCTGTGCTGTCAACATTTCTGATATCACAAATGAGGACAATGTTGTCTAGATGGGAAAAATTATTCTATCACGTTATCATTAACTTTAAGTCTCAAAAATAGAAAAATATTATTTAATATATTTATGAGTAAAAATATCTGAACATTAGACTACTAATGTTACAATTCTGGTAGTCTTTGATCACTTTTTCTTCTCTTTGTAGCTGCTAATGCCGTATGCCACTACTTACTCTGAACCTATTGGGTAATTACCAAACTGTAGAAAGTAGGGTTGCACAAGAATAACCCCAACCCGCATAACCCGCTCGACCCAACCCTATCCGACCCTATTTAATCGGGTATTTGATTTTTAAAAATATTCATGGGTTAAATATGATTGAACCCGCACCTAATGGGTAGGGTTGCGCAATTAAAATCTTCAACCCGATAATACCCGATAATTTCATTTTAAGACCAATGTCCTCTATCTAGGACTTTACAACAACAACAACAACATCCAAGCCTTAGTCCCAAAAGATATTGGTGTCGGCTAACATGAATCGATACATGATATCACCACCAAAAGGAAAAGAAAGAAAATAAAGATAAAAAAGATAAGTTATTATAAAAAGAAAATATAAAAAGAGATGAATATACATAAACATGATAAAATAAAAAGGCTACAAATAATGCTTATATATATAAGGATATAAAACAAGGAAAAAAAGATGAAGGAAAAAGATTATACGAGATCACTCCTTCACGTGAATACCCGCCCTCCACTTAGTTCTCTCCAAAGTCATGCCCTCATCCAACCCCAGAAGAAGCATATCACTTCGAACTCCCCTAACCCACGTCTGTTTGGGTCTTCCTCTCCCTCTCTTCCCTGCCTCTTCTCCACACATCTCAACTCGTCTGACAGGTGCATCACTCGGTCTTCTACGCACATGACCAAACCACCGTAGGCGCGACTCCCGCATCTTGTCTTCAATAGGTGCTACTCCCACCCTTTGTCTGATTGTCTCATTTCTCACGCGGTCCTTCCTAGTATGCCCACACATCCAACGCAGCATGTGCATCTCTGCCACACTCATCTTTTGAATGTGACATTGTTTCACCGCCCAACACTCTACGCCATACAGTAATGCAGGCCTAATTGATGTCCTATAAAATTTACCCTTCAGTCTAGTCGGCATACCTCGGTCGCATAGAAATTCTGACACACTCTTCCACTTCATTCACCCTGTTCTGATTCTATGGGATACATCTCCATCTAATCTAACTCACCGTCCTTCTGAATTATGGATCCCAAGTAACGGAACATATCGCTGACTGGTATCTCCTTACCATCCAGAGTAATTCCGCTATTACCACTGCTTCTACCTCCACCAAACTTGCACTCCATGTACTCTGTCTTGCTCCGACTTAGTTTGAAACCCTTATTCTCCAATGTTTGTCTCCATACTTCCAACTTTGCTTTAAGACCTGATTGTGTCTCATCAATCAATATAATATCATCGGCAAACATCATGCACCACGGTATATCGTCTTGAATTGACTTCGTAAGTTCATCCATGACTATGGCAAATAAGAAAGGGCTCAAGGCCGATCCTTGATGCACTCCGATAGTAATAGGGAACTCTTCAGTCCTCCCTACACTAGTATGGACACTTGTAGTACAATCCTCATACATATCCATGATGATGTTGATATACTTGCGTGATATGCCTTTCCTAGTTAAGGCCCACCAAAGAACTTCTCGAGGTACCCTATCATATGCCTTTTCTAAGTCGATGAACACCAAATGCGGATCCTTATGAGCGTCTCTATACTTCTCCATAAGTTGCCGAAGAAGGTGAATGGCCTCAGTTGTTGAGCGACCAGGCATAAAACCGAATTGATTCTCTGAAATCTTCACAGTTCTTCGAAGTCTTTGCTCAATTACTCACTCCCAAAGTTTCATGGTGTGACTCATAAGCTTAATCCCTCGATAGTTGGCACATTCTTGTACATCACCTTTATTCTTAAATAAGGGGATAAGAGTACTCTTCCTCCAACTCGTTGGCATCTTGTTGTTTCTCTAAATCATGTTGAAGAAACTTGTTAACCACTCGACGCCTCTCTCTCCCAAACTTCTCGAAGCCTCGATCGGTATGCCATATGGCCCCATTGCTTTCTTCCGTCCCATCTTCCTCAGAGCTTATTTAACTTCCGTTGTTTGGATCCTTCTCACAAAATCACGATTTACCATACAATCTGGTATGGACAAATCACCGATATCTTGCGTTTTGTTCCCGTTGAATAGTGTATCAAAGTATGACCTCCACATCTCTTTTATCTCTCCGTCGACCATTAATATCCTCTGATCGACATCCTTCACACACTTAACTTTTGCAATATCTTGAGTCCTGCGATCACGAAGACGAGCAAGTCTATAAATATCTAGTTCTCCTTCCTTAGAGTCCAACTTTTCATACAACTCCTTGTTCACTTTCCCTCGTGCTTCCCTTACAGCTTTCTTTGCTTGTCTTTTAGCCTCCTTGTATGCTTCTATGTTCTCATCACTCCAACTTGTCCCCAACTTTTTTGTAGCAATCTCTTTTGTTCCTTATGGCTTGTTTCACCTCATCATTCCACCAAGATGTGTCCTTTTTAGGTGGCAGACATCCTTTAGATTCTCCAAGTACCTCCTTTGCCACTTTGTTAATGGTCAACTCCATTGATAACCATACAACATCCACATGTGTTTCATTATCAATACGCCATACATCTTCACCGACCATTTTGTGTGTAAAGCTTTGTTGAAGATCTCCCTCAAGCCTCCACCACTTTATCTTTGGCTCCACTTGTTGTTTAACTTGTCTTCTATGTTTTTTACCTCGAAAGTCAAGCACAAGCATCCTATGCTGAGTGACAACACTCTCACCTGGAATAACCTTACAATCAGTGTAGCTAGTTCTCCAAGTGGTCCGTACTAAGAAGTAGTCAATTTGGGTACTATTAACTCCACTTTTATAGGTTACAAGGTGAGAGTCTCTTTTCTTAAACCAAGTGTTCATTATAGCCAACTCATACGTCAATGCAAAATCCAAAATGTTCTTTCCCGCCTCATTCCTAGTGCCAAAACCATGTCCGCCATGAATACTCTCAAAGCCATCACGACTCGAGCCCACATGCCCGTTGAGGTCACCTCCTATGATCAACTTCTCTCCCCTTGGCACTCGTCGCACCACGTCTTCAAGATCTTCCCAGAACTGTTGAATTGTAGATGCATCCAATCCCACTTGTGGTGCATAGGCACTTACCACAGACACAATCTCACCCCTTATCACCAATTTAATGCTCATGATGCGATCGTTCTTCCCGTAGACTTCTACCACATCCTTAACATAGTCACGCGCCACAATAATGCCTACCCCATTTCTGGTTTATCTCTCCCCGAATACCACAACTTAAACCTCCGGGATTAATCTCGCGTGCTTTCTCTCCAACCCATTTAGTTTCTTGCACACACATAATGTTGATATTCCTTCTCCTCATAACCTCGACTACCTCGGAAGGTTTGCCTGTAAGAGACCCAACATTCCATGTCCCAAAACGCAATCTAGCACTCCACCTTATGTTCTTAGCCCCATCTCGGACCCCACCATGCCCTTGCATATTTGACATCATCCCCGGGCAATGGGATGACGTGCCGCTTCCGGGCGGCGACCTAGCAACCTTAGCATTCTTATCACCACACCCAGGTGTATGAAGTGTAGCACGCCCTTGCATATTTGACACCACCCCCAGACGGAGGGATGACGCGTCACTTACGGGTGACGACCTAGCATTAGCGATATTCATATTTCGATTCATGTCATGTGATGTGACTAGGTGATACTGTTGGCCGTCACATGCCTACCACAGCACCCTCCTCCTTTATCCTGGCTTGAGACAGGCATGATACAAAAAAAATGATAACATGGTGGAGTTTATGATACTAAAATTGTCTAGGACTCTATCTAGGACTTTATGATACTAAAATTGTAATTAAACATTTACCATTTTTACTAGGTGATTATTATATATTTATGTTTCCTTCTAAATGATCCTCCTTTACGGAAGGATGTTTTAATACTATTATCTAATGTTTTTGCTTATAAAAGATACGAGTACTTGTATTTGTTTGTGTGTTTTGAACAAAAGTTAATCGAGTTTCAAATTGGTTACATTAATCTCCCACATAAAGATGCAACCCGAAGTGATTTTTTTTCAATACCCGACCCTACCCGACCCGTTCATGCATGGTTTACCAACTTATTTTGGGTACCGCGGGTTGAATAATAGCCAACCCGAACAAATCGGGTAGGCCCAAAAAATATAGCAAACCTGACCCATCCCGCCCGATGTGCAGCCCTAGTAGAAAGTTATCCAGGGGTAGTTATGGAAATAGCGAAATTTGTGATATAAAAGAAAAACTTGGGGTATTCCACTGTCATTTGACCTTCTTTCTAAAAGTAACAGACAGTTTCCTTTTGGATGTAACCGTGTTATACCTTGAGTTTCGTGATTTGAACTTGCAGGCGGGAGGAAATAGTGTTAGAGGCAATGATCTTATAAACGGAAAGTCTGCTTCTACCAAATTTATGCGAATTTGTACGGACGGGAAGCATAGTATTGTACTGTGCCAACCGATCACCGGAAGGACACATCAGGTATGCTACATTGCTACTCAGCGTTACCCTACTACCCTGTTATGTTATCCATGATGGTACACTAATCCATGATGGTACACTAATCCAGTGAATTTATAGTGCCCTTTACGCTGTGAGGTTTTAATGTATGAATCGTATGATATGAATATAAAATTACGACGTCATTATTTCTAAATATTATTAGAAAGCTTATTGATAGTCACAATGTGCCTAAGCCCAATATGACAAAGAAATGTAAAGCAAATACGAAAGGGAAATCAAGATGTTCCCAACTAAGATTACTACATTTCTATACTTTGTCACCCCCTCCAGCTGGACTATATGAATATATGCTCCGAACCTGAAACTAAAAAGAAAATCAAACTTAACCATGAACACTGAAGAAACTTGAACCCTTGAATATTCCTGAACCTTTATTTTCTTAAAAAAATTAAACAACTTAAGAGTTGAACTTTAACTTAGCTCTTTCAACTTATTTTCCCTTTACTGAATTCTATGGAGTTCTATTTTACGGAGCTCTGCTTTAGTGAACTATCAACCGACCACAGTTAAGGCTTAGATAGAAACCCTGTGCTAACCCTCTGTACAAAGTAGGAAAGCATCATGCAAACTCTGAAGGCGCTTAGAGGCTAATTTTCTCCATACAAACAATCAACCGACCCAATTATATGCCTAGTGAAAATAGCTACATGAAAAAAATGAAGTCCTAATAGATAATTAGGAAAACTAATTTTGTAATTAGTCATTGGATGGTGAAGTTATGTTAGTTCTAATTACTAGTCATATAGGTGTTGAATAATTGACTAATTGTTATAAACAGAGTTGAAAAATGTGTTTAGTGAAACTGCCAAACTGGAAGAAATACATCAATACCGTCTGTTCATTTGTCAATGAATTGGTTGCAAAGTATTGAGGTTTATAAAGACAATATGATACATTGAAGATTAAACTTGAAGTACTAAAATATTTAGCGAAGTTGAAGCTTAGCTTAAACATCAAGATACCAAAAAATGATCTTTGTTCCTTTATGTTATTGGATCAGTTATTAGATGTTAAAAATTGGTTTGGGTTCGCACATCATGTTTATAATGGGTGTTTCGTTCACTCAATCTGAGATGCAAGGTTTGCCTGTCTACTATTTGCTATAATCATAGACTCATAGTAGTTCCATTTTTGAGATTTGTAGTCCAATTTTTTACATGAAATTTATGGCACTGACTGTGTAATGAAATACTCTGTATATTACAACAGTTTCGCAAACATTTGTTTTTACAAAGACTGCGTTACCCTAATGCTTCTGACTTGTGATAGATACGTGTTCATTTACAATATACTGGGCATCCAATAGCTAATGACAAGCTCTATCTGTTCGAGAGCATTCCTCGTTCAGCAACTGAAATTAGTGCGGATAGAGGTGCTGCTATGTCAGGCCATGTTCTAAAGCCCAGAAATATTGGAAGTGATGGTGGTGAATCTGATAGTGGACCCAATGAAGATTTCAGCTATGACCCAATGTGTACAAATTGCCCAAACCTGGCTCCTAAAGGGTAATATTTTTTAATTTTGGCATAATAGGCTTGTAGTACTACGTTCCAATAGCATTAAGTTTTTGAACGTGAACATATGTCCTAATATGCGATCATTTGAGTAGTTCGAGAGAGAAAACTGAACGAGGAGAACATGTTTTCATTCAGTGTAAGGCAACACAAACCAAAAAGGTAGAAAACCATGCAACTTATAGCATTTTTCAAGTGTCCTAAACCCACCTGATGTACTTGACCTTTTTTTTGCTGTTGAAATTGTCTTATGATTACTTGTTATTACCGGCATAGTTATCCCCCAGACTCATCTCATGCTTGTTCTTTGTAGTTTTTTGTACGGTGAAATGCTTGTATTATTTCAAGTTTGAACTTTATATGTGAGGTGAAGTGTTGAAAAGTAGGAAACCCTAGATGGTAAACCCTAGTATAGCTCTAGTCCACTACAAGGCCAACACTAACTTTCATATGAAGATGTTTATTCTTCTATTGTTGTATTAATTCTTTTATATTACAGTGTTATATTCAATATATTGTGTTTATTCTCTCATATTCGGTTATGCTAAGTCACTGGTGATGGTTACAATGGTGCTTTTGATGTACCTTCAAACTTGAGGGGGAGTATTCTGAAGCATGTGAGCATATAAAATAGTGTTGATAACAGTAATGTTTAGCTTGAGTATTTAATAGTGTAATACACATGAGTGTCTGTTTTATGCTTCGAATATAACAGTGAAAATATGCTATATCTATCAGTCTTCTACAGTAAACTTTGAACCACTTCTTTACTTCAGATTTGGAATTTGCACTGAAAGTTTTAATTCCTTTAAGTTTGCACCCCCACCTGGGTTACTTTATTTGCACTTCCCACCCCATGATTACATTGGTAACGACTTTACACTCCATTCTAAAGTCCAAAGTAAAGTAAAATTAATATGGGGTGTGAAGACCAATTTCACAGTAAACATAGGGCACAAAGTTCTGTTTTTCTTATTCTATAATTAGCAGTATTTTTGCTTGTAGGAGTAATAATTGAATAAACTCTATAATAATTGAATAAACTATATGTGTAACTACATTTATTAATATACCCTGTTAGTATTTTGATAATAGGACCTGTTTAAAAATTACCCAGTACCTTATATATGTTCAATGCAGATATGATGGTTACGAAGAGGGCATATGGCTGCATTGTGTTAAATATTCTGGACCAGATTGGACATATGAATGCCCATATCCAGTCTGGGCATCCTTAAGCTAACCTCTTTTCGATCTCATTTGGTTAGTTTGGTATTTATGGACTACTTCAGATATTTCAGAGGTAACTAATTTCAAACTGCGATACAGGTTTTTATTCACAATACTCTATTCTGTTGTCTAGTCAATCTCTAAAAGTTAGTTGGTTGGAATTTCTGTTTAGAAGTAGGGGTGGACACGGTCCTTCCCGGTGCTTGACCTATCGCTTAATGCCCCCCATAGGCACTAGAACTGTTATGTCTCTCAACAGTATTGTTGCTTCCGGATAGGATTTTGTAATGCAAAAAATAGGGGAGGTGGGGAGTTACCCGTTCTGGTCATATTTTGCATTGGAGAGATTCATAGCGGATAAGACCAGGTAGCACTGTAGTGGTCTCCATTTCAGATTTAGAAGTGTTCACCCCTATCTAATATTATACTTAAAAGAGTTCTTTTGAAGCCTGCTTTCAAAACACTCACTTAACCTTTTCAGTTGTAATGGCAGCACATATTCTATTGAACAGCTTGCAAATCTTGTTCTTTACATTTACTCGATTGCAGATTTGTTGATCACAACAATTTTGGAGCTGCATGATGCTTCCAGTTTATATGTTTAGCGTTTAGCTTGACATGTGCTTTCTGGTAGAAGGAAGACCTCCATTATCCGGATGATCTATTGAATAATTGTAAAAACAACTATGGAGTATAATTGAGCTAAATCTGGGCATTCACTAACCTAGTAACCTCTACCTTACACCGAGTCACTGATGGCTCTAATGCATTCCAATCCGAAGCTCAGAGCGGACCGTTTGAAGTTTGAACAAGGAGAAGTGCACTGTCGGGTTGTTACATGTCCTAATTCCTAACAGACAATATAGTGGTGCGTGCTGAGATCATATTGGGATTTTCCGAAATAATTTTAGGCTTGCCATATTCCACCCGTTAAAGCTAACGTGCTGGGTTCAGGCGTTCAGCCCTCCCATTTTTTCCCCTAATAATAGTTGTCCAACCCCATTTATAAGTAGGCCTAGCGGGCCCGGCCGAGCGGGTTTTCCTGTCCTTGGTCTGCTCTAATGTAGAAGTAAGCCAGCAAGGCGGACAATCTAGCAAAAATTCACAGCTAAGAAATACGGAGTACTGCGCAATAGTCATTTACAAGGTAAGAATTATTTGAATAATGTTTACAATCTGAGAAGTATTTAAATAGTGTTTACAAGATAAGAAATATTTAATTAGTGTTTACAAGCTAAGATAAAAGCTCTCCCTACATACACACGCACAAGTTTAGTCCAAAGATGATCAGACACATTTGTTAAAACCAAAGAACAAAAGCAAATTTAAAAATTCATAGCAAATCTCAGTTGATATTATTATTGCTAAATACTACGTATGTATTTAGCAATAATTAAATATATACTCCCTCTGTCCCAATTTGATGTTCATGTTGCGGTTTACGATGCTTAACCTACGATAAAGCAAATGAGTCTATCTGCACTCAAATTATTTGTAGCAAATAAAATTTACATATTCAGAAACTACATTAAAATTGCTATAAAGCTTGCAAAAAATAATTCAAATTTCATAAAATTTTGATATAATAAGTAAAAGATTAAGAGTGGTTTAAGTTGACCAATTGAATAGGATCTGTTTTTGAACAAATTTGACTTTGCAACCTGTTCTGAAAAACATTTGTTTTTGCACCCTAACACTAAACAGTCTTTTAGTTAGAGTTAAGGAAATTTTAAAAAGACAACAATGCATTGGAGTAAGGTGACCTCGAGAAATTTTCTTGTTCTGAAAAACATTTGTTTAGTGTTCTGAAAAACATTTGTTTTCTCATTTATAACCCACTTTATTGAACAAATTTGACTTTGCAACCTGTTCTGAAAAACATTTGTTTTTGCACCCTAACACTAAACAGTCTTTTAGTTAGAGTTAAGGAAATTTTAAAAAGACAACAATGCATTGGAGCAAGGTGACCTCGAGAAATTTTCTTGTTCACATTCCTCATCCGTAGAGTAGACTTATTACTAAGGTCCTGCTTGCTTGGGTCAAGGCATCAAAAAATGCACCAACGAATTATTACTAATGCACTTAGAGACAACAATCTTTCTTAGTTCACTTGGAGAATATGCAGCAAGTTACTAATGCATGGCAAGTTGTTTTCAAAAGAAAAAAACCTATCAATGACTCACCATGAAACCAAAAAATGCAGAGATCTACCTGCACAAGCAAAGTGGTCTAAGGACCCTTATTCATACACATCTCATTTATATCACCAAACCAAAAACAAGAAGCTGACACAACTTAAACCTGCAAAAATGAACTGCTATAAAACAAGAAGCTAACAATTCAAGACTTAGGATTGAAAGAGCAACAAGCAACAGAAGTCCCAATGGTACCGTTAAAGTGACAATAGAAGTCTATGGAAAAAAGTGACCTATGAGGGACAATATTGTGATGTAATTGAGCTTATGAGCAAAAAACTTTCAATATAATAATCTACTTATCTACTTGAGAGAAATGTTATATATCAATGTAGATTGAGCAAAAACACTAAAAGTACAACCTTGTAGTTATCATTTCTCTAATTCTAGCAAAAATACAGAGCTATGACTAATTTTAGCAAAATATAGTGAGCTCCAAAGTCGATATTTTACACTGAGTAAAAAAACTACCAGCAGCAAAAACCATTCATCTTACAGTGAGCAAAAATATTGCAGTTGTGTTTAATAAACTGCATGTACTAGGGTGATTTTAGTATGACAAAAAAACACTCCATCTATAGTAGGTCAAAAAGCACCATTAAATTCACCTATGAAGCAACACTTTCCCTTCCAGTAGCCCTTCCAGCACCCCTGCCAACACCTCTTGCAGTAACCCTTCCAACACCTCTTCCAGTAATCCTTCTAACACCTCTTCCAATAACCCTTTCAACCGCTCTTCTAGCAATCCATCCTCTTCCTCTTCCAGAAGACCTTCCAAAACTTGTAGCACCACTACTAGTATTGGCGCCTCCTCTTATTGGACCTCCTTGGCATGACCTCTTGTTGTGTCTGAAAGATAGGCATTTACTGCACTTTTTCATATTTTTGGGTTGAGTTTCATTCTCATCATGACCCTTTATTCTGTTGTGTTTAGGACTTCCAGGTTCCCTTGAAAGTGTAGACGGCAATACAAATTCATTTCCTTGCACATAATAAAAGTAGTGTCATATAATTTCCAACTTCACACTCCGAATACATTCTCTTATTATGATGAGTAACATTACCTCTGGCCAATCACTTTGATGTGAAATTGGCTTGATATTTGATTCATAAGATGATTTGTAAGCCTTAACAATAAGGAATGGATTGCAAAATCTGGTTGCATGAATAATAAGAATCCTAGTTAGTAAAAAAGAAACAATTGTAAAACAACTAATGCATAAAGTTTAAAAAACAAGCATACTGAGCCAATGGTAGTCTTAAGTGGCTGATCAAGTGCACATCATGTACACATGGTGACCCACTGTTTTCCTACTGCCAATAGTAACTCATCCTCCCATTTTTAGATTCTGGGGTAACAAAACATTCGTCACTACATTGAAATAATTTGTGTGTAAAACCATTCAACTCAGTACCTATTTCCTCCACATTTCTTGTAACATTTCCTTGTACTTTTTCATTGTCGCCCCCCTGAACCTCATCATCACTTGACAACCCATATCCAACATAACTTACATCATCAGATTCATCATCTGAGTCATTCATATTATAGCCATCTAATCCATCAAGAATTTCCTCCACAATTGAGTACCTATAGACCATGTAAGAGTTAATAATCTAATTAAATATAGTTGCTTTATTATAGACATTATAGTCATCTAGTTCATCATGAATTGTCTAAATAGAGTAGATTTATCATTAACAAATCTGAATAACCAAATACAAACCAAGTATACCACATTTAATTAATATACCTTGATTATATTTGAATGCATCACGAAGAGTTTCTACATTTGCAGAGTGAGCCAATGGAGGTAGTTCAATATATATCGGCAAAGTCATCATTAGTAAGTGGCTGAGCAATGCTATTTTCTGGAGATGGTACCCTAACTGAAGCGACATATCCAAATCCAATCTTAAGAACTTGTTCCAATCCGTACCAGAAAAGTTTTAACAAGGCTGATTGTTTCAAACTTGTGTATTTACTATGCTCAAGGGATGGATTTTAAAATTGATGGATCACTAAAGTGCACTTTATGTCCCATAGTTGAATTTTAAAGTTGAAAAACGACTCCTGTGCAGCAGATTAAAAAAAAAAGAGGCTTACTCTTCTTAAGTCATGCCACCAGCAACCCAAGACCAAAAAAGGAGGAGAAATCCCAACAAAAAACAGTTCGAACTAATGAGACAAAAAACTTCTCCTGCTGCAATCTTTTTCTAATTGATAATAAGAGTGTCGAATCACTTAGTAGCATCTGGTAAACAGTCAATCTTTCTCTTCACGGGCAATTTCTTGGATGTCCTCTCTATCCTTTCTGTTGGTGTTGGTGCAAGTGCTTCACAATCCAGAAATATCTCTTCGTGTTCTTCCTAGAGCAAGAAGTCTGCCATTTTATCCGCTTCTTCATTACAGGAGCTCACCGTTTATCAAAACCCTATTTCATGATGATGGTAAAGAGTTATTCTTTTGATAAGGGCATTATAGTATTTTCGAAACAATTCTAGCACCGTTAAACGGATCTGTAACGGAGAGGGTGCAAAAATAAAAGTTTTTCAGGACAGGGTGCAAAGTCAAATTTGTTCTATAAAGTGGGGTGTAATGTCCAATTCCCTCATTTTTAATATATATTTTCAATAAATCCATTGTCATATATTCCTTTTACTTTGTTCAACAATCTTCTTATCTGTTGTTGATTAATTGACTTAAACCACAATCATATACATACTATGTATGAACTTAATTAAGTAAGTTTAATTTCCATTATAGATAATAATAAGACTATATGAACTAAGCCTTCTAGATACAAACAAGTTCTATTCTAATTAACAGATGAAGATAAACATATTTAATGTAATTGGATGCATCAGTTGGCCTTGCTATTTGCTAAAATTAAATTGATAATCTACCCGATACAACCAAAAAAGTCGTCACTATCAATTAGTTACAACTTACAAGCACATCTACTATAAGGATTATAAAAACAACACCCTAAGCTAACATGTGCAACACTCTAAGCTGATATGTGCAACACCTATTATAAATAAGATATTACACCTCCCAATGCGAAAAACCCAATGAAAAAAACACACTTAAGGAAAAAGAGTAGATGCTTCATGGGTGAGATGATCATGATCTGGACAAGTCTATGAGTCCCAACCTTGGATGGATGTACTCACATACCTTTGTGCTTGCTCCCTTGGTGAATATGTCAGCTAGCTGGTCTTCACTTCTTGTGTAACAAGGTAAGATGATCTGTTGCTCCACAACTTGTCTAAGCTTATGACAATTCACCTCAATGTGCTTGGTCCTCTCATGGTGTGTTTGGTCCTCTCATGGAATACTGAGTTTGACACAATGTGAATAACATCTTGATTATCACAATGCATGGTGATTGGTGATGCAGTGTCTATGCCCAAATTCAGTAGAAGGCTCTTGATCCAAATGAGTTCACTTGTCAGTTTCATCATTGCTCTGTATTCTGCCTCAGCGCTTGAACATGACACCACCTTTTGCTTCTTACTCTTCCAAGTGACTAGTTTGCCTCCGATGAATGTGCAATAGCCTGTTGTAGACCTCTTGTCCACTTTATCACCAGCCTAATCAATGTCACAATAACCCACAATCTCAGTGCTTCCATTATGACCCATCCAAACACCTTGACTCGGACACTCTCGTAAGTACCTCATGATCCTCTCCACCATATTCCAATGATAAACCTTTGGAGCTGGCATGTGTTGGCTCACTTGATTCACTGCAAAATAGATGTCTGGTCTTGTAATGGTTAAGTAGATTAGTTTCCCAACCATTCTCTTATATAACTTAACATCTTCAACCGGCTCATCTTCCAACTCCCCCTCACGCAATACTTTGTAACCATCTTCAAGAGGGGTTTTGGCTATTCTTCCTCCAAGGGTTCATGCCTCATTCAACAAATCAAGAGTGTACTTCCTTTGAGATAAGAACAACCCCTCTTTAGAGCGACATATCTCAATTCCTAAGAAGTACTTTAACTCACCCAAATCTTTTATGTCAAAAACAGATTTAAGGAAAGCTTTAGTTGAGAGAATACCTTCATTGTCACTTCCTGTTATGATGATATCATCAACATATGCAAGAATGACTAGAATACCTTGCTGGTTCGGGAGAGTGAAGAGTGTGTGGTTAGGTTTTGATCTTCTAAACCCTCTTCCATTCAAGGTTGTGCTCAACTTGTGATACCAAGCTCTAGGTGATTGCTTCAATCCATAAATGTCCTTCTTCAGTCTAAACACATTCCCTAGCTTGACAAGATGCTCTAATCCAGTAGGTAGACGCATATGGACTTCATCCTCTAATTCTCCTCGAAGGAAAGAATTCTTCACATCCATTTGCCACAACTCCTAATCCAAGTTTGTAGCCAATGAGAGAACTATCCTTATGGTGTGAAACTTCGCTACTAATGCAAAGGTGTCAACATAATCTTCTCCATATGTTTGAGTGAATCCCCTTGCAACTAGTATTGTCTTGCGCCTCTCCACCTTTCCATTTGCCAAATATTTAATGGTGAAAATCCACCTTCTTGTCACTGCCTTCTTGCCTTTAGGAAGCTCAGTCTCATACCAAACATCATTGTCCATCATGGCATTAGTTTCCTTTCCCACTGATCCTCTCCATTCTTCATGCTCCATTGCCTCTTCATAAGATCTTGGGATATACTCTTGATCCAGCTCACCAATGAAAGCCAGATGTTCTTTAGGATAATGCACCAATGATCATGTAGCTTGTATACGATAAGCTACTGCATTGTTAGTGAAGTACACTATGTTGTTGACCCACTTGGATTATTTCTTCACTCTTGTACTCCTTCTCAGGACTTGAATTTGCGACTCCTCTTCTGATTCTTGATCCTTACTTGATTGAGTAGAACATTCTTCATGCATTCCATCTTGATCGTGAGCTGCAGCTGAATCTTCTTCTTGTATCTGCTCTTGCGATTGAGGTTGATTGCCCTCTCATGATCAAGATGGATTGCTTCTATAACCTCATCAGCTTCTCTAGCCTCTTCAGGAATGGGAGGTCTCCTGGTTTTCTCACTTTCCTTTGGCTGATTAATTCCAAGACTTTCCAGAATTATTCTCAGGTTGTTTTCCTTATTTGAGGGTCCATGTGAGAGATCTCTAAGATTTTCCCAACTCTTCTCATCACAGTATCCCTTGGATTCCACAAACTTCACATCTCTTGAGACCAGAACCCTTCATAACTCTGGTGCATAGGACTTGTACCCTTTCTGCATGTGAGAGTATCCAATGAACACGGCCTTGACACTTTTGGCTTCAAGTTTGTTTCTTTGCTCACTTGGTGTCAAGACATAGCAAACAAACCCAAACACACGCAAATGATCTATAGGATGTTTGATTTTGTTTAGTACCTGAAAGGGTGAGACATCTTAAAGGATCTTGGTTAGAATTCTATTGATGAGATAGGATGCTAGAACCAACACACCCCCCCAAAATCTTTTAGGGACATTGGTGTGGAACATCATGCTCTATGTAACCTCCATAA
Source organism: Cuscuta europaea (assembly GCA_945859875.1). Classification (NCBI taxonomy): domain Eukaryota; kingdom Viridiplantae; phylum Streptophyta; class Magnoliopsida; order Solanales; family Convolvulaceae; genus Cuscuta; species Cuscuta europaea. The sequence continues at coordinate 4,757,472 of CAMAPE010000052.1, read as the reverse complement.
TGTGTCTATTCTTCCTTTTAGCCACTCCATTTTGTTGTGGTGTGTAAGGGCAACTTGTTTGATGGTTGATTCCATGTTTTGCTAAGTGATGTTTAAAGGCATGGCTTGTATATTCTCCACCATTATCTGACCTAAATTTTTTTATCTTGGCATTGAAATGGTTAGATACATAGTTCTGAAAGTTGATGAAAGCTTCTAGAACTCTATCTTTAGATTGAATCACAGTTAGCCAAGTATATTTTGATTTTTCATCTATGAAGGTGACAAAGTACTTATGGTTTTCTTTAGATCCACAAGGAGCAGCCCAAACACCAGAGTGCACAAGATCAAATCAATGCTCATAAATAGTCATAGATTTAGGGAAGACCGACTTGCAATGTTTGCCAAGAATACAAGATTCAAAACTTTCATTTCTAAAAGATAGAGCTGGCAACATCAATCCTAAGGCACGAGAATGAGGGTGACCTCATCTAGCATACCACAAAACATCATTAGCCAAAGCAGGAATAGAACTAAACGTAGTGGGTAAAACAGAATTAAGGTTGGTGTCTTCAAGCACATACATGTCCCCTTTGCGCACAACCTTTCCAATCTATTAATATCCTGAAATTGAACATCATTAGGACTAAAAATAACTTTGCAATTGAGATCAGTAGTAGCCTTCTTAACAGAAAGTAGGTTAGATGCAAATGTGGGCATGTAGAATGCTTTAGACTTTCATAAAAAAGTTTTAGGTCCCCTATACCTCTAATAGGTATTCTATCACCATTTGCAATCACAACATCACCTAAAGCAGGTTTAATATTGCTAATAAGACTAGAATCCTTAATCATATGATGGGATGCTCCTGAATCTACAATTAATGGTTTATCAGCTTGTAATGCATTTAAACATTTACTACTAATGTTACCAAAGTTTGCATTAAGTGCTTTGATGAGAGCGTCAATGTCTGATGAAGTGCACTTTGTCGTGGTGTGCACTCAAAATTATAATCAATACAACAAATATATGTAGTATTTTTTTTATTAAAGAAATATCTAAAAGGATTACAAAGAAAAGAGGAAAAAGAAAAAAAAACGATATGGAACTTCGAGAGATGTTTGTTCGGGTCCTCCCCTCTTAGACCATGGAAGGATGGAAGAGCCCCGATTTTAGCTCAAATGTAGTACCTTCATCAAGTGTAGCAAAGGTAATACACAATGGTTGTTGATTGAGTTTTGGAGTCGTGAGTTCCTTTAAGGTCCGTGTCTCGAGAGCCATGTGAATAAACTCTTCGAATTCGCTAGAGCTAGAGCTAGCGGTTGATGATTCTTCCGAGGGTGTATGTGAAAATAAATTTCTCAACTCTCGAAGGCTTGTTCTATTTCGGGGTTTGTTTAATATGTGAGTAGATTTATAACGAGTTTTTACCATATACTCAACAAAGCTCAGAAATAGAAAAGTAATAACTCTTTATTATTTTATTAATTATTTTTTGGGTTTTTCTGAAATAAAATAAAAAGAAAAAATGATTTTCTTTCCCCGGCAACGACGCCAAATTTGACGGCACTAAAGTCGTTGTGTGCCTCAAAATAATATTCAATACTTGCACTTATACCGTAGTATAGCGTAGTACGGATCGTATCCACAAGCAAATGAATATATTTCTTTTAATTAAATAGTAACAAAGGGGTTTTTAAGATCAATTTGTTTTAATTAATTTAACACTAAGATGCACAACTTATGTGGTTTAATAAAATAGAGATTGAGACTTGGTTTTGCTTATATCCAGTTAATGAAATATTTGTCGATCTCGGTTATATCTTTAACTATCTTCCTCTCGAATACTCAATCGTGGAGTATCTCCAATTCATCGAGAGTAGTTATTAATAACGAGACGCATTCATTAATAAAACTTACTATCAAGTTAATATAGAACACACGTCGTATGTTGACCCGATAGTTTATTGGTTTAATCAATATAATTGACCCCAACACAAGTGATTTATTGGTTTAATCAATATAATTAATTTTCCTTAGATTATTAACCATGAGTCGCATGCATTAATAATCCAAGTTTACTATCGTTGAAAGGATCGAATAGATAAAAATTGTATTAATCGATCGATTCTAGTAATAATTAATATATGAAACAAAATTAGTTGATCCTTTAAGTAATGCTCAAAATATTAATATGGGATATACAATAGGAATGTAATTAATATTCGAGGAAGATGATTAAAGAAAACAACTCACAACTTACAAATCAATAAGCTTCAATGTAGCAAAACCAAGATAGCTCCTCATTTGAAGACTAAACATACTAGAAAATATAAAGAAAATACTTGTCTAAACTGAGCTTAGAAGTATATGAGAATTGGTGATTTTATTGTGAAGGAAAAGGATTGTAGTTATAGGTGTTTGGAGGTGGCAGAGTTGTGTATACGTTTGGATATATAGGGTACCCGATCGGTATTTTAGGCAGTTTCCCGGAAAGTCACTTTTCTGGACATACTCGGTCGGGTATGTCAGCATACCCGGTCGGGTATGATTTTGACACCCGAATCAACTCAATACCTGAACGAGTATATGAAATAAATTTTCAATCTTCTTTTATCTTGTCCTCTTGCACTTTCCTTGATCTTTTGGGGTCCAATCTTGATCCTTTGAATGATCTTGACCTCTTTTAAGCTCAGAATAATGCTAATCTAGACAAATTACAACTATCTAGAAAATAAAGTAATTACACCAAAAGTGTGTAATTTCCACAACAACAAACAATGAAACTAATTAAAAATGAAACTATACATAATAAAAAATATAACAATATCAGCACCATATAAGTCTTTTTCTTCCTCACAAATATCATGAAAATTCAGTAATTCAGAACATCTCTGCTGGACTCTGTATCCCTCCCCATATGAGCATCCCAACTCTGGTTAACACCGTTCTTATCAATGTATTCTCGGATTATGTGGTCATCATTGATAAAAGGAGTATCATCCTTCAGCGGTGAGTCAAACAAATCCATATCCGAGACAATCCACGAGTGAACATCTAAAAATGTACATGATGGGTTTTCTTTCAGAGGAAAAAATGTTTCTTTATTGTGATGAGCTGCCTCATGGTACTTCCCATGTGTATGCGTGACAGCATCGACGCGTTCACTTGGATTGGTTCCAGTTTCACTAGGATGGGATCTCTCGGACTCCTCAGATTGAGCTTCTGCTAGCTGACTCACCAAGTTATTTAGATTCTACATTCTGACTGAAGTGGTCTGCATTAACTGTATGAGCATCTCTTCCAAGTCAGATAGCCTCTCTGAATCTTTTTTCTCCAATTGATTATGTGGTTCATTACTCGGAAGGATGTAGGAATGATTGAAACATTTGTGTTCCTAATTTGTGGAGGGGATGAAGTGGGGTATGCAATTGCCCAGAAAGGATGGTCATATGGAGGTTTAACGAGGCAAAAAGATAAATGGTGGCGTCCTCCACAAATTGAACAAATGCTATTCTTAAGAAAGTAATCAGACAATTTCTCAGGAGTTTTAGATAGGAGAATATATTCAAGAATAGAGCATGGTCTTACTCTTACCCAAACATATTGTGATGAAGGATAATAATGAGAAGAATCAGATTCGAAGTGTTGCGTAGTTGGAGAGTAAGAATAAGAAGACCAAATATTGATGGGGAGAATAATAATAATATTGATGATGGATGTAAGTAGGATATGACGTATATGGTGAATATTCCATGGAGGTATGAGGGTAAGGTGTTCCTCCAGGAATTGAGCTGAATGAGTCCATCTCATGTCTCTTTAAAAATTTACTTGAAAGGTTAGCATAGAAAATTCCTACGAAAAAATAACGGTAAAAAAATAAAATAAAAACTAGAACGTATCGCTGAAAATAAACAACCCTTAAAACCCACCCCGTCCCCGACAACGACGTCAAAAACTGATGTGTATTTTCTCACACTTAAAATATGTAGCAGTATAGGGCTAAAGTACGAGTATCGTCTCCACAGAGATGAAAAAAGGGAATCAAGAATTAAATAAATTCAGCGATTAAAAAAATAAATCAAGTAAATGTGATGTGCGAGATTTAAATTTTTGGGAAATTAACTAATGCGAACAAACAACTAAATTAAAAGGTTCTTTTTAATTAATGATGAAAGGAAACACGAATTGATTTCGTGGTAATCAGATTTCGGGGCTGATCAGGCTTAATCACATGAAAATTATTTAATTGAGCAACGTTGGTCAATACTAAGTTCTTACCGCTCTCGCGGCGTAGAGTACAATAATTTAGGGAATCAAGTTCATCTTTCATGCGACAAGTTTCTATTTTTTTTGCCAAAACGAGCGAGCGTACGGCTCCCTAATCGTTACTAATCTCTTAGCGAACGATTAAGTGTGTGAAAGTGTCCTAGAATACAAGTGATATCAATCGTTACTAATCGTTACTAATCGTTACAAATCGTTACAAATCGTTACTAATCGTTACTAATCTCTTAATTTATTCTATGTGCAGTTATAATCCTAGTGGCCGTTCTAGGTTACAAGTGATATCAATTAAATCATTCAAACACAAATTAAATAAAGATCATACAATTAATCCGTCAAGAAATTAACCCTAAATCATGATTAACCCCTTCATCAATCCCAAATCTCTAATTAAAACTATTGACAATTCATAATTGAATTAACGAGTTTTTGACATTTTTAGTCCCCCGACTATTATGTCATTGACACTTTTGGTACTCGACTTTGATTCTTTCCATTTTTAGTCCTCGACTATCTTGCTAAAGACATTTTTGGTACATGTCTTTGAAAATTTTCATATTTATTCCTCTGATTTTCATGAAAGTGACACTTTTGATCATTCAACTATTTTAATAATGACATTTTTAGTCCTCCATTTATTGTATCAAAATCATAGTGGAAGGACTAAAAGTGTCAATTTGATAATACTTAGAGGACTAAATGTTGGAAACTTTGAAGTCAAGGACTAAAAATGTCTCTAGCATAATAGTCGATGACTAGAATTGAAAAAATTAATTAAAAGTCAAGTACCAAAAGTGTCAATGACACAATAGTCGGTGACCAAAAATGGAAAAAACTCTTGAATCAACAATAGAATTGAGATGAAAAGAATTAATTACCATTAATTAAAAAGATGAAACTTACAAATAATCCCAGGGTCTTGAATAACTAAATGGAAATCTACTCACAATTTTGTCCTATGCCTCTCCATAAGCTCCCTTACCACAAACAGGGGTTTACGGACTGTTTAAATAAAAAATGGAGGAATTCGGACCGAAAAAAGATTTCTGGGGGCAGGCACGGCGTGCCTAGAGTCCGTGTCCCCGGAGCACAAAACGCTGAAAAAATGCCAGGCACACCGTGCCTTCCTAGTCCAGTAGCCTCAACGTGATTTTCTTTTTTCGCGCACGACATGCGTACTTCGGGCGCACGACGTGCGACTTTCCTCTCTGAGTTTGATTTTTCTGAATTTACCAAAGTTGTAGATAATGAAGTCTTCTATCCACCATAACTTGAAAAACAGGATTTGGATCATCCAATCAAATGATATGAATAAAATGGTGGAATGCCGCATCCTGAAATCTCAACAACAATTATCTGACTCCCTCGTTTGTTTTGACCTTACTCCTCTCAGATTATCATCATTGTGTCTTCATATGAATTGTAGAGCTTGAAGTTAGCTTTCATATGGAACTTGAATCCTGTACTTTGGATGTTTCTACAAAAAAATATGATTGAGCGATTGACGAACGTCATCCTGATAGTCGTTTTCAGACTCTATTCGTCTTCTTTTGATCCCATAGCCAATCCTAAAGCTCTTTTGTTTTCAAAACTTTGTCTTTCACACCTCATTGACCTTTAACTCTCTTAATAAACTCTCTATTGTGACTCAAATCTCTCGATTTCTTCTCAAACGTCAGTATCAGACTTAATTCCCTGATTTTGACTCTAAAAATACCAAACATACATCAAAACCCGTTAAATCATGACTTGAGCTAATTGTGAACCTTGTGACACATTTAAGCTAGGAAAACTATCAAAAATCGATCTCAACATACATCAAATGCGTGTTGAAAGACGGACTTATCATGGATTTATGCGAATTTGAAATGATGTAGTACATGCATGAACGAAGTAGCTAGTACATTATAGTGCATGGATTGATGTTCGAGGCCAATTTTTTTTTTGTATTCATGTGTTACATTTGAATGCTCAATGTAGAGTTTCAATGATCAATGAAAATGTAGATTTTATTTAATATTTATTTTCTTGTTTGTTTTTATTTTTCTACATTTTTATTATAAATAAAATTATGTTATTACTTTTATGTTTTAATTATTAATGAATTGTGAATTGCACTGAATTGTGGTTAAGATGGATCATTGCTGTAGCAGTGACGTCTTGCCGCCTTGCCTTCTCAATGTTCATTGCCTCAGTGCTGCTGGAGTCAATTTTCCATGGTTTCCGGTGTTAAATACCGTTGTGGGTGGCATTATGCATGTTAACTCTCGAATTCCATCATGTGCTCGTCCTCGTTTGAATGCGAGGATGTGTGTGAGATGGACGCCAAACGCCTATTTGTGCTCGGTGCAACCTTTGGTTGCGATCTGGACATACGAGTAGTTGTACATGGCTCTTGGATTCGGTAGAGCACGGGGCATCGGAATTCATCTTCTTTTTTCCCCATGTGCTAAAGTGGCATGCTAGTCCTACACATGACTGCTTTGTTGCATTGAGTGCTTTTGTCACTCATGCTCAGGGCATCATTTAGGAATGTTACCTGGTTGATCCTGCCAGTAGTCATATGCTTGTCTCAAAGATTAAGCCATGCATGTGTAAGTATGAACTAATTTAGACTGTGAAACTGCGAATGGCTCATTAAATCAGTTATAGTTCGGGTGGGAAAACCCGATCCGAAACCCGGAAACCGACCCTGGCCCGGCCCGAATTATGATATCGGTCCGGGTTTTTTCTTTTTGACCGGCCCGAATAAAAAAAAACCGAACCGAACCCGAAATTTCGGGTTCTTTAACGGGCCCTAAAATCTATAACCTGGCCCGGACCGATAAAACCCAAAACAATTAGCCTTAATATAAAATCAATATAATATACCAATATAATTTATAAATTAATTCCTAATATATGATTTAATCATGATGGACGAAAAAATGACTTAATAACTTTTAGTGACAATAAATATGTTCAATTTATTTACGGTAATGAGCATGAAAACATATTTATAGTATCTTTAGTCACATTTTTATCCATAAATTTTATTTCATACGGAGTAACATTTTTAGAACACCTATATTACTTATTTTTATGCATCTTAAACAAAATATTATGATAATTATCTTCTTTGGATTTGAATTCTTGGTGATTTTGGAGACTAATATTTATGATTTTTATTAATTTTATTTGCGATTTGTACTTTTTATTGATTTTATTTGAAAATAGATTTTAAAATATAAAAGAAAAATGAGTGATTTCACATTCGGGCTTTAACCAACCCAACCCGAACCCGGGTTACAAAAAACCCGACTCGGACCGAATATAGTCGGCTTTTTCGGTCGCTAATTTTCATAACCCGATGCCTTACGGGCAATTTCTGAGTTTAGCAAAAACCCGACCCGAACCGATCCCACCCCTAACCATTTGTGTAACAATGGAACATAAAGACTAATTTGGGGTGGACAGAAAAGGGAAAAGGTGATATTTAGTTGAGGTGGGAATGATTGTTGGGTTGGATAAGGTGAACATTTTTGGAGGTGAAGTGTTGAATATTGGGTGGGCCGTGGGTTCGAACCCCAGAAGAAATGTCAAGTATATGAGTTGTAAGCCTTAATAAGCCCCAAGTGGGATGGGTGGGTGACACATCAGAAAGCTGAGGTGGAGCCCCCATTGACGTGGTTTTGACTATTTACTACCACTATATTACATTCATCGAGCCTAACTTATCAGTGGTTGCTGGATATGAAAGTTATTTGAACAGTAGTAGGTTTCGTTGCTATATTTTTTTTCATAATGCACCTCACCACACACAGATATCATAACAATTAACATACATAAGTTTTAAACATGGTACATAAACGTGATTAAAGAAAGAGAAAATTCCTTATATAGGACTAAAACATGAACAAAGTGTAACATATCGGACTATCATTGTTTTCTTCCTAAACTATGACCTATTCACTCTTAATAGGGGAAGTTTTATACTTTTAATAGAATTAAATTAGTCCTATTTCAGTAATAAAATACATGTAGTCCTATTTGTGCATTTTGTCCAAGCTTTAATCCTATTTAAAGCAATTTCTATTAAAGAAACTATGTGTGAGCAGAGATTAAGTTGTTTTATCGTCAGTCAAGTATCGTAAACCGTAATTGGACGTAAAAAGTAATTGAACAAGCTGCTAGCTCCACGCTGAAAACATATTAAAAGTGTAGTGTTAGGTTGGTTAATGTATGCAGAATTTTAGGTCAATTTTGTTTTTGAGAGTATCTATTTTTCTGTATGTGATCTTTAAGACAGTACACGCGATATCTCATTTTGACATGAAAATCACTAAAGGAATCTTAATAGTACGTACAGTATTTCGTTATAATCCTATGCGTAATCTTAGTGGTATCTTTGATTGCTTGATGGGGTCTAATTAGTATCTCTAAGATCCAATACACATGTTCAAATAAGAGAATATATATTTCTTATTTGTGGAATTCTTTTTTAAGCTGTTCCTTTATTATTAAAAATAAAGGGTTTTAATTAAGATGCTTGCTATGGTACCCAACAAAAACAGGAAGGTATCATACCTAGGATGCATTTCGTTGGTCCAATTCAAAGTTTTATATTTTATTTGCATTTAAATTATTCAATTGAAATTTTTTTATTGATCCATACCATCAAGGTACCAATATACCTTCAAGGTACTATAGAAATTGCCTTTAATTAATGCATGTGGTACAAGAAACACACGCGATAATAACAACTCAAGAGCTACAAATAGCGACAGTAATTAATCAAAAAATACAGCGATAGTAATAATACATTCTGTATATATTGTTTACCACAATTAGCGGACCAAAAGTATGTGTCATTTAATATAATTGTGCTCAATAATTATAGTATCACATACGGAGTATATTTTGAAAAAGACATGCATGCATTTTCTACATGAAGGACCATTTATAAAAATTCTACTCCAATAATAAAATAGAGCGCACACAGTCAGACATATATGTCATGTATAGTAGCTAGGGCGCCTAGGTGGGTGCAATCTCATATTTACTCCCTTCTTCCCCCATTTAACCTTCATTTTTTAGTCAAACTTTTGACCATTAATCATTCAAAAATCGTATTAATTATTTTATAATACCAAAATAATTTTGAAAACAAGCTTCATTTTAATATATACTCCATATAAGTTTATTGAAATTTATTGAAATCGTATAAATTTTATAAGTGTATATTTTTGTATATTAATGGTCAAACGTTAATATTAAAGACAGTAAAATGTTGACCATAAACTTAATTAAGAGATAATAATGTTGACGTACTTGTGATGAACATTATTAATTTATTATATATACTCCGCATTTTGATTAAATTTGTAATTCATTTTGTTTTTCCTGACACTTTAAACATGAAAAAGATTCTTACACGCATGCATTGACCTCACTGATTAATAAAGCAGATACCGAACTTTAGGTTTCTATAATTTTGATTTAAAAGTAAAAGGGGAAAAAGAAGTCAAATAGAATGCTAGTTGGCCTAGCTAGCTAGCTCCCCCATTCAGATGGAATAGCTGTTACGCATTAATCTAATATAATGTCCCACTGCACATATATTCATTCTCATCACGTACCACTCTATATAAACGAACCCCTCATGTTGGGGAAGATCACACAACTTAATTATAAGATCGATCTGATTACTTAATTACAGTACTTACATACACACATATATACTTCACTTCTCTAGCTAGCTAGCCAGCCAGCCAATTGTAATTATTTTAATTTAAGCTAGCTAGCTACAATAACCATGAATCACTTGGCCTTTGCATTTGGCCTTCTAGGTACGCAATCTGTCATGCATTAAACCATTTTTTAAATCTTTTTCTTGTTGCTTAATTAATGCTCTTACCATACAATCATACATTGTAGTAGTATATTTCTAGCTCAATATTTAACCACAAAATAAACGAGAGTATTTTGATCTCAAGATGATGACGGACGGAATGAATTAGGTCTTAGGCTTAAACAGTTCCTTTTTATATCTAATACTAAAAATAGAATAAAATGAGAAAAGGCTAATATTTGCATTTTAGTCCTTGAGCTCTTGTTCTTTATTATATTGAACTCCCTGATAATATGTAAACCCTTGGTTGGATTGGTTTCCTAACATGAGACACATACACACAAATATAATATATACACGTATATATCTAAGAGAAACAGTAGCCATGCATCTAGTTTTGCCCTAAAACTATTCAGTAAAGTATGGTAGAGCATGCGTAGTACGTTAAACATTGTGCTTCGCTTCATTCTTCAATATATAATTCATTCATGTATTATTAGCTTAATTACTTCCATGCATGCTGCTTTTGGATTTGGTGGATTTTAATAAGCATATGTTTCCTGTATTGATATGGATGTGCTGCAGGCAACATTGTCTCATTCATGGTGTTCCTTGCACCAGTGTACGTAATTAATTAATTGCATGTTTACTTCGACTATTCCCTTATATATCCAACTAATTCAAAACTATATATAAATATATATATATATATACTAGTACCTTTTAATTAAATATTATTTCAAAATAAACTCCATTATTTCATTTTTCTCCCATCCCCATATAAATTTCATATTTCTGTTGAGCTTTTGGTACATATATAATTTCCGTTTTCTTAATTCGTGCCAAATCAAAGCAGGAGTGCAATATGGGACAGAAGGAAAAGTGGTTATTAATTAATATACATAATTATAACTTATAAGACAAGCTTGCATTATTATATTTATTCGATCATTTAGTTGGATCTAATATTGCATGCCTGCATGCGTGCGTGCAGTCCAACGTTTTACAGGATATACAAGAAGAAGACGGCGGAAGGGTACCAGTCGGTGCCGTACGTGGTTGGGCTGTTCAGCGCCATGCTTTGGATTTACTACGCTTTCCTCATGCCCGACACCACTCTCCTCATCACCATTAACTCCGTCGGCTGCTTCGGTCAAACTCTCTACATTTCCTTCTACCTCTTCTATGCCCCCAAAAAGGCTAGGGTACGTACGTACGTACGTAATTATATTATACTCCGATATGATCCTTCCTTCAATTCGTTCTACGATTACGTTACCATATAATTAATTGCAGCTCGACACGGTGAAACTTGTTAGTCTCCTGAACGTATGCGCATTCGGTCTAATTGTTCTGGTCACTCAATTTCTGGTGAAAGAGCCGTTAACCAGAGCCCATATTGTGGGGTGGATTTGCCTAATTTTCTCTCTCTGTGTCTTCGTCGCACCATTGGGTGTTGTGGTAAGTACTCATACGCACTTTAAGTCTACTTCTATATATACCAAACTTTTGAGAGAATTTTTCAAGTCAAAATGTTAAATTTTGATTCATTGTTTTATACTTTTATCATTCAGGAGTAGTATTTTTAAGAAAGATCATTTTTCATTCGTTTTCATATTATCAATATTACGGTGTATATATATACCCAGTATAATTGATGAAAGTTTAACATCTACTAGTATATATCTTTGGTTTGAAAAGTCAAATTTGACTAAGTAGGCCGGGCTAAAATGAATGTAATTTGTATAATTGTGGGATGCAGAGGCAAGTGATAAGGACAAAAAGCGTGGAGTATATGCCATTTCTGCTCTCCTTCTTCCTGACACTGAGCGCCGTGATGTGGTTCTTCTTTGGGTTACTTCGCAAGGACTATAATATTGCTGTAAGCTGCACTATCCGTAATTCCGTACATGCATAATTAATTAAACTGTTGTACTCATTATGTATACACACAATTTGCATGATTATTGGTGTTGGCTAATTAAAAAAGATTTATTATTATTATGGCAATTAATTAATTTGAGCATGGATATTGCTCACATATGCATGGATGCAGATTCCAAATGTACTGGGCTTCAGCTTCGGCGTGATCCAAATGGTGCTGTACATGGTCTACAAGAACGCCGGGAAGAAGCAAACTGCCACAGCCGCCGGCATGGAACAAAAGCAGCTGCCTGAGATGAGCAGCGGTGAGCAGTTGATGGTGGCCTTCGGGGCGGGGAAGCAGCTGCCGGCAGAGCTTCGGGAGCAGATAATAGATATTGTGAAGCTGGGCACTCTGATGGCGCTCTCTGAAAAGGCTCCGGCAGCTCCTCTACTCATGCCTCCACTTCCAGCTGCGGCGGCGGCGTTGCATGCATCTGTCTAGCTAGCTAGCTAGTTTAATTACGTTGTCACGTAATTAAACTAGTCTACTAGCTAGCTAGTAGACTAGTAATTAATTGTATCTTCCCAATTAAGTCATGCATGCATGCAAGCCATTAGCCATGCATGCTTCTTTCATGTCATTCCTTGAATTTGTCCTTCATTGTAATTCGCACTTCCATCTGTACTGTATTTTAATTTCATATCAATTTCAATTGCATCCTCTATTTTAACTCATCCGTTGCGATTTAGTACGTGTTTATTATGCTAATTATCTGATCTTAATGTGCATGTATGTCTTCTAAATTCAACACACATTCAATATTATCTAAAAATTAAAAGAGATCGAAAGAAAATCTCCCCCGTTACACATTCATGAAGTGGTGCAATTTAAATCATCAACATGACTACTAATATTCTTGTGATCGAAATAAACTACTAGATATAATAAGTTTGTTCTTGAATGATGTAACAAGTTATAACTTACACATGGTTATGGTGTGGATATATACTCTAATACGGAGTAGTTATTAAGGTGAATAGTCTTGCTTCGGAATCAATACAATTGATGAGAGTACTACTTTACTTCAACAAATTAAATGTATGTGCTACTCAGGGCCGGTTATGGGGGAAGGGGGGCAACCGCCCTAGGCCCGAAAAAATAGAAGAAAAAATAGGCCCAATTTTTAGTCTTTAAGGCTTTTTATTCATTTTAATTATAACATAAAACCTTTATATAATTATTTTAGAGTCTATCTCTCTCAAATCTCATCCCAATTATTATTTCTTTCCAAATTTCAATAAACTATATCAGAGTTTCTAATAGTAGTTTTAGAGGACGTCAAATTGGCCGTCTTCTTGCGTGAGTCATCTTGGCGACCAAACATTTTCTCTTTGAAAACCTTCATTTTTTCGAGACTTCAATCTTTAGAATCCCATCAACGGTCATTAAATCATTCTCAACTTATGAATTCAATATGTAGTACTACCTCCGTCCACAAAAAGTTCACCATATTGACTTTTCTTGGTTCATGATAAGAAATTTTGGACAATGATTTTAATTATTATATTTGTATATAATTTATACCGACCCCAAATTCTTTTGGGATTAAGGCTTGGATGTTGTTGTATTTGTATATAATTTATAAATTTTATACTCTTATGAAAATATATTGAATAAGGTACATTTTGATATAACTTTCATATTCAAAAAACTTTCGTACTTAAAAATATTATTAGTCATAGTTGATTGCCATTGACCAAGAAAATTCAATTTGGCGAACTTTTTTTGTGACGGAGAGAGTATTTTTTTCATTTATCCTTTCAAAAGAAAGTTTAGTGTTGTTATATGTGGTAATTTTATTATTTGTCATATTTATTAGTGGAAAGAAGATTGCCTATGAAGATGATTTACTTCACATTGTTCAATGAGAAACGTTCTTTAATTAGTAATGTTATTTTTCTTTTTATTTGATACTTTTGTCCAAATATGTAACTTAAATAATAATAAAGTGATTCTCACCTTTATTTTATGAACTTCATTGGATACTTCTATTATAATTCATATTTCAAATAAGTATATGGTTTACTGTTTGTCTTGGATATAAGCCCAGAATAACGTGTCGCCCATAGACCCTGAAATGAGCAGGACCGGCCCTGGTGCTACTATGTCATCATAGTCCTAATAGTACAATATAATAAATATATTATTGAAATAGTTATGTATGGAAGAGTTCATTTTTATCATTTTATGTAATTGTCATGCATATTTAAGTAAGAACAAAAGAAATTGCCCTAAACAGGATAAAAACATTATCAAAGTTTTTAAATAGGACTTAAAATTTATTATTCCATAAGGAGTCATTACATATTTTCCCTTTGATGGCACGCGCTGGGAAAATGAGAACATTGAGATGCATGATGAAGACAATTCAATATGAGGCTGGAGAGAGGTAGACATGTAGGTTAGTTTAATTAGGAAAGGTGACTGTAACCATTTACTCATATTTACTCTCTTTTTTGTCCAAGTTAAAACTAGGTCATATTTTTGTCTATGGAAAAGCCAAAAAGATTATTTGGGCAATTAATTTTTTCGAAAACAAATACTACCCCTCTATCCTTTAAAAATTTGTCAATTGAGAAATTGCCCAATATAGAAGTAAACATAAACATAATTGCACAAATAGGAGTAAAACTTAAAACATCCTTCAATAGGAGTAAACATTAATTTTGTATCCTTACTATCCCTAACCTAGTTAATTCTAAAATATGACTTATTTGATCCTATTAAAAAAATTCTAAGTTCATTCACTGAAAACGATGCCTTTATGCAGAACATTTAATTTTAAAAATAATCTAAGTTCATCCCAACAATATTAAAATATTAAAAATTTAAAAAGTTATTTTTGTAAAAATAAAAAACTATAAAAATAAATAAAAAATAGACAAATTGTATTAAAAAATATAAAAAAATTATGCAGGCCTTTCCCGCAGCCTCGGTCATCACCCAACAATATCACCTCCGATCGGTGAAAAAAATGCCATTTTATAAAAAACTGCCATTTTTCTTTGAAAATGCCATAAAGATGGCAGTTTTACTCTTTGAAAATGCCAAATTTTCTCAAAATCACCCATCTTGATGGCATTTCGGGAAAATGTTGGTATTTTTTTTTGTGGTCGGAGCTGGTGGTGTTGGGAGGTTGTTGAGGCGGCGGAAGACACCTCCATACTCTCTCTGTCCCGAAAAAGTTGGCCAAATTTCCTTTTTTGGATGTCCCAAATTAAAAAGATTTGTCATTTCCATTTAAAGTAAGAAATATGTGGCTAAAATTAATTCTCTCTCCTCTACACAAATTTCAACCACACAGTTTTTACTTTATTAATTCACGTGAAAGTCAACTTTGGCCAACCTTTTCGGGACGGAGGGAGTATTTTTTTAATATTTTTTTTTCAATTTTTTTATTTTTTTTTATTTTTTATTTTTTTATTTTAATTATTTTTTATTTTATTTAATACAGAGTATATTTTATTTGATGTTTTTTTTTGTTTTTTGTTTGTTTTCTTACAATTTTATTACGCAGTATAAATTAATTAATCTTGCGGAGTATATCTTTTACGTAGTATGTTTAATTTTAATTATTAATGAAGGTTGTTGGGGCTTGGATAAGGGTATACTTGTCCAAACACTAAAGTTACTCATATTCAAAACATGTTACTCCTATTTTTTCATTTTGCCTATGTTTTACTCCTATTTGGAAAATTCTCTCTTGTCATTTTCCTTTTTTGGGTCGTCTAAAAAAATTTGCAATTTTTCATTTTAATCAAGTAATTTGATGTTCTTATTTCTCTCTCCTCTGCACAAACATCAATCACATAATTTTTTCTTCAAACATGACAAAATTTTTACTTTATAATATAGTCTTATGTTTTTAGTATAGCAATAGTTGATTGCTCTAACGAATTGGATGACGTCAGCGTTAGAGTAACTTATATTCTCTGGGGATGTGTATCTCCAATTGCTTGAAATGTTTGTCCACAATATATACTTGTGCGATGCATTGAGCTCGGCTCGGTCCGAGTGTAGTGAACCCAAGAATGGAGATGCCTAGCGGCTTAGGCACAATGAGCATCACGTGGAGTTATCATCTTATTGATCTTGAATGCTGGATTGACTTTGACCTCAGCTTCCATTTGAGCATGCACATGGGCGCAGTTGCGGACCCAGAAAATCGGAGTCACGGGGTCCCTATCTTAATGTAACTTTAACCAATAAAAAATAAAAAATAAATGTAAGTATATTATAATAAAGTAGCATAACATTTAATTGAAAATTTAACTATGAAATGTTATGCTACTTTATTGAATCATAATGTAAAGTGTAAAGTTGGTGATTTTTAGAAAAGGCAAAAGAATGTAGTTGTGATCTTCTACAATAATAAGTCAAAAAGAGGAATATGAGTCTTCATCATTTGAGTCTTATATCTATAAATTTCTTCTTTCAGATCTCGGATTGATAGTTCATTTACCTTTCAAGTTTTGAATTGATAAAATTCCAAATATTAAAGTAGTACAGCGTTTCATAGTCTCTACTATGGCGCACCTCATCTTGAACATTATGATGCAAATCAACAATTTTTTTTCTCAAACCAGGATAAGCTTCTAAAGATTCAAAATAAACATGTTGATCATGTGTATTGTTAGCCAAATTAATTTCCTATTCACCGATTATTTTATTCAATTCTTCACTTAATTATGGAAAATCATAATAAAAATTTTAATAATTAATTGAATTATGTAAAGTGTAAAGTTGGGGATTTTTTAAAAAGGCAAAAGGATGTAGTTGTGATCTTCTACAATAATGACCCAAAAAAAGAGAATATGAGTGCACGGGATCCTTGCACCTCCAGGAAAAGGAAAGGTTTTTAAAGCCTTTCCTCCGTTGCTCTGCTCCATTCTTTGGGTCTCATACTTGTTTTTGTATTATATATACAGTTATAAGTAAATTTTAAATTAAATATATAAAATATATAGGTATGTTTTGGAAGTACGCGGGGTCCCGGGACCCCGTGGGACCCTTAGTGGGTCCGCCACTGCATGGGCGTCTTACACTTATACACGTGAACCATCGCAACTTTTCTATATACTCCCTCCTTCCCATCTTAGCTTATTTAGTCATATAATATTTCTAAGTTGTTCATGGCTATATATATACATGTAATATTGAAAATATGAAAATTATACGGAAATATTCTTTGTTAAAAACACTACTAGCTAGTCTAAAAAAACATAAATTTATTAAGTTTAACATAAATATACGAACTATTAGTTAAAACAATGGATCAAAGTTTATTAACTTTGACTGCAAAAGTAAAGATGACTTAATAAAAAGAGACACGTGTATTATATAAAGATGTACTTCATCCGTCCTTTAAAACTTTGTCAACTTTTTAAGTAAAGAATTAATGGTTTCTGTTAATTCTCTATTCTACACAAACCTCAACCACACAATTTTTACTTTATTAATTCTCGTGTCGATCAAATTTGACAAAATTTTAAGGGACAAAGTCATGCATTTTTTGAATTGGCTAGATTATACTCCGTATATATACATATTCCTTCAAGAATATATACCTGACATGAATTACATGATCTGTAGACTGGATTTACTGTGCAAGGGCAAGAGGTACACCAAAAGTTGCACTCTCAAGGGTCTTCGCCTTAAGAGCGCTGCAGTGGTGGAGCCTACAAATCAACTTGTAGTTTTTCTATTGTACTCAACTTTAATTTGGTCAACACCTCACAGCTGAGAATCATTTCCCTCGCATGGCTACAAGTTGCCCAACATTTTTAATAAAAAGGGCAAAAAAAACTTCTCAACCCTAGCTAGTAGCTAGATGTGCTGTACGTTCTTGTACTCTTTCAAATATGCTCACCCACAACTTTGTTGCTTTTGGGCCTACACTCTGTCAAGAGTCCGGCCCCTTAAAAGTTCCCCCACAATCCCAACAGTCCTGACGGGCTCTACTTTACCACACCTCAGTCCAGCGGTGCACCCTAAAGAAGCTACACATATGACATTCCCATTTATTTGGATGTTTTTATTTAGACTATTTTTTTTGGTATAGTATGATCTGATCTGTTTAAACCTGGTTTGGTCTGAACTGGTCTGGTCCAGTAAATGTCTTCTCTCTATGTAATTCATAACTATGAAAGTTTGATCTGGTCTGATCTGTTTAAGTCTGGCCTAATCTGGAACCTTAGAATAGCATGGTTAGAGTTTTAAAACTCAGCCTAGGCTCCCGCCTAGGCGTCGCCTAGTCGCTAGGCGGTGGTCGGACGTCCCGATTTCAGTGTAATCGGTGGAAAAAGTCGGCCGGGCGCCTACGCGGGCTAGGCAGCCGACTAGTCGGCTAGGCGGGTGCCTAGGAGCTAGGTCTAGGCGGTGGCTAGGCGGCCCGAATTAAATTTTTCCTAAATCAACTTATTGTTTTCTTTTTGTCTTAAAATAACATTTGATCAACAAGTATTTTATTCCTATATACTTTAGTTTCATATAACTATAATAAAAAATAATTTTCAAATATATATAATTTTTTTAGAATGTATATAACCATTTTTAGAGACTAAAAAATACAAATCTCTTCATTTATATATAAATTATTTTATTATTGATAATTTTTATACAGAAAACATAATATCTAATGATTATATGAGCTATTCTGTCACGCCCGGACCACATCCAAGCACGTGTACAACCGCCGTGTGATCAAGTGACGTCACTCACAAGTCAACCTCACTTAATCACACAAGGCGTTCATGAACATCGTTCATACCATACTCAGTAAGTAAACATACATAACAACATCACATCATAGATTGAAAGAATAGCGGAAAATATTCATCGGTCAATCATAAGCCGCATATGGCGAAACGTAGGCTCGCAGGCCAAAACAAAGTAATATTACAAAAGTATCCATGAACATAGTTTATGATTTAAAACAGTAAAGGAGGCACGAACCACATCTTCCTCTAGATTCCTTTCACCCGTGCAAAGGTGTAGACAACAAGCTATAGCTTCAACCTGAATTGGTGGGCCCCCCCGAAGGGGTCAGTACAAGTACTGAGCGAGTAGCAAGCTAAATGTAGAGTAACCAATGTTTCAAGTATAAGACCCAAACATAGGGTGATACATATACTTATACATCTTTACCCCAAGTTACAAAAAATACATATCGGTACTTATATACACTTGGAAATACCCGACCCGTAGATCATTGTTTATTTGGGAAAAATAATGTTAGTCAATGTCATTGACTTAAAACCCCAACCCACCCATAGACCTATGAGTGTATAGGACTCCTCCTGTCAAAATCAAATAATCATAAGGACACCGCCCAGTCCTGAATTACTAAACAGTAATCTATGAGTTTTGAGGATACCTTCCGATCCTTGGGTACTCCACCCTATGTAACCGAGTTTTGAGGATACCGCCCGATCCTTGGGTACTCCACCCTACATAACCGAGTTTTGAGGATACCGCCCGATCCTTGGATACTCTACCCGACATAACCGAGTTTTGAGGATACCGCCTGATCCTTGGGTACTCCACCCGATATAACCGAGTTTTGAGGATACCGCCCGATCCTTGGGTACTCCACCCGACCTATGATCTACCACATATCATACTAGATAGGGTCTTGACGAGCACTTTGTCACGGTGCGTCAAAATAAATTCAATACTAAACACTTATGCGTAGTATAGGTGAAGTAGAGTTCGTATCCACAGGGAAAGGAATAATTTGCTTTTTATGATACTTAGTACATAAAAGGGGGGATTTGGTTTTGAGTGATTTAATTCAATTAAGAAACTAAGATGAACAACCTATATGTGTTTAATTCAAGAATAAAAGGGACTTGACTTTGTTACTTTCCACTTGTTGATATATTTTAGTCGATCCTTGTTATATTTATAACTTAACCCCTCTCGAATACTCAATCGAGGAGTATCTCCAATTCATCGAGGGTAGTTATTAACAACGACCGTTCATTAATAACCCTTACTATTAATCAAATATAGAACAACGCCGTATACTGATATAATAGTAGCATTTAATCTTTTTAACTCCTTGATGAAATCAATTGAGATTGATAACCTTAACACAACGGTTTCGGTTTAACCAACAAAATTGATCCCTCTTAAGTCTATTAACCACGACCGTGCATTAATAAACCGAAGTTACTTACTTGTGAAACCACCAACGATTAACCATCGGTTCGTTGATCGTTTCTAGTAGTAATTAATGTCGGAACGTTAACTAATCGTCACTTAGCAACCCTCTTACAATAATATAGAATGAGATTAAGGGAAGAATTAATAATCAAGAGAAGAAGTTTAGAAAATAACTCACAACTTTAATAATCAACAAGCTTCAAGAGCAAAACTAAGAATGGAAGTTTAGCTCCTCATTTGGAGACTAAACATAGCTAGAAAATTATAAAGAAATGCTATTCTAAACTGAGCTAAAGAGTATGGAAGGAAGGATGATTTTTTGTGAAGAAAAAGTGTGCTATTTATAGATGTTTTTCAACACCTTTGGCCGGGTACCCGACCGGGTCAAGTACTCACCCGACCGGGTACCGGTCAAAATCAGACAATCTTCCACGTTTGTGTGTTCCAGCACGTTAAATTGTCCCGGGTCAAGTCAGACCCGACCGGGTCAAGTAAGGGACCCGACCGGGTTTGGTCTAAATCAGATTTTTCCAAATCTTTGTGATCTTTAGCATGTTCTGGTGTTCCGGGTCATATCTGACCCGACCGGGTCGAGTAAGGGACCCGACCGGGTCTTACTTTTTCTTCTTAGATCCGGTCTTCAACTGACCCGACCAGGTTCAAGGTCTGACCCGGTCGGGTTTTTGTGCTCCTGGGTATTTTTGTCTTCAGCTTTTCTCCCCTTTTCCTTGCTACAAACTCTATCACTATTCTATAACTACGAAAAGAAGGAGAAAGCAATTACAAACAAAATAAAACAAGTACTTACAAACTAACTAAAAGCGATGGAAAATCCACACCCAATCAACATAAAAACATACATTTATGCACTATAAACTAGTGCATATCAGGTCTCTATCATAATCAATAAACAAGACTAAACCAAGTCTTAAGACCTAAGCAAATTATCCATGCAATTCATGCATTTAAAATCAACGTATGGGCAAATATAAGGCCAAACCAATGCCGGTTCAAATCTGACCGGTGCCGGTTCGTAGTGAAATAACATGGGCCGGCTAAACCCGCTCAAACCGGCGCCAGTTCTAGGCAAGACCGGCGCCGGTTGCCCTTGGACAACCGGTCAACTCTCGATTGACCCACTATTTCAAATCCAAAATGTGTCAAACTTAATCACAACATGTATTAAGTTATAAACCACCATATTATGCACCATTTATCTATTATTGTATTTTATGTCGGCAAAATCTTATGATTGCCACTAAACGTATGATGTGTAAATGTGGACATTTAGGCATATAACTGCCTCTAAAAAAGCTTCCAGAACACCATAAAAGTTGCCCGCAACATTTTTAATAGCAATACATAATATTGCCTCTAAAAGACTCTTGAATCATTCATTAGGATTGCCTCTAATTGTATTATGAGACAACATAATATGGTTGCCTCTAATGTATATTTGAGGTGAAGGGATATGGTGGCATCTAAATGTATTCTTTTAGAAGCATATCTTTTGTTGCCTCTAAAGGGAGTTTTAGAGGCGATCAACCTTTAGCGACCTATTCTTTGTTGGCAATCACTAAATTGCCCCAAAAGACCATTGGAGGCTAATTTCTTATTTTTTGAGGCAATTTTGCCATGCCTCTATAGATCAATTTTATTGTAGTGTACGCTCCTCGGTTGAACTCCGGTGAAACTCCGACGAACTCTAGAAACTATTTAGTTAAGATCCTAACATGTTTTTATCATCACAAAACTCATATCAATACAAATAACCTCTAAAAGGTTATTTTCCGGCGAACCGGTCGTTTTGGCTTCTAAGTCTGTTCTTGGACTTAGAACTACCTTCCAACCCCTCATTCTACACTTATAAACATGTAGAACAATCCTAGGGTTTCCTCATATGTCATATATATCATATGGTAGAAGAAAAATAAAGGAAAAGTTAATATAAAGTCATTACCTTAATTCTCCTCACTTTTTCCTAACTTTTCCCTTCTCAAACCTCCTTCTTTGGACCAATTCATCTTGAGCTCGTGCTGCAACAATGGAGGTGGTATTGAGAGCTTTCTCCTTCCTTTCCTTGATGCTTTGGTCGAGCTTAATCATAGGGGTGAGAGAGGGTACACACTTTTTGTCTCAAATGACAAATAAGTGTGAGATGGGAGCCCACCTTTGTCCTTAGATGCCTCTCAAGTCAACCCCAAACAACCCCTCATTCCCTTCTTTCATTCCAGCCGTCCAAGACATGGTCTTGGGTGTATAATTTCGTGGGTTGGCTCCCACACATGTGGAAGGTCATCCCTTTAAGTCATGAAGTGTACAACCGACCCCGAAAGTTGTATTTTTCGGACTGTTTTAATTATATTTTATTTTATCGGGTTAAATAAAATATATTATGTATTTCCCATCATTATGGACTCTTATAATGAATATACATTCCTCATCTTTAATTTAGAAGTCTCCGAAATCTGTTTCGGGTTGTTGTGAGATAAATTACCAATACTGGTAATTGGACCTCGTTTGACTTACGGGTCAATCCTATGCCTTTTCTATGGCCCAACAAAAATATCCACCACCATATAAACATTATCTAGCTAGACCAAGATGAATATATTATGTGGTCCCGGGATTATCGGGTGGTCCCCGCCCCCAATGCGGACCCTGCGTGCAATTCACTATTCACGCAAAAGTAATAACAACAATTTTACAACCTTGTAAATTCATAAATCATTATTCAAGGTTCATTACATGATTTACTAAAAGTAAATATACTTGGGGACGGTGTTACATACTCATATTGTCAATATATTATAAAATTATTGATAATATATTTAAATTCAATGGATATAAAAATAACACAAAGAAATCAAGGGAGAATACCTAGGTGCCCTAGTCAGCGCCTAGGCAGGCTAGGCGCTAGGCGGCCAATCACCGACCGACTAACGCCTAGCGTCTTTTAGAACACTCGTTGCAACTAAGAGGGCAAAAGAAAAGGAAGGAAGATAAAGGAGCCAGAAGTTGAGACAGTATGAATGACCCTCCCTCATGGTAGTATAGGTGTATACTACGCAGATGGTGGTTAGTTAATATTTGAAGATAGCATGACATGTCCCAGCATTGTCCTAGATGAACTGACTACAGGGGCGGATCCAGGATCGAGAGATGGGGTGGGCTAAGCAGCAGTATTTTTTTTTACTATACATACCAAATTTAGCCCAGGGTTGTTATCGAACAAAGATTTTTTTGAATTATATACTCGAGTTCGAGCTTGGTTTCGAATCTAATTTAATGAATTGAGTTTAACAAGTTTCGAACTCGAACACGGAGTAGGTTTTGAGTTTGAATAATTATTCAAACCGAGATCGAACATAGTGATGTTTCGATCCGAACACGAGCCTATCGTTCACATATAAATTATACTATTGTACATATCATAAAATTTAAACGTTTTAGTGCAATTTTTATAAATTTATTAATGATTAATAAAAATTTGAATACTTATTGAATAATTTGAACATGAATCTATTAACGAGAATAGTCTAAACTTCTACATTCGAGCATGTCTATCGAGCATTGAAATCCAAATTTGAGATAGTTTGGATTTCAGGGACTACAGCATGTGGAGGATCCTCATTGACTAGATCTTGCACTATTGTAGGTATAGGTTCAGAACTTCCTTCAGGAGTTTGACGATTCACTTTCGAAAAGAATGATGAAATCAACTTCTTTCCCTTCTTGGCAACATGTTCATTATCCATTCTAAAAAACATTTTCAATATTGGTATATATTAAAATACTTATATATAAAAAATAAAACTATTTAATTATGTACTGAAAAATTCAATTAATAATCAAAACGATTGTATGATTCCCTAGCCCTAAAACTCTAAAATGCTAAAAATAATAATAATTAATACATTAATAGTTTAATACACAATCGATTAATCACAGTTTACAAATTCACAGAAGAAGTTCATAACTTCACTGATTCACAAATTATTTGTGGGGTGGGCTGACAAATAATTTAAGCTGGGCTGAGATTTGAAAATGTACCAATACTATTAAAAAAAAATTGGGCTGGGCTGAAGACCACCCCTGACCTAGCATACATCCGCCCCTGACTGACTAGTAAAAGTCAAGTGCCACAGCCTACAGTCAAGCCAACCAACACAAGATTCAAACTCTGAAGTTAATTAACAATAACTTAGATTTACTTTGGGAATAATGTAAAGCGAGTATTGTTAAGACTTGAGATTTCATCCTAAAAGGTCAACCTGATAGGTGGAGTAGTACAGTAAAAGTCTTATATAATGTTTTATTGTTTTATTATTTTGCGGTGTGGGACAAATACTTTAACATGCCCCCTCAGTCCGAACGAGGCTAGACAATATCGATATACATAAATGGGCCAAACAAACTGATGGAGTATATGGCCCGGGAACACCCGGCCCACAGACTCCCACTACTCCAGTAAAGGCCCAACAGGCCCAGAAGGCCCACCAGGCCCGAATCATGGCGCCCGGAGTACCAAGCAGCCCACAGCGCATCAGGGGTGCCTTCGACCCCCTGGCCGAAGGCTCTAAACTCTTACAGAACGGGTTTCTCAAGCAAACTAAGAAACTGGGAGAAAACGGCGAAAACAGTAGCCCTCGGCACCTGGAGCCCTCGGCACTCAGGGGTCCTAGGCACTCAGAGCCCTCGGCCAGTCCTTTGCAGCCGAGGGCACCTCTCCCGACATGATATCCGCCTCACAGGCGTACAGATCACCGTACCCTGTATAGATGTCCCATCCAACAACCGCATTAAATGCGGCCACATGCGGCTGCCAACGCCAACCAGTTGAGGTGACCTCTCGGCCAATGGGCGCTTGACACGTGTCCCTGTCCGGCATTTATTGCTACTATAAATAGCATCCATTTCCCCATTTGTAACCACAGCATTCATACTGAATACACTCTCTCTTACTTACTTGTGCTCTGACTTCTCTCTAAGTTATTCTCAGCAATAACCCCTCGGATATATACCCCCCGGGTAGACTATCCATCATTTGGTGCTCTCGTTGAGAGGTCGAACAATCGAGTAAGAAACCCTCCCTCTTCGCCAAACACTAGCCCTCTACCAAAATGGTGAGAACAACACGTGCCAACTCCAAAAACGTAGAAGACAAGAACCTGGCCCTCGGCGACGTCAACGCCCCCGAAGCCTCTCACAGGGCTCCCGAGGG
This sequence comes from Cuscuta europaea, assembly GCA_945859875.1. Classification (NCBI taxonomy): domain Eukaryota; kingdom Viridiplantae; phylum Streptophyta; class Magnoliopsida; order Solanales; family Convolvulaceae; genus Cuscuta; species Cuscuta europaea. The sequence goes on along the minus strand of CAMAPE010000052.1, from coordinate 4,732,059 downwards.
CGGTGTCATCGCTGGGCTGGAACAGGCGGCTGTCGACCTACGCCTTCAGATCCAACAGAATGCCCCCGATGCCCGCCTCGGCATCGAGGCCAAGAAGAAAAACCGGAGCGATGACCAAGTCAGCCCTCCGGTTCTCACCATCGACGTGCAATCGGCGCTCTCCGCCTTCATCCAAACGCTCACTCAGAACCCGGGTGCCTTCGGCACCCTGGCTCCGGCTCAACCCCAGGTTGGGGAGAACATCATACTTCCCCCTCTGCCACACCCCTTCGGAAACCCCACCCCTCGGGTTAGGAACGACGAAGGGGTAGTGGCCCAAGATACGTCCTCCCAGGAAGTTCAATCCCGGGACCGCCACAATGACAACAGAGAAAGGCCCCGCACTTCCGCCCTCAACCGGCTCGGAGGAGGGCCAGACCGCCGAGGGGTCCAAGACCGCCTCGGAGGGAAAGCACTCCAAAGGCCCCAGGAAAGCGGAGGGTCTGTCTCGAGGGCAGACGAGGAGCGTCCCCCTCGTGACAAAGGCAAGGCACCCCTTCATGCCAATGATGCTCGCCACCAGATCAACCAGGCCCACTCGGCCCGGGTTCGTTCGCAGGGGACGGAGACCCTCCCGAAGGATCCCCAGGACGAAATTATTGCGGCCCTCCAACGCAGGCTTGACGAAATGGAGGCCAACAAAGCTCACGCCACCACCTCCACCCCTCATTCAGACCTCAAATACGAGGCCATGATGGCCAAAATGGAGGAATTACAAAAGAAGGTGGCCGAGGGCTCCGGGGAACCCGTCATCCAGCTACGGACCCGGACGCCATTTACCCGGATCTCGGAAAAATACCGAGGGCAACACATACAGCCCTACAACGGGAAGACGGACCCCCAGGAACACTACAACAAATACCAGAACAACATGATGATGGTAGGGGCGTCAGACGAATATTTGTGTCATTGGTTCCTCTCCACCTTAGAGGGGCCGGCATACGAATGGTTCAACAGGCTGCCCGAGGGCTGCATTGATTCGTGGCAAGAACTCGCCCAACGATTCTTGACACAATTTGCCGGGAGGCGTCGCACGAGGAAGCACTTCTCCCACCTCTTAACCATACGCCAGAAGAGGGATGAGACCCTTCAGGATTTTCTGGAGCGTTGGAGGACGGAAGCCGAAAAAGTCGACGGTGCTGATGACGGGACCCTCCTGGCCCTCGTACAAACCGTCCTCCGCACCGGCAACTTTTCAAGGAGCCTCATCATTGAACCCCCCCGCGATTACATAAGGGCTTTGCAGCGGGGGGACCGATATGCTGAGGCCGAGGAGGTGGAGAAATATCACCAACATCCGGATCAGCAGCCCCCGAGGGCTGACAACAAAAACAACCGAGGGCCGGGGGCTCCTCCAAATCACCCCAAGGCTTCAGGACCCTCTGATGACCGCCCTCGGCAAGGCCAAGCCAAGCCCGGGGGAGGTTATAAGAGCAGCCCTAAGACTTGGGCACAGCCCATTCTCCTGGACCGCCCCCGGACACCACTGACGCACCCCGTCAGCATCATCCTTGATTTTGCCGAGGAGAGGGGCCTCGTTGATTCCCGCGCACCCCCGGAGGTACATGCTATCAACCCTCAATTCCCATACTGTCGCTTCCATCAGCACCAGGGGCACAGAACCGATGACTGCCATCAGCTAAAGACGGCCATCGAGAGGTTGATACAAGCGGGGCACCTGTCCCAATTTGTTCAGAGCCCTCGGCAGGAGGGACCTTCTCATCAGAGACCTCCCCGAGGGCACCACACGAAGGTGAACGCTTGGGTAAACCCGAACACCATCCCCCTCGGCAAGAAGAGGGAGATCGGAAACTTGGAGGAGGAAGAGGAGGAGTACCCCCACTACCAAGAGAAAAAACGCCACATCCTCATGATCACCGGTGGCAATACAGGGGGCGACTCCACCAGCCAGCGGAAAAAGTGGGTTCAATCTCTTTACGTAGGGGAAGTCACCCATATGCCCCCGGTAAAGCGGCTGAGGGAGGAACCCATCACCTTCACCAACGCAGATCTCCCTCCTACCTCTTCTCCTCACAGGGATGCCTTGGTGATTCGGACTGAGATAAACGACACCATCATTCACCGAACTTACATTGACACGGGCAGCTCCGTCAATGTAATGTACCTCAGCACCTTCAGAGAGCTGCACCTGGAGAGGGGGTCCCTTCGGCCCATTAAGACCCCTCTTGCCGGCTTCACCGGCGATACTATTGATTCCGAGGGGGTAATAACCCTCCTGGTGATCTTCGGCGACGGGCTCCATAGAGCCCAGCTCGAAGTGGAGTTCGTCGTCGTCAACATCGACTGCGCCCACAACATCATCCTCGGCCGGCCAGCCCTCGAGGACCTCGAGGCCATCATCTCCATGAGGCACCTCTGCCTCAAGTTTCCCGCCGAGGGGGGCATTGGCTACTCCCGGGGGAATCAGAAAATCGCCCGCGCCTGTTATCTTCAGGTCACCAAGAAAATAAGTAAGACGGAATTCCGTGTTGACACCATCACTGGAACCATCGACCAGGAAGAAAAAAGGCCGAGGGCTGAACCAGCCGAGGACGTAGAAGACTTTGCGCTCGATCCGGCCCAGCCGGAGAGAGTCGTGAAGATTGGAGCCCAGCTCCCTGAAGATCTGAAGACCGGTATCACCGACGCCCTCCGCGCCTACTCCACTGTCTTTGCATGGGGGCCGGAGGACATGCCGGGAATCAGCCGAAGGGTCATCACCCACCGCCTCTCGGTGGACCCCTCGGCAAAAGCACTACAACAACGAAGAAGACCCCTCTCGGCCGAGAGAAGGGAATTTGTGAAGAAGGAGGTCGCCATGCTCCTCTCAATTAAGAACTCGGGAGCCACCTACACCCGGATGGTGGCCCAGGTCTTTCAAGCCGTCCTAGGGCGCACCATGGAGGCCTATGTTGACGACATGATCGTCAAGAGCAAACAATCTTCCAGCCATGCCAACGACCTCCGGGAAATCTTCGCCATCATGCAAAAATTCAACCTTCGTCTAAACCCGAAGAAGTGCACCTTCGGCGTCCAAGGGGGCAAATTCTTGGGCTACATGGTGAGCCGAAGGGATATTGATGCCAATCCCGAGAAGATCCAGGCCATCATCGACATGGAACCCCCACGCAATGTGAAGGAAGTTCAACGGTTGACGGGCCGCCTGGCAGCCCTCAACCGCTTTCTATCTAAATCAGCGGAGAAGTCTTTACCCTTCTTCCAAATCATGAGGAAGACGGCTGGTTTTCAATGGACTTCAGAATGCCAGGAGGCTTTCGACGAGCTCAAACGATATCTATCTTCACCTCCTGTGCTCTCCAAACCCAAGGTAGGGGAGACCCTCTACCTCTACCTTGGAGTCAGCCCGACGGCCATCAGCTCTGTGCTCATCCGGGAGGAAGACGGCATCCAACATGCCATCTTCTACGTTAGCAAGACCCTAAGAGAGGCCGAGCTCAGGTACTCCCCTGTGGAAAAAATGGTGTTAGCCATCGTTTGGACTGTCAAGAAGTTGGGCCACTACTTTCAAGCTCACCCGGTTCAGGTCCTCACTCATCAACCCCTTGGCGCCCTCATGAGGAGCCCCACCAGCTCCTCCCGCATGGTGAAATGGGCTATCTTCTTGAGCCAGTACAATATTGACATCCGTCCGAGGCCTGCCATCAAGGGCCAAGCCCTGGCAGACTTTGTGACGGAGTGTACCGCAAGGGCAGCCACGGACGGGGAGCCCTCGACTACCTCGGACGACTGGTGGACCCTCTACACCGATGGCTCATCCGCGACCAAAGCATGCGGGGGAGGGGTAGTCCTCCTTACTACCGAGGGCTTCAGAGCCTACTATGCAATCCGCTTCTCCTTCAAAGTCTCCAACAACGAGGCCGAATATGAGGCCCTCCTATGTGGCCTTCGGCTGGCTGCCAACATGAGGGCTCGGCAGATCCACATCAAATGCGACTCCAAGTTGGTCGTTGGCCAAATCTCCGAGGAATATGAGGCCAAGGAGGGAAGAATGAAACAATACAAGGAAGCGGCCAAGGAGTTGCTTAAGGTATTTGAGGCACACTCTCTCACTCAAATACCGAGGGCTCAGAACTCCGAGGCCGACATATTATCTAAGCTCTCGGCCGACTCCCCCGAGCACATCTCCAAAATTGCCAAAATTGAGGAACTCAGCCTCTCAAGTATCCATGCAAGCCCCGTTATGAACATACAACAACGCCAAGAGGATTGGATCTCAGATATCACCGCCTTCATCTCCACAGGGCAGCTACCCGAGAATGAGACCCGCGCTAAACTGGCAAAGCTGAGGGCCCCTAGCTACACCATCGAAGATGGAAGGCTCTACAAACGATCTTACAATGGCACGCTACTTCGGTGCCTTCATCAAGATGAAGCCGAGGTCGCAATGGAGGAAGTGCACAGTGGCACTTGCTCAGCTCACCAGGGACCCTTCTCCATGTCCCGAAGGCTCATTCTCCAGGGCTACTTCTGGCCAACCATGGCCAGAGATTGTGCTGACCTTGCCCGGAGGTGCACCGCATGTCAACATTTCCAGAAAGCCCCCGGCAGGCCAGCGGTCAACTATGCCCCCATCAGCACATCTGTCCCCTTTTCTCGATGGGGGATAGACCTTGTGGGCCCTCTGCCGAGGGGTACCTCCAAAAACAGATACATCATTGTGGCCATCGACTACTTTACCAAGTGGGTGGAGGCTGAACCCCTCGCCAGCATCACAGAGGCAAAGTGCCGTCACTTCGTCCTCAAGAACATCCTCACAAGGTTTGGCGTCCCCCAGCAGATCATCTCCGACAACGGAACACAATTTGAGGCAGCCCCCTTCTGTGCCCTTCTGGAGGCATGGGGCATCAAACACACCTTCTCCTCCGTTGCCTACCCTCAAGGCAACGGGCAAGTAGAGAATGCCAACCGGACCTTGCTCGAGGGCCTAAAAAAGAAGCTGGAGGCAGAGGGCGGTGGCTGGGTGGAAGAACTCCACAACATCCTTTGGGCCTACCGCACCACCCCTCGGCGAGCAACAGGTGAAACACCCTTCTCCCTCTGCTACGGTTTTGAAGCCAAAGCTCCTACGGAAGTCACCCTTCCCACCCGGAGGGTGATCCAATATGACCCCGAGGTCAACGACAACAACATGGCCCTCGATCTCCATCTCATTTCAGAACGCCGAGAGCAGGCCTTCATCCGGGCATAAAATTACCGAAAGCAAGTCAAAAGCTACATCGACGCTAAAGTTCGCACCAGGGAATTCCAAGTGGGGGACTAAGTCCTCCGGAGGAGGGAAGCCAGTCAACCGACCGAGGGAGGCAAAATGGCACCAAAATTCGAAGGCCCCTACATCATAGCAGCCATCATCAAACCTGGGACTTACAAGCTCAAACGCCCCAACGGGAAATAAGTCCCTAGGCACTGGAATGTACACCACTTAGTTAAATTTTATCAATAATGTAAGAGCGGCCAAGCCCTCATAACTAGTGAATGTACTATCCTATGGCCCACGGCCTCCAATTTCGAAGAATGAAGATACATTCAAGACACCAAGAACAAAACACTTATGAGCGGCCAAGCCCTCATACCAACTACAGACCCCAGGCCTCACCTCGAGAAGAACCCCCTCCGGCGTCAAGTGCCGAGGGCGGACACCATCAACACCTACGACAACAGTGAAAACACCATGTGTTTTCAGTCAAGACCCCTCGGTACCAAGTACCGAGGGAGGGAGCTCCTATCACCAACGACAAGGAACGCCATGTGTTTCATTTCCTTTCGGCACCCAGAGCCGAGGGTACATCCCCACCTTCAACGTCAAAAAAGAAAAGATAAGAACACCAAGTGTTCCGACAGAAGACCCTTCGGCACCCAGTGCCGAGGGTACACCACCATCATCAACATCAAAACGAAGAAAAAAACACCAAATGTTTCAAAGAAGACCCCTCGGCACCCAGTGCCAGGGATATGCTCTCCTATCAACTTCCATACTTCTGTTGGGAAACACCAAGTGTTTCCTCCCAGGGCACTCCGGCACCAAACGCCGAGGGCGAACACTCCAATCAAAACACCAAGTGTTTCATTTGAAGACCCTTCGGTACCAAGTACCGAGGGTAGGCACCTCCATCAACTACAACAAAAGAGAACACCAAGTGTTTCTACAGAAGACCCCTCGGTACCAAGTACCGGGGGCTACACATCGAAACTAACACCAAGTGTTGTTTCTAAAAGTCGTACCCCACGAGGACGCATATACCGAAGGCGCCACCATCGGTGCCGGCGGCACGTAGTGCCCCTGGCCATTTGCAACTAATGTGCAAATGAAAACCCTTCCTTGAAACGCTTTCCGCGTCACTACCCCCAGGGTATGACAGGCATGAGAAATGCCCAGGATTCGACTTTCAAAAACGGAACGCTATCCGCGTCATCACCCCAAGGGTATGACAGGCACGAGAAATGTCCATGATTCGACTTCCAAACCGAAACGCTCCCCGCGCCACCACCCCAAAGGTGTGGCAGGCCACGGACTATGTCTAGCGCCGAGGGGACGACTTTCAAAAATGAGGCGCTTTCCGCGCCATCCCCCAAGGGGAGGCAGGTTACAGACCACCATATCTTGTGCCTAGGAAACGACCCTCGATCCCCTCGGAACTCGGAAGGTTAACCCGAGGGATGAGATCCATTGGTGTATTCTGATGGTCTCCTGATAGGCCCAGCCTTACCAAGAAACCAAGTTTCTTGATGCCTTCCCTTCACCACCAACCAAAAAAAAAGAGGGGGTGAAGGGGAGTAGACTCAGCGAGAAATCAAAGAGTACACTCCAACAGATCACAACATGTTGAGGGCTCCCCACGGGAACACCTCCGGTAATTGAAGGCTCCTATTTCCCGAAGGATACTACTCAAACGAATATCGTCAAGGAATGACTAAGTCCGCTGCTCGGTCACCTCCGGTCACACAAACACCGAAGGCTTCAACAATACGAAGGGACTGGACTATCCAAAGTCCACTAAACGGTACCTCCAACAAAACACCGAGGGCATCTGTTATGCACTAGTACCGAGGGCCCTTACCCCACAACAAGGGACACAACTGGCTAAGTCAGACTCTACAACTTTCCAAGTAATTGCCGAGGGCACATACTCCTCATCGGCTTTCTTTACAACAACAGGAGTCCACACTTTTCCTAAGTCCACACTTTTGGAAAACGAAAACAACCGAAGGCATCCATTACAAATCATCAAAGCAAGACCGAGGGGGCTTATTCCAAAACAGTTGCCCCTCGGACAGACTCCTCACTTGCCGGAGGTTCAGCATCCACGGCACACGTTGAGATTTTTCTAAGTCCCACATATTTGGCTCTCGGCCAAAAACTCATACAACACAAGGGCCTCACGATCACCCGAAGGGTCCTATTCATGTACCCGGAGGGATCTACATCCGGAAGCTCAAACATCAATCTACGCTTGGAAAATATTCTAAGTCCTAAATGAGTAGCCCCCGGGCATCTCGCAAAAAGGACGCAGAGTCAGAGGGCACCCATCACCCGAAGGCGACACAAGGAAGCGGCACTTAGAAAAAATTCTAAGTCCTAAAGATTGGGCCCCCATCAATATTACAGCTAAGGGAATATGATAGCCGAAGGCTATGCGATACAACAGCACTTGGAAAATTTTCTAAGTCCAACATATTTTTCCCCCGGTCAACTACTCCAACATCAAGAAGAGATGCCATCTCCCGAAGGCTCCCAAGAGAAAATCTACACTTAGAAATCTTTCTAAGTCCTACATATTTCACCCTCAACTTACAAAGGGACCCAATAGCCGAAGGCTACCTGTCAATCAAAGGTTACAGTACACAAGGAGTCAACACTCACAAAAATTTTCTAAGTCCTGTATATTGGGCCCTCGGTCCAATATTCACACTTCAGGAAGGAGGCTACCAGCCGAGAGCTTCCAATGGCAAACTACACTTGGAAATTTTTCTAAGTCCTAAGAATTGGGTTCTCAACCTAATCACCACACAACAATTGAACTACGGACATCCGAAGGCCCTATGGTGTGCTACACTTAGAAAAAGTTTCTAAGTCCTAACTATTGCTGAGCCCTCGGTTGTATATCCGGCAAAGGGTGCCCAACTGCCGAAGGCTACAACGGTATTCAAACACTTATGATATATCCTAAGTCCTGAACATACATTCAAAAAGCCGAAGGCATACATTCAAGGAGAAATGAATTAGAGAAAACAAACCATATATACAAAGCCCGAAGGCAATCATTCATCCATCAAAAAAGAAGGGATTCAAATGTATTTGTTACAGAGCATGGCCAAAGGCCGAGGGCATTCAAACATTCATTACAGAGGGATTGTTCAAAACATGTTAAAATAAGAAATTACAGATCAACATTCCCGGGGGCCGTCCCCTCCGCAGGCTTCGAAGTGACCTCTGGGCCGTCCTCAGGATCGTCACCTTCGGCTTCCTTCATGAGCTTTGTATCCTCTAGGTCTGGCCTCTCGACATCGGAGGGGAGAGGAACGCGGACGTCTGGCTGCAGGGGGGAAGCCCATATGCCGCCGGGTCGAAGTCCTTCGGCTCAATCTTCAAGTGGCGAGCCATCCTCCGGTAGATGAGGGCTTGGGTGAAAAACTCGCCCCCATCATAATACTTTTTACCCTTTCGGGAAACCCACTCCACTCCAGGCCCGTCGCACCACTCGTCAACCGAGGACTCAACGACCGAGGACAACCATTGCTTGTGCTCCTCAGCTCGCCACCCCCTGCCAAGAACCCCGAGATGGCGTCCCCTCGGGCTCTCTCGACGGCTTCCACCTTCGCGGCCTCGGCCTCCCTGGCAGCTCTCTCCAAAGCCTCAGCTGCGGACCTCTCAGCCTCCGCTCTGCCCCGATCTGCGGCCTCCGCCCGCAGGGTCATCTGCCGAAGGCTCTCCTCCAGCATAGCCATCTGCCGGACGGCATCGGAATTCTGGTGGACGAGCTCCCGCATCTTGGCATCCTGCTCGGCCTGGCGAAGGCGCCACTCTTCTAGACGCCGGGCTTGCTCCCCGAGGGCAATGCAAGTCTACAAAAACAAAGGAGTTAGCAGGGCCGAACATGGTTGCCTAGCTCAAAGTAAAGAAGGAAAATATAAATATCGAAGACATACCGTGAGGGAAGACCGAAGGATCCTGTCCTCGAGGGCTTGATCTTCATCAGCCCCGAGGGCTACTCTGTCAATCTCGAGGGTTATGCCTCTCAGAAGCGCCCTCGGGTCAGCCGTGCCGTTCATTACGGCCGTACCAGCCGGGAGGGAAACCATAAGGACCTCGGAGGATGGCCCCTGAACACCCGACGACACTTTCGCCACCGGCATTTGCTCGTGCGCCCCGGAGGCGGGGCAATCATCAACAATGACCACCGGGGGGACTTTCTTCCCGGCATCCCCGGTCTTGGGCTTCTTGCCCTCGGGATCTCTGCCCGTGCCCTTCCTCTTGGCGGCGACAGTCGTGTCAGCACTTGGGCCCGTCGATGGCCCCTCCAGCTTCTTGAAAAAATCACCGGTGGGTTTCGGGACACCAGCGTCCGTCCCCCTCGGGCCCTTGGAAGGTTTTTTCTTCTTCAGATCCGCAAGGCCTTTGACGTTCATCATTTTCACTGGGATACCTGCAAAAATAGTACGAGGTTAAAATCGAGGGGTTACTAACCGAAGGCACAAGGAATAAAAAAAAACGAACAGATAAACTATGTGCTAAGATATGAAAACCAAGGGCCCTCGTAGACTACCTCCTGCTCCCCCGAAGGCCTCAGCAAAAACGGGATACTTCTCGTCCGCTTCCCCGATGAAGCGGTATCTCCGAAAGCCGAGGGCGTAGAGTTCCTTATCGGCAGTGTAGTCTTTGATAGAAACCTGCTTCGTGCGACCCTCCGGGATTTTGGCTATCACCAGGCCATCATTCTCGAGAGCGGCGCTTCCAACCTTCGGATGCTGACGGAAGCGATCCCGGAGTTCCATCGGGAATGGGCTCTCGGCAATTCTGACATAGCACCACCGCTCCTTCCAGCCTTTATTGGATGAGGGCACTTCCGTGAATAGCTTCCACCGGGCTATCTGCTGCAAATTGGCGAAGCCCTCGGCATTCGCGTGACCCCCTCGGCAGAGGTTGAAGCTCTGGAAGAACAGGTCCAAGCTGGGGGTCACCCCTCGGTCCCTGCAGAGGTTCAAAAACCCCGCCACGTAGGAGTGGCTATTAGGTGTCAGCTGGCAGGGGACCAAGCCAACAAACCTCAGGTACTCCCGGAGGAAGGGGTGCAGAGGGAACCGAAGGCCCATGGAGACCGACAGTACGTGTACTGCAATACACCCCTCGGGCGCCCGAGACAGCACATCGTCAACTCCCGGCTCGACCACCACGGCCGAGGGCCCTACGTGTAGCTGCGTGACGTAGAGATCCGCCCTGTCCGCCTTCGACTTTATCTCCAAGGCAGCATTATTGAGCCAGGAATACCCCTCCGACATATCTACGGGTTTCCCCTGATCAGCAGCAACAATCTTCTTCTTGGGGGCAGCTGCCTTGGCCTTCTTCTTCCCGGGGGCCACCCAGAGGGGAACAACGTTCAGCAGCTGAGAGGTACTGGCCTCACCAGCACCCCGAGGGGGAAGGACGGCCACAGTGACCTTCGCCCTCTCCTTTTCCTCTTCCTCCTCAGCAACTTGGACGGTGAGGGCCAACTCCTCATCTTCGGCGGTTCGCTCGAACTCCTTCGCCTCGGCCTCGGCCACCAGATCCTTCTGCACCTCGGTGGCGAGAGCTGCATCACCACCATCCGAGGGCTGACTGCTACTGGACTCCACGTCGGAGATGCTTTCATCCTCCATCGAGGGCGCCCCCGAGATGTCTTGAGAATCACTCTGGGACGACATTCTAACTCTAGCTCGAGGGTTCGGGGGAACTAAGGTTTTCTAGAGAATTCTATCTCCTAACCTAAGGGCACAAGGCACACCTAAACTAGAAGGAGAAAGGCAGGGGGGAACTGACCTTGAGAACAGAGGATTCAACCGAGGGCAAGTTTCTCTCTCTAGAAATTTTTTGCGAGTGCTTCGCTACACTGAGTTCGCACAGCGGGGAATGGCTCTGGCCTTGGGGTATTTATAGGCGCTGGAATCCGGGCTTGGGCCTGGATTCCGGGCCTCCGGATGGACCGCCATCATTACACACCGTCGTTTCATCCAACCAGTGACGCCCGCCCACGAGCAGCCAACGACTACACTCCACGTGTACCCCCCCCCCCCCCCAACGGCTATAAACCTGACGTTACATATTCCAACGGCTATATTTCCAACGGCTATATTCTGGAAGCCCTCGGGTTTTCTACTTCACTCCACTTCATCAAGGAAAGCCTCCAGGTACACTTACCCAAAGACACCCCCGGGCTGTGCCCCACGTAGTACATAACAGACGCCTTCGGCATCACTCCTTCAGGAACCCAAGGCTTCATATCAGGCACCCCTCGGGGATTCCCCTCAGCACTGTAAGGACCGGGTAGCCCCCGGGGAGCTGCCTCAATAACGGATAGCCTACGACACACAGGGAATGGGAGCCCCCGGATATCCCCATCACCAACTAATCAACAAGCAGGGGACCCCCCGGTGACAATCAACAGATTGAGGGGCTCCCCTTCGGCATCCCCCAGGACATCAACAGCAAGCCTTCGGATAATCAAAAGAGAGCCTTCGGCATTACCGTTATTCTCCATTAAGGACCAAGGTTTCACATTTTCGATTCATCATTGGGGGAATCCGGTGCACTCTTTTTCCCTCATTAGGATTTTTTCCCACATGGTTTTTCCTAATGAGGTTTTTAACGAGGCATCCCCCCAAAATGAAACGAAAAGCGTCAGCCTTCGGCCCACAACAGCAACGCAACTACTCTACTCCTTTTCACCACTTTACAAGTGCCTCAAGGAGTGGGGGACTGGAGGACCCCCTCGGGAAAATCACTAAAAATACAAAATGGTGAAAATTTCCAACAAACGGCAAAGCAAGCCCTCAAGTCCCGACATGTGGGTAACTGAGGGACTGCCTTCGGCAGGGACATGCAAGCAACAAACCAACCTCAGAAATTACAACGGAACAACGGCAGGGGACAAACACAAATTACTCCTTTTCCCTCAAGTACCTTTCGGCAAAAGGAGTGAGGGACTCCTGATGGAGTATATGGCCCGGGAACACCCGGCCCACAGACTCCCACTACTCCAGTAAAGGCCCAACAGGCCCAGAAGGCCCAACAGGCCCGAATCATGGCGCCCGGAGTACCAAGCAGCCCACAGCGCATCAGGGGTGCCTTCGACCCCCTGGCCGAAGGCTCTAAACTCTCACAGAACGGGTTTCTCAAGCAAACTAAGAAACTGGGAGAAAACGGCGAAAACAGTAGCCCTCGGCACCTGGAGCCCTCGGCACTCAGGGGTCCTAGGCACTCAGAGCCCTCGGCCAGTCCTCTGCAGCCGAGGGCACCTCTCCCGACATGATATCCGCCTCACAGGCGTACAGATCAACGTACCCTGTACAGATGTCCCATCCAACAGCCGCATTAAATGCGGCCACATGCGGCTGCCAAGGCCAACCAGTTGAGGTGACCTCTCGGCCAATGGGCGCTTGACACGTGTCCCTGTCCGGCATTTATTGCTACTATAAATAGCACCCCATTTCCCCATTTGTAACCACGGCATTCATACTGAATACACTCTCTCTCTTACTTACTTGTGCTCTGACTTCTCTCTAAGTTATTCTCAGCAATAACCCCTCGGATATATACCCCCGGGTAGACTATCCATCACAAACCCTTAAAAAACTACCCATAATCATGAGTGCTAAACAGGAAGTCAAACTACAACCAAAATTGGCTTTGATACCATGTTAAGAACTAGAGTTCCATCCTGAAATGTCAACGTGAGATGAGAAGTAGCACAAAGTCTTATATAGTGTTTTCTTGTTTTATTGTTTTATGGTATGGTACAAATACTTTAACAAATGTGATTTAACTTTTTTTGCTGGGAAAAAATGGTTGTTGGTGTTCTAAATTACAAAAGCCTTGCTTCATCTTTTCTAGCATTGCATGGTCTTACGTTGAAATATTATAATGCAACTGCACGGTTGATAAATGATACTACCTCCATCCGAAATTGTTTTGCAAAAGTCGACATTTTTTGGTTAAACAGTTTTCAAGTTAATTCCTCCATATTGATAATTAATTTAATTTTAATGATTAAAATTTACATATTTAGAAACTACATTAAAATCTCTTTGAGATTGCAAAATCCAAATTAAGATTTTATTAAGAGTTGATATCCTAATTAAGTGATTAAAATGAATTAGTTTGACTCAAAAAAGTGAAATTTCCAATTCAATCTGGGGCGGAGGGAGTACTATTTTTTAGCACTTTTTTGTAATACCTCCAAATTAAATAGGTCTTAGTCGTAATCAGTTGGGTTTGAAAAACTTTTTATCAATCCTTCTTGATCAACTTATTAAATTAACACTATTTAAGAATAAATTGTCTTACACTCAAGAGAGACAATTACTACACAATCTTCTCCTCAATTATTTGAGTAGTATGAGCCATAATGAGAAAAGTATAACTCCACCTCAGCCAAATCTGTTTTGCTAGGTGCACATGTACACCTTTTTGTACACATTTTGTGTACACCACACATTTTTCCAACCAAATTACCAAAATGGTAAAAAAACCGAGTACAATTTTAGAAATTGATAAAAAAATGTCGGGTAACATATTGTTAAATTGAAAATGCTGCGACGTCAAATGGGTCTATATATTGTGTCCAAGTCATTCATATATGAGCTGACAACGTAACTTAATGAAGTAATTGAAACATTATAGTGAATTATACATTATTATAGTTTAAAAAATGTTTGGGAAGAAATGGTAACGAGCAATATGGAAATGAAGTAGAAAAAGTGTGACATAACATATGAAACTCATAAATTTAATGATCACACCAAACAAATTAAATTACTACACCACCGTGTTTAGCATGCAATATATATATAGAGAGAGAGATTGATCGAAAATAAGTAGCAGTAACTGATTAATAGCATACATTGATACATACACACTCTGATGTTGAGACTTCATTCATTTCCAATAATTAACATCATCTGCTTGTTTCAGTTAGAAGATCGACTTAGACATGGATTTTTCTGGATTGGTTTGCGGAGAGGATAGTTAGGCACAGGTAGAAGACGACTGCAACGTAAGAAAGTGCCAAACTAAGTGTCATTTTGTGGCAGAAATGGGTAACGTTGTCACATATGGCCATCCAACCAGAGTGTGATTCCCCATATTTCCCAATGTATCCTATGCCTGTTGCTGATGCACATCCGGATAGAAGCAATGCCATCACAATCTGTTTGGAGATCATGCATATTAATTAGTTTCCACATATATATATATATATCAACGTCACATGCCAAACTAGACCTATATACCATTTCATTTCAAATGTGTCTTTTTGGCAACCCACTTTTCAAAATCAATTCCTTACGTTAAAAAAATGTAACAAAAATAACAATTTCTCACACAACAGGGCTTCCATCTTTCTTGTCTATCTAAGACATGGTAGTCCTGTATACATGTGATCTCATATTCATGGAATCTCACATTATAGCCAACTAAGGAGATTATCTTATAACTGTGATAGATCTAGTGCAAGGCTGGCCCTAAGCCGGATTATGTTCTAGGCAGCCATATATCTGATCTTTGGCAGGAAGGCACCTAGAATGATCAGAGCGTAGGAGCAATCTGTGCCTTGTCCTACCCCAATTTTGATTAAAAAAAACCTTTATTTTTACATGTCAAAAAAGGTGTGGGAATTTATAAAAAAGGGAAAACTGTCAAATAGGTCCTCGAACTTTCATAAAAAAGTCAATTAAGTCCTTCTATAGTAAACTCTGTCCGGTCGTCGCAATTTGGGGAGGTTCTCGACGGAGTTTTGTGATGAAATTTTTTGAGCATCTTATTCATCAAGTCTAGTTTACTCATACCGAATTTCATCTAAAAATTTAATCGGGAGCGTATTCAAATTAATTCGAGAACGCAAAAATGCGCAGTGATCTTCAAGAATTAATTTGAATATGTTCGCGATTGAATTTTTAGCTGAAATTTGGTATGAGTAAACTAGATTTGGTGAATAAGATGTTCAAAAAAATTCATCAAAAAATTCAACCGGAAACTACCCCAAATCGCGATGGCCGGATGGAACCTCCTTTAGAAGGACTTAATTGACCTTTTTATGAAAGTTCGGGGATCTATTTGACAGATTTCCCTATAAGAAATTGTATATATGGATAAATTGTTGATCCAGCCTATTCCAATTTCCTCTAGCTACTAGTGCGGCAAAGAGAACGGTGACCGGTGTTTAGGCTAGCTGCGTGGGCAGAGATGTTGTGATCTAGGCGGCACCTAAGCTACTGGTTTTTAAAATATATGTATTGTGTACATATGAAACTAGTTGTTGAGTGTTATACTCCGTAGTTGTGATTATGTAAGCTCTATATTTCAGGTTTCCTCTTCTATGTTATCCAGTTTTCTAAGATAGGCATATAGTAGGTTTCTTTTCTGGTGTATTATTGTGTTACTTGTGTATAAATAAATTATAAATACCTGGCCCAATCTGTCACAAAATAATGTCCAGTTTTTAAGTTAGACTATCATAATTATTTTACTTTTTAATTCAATCATTGTCATTATTGTTTTTAATTAATAATGATTTAAACCATCAGCGGCACTGAAGATACAATTTTGGAAATTAATTTATTTCCTACTAGCTTGTTTTCATAAACCCACTGTAACATAAAGATGCCTTCTCAATGAGAAAACAAGACGTAATACATGCAGACAAACTAAACTTGACGTCTCAGATCTTTTTGGATGTAAAACATGTACGAGTATAGGTTACATTGATGTATTATACTTCGTATTTGACTTCGAGTTCTTTTCCTTAATTGTTGTGGTAATGATTAAATACATCGAACCTTACAAAAAAATTATGTTAGCACCATGAAAATACAATCTTCGTTCCATTTTAGTTAGTCATCTTTGACTTTTCCAATCAAATATAGTAAATTTTGACCAATTATTTTAACTAATATATTTATGCACAATTTAATAATTTTAAAGTAATTGACCCAAATATGACTAAAAGAGGAAAGAAATTCTAAAATAGGACCATACATGATGTTTTCCCTAAATAGGACTATTTTACTCCTACTTGAAAACATCCGTATTTTTTATTCCATTATTACCCTCTTATCCCTTTTACGTTCATCTCTCCTCTCCCCTACGCACAACCGCTTCCTCATTCTCTCTCTTTTTTTACTACAGGGGCGTCTGGGGGAGAGGGGCTGGGGGGGCCTGGAGTAATCAAGGCTGAAACTCACTCCATTGAGTTTCAAACCTTTATGTGCCTAGCAGGTTTCGAACTCGAGACCTCTCACTATGGCACGGTAACCTCACAACCAGATGGGCTGGAATGCTTATTACCGCTTCCCCATTCTCTCTTGCGCACACATATGTATCTCTTCCTTTACTGTGCATCATCGACCGACTTCACCGTAGCCATTGCCGTCGCCGCCGATTTCGCCCCGCAGAGAAGATCGATAAATTTCTCTCTCACGCCACCGATGCAGCCAATTTCTCCGTACGCCGCTGCCACTAAGGTTCTCCTCCATTCTTCTTCTTCTTCTTCTTCTTCTTCTTCTTCTTCTTCTTCTTCTTCTTCTTCTTCTTCTTCTTCTTCTTCTTCTTCTTCTTCTTCTTCTTCTTCTTCTTCTTCTTCTTCCTCCTCCTCTTTCTCTTCTTCTTCTTCATCTTTTTTATTTTCCTCCATTTTTCTGAATTTTGAATTGATTTTTCCAGTTTTTCAAACTTCTATTTCGATTTTCTGGTTTTTAATTCCAGAGTTTTAAAAAAATTCGATTTTCATAAATGTTTGGTTGATTGCTTCAGATTTGACCATGTTTATGACAGAAATGTGTGCATTTACAATCATATTATGGAAGAAATGTTTTTGTATAAATTGTTTTTTCTATTTTTTTTGTCAATAGCTTCATTTTTCTAATTTGTGGTGTTATAATGCTTGTTCCATTAAAATTTTTAGTTGTTTGAATATTTGGTTATTTACTTCATGTTTTTTCATTTTTGCCAAATTTATGACAGTTTTGTGTTACTATGCCAAGTTGAATCTGCCAACTTTTTTGGCAGATATGAAACACTTGTTCATGACAGAAGTGAATCTAATCCCCAATGCTAAATCTGCCAAGTTAATGGTAAATTATTCCGCCTGAATTGTCATTGTTGTGGCGGTTCTCAGAGGATGGTGGCTTGGGTGGATGGTGACGTCGGTCAGATAATGATGGCATATCTAGATGGCGACGATGGCAGATGGTAGACGGTGAGGGCGGCGACAAGGGGCGCCGTCGCCGGAGAGGGCGCCAGCGAGGGGTGGCGGCAGGTTGCGTCGGCGAGGGGTGGCGGCAGGCGGTTTGGCTCTGGTGGCGGCATTGCTACTGCTAAGGTTTCAATAATTTTTTATTTTACAGTTTTAAAATTTAAAAATATAAAAGAGAGGTATTTTTGTCTAACTGTACTGAAATTGGTCCTATGAACGTTGTGTTTCGTTTGTAGTCCTAAATGTGCAATTAACTTTGGTATTAGTCCTATTTGAGTCATTAACTCATAATTTTATACTTTTATGATAATATTTTTAACAAAGAACATTTTTATATTGCTTTCATATTATCAATACTTCTGTGTATAGATATATAATCGCTCAAAGTTAAATATCATTGACAATATTTTTAAAATTTTAGCCCGAGACAACGTTTACAATATTTTATATATGGAATTGTTCAATACATATGTCGTACAATAGTGAATAAAATAAAGTCAAAGTAGAGTGTGAATAATATAAAAATCAAGTAAATATGTTAATGATGATACATGTGTGATGGTGAATACGCGTAATATCAAATTAAAAGTGTTGCAACTAAATAGATCAACAATAATATTATTTATTACACAAAAAAAGTTTAGAATGTTAATTGTATCATCACATACGTTTAGAATATTTTAAATTATGTACTTAACATCATTAATTTATATTTATGAAAGAAAAAATAGATAGTCATAGTGCTAAAATTTATTTAAAGTCCGGGCTATATGCATTACACATACAAGTTTGGGATACTTACCTTAACCCGAATGGGTAGCTAAGTTGGTCGAGTGGTGGGAGATTTGGATCAATGGACCAAGGTTCGAATCCCCGCAGCGACCGGGTGGAGGTCACAGAACCTGAAATAAGGCTGAGCCTCTGGTGCGCACGAGTGTATGGGCCTACTACCATTCTATTGACTGAGTCACCGTGACTAACCTCCCCACCATCCTGTCGGGTCGGAGTGGGGGCTTCTGGGGTGGGAGATTCCACCTTTTGGATCAATGGGATACTTACCTTACACTCGTTGAAATTTGGATTTTTTGAATTATGTTTTTCTTTTTTTAAGGATATTATTATTTTATGAAGCATTTTTTAGTAGAGCTTTTTTGAAAAATATTATTGAAATAAAACTTACTTACAAAAATATGATTAATAGTTACTACAATATAATATCATGATCACTCACTAGAACAAAACACGGGATTGATAGAGATTTTGACATAGACATGCCAAATCCGTGCCAATTACAGTTTGGTACAAGCTATTTGACACAAAATCATCGATAAACCCCGTGCCAAATTTGTGTCAATTTCATAATTTTTTTGTGGTGACTTATGTCTACAAATTAAATACTAAAAGTATAAGTTACTACTATAGTGAGAGCACTGAGAGGTCACATTTTTACACGGAGTAGAAAACTTTTATTTTATACTCCCTCCGTTCTTTATTAACTGTCTCGCATTCCTTTTCGGGACGTTTTTTATTATTTGTCTCTCTTTCTATTTTAGGAAAGTTTTTTATAAAATACCCCCACTTTTATTACTTTTACCCCTCTTAATTTTTACAAACTACTTTGTCTTTCCTACTTTATCATAACTTTACTCTACTTAATATACTCTTTTTTCTACTTTATCATCACTTTATAACCACTTTAATTACTCTTTTTAATATACTCTCTTTCATACTTTATCATTTACCCTACACACTATACATTTACCCTACTATTTTTCTATTAAAACCCGTATCCAAGGCTAGCGGGACAGAGAATAAAAAATGTTTTTAGTAATCACCTTTGAAGTACTAAAAAGCGGTCAGGGCAGGGGCGGACCTAAGGGGGCTAACGGCTAATCTAAGCTCTGATCCACTTCAAATGAAAAAAGGCTGTAATTTTTTAAATATTTTTTTTTTGTGAAAAAATTCAAAAACAAATTCCTTACACCAGCCCAATGCCGTGGCCGCTCGGAAAACATTATGATAATGAAATTTATTTGAGGGGTATATATGGTCAATGATAGCCTTCAAGGCTCACCTCTTCAACTACGCCTAAACATTAGTAAATGATGGTATCGGTGATGATTTCATACAATTAATTACTGATGATAATGTAACCGATGTGACTGTACCATAGTCAACCACCCCAATCGTATTTTTCCTATAGATCAGGTTAGTTTGCTCCTTAAATAGTAAGTAATTATAAAGTATTAAAATAATACGGACTAGTAAAATCTGGACCATGGATGTAAATGGGATGTCGTTCTTGTATTAGACTAAAAACAGAACTCAATGTACCATAGTGGTTTTATTACTATCATATTAATTAACTTTTAAAAAGAGGACGGGGAGAGTGCTAAACTTCTTCAGACTTGCCATATAAGTAGTTTGCCCATACACCTTACACCTTGTAGGTTTTGGATGGATTCAAAAAAATACCCAACTAAAACTTCAACTTGAATAAATATTCGAATTTTAAATTCGGCTGGTATTTACTTTCCAAACCAGTTAAACTCGGTTCAATTACAAGCTCGAACATCTTAATTATATTTCCAGACATTGTTTCCTTCCTAACCACTATTGTTTTTGTTTCGTAAAACAACAGCAAGAGAAATGAAGAAAATGTGATCAACAAATTAAAGAAGAAGAGTTGAAGGAGAAATGGTACCGACCAAATCATGCAGAAACATGTAGAAATAGTTTCTGGCATCAGTCATCTTGTCCAGGATGAACACTAGGAACACAGACAGAAAAGATAATCCGCAGACTGCGATGTTGGCGATCAAGAAGAACCTGCGGCCATTGTTAATTAAATTACATATGTTCAGCCCCATAACACCGAAATTATTTTTAAAATTGCCATAAATACTCGATATTCTCATTGGAAAGGAGAATTGTGAACAATTTTTCAGAAACCGCGCTTACTTGAAGATTGGGGAATAACTGTAACGAGCTACAAATTCGATTCCGAACACCGTCGCCGTCTCCTTGCTGGTGAGAGTGGCCCAGGTGGCGGCCAACGTCAGGGCGGTGGTGCCGAGGCGCATCACGACCTGAGCTGCGGAGGAGAGCTTCAGAGCCTTTAATGGCACAGATTTCTCGCCTTTGCTTCCCAAATTCTCCATTTTAGGAAGAAATGCAGATGGAAGAGGAAATTAAAGCAAGTGCACAGGATGGAGTTGAGTATGAAACTGAACGATGGTGGTGGGCTTGTAAGTATTTATAGAATGGTAACAAAAAGACAGGCCCAAAACTAACCACCTTCATGGCACTTAGAATTAAGATTACAATATAGAGTTATAATAGACTAGACACGAGTAATCAGGGTTGAAACTCACTTCATTGAGTTTCAAATCCTTATGTGCATAACGGGTTTCAAACTAGAGACCTCTCATTAGGTACACTAACCTCACAACCAGTTGAACTGGAATGCATGGTTTGTGTGTGTGTGTGTATATATATATATATATATATATATATATATATATATATATATACACACACATAACATGTTTATAAAAATTATTTTATTTTTAAATCTAATCAATTTTTTCTTTGCAAAAAATATTTCATTTAAAAACATTATGTCTTTTCACGCCTTTCGTAGTCGACTCTTGAGTTCACCGCTTTTTCTATGTCTTTCTACAATGTGAGGTGTTTGTGCGCTACCTTATGTCTAGGTGGGCCTAGCAGGGGCGGACCCACCCTAGGGCTAGGGGGTGCCCGTGCCCCTGCGGTGATTTATATATATATATATATATATATATATATATATATATATATATATATATATATATATATATTGGAAAATTCTCAGGTCCAGCACCTCCCGGTCCAAACGCCGTCCGAACACCGCCGTTTGGGGCGGTTCCAGGTATAATTTTTTGATGAAATTTTTTGGGCATGTTCCTCATCAAGTCTAGTTTATCCATACCAAACTTCAGCTCAAAATTCGATCGGGAAGGCAGTCAAATAATTCGTTGAAGTTAACTGCGCCAAATTATACATAGAAAAACGCAGTTAACTTCAACGAATTATTTGACTGCCTTTCCGGTCGAATATTGAGCTGAAGTTTGGTATGGATAAACTAGACTTGATGAGGAACATGCTCAAAAATTTTCATCAAAATATTCCGCCGGGAACCGCCCCAAACGCCGATGTTCGGACGGTGTTCGGACAGAAAAGTGCTGGACAGAAAAGTTATGCCGATTGAGACTTATGATGTTAATATTAGAGATGAGTTGAGGAGACGTTATTTGAGAAAAGGTCCTTGCCAACCGCGTGACTTTAAATTTCCACAAAGTGATTTTAATGGGCGCAACAGATCATTCCAAAAACAGTGGTTTTATTTAAATTTTATTTTAATGGGTGCAACAGATCATTCCAAAAACAGTGGTTTTATTTAAATTTTATAGTTTTGTTTATTGTTATACTTGTGATGCATATGATTTTTTTCTAGATTAGTATATCATTTCTTTGTTATTGTACCCCTCTGCGAGTCACGAGTCCTGATTCCGCCACTAGGGCCTAGACCCCGTCTTTTGCCGTGTTTTTGAACACTGACTATACCACTTGAGAGTTGCAATTTTATGACATGAGTAATAGGTTTCAAAAATATAAAAACTTATATTGAAGTCCTACCTATGTCTTACCCAGTTACCCTGTTTTAGGCCACATGCGGAATCCTTGGTTGGTTGGTCTTGTTTTACATGATAATCATTAAAACATGTCACTATTTTATGATATTCGCATTGAAGTTTTTTACTTTAAGAGATTTTCATATACACTCACAAAATGTCAATAAGTATTGGAAAATATTGAAATACTCCAGAAACTGACGCATAGGTATTGAAATTTATGTTTGGAATTTGCTGGCAAGCAACTCCATTACATTCTCACGAAAAAACTGACAAAATATAGCTATTTCAAAAACAAATTACGATAGCAAGATTTATATTGACATATCATGTCTATCGATTTTTCCTCAAAATTCAAGTACAGATGTTTATTTATCCATGGTGATACGCACAATTTGTCTTCCCACAGAAAACAATATTTTCTTTTATGCAAAAGAAATACAAAATTATGTTTGTGTAATTGTGTTCTTTCAAAGTTTAGAAAATTAAAAAAAAATGTTCACTTGACAAGATTCCAAATTTAGAAGTGGATACAGTTCTAGCTTCAATATATATCTTCATTTCTCCATAAAACTACAAATTAACTCCTTACAAACACCACCCATCGGCCATCAATTGCCGATGCGAATGCTCAAACCACTCCATAAATATCTTCAATATTTATTTAACGAAAAACCCCGAAACATTAGTAAAAACGTTGGAAATAAGACTGTAATATTTTTATGAAAGAATGATCCTAATATTACTGTTGAAGTTTCTAATGACAAAAACATGACTAAATACAGAATTGACACAAATGTGACTTTTCCGTTCCTCACTTTCGTATCCTCCTGCGATACCTGCAAGCGGCTCATCATCTTCGTCGCATCTCTGGCTTGGATCTGCGAGCGGTTCATCATCTTCGTTGCATCTCTTGTTAAATGTCCCACACCGGAAAATTGAGAAGCATTAGAGTGCTATATTAAGCTTCGGGCTACTCCTCCTAACAGGTTGACCTTTTAGGATGGAACCCCGAGTCTTAACATGGTATCAGAGCCAAATCGATCCATGATGTGGGACCCCTTATGAAAAATGACGACACGAAAAAAAATTGACGAACCGTTGAAAAAATGAACGACGACACGATCCAGACGAAGTGTTTGGTCGTGAGGAGGGGTGTTAAATGTCCCACACCGGAAAATTGAGAAGCATTAGAGTGCTATATTAAGCTTCAGACTACTCCTCCTAACAGGTTGACCTTTTAGGATGGAACCCCGAGTCTTAACATCTCTACCTTGGATCTGCGAGCGGCTCATCTTCATCACCCATACACCTTGCCATCGCCGCCGGTTACTCTGCAGTGCCGCCGCCTATCCTCCAGATGTCTCTGCATCGCCACTACCTTGGGTCCTCACTGCATCACCGCCGCCGCTAGTCATCTCTCCATCTGCCGGTCTAATTTAATCCCATCGTGGCACCTCACCGAATAACCATTTGGCTTCTCTCGCTGTTAATCGCCATGGTCACTGATCTTTTCCTTCATTCTTTTTCTCGTTCAAAGGTGGTTTCATATGTGGATCTAGGGTTGTGGTGGTGCGAGGGATGAGATCAGAGAGGCTGGGATGGGGTTGTATGGGTGCAAGGCTGGAGAGGACAGGTTGGGGAATTTGGGGCTAGGGTTTCAGAGTGACGATTGGGGGTGTTGACCGGCGGTGTTGGTTCGCCGGTTAGGTTGGGCGATGCTCCACTCCAGACTGGTGGCTGAAGCAGCAGGTCAGGGTGCAGGGGATTGGGGCGTCGGGATGGGGAGGGTGGGTACGTGACAGCATGTGGCGGTGGGTTGGTGGTGCTGGTGGGGTGGCTGGAGGCAGTATTGGATGGTTAATGGGCAGCGCACGAGCGGGGGTAGGCTATGGCTGGGGAGGGGCAAGCAAGGTGGCTGTGGGGGAGCAGGCGATGGTTGGGGGTAGGGCAGCAGGTGTCTCATCCATAGTGACGGCGGGCGGCTGTTACGCTGAATAGAAATTGTAGCCGGAAAAGGTCGCCGGAAATTTTCCGACGACATAGTGACATGATCAACGTCACAGTGACACATTTGACGACAATAATAACATATGAAAGTGACATGAAAACTGATAGTGACATATGAAGGTGACATGAAAACTGATAGTAACATTCAAAAGTAACATAAATTACAGTGACATAAAATTGATAGTGACATAAAAAGTAGGCAGTGACATATGGTAGTCACATTTTTGTCCTTTTAGAAAAATGGTCACATTTTTAAAAATTGGCTTTAATTTAGTAATATTGAAGATAAAAGCCCTATTTTTATTCCCTAATGCGAGTAATTAGGATGTTTTCACTTATATTGTAATTTGTTGGTTTGGTTTGTTTAAATCTGGTCTGGTCTGGTCTGAACTAGTTTGGTCTGATTTGGTAAACGTCTGATCGGAGTATATAACTACTTAAGTCAAGTCTGGTCTGGCCTGGTTTGTTTATGTCTGATCTGACCTGATTTGTTTAAGTCTGGTCTAATCTATTTAAGTTTGATCTGGTCTAGGATTAAAAGCAGTGCAAGTGTAGAAAATACTATCATTTTTAAAGTGTGATACTCCTAAAACACAACAATAATCACTCAAACTTAGGGAATAAAAAAATTATTATCCTGTTTTGAAATACAAAAACATTTTTACTTCTTGTTAAGAAAACTTTCCGGCCTGTCTATTCCCGTCTTCATTAGTGACTTCGGTACCATAGGAAACATATTCGAAATAGGTAAGCATTCTAAAAGTATACTTTCTAAATATGAAAAAACAAAAATGGAGAAGTATTACTACGTACAAAGTTTGGGAAAAATGTCAGACCCTCGAACTTAAATAAAAATATCAAATAAGTCTTTACATAGGAGGCTTTGTCAGGCCGTCGTCATTTAGGCCGGTTCCTGATGGAATATTTTGATGAAATTTTTTGAGCATCTCATTCATTAAGTCTAGTTTACTCATAACAAATTCTAGCTAAAACTTCAATTGGGAAAGTATTCAAATGAGTTCTTGAAGATAACTGCACAGTTAAAAGCGCAGTTATCTTTAAGAATTCATTTGAATGTCTTTCCGATTGAATTGCTAGCTGAAATTTGGTATGAGTAAACTAGACTTAATGAATAAGATGCTAAAAAAATTCATCACAAAAATCCACCGAGAGTTGCTCCAAATGGCGACGACGGAACAGAGCTTCGGATATAAGAGTTTATTTGATCTTTTTATGTATGTTCGAGGGCATATTTGACCCTTTTCCCTACAAAGTTTTAAATAATATATAGGAAAAATAAAAATTGAAAATGGACGAGACATTTGAGTCAAAGTTTTTGAAAGCAGAGCCAAGAAAAAGACCTTTCCGGGTCGTTTAGCTGCATTCTTTTTTCAATATTTATTTTTCTTAGGAATTTAATTACGGAGTATATATGATAGACAAGCACCTCATTGTATGCTTCGTGTTGATTGAAAAGCTCACATTTGAATATTAATATCTCGTAGTTACTATATATTACTATATACATATTTTAACTTTAATATTAAAGATTGCACGTCCGTGATTTAGCTATAGAAGCATATAGTCAACATGCACATCAATATAATGTTTGACAAAAGTAGCTACTAAGCTTCTCCTTATAATATAGTCACTTCAATATAGTGCATACATCATTTGAATACTATATTTCCATTTATATCAAAACGGATGCGAAACTTTTAGTTCTGTTTCATCCCAAAATCCTTGATCACTTTGTCCTCTAGAGCCAACTTTATTAATATTTCTACACTACTACATTAGTGTTAAATTCTTCGTTTATCTTTCATGAGAAATCTTTCCTCCCACTTTTATCTAATATGTATTCTTTACGCTTTATAGGCAGTGTATTGCATTATTTGACGTTTCGCCAAAACTCATTTATTTATATAAAAATATCATCGCGTTCAAGTCAAACATGCGGTGACAATTTTGTAAACAAGTTATTTTTTTACGAAATGTCAAAGGTGCATTACACTGCACATACATAAAGTGTAATGAATACAAGTAAAAATGGGAGCGAATGATTTCACACGTTAAGATTTCTTATTCATTTGATCACACACACACACACACACACACACACACACACATATATATATATATATATATATATATATTTATATATATAGGAGGGTTCAAATATAAAGAGGTCTTCCCATGTAAAGTGAGAATTAATCTCGTGCGCTGATTTTAAGATCTAATGGCTCAAAATGAGCCACAAGTGAAATAAATTTGATCAAAAACGCGGTGGCAATTTCGTAATTAAAATGAAGTTTTTTTGCCATCGCATAAAAGTGCAACAGAAACACGCAAAAGTGCAACGCGGTGAAGAAAAAGTGCAATTGTTCGCACTTTGCACGGGAGAATCTCTTTTTATTTGATCTCTTCCCTATATATATATATATATATATATATATATATATATATATATATATATATATATATATATATATATATATATATATATATATAGGGGAGGGTTCAAATAGAAAGAGGTCTTCAAGTGCAAAGTGAGAATTAATCTCGTGCATTCATTTCCAGATCTAATGGCTCAAAATGAGCCAAAAGTGAACTAAAATTGATCAAAAACGCGGTGGCAATTTCGTAATTAAAACGAAGTTTTTTGCCACCGCGAAAAAGTGCAACAAAAACACGCAAAAGTGCAATGCGGTGAGGAAAAAGTGCAACCGTTCTCACT
Organism: Cuscuta europaea; assembly: GCA_945859875.1. NCBI lineage: Eukaryota > Viridiplantae > Streptophyta > Magnoliopsida > Solanales > Convolvulaceae > Cuscuta > Cuscuta europaea. The sequence continues at coordinate 4,705,138 of CAMAPE010000052.1, read as the reverse complement.
TTGCACGGGAGAACCTCTTTTTATTTGATCTCTTCCATATATATATATATATATATATATATATATATATATATATATATATATATATATATATATATATATATATATATATATATATATATATATATATAGGGAGCGGTTCCGGTAAGAACAGATTCCCAGGAGAGAAATGAGAATGAATCTGGACCGTTGGATTGTATTAAGTGGAATTCAATTGTGCATTTGGTGAAACTGAAATGTGCATGAGATAATATTAATATGTGCAGAATTAAAATTTAAACTCAAATGTGCATTAGGTGAAACTGAAATGTGCGGAATAAAAGGTACAAAAATAACATCACATGGTACATTTTATTCTGCAGATTTCAGTTTCACCTAGTACACATTTCAATTTCACCTAATGCACAATTCAGCCTCACATAATGTCATTGTATCGTGCCCTTTGTGCTGCACATTTCAATTTCACGTAATGCACATTACAGTTTCATCTAATTCACACTGAATTTCACTTGAAGCAAATCTAACGGTCCAGATTCGTTCTCATTTCTCTCCTAAGATCATGTTCTTATTTGAACCAAAACCTATATATATATATATATATATATATATATATATATATATATATATATATATATATATATACTCCGTCCCTAAATGTTTGTCACACTTTCCCGAAACGGATGTCCCAAAATGTTTGTCATACTTTCTAAACTTCCTTATTTGATAAACAAATATATACCAAATAGTGTCAAACAGTGCAAAACAGTGCTAAACAGGGCAAAACAATGTCGCTACAGTTTAAAGTCAAATTCACTTCCTTAAAACTTGTGAAGTCAAAGTGTGACAAACATTTAGGGACGAAAGGAGTATATATATATGTGTGTGTGTGCGCGCGCACACACACATATACATACATAAATGAAGGATCAATTACAAGCACCTCTTAATTTACAAATTACAAAGTCATCTTGACTATCCAATGCGTTGATCTAAAGTATAGAGATGTATGGTGGCATTTTGGTAATCAAATCAAACTTTTTTAGGATAAAACACTTTGAACCTTAATATGCAACTGTTGGGATATTGATCCAGAGGCCCAATACCCGGATCAAGAAGGCCCAAGATACCCGGCCCAAGCAACGGGCCCATCATTCTATGATGAGTAGATCCAGTGAAGAATTCATGCCGAATGAGATTCGGCCCAAATAAGGGTTGTCCCAGTAAGAAGACATACCGAACGGAGTTCGGACTATATATCATACTTGGGCCAATTTGACAGCGTCTTCAGCATAGTCCAACATCCCGTTCGAGCAACGGACAACCGGCAAGTGGCCAGGTGCAATTAATGCCAGATTGTGACATCAGCAAGTGGAAACATGGGTGACCAAGTCGGTGGAACAACAGCCAGTCAGCATAGGGCAGCCCATGCTATCCATTAGTATAAATAGAAGGTTTAAAATCATTGTAAGGGTTAGCATTTCAATACTCAGGCTCTAGAATAGCATTATTGCCCTTATTTCTTGTATTAAAGCATTGTTTCCGACCTACCGATCGGGAATTTCCTTGTAATCAGATTGGTTAATTAATACAAGTGAGCTTTCGAGTATTAGTGAGTTCATATTTTATATTTTGATTATACACTTTGATTCTGTATCATTCCTGATATATCCAAAGTTCGTGTTGGGCTTTCGGATCTACGGGATTTACCTTCAACATTGGCGCCGTCTGTGGGAAACTGTTCAAAAAGTTTCACATTCAAATCATCCAAAAACCCACTATTTTCGAAAATGGTCAGAATCAGTTCCTATCATACAAACGACGGTTCACGCCATCACGGAAGGAGTCACACCCCGGGGAATCAAACCCCTCAGGGACAATCCAGCCGAGGATCATATCCTCATTTTGATGGGGATTTTGTGATTCCTGAATCTCTGAGAAGAAATCCTCAGGCCATGCGAGATATGGCCCAGGTCATGCAGCATATGGCAAATGAGGAGGAAGGAGGGTCCAACTTTACAGGGGAGACTCCACGCACGGAAACAACCACATCGTCATCCCGTTCGCATGCCCATCGGGATAATCGCTGTAGCGCCCCACCAACAGCGCATCATAGTCCAAGTGACCGAACCCTGATCGGGTCACAAGCTAGGGGACCAACTCCCATTGGTCATCATTTCCAGTATGTCGCGGGATAATACCAGGGCCGCTCAATGGCATTGGGACCGGGACTATACAGACATGAGGGCTCCACCACTGCCCCCTTTTACGGCCCAGGAGGAAGAAATGGCTGAGATGAGGAGGCAGATGAACGAGACGCGGGATCAGATGAACAGGGCGCCTGTACAACCTGCCCCAGTTCAGCTGGGAATTACTTCCCCTTTCACCAGGGAACTCATGTACGCAGACATCCAAGGGGGTGCTAAACCACCGACCGGTCAAATCTATGACGGGGTGGGAGATCCGCATGTGCATTTGAGGAGTTACCAAGGGGGACTCATGCTACTAGGAGCACCCGAGGCTGTTATTTGCCGGTTGTTTTTTAGTACGCTCAGAGGGCCCGCCTAGGAGTGGTTCGGGACACTCCAACCTGGGTCAATCAACAGTTTCGCCGAATTATCGACGTTATTCTTGGCCCAGTTTGCTTCCAGTGCCAATCCGAAACGGCACTTCAGCTACCTGACCAGCGTGAAGCAGAACGCCAAAGAGACCCTCAATCAATTCTTAAAAAGATGGAGGGATGAAACTCTGACAGTGGGAAACATGACGGATGATACCACCATTACCCTATTCACGAATGCTCTCCGAACGGGGGAGTTATACAAGGATTTGAAGAAAAATCCGGGTACAGCATACGCCGAGGTATTAGACAGAGCTCGCAAGCATGCTGCCCTAGAAGAGGAGATAATGATCAGGGATAAGGTCGTTGCGCCTGCTGCCCCGATCAGAATGGCCGATCGGCTGGGTCCTAGCCTAGTGGCCGCTATACCTCCCAAGCAAGGGAGATTTACCCCCTGGTCCTGTCAGTAGCGACCATTTATCAGCACGAGGGGGACAATATCCCCCTCCCGACCGATTCTTCACAATTTATGGGAGCAGACGACTCTGCTTTTTGTAAATATCACAACAGGAAGGGTCATGCCACCAACGCCTGCAGAGCCCTACAAACAGCCATCGAGGATTTGATCCGACGGGGTCATCTGGGCAAATATGTGAATAAGGATCCAAATGTTGTGGGCACGTTGAAACCAATCAGGAAACCCAATAGCTGGCGCCGAGATGCCCAACGTGATGCCCAGCCTCAAAATGACGTGTATGTTCCCCCCAGGGATGAACCAGAGGGCTCGGGAGGTCCTGGAAAGAAACCTCGAATGGAGGTCAAGGTTATATTTGGGGGCGGGGAGACAGGGGATTCGAACGCCGAACGGAAAAGGTTCGAGCGAAGTCTCTATGTGGGATCCATCTCCACTCCCCCCAGAAGAAAGGAAGGACGGACCCGATCACGTTCGGACCAGCTGATTTACCCAACTCTCCAAGCCCGCACAGGGATGAATTGGTGGTGATCATGTGCATTGACAATGCTTTGATCCGCCGGGTACTGATCGATACCGGGAGCAGTGTGAATGTATTGTATTTACAATCATTCGAGAAAATGGGTCTACAAAGAAGTCAACTGACCCACCTAAGGACCCCACTGGCAAGTTTCACCGGTAATTGCATTGAGGCTGAGGGGACCATCCAATTGATGGTTGAAATTGGGGATGAAACGCACAAAGCATCACTCCGAATGACGTTCGTGGTGGTGGATATAAAATGTGCCCACAATTCCATATTGGGCCGACCGGGATTGGAAGATCTGGAGGCAATAGCCTCTGTCCGCCACTCATGCATCAAATTCCCTACTGACACCGGGGTTAGGGTGGCCAGAACTGATCCGATGACAACCCGGACATGTTATCGAGAGGCCCTAAAACAGATGAACACTCGTGGGATGCGGGTTAACACAATTGAGGTGGAGACCCACCGAACGGAGTTCGAGGCACACCCAGAACCCGCCACTCTCCTCGAACAAATCGACCTGGATTTCCCCCCGAACCGTAAGGTAGCTATCGGGGTAGATCTGGAGGCTGACATCCGGGATGGCGTGATTGCCGTCCTAAAAACGTTTCAGGTGTTGTTCGCCCGGGGGCCAGAAGATATGACAGGTATTGACCCGGAGATAATATGTCACAAACTTGCCGTTCGGTCTGATGCAAAATCAGTCCAGCAGAAGAAACGATATCAAGCAACCGAACGGCGGGAATTCACAAAACGGGAGGTGGCCACCTTGCTGAAAATAAAACACATCCGTCCAGTAATCCACGTAGAATGGCTATCGAATGTGGTCCTAGCCCCAAAGCAATCTACTTGGAGAATGTGCGTGGATTACTCGGATCTGAATAAAGCTTGCCCCATGGACCCTTATCCAGTACCGAGGATCGATCTACGAGTAGATGAAACTGCCGGATGTGAATTGCTGAGCTTCATGGATGCATTCCGAGGTTACCATCAGATATTCATGCACCCAGCTGATGCAGAGAAAACAACGTTCGTTACTTCGGATGGTGTGGTTTGCTATATTGTCATGCCATTCGGATTAAAGAACGCAATGACAACTTTCCAAAGGATGATCGGGATGTTGTTCAAAGAGGTGCTGGGGGTCACAATGGAAGCTTATGTTGATGATATCCTGATCAAAAGCAGGAAGAAGGAAAATCATGTCCTGGACATAGAAAAGGTGTTCGGGATAATGCAGAAAGTGAACATGAGGCTAAATTCCAAAAAATGTGTTTTTGCTGTAAGAGGGGGCAATTTTTGGGATACATGATGAGCGAGAAGGGGATTGAGCCCAATCCTGAAAAAGTAAAGGCAATTGTGGATATGGAGGCTCCTAGAAATCTCAAAGAAGTGTAGAGATTGACCGGTCGGTTAGCAGCTCTGAGCAGATTCTTATCCAAGCTAGCCGATCGAGCTATTCCATTTTTCCAGATCATGAAGAAAGCCAACCCCTTTGAATGGACGGCCGAGTGTCAAACGGCCTTTGAAGATTTCAAGACATATCTGTCTTCCCCCCTGGTCTTGACAAAACCCGAACCAGGGGAACATCTATATATGTACCTTGCTGTAGCTGACCTGGCCGTGAGCACGGTACTGTTGAAAGAAGAAGATGGCGTTCAACGGCCAATCTATTTTGTAAGCATGGCTTTGAATGGCCCGGAAACCAGGTACACCTTGCTAGAGAAAACAGTGTTGGCCCTGATAGCTGCCATTAAACGTCTGGCACCATATTTCCAGACCCACCCGTTAACTGTGTGTACTACTCAGCCACTAGCCACCATCTTGAGAAATCCGATGGCAAGTGGACGCATTACCAAGTGGAGCCTCCTGATCGGGCAATATGAGGTGGATTTCAAGCCTCAGCCTACTATCAAAGGACAGGCCCTGGCATATTTCATTGCAGAATGTACCGCCCGGCCCTCAGAAACAGACTCAGAGAACAATGGGCTGGATAACTGGTGGGAAATGTATGTGGATGGTGCAGCTAGTGCCAAGGGTTGTGGAGCTGGAGCTGTGATCACATCGCCCGAAGGTTTCAAAGCATATTATTCCATCCACTTTGACTTCAAGGTAACCAACAATGAGGCTGAATATGAGGCCCTTATTGCTGGTTTAAAATATGCAAAGGCCCTGGGTGCCGATCGGTTAAAAGTCCGGTCAGATAGTCAATTGGTCGTACATCAAGTAAACAGCACTGCTGAGACTAAAGAAGAGAGAATGTAGGCTTACAAAGAGATAGTGGAGGAGCAGATAGGCAAATTTGAACAGGTGGTGCTCGACCAAATATCAAGGATAGAGAATACTGAAGCAGATATCATATCCAAGTTAGAAAATGCAGCGTTCGACGATCGGGCACAAGAGATCCCAGCTCATATCCAACGTTTTGCCCATCGGGAAACATTGGCAACCCCAGCAATCATGGTGCTCCAGATCGAGGCCATATCTTATGCCGTCCCTAGCTGGGTCATAGATATGACCAACTACCTGAAAGACGGAACCCTCCCACAAGATAAAAATCATGCTTATCAGATAAAATGCATCCAAAGGAGGGCTTCCATGTTCGAATTAGTGGAAGGACAGCTATACAAAAAGACGTTTGGTGGGCCATATCTGAAATGCCTCCCACCCGATCTAGCGGCGGCCGTAATGGAAGAAATTCGTGAAGGTATCTGTTCCAGCCACCAAGGGCCCAAGACACTGGCCAGAAAAATCATCCTGCAAGGGTATTATTGGCCCACCATTCAACAAGACTGCTTTGCACACACTAGAAAATGTAAAGTATGCCAACTGTACGCATCGGTCCCCGGACGGACGGCCACTTTCTACACTCCAATGACGGTGGCCCTTCCATTTGCAAGATGGGGGATCGACCTCTTAGGTCCTCTACCCACGGCCCCTGGAAACAACAAGTATATCATCGTGGGGATAGATTACTTTACCAAATGGGTAGAGGCTGAGCCACTAGCCAGCATCACAAATGTCAAATGTCAGAAGTTTGTCTGGAAGAATATCATCTGCCGGTTCGGAATCCCTGAGCAGATTGTAACTGATAATGGAAGGCAATTTGTGAGCCGAAATTTTGAGAACTACCTGGTCAAATGGGAAATCAAACATTCCAGAGCATCCGTGGCATAGCCTCAGGCGAATGGCCAAGTAGAGAATATGAATCGTACTATCATGGATGGTATGAAGAAGAAGCTGGAAGAATACTCCTCATCGTGGCCTGATCAGTTAAATTATATTTTATGGACTTACAGGACCACACCCCGAACGGCCACGGGAGAAACTCCATTTGCCCTTGCTTATGGTTTCCAGGCCAAAGTACCAACGGAGATCCTAGTTCCCACACACCGAACGGTGCATTACAGCCCAGAACAGAATGAGGACAACCTACGGGCCGAATTGCATTTCATAGAACAAAGAAGGGATCTGGCAGCTGCACGAATGGAAGAGTATCACAGGGCCACGAGAAGATACTTTGATAAACAAGTCAAAGTTCGTTCAATCGAAGTAGGGGATCTGGTGCTAAGGAAGCGAGAAAAAAGCAAACCTCTCGAAGGTGGAAAGATGGCACAAAATTGGGAAGGCCCCTACCAAATATGTAAGAAGTATGCTTCAGGAACGTTTGGTCTACAAAATACCGAAGGTCGACCGGCAGGCACTTGGAACGTGGAACATCTAAGGAAATTTTATCAGTAAAAACGGCTGTTGCCACCTCTAAAAAAATGTATAGAGAGGGAGACATAACTTCCACTAAAACTCAGCCCATGGTTAACACGATCATTCCAGATGACCGAATGAGGAACGGGTTAACAACATGGAAGGAAAATCATTCTCAGCTAAGGAAGTTTTTGACCCTAGATTTATGAACGAATAAAGGGATCAAAACGGCTTGAAGAATTGATGCTCAGAAAATCTCAGCCCATGGTTAACACGGTCATTCTGGATGACCGAATGACGAACGGGTTAACAGCATGGAAGGAAAGTCATTCTCAGCCAACGGATTGGAGTTTGACACTCAGATAGTCTCACCCCAGCGGTTAATATGGGAATCGTTCTGGACAACCGAATGAGGAACATATTAGCAGTTTGGAGGGAGCCATTATTTCAGCTAGAGTTTTGACCCTGTAATTACGCATTGTTAAAGCGATCAAAATGGCCTGGAGTTTGAGGACAGTGATTCTCACCTCAGTTTGTTAACACGCAAAATCATTCCGGATGACCGAATAAGGAACGGGTTAACAGTTTGGAGGGAGCTGAGTCGTCAACTTAGCCAAAGTCGACCCTGTAATTACGTACGGGCAAAGGGATCAAAACGGCTTGGAGATGGTGTCAAGACTGTAAGATATGGATTGACCGAGCGACGTTCGGATAAGGTACGGATTGTCGCCCGGGGAATCGGAACTATGGTTTTGAAAAATCTCGCCTCAGTCATTAACTTGATTCGAAAGCGAGTCGCCCTTTTAGCTATAAATAAGGAATGACCCGATCCGGTGACCTTGCTTACAGTTCGAAAAGGGTTACCTCAGACCCCTAATATGGATGATACGAGCCAGAGAGAATAGTTCGGAATGCATCGGAATTATGGGTTTGGAAGGGAGATAGTCTCACCTCAGCTTGTTAACACGTGGGACCATTCCGGATGACCGAATGACGAACGGGTTAACAGTTTGGAGGGAGCCCCTGTCCCAGCTGAGAGTTTGACCCTGTGGTCACGATCAAAACGGCTTGGAGGAATTCACCTCAGCTAAGAGTTTAGACCCCGTGGATCACGAACGGAAAAGGGATCAAAACGGGCTCAGGAAAGGTGTCAGAACAATTTTGAAGAGATAGTCCACCTCAGCTTGCTAACACGTGGGACCATTCCGGATGACCGAATAACGAACGGGTTAACAGTTTGGAGGGAGCCCCTGTCCCGGCTGAGAGTTTGACCCTGTGGTCACGATCAAAACGGCTTGGAGGAATCCACCTCAGCTAAGAGTTTTGACCCCGTGGATCACGAACGGAAAAGGGATCAAAATGGGCTCAGGAAAGGTGTCAGACATAAAGATACATGAGCCGAATGATGTTCGGCAACATAGAATGGATTGTGAACAAGAAAAATCAAAGAAAAAACAGAAGAAAGACATCAACAATTAAAGAGAAAAGCCCAGTTTATTCTTCGGCATTACTAGCCGGAATATACAAGAAGAACAAAGGACAAGAAAGCTAAAATTACAAGGCTATGCGCCATAAGGATTGCCGTTCGTGGAAGGTGGAGGTTGAGAGCTCCCTGTCTGCACTGCATCATCAGGCGCTGCTTTTGACCTTTTCTCCATAATGCGGTCGTACGTGTTCCCGAACAGATCGTGAAAACCTAAATCATCAGGGTCGAACGGCTTGGGGAAATGTTCTAGGATCAAATCAAGGTTCCTATCCAAAAGCAGGTCCTGACTTTGCGTCACAGTCTTCTCGGTCAGGACATCCAAGAAAGATTTCCCTTCCGGCGTGCTGTCCAGGAGATCAATCCCTCCCTTGATAGGATCCTCGCTTTCACGTAAGAATTGGCCAAGATGAGGTCCAAGGAACTGCCGGACCGTGTTCTCCAGAGCGACGTTCAGCCCTTTGCCTCGTTGAAAATCAACTATCGATTGGTATGCAATCTGGGAAGTGTTGACCGTGTAAGGTTCGGGCAGATGGTCACCAACGGCTTTATCAAATTTGATCTCGGCGGATTCAGCAGCCCGCACCTTGGCCCGGAGTTCTTTAATCTCCCGGTCGCGACGTCGGGATTTTTCTTGCATCTCAGCGAGAGCAGCTTTTGCCTTCTCACCTTCCTTGGCCTGCTCTTGAAGATCAGCCGTTAATTTCCGAGCGGCAGAAAGAAGGATCTGGCTGTCATCCCGATCGCTAGCCAGGGCCTTCATTTCCTTTTCGGCCGCAAGAAAGGCCTTATGATATATACACCGGCCTGAAAACAAGATTGCAAAGGAAGTCAGATAAGATAAACCAATAAAGAATAGGAAGGTATGGATCAGAATGAGGTGTACCTCTAGTGCTTCTTGATGACCTACTTCAAAAAGATCCGACCAGTGGGTCAAGTTCGTGAAGCTGGGGGGAACCTTAATCGCGGTATGACACCACATGGAGGATGGCATCAGCCCGAACAGATACCTCCCTTCTGATCTGGGCCCCATGTTTGAAAACTCGACAAACATCCGATCATCGATCGGTGCGTCAGAAAGAGTTGGAGTTGTTGTTTTGACAGGCATAGATTTTTTGGGTTCAGCCTCCGACCCGGTCAAATCAACCACATGGTCGATCGGGATCAATTGGTTACCGTCATTCCCCTTGCGCTTCTTTCGGGTTTGCTCCGCAGAGGCATGATCGGCAATCATTTTCTCCTTGCCTTTTCCAGAAGAAGCCGTTAGAGTAGCGGCAGATATAGAACGCCGGACGGGTATGGGGGATATCACACCTACAAAAAAGGAGAGTAAGAGATAAGAAACTAAAATTGGAAGAAGGAATGACGATCGGGTCAAAGCCTTGTTACACTTACCAATCCTGGCAGATAACATGTTAGAAGTAGTGATAAAACTCCGAAGACTTCGGGTTCCTCCCATCCGCGAAGATTCAGCTTGGGAGCGTAAAACAGCATCTACTCTAGGCTGAGAATCCCGAACGGGATAGGCGTTCCACCTATCCGGAAATGGTAGAGAATCACCTACCCGGACAAACAGAAAACGCTCCTCCCAGTCAGCCGGCGGGGGTGGGATTTTCTGTGAACAGCTGACGATCAGAACGAGCTACCATTTCAGGTACCCAGTCGTCCAATAAGGCTGATAGCAGTAGTGATGGAGGAATAAGTCGACATTTGGAGCGATCCTCAACTCGTGGCATCGAATTATGAAGCCTGTAAGAATGCGGTAGGTACTGGGCACGAACTGGGCGGTAGTACAGAAACCCGGCGTAAGAACTCCACGATGAACGAATGAAGAGGGAAGCGAAGCCTAGCAGTCAGAGCGTCAAGGTGCACTAGCACGTGCCCCGGTCGATGCCTCATTGGGTGCCGAATAAATCCAGCATAATATTCCCTTGGCGGGGGCAATAATTGGCTAAGCTGCCGTTCGACATCTTCAGGGAGACGTTTTTGTTTGCGGATACGAGTAAAATGTAGGGGAATGCGGGGTGGCCGCTCGGGCATTCCCTTGTTATAGATCTGAACATCGTCCCCTGATAGGCATCCGTCATCACGGGGCTGTTCGGTGTTTTTTCCTGTGAGAGGATTGCCAGAGTTAGGTGTTTGGGAAGAAGAACCTTCGGCCTTGTTACCAGCAGATGTTTTACCTATGCGAATCAACGACATTAATTTCTTCAGATTCTGAGCTAGAAGGGTAATACATAAAATCACTTGAGGAATTCTGGGAATTCTAGAGAGAGAAAGCTTGAAAATACGCAAGAGAATTCTGAACTTAGAAGGAAAAATGAGGAAACAGCAGGAGAAATGAGGGGAAAGCACCTCTCTATAAATAGGGAAAGTGCCGCACAAAACCCTAATCCATGAGCAACACGTGACATTAAGTGGTTATGATTAATCAGGGGTATTTATGGTTCATCTTTGGGCACGTACCCCGAACGGGCTTACAGAGGATTAGCAAAGATCATAGAGGAATGGCTAAAACCTACTCTGGTCGCCGATTACCGAGTGACGAATGGGCTTACAGAGGATTAGCAAAAGGTCACAGGGACTTGCTGGTTAGAAAAAACTGCTAAGTCCTAAAAATTGATCTGAAGCCCGAACGGCTACCAACATATGAAGGGAGCCAAGTGCGGGCAGACTATCGGAGATGCCTGAAGCCAGGAAAAATGCTAAGTCCTAAAATTTGATCTGAAGCCCGAACGGCTACCAACATATGAAGGAGGCCCAGTGCGGGTAGATTATCAGAGACATCTGAAGCCCGAACGGCTACCAACATATGAAGGGAGCCAAGTGCGGGCAGATTATCAGAGACCTGAAGCCAGGAAAAACTACCAAGTACTAAAAGATGAACAGAAGCCCGAGCGGCAAACATATGATGTTAGGAGTATTGAGTAAAAAACAGTCAGAAAACCGTTAAGTGCTACAAAACGGACCGAATCCCGAATGGCGAGTAAATCATTCAGTAAAGGCAAGAAAGACAGTATATAGAGCTTTATGCAAAAAAGGGATATATATTCATCGGCTCTACTGGCCGGGAAATACAGATAAGGTTTTGTAAGGAAAGAGGGAAAAGGGGAAAGGGATTACAGTTGCTAAAATTAATAGATTCTACTCTACTGCTCTGCCCTATTATCTTCTTCGTCACCCTCCTCCTCATCCGAATCAGTGAGGGGATCAGGCTCCTTCCCCGCTTCACGATCAGCAGCCCGTTGTAAGTCCCGTTGATACTTCTCATATTGAGCTTCAACTATGGGCGCTTGGGGAAGATCAGTCAGCTCGACCGGCCTCCCTAGTAATTCTTGAAATTTGGTGACGAAGGGAGCCATGATGTGCTGACAGCCCATGACGTACAGGGATCGGACCAGGGAATCATTGAACTTTTTCCCCCTTGGGTCCTGGTCGAGCAATTTGACCCCCTCGCTCCGACGGGTGTCACCCGTGGAGAAACGGTCAAGGTAATCACCAAAGGTGACTGGGAGTTGCTGTTGTGCGTAATCTTTTTTCAAGATGGCAAACTCCTCAGACCCTTTGAATGACTCCCGAACGGCAGACAAGTAAACATGTATTTCAGCAGGGCCGTCCGGGATACGAGGGGCATGCTCTTCAAATTTAACCAAGGCAGCTTCGGCAACATGAACCTTGGATTGAGAAACCCCGAGCTGAACCCGGAGCTCGCCAAGCTCCGATTCAAGACGTTTTTTCTCCTCTACATAGGCCTTCCGCTCGGCCTCCAGAGCAGCAAAAGCAGCTGCTGCATTCTGCTCCGCGGAAGTCTGAGCAACGATCAGCTCCCGCTCCTTAGCCAGCCGAGCTTCCTTCAGCTGCAGACTGTAAAGCCCAACCTGCAGAATGACGTTCGGGAAATGGGATGGTGAAAGAAAATTTTAAACTAAGAGAGATTTAAACTATGGAATGGCAAGATACCTTCAGAGCTGCCAAGGCCAGGCATTCCTCAGACTGCTCAACCGACAGCTTGGGGACGGTAAAATTGTTGAAGAAGGCGGAGGTAGACCAGATCTGGCTTGCTGAACAGCCACCTCTTTCTACAACATCATGAACCGGATCCGCCAGGGAAATCCGGTCAACCTGGCCAGATAACTGGACGGTGGGTATTTCACCCGCACCCTGGCCGGTTTCTTGAGCAGCTTGGAAGTGCTCGGGAAATTGTTGCAGTTGATCAGAGCCAAACCGATCATCGACCAGCATGGCATCGAAATGGTCTTGATGGACCTGATATATTGGTTGTGGCTCCGGAACTGGTTGAGAAGACCCAGCATCCTGAGCAGTAGCAGTAGAGGGAGTAGGTTGGGGGTTCTTCCTGGCCTTTTTCCGTTTACCAACCCCACCAGCTGCCATAACTCTGCTGTTATCCATGGGTAGATCTGGATTTGGTGCTGAAAATGACAAAGGAAAACGTTAGTATCGAGCGGCCTTAGCGTGTGAGAAACTAGAAAAAAGAAAAAAGAACGTTTCTCGCACGGGAAGGACCGCCCGGACCATGGCACTTGATTTCTAAAAACAAGTAAACCCAAGAGAACGGGCAGTACCTATCCCGGCTTCAACGAGCCGATCGGGAGTCAGATAACTCATGATGTCCATGCATTTATCTTTCTCCACAGCAAGCACGTCCTTGTAAATTTCTTCAGTGAGGACTGGATCAGGAGTCTTGCGGGGGAAGGCATTCCATTTGCGGAGAATTAGGCCGTCCGGGACAGACACGAAGAAAAACCGATCTTTCCACCCTTTGATTGAAGTTGGATTGCCCTTGAACAGAATATGTCCCGTTCGGGCACTAGTGGCCAGATAGTCGTGGGTTTGTTGAGGGGCTACCTTGAAAAATTGATGGAAGAGTTCTAAGGTTGGTCGGGCATCGGCATCTTTACAACGGCAAATAAAACCTGCCATTGCCCGATAGGAGTTCGGCATAATTTGGGCCAGTACAACTTCATAGAAATTGAAAAATGAAATGAAAAAAGAATGTAGCGGAAACCTAAGGCCGGCCCTAATTGAGTCAAAATGAACTACAGTCATTCCGGGCCTATGACGCATTGGGTGAAGCCCAGCTTGCAGACGGAAATTCACTGGGTCAGGGACAAGGGCCGGAATTTCGGCCCTATTGTGGGAGGTCAGTTTTTGCCGCCTCTCCCTAATCAGTTTTAGGTCAAGGGTATGGCGAGGGAAATCGTTGGGACGTCCGGCCGCCATGGAAGCTAATTCGTCCTCGGATTTGGTATCGTCGGAATCTTCACTAGAGGAAGAAGAACTACTAGAGGAGTCGCCTGTCTCCGCCCTAACCTCTCCCCTCGTTGCCTTGGAACCTTCATCAAAAGGGACGGTGATAATCTCCACATCACGGTCCTCCCCTTGAGAAGCCATTTCCGAATCAGAACATTGTTGGGAATTCATCTCGACCGAGTCAGAATTGAGGCGAGAAAGCAAGGGAAGGAGAGTACCTGAGCGACGAAGGCGAAGAGAATTGCAGAATCGAAACCCGGATTTGAGAAGTTAAAGGCTAATTTATAGCCTTGAAACCGCCGTGTCAAGGACCAATCAGGGGGCAACACGTCACTAGGAGCATTTAAGCTAAACGCGTGTCTAATGAAAAGACTAAACGACGGTTACCATGATGAATATGGGGGAATGAAACGACAGCCGTCAAATCACGGCATGGGGAACTAACTACTTCTGTACCCCGATCGCCATTCGGCGAATTGCAACATTGGTATTCATACTTCCTAATGCACTCACTGTCGTTCGAGACATCGGAAGTGGGGGACTTGTGTTGGGATATTGATCCAGAGGCCCAATACCCGGATCAAGAAGGCCCAAGATACCCGGCCCAAGCAACGGGTCCATCATTCTATGATGAGTAGATCCAGTGAAGAATTCATGCCGAACGAGATTCGGCCCAAATAAGGGTTGGCCCAGTAAGAAGACATACCGAACGGAGTTCGGACTATATATCATACTTGGGCCAATTTGACAACGTCTTCAGCATAGTCCAACATCCCGTTCGAGCAACGGACAACCGGCAAGTGGCCAGGTGCAATTAATACCAGATTGTGACATCAGCAAGTGGAAATATGGGTGACCAAGTCGGTGGAACAACAGCCAGTCAGCATAGGGCAGCCCATGCTCTCCATTAGTATAAATAGAAGGTTTAAAATCATTGTAAGGGTTAGCATTTCAATACTCAGGCTCTAGAATAACATTATTGCCCTTATTTCTTGTATTAAAGCATTATTTCCGACCTACCGATCGGGAATTTCCTTGTAATCAGACTGGTTAATTAATACAAGTGAGCTTTCGAGTATTAGTGAGTTCATATTTTATATTTTGATTATACACTTTGATTCTGTACCATTCCTGATATATCCAAAGTTCGTGTTGGGCTTTCGGATCTACGGGATTTACCTTCAACAGCAACTATTTATTTTCGTCACGGAATAATATACAACACTTTGAACGCTAATGTGCAATATGAATATAAGGATGTATTGCACAAATATTTACACTTTAAACCTTAATATGCAACTATTTATTTTCGTCACAGAATAATATACAACACTTTGAACGCTAATGTGCAATATGAATATAAGCTAAGGATGTATTGCACAAATATTTACACAATAAGTAGTATTTCTACCTGATCTACCCCCTTACACACACATATTGATTTGTATGTACTTTTTCAGTTTTCATGTGGCTGATGTGAGGTGGCGTAACGATTTATCATCATTTTTGTTTACACAATTTTTCATTGATAAGAATGTTTTTTAATTAGCCTGGATTTTTTTTGTATGGTTCGTTTCGTCTGGTCTCAAGACTAGACTAGTCTGATAGATACTCCCTATGTCTCGAAAAGGTTGGCCAAAGTTGACTTTCATGTGGATTAATAAAGTAAAAATTGTGTGGTTGAAATTCGTGCAGAGGATAGGGAATTAATTTTAGTCACATATTACTTACTTTAAATCCGACCCCCCCCCCTCCCCCTTACCCCACCGTAGGTGAGAGCCTTTGCGGCACTGGGGTAAATAAAAATGAAATGAATTACTTACTTTAAATGGAAATGACAAATCTTTTTGGGACATCCAAAAAATAATAATTTGCCAACCTTTTCGGGATGGAGGGAGTATTTGTTTTATATAAGTGTGTTGGAATATTAGGTCCCGAACCAAGTACAGACCCAAATATACCTAAGAAGCCCAGGTTCCACATAGCCCGTCAAGCAGAAAATCCAATTCGAGAAGGACCGCACGACCTGTGCCAAACGGGTATGACCGAATGGTGCAGTTATCCCACTTGAGTCATTTCTCCATTTCTGAAGGCTAGCCATGGTGGGACGTCCCAAGGTAGTTGGTGGGAAACCTCATAATTGACGGGCAGTGCATTTAATGTAAGAGATATGAATGATTTTATGGTTGAGAGGTCATCCACTCAGGGGCCGACCACATCATCTTCTCCAACTACTCACTCATAGTATAAATACTAGCATTTATTTCATTGTAAATGTTTAGCAAATTTGTACCCATGGCACTATACTACTCTCTAACTCCTGTAATAGCCTTTAGCTCTGCATAAGATCGGAATTCATGTTCGGCAATTTTGTGTAATTTAGTGTAATAGCCTCTCAACTCGCCTTACAAGTGCATCATTGAGTCCTCTAAGCACATGATCGAGTCTATTGCAATTTGCATCTTATTCAATATTTATTGAGAAAGATGCAAATATACCTGAAGTATATGTAAAAGTACACTGAAATTAAATGTCTTTTTAATCTACACACAAAAATTTGAGTGATTGAATAGTGAGCCTTGAAATATGTCTCCAGTGCAATGCATTCTATCCTACCGGAGCATGATAGTTGTCATGTGAAAAATGTTAAGGAGTATATTAAAATAAAAATAAATCATTTGTTTTGTTTTAACTGCTTCCCTACATAGATGTCATGTAAATATTCTACCCCCTCTTCTTTTGTCTCACTATAGATCGAATCACCCTTTTCAAATTCTCTGTTGTTACATATTGTCACATTGTATCATAGAAGTTGTTGGGTGTGTCTCGGAAAAATGAAGAAATATTAATTAATAAAAATAATTAATTAATTTAAATAGCTAAAGAAAAACAGAAATAAGATGGAACAGAGTTTAGCCAGAGCTCGTGCTACGCACGATGTCCTTAAAACGTATCCGTCGCCTCCCACAGTGCTAGGAGCATGCAGCGACCGTTTCCTAGGATACAGTGGCTAACGAACTAACGTTTGAGCACACAAACGAGAGTTCCAGCGAACGGGAATAAAGGCAGAACACTCAGGAATTTTCGGAGTAGCTGGAAGGGTTTTAGAGCTAAAAAAATACGTGAGGAATGTTTTGTGTTGTTGCAAACCACCTGCCATCTATTTATAGGAGGATTTGTTGTGTGTTAAATGTAGTGTTAATGGATCTGAACGTTGGGCATTTATTGATGTAACGGACCAGAAGACCCCAACAGAACACCTCGAGGTGTTCTGTCCAGAATCCACCAGAGGACCTCAAGGCCTTCTGTCCGGAAGCGAACAGAGAACCTCTTTGGTCTTCTGGCACGGACAGTATACCTTTGAATGATAGATTTTTCGGATGTTTGAATGATAGATTTTTCGGACGGCATTCGTGTCTGCAGGTCGCCCGCGCACACGAGTCGCGGTTTTTCTTCTCCATTTCGGGATTTGATCGGCACCCCCCCTGTGCGCGAGAGAGAGCCTCTACCTTAAGGAATCTTAACTCTTTAAAAGAGGCTTCCCTTTATAAGGGGGTGAAAATCCCTTGAGTTTTCCGGTGTGGTATAAAACACACTAGAAATCCATCTTTTCCCAGTTTTTCCATTTCAACGAGTGAACTTCGAGAATCAATTTCTCATTCACCCGTTATCCGTTTTGAGTGTACCATATATCGAATTATAGCCCTTAACAAGGACAATCCGAAACCACTTTGACCCGACCCAAATCGGAAGTGGATCCCACTCAGATAATTTCCCCAAAATGACTATTTAATGCAATTTTTAACACATTTTTCCAACAATCCCCCACATGAATGAAAATTTATTTTCGAGACTTAAAAAGACACGAAGATAGTTGTGGCAGGCCCGAACTTACTAGCATCGCATTCATCATATCTTTCAATGTGCGATTCTTTCGTTCGGCAACACAGTTTGATTGAGGTGAATATGGTGCGGTACGTTCATGTACTATACCCACGCTAGCGCAAAAGTCACCAATTGGTGCTTCATACTCACCACCTCGATCACTTCTAACCGTTTTAATCTGTCGATTAAGTTGGTTTTCTACTTCATTCTTATAAAGAATGAATTTATCGATTGCATCGTGTTTATTTTTTAATAAATAAACATAGCTATAGCGAGTGCTATCATCGATAAAAGTAATAAAATATTTATTACCGCCACGTGTTTGTATTGATTTAAAATCACAAACGTCACTATGAATTAATTCAAGTGGTTCCGTTTTTCTTTCAACCGATTTGAAAGACGTTTTTGTTAGTTTTGCCTCTACACAAACTTCACATTTGTGTTTCACATCAATTGTGAATTTAGGAATGTGCTCCATGTTAATTAATCTACGTATAGAATTAAAATTAACATGTCTTACTCTACCATGCCACACATTAGAAGACTCAAGCAAGTAAGCAGAAGGGGTTTTATTATTATTATTATTAATAGTCGTTACATTTAGCATAAACAGCCCATCACATGCATACCCTCACTACTAGATGTTAGTCCCAGAATTCTAACAATCATACAACCTAGCAGTGATAAAGAAGCAGATAGAAAGAAATCGACAAGATTGAACGCGAATCTGATATACCGTATGAATCTGCCGCTACTCTCCCTGGAGAAGGAGAGCAGCGGCAACCTAATTTCTCTCTATCTCTACGCCTCTGCGTCTCTAAGCCTCTCTCGATTGTAAGGGTTTCTGTAAGTTAGCCTCCTTTTATAGGAGAAGTTGGCTAACTTACGAGTTACAAGGAAGCCCACGGGCTGATACACATTTGTGGCCCGTATTACACGATTAATTAATAACTACACAAATACAAAGATAACTAACTAGATTGAACACCATAAAATATTCCCAACAATCTCCCCCTTGGTGATCAATCGTGTTGAATCAGCATTGCAGCGCAGATATCTTTGTCTTTGTTGTTATTGAGCTTCCTTTGTCTTTGAACTTGACTTCTGAGGAAGGCTATCTGAATAAATCCTTGCAATCTCCCCTTTGATGTCTTCTTGACAATTTGATCTTTGATGCCGGGGGTTGAGGGACCTTCAGTATCTTGCATGTAGTCCTTGCCTTCCAGAAGTTGCTCTTGATCAGCTTGGATGAAGTCCGGTGACGCCTCTAGAATGAATATTCTTTGGAAACAGGAGACGCCCATGGAATTCATCTTCAGGACACGAGTATTTGACCTCTATCTCCTCCACAATGTAGCCTTTTTTTTGACTATTTGGAATGAATGCTTTAGAGGAGAACTTGTCGGTGGCACAGCGGAACATAATGATGGTTGATTTGTGAGTGTAGCTGACCATTTGATTTGAGTTGCGGAGATAGTAGAGAGGGTGTTGAATTTTGTGATGGAGGAGTGAAGTGTCCCAGAATGATTTGTTCAGTGTTAACAGCATGTGGACCACTCTCCCCCTCATGACGATCCGATGAATCGGGACGTCATGCTTTTATTCTTTTATTCTGCGGAAATAAAAACATGAAAAACAAGCAGAATCTAAAAAAGATAACGTAGCCCCCCGGGGTCATGAAGACGCCCGTTATCATCACTATAGAGATAAACTCTTAAGCAATGGCCTGAAAATGTTGGTGATTCTTATGTTGCAACAAGAGGACTTCCTTCCAATCATTAGTCTACATCTGCGATAGATGAGACCTATGCAAGTTCTCGCGGGTCATGTAGACCTGCAACTGACTCTAAAAGTGCGTCTGTGTCCTAGAAAATTTCAAAACATTTGGGAGTGAGTAACTAGACACGACGTGATCAATGAAAGTTCAGTGGCATGGGGCTGTGGCCACTGTAGTCAGTATTACTTGCCTCGGAAGGAGACAGTAATGAGAGATGCGGTTCCCCGTGAACTATGATTAAACACCTGTCTGTTGGGAGACAAGTGAGTGGTCTAGGGTAGGGTTGTGCATGCGCCGTTTGGACAAAATGCAGCGACTTCTACCCGGGATCTGAATAAATTCAGTCCTGAACCTATGGGGATAGTCCAGAGTATTTTAGTGGCTAGGAGCAAATGTTCAATTCATAGCAGGCAATTGAGGTAGCAGACTCATCATTGATAATTGTTTTTCTTCTCACTTGAGCCTTCTGCTTCCTAATGCTCATAATGTTCACTCACTCACTCGCTCACTCACGCACTTACGCTCGGCTTTGTCCCTTGGGTAGGCTTAGTTGGGTTTACTAAGCCATAGGGACATGTTCTCTCATTACTTTCTTCATTTTCTCTCTGTACTCCCCCTCAACTGGAGCACTCGGTATGCTTTGTCATTGTTAGGCACCGGGGAGGATTACTTTGAACACTCCCCCTAGAATGTTGCATCCGTTGAGAGATTCCTTGCTTTGTCGGTGTAAGGCGCCAGGAGGAGAAAACTGAAACTCCCCCTCAGAATGTGCAAGGTTTGATTGCTCACAGCTTGTCATACCCGCCATGTGTGTGGAGCAATCTGAACATGTACCACACATGACGGTTTCCCTGACCTCATCATGTAGAATTTCAGCATATTGATGATCACATAATGTTGACGAGTCAGGAGAGGCTTCAACAGTTGATTGTTGATTGTTGTAAGATGACCGTTGACGCGAGGTTGATTGAATTATCTACGATTTTCAGACCTTTACATTGAAGTTTAGAAAAGCTTTGACTTCAGGGTTGACAATGAAAGAATTTGAACAGATTTGCCTAAGTTTTGACCTGGACATCGGTGATTTAGAATGTTTGTCGGAAAACTAACGTTTTGACCCTCAAAGACTGCGAGTGAGGGCGCGTGAGAATGGGTTCTGGGGCATAGCCCAAGAATTAATGTAGATCTTCTCGTTAGCTTTCCAACAAAAAAAGTTTGCTCAAATCGGATCACTGAGTCAAAAGTTATGGCCAAAACAGTGCGGTGTCGCAGAAAATCTCTAATTTTGAGTTTTTGAGGAATTTCTTCGAAGATGAGGTGCTCGATGTTGAATGTCGAGAGCAGGTGGATTTTAAACAAAATTCTAGAGATTCCCTCGAAGAATAATGGCCGAATCCACCTGCAAAACAAACCTCAGAATATCGAAATCTGCAGAATTTCAAAATGTTTGAACATCGAAAACTTTGGAGTTTCGAAAACCTCATAATCTCGAAAACTTGCTGTTTGAAAAACATCAGAACATCGAAAACTCGTGAACATATATAAGCAGGGAATCATTTAGAGATCCTTATAATGTAAAGCTTCGATGAACTGCAAAGGATGTCAAGATTCGAATTGTGAGTTCCAAGAAACTGCAAACTTTGAAAGATTCAAAACATCGAGAAATTTTGAAAATCTCGAAATCTTCAGAATGTCGAGATCCAAAACATCGAGATCCAAATGTCGAAATCCCAAAACTCGAAATTCCAAAACTCGAAATTCCAAATCTCGAGATTACAAATCTCGAGATCTTGATTTCGAGATTCAAATCTCGAGATCATGATTTCGAGATTCAAATCTCGAGATCTTGATTTCTAGATCCAAATCTCGAGATCTTGATTTCGAGATTCAAATCTCGAGATCAAGATGTCGAGATGCAAATCTCGAGATCAAGATGTCGAGATGCAAATCTCGAGATCAAGATTTCGAGATTCAAATCTCGAGATCAAGATGTCGAGATGCAAATCTCGAGATCAAGATGTCGAGATGCAAATCTCGAGATCAAGATGTCGAGATGCAAATCTCGAGATCAAGATGTCGAGAAGAAGAAATCGAGTCCCTAAATGTCGAGATCCTGCAAAACGAAAACATTGATTTTTGAAAATCTGAAACCTGTTCTGAATAGCCCTGAAAGTCGAGATTCTCCTGTATCAGTTTCAAACCAAAAACGTTTCTGCAACAGTGAAAAAAGAGGATTTCGAGATCTCAATGTAGAGATCTTCGAAAAACAAAAATTGCAGAAAACGAAAAAAGAGGTATGCTGCTGGATCGGTTTTGAATGGCGAATCCAACAGTATGATTTTTACAAAATTTCGTTCACAAACGAGATTACAGGAGCAAATCTCTACATGTAGAAAAACTGAAGAAAAAAAACAGAGCAGTTCTTCGTTACATCCAAAAAATCGTAGACAGATCCAACCTGTTTCACGCCTCGGCTCTGATACCAATTGATAGTCCCAGAATTCTAACAATCATACAACCTAGCAGTGATATAGAAGCAGATAGAAAGAAGTTGACAAGATTGAACGCGAATCTGTGGTATCAGAGACACTTGTTTAGTGACACTATCATGTCACTAATACGTCAATGACACTAGTATATCAGTGACTGGTGATATTATTACATCAACACATAATAGTGACACTAACTCAAATTATTATTTAATTTTAACTTCTAAAAATTTCATAAACCTAATACTCTTTATTTCATTTATATGACTACATCTTCCTCCTAAACTCCCCTCTTCTCTCATTCACTTCCCCACAACCTCTGGCCGCTATTATGACTTCAGTCTGCACACCCTTGGATGCCGGAATGCCATCGCCATTAATGGCGAAAATCAAGAAAGTCTCAACCGATAGATCCTTTAGGTCGAGTCGGAAGCGGGGTGGAGGCCCGAGCAGTGACTGGTCAGACGAAGGAGTAACCACCAGTCGGCCACTGGAAGCTAACGACGAGCGGCGGCGATTCGAATCAGGCGGATGGACCAGCTGCGAGCAATGAGCGACGTCGCTGCGTAGGAAGTGGGGGACGAGCTGTCGGTGCCTTGTCTTTCGTAATCGACGGAATCAGTTTACTCCTGCCATCACCTCTTCAAAGACGATGCCGCTGCTCCCGATGACTACGAGGAAGGAGACGACACAGCTCCGTCATTCCATCTCATTCAGAGATCCGACGTTCCATATCCTTAACCATTGGTAATTTCTTCACATACTAAATATCTATTTAGTTATCTTATTCCTAATCGATATTTATGTATAATTTCTGGAATTTGTATAGTCACATTTGTCTTTGTTGTTATTGAGATTCAACAATCTCCCCCTTGGTGATCAATCGTGTTGAATCAGCATTGCAGCGCAGATATCTTTGTCTTTGTTGTTATTGAGCTTCCTTTGTCTTTGAACTTGACTTCTGAGGAAGGCTATCTGAATAAATCCTTGCAATCTCCCCTTTGATGTCTTCTTGACAATTTGATCTTTGATGCCGGGGGTTGAGGGACCTTCAGTATCTTGCATGTAGTCCTTGCCTTCCAGAAGTTGCTCTTGATCAGCTTGGATGAAGTCCGGTGACGCCTCTAGAATGAATATTCTTTGGAAACAGGAGACGCCCATGGAATTCATCTTCAGGACACGAGTATTTGACCTCTATCTCCTCCACAATGTAGCCTTTTTTTTGACTATTTGGAATGAATGCTTTAGAGGAGAACTTGTCGGTGGCACAGCGGAACATAATGATGGTTGATTTGTGAGTGTAGCTGACCATTTGATTTGAGTTGCGGAGATAGTAGAGAGGGTGTTGAATTTTGTGATGGAGGAGTGAAGTGTCCCAGAATGATTTGTTCAGTGTTAACAGCATGTGGACCACTCTCCCCCTCATGACGATCCGATGAATCGGGACGTCATGCTTTTATTCTTTTATTCTGCGGAAATAAAAACATGAAAAACAAGCAGAATCTAAAAAAGATAACGTAGCCCCCCGGGGTCATGAAGACGCCCGTTATCATCACTATAGAGATAAACTCTTAAGCAATGGCCTGAAAATGTTGGTGATTCTTATGTTGCAACAAGAGGACTTCCTTCCAATCATTAGTCTACATCTGCGATAGATGAGACCTATGCAAGTTCTCGCGGGTCATGTAGACCTGCAACTGACTCTAAAAGTGCGTCTGTGTCCTAGAAAATTTCAAAACATTTGGGAGTGAGTAACTAGACACGACGTGATCAATGAAAGTTCAGTGGCATGGGGCTGTGGCCACTGTAGTCAGTATTACTTGCCTCGGAAGGAGACAGTAATGAGAGATGCGGTTCCCCGTGAACTATGATTAAACACCTGTCTGTTGGGAGACAAGTGAGTGGTCTAGGGTAGGGTTGTGCATGCGCCGTTTGGACAAAATGCAGCGACTTCTACCCGGGATCTGAATAAATTCAGTCCTGAACCTATGGGGATAGTCCAGAGTATTTTAGTGGCTAGGAGCAAATGTTCAATTCATAGCAGGCAATTGAGGTAGCAGACTCATCATTGATAATTGTTTTTCTTCTCACTTGAGCCTTCTGCTTCCTAATGCTCATAATGTTCACTCACTCACTCGCTCACTCACGCACTTACGCTCGGCTTTGTCCCTTGGGTAGGCTTAGTTGGGTTTACTAAGCCATAGGGACATGTTCTCTCATTACTTTCTTCATTTTCTCTCTGTACTCCCCCTCAACTGGAGCACTCGGTATGCTTTGTCATTGTTAGGCACCGGGGAGGATTACTTTGAACACTCCCCCTAGAATGTTGCATCCGTTGAGAGATTCCTTGCTTTGTCGGTGTAAGGCGCCAGGAGGAGAAAACTGAAACTCCCCCTCAGAATGTGCAAGGTTTGATTGCTCACAGCTTGTCATACCCGCCATGTGTGTGGAGCAATCTGAACATGTACCACACATGACGGTTTCCCTGACCTCATCATGTAGAATTTCAGCATATTGATGATCACATAATGTTGACGAGTCAGGAGAGGCTTCAACAGTTGATTGTTGATTGTTGTAAGATGACCGTTGACGCGAGGTTGATTGAATTATCTACGATTTTCAGACCTTTACATTGAAGTTTAGAAAAGCTTTGACTTCAGGGTTGACAATGAAAGAATTTGAACAGATTTGCCTAAGTTTTGACCTGGACATCGGTGATTTAGAATGTTTGTCGGAAAACTAACGTTTTGACCCTCAAAGACTGCGAGTGAGGGCGCGTGAGAATGGGTTCTGGGGCATAGCCCAAGAATTAATGTAGATCTTCTCGTTAGCTTTCCAACAAAAAAAGTTTGCTCAAATCGGATCACTGAGTCAAAAGTTATGGCCAAAACAGTGCGGTGTCGCAGAAAATCTCTAATTTTGAGTTTTTGAGGAATTTCTTCGAAGATGAGGTGCTCGATGTTGAATGTCGAGAGCAGGTGGATTTTAAACAAAATTCTAGAGATTCCCTCGAAGAATAATGGCCGAATCCACCTGCAAAACAAACCTCAGAATATCGAAATCTGCAGAATTTCAAAATGTTTGAACATCGAAAACTTTGGAGTTTCGAAAACCTCATAATCTCGAAAACTTGCTGTTTGAAAAACATCAGAACATCGAAAACTCGTGAACATATATAAGCAGGGAATCATTTAGAGATCCTTATAATGTAAAGCTTCGATGAACTGCAAAGGATGTCAAGATTCGAATTGTGAGTTCCAAGAAACTGCAAACTTTGAAAGATTCAAAACATCGAGAAATTTTGAAAATCTCGAAATCTTCAGAATGTCGAGATCCAAAACATCGAGATCCAAATGTCGAAATCCCAAAACTCGAAATTCCAAAACTCGAAATTCCAAATCTCGAGATTACAAATCTCGAGATCTTGATTTCGAGATTCAAATCTCGAGATCATGATTTCGAGATTCAAATCTCGAGATCTTGATTTCTAGATCCAAATCTCGAGATCTTGATTTCGAGATTCAAATCTCGAGATCAAGATGTCGAGATGCAAATCTCGAGATCAAGATGTCGAGATGCAAATCTCGAGATCAAGATTTCGAGATTCAAATCTCGAGATCAAGATGTCGAGATGCAAATCTCGAGATCAAGATGTCGAGATGCAAATCTCGAGATCAAGATGTCGAGATGCAAATCTCGAGATCAAGATGTCGAGAAGAAGAAATCGAGTCCCTAAATGTCGAGATCCTGCAAAATGAAAACATTGATTTTTGAAAATCTGAAACCTGTTCTGAATAGCCCTGAAAGTCGAGATTCTCCTGTATCAGTTTCAAACCAAAAACGTTTCTGCAACAGTGAAAAAAGAGGATTTCGAGATCTCAATGTAGAGATCTTCGAAAAACAAAAATTGCAGAAAACGAAAAAAGAGGTATGCTGCTGGATCGGTTTTGAATGGCGAATCCAACAGTATGATTTTTACAAAATTTCGTTCACAAACGAGATTACAGGAGCAAATCTCTACATGTAGAAAAACTGAAGAAAAAAAACAGAGCAGTTCTTCGTTACATCCAAAAAATCGTAGACAGATCCAACCTGTTT
The DNA here is from genome assembly GCA_945859875.1 of Cuscuta europaea. Taxonomy (NCBI): domain Eukaryota; kingdom Viridiplantae; phylum Streptophyta; class Magnoliopsida; order Solanales; family Convolvulaceae; genus Cuscuta; species Cuscuta europaea. The sequence continues at coordinate 4,678,881 of CAMAPE010000052.1, read as the reverse complement.
CACGCCTCGGCTCTGATACCAATTGATAGTCCCAGAATTCTAACAATCATACAACCTAGCAGTGATATAGAAGCAGATAGAAAGAAGTTGACAAGATTGAACGCGAATCTGTGGTATCAGAGACACTTGTTTAGTGACACTATCATGTCACTAATACGTCAATGACACTAGTATATCAGTGACTGGTGATATTATTACATCAACACATAATAGTGACACTAACTCAAATTATTATTTAATTTTAACTTCTAAAAATTTCATAAACCTAATACTCTTTATTTCATTTATATGACTACATCTTCCTCCTAAACTCCCCTCTTCTCTCATTCACTTCCCCACAACCTCTGGCCGCTATTATGACTTCAGTCTGCACACCCTTGGATGCCGGAATGCCATCGCCATTAATGGCGAAAATCAAGAAAGTCTCAACCGATAGATCCTTTAGGTCGAGTCGGAAGCGGGGTGGAGGCCCGAGCAGTGACTGGTCAGACGAAGGAGTAACCACCAGTCGGCCACTGGAAGCTAACGACGAGCGGCGGCGATTCGAATCAGGCGGATGGACCAGCTGCGAGCAATGAGCGACGTCGCTGCGTAGGAAGTGGGGGACGAGCTGTCGGTGCCTTGTCTTTCGTAATCGACGGAATCAGTTTACTCCTGCCATCACCTCTTCAAAGACGATGCCGCTGCTCCCGATGACTACGAGGAAGGAGACGACACAGCTCCGTCATTCCATCTCATTCAGAGATCCGACGTTCCATATCCTTAACCATTGGTAATTTCTTCACATACTAAATATCTATTTAGTTATCTTATTCCTAATCGATATTTATGTATAATTTCTGGAATTTGTATAGTCACATTGAATTTGTGATGAAGCTTGAAGAATTTATTTCTAGGTTTAGAGTTTTTCTGTTGTCTATTAAGTGTTTGTGAAAATGTTTCAATGAAAATTTTAAACGAATATTTTGTTTCCTCTTCTTTCTATCAAGTTTGATGTTGGTGAAGTTGATTAAGTATATTTTCAATATTCTTGGTGAAGTTTGCTCAAATATGAAGTAAAATCACATCCTTTCATGGTTTCACTTCCATTCCTCACCTTGCCCAATTATACCCAAATGGATTTTTCAGTCAACTTTAATTGATTTTAAATGATACGGTTTACTTTATATCCAAAAGTTTCAACCTTACAAGTAATAGAAATATATCAATGAGATCTTGATGCTCTAAAAATCTGTTTGGATGTAAAATGGATTTAAACTATTTAAATTAGAGCATCATTAATTGTAATAGAAATACCAATGAGATCTTGATGCTCTAAAAATCTGTTTTGGATGTAATAGACATATACCAATGAGATCTAGATTATACCAATGAGATCATGACAATATAATCTTTCAAAACAGTTCATATTTTCAAGTTTCATGTGTCATATATCCCCCCTCCAGACTTCTAATATGTACTACTATTGCTACCACTATGTTCTAATGCGATTAATTTACTTGCCTGCTATAATGGATGTACATAATAGAGAGGGAGTATTATTCATATCACCTTTTCTTTATTCAATTTTACTCTTCTATATTCAGTTAATATTCTTCCAGTTGCCACATTCATACAGTCTTAACAACTACTTAATGAAGTCTAAACAACTATTTAGTGGAGCTTAGTTGATTAAATTAGGGGCATATGTTTTCCCCCTCTATTATCAATATACTTTAGAAATATCTTTATGTGTGAAACACTACAAAGCTATGTCTGAGAAACGAGTACTTTCTTTAAAAAATGTTCTCCATTAACTATCCCAGTGTTGAATTTAACTATTTAATTAAATATTGAGCAATTTTATAACTTACAGTTTAGTCATCCTGTAAAATATGAAGCCCTAACTCATTGGTGTGTAACATAGAAGTTCAGCACTAAGCTATATGTCCCTTTTATTTACGTTTTTATGAAGGTGTTGCACTGGAGAGATTATGATTCAACTCCTTGTACATGGGCTGGCATTTCATGTCATCTAAATGAACAAAGAGTCATTTCTATGTACCCCTCTCTCTCTTCCCCTCCCCCTCTCTGTCTTCATTGGTATTAACTAGCTATGATATTTTTCATCGGAGTTTAAGCAATTTACCTTATATGCAACACTATCTCAAATAATGTCACTAACATATGATATAACATTCTATGATTTCTATCAACACAAAAATGTCATTAATTTTTTACACAATGATACCAGTAGATAACAGTGACGTTAGATAACATTTATTTTTAATTTTACATTTCTTGTGAAATATTTTATGCATAAACAACAGTCTTTCTCTATAAAATTTTTTTGTTTCCATCTACTCAGTATTTGTTTTACTTTTTTCAGCTAAATTCACCCCAAAATCACCTTAATATTATACTAACGCACTTCTCATAACCTTCGAGTCCAATATCTCCTATCTCCAGATTAAACCCTAGCCCTGCAACATAAACTTAATATTTCACTCCTATTTCAAGATATTACTTCCTCGTGCTAAAATTCAGACCTGGTGCCACATTCATATCTTTATTAATGCAATATTGACAATTATGATTTTTTAATTTTTTGTTATTGCTTATATATGTTTTCTATTCCTACTGTTCTGTTTGTGAAGATCAGGTAGCAGTCTCTAATGCGTTGCACATATCTTTTTTACCCTCTCCTTCAGTTCAATACAAGAGTTGTGTTTAATTCTAAGACTTTAAAGACTAAAATATTCAAGTTAGCTTAAGATTGGCTTCATTGTGGCATAGATGAGTACTTTCGGCAGTTGCTTCCCCTCCATCTCTTCAAAAGCTTGGTGAGAAATTTCTTGGGTAAGATCTTCAACGTTGTTGAAATATAATAAACTAAAGAATGAGCTTTTAAATAGTGACTGATGGTATAATTATCTATTTAGTAAACTTGCAGACTTCAAGTTTATGCTGCAATAATTGACTTGGATGTTAGTGATAATAGGGTATTTCTTTGCTCAAGGGTCTTCTTCAAGGGTACTTTCTTCAAGGGTCTCTCGTTTTGGGCATACTAGCAGAAAATGTTCCCGGGTTTCAAAGCCAATGATACAGTTGGCTGAGGTTGTTGAAAATAGGCAAATTGTTTCTGCCAATGTCACCCACGTAGCCCCTGTTCATGTTTCAGACCCTCCTACAGTTTCTGCCCCAGCTTTTAAAGCACATTTTTCTGAATTTGGTATTCTTAAACCTATAACTAAAGATAAAGATGTTGCATCTTTGTTGGATGGCCTGATTGCCCCTGAAGGCCCTTTTGATGACCGTAATGCCCATTCTGTTTTTGATGATATTGCTGCCCAGTTTAATTCACCCGCTGCTGTTACAAATGCCCCAAATGATTGTACTGCTTCTTGTAAAGCACAAGTTTCTGATTTGCCTATTTTAAAAGCTACAACTACAGATGTTCCAACTATGTTGGATGCCCCGGTTGCTCCTGATGCCCCTTTTAAAGCCCACATTGAGCCTGGGCAAATAGAGTATTTTATCGCTGAGAAATTTAACATTGCTGCTTCATAGTATTTGATCTTTCCCTGTTGATGCCTCTCATGCTTGTGAAGTCCAGGTTTCTATCCTTCTCATGCCTCACAGACCATTGCTTCAGTCCACAAGGAACGATGTCCTAAGTGATGTGAATCAATATATTTGTCATTCACTATAATTTTAATAAACACTTATTATCATTTATTCTTGATTAATCTTCATTTAGACTAACTTTATGCTACATAATTTTATGCTTGAAAAGGACTTTGCCTTGACAGGAAAGGCCTATTGCAAGGAATGTGCGAATCTAAGGCCCTGTTTGGTAGCCATTACTGGCTTATTCTATAATTCACTTGACTGCAGGTTTACTTGAATGATATATCGCATATCCAGCCTTATAGTTTCAAAATTGTCAATTTTCTTATTTCTTTTTTCAGAAAATGAATTGCTATTCCCGGTAATAAGTTGGTAAAATGGATAGATTCATTGCGTTTAAAAAGTAAGCATGTTTATATGATACCCTTTTTATCTGCTTTCGTTTCTTCTGATTGGATAACTAATTTCCACTGTCACAGGAAGGTGTAGCTAGGAAAGTATCAGACTAGAAGTGTAGAAGAGAATATGACTGGAGTTAAATATCTCCTCATTGAGGCCTGCTATACTTTTAGCATGATATGATTTTAAATTTCCTCTCTATGTAGATATCCTATTTTTTTGTCTTGGTAGTTTCTGTTCTCTGATTTGTCACACTATTTTTATAATAATCATTATAACCTCTAGCACGGAAAATATTGACTTGTGTTAATTTTATCCTTAGATGTTGATGTACTTGTTGAACTTATTGATTATTAATATTGCAAAGTTAAACAATTATGCAGGCTATGTTCAACCAGATATTGAGAAGTACTCTAAAGACTTGCTTTATTGGATTTTTTTGGTGATGCTAAGGCTATGTTCAACCAGTTATTGAGAAGTACTCTAAAGACTTGCTTTATTGGACTTTTATGGTGATGCAAGGAACTATGATGTCTAGCGTGTAGCATATAAAAATTTTGTATGATTAAAGTGTAGATTTATAGCATCTTGTAATATATGTAATACTTTATTGATATTGACACTGTAAAATTATTTGAGTAATAAATATAGATATTGTTGTTTTGTTTTGGCTATTTATTAATATTTCTATAATTTATATAATTTGTAACAGAACTAGAAAAAAGTAATAGAATGATTATAATAATAATGTTATTGTAATTATATGACACCAATGTGTCGTAATTTTTATGATACCAACGTGTCACAAAGTCTTATGATACCAATGTGTCATAATTTTGCATCACATTAATGTGTCATAATTTACTGACACTATTTTGTTTTGCAATCAGTGACACTATATTTAGTGTCGCTAGCCGCCACTTTCCCCGACGCTTTTTAAGTGTCGCAGAAAGTTTCAGCGACACTAAATTAGTGTCACTATAGGCCCTTTTTTTACTAGTGCCTTTGCCCACATACATTCCCGATTTAGACAAAACTAGTTTGTCCGACTCAAACACCATGCGAAAGCCATGTTTGTTCAACAACGAACCGGAAATCGGGTTTTTGCGTATTTCCGGAACGAACAACACTTTGTTGAGAGTCAGCTCCTTGCCCGAAGTCATCTTCAGGACCACTTTGCCCATGCATTCAACCGCGGAATGAGTAGAATTTCCCATCCACACCTTCTCACCGTTTGATGGCTCAAAGGTCGTGAATAGCTCCCGGTTTGAGCAAATATGCCGGGTTGCACCGGTGTCCACGAACCACTCTTTGGAGTTGGATCCAACGAGGTTGACCTCGGTCACCACAGCCGCAAGGATGATGTCTTCATCCTTTTGCCCACCAAGTTGACGTGAGAATCTTTCTTCCTCCTGGGTGCCTTGCAATCCGAGGACTTGTGTCCATTCTTGTTGCAATTGAAGCATTTTCCGTTAAACTTCATTTTGGAAACGCCTCCCTTGGGACCGATCTTGCTCTTCCCATTGTTCTTGTTTTTGGAGCCTTTTGCATGCTCCACTACGTTGGCCTTGGCGCCATTAATGATTGGGAGTTTCCCATCGTTCTTCCGTTTATCCTCTTCAATCCGCAGACGGAGGATCAATTGCTCCAAGTTCATTTCCTTTCGCTTATGCTTAAGGTAGTTCTTGAAATCCTTCCAAGCCGGCGGCAATAAATGGATAATTGACGCCACTTGGAAAGACTCACTAACTGTCATTCCTTCATCTCGAATTTCGTTGAAGATTATTTGCATCTCCTCAACTTGACTCAAGACCGTCTTCGAATCCACCATTTTAAAATCAAAGAATCGACCAACAACAAATTTCTTTGCGCCGGCATCCTCGCTTTTATATTTGTGGTCCAAAGCATTCCATAGCTCCTTAGCCGTAGCTAATTTGCTATACACGTCGTACAAAGCATCATGCAGCCCGTTCAACACATAGTTTCGGCAAAGGAAGTCAGAATGCTTCCATGCTTCAACTGTGTTGAAAGATTGCGCATCCTCCTCACCCCCGGTTGCTACTGGCGCATCTTCGATCAAGAACCTTGCAAGACCGAGAGTAGTGAGATAGAATAGCATCTTTTCCTGCCACCTCTTGAAGTTTAACCCATTAGTTTTTCGGGTTTCTCCACAGAGTTGCTCGGCACGGTAACCATAGGGATAGCCCTTTGGTTGTCCAAAGCAGATGCTCCGCGTTGTGAATTATTGTTCACCGGAGCTCCGCTTTCAGATTGAGTGTCGTTTGGCACGTTTTGCCCACCAACATTCTGAATTTCTTGAGAAGCCATTTACGTTTCTTATGTTTTCCGAAAACACAAAAAAAATAAGTTCGTTCACCAAAGTGACAAACTACGATTTAAGATTGTATCCGTGTGATACAAGCTTGGAAAAATACGTTTTTAGATTGTTTACCACATTAACACAATCACCGAATACATTTTAAGATTGTTGGGTGTGTCTCGGAAAAACAAAGAAATATTAATTAATAAAAATAATTAATTAATTTAAATAGCTAAAGAAAAACAGAAATAAGATGGAACAGAGTTTAGCCAGAGCTCGTGCTACGCACGATGTCCTTAAAATGTATTCGTCGCCTCCCACGGTGCTAGGAGCGTTGCACCGACCGTTTCCCAGGATACAGTGGCTAACGAACTAATGTTTGAGCACACAAACGAGAGTTTCAGCGAACGGGAACAAAGGCAGAACACTCAGGAATTTTCGGAGTAGCTGGAAGTGTTTTAGAGCTAAAAATACGTGAGGATTGTTTTGTGTGTTCCCGCGCACAGGAGTCACGGTTTTTCTTCTCCGTTTCGGGATTTGATCGGCACCCCCCCCCCCCCTCCCCCTGTGCACGAGAGAGAGCATCTACCTTAAGGAATCGTAACTCCTTAAAAGAGGCTTCCCTTTATAAGGGGGTGAAAATCCCTTGAGTTTTCCGGTGTGGTATAAAACACACTAGAAACTCATCTTTTCCCAGTTTTTCCATTTCAACGAGTGAACTTCGAGAATCAATTTCTCATTCACCCGTTATCCGTTTTGAGTGTACCATATATCGAATTGTAACCCTTAACAAGGACAATCCGAAACCACTTTGACCCGACCCAAATCGGAAGTGGACACCACTCAAATAACTGCCCCAAAATGACCATTTAATGCAATTTTTAACACATTTTTCCAACAGAAGTTTTATAGCGGGTAAACCAGGTAGTATTTATTTTGTTTTGTAAATAATACGAAGTATGAAAAGAAAATTAAACTCCAAATCTATTTGAAACCTTCGTTAAATATAGAATATAGTTGAAATCACATAAAAATGACTTGCAAGTTATAACATGAGATGCGTGATTGCGTGGTTATCCAATAATAATAAAATTTGGTGCTATCTCCAATTGTCTTGATTCTTTAGGGGATATTCACTCGCTATATGTGACAGAATCCCATTTGAGTTTATCATATATATTTTGGATTTTTTCAAAAATATTACTAAAATAAAATTTATTTATTACTACTCTATTATCTAGTCACACTTTTGTAAACAATCTTTATTTTAGTTATAAATATGTAATTATTTATTTTCATATATTTTTTGGAAGGAAATACTTAATTATTATTGATAATGATAACAAGAGTAATTACAATCATATGGCTTAAGCTGCCAACAATGAGATGATACATTGAAACAGTCGATTCAAATTGAAAACGTTGAGTCGCTAATACTGCAAAGATGTAGACTCCACCTGTAAATTAACTGTTTCTGATACAATCACAATACTTATTAATGGAGTTATTAAACATCCATGTTTTGCCAGCAACCGGTAAGGATCTAAATGTAGAATTTGTTCCAATTTCACGTACCTACCACAAAAAATAAAGCAATACATGTAGTCTCATCCTCCATGAATGGCTGTGTTTCACGAATGGGTGATGTGCCTCAATATTGGTATAGAAGAAAATCATATTCATGATTGATGAAGAGATCGATCAGCACAAACTTATGTTAGCTCATTAAAACACATGACCGGAGATGGTGGAGAATATATACATCTGGCAAATGATATTTCACCACCGAAAATAATATCTAGACATCACTGGAAGAGAAATACATAAATAGAACTAAACACACTAATTTAAATGATCCTTTTTCATGATTTGAACTAATGAAGACAATAAGGGAAAAAGAGGAGGAGGAGGCTAGGGTTTCCCCATCACCACTCCTCTCAAAAATAGACTATCAAGTCTTTATCTTATATACTATGTACTATTCAAGGGTGTGTAATTTATAGTCCATTTTGGTAACTCTGAAATTGACTTAATCACCTGAATCTGCTAAAATTGATGAAACTCTGACAGAAGTGGCAGAATTGGCGAAATCTGTTGAATTATGAAACATTATATTTAAAATATATATTATTTATACTATACACTAAGGAAAAATAGGATCCGAGGGACCTGGACAAATTAAAGTTAAAAAGATGAAATGACTTTTCATGCACATGTCGGGAGGAAGATTATGAGGAGTTAGCATGATTGGCCAACATGAAAATTTCTTCCCAAACTTTCCAAAAGCAGCAAATCCGTCTGAACACAATCCCAATCGCACATTCCGTGGCTCCATTGCAAACTGAGGATGACAACGGTCAAAGTGTCTCCAAGCTTCAGAGTCAGAAGGGTGAGACATCAAACCCTCTTTGGTTTCGAGCTCAACGTGCCACGTCATGTGTTTCACAGTAGCATTTGAAGCATACATCCTCTTCAGGCGTGGAGCTAGAGGGAGGTAAAACAATTTAGACAATGCAGACCTTTTTCGTGGTTTTTTTCGTCTATGAGGAACAAGCTTGTAACTCTCTCCACCACAGAACTTACAGCTCTCAAGTGCCACATCATCCTTCCAGAACAACATACATCCTTCTGGGCACACATCAATTTCTATACAAGGAAGCCCCAACTGAGACATTAATTGTTTCATTTTGTAATATGAATCAGGAAGATTATAGTCACGCGGTAACATTCCTCCAAATGACTGCAATAACCTAGACATGCAAGATTCAGGGAGACTGTATTCAGATTTAATGTTCATCAACTCTGTAATGGCGGATAGCTGAGAGTGACCATAATCTTCCTGATTCATATTACAAAATGAAACAATTAATGTCTCAGTTGGGGCTTCCTTGTATAGAAATTGATGCGTGCCCAGAAGGATGTATGTTGTTCTGGAAGGATGATGTGGCACTTGAGAGCTGCAAGTTCTTTGGTGGAGAGAGTTACAAGCCTGTTCCTCATAGACGAAAAAACCACGAAAAAAGGTCTGCATTGTCTAAATTGTTTTACCTCCCTCTAGCTCCACGCCTGAAGAGGATGTATGCTTCAAATGCTACTGCGAAACACATGACGTGGCATGTTGAGCTCGAAACCAAAGAGGGTTTGATGTCTCACCCTTCCGGCTGTGAAGCTTGGAGACACTTTGACCGTTGTCATCCTCAGTTTGCAATGGAGCCACAGAATGTGCGACTGGGATTGTGTTCAGATGGATTTGCTGCTTTTGGAAAGTTTGGGAAGAAATTTTCATGTTGGCCAGTCATGCTAACTCCTTATAATCTTCCTCCCGACATGTGCATGAAAAGTCATTTCATCTTTTTAACTTTAATTTGGTCAGGTCCCTCGGATCCTAAAAAAAGGATAGACATCTATCTCCAACCCCTGATCGAGGAGATGAAAGAACTTTGGGCCATTGTGACACCAACTTATGATGTTTCAAGAGATGAAATGTTTATCATGAAAGTTGTCGTCATTTGGACCATTAGCGACTTCCCTGCTTATGGTATGCTTTCAGGATGGAGCATACACGGTCTTATTGGATGTCCGATATGTATGGAGAAATCAGATGCCAATTGGCTCAAATTTAGCGGGAAACCAAGTTACTTTGATTGTCACCGCAAGTTTCTGCCTATGAACCATCGATATCGAAAGGACAAGAAGTCTTTTATTGCCGGAAGAGTGGTACGAGATCCCCCTCCTCCAAGACTTACAGGTGAACAAGTTTTAACCGGGTTCGACGTTTTCCTACGGCTGTGCAGCTACCCTACGGGGAGCCTAATGGGTATTGTGATACCCATAAGTGGACAAAGAGGAGTATATTTTGGGAGTTGCCATATTGGAAAGACCTTCTCATTCGTAACAATTTAGATGTCATGCACGTTGAGAAGAACGTCTTTGATAATATATTTAACACGGTTATGGATTTTACCCACAAAACCAAAGACGGTCTTGCATCTAGAAAAGACAAGGCAATTTGGTGCGACAGACCCGAACTCGCCGTCGATCTAGAATATGTGGGTAAAAAAATTCCAAGAGCAGTCTGCCAACTCACAGCCCCACAAAGGGAATCAATATTAGAGTGGCTTGTTTCTCTAAACTTTCCAGATGACTATTGCTCTAACCTGTCAAGATGCGTAGACCTGGACAAACAAACAATGACGTCGAGCATGAAAACTCATGATGCTCATGTAATCATGCAACGACTTCTGCCGATTGCGCTGAAAGAGATGCTTCCTGCAGACGTCTGGGGTTGTATTACCGAAATCAGTCAATTGTTTCAGTCGATATGCTCCACCGTTTTGGATGCCGAATCCCTGAGGAGATTAGAAGACACTGTTCCTATTCTGATGTGTAATCTGGAAAAGATACTGCCCCCATCATTTTTTGATGTAATGGAACATCTTCTAATACATCTTCCGTATGAGGCTTTGAATGGAGGGGCCGTCTTCTATCGTTGGATGTACAGATTTGAAAGGTTAGTCACAATGTCATTGATAAACGATGATTTGTTTAATAAGCACATTTGTTTGTTTACAAATTTTATTTTGCATGACAGATTTCTGGGATATTTGAAAAAGAAAGCGACCAACAAGGCACACATTGAGACTTCAATTTGTCAAGCATATATTCAACAAAAAATTAGCGCGAAATTGAAGAATTATATATACAACAACTGCACGATGACCAACAAGCGACCAACCTTCCGCCCCATATACCTCAAAATGAGCGCGAAATTGAAAAATTATATATAGAACAACTCCACGATGACCATGAGGAAGAAGAAGAATGGATATATGATGATGAAGATACAGAAGAAGAAGTTGGCTATCAAGAAAATACTGATTCTGATAGCGATTAAATGCATAGTGAACAACCAATGTAATTACTTTTAATTGAACTATTTTAATTTGAATTTTTAACTTTCTTTCGTCATTATTATATTATTCCAAGATAGTTAGGTATGTAATTCGCAACTATAATTTCTAAACAAAATAATTATTCCATATTATATTGTAAAATAGCGATTAATTAATTAATAAAATTAAGTTTTTAAAATTATTCAATCGAAAATTAGTGGTTCATTATTATCAATTCGGAAATTTAAAATTAATTAAGTAATTCGAAAATTGAAAATTATTTAAATTTTAAATAATTCGAAATTTAACATTATTTAAAATTCGGAAATTAGTTTTTTAACATTATTTGTAATTAGTTTTTTAACATTACAAAATTTTAATAATTCGAAATTTAATAAACAAGAACATGAACTTATTTATTAAATTTAAAAACTAAGTAGAAAACACACAATTTTTTATCATTTATTACATTCAACAACTCACAATACAGATAAACAAATAAACACAATATTATTCATTAGCGTCAAAGCTTTCATCTAGAGCCTATGAAGTAGCTCGTTAATTCTTTCTGCAGCTTCCGCGTTTATAGGTATCATATACTCCGAACATTGTTCTGCATGAAAAAGTGCCCTACACAAGTTTTTCCATCGTGAAACGTTGTATGAGTCTGATTCATAGTCTACAATATCGTCAAAGCTTTCAAGCGGTCTACTTATCAGCTCACGGATGCTTTGAACTGCTTCTGCATTTCGAGGCTTCATCAACTGTGTAACTTGTTTTAATCGTTGTACACTTCCACTGATCAATTTCCACACATCTGGTTCTGGATTAGTCGTTTTTTCGCACTGAAAAATTGGGGCTCAAAGCACATATTTATACTTAAATTTGTCACGGATAGGTCCGTGACAATTAAGGTACCTGACGCCTCGCCTGAAAAAGGCTGAAAAGCTTTAATATTCCCTGGAACGGTTTGTCACGGATACATCCGTGACAAATCCGTGACAAAATTCAAATTTTTGAATTTTGTCACGGATTTCTCACGGATAGATCCGTGACAAACCGGTCAACCTGCCGCTTCTGCTGCCTCGTCTGCCATTCCCTGACGCCTCGACTGCCGTCCCTCAGTATTCAATTTCCGATGATGTTGTCACGGATTAATCCGTGACAAATTCAAAATTCAAAATTCGTATTTAATTTGTCACGGGTGTTGTCACGGATCCATCTGTGACAACCCCTAATATATAAACAACACTTCGCCATTTTTTCATTACGCTCCCAAATCCTAACCCTTCTCCCCTCCCAAACGTTCAGTCTTCTCTTACAGACTGCCACCGCCACCACCACCGTTCTGCCTTCTCTTACACCCACCGACCGCCACCGCACACAACCCTCCACCGCAGTCCATCTTCGCCTAACACTTCTCCCTCTACTCTTACACGCCGACCGCCACCGCACACATACAGCTCTCCACCGCGGTTCATCTCCGCCTCTGCCGCCGTCCTTCGAAGCCTTCACTCCTCTCCATTTCTTGCCTTCTTCTCCTTTATTGAGGTTATGTTTCTAACTCTTTAATTTCCGAATATTTTTTTATAAATGTTTTAAAATGCCAAAAACAAAATGCATGTTTTTCTTAATATTGTTTAATTGTTTAATTTAATGTTTATATGTTAATAAGTTGCTATGCATTCAATATGTTTATATGTTCATATCTCATATACGTTCTATATGTTTATGTGCTTACATACTCAAATATTTCCGTATACTTAAATTATTGGAAATGATTTGAAATGCTATTGTTTGTAATATTATACACTCAAATGTATGTTCTACTTCTTTGAAAATGCATGCTAAAAATATTTATGTTTCAATGATTTGTTCATATATTCATATGCATTCATTTTTTATGTGTTTATATGATTATATACTCATATGCATGTTTTCTCTTAATTTAAAAATGCATGCCCTAGATTTATTGTTTCATGATTTGTTTATATCATTTGTTTATATGCTTAACCATGTTCTCTCTTAATTTAAAAATGCATGCCCTAGATTTTGAATGTTTATATGTTTTTGAGTTTTTCGGATATTTATTAAGAATAGTAATTTATTAAATATTTAGTCAAGGGTATTTTTGAGTTTTTGAGCTTTTGTTAATTTCGGATATTTATTAAGAATAATAATTTCAACTCCACAAATTTTCGCACCCTCATGTTACACTTTCAAAAAAGTTAACATGTCTAACCCGACAAAATCATGAAACTGTTAATTAATTTTTTTTATGTTTTTTCGGATATTACTAACTATTGTTTATAAAACTTGATAAAAACTGATTTTTAATTAATTTCGGATATTATAATATTTTATTTTAAATAATACAAAAAACATCGTTTCATAAAAAACATAAAAAAACGTCGTTTAATTAATTTCGGACAGTATAATTAACGTCGTTGTAGATACTTTTTTAAAATTGTTGATAAGCTTGATAAGTAAATACGAAATAACTGAAATAATACAAAAATTAATATTAAACTGTTTCATAGGTAAAAAACAGAAATTAAGTAAAAAACTATATTTTATAGATTAAAACAGAAATAAAAAAACTAAATAAACTGTTTTTGTTTATATAATACAAAAATGATTTCATATGTTTCATGAAAAAATTGATTTTATAGGTTTCATGAATAAACAAAAACGGAAACTGGTTTTATAGATTTTATGAAAAAATTGATTTTATAGATTTCAAAAATCAATTTTTTCATGAAACATATGAAATCATTTTTGTATTATATAAACAAAAACTGATTTTTTAATGCAAAAACTGAGTTTTTAAAAAATCAGAAAACTATTTTTTATAAATTAATACAAAATACAAGGTGTAGTAAACTGTATTTTTCTAAATTAATGCAAAAAACTGATTTTATAAGTTTTATAATTTAATATGAAAAACTGATTTTATTAGTTTAATATAAAAAGTTTGATTAATTGATTTTATAAGGTTTGATAAAAAATATACATAACACAAGTTAACTCCATAATATAAAAATCATACAAAAAACTAATTTGACCCCTCATATTAAACTCAAGTTTAATATGTTCTATATTTCAAAGTTTTATACCACACAAAAACACCATAAAATGATTTTATAAGGTTTGATAAAATAATACCTAACACAATTAAATTCCATAACATAAAAGTCATACAAAAAACTCATTCTAGATATTAAACTCAAGTTTAATATGTTCTATATTTCAAAGTTTGATAAATAAATAGGAAACTGATTATTTAAGTTTAAACCATTATACCACACAAAAACACCATAAACTGATTTTATAAGGTTTGATAAAATAATACCTAACACAATTAAATTCCATAACATAAAAATCAAACTAAAAACCCATTCGACCCCTCATATTAAACACAAGTTTAATATGTTCTATATATTATTTCTCAATAATTTTAGATGAGTGAGCACGAACGCCGCCGTTCCACCTTTGCTCGTCGTGGGTGCCAGAATTCACGACGTGTCTCAAACGTTGATCGTGATATCAATGATGATATCAATGCCGATGAAGGACATGCTCATGACGGACATGTCCAAACTCCTCCCTCCGAACAATCAGACGCTCATATCAGCGTGCATGGGGAGGGGGCATCAACCTCCCATGCACCTCCTCCATCTCGTTCAATATATGCCCCCCCAACTCAAGAAGAGTGCCACAATCCCGGTTCGCTTGAGGTGACACCTCAATCAATCCATAGGTAATAAAAAACTAACACTGTCTAATATAAAATAGTATAATCCCTACATCTAAGAATTAATACAATTGTTTTTATCAATTATCAATTTTTTTGAAGCGATCCCGAGGTCGTGAATAGAATCAAGGCTATTGTTTGTGGTCATTTCACGGGGCCTTGGTCGACTTATGGTGAGGTTCCGGCGGCCACTCGTGAACTATGGTGGTGATTGTTCAAGGTAAAAATAAAAAAAATTTGTTACATTTTAATAACTTAAATTTAACAAATGATATATCAATGTTTTTATTGAAGGCTTCCCATCGGTGGCATTTTGCCCTAGACCAAGCTATTCTCAAAGAATACAATTCTAGGATCTCGGGGTGGTTGAGACCCACTTTTAGGACTGCCCGGTCTACCGGTCGAAAGCCAAGATTCCTTGGCGATGATGTGTGGGAGATGCTTTGCCGCCATTGGGCCACGGATCCCGCATTTTTGCTGAGAAGCGAAACAGCCAAGGCCAACTGGAACTCGGAAAAAGCCAAGGAAGTTCAATGGCACGGGGGCCGCAAACCCCAAATTCAACATAAAAAAGATCTGGTAAACTCTAATTAATTAAAATTATTTCCATTCCATTCCCTTATGTATATATTTTTTTATTAACTTTGAAATCCGTGTAGGAAGGATCTGGACCCGTGAATAAAAGGGTCACGCCATTGAAACTCATGACACATTGTTGGACGAAGAAGAGTGCTGTAACGCCGCCTCCCCGCCTTTCTGAAATTGAAGTAAATAATGAAACTTCAATAATTCAATAAATTTTGAATTTTTTTGATCTCTTATATAATAAATTTTTGAACTTGTAGAAAAAATATGAGGAAGAGCGGGGGAAGAGAGTTGATGAGCTAGGTGATTCTGATGCCGAACTTGATGAAAATCAAGATGATGAGGCCATCTTGGCGGCAACCGGAGATTACAAGGGCCGGGGGCCGCTTATGGGTTCTGAAGGCTTACAAATCCTGGAGAAGTCCAAAGGAACTAGCTCATCTTCTCATTCGGCGTATGATGATCGGGTTACCCGCCTCGAGAAACAATTGGAGGAACGTGAAGCAGAGGCTCGAAGGCGGGATGAAGAAGCTCGGATACGGGATGAAGAGGCAAGAAGAACGAGAGAAAGGTTGGAAGAGATGGAACGACAAATGTGTATGTTCAACGCCACCTACCGCTCATCCATGCACATACAGCACCCCGAGATTACCCCACAAATTCCTTTCGCGGGCAATATAGGCAATATGGGCAGTATGGGCAGTATGGGCAGCAGGGGTTTTGCTAATTATAGCCATATCTCCAATAATTTTCCATATGCATATTATGATGATACCCCATTATTGACTCCCGGAGCTCAAGCATACCGTGGCAGCAGCCGGGCTGGCAGCCGAGGCAGCCATCGTGGCGGCAGCCGTGGCCACGGAAGGCAACCCGATCATCGCGAGGAACCTAATGATGATGATGATGATGATTATGATGACCATTAATGGTTTGTAATAACTACTTTATTGACATTTTAATGATTTTTAAATTTTGATGGTTATTGTACGAATATTAATTATTTGTGTTATATAATGATGGTTTGATTGGTTTATTATTTATTATGATAAATAATGTTTAATGGTGATTAATGATGATTGTTTAATTATTTATTATAAACAATTATTTATTAAGATTAATGATGATTGTTTAACTATTTATTATAAACAATGTTTATTAAGTTTAAATTTTTTAAAATGCGTCTAAATTTTAATGATTTTAATGGTTATTAAATAAACTTTTGAAATTTTAAAATAAACATTCAAAATGCGCTGAATTTTTAAAAAAAAATCTTTAAAAAAATAAAACTTTTGTCACGGACGGTTCCGTGACAAAATATGAATTCAGCTTATTTAAAATACCCAAAATGCTGAAAATAACGTAATTTTTTTTTAAAAATAACAGTTTTGTCACGGATTAGATCCGTGACAAGTTCAAAATTTTGAATATTTTTTTTGAAATTTTTAAAGTACCCAACCCGCCCACCTGTTTCGAAATTTTTCAAAAAAATTTCAAAATTTTTGGTCACGGATATGTCCGTGACAAAATTAAAAATTTGAATTTTTCAGCTCGTTTCAAATACCCGCCCACTCTATTTCGAAAACCTTTTTTTTTAATTTGTAAAACCTTTGTCACGGATATTTCCGTGACAAATAATTAATTTTTTTTGAAAAATAAAAAAAATTATTCACGGATGTGGCCGTGAAAAATAAAAGGCGATGGAGTTCCAGTGAAGTGTTTTGTCACGGACGGTGGCCGTGACAAATCCGTGACAAACTCTCTCACGGATTACTGTCCGTGACAAAAATGTTATCACGCCCCTGGTGTCACGGATTTGGTCTGTGATAAAGTCCGTGACAAAAATCATTTGTCACGGATTTTTTGAACTACGGTCCGTGACAAAATCCGTGACAAAGCAGGTGTTTTTTTGTAGTGAAACGACTAAACAATTGTTTTGATGAATTATGAAGACAAAGACTAATTTAGAATGTACTACGTATTAATTTAACAATACAGCAAATGAAAGTTATATAAAAAGAGATAATAAAAATGGTCTGTTGATTCAGTCACAAAAAGTATCTCAATATTACTTTTCTTATGTGCCAATTTAACGGGTTAAGTTAAAGTTTAGTGTTTGATAAAAACACTAATTTATAACATTTCATAGAGAACAAATATCTAGTCCACTAATAAAGAAAATGCAATTAGAGTACCATGTGTTAATAGTGTAACTGTCGAAGTAGACTATGTAAATAGTTAGAAAGTTGAAGTGTTTCAACTATTAAAAATGAAAGTAGTATTGTTCCAAAAAAAGGTGGAATCTTCCACTCCAGGAGCCCCCCACCCCGACCCGACAGGATGGTGGGGAGGTTAGTCACGGTGACTCAGTCAGCAGAATGGCAGTAGGCACATACACCCGTGCGCACCAGAGGCCCAGCCTTATTTCAGGTTCTGTGACCTCCACCCGGTCGCTGCGGGGATTCGAACCTTGGTCCATTGTTCTAAATCTCCCACCACTCGACCATCTGAGCTACCCGTGCGGGTAAAAAATGAAAGTAGTATAAGTCATGGTGTTGAGATAACCTATAATGTAGCCATACGTTCAACGTTCTTTAATAGTTGAAAGACTTTGGTTGAGTTTTACTTAAATTTTTTTTACTCCCCGTAAATATGGTACACTATGTCTTAGGTTTCTGAAATTTTTTTTTTTATTTTCAACCTTGTAAATTTGTAATATGCACTATTTTGTTTTTAGTTCATCTCTCATTCTGAAACTACTCCACTTACAAAAAAAAATTGAATATCAATTTACATAAATCCACTAGAAATATTTAAATTTGTCCTTTTATAATTTTTTGAAGGCAATATGAGAGTTAAAACAATGTAAAACTAAATATTCACATTTCAAAAATTTATCAAAAACCCTTAAAAATAAAATTAAATACTTATTGAATAACATGACAAAGAATGAAAAGAAATCTATTGTTGGTGTTATTTTGAGGTTAAGCGTAGGTTGTTTTCATATGTGATGGACTAAAAAGGAAAAAACAAACCTAAGTTGCAAAGACGAAAAAAGAGAAAAATAATTTTAAAGGGATACAAAACAAAACATACTATATTTGTACAGAATAAAAACAAATTTTAAACCTTTAATTTATTAATGTACATATTTGCACAACTTACTTTGATATATAAAATATTACTGCATACATCTCTTATCATTTAATAGTTGCAACATTGTCATTTTTACAATATTTACACAACTTACTTTGATCATGATTTTCTATTAATATATATAATTAAACGTGAGAGTCAAACTATTACAATTAAAAGCACGGAGTTAGTATATAATTTTTTTGAGGCTAAATTTTGCAAATGTCTTTTTTATAATTTCTACTAATAGTCAATCAAATAATCCACACAATTGTCTTTTGCTTCTTAATCCACTTATCCACTTATTAGTTTGCCTAGTGCCATCCAGCCCAAATCATTCATAAAATATCCATGAAAATACCTATTTGTTTTTCACTTGCTACAATCGTGTGTTGGGGTGGTCCTGGTTCCGATCCTAGACCGGCCAATCGCGGTCAATGCTAGAGTGCTAGAGGAAGACCAAGACCAACCCGGTTAAATTCGGGTCTAGACAGGTTACAGGTATCCGGGCGGTCCAATCAAGGTTCTAGTCTTAGGATGAACCCAGTCTAGTTATTTGTTTTTTCATTTTTCGAGGTTAAAAAAATTGGTCGGGCCAAGACCAAAACCAGGCCCAAAACCACCCGGTCCATTCCCCAAAACTCAAGCCCGAGACCGCAAAAACGGATGCCATCCGATCCCGGACCCGATTCCAAACTATGTCAGACCAAGTCCACCTCTAAGCGTATGTTTGAAACTATGGGGATAGGTTTCTTCCACTTATAATTGGTTGTGTGCATATTACAATCTATTTTGAGTAATATATCTCTAAATGCTCCCCCCTTAGCCCCACTGTAGGTGGGAGCCTCTACGACATTGGGGTAATGATGATGATGATATGTAAATGCTCATTGGAATTGTACTATTATATTACCAGTCCACAGTGTTGTACAAGTTTAGATTTGGCCTCAATGAGAAACAAAATGGAGCCCCGTGACTCTGTGACTACAGATGGACTGGGATGAGTCAGCCCGCCAAAGCCTAGCCCGGTCCCGCCACTGTTTAGGCCCAGCCTGACCCGGTCAGGAGGTCCCGGGACCAAGGCCCGAATCGGGTATAGGGGAGGGTGGGCTACGAGTCTACAAAATAGGTGACTGGCCCGGTCAGTCCAAAACCAGTCCAAGCCTTTTTTTATTTTTTCCATTTTAAACTATTTAAACAAAACCTTGACCCGACCCGGTCCCAGCCCGGCCCGGTACAAACTCGGGCCGGTATCGGGCCTGCAACCCAAATACGCAAGCCCGCCCATTCCCGTCCCGGGTCCCGGCCCAGCCCGGTCCAACCCTACCCGTGACCCCGTCCTAGGCAATGCATCTTCGGTCTCAAAGACCGAAAACTATTGACATCAAACCTCTCATTGTGAAGTGGGTTCGGACTAATTTGTTATCATAGGTGTGACACTTGAATTGCTTTTGTTTATTGGCAATTCTGGCTTAGTAGAACCTTTGCTCCATAATAGCAATAAGGACATATGTGCAACTTTTAAGAGGTCAATTTATTGAAACCAATTTACAGGTGAAATGGGGTTGGCCCTATCAAGTACATGAGTAGGAACTACATGAAATGGATATGTACAAGGAAATAGTTGGTTAATCAGAGGATGTGCACCTCCTTGCACTTAATTTGATCTCTTCTTTTATGTGTGGCAACAAGTAGAGCAGCACCTTCATTCACTGATGTCAAAATACTTCGGATCAGATGGGTACTGATACTCCACGTGTAGCTGCAATGCCAAAAACATGTTATCCAATGTAGATGATCAATAGAGGGTTTCAATCATTAAGACCCGAGGTATGGTTTTAAGACCATTTATAAGGCAATCCATAAATACAAGCCAGACGATTTTATTTTATGCTTTTTACAAGTAGCAACTTCCATCGATAACTTTTTGATGGACTAATACATCTTTTGGTTGGTTTCATTATTTTTCAGAATGATCCATTGACCCAAATATACTAGCAGCATTGTTACATGAGTCAGTAACAAGTGAACACATTACACTAATAGAACTCTGCAAGAAACATGTCCTTATACTGAAATAAATAGTGAAACAAACAGAACTATTGAAATTAATAATAAGACATGAGAGATATAAAAGACAGAAGGTATTCTCCCTCGGACATCTCATTTTTCTGTACGCCAAGCACAGGTCAATAAGCACCGTCTTGAATGACAGGTTATATCAGCATTTGTAAATTCACCTGGCTCCAGGCGGGTTTAATGGGCTAACTAACCACCAAATGGTTACGATCAAACCAAACCACTTTCACTTATGGGTGGCATGTCAACCGGCCCACCCATGTGTTGCCAGCCCGTCTTAACACATTAACTAAAACAAAACTGAATGAAAGGGTGAGGAATTTTTCTAGAACGACCTGTTGGGTAGTTTGATTTTTTTATTACCATGAATAGTTGGCTATTGATGCAATTTTTTTTTGCAAGGGATGAACAAATAATGAAAAGATAATAAAAAAATTAGACATTAGCATTATTGATTTTAATATCTGGTTTAGCTCCAAAGAGGATAGAAGCTTTTCCAGCCATTTGCAAACAGCTTATAGGAACTGCAAAGCTGATCATATCATCCTAATTGTCTGGGTGTATTGAGTTGGACGTTGGTGAACCTAAGTGAATAATTGGATCCACTTCATCTTGGATCTCATTTGAATTATTAATCAAAAATGGGAATATTCACCTTTACTCACTCTGTTTTCATTACCCCCAAAATCAGGTAGTAGTGGAGGTGAATGCCATATTTTATTTGTGATTATTAGGATGTTTTTACTTGGACTGTAATTCGTCCCAGACTAGACCAGACCAGACCAGAGCAGACCAGACCAGTTCAGTTCAGACCAGACTTGGATAGTTATAAAAATACAAAGAAACCAGACCAGACCAGACCAGTACAGACCAGACCAGCAAATTACAGTCCAAGTAAAAACATCCTTAGTTAAATTAACTTTAACCTGAGCGAGAAACAAATCTCACTTACATAGACTAGGTAGAACTAATATTATCTAAGTAATTCACTTAGGTGAATGTATTTTTTCCTAATGTTATATTTTATGAGTACTGAACTTGGCCACTTGAGTGAACTTCATTCCAAATGGAGCATAAAACACGAGTACATTTAATGCCAAACTCGGAATTCTTTCACATAAAAAATATTTACAAATTGCTATTGTACCCAAAAAAAACTAAATGTCTCAAGTAGAGGATATGTAGACAAAACAAAACAAAACAAAACAAAACAAAACAAAACAAAACAAAACAAAACAAAACAAAACAAAACAAAACAACAGCAACAACATCAATAATAATAAATAGGTCATGATACATACCTTGCCTTCATCAGCATCTGAATGACGTTGAGGAAACACGACTCTCATGTCGTTGTACAAGTAGAAACGTCTATCCCCTTCAATATCGGTGTTGTTTCTTGTAGGTACATATGAAGGGTCAGATTTGCACCTCAGAACTGTTTTAGAGCTCCTCTTCAAGTAAGGACACAAGAACCTTATATGGAGAGCATAGCGCAGGACACCAGTACCAGTAGTATTATCTTTTACCTTTGAAGGACAATCAGCAGATTTACAGCCTGTTCCAGCAAAAGGCCAACCAATGCCATCCATCACAACACTACTAGACTGGTTCGATTTTTTAGAATGTGGTAGTACATCACTAGAATGTAAAGAATCCTCATCCTTCATAAGTGGTGGTTGCCTTCCATCGTTTTTTCCCTTAGCATCCTTATGGCTGCCTTTGTCTATGTCCAAAGTTATCTTTTGCCGCAGAAATGTCTATAAACAAAATTGTGTTCACCGAGAAAGGCTCCTTGTTAGCTGACACACAAGTTCCCGAACAGGCTTATGAAAAGTATAACAGCAAGAAAGAGCCCAAAGAAAACGAAAAATGTGCCGTCTAGGTATTAAAATTAAACAGCGGATAAAAAAGTCACATTTTGGGCTTCAAGCCTTCAAAAGCTAGGTATGCAACAAGGATTCAAAACAGCTACAAACACTTGTCACTTGTTAGCTTATATGCATAATCGCAACATTCAGCTTCACAGTATGTGCAGCTATCTTGCAAGTTATCTATTCCATATGTTCAGCAAGCTTGAATTGGCTTACTTATAGATAGCCATGCACAAGGTACTATGAAGGACATCCCTTGGGGTACTGTCACGGTGTCACAAACAAATCATGAAAGGATGAAGGAAGTAAAGGGTAATTATTTTCAAAATTATCTTAGATTTGATCATCACTTTGAACTATGCAGTATCTCTTTTTGCCTAAGACGTTTGATAATTTTAGTAGGATGCTTTGACTATTCATTTAAAAGGTGAGAATGTAATTAATTCAAAACTAAGTAACAAAGGGAACTGAATTTAAATAATAATCTCATCATTTTCATCATTTTCATTTACCCCAGTGCCGCAAAGGCTCCCACCTACGGTGGGGTAAGGGGGGGTCGGATGTACGCAGTCTTACCCCTATACTAAAGCACAGAGCGACTGTTTCCGGATGACCCACAGTGAAAATCGCGTCCAAAATTGCATGGACCGACTGCTGCTCCATAACAAAGAAGCGCAGACAGTTTAGTGAGCCATTTTGCTTTATTCCATCATAATCTCAAGCCAAAAAATAATGAATCTTTGGCTCCATTGCAAATGATGGAAATAATTTAAATAATAATCTAATAAGAACAAAATTAAGGTGAGGGGAAACTCCATAAAGTTATTGCGCTTTGGCATCTGTTCTCATATTATGATTGAGCAACACCATTCACCCCCCCCCCACCCACCGATGCAATCATTTGCCCACTCACATCGGATTTTGGTTTATTACCAGGCATCAACGAGGCCAAATCATGTATGTCAACGACTCCATTGATTATAGAAAATCATCTCTCATCATTAGTTCAAACTTTATGTTATTTCTTTTACCGATGCTTTGGTATTGTGTTAGGATTTTGGTTACTATCTATGTTGCATGGAAAAACGGGAAATATGTAACGTCGTCTTTAAACAGAAAGTAAGTGTTTGGAGAGTTCTAGAAGAGTTTGTGAAACACAAGCATACTCTTTTCTCACGAGTTTCACTGCTTCATAGGTTACTGTGTGTGTAATTAAAACTCTATAACTAGAACTTAGTGAAGAGAAGAAAAATATCCATAAATTTTTGGGTTCCATTGACTTACTTCACACATCCAACATGTATTCCTCCTTGAAGTAAGCTTTTCCAAAAATACTTGTGTGTGTGTGCATGGATTTCATGTATGTACAGATGAAAAGAAACAAGGAAAACTGGTCAGCCTAGACAGATAAGTAGGAACAAAGCGTGTATAAGTGAAGAATATTGATAACTTGTTGGTATGTATTCATTTCATACTCCTCCTGTCCCTATGACTCAAAAGTGGACGATAACAGATCAACTTAACAGAATCCCTCTATATTTTTCATCAAAAAGTGCACCTATTATTTTCTCAAACAGCCATTTCTATAATGATTCTTTTGTATTACATGAATTGTTATCACATACATCTTGTAGATAGGTTGTTTCTTAACCACCCAAAACAAAGTATTGTCATCCTATCATTCTGTGTCACATCATCTAATGAATCCTCTAATCTTCTTCCAGTATAAAGTGATCACATCAACTAATACAGAAGTGTCAATGTAATGTTTGAACATCTGTTGAATGATTAGTCCAACACTTTTCCTAAACATTAACGCTTGACAGTATAGGCTGCAAGTCTACTAACAAAGCAAACATATAGAAGATGTCACATGCAAAGAGAAGAGAGTAAAAGACCGAGAGAAGAGGATATATGAAAGATCAATAGATGCAATTTGTAAATTGTCAAAACCAACCTAGTATACATTTAAAAGTTAAAACCTACCTTGGTGCCAGCTGGCATTTCAGTCAAATCATAGTTACAGAAAAATGTATGAATGGGAGTCCTTTCCGGATTGCTGAGAACCTGTGGAACATGTCATTATCATCGTAAACATCATTCTTGCCACATGATCAAAGCAAAATCATTACAAAAATGAAGGAAAAAACACTTAAATGTAGTGAAGCACAGAAGAATAACACAGAAAATGAGGCACATGTGTAGCTCGGATGCAGGGGATCAAAGATTAACTACAGGCAGAAGTTAAAATATGTTTCCGCACCCTAATTCAGTATATTTACGAACAACATTTGTTCTTCTCAGTTACATGCTCTGATTGCAAAAATACATTAAGAACTTAAATAAAAATTATATAGAGAGATTATAATACCATAGATACTAGTATATTTTTAACCAGAATAGGTTGGACAATATTATGAATGGAAAATCGACTCAATGGTCCTAAATACCCTTACACCCCCTAAGGCCACAGACTCAATGATCCTAAATACCCTTATACCCTTAGTTCCACAGACTCAATGTTCCTAAATACCCTCTACCACAAACACCTCCTTCTCCGGTTTTGAGTCCAGCTACATGGGCTTCTCCAACAGCAATGCCCTACACGACCACTCCTCTGCAAGAAATGCCCGCTTGTTCAATCTCACATCTGACCACACGTCCTTCTCCAAAAAGTGAAGCACCACACCATCTTTCACTCTTTCCTGCTTTGACAAGCAACACGCCACGCCACCTCTCATTCTCCTACAACGGATGTGCTGCGCCACCTGTCCTATATCCAGTTCATCAGTTTTTCTTCTTCATCAAGTGCTGCTCGTCGTCTTAGTTTTGCAGTGACAGAGGCGATTTTGTTTCCAAGAACCAAAGCAAGATGCAAATGAAAAGCACCATTTTTGCTAAAATGTATTAATATCACTTGTACATGCTATTTGATATCTTGGAGTAGTTGTACTCAAACACAATTCTAACGTGTCTAGAATACTAAATAAAGGACTAATGTTCATGTTATATCTCTAATCAAATACTAAAATCTCAGTATGGAACACTCAGCAAAACAGTCTGTACAATTATGAAACCAAAGGATAGTGCACACTACACTCGGCAAAAGGAAGGCTACAGAAACGGAGTGCTGTCCTCAGACCGACAAATGACTGAACAGGAAAATTGGTCCTGCCCTCGCACTGACAGACAAAGGAAGTAACACAAACCTTCCTTGCTAAATGGGAAGAAAAAGAGGGAGTAAACTGCTCAAGGATAACTTCTGAGAAACTACAACCATTAAATACTCATTTATTGCTTCTTATCATGTTCTGTCATGAGCACACTTCAGAAAAACCATCACATACAAACGCAAAAACAGAGCTAGGCGGCCTGTGTACTAGTTTATTAGGGCTCTCTTCCACCTACTGGTGCATTTATGACAGTGGAATAGAGGATCTCGAATACTTTAGACCTTACTCAACACAAATCAAACAACGGATAAGACGAGAAATCTTGTTATCATATTTCCTGGACTTGCTGATATCCTTTTGCATCAAAACTGTGTGAGCATCCAGATTTCTCTAACTAATGCTTCTTCATTCCATAAGTGACTTTACATCGTCATTTTTATTTAAAAAACATTGTATTTTACTTTCAAAGATTTGGCATTTCAAAGGATGAATACAAGATAGTACCAGTTGAATACGCCCTTTCATAGGTATACGCAGACGGCCACAATTCTTCTGAGAGTCATTAATTCCAAGGCTTCTCTTCATTTTAGATATTTTACCCTCAGTAGTCGATAAATGTCCTCCAAGATGTATGGATGAGTAATATACCAAATAGTTTCCGCCATCCACACTTGTTACTGAAAAAGGAAGCTTTTTTGGATGTGGAGAGAAATTCCCTCCAGAGATACTAAGAACAGCAAGAAAGCCCTCAATTTTCTGCAGAAAAAACATAAATACTAATGAACACCTTGACTATAAGAAGTTCTTTATCGAGTGAAATCAAAGAAATACTCCATATTTAAGAACAAATCAATGAAACTAAGCACCGCAAATAAATAAAGAAGACCAACCTGGCTAACAGTTTCTGGTGCCAAACGACCAGAAAATAATGACTCCTCAAATGAACCAACTAATGACCTTCTTACGGTGAGTCCACTTAGTGATCTACCTAACCTGGCACGCTGACTTGTTTGGATGGGACTTGGTCTACAATTTCCTTTCATTGTATTCATACCATCAATAGTAAATTGCTCAAAGTTCATTGGAAAGTCTTCAACATCTAAATCTATTTTGATTCCCATTCTGGATTCGTCTTCTTTCTCAGAAGACAACGTATCTAATAAAGTCCTGTCAAGTGACTGTTTAACATCATACTCCATCCACTCATGCCTATGCCATTTGGAATCTCTTATTCTCCTACAGCTATTAGGTCCGAGAGGTGATAGAGACATTGGTGGAGAGTGTGAATTTTTATTCATCATGTCTACCCCTCCATCTTGGATAGAAACTTTGGGCATTTCTCCATGGAAGTTTAGTGAGGCAGGGGTAAAGAGAGTCTTAGAGAGTGGCTGTTCATCATCAAACAAGGGGCCATCCGTAATCATAAAGGAGTTCGTCTTAAAATATTCATCTGGAGAGCTAT
The DNA here is from genome assembly GCA_945859875.1 of Cuscuta europaea. Classification (NCBI taxonomy): domain Eukaryota; kingdom Viridiplantae; phylum Streptophyta; class Magnoliopsida; order Solanales; family Convolvulaceae; genus Cuscuta; species Cuscuta europaea. Next base: position 4,651,599 of record CAMAPE010000052.1, on the reverse strand, counting down.
TTCTTCCTGATGCATATGGTGTGGACCAAACTTCAAAGTTGTTTGAGCTCCTCATATTTGCTTTCTTGTGCTCTTGTAAGGAAATGCTATGGGTCTCATTATTTATATAAGACGTACATGCAAAGCTAGTGCTACCGCCAATATCTAAAGACTCACCAATAAAGTGATCAGAAAGAACCATGTCATTCAGAGGTGACAATAATCGCTTCCTGGCTGCAGAACCGCTCATCTCTGGAATTTTGTTGGTCATGCCCAGCCTGGCAGATGGATTAATACCATCTGATGAGTTTTCTCTGTGCAAACTGACTGGTTTACTAGATGTTGTTGACTCAAAACCAACAACCCTTGAAGCAGGGTTGTGAAGTTCCCTTCCAACATTGCGAACTAAGAGACTATCCTTTTCAGCAGAACCAATCCTCAAGTTATGCATGCTAATTATACCATCTTTACGAATACTGGGAACATCAGGATGCTTTATGACCTCCCTTGATGCAGCACCAGAAAAATCAGTTGGGGGTGTTCGGCTGTTTAGTTGGCCGATGATCATCCCACTCATATCGCAGCTGCTAACAGCTACAAATCTAGCGGGTGTTTGTGTATGTGTGCTCAAACATGAGCCAACTTCTTCTGCATAATTATTGGAGGCTACTTGAGGCAAACCCATATATGTGAGATATTTTCCTCAAATTACTCTCCTAACAGCCTTGCCTTAACCCACTGCAATAAAATAGCCTCTACCACATCATTCAATTTGCATTGCTCTATGTCAAACCTGCATAGCTCCAACACACCACAGAAATGAAGGGGTGTAGCCAGCTATAGTTCAATCTGGGACAACTAGGGGCTCTTAAATAGAACTAGAATACTCCTATCCAGCCATCATATCTATCAATATTAAACACCAGTGTGTATCTGCAAAATGCGTCACCATTCTAAAATCAGCTTCTATGGAAAACCAACCACCAAGGTTTAAATACGTCCCAGATGCTGAATCAGGTAAACATGAAGAAAACCTAGGCCTTCATAACAAAAATTGATAAATCAGTCAACAAGATCATGGAAAATCTTGAAATAAGGCTATGAAAATAGAATGAACGTCTCTTTGTTGACTGGTACTGATGGGTAATTAAGAAGTTATTGGCAGAACAACAAATATCTAAACAAAATCTCACTCATCCGACCATACGAGAAGGCAATCACAAGTTTTTTGGGATTAGAAAAAAATGATCTTAGAGGAGAGTTTGTTTGTGCAATATAAAATTGTCATGTCAGCCTGGCTTAATCGAGGGTGATTTCTATTACGTTTTCATGTTCCACCCTTTAAAGCCTTCAGACAAAAAATCATGTTGTTTCCTGATTAGCTTCCCAAATTTTAAGAAAAAAAAAATATTATGACAAAACCATACAAAAAAAACTTCGACGTCAAAGGGACACACTTTTACAATCATCAGCAGAAGAAAATATATGTACGAAAATACCCCCACCCCTATACCAGTAAAACTCCTTCCGATCAACATCTTCTGCAATGACAGTACGACAAAGCGAGGCAATGTATGTGTATAACTGTATATTAATATTTGTGATGTGCGTAGAAATTGAAATTCCTGTATAAATAAATGATGATACTGTATATGAAGCAGATATTTTCTCTTGTGCCTTCTCCCTCCATTTATCTCTAGTTCTGTGGTCATACATACAGTTTTCGGGGTTTAGTAATACTTCGGAAAATTGAGAGATATGGATTGGGTATGGAGTATGGAGCCACGATGGAATCAAAACAATACGCAACCAACCGTGTTTCCTATTTCCCTTTCTAAATAGAGAAGAGTTAGGTTTATATGAGGGTCGGATTGCCCATCAGCTCAGTAATTTCCTTTAACACTCTCCGTGTGCTGAGTTGTAGATAGAATGTTGCACTTAGGGGTGGGCAAGAATATCAGAAAATCTGTATACCGTACTTACCGTACCGAAAAATACCAGAAAATATCGGAATATTGGTATACCGTCATTTTCTGTACGGTATCATACTGTACCGATTTATTTCGATACGGTAACAGTAAATGTTTTCAAATACTGCGGTATATCGGTATCATACCGTACCGACTTCCTACCCAACGATTACTTTAAATTCTAAAATATTGTTGATGGAGTATATGGCCCAGGGACCCCCGGCCCATAGACTCCTACTACTCTAATCAAGGCCCAATAGGCGTAGGAAGCACAACAGGTCCAAATCACAGCGCCTCGAGTACCAAGCAGCCAACAATGCACACTGGGGGTGCCTTCGGCCCCTTGGCCGAAGGCTCCAGATACTCACAGAACGGCTTTTTCAGGCATACGAAGACATTGGGAGAAAACGGCGAAAATCAGTAGCCCTCAGCATGAAGAGCCACCGGCTAATCATCTACAGCCGAGGGCACCTTCCTCGACAGAATATCCTCTCCACATGCGCCTGGATCGTCGTACCAAGTACAACGTCGCATCCAACCGCCACATTAAATGCGGCCACATGCGAATGCCAGTGCCACCCGGTTGATGTGACCCCTCGGCCGCCGGATGCTTGACACGTGTCCCCATCTCACATTTATTGCTACTATAAATAGCACCCCATTTCCCCTTTGTAAACCATTCTGAATACGCTTTGAACTCATATATTCAATACACTTTCTCTCTCTTACTTGCTCTGACTTCACTCTAGTTACTCCCTGTAGTAACCCTTCGGATACATACCCCCGGATAGACTATCCATCATTTGGTGCTCTCGTTGAGAGGTCGAATAATCAAGTAAGAAACCCCCCCCCCCCCCCCCCCCTCGCCAAACACACACATCTACCAAAATGGTGAGAAAAACTCGTGTTAACTCCAAGAACGTTGATGACAAGAACCTGGCCCTCGGCGATGTCAACGCCCCCGAAGCCTCTAACAGGGCTCTCGAGGGCGGCGCCCTCACTGGGTTGGAACAGGCGGCTGTCGACCTACGCCTTCATATTCAACAAAATGCCCCCGATGCCCGCCTCGGCATCGAGGCCAAAAAGAAGGACCGGAGCGAAAATCAAGTTAGTCCTACGGTCATCACTATCGACGTACAGTCGGCGTTTTCCGCCTTCATCCAAACACTCACCCAGAACCCGGGTGCCTTCGGCACTTTGGTTCCCCTTCAACCTCAGGTCGGGGAAAACATCATGCATCCCCCTCATCCACACCCCCTCAGGAACCCTGTCCTTCGGATTGGGAACGTCGAGGGGGTCGTGGCCCAAGACACGGCCTCCCAGGAAGTCCAATCCCGGGACCGCCACAACATGAACAAGGAACAGCCCCGGACCTCCTCCCTCGAGAGACTCGGAGGGGCGCAAGACCGCCGAGGGGTCCAAGACCGCCTCGGGGGGAAGGCGCTCCAAAGGCCTCAGGAAAGTGGCGGATCCGTTTCCCGGGCGGATGAAAGACGTCCCCCTTAGGACAAAGGCAAGGCACCCCTCCATGCCGACGACGCCCGTCACCACATCAACCAGGTCCACTCGGCCCGTGTCCGTTCGCAGGGGGCGGAGGCCCTCCCCAAGGACCCTCGGGACGAAATCGTTGCGGCCCTCCAGCGCCGGCTTGACGAGATGAAGGCCACCAAAGCGCACGCCATCGCTTCTGCCCCTCATGCAGACCTGAAGTATGAGGCCATGTTGGCCAAGATGGAGGAGATGCAGATGAAGATAGCCGAGGGCTCCGGGGAACCCACCATACAACTCCGGACCCGGACGCCATTTACCCCAAGGGTATTGGCGGCCCGGATCCCGAAAAAATACCGAGGGCAACTCATCAAGCCCTGCGACGGAAAAACTGACCCCCAGGAGCACTTCAGCAGGTACCAAAATAGTATGATGATGGTGGGGGCATCGGATGAGTATTTGTGCCACTGGTTCCTCTCCACCTTAGAGGGGTCGGGTTACGAATGGTTCAACCGATTGCCCGAAGGTTGCATCGACTCGTGGAAAGAATTCGCTCGGCGATTCTTGACACAATTTGCGGGAAGGCACCGGACAAGGAAGCACTTCTCCCATTTACTAACGGTGAGGCAGAAGAAGGATGAGACCCTTTGGGATTTCCTGGAACGTTGGAGGACGGAGGCGGATAAAGTCGACGGCGCCGATGACGGAACCCTCCTGGCCCTCCTGCAAACCGTCCTCCGCACCAGAAACTTTTCAAGGAGTCTCATCATCGAACCTCCCCGCGATTACATAAGGGCCCTACAGCGGGGGGACCGGTATGCCGAGGCCGAGGAGGTGGAAAAATACCACCACAACCCCGACCAGCAGCGCCCTCGGCCAGACGACAAAAACAACCGGGGGTCGGTGGCTCCCTCACATCAATCCAAGGGGCCGGCACCCCCCGGTGATCGCCCCCGGCCTGGACCAGCAGCGCAGTCTGTTCTCTTGGAGCACCCTCGGACACCTTTGATGCACCCAATCAGCGTCATCCTCGACTTTGCCGAGGAGAGGGGCCTAGTTGAGCGCGACTCTCGCGCACCCCCAGAGATATACGCCATCAACCCTCAGTACCCCTACTGTCGTTTCCATCGACACCAGGGGCACAAAACTGATGACTGTCATCAGTTGAAGACGGCCATCGAGAGATTAATACAAGCGGGCCATCTGTCCCAGTTTGTCCAAAGCCCTCAGCAACAGGGTCCGCCCTACCAAGGGCCACCACGAGGGCACCTAGCAAAGGCAAACGCTTGGGTTAACCTAAACACCACCCCCCTCGGCAAAAAGAGGGAAATCAGGAATTTGGAAGAAGAAGAAGAAGAAGAAGAAGAAGAGTACCCCCATTATCAAGAGAAGAAACACCACATCCTCATGATCACCGGAGGCAACACCGGGGGCGACTCCACCAGCCAACGGAAGAAGTGGGCTCAATCACTTTACGTGGGGGAAGTCACTCACATGCCCCCGTAAAACGGCTGAGGGAGGAGCCCATCACATTCACCAATGTTGATCTCCCCCCGACTTCCACTCCCCATATGGATGCTTTGGTGGTCCAAAGTGAGATCAACAACACCATCATTCACCGAACTTACATTGACACAGGCAGCTCCGTCAATGTAATGTATCTCAGCACCTTCAGAGAGCTGCACCTGGAGAGGGGGTCCCTTCGGCCCATCAAGACCCCTCTTACCGGCTTCATCGGTGACACCATTGACTCCGAGGGGGTCATAACTCTCCCGGTACTATTTGACGATGGGCTCCATAGAGCCAAGCTCGAAGTGGAGTTCGTCGTCTTCAACATCGATTGCGCCCACAACATCATCATCGGCCGACCAGCCCTCGAGGATCTCGAAGCCATCATCTCCATGAGGCACCTCTGCCTCAAGTTCCCGGCTGAAGGGGGCATCGGCTACTCGAGGGGAAATCAGAAGCTTGCCCGCGCTTGCTACCTCTAAGTGACGAAGAAGGTTAGCAAAACTGAGTTCCGTGTTTACACCATCACCGGGCCAATTGAAGAGGAGGAGAAGAGGCCGAGGGCTGAACCGGCCGAGGACGTAGAAGACTTTGCGCTCGATCCGGCCAAGCCGAAGAGAGTCGTGAAGATTGGATCCCAAATCCCCGAAGACTTGAAGACCGGCATCACCAATGCCCTCCGCGCCTACTCCATTGTTTTTGCATGGGGGCCGGAGGACATGCCGGGAATCAGCCGAAGGGTCATCACCCACCGCCTCTCGGTGGACCCTTCGGTCAAACCGGTACAACAACGGAGAAGACCCCTCTCGGCCGAGAGGAAGGAATTTGTGAAGAAGGAGGTCACCATGCTCCTCTCTATTAAGCACATCAAGGAGGTGAAATACCCCTCATGGCTAGCAAACGTAGTCCTTGCACAAAAGCCTCCCACCTTCCGCATGTGCGTGGACTACACGGACCTCATCAAGGCGTGCCCCATGGACCCCTTCCCTTTACCAAACATTGATCAATTGGTAGATAAGATCGCGGGGTGCGAAATCATGTCCTTCCTCGATGCACGAGGAAGACGCCGAAAAAACAGCCTTCATGACTCTCGAGGGCATCTTTTGCTACCTGGTGATGGCCTTCAGCCTAAAAAACTCCGGCGCCACTTACACCCGGATGGTGGCTAGGGTCTTTCAAGTCGTCTTACGTTGATGACATGATCGTCAAGAGAAAACAATCCTCCAGCCATGCTGACGACCTATGGGAGATCTTCACTATCATGCAGAAGTTCAACCTTCGGCTAAATCCGAAGAAGTGCACCTTCGGCGTGCAAGGAGGCAAAATCTTAGGCTACATGGTGAGCCGAAGCGGTATTGAGGCCAACCCCGAAAAAATGCAGGCCATCATCAACATGGAGCCCCCACGCAATGTGAAGGAAGTCCAACGGTTGACGGGCCGCCTGGCAGCCCTCGACCGCTTCCTGTCGAAATCGGCGGAGAAGTCCTTACCCTTCTTCCAGATCATGAGGAAAACCGTCGGCTTCCAATGGACTTCAGAATGCCATGAGGCTTTCGACGAACTGAAACGATATTTATCTTCACCCCTTGTGCTCTCCAATCCCAAGGTAGGGGAAACCCTGTACCTTTACCTTGGTGTTAGCCCGGCAGCCATCAGCTCAGTACTCATCCGGGAAGAAGATGGCGTCCAGCATGCCATATTCTATGTTAGCAAGACCCTCAAGGAAGCAGAACTCAGATATTCCCCTGTGGAAAAGACGGTGTTGGCTATCGTTTGGACCGTCAAGAAGTTGGGCCACTACTTCCAAGCTCACCCGGTCCAGGTCCTTACTCACCAACCCCTCGGCGCTTTGATGAGGAACCCCACCAACTCCTCCCGAATGGTAAAATGGGCTATCTTCCTAAGCCAATACAACATCGATATCCGTCCGAGGTCTGCCATCAAGGGCCAAGCCCTAGCGGACTTCGTGACGGAGTGCACGGAAAGATCGGCCATGGACGAGGAGCCCTCGGCTCCCTCGGATGACTAGTGGACCCTCTACACTGACGACTCCTCCGCTATCAAAGCATGTGGAGGAGGGGTGGTTCTCATCTCACCCGAAGGCTTCTGGGCCTATTATGCAATCCGCTTCTCCTTCAAGGTCTCCAACAACGAAGCCGAATACGAGGCCCTCCTCTGTGGCCTTCGGCTGGCAGCTAACATGAAGGCCCGACAGATCCACGTCAAGTGCGACTCCAAGTTAGTCATCAGCCAAATTTCCGGGGAGTACGAAGCCAAGGAAGGAAGAATAAAGCAGTACAAAGAAGCGGCCAAAGAGTTGCTTAAGGTATTTGAGGCACACTCTCTTACTCAAATACCGAGGGCTCAAAACTCCGAGGCCGACATTTTATCGAAGCTCTCGGCCAAATCCCCTGAGCATATCTCAAAGATTGCCAAAATCGAGGAGCTCAGCCTCTCCAGCATACATGCTAGCCCCGTCATGCACATACAACAAAGGCAAGAGGACTGGATCTCAGATATTGTCGCCTTCATCACCACAGGGCAACTGCCCAAGGATGAGGCCTGTACCAAGCTAGCAAAGATGAGGGCTCCCAGTTACACCATCGAGGACGGAAGGCTTTACAAAAGATCATACAACGGGACGCTACTTCGGTGCCTTCATCAAGATGAAGTCGAGGTTGCGATGGAGGAGGTGCACATTGGAACTTGCTCAGCTCACCAGGGACCCTTCTCTATGTCCCGAAGGCTCATAATCCAAGGCTACTTTTGGCCTACAATGGCCCGGGATTGTGCGGATCTTGGCCGAAGGTGTACCGCATGCCAACACTTCCAGAAAGCCCACGACAGGCAAGCGGTCAACTATGCCCCCATTAGCACATCCATACCCTTCGCTCGATGGGGCATAGACCTTGTGGGCCCTCTGCCGAGGGGTACCTCCAACAACAGGTACATCATCGTCGCCATTGACTACTTCACCAAGTGGGTGGAAGCCGAGCCCCTCACTAGCATCACCGAAGCCAAATGTCGTCATTTTGTTCTCAAGAACATCCTCACAAGGTTTGGTGTCCCCCAGCAAATCATCTCCGACAACGGGACTCAATTTGAGGCAGCCCCTTTCTGTGCCCTTCTAGAGGCATGGGGAATCAAACACATCTTCTCCTCCGTCGCCTACCCTCAGGGCAACGGCCAAGTAGAGAACGCCAACCGGATCTTGCTCGAGGGCCTAAAAACGAAGCTGGAGGCCGAAGGGGGAGGCTGGGTAGAAGAACTCCATAACATCTTATGGGCCTACCGCACCACCCCTCGGCGGGCAACAGGTGAAACACCCTTCTCCCTTTGCTACGGGTTTGAGGCTAAAGCTCCTACGGAGGTGACCCTTCCTACCCGAAGGGTGATCATCCAATATGACCCCGAAGTCAACGACGCCAACATGGCCCTCGACCTCCACCTCATTTCAGAACGCCGAGAGCAAGCCTTCGTGCGAGCGGAAAACTACCGAAGGCAAGTCAAAAGCTACATCGATGCCAAGGTTCGCTCTCGAGAGTTCCAAGTGGGGGACTATGTCCTCCGAAGGAGGGAAGCTAGCCAACCAACTGAGGGAGGCAAAATGGCACCAAAATTTGAGGGCTCGTACATCATTTCAGCCGTCATCAAACCAGGGACTTACAAACTCAAACGCCCCAATGGGACCGAGGTCCCTAGGCATTGGAATGTACATCACTTAGTTAAATTTTATCAATAACATTAGAGCGGCGAAGCCCTCATAACTAGTGAATGTATTATTCTATGGCCCAAGGCCTCCAATTTTTAAAGAATGAAGGCGTGTTGAAGACACCAAGGACAAGAAACAAGACCCTTGTGAGCGTCCAAGCCCTCGCACGAGTTCCTGGCCCCATGCCTTATCACATGCAAGACCCCTCGGCATCAAGTGCCGAGGGTAGACACTACTATCACCTACAACGGTGGAGAAAACACCAAGTGTTTTCAAAGAAGACCCCTCGGCACCAAGTGCCGGGGGTACACTCTCTCGCTACCTACAACGAATGAAGAAAAACACCAAGTGTTTTTCAAAGAAGACCCCTCGGTACCGAGTATTTCCTTTGAAGGCCCTTCGGTACCAAGTGCCGGGGTTATGCACTCCTGTCAACTTTCATCAAGCGGAAGAAAAACACCAAGTGTTTCCTTTGAAGGCCCTTCGGTACTAAGTGTCGAGGGTAGACACCCCAATCACCTGCGACAAATGAAGAAAAACACCAAGTGTTTTCAAAGAAGACCACTCGGTACCGAGTACCGAGGGTGCACACCCCCATCAACACCAACAGAATAACACCTAGTGTTTTTTGAAGACCCCCCGGTACCAAGTATCGGGGGCCGTTTACCGAAACAAACACCAAGTGATGTTTCAAAAGTCGTACCCCTCGAGGACGCACTATACCGAAGGTGCCACCTATCGGTGTCGGCATCACGTAGTGCCCCGGCCATTTGCAACCAGTGTGAAAATGAAAACCCTTCCTTGAAACGCTTTCCGCGTCACTACCCCAAGGGTATGACAGGCAAGTAATATGCCCAAGATTCGACTTTCAAAAACGGAACGCTTTCCGCGCCATTTCCCCTAGGGATTGGCAGGCATCTAATATGCCTAGGATTCGACTTCCAAACCGAAACGCTCCTCGCGCCACTACCCCAAGGGTGTGGCAGGCCACGGACTATGTCTGGCGCCGAGGGGACGACTTTCAAAACTGAGGCACTTTCCGTGCCATCTCCCAAGGGGAGGCAGGCTACAGACTATGTCTTATGCCCAGGAAACGACCCTCGATCCCCTCGGAACTCGGAAGGTTAACCCGAGGGGGGAGCTAATGGTGTAGTCTATTGCCCCCCGATAGGCCCAGCCTTACTAAGAAACCAAGTTTCTTGAAGCCTTCCCTTCACTACAAAAAAAATGAGGGAGTGAAGGGGAGTAGACAGCGAGAAATCAATGAGTACACAACTTCAACAAATCACAACAGGAAATCCTTCGGCATTACAAGGAATCACCACATCATACCGATGGCTTCCCCATGGGAACACCTTCGGTGCATGGGAGTTACTAATCCCCGAAGGCTACTATTCAACAGATGTCATCAACAAATGGACAAGTCACTGCCGCCGAAGGATCTAATCCAACTAAAGGAATATAATTGGCTAAGTCCACTCAACAACATTTCAAGCAGCAGTTGCCCCGGCATTTTCACTAAAACACCGAGGGAATGCGCCCAAACATTTCCCGAGGGCGTCTATCTTTTCGTACTATACTTGGACTATGAAAATTCCTAAGTCCACATTGGGGGAACCTGATAAATCCCGAAGGCCCATATGCTACTCAAGGAGCGAAGGCACCTCCTACATATCACTGAAGGCCAGTGCTCACGGATCAAAGGAAACTATCCTAGGGTGGGTGCCCCCGAGATTACCATCATGACCGAGGGAGGTCTTACCTAAAGAGGCTACAACCCTGAAGGCTCCCCATGCTGAAAGGCCAGATGATTCTCAACCACTTAGAATACATTCTAAGTCCTAAATGGTTGGCCCTCGGCCATCCCACGGAGGTCACCAGGAGGCTCCTACCCCATGCAAATCGGGGGGTTACATTACTCAAAGGCCACTTGGTGAAACAACACATAGAATTTTTTTTTTCCTAAGTTCTGCATATTTGGCCCTCGGTCAAGTATTCTCACGCCCAGAGGGGTCAAATGACCGAAGGTGTGGTACTGAACAACACTTAGAGAATTTTTTCCTAAGTCCTGAATGCTTTGCCCTCTGTCAAGTTACCGGTCAACCGAAGGCACACCTACAAGAAGGCTCTCACATTCACTCGAAGGCTCCTATCTCATACAACTACACTTAGGAAAATTTTCAAAGTCCTAAAAATTGGGCCCTTGGCCCAATCATCATGCATCTGAGGGACCATGGTAACCGAAGGCAACATGATGGACTACACTTAGAAAGATTTTCTGAGTCCTAATTGTTTGGCCCCGGCCAGTACACCATATAAGCATACATTCATACACAAAGGAGGGAAAAGATGAAGGCATACATTTAAAGGGAAAAAGCAAACTCATATACAAAAAGCCCGAAGGCAGGCATTCATCCATTCAAAAAAAGACCATGAAGTAATATCAAGAGATGTTTGTTACATATTGGCCGAAGCCGACGGATCATGAATATTTGTTGCAAAGATGGTTCAAAAATTATCTAAGTACAAAATCATTCAGCATTTTCTTCCTCAGCAGGCTTTGAAGTGACCTCTACTCCAGCCTCTGCATCGTCTCCCTCGGCCTCCTTCATCAGTTCGGTGTCCTCTAAATCTGGTCCGTCGACACCCGAAGGGAGGGGAACACGAACATCTGGCTGCAGGGGAGGGAGGCCATATGCCATCGGATCAAAATCCTTCAGCTCGATCTTCAAATGACGGGCCATCCTCTGGTAGATGAGGGCCTGAGTAAAAAACTCACCCCCATCATAATATTGCTTTCCCTTTCGGGACAGCCAATCTACGATAGGCCCGTCACACCACTCGTCAACGGACGACTCCACAACCGAGGACAGCCACTGCTTGTGTCCCTCGGCTTTCCACCCCTCCGCCAGAAATCCGGAGATGGCCTCCTCCCGCGCCTTGGCAACGACTTCCGCCTTGGCGGCCATGGCCTCCTTGGCGGCCTTCTCGATGGCCTCAGTTGTGGACCTCTTAGCTTCGGCCTTGCCCCGGTCGGCTGCCTCCACTCGCAGCTTCATCTGCCGAAGGCTCTCCTCCAGCTTGGCCATTTGCCTGATGGCATCGGAGTTCTGATGGATGAGTTCCTTCATTTTCGCGTCCTGCTCGGCCTTGTGCAGGCACCACTCCTCCAACCTCCGGGCCTGCTCACCGAGGGCAATGCAAGCCTGTAAGATGCAAGGGAGTTAGGAAAGCTATGCAATATATCCCAAGGCAAGACAAAATGATACCAATGAAGAAACTTACAGTGAGGGAGGATCGGAGGATCTTGTCCTCGAGGGCCACATCATCATGGGCTCCGAGGGTGACCTTGTCTATTTCAGGGGTCATGCCCCTCAGGAGCGCCCTCGGGTCGACCGTGCAATTCGTCACGGTTGTTACCCTCGAGAGGGAGACCTGCAGAATCTCCGGGGGCAGCTCCCCCATACCCATCGGCGTTCCAGCCGTCGGCACCTCCGCATGCGCCCCGGAGGTGGAGTGCTCGTCCACGATCACCACTAGGGGATCTTTCTTCGTGGCATCCCCCTTTCTTGACTTCTTGCTAGCAAGGGGGCGTCCTTGGCCACCACCTTCCTCTTCCCGACGGCGTCGCCAGCATCAGTAGCAGGGGCCGTCGACGGGCCCTCGGACTTCTTAAAAAATTCACCGACGGGCTTCTGGCTGCCCGCATCCGTCCCCTTCGGATTTTTTGCGGACTTCTTCTTCAGACCAGCAAACCCTTTAACATTCATCTTGGATACCGGGATACCTGCAAAACAATAAGGGGTTAGGCCGACGGGTCAGCAATAAAAGAACAATGACATCAAAGTATAAAAAGAGAATAAAAATATATATATAAAAAAATACTAAGTACGAAAATTGAATGCCCTCGGCTAGTACCTCCTGAACCCCCGAAGGCTCCATCAAACATCGGGTACTTTTCATCTGTTTCCCCCAGGAAACGATACCTCCGGAACCTGAGGGCGTACAGATCGCTCTCCAGGGTGCACTCCTTGATGGCTATATTTTTGTTTCGACCCTCCGGGATCTTAGCCAGAGTCATGCCATCTTTCTCGAAGGCGGCGCTCCTCACCTTCTCATGCCGCCTAAACCGGTCACGCAGCTCCCTCGTAAATGGGCTTTCATCCAACTTCACGTAGCACCATCGGTCTCTCCACCCTTTGTTTGAAGAAGGGGCCTCAGTGAATAGCTTGAACTGAGCTACCTGCTGCAGGTTCGTGAAGCCCTCGGCGTTCGCATGCCCCCCCCCCCCCCATCACAAGTTGAAACTTTGAATAAATAAGTCCAAGCTAGGTGTTACCCCCGGGACTTACAGAGATGGAGGAACCCAGTGATGTATGAGTGACTATTTGGCGTGAGCTGGCAGGGAAGCAAACCTACATACCGGAGGTACTCATGCAGAAATGGGTGCAGAGGGAACCGGAGGCCCATTGACACCGAGAGTATGTGCACCGCTATACACCCCTCAGGAGCCCGGGAGAGGGTGTCTTCTGGACCAGGCTGTATCACCATCTCCGAGGGCCCCACACGAAGCTGGGTCACATAGCATTCGGCCTTATCCGCCTTCGACCTCAGCTCCAGCGCAGCAGTTTTCAAAAACGAGTACCCCTCGGGCATGTCAACCGGCTTCCCGGCGTCAGCAACGATGCCCTTCTTCTTGGGAGCAGCTTTTGTCTTCGTTTTCTTCCCCGGGGCTACCTTGAGAGGAGTCGGGTTCAAAGGCCGAGAGCTCCCGGCCTCCCCATCATTCCGGGGGGAGGTACCGCAACAGTGACCTTCATGCTCTCTCTCTGCGCCTCCTCCTCGGCCACTTGCCAGGCGAGAGCCAGCTCTTCATCCTCGCATTCTTGTTCGAACCCCTCGGCTTCCACCTCAGCAACGAGGGCTCTCTGCAACTCCATCGCTACGGCGGTGTCATGACCCACCGAGGGCTGTTCACTTACAGACTCCACATCGGAGATGGCTTCATCCTCGACCGAGGCCCCCCTCGAGATGTCTTGCGAATCACTTTGGGATGACATTTTGGTATACTACAATAAGGGATTCTACACCGAGGGTTGTCTACAGAGTTCTAACACCTAATCTAAGGCCACAAAGCACAACTTACTTAAAATGGTGAAGAGCGGGTGGGGAACTAACCTTGAAATGAGGATTGGATCGAAGGAAGATTTCTCTCTCTAGAAAATTTTTGCCAGCACTTCGTTGCAACAAGGATGCGTAAAGGGGAAATGGCATGGCCTTGGGGTATTTATAGGCGCCCAGATCCGGGCTTGGGCCCAAAAACCGGGCCTCCGGTTACAAAATCATCATTACATACCGTCGTTTCACCCAATCGGTGACGCCCGCCCGCGGGTAGCCAATGGCCACGCGCCACGTGTACTCCCCCTCCAACGGTCATATTACAACGGCTATATTCTGGGAACCCGAGGGCACTCCCTCGGCATACCACTCCTTCATCAACCAAAAAACTAGCCCCTGGGCTTTCTCCTTCACTCCACTTCATCAAGAGGAGCTCACGGGTTCATAACGGGCACAGCCCGCGGGAACACTCAGCCCTCAAACACATTGAGGACCACATAACCCCCGAGGAGCACACCTTCATCAACAGTTACACCCACATTAAATGTGAGATGGATCGTCGTACCAAGTACAACGTCGCATCCAACCGCCACATTAAATGCGGCCACATGCGAATGCCAGTGCCACCCGGTTGATGTGACCCCTCGGCCGCCGGATGCTTGACACGTGTCCCCATCTCACATTTATTGCTACTATAAATAGCACCCCATTTCCCCTTTGTAAACCATTCTGAATACGCTTTGAACTCATATATTCAATACACTTTCTCTCTCTTACTTGCTCTGACTTCTCTCTAGTTACTCCCTGCAGTAACCCTTCGGATACATACCCCCGGGTAGACTATCCATCAATTGTAACAGCTCATTACAATTTCAAAGCCCAAAATTAATACTTAGGTTGATTACAAATACTAATATAAAAAAATAAAGACTCAATTTCCCAAACTCACTATAACCTTCTAGGCTTCTACTACGTAACACTCAAACAAACTAACCCTAATGACGAATGAGTAATGTACTAATGTCCAGAAACCAATAGATTATTGAATATGACATCAATAGATTATTAATTGTATTTTGTAACATTTTAATAATGGATTAGATATGTCGCTAATAACATTGATTTATTATATTTTGTTAGTCTATGATAATTTGTTGTATTGGGAGAGATGCATGGTAATCTACCGATATCGTATCGTTACTGAACCGAAACTTCGGTATACTGAAATGCGGTATACCAAAACTTTGGTAAGGTAAGGTATATAAATTTTGTATACCGGAAGTTTTGGTACGGCAAAGGTATGAGAGAAAATATTTGGTATACCGTACCGAAACACCCCTAGTTGCACTCCTTGTTGCCTTGTGGAATCTTCGTCAAGTAACAAAAACCCTGTGGGAAAAATAAACCTTGACAAGAGACTAGAGTTTATTGGACTTCGTTAATTGAGTCCTTTTGGATTCTTTACTCTAATCGATACTCACAGTTACTTCATTAAAACCTTACCAAGTAACAAAAACCCAATGGGATAAAAATAAAGCTTAGTTTAAGGAAAAGAGCATAACGTGATGGTGTAAGACCCCCCTTGAAGTCTACACCTCCCCCTGATATTTACATTAATCAAGGGATTTCAGAAAGCTTATGCATTCCAATGTTTTTCACATGTTTTACGAATGTGGCCTTGGGCAATGACTTGGTAAACAAGTGTGCTACGTTTTCTTCCGAGCATATTTGATTTACTTGAATCTTGAGGAAGGCATGTTGTTGCTGATTGTAGAAGAACATAAGAGATATGTGTTTTGTATTGTCACCCTTGATGTATCCTAATTTCATTTGTTCGATACAGGCTGCATTATCCTCATATATGCAGGTTGGCCCTTCAGTGGTAGGCTTTAAACCACTAGTTCCTCGAATGTGTGTAATGATAGCTCTTAACCATATACATTCACGGACCGCCTCATCTAGAGCAATGATCTCTGAGTGGTTCGAGGAGGTAGCCACAAGGGTTCGCTTAGTCGATCTCCAGGATATTGTCGTGTTCCCGATTGTGAAAATGTAGCCAGTTTGGGAACGGCCTTTGTGAGGGTCAGAGAGGTACCCAACATCAGCGAAACCTACCAGGACATCATTTGGGGTTTTCATGGAGGTGAACGTTTTGTCATTGATATTTTCCTTTGTGACCACAACTCCATTTGTGGGTTTCTTCATCTCTCCGTAGGGAAAGAACAATCCCAAGTCACTGGTCCCTTTAAGATATCTACAGATATTCTTGATACCGTTTCAGTGACGTTGCGTAGACGCAGAGCTATATCTAGCTAACAAGTTCACCAAGAATGTTATATCAGGTCGAGTGCATTGTGTTAAGTACAATAATGCGCCTATTGCACTTAGGTATGGAATTTCAGCTCCCAATGCCTCTTCGTCGTCTTCCTTTGGACGAAATGGATCCTTTTTAGGATCTAAACTTTGGCCCACCATGGGAGTGCTACCAAGGTGCGCTTTATCCATGTTAAATCGCCTGAGCATCTTTTGGATATATGCAGACTGGTGGATTAATACTCCACAAACTCGATGTTCTAATTCCAGACCTAAACAAAATCGAGTTTGCCCAAGGTCTTTCATCTCAAACTCGGATTTCAAATAGCTTGCGGTTTCTCTTATTTCGTCAAGAGTGTCGATTATGTTCATGTCATCGACATATACTGCTATGATTGCAAATCCGGAACTCATTTTCTTTCTGAATACGTCCAGATTGTTTTAATCCGTAAAGTGAGCGTTTCAATTTTATTGCAAACGCACTATGTGGTTTAGAGTCACTTGATTTAGGTAGTGAAAGTCCGTCAAGTACTTTCATATATATCTCTGAATCAAGATCCCCATAGAGATATGCAGTAACCACATCCATCAATTGCATTTCCAATCCTTCAGAAACTGCTAAGCTGACTAGGTATCAGAACGTGATAACGTCCATTACGGGAGAGTAGGTCTCCTCGTAGTCAATCCCAAGGTGTTGTGAGAAACCTTGTGCCACTAGGCGAGCCTTGTACCTTAAGACTTCATTCTTCTCATTACGCTTTCTGACAAATACCTATTTATGTCCTACACGTTTTGCACTTGGTGGGGTTAGCACTACCGGACCAAATGCCTGTCTTTTTTGTCAGGGAGTCTAATTCGACCTGGATTGCTTCTTTCCATTTAGGCCACTCAGCTCTTTGTTGGCATTCTGCCATAGAGCGAGATTCGATATCATTATGCTCTATAATTTCTTGAGCAACTATAAATGCAAATATATCATCGATGTGTATGGAAATTCTTTCCATTAGCACATGTGCATTTTCATAATCCATAGAGATTTCCTTGTTTTCTAGAATCACTTCGATCATCGGAGCATCCTCCAGTAATGATTCGTGGACATAACTATAATCGAAGATAATCTCATGGGATGGATGTTGTTCATCAATGATTAATGGATTACGTTGTGTCGTACTCGTCCTCTTCTTCCTTAGACAAGTATCAATGATCAATCAAACCAAGTGGTCTTCCTCTCTTCCTTTGAGGAGCCATGACCTCAACCACACCTTCTATGTGTGGTTGCAGTGCCTCCTACTATGGCACTGTGTCTTCCTTTGGGGACTTCTAACCTTGCAGACACATTTGCAGCTGGTATGTGTGATCTTGTCACTTTTGCAATGTCAGAAAATGCAGCAGGCATTGAGTTTGCTACATTTTGTAGGTCTATCATTCTTTTCACTTCACCTTCACAGTGTGAGGTGCGGGGACCAAAATGAGACAGTGTAGGAACACACCAGGATAATTCCTGTCGCTCTTTGGGAAAATCCTTTTTCTTATTTCCCCCTAACGACGGGAATGTGTTCTCATCAAAGTGACAATCCGCAAATCTTGCGGTGAAAAGATCGTCAGTCAAAGGTTCTAGATAGCGGATTATCGTTGGGAATTCATATCCAGCGTATATACCTAATCGCCTTTGAGGACCCATTTTAGTGCTCTGTGGTGGCATAAGTGGCACATAGACTGCAGAACCAAATATGCGTATGTGTGAAATGTCAGGCTCATATCCAGTTACCAACTGGTACGCAGAAAATGGTTGGTTCGCAGTGGAACTAAAGCGAATAAGTAAGGTTATGTGTAATATTACATTCCCCAGCAGATTTGGGCAAGTTGGTGCGCATAACCAATGCCCTAGCTATCATTTGTAATCTTTTGATAGTAGCTTCCGCGAGACCATTTTGTGTGTCTACATGGGGAACGGGATGCTCTATCTCGATCCCGATAGACATGCAATAGTCATCAAATATCTTTGATGTAAACTCTCCAGCGTTATCAAGTCTAATGGACTTTATAGGATGGTCGGGGTGATGAGTCCTTAAGTGAATTATTTGTGCTAGGAGTTTCGCAAATGCAGCATTTCTTGTGGGCAATTAGGTAACATGCGACCAACGAGTCGATGTGTCCACCAAAACCAAAAAGTATCTAAATGGTCCGCATCCTGGATGGATCGGTCCACATATGTCTCCTTGAATTCGTTGTAATTAGAATGGGATGTTTTGTTTTGTGTCTTTAGCAGAGGATGGTCTCCATCCTATTTTTGCTAAAGAGCAGGCTTTGCAGAATGAGTTTTGTAGTGTGGACATAGTTAGGTAAGCATGGGTTAGTTCTTCTTGTGCTTTAGAAGATAATTGTCCTTGTGGAGGAGCCACATGGTTATCAATTTGTACTGTGTTGATTTTTCGCCCTTCTTTATTCCTTTCTCAAAAGAAAGGATGTCCATGTGAATTCTTGAGAATTCGAATAATCATGTCACGATCGGGGTTATCAAGACGATCATGCCAAAGCCTATACGAGTATATGTCCAACATTCCATTGTTGGAGACCGCATATGATTCGAAGATTCGGATAGTAGTGACATAGAGTCCACTAGATTGACTTATTAATTTTTCTAATATGTGTTTTCTTCCGCTTTTACTAGAGGTAAGATATAGGTATTCTATCTCATCCTCACTATGAGTTTCAACGTGGAAACCATTATCACATATATCTTTAAAACTTAATAAAGTTCGAGTACCTCTAGGTGTGACACCGCACCCGGATGTACTTGAATTTAATATTCAGTATGTATTTGAATTTTTCTAGCGAATAATTTCGTGTATAAGAGTGATGGATTTAATTAATGAATGGTTAATTAAATTATTTATCGGGCCCATAATATTGAGAATGGGCTACCAAATATTTAGTTAGGTTGTCATGATAATTATAGCAGGAATAATATTGAGAATGGGCTACCAGCCGAGGTTCAGAAAAATGTTTGGTCAACCCAAGTGCTATTTTGACCTAACCTGCCAGAAATAGCAGGAATAATTGTTAGGGACTCCCTACACCCACTTGGGGTAATCTATTTGTCAAATAGCTCCCAAATAACAAGGAGGAGACATGAAAAGT
Organism: Cuscuta europaea; assembly: GCA_945859875.1. Lineage (NCBI taxonomy): Eukaryota > Viridiplantae > Streptophyta > Magnoliopsida > Solanales > Convolvulaceae > Cuscuta > Cuscuta europaea. The sequence continues at coordinate 4,632,369 of CAMAPE010000052.1, read as the reverse complement.
AAGTTAGGTGCGGACTTGAGGGTGATGAGATGTTAAGGACAAACACACACACCTCCTATACCCCATCTATGCATTATTTTTGCATTTGATTGAGGGGGGTGCTTCCTCTTCTATTGTGAACCATCCGCACAAGCACAACCACAATGGAAAGAGAGAGAGAGAGAGCTCTGGGGTTGACCTTCACAAACATCAATCCATAGTTGGAGGAAGTTAGGGAGAAGAAAACCTAAGAGGAACTAAGCTTGAAGAAAGGTAAGAACTCAAATAGTTCTTTAACTAGTTTATTCTTGTATGATTTTTAAGGAATCATATGGTGGATTAAACCATGAGTTCTACATGTTTTAAAGTGTAGAATATTGTTATAAATTGGTGGTATTTAACTTAGAAAAGTTGGTGAATCGATAGGAGTCAAAATCGCCGGAAACCGCCACTCAAAAGGAGTTGCTCGAATTTGCACAACCCGAAAGCCGCCCAGCTTTCAAGAAGGCCGTCCGGCTTTCACCCACTGCCCAGATTTTCCATTTCCGATCGGCCTAGAATGAGGACGGATCGAGGGGTTTCGCTAAGGCAGCTAGTTGAGCACATCATAAGGTGATGATGGCTGACTATGTTGCTTATAATTAGTGAGTTAATTTAATGAGATTACCTAAGGTAATTAAAGGTATTTTCTATGGATTATTAATGATTAATAATGCCTAAGAATGATAAGAATATTGTCCATAAGAAAGGAGCATGATATACAAATTTAGGAATAAATTGTGTATGATCATGTGTTATGAGTATGTTAACTTGATAATGGAATTAACTATGAAATGCATGTTGAAATATACTTTTTACTTCATATAAGAATATATGAATGATTAAAAGTGATATTTTGTATATTGATATAATGATGATATTTTCAATGGAAAATCAGTGGAGCATTTTATAAATGACCATGAATAGAGAACTTGGTTTTGTTAGAATTAATTGGACTAGTATTCATATTCTAGTTGGACATTAAGGTGAAATCTTGCTAAAATTGATCCTAAGGTTGGATTGTGAAGTATTATGTATTAAGTTGTCTTAAGAGATGCTTTAAGGTAGGAAAGTATGAACTTCAAGTTATACTAGGGGTAGGCCCTAAGGGATACCCAAGATAAATTGAATAATAAATTGATCCTAGGTATAGGATTGACCTACGGGCGTGTTCGGTAGTCCTTGAGGATAGCCGGTTGAGTTATGTGAATAAGTAAGGACCATGGCCCTTCCCGACTCTAGAGAGCGGGGTTGGATAGCATGGACTTGCATCGTGATCACGGTTAGGGTGGAATCCGAATCGGAGACCTAACTAGGCTACGATAGCGGTAACACATAAGATAGGACCCCGAAGGGCCTTACCTTCCTACGGGATGATAGGTATGAGTCCAGCGGCGGGATGTTGAAGTCTGAACCAAGGGCCTCGTGAGGTCTCGAACAGCGGTAGCAAATCCCGTAGAAATAATAAGACCCACGGGTTGGGTCGAACAAATGACAAATGCAAAAGAATATATGAGAAGGGACGTGTGCCGACAGATAAATGAATTTACTTATTATAAAGATAATAAGTGGGAATTATAAATTATAATTTATATAATGATATCACCCTAATTTGAGGGTCTTAGAAATTAAAACATTGATTATACTCGGTATAGTTGTCATTGTACTTGTCAAATGCTTCCAAGTACTGACCTCCCCTTCATGGGGAAGACCACCTCACAGTTTCAGGTAGAACTTGAAGGTTGCTACCATCGCCCGTTGCCTCGAGAAGATTCAAGGAGAGAATACGTGATTCGTGCTTCTTTCGCTCAGTCTTAAAAACACTTATGTTAATGCTCATGGATATTATTTTTGAATAATTATTTTGGGGGCTTGTATGCCTAATTATGCCAAGTGTGGCTTGAACACTTGTATTAAATGTTTCCGCTGCTTTGAATGAATATTTTACATTATGTTTGTTTATAGATGTGCTATGAGTGAATGGTATTCAAAGACGCCTTGTATAGTATGGATAGTTGGACTTCGGTTGACTATTCGTACTGTACGGCGGGTTGTTGACGTGTCCGGGTAGGTCCCGGGCGTGACACTAGGTGCATATAGAGCGTCTGTGACGTGGAATGTGGTACCATTAGGTAGCATAAATTTGGCGGTGCCTCACCCTTATATTACGTTCGATGATCCAATCATCGTAGTCACAGGGGATTTATAAGCTACTAATTGAATAAAAAGTTGCATGTGTCTAAGGATAGTGTGGGTTGTCCCACTATCGACTAAACATTCGAGTTCTCCCCGAGTCATTCCTGTGTAAACATGCATTAGATAATTGTTGGTATATATTTGGATTTCAAACATTGAAACCAATTATTAAAATAACGATAAGCATGTAATGTCCATAAGCAGGAAATGAAAAGGAATGGGGAAAACATAAATTTTGTTTAAATGTCTGGTGGGATATGGAGGGGGGGGGGAATCAAAGTCCGGTGCATCATCTGAAAGGTGGTGTTATTTTTAACACCAAAATCCGCCACTATGAGGTTAACATCAACCTCATTTCCTTCGCCTATCACAAACTGAGATTCATGTTCTTTGGATTCTCGGTATTTCTTGTAGACAGCAACATCTCTATTACTGATTTGGCAATTCTTATACCAATGACCTGAAACTCCGCATCTGTAGCATGGTTCCTCCCCAACTCGGTCTCGTTTGACTAGAGGTTTTGATGGTGCATTATGGGCCTTGTTAGTTTGACCACTGGTCCCGCTGCTCGTATCTCTCTTCCACACTTTGGAAGATCCTCCATGACCCGTTCCTCGGCCTCCACTCCCATCGCGATTGTTGCACCCCTTTCCACGATTACGGCCCTCTCCTTTTCCACTAGAGTGCTTTCCAGTGTTTGCTTTGCCATAGTTGACCTCGAAATTTTCTTTGTCCCAACTGGTCTAGCATTGTTATTCAAGAGAACTTGATTTTGTCTTTCAGCAACTTGGAGCAAATTAATTAATTGATTAAATGTGGTTATTCTTTTGTTAATTGACCGGGCTAAACTTGCAAGTGTACAAATGCCGATATAGTAATAAATTCCGGTAAAATACTGGGTCGAATCCACAAGAAAACGTTGTTTAATTCAAGTCCGAGAGTAGATAACTTTAAATGAAGAAATGAGTAAAGTGCATGGATTTTGATTTGTGATTTATATTTTTGGTTTTTCACTTTTTGTTCAAGAAGATAACTGTTAACTAATTTTGAGTTTAAGATGAATAATGACCACAACTAAGGCTTCGGGAATCACTTAAATGCTTAAATAGGGTTGAATATTAGTTCTTTGCCAATAATTGTGAATACGATGTCACTAATATATTCTCAACTCCGGTTAAGGCAGCGAGAGCGTGGTTTTCGTTACGTATAACTGTGTAAGTCCCGTTACGGCTTACATTCATCTACCGAAAACCCCGTTGAATATTAAGACATCACACCCGTATCATATAAGACTGGATATATTTCTATTCTCGGTACTATATATGTTTATCCTTTAATGTTCATAGTTTAGACTTCAACGTCAATTGCAAGTATAAACTAAATTTAACATACTTCTATATTGTACACCATAGTCATAAACAATCAATATATAAAGGATAAATCACAATTTATTGGTTTAGAACTTTTATCAAACACCTAGTGGGCATAGAAGTTCATCCCTAGCCTTAGCTAAGAATTTAACCTCTAATGCTCATATTAATCATAATACAATAATAAATGTAATGGAACATGAAATTACAAAGGAAATAATACATAAATACCAATGATTTCGGAGGATGAGCTTCCCTCCTCAAGAACTTGAAGAAAATACCAAGAACAAAAATATAAAAGCTAAGAATTAATCTATGGAATGGAATGTCTTTGTTTGATAAATTAAGGGATTTATATAGGCTAAAGAATGACATCTTTTAGTCTATTCGAGTCCAACAATCAGGTATGGAGGCAATATTTGATCAACAATGAGGAAGATGAGGTTTTCCCATTAAGGAAAAGCTTGCACGTTGATGTGTTTTAGCAGAATCGAGCTTAACCGGCGCCGGTTTCAGGCTTAACCAGCGCCGGTTCTTCTTTGCACGCAGGTAAAATCTGAAATTTTGACATAACCGGCGCCGGTTATAAGGGTAACCCGGCGCCTCCGGTTAAGCTACTGGTTTGTGTATATGTGCAAAAAATCATAGGATCAGCGCCAGTTATAAGAGCAGGCCGGTGCCGGTTTTGACCTGGGATTTTGGGGATGTTCCGCTACGAATATGGACATGATTCCCTCACCAAAGTTGTAGATAATGAAGTCTTCTATCCACCAAAACTTGAATGACATGTTTTTAGTCATCCAATCAAAAGATATGGATAAAACACCGAGAGGTATGTATTCTGAAATCCCATCAGCAACATCTGTCTTTATTGGTTGATTGAGTCTTGATCCTTTCATATTCCGGCCATGACGTCTTCATAACATTTGTACCTTATTGAGTTAAAATTCATATGGAATTCGAGTCGAGTAATTTCGAGTTATCTACAATAAGTTATACTCAAATTATGGGCAGAACGTCATCCTTTTGGTCCCAAAAGCCGTTCATCACAATGTTTTATGCTTTAGCTCTCATTTTGAAGGTATTTTCCCGATTTCTCTTCTTCTCTTCAACAAATACTTATAAAATACTTATGTTAAACACAAGTAAATATAACGGATATCATTAATATGCTCCAACCTATACTGGTTCGCTAGTATAAGTGTTGAGGTGGGGAAAGTGGAGAGGGTCTTATCAATCATTTCATCTTCTTTGATTGGTTTACCACAGAAATTAAGGCGTGCTTTGATGTGTAACATGTCCTTATTAAAATCGTTGATCTTTTTGTAGTCAACTAATTAAGCGGATTTCATTCCACTGCACTGTCAGTTCGGGGAGCAATGTGTCATGTATGTTCCCAAAACGACCTTTTAGTGCGTCCCAGAGTTCTTTGGGGGTTTTCAATTGTAAGTATTCCCAACGTAAGCTAGGGTCAATATGGTGTCTAAGGAACATTAACGCAGCAGCCTTTATTTTTTCAGACGGTGCATTGTCATTTAAACTTTCGGGGTCGGAAAGCGTGGCGGAATAGTCTTTAGCCACAAAAGTGGTTTCTATGTCAGAAATCCAGCGATGGTACTCAAGTCCTTCTGAGTCCAGGATGTCAAGCTCGGGTTGAGTTGGATCAGTCATCTTAAAATATAAAATTGTATGAGTGTTATATACTACCATTTATTGCTAAAACATGAAAAAAAAATGTGATTCTTTGTGTGAAAATTCTTTATTGCGTGGCGGAATAGTCTTTCCAGTATGTCTCTTTATTTGTAGAGGATATTTTATAATGCATTGAAGAGAGGAGATATATATTCATCTCCTTAAAAAAATCATAGAGATTTTTATAGGGTGGTATATGGTGTGTTTAACATAGGAAGTATTAATATTGGTCCAAAGAATGGATTAGGCATAAAAAGAAATTATTGATAAAAAACGAATCTAACAATTCTTTTAATATGATATATATTTCGAATTATTGAAGGAAGAATAAAATTTTGTTGTATATTTTAATTATAAAAAATGGAGCTAAAAAAATTAAATTAATTGTCGAATTTTTCCTTTTAAAAAAATATTTCGAATTTAAATAAATGGAGTTATATTTTGATTTTTTTTGTAAAAACGAATGTAATTTCATATTAGTAATGTAATGTGCATATATTTAAAAAATATTGCCTCGTATATGCGGATTACCGGGAAAAAAATTATTGTGTGTGTTTTTTTTTTGTTTTTTTTATTAATTTTGGGAATCATATGGGATTATCTAAAAGTTACAAACATATAAATTTTCTTCATATTTTGTTAAAAATAATTTTATTGGTGTGAACAAATGGCAGGTTGTTTTTTCGTGAACTATGTTAAACGTAAACTTGCAATTTTAAAAAAATGACATGAAAATATAGTCTAGAAGTATAAATTAAAGAAAAGGCAGGTATATGAGTCAACCATATATATACACATGTATTATTTTATTATGCGGTAGGTGTATGCATGTGTCAATTGTATGTTATGAATAATAAATGTGCATCTAAAAATGGAATAATAAAGTCAAGATTTGTCATATATATTCATTTAAAGTTGGCGATTTTCTAAATAGAGTTAAAAAAATTGCTTTCATTGATTATTTAGTATTATGATATATTTAGAAGGATATTTTTATATGTTAATAAATTTTGAATGAAAATTCGCACTTTTCATTTTTAAACGTTGTTACGTATATTAAACATACAAGGAATCACACACACCAGATATAGTCTTAAAAAATGTTTAATATAGAAGTGATTTTTAAACACTATTACGTAACAAAAATTGTGAAATTTCTGTTACGTATATGTAATGTCTAATATGTTTATTTGAGTATTTAATGTAGTAATTTTACTTGATTATGATTCCAACTATATGTAAGTGACATATAGCATTACTGAAGAATATAATCACATAATATGTATAAAATAAAATAAATGCATAATATGATCTTGATTCCAACAATATGTATTTAACATATAGCTTTACAGAAAGTATAATCATATAAAGTACATGAAAATAGAGTTAATTCGTGTGATCTTTGATTCCAACTATACGTATATGCCATATAGCTTTACGGAAAAATATGATCACATGTATGTATACATGGAAAGAGGATGCATAGTATGATATTGATTCCAACTATATGATTATAACATATTACAGAATTATAATCAAAAAATTGCATCTCGATGAATTAAATCTCGAATTAGCCAACTAGGTCAATGAACACTGAAATTAAGATTTCAATTTAGGATGAAAATTTACCTCAATGAACAGTAACGGAAATTGACCGTGGGCAGACAGCGGTGGCGTCTTTTGGCTGGTTGTGGTGCTGCGGCTTGGCTGGACGGCTGGTCGGACTGCTGCGGTGATTTGGAGGAGGTAGGCTGCGGGCTGCTGCAGCGATTTGGAGGAGGGAGGCGTTGAAAATAGATTTAGGGCTAAATGCTGATAACGTGTTGTGGGAAGTGAGTGATGTATTATTCCAACAGGTAAACCCTCTTTAAATAGAGGAGAGTTCGGTTTATACAAGGGTTGGGCCTCTCAGGCCCATTAGCTCAGTACATAATATATTAGTGAATACTCTATCTATAATGACAGCACACTACAAATAATTTCCTTTAACAATTAAGTTTTTTTATGTCCTTATTTATAATTCGTCCGTCCCGAAATTAACTTCTCACTTTCCTTTTCGGGTAGTCCCGAAATTAACTTCTCAATTTCTTATTTGAAAACAAATCTACATCAAAATAGTGCAATACAATGTCAAATAATGTTGAAACAGTATAGTTTACCTCTTGTAAATTTGTTTCCTTAATATGTGTGAAATCCAAGTGGAAAGTTAATTTCGGAACGAAGGGAGTATGAGTTTATGAGTTGGTATAATAATTAATTTAAATGTTTAAAATGTATCTTCTATTCTTGTAATGCTTCTTAAAAAGATAATGAAATTCGCTCAAAATATATATGAAATCCGAGTTGGGCATAATAACCCAACCCGTATGGAACTGGTAATGTTATTCAATTGAATATCGGGTATTTAAATGGTACTTTAAATTTTCATTCCGAATGGAAATTGTGTCATTTGAAACAGATTTGGATCCGGTTCCAGATTTTGAGAATCAAATAATACCAAATTAAACCGTTAAAAAGTAATGCATTTTATATTTTTATATTTTTTCCAACTCAATAAATCTCTTGTCCAGACCAACAACTTTATAGCTCAATTATGATCTCATTCGTCCTTAAAATAGCTAAATGTATGTGCTTATATAAATTTTGTAATTCATTCTTTTTAAATAACTTATGTTACATTTTGTATAGATTGAAAAAATGCTAAATTTTAAAAAATAATTAATCACTATTAACTTCCAGTAATGTAGTGTATATGACTATTTGTTGTATCATATTTGTGTAGTTTTGAAACTTAATTATATGATTTAAATCTTAACTCCTACGGTATAAGAATGTTTTAGAACTAATATCCAACAATTTAATGATACTTTTTTTAAGTTTTCACATGAATTTAATGAATATTATGTCTATTTAGTTGGTATATCATTATTTTGCTATATTCTTCCTTATGAATTTAATATGCTTTAATTTTATGTCTTTATCAACATTTCATGTGAACTAACCGATATGATGGAATCTACCAATTGCAAGATTTGATAAAAATAGCGTTTATTTGACATCGTACCATACCAACAAAATGGTACCAAATAGTTCCAACCTTAAAACCGGATCATACAGAAGCGTTGGAAATCTCTCAAGTACATTACGAGTTTTTACTAATTTATCGATGCTAAAATGGTAACATTTTAACGAGTAAAGAATGACAATACATGTGTGTGTATCAAAGTCAATATGTTGGTATGCTTTAGTATATTGATGACTTAGATGTATGTTGGGTTTAAATTCAACACGATATAATAAATATAGATATAAATTTGTATGAACTCTCGATCTTTGCGTGGAAACCTGAAAGGAAGAAAACCACATGACTTTTTAGGCTAATGTCCAAGCCCTCTCTCATTCTCATTCATTTCTCCTCACCATTACAATGTATAAGTTGAGCCCCCATTAATGGAGTATTTTGAGCTAGTCTAGAGATAAAAAAGCATGGGGAAGAAGAAGACACCCCTGTACCATGGAGGGGAAGCCTCCTGTTTATAAGGAGGAGGGCCGGGGATAGGTGCAAGGCCACCCTAACGGGCCAGATGAGCCGAAATGGGCCAAAAGGGCCGAAACAGGCCTGATAGGTTGAAATGAGCCTCGTCATTCGGGCTCCGTACTGGGGTGATTCCTTGAGCTCCTGAACAGTAACAAATCGAGATAATATATCCCAACACTATATAAATGTATTGCATACATATTGTCATATAGTTTAGGGTATCAACATTTACGTTGGGGATGGACTGGATCCGGGTGGCCCGACTTGGGACCGCGGAGGCTGAGCTCAAGACCATCTATCGGTCATCGAGATAAGAGACTATACTAAAAAAACCAAAGAAAGATTTGGTAAGTTTTGTTTGAACTCATGGTTGCATTTCTAAAAATTAATCCAAAATAATATATTACACCATTACGTAAATTATAAAAAAATAAGATTCACATGCCATCAACCCAGATCAAACTGAATACAATCGAGTAAACTAAACCATAAAACTAATCCAAAAGAATATTCGGTACATTTTAAATAATACAAGTAATTTTAAGTACATTGAAGTTGTATTTGAAATATTTAGAATAATACTCCATTATATATAATTTACACAAAAGGCATCATCAATCATTCATCATACATATGCAGACAAACTTATTTGACAGCCGCACATTACTTTTCATTGTCATTTTAAACTTTACCCGGTGATAGTCACCACATTCACTTGAATATTGGAAGAATTAATTAATACATGAAATAGTCCCGGAGTATTGTGTCAATACCTAATTTAGTCTTAGACTATTAATTTGGTTAGCTTTGATCCTTGAATTTCAATTCATTACCAAGTTCAATCCCCTGTCATTTTATTTTAGGAAAAATGACAAAAAAAAGTTCATATATACTCTTCAAAGACATAAATATGATCAATTTTCATTTTTTGTAAAATGTGATTAACTTTTAATTAATTAATATACTTTTCTTTTATTCTAACTCTTACTCAACTAGACATCCTAGCTGCATCTACCGGCTATTGTCGCTAAAAACAGTTGCTGTCGGAAAACATTTTTTTATATTTTCATTAAAAAAAACCGACTATCGCAATGACATGTTAGGAAATTAATAATCGGACAAACCCATCTTAGAACTCGTTTGGTAACACAAAAATCGGCTGGCTCAGCTGATTTTGCTGAAAATTATGAAGTTCTGACTGAAGTGGCTTCATTAGTTGATTCTGCTCATTTAAGAAAAAATCATTTTTTTAATATATGTTATTAATAAAATAAAGAAAAAATTATATGTAAAAAGCTAAAATGGTCATCTACAGTAACTTCAGCCAATACAATCAGAAAAGTAACTTCAACCTTACTTTGTCTTATTATTACACAATTCGACGGGAGAAAACAAAAGTTACGTGTTTGGTGAAAAAGTTGACTAATAAGCCTGATAAGCCAACAAACAGTGTTACCAAACGACATCTTAGTTGGGAAAATTTTATAATTTTATCCACTAACATAATTAACAACCTCATTTAAAATTGTTACTTAATTCAAAGACATCATAGTATAGATTCATGGTGACCGTAGCTACGTAGGAACTAAAATTTAAAAAGTATATTAACTAAATAGTTAATCACATGTTGGAAAAATAAAAACTAGTCTGATTTTTATCTTTCAAAGATATATAGGCTTAGAGCCCATTTGGTAATTGGTAATTCTCTCAAATGGTAGAATATAGAATCTACTTAATTTTCTGTCAGGAAAAAACGTCTAGTAAACCCAACAGCAGCATGTAAGTCGGATGCTACTTATTCTACTTATTCTGACTAATCAACAAAATCTGCAAATGAATGCTACCAAATGCGGCCTTAAAGTGTAAACGAACACCAAATCATAATAGATGCTACCTGAAAAATGAACGCTTTGTTAGACTATGATATGATATTGGTGATATAAGATCGGTGTCAGGAGAGGGGAAGGGCAAAAGATTACATAATTTAAGACCCAAAGGCCACAAACGCTTACAATATTCAACGGACACTTTTCTCTCTATTTTTGTTTTTTGTTTCTATCCCCCCACATCTAGGTTGCATATCTAGCAGCAGTAAAGGAACTAGCCCGAGCAAAGCCTTTCAAGAGCGGAGTTTTCATCTCCATCTACAAGTTCCAGAGTCCTCCTAACCTGGGCTTCAGGGAACCCCATCTCCACAAGTCTCTGTACCTTTTCATCAAGTCCGAGAGAGGGTTTGGCAAAAGCATCTGTCCAGTACCGAGCAGTGCCAAGAAAGGTGTTGTGATCTCTCAGATACTGCACATGGAAAACCTAAGGATCAGTGTGGCTAGAAAAGAGATCGTTTCAGGATTGGGTGGTCATTTTAACAACTCTCTATATATACATATATATGTTCAGCTTTGCAGAAAGCCACAGCAGAAAATAACCAAGTGCGGTAAGAGGCTGATAACCAAGAAGACTCTAGAGGAATACAACAACTACAAGCTCTAACCTGTTCTGCAACCACTGCATCCTGTGGATCATCTGGTTCAGGAGCAGAGAGCAGTGCTTGTATAGAAAGGAGCGCAGTCTTTAGAGTAAGTGCTGGGCTCCACTGGTCTTTCAGGATGTCTAGGCATATTGCTCCACTTTGACTGCTTATATTGGGGTGCCTTCAAAAGGCAATCAATTGTACAGATCATAAATAAATTATTTCTGAAACTTGTGGAGAACTTTTTACTATCATACTTTAATATGAAAGTGAATAATAAACTCAATACTACATTTAAAAAACTGAATAGCAACTGCATTGTATTATTTTGAATGCGCTAATACAGACACGAATGACCAAAAATATAACAAATTTGATATAAAAAACATAGAATTCATGAAGACCCCCTTGGCCCCTATAATAATAAGCATGTTGCTTGTCAATCCCCAATCTCTATATTATACAAAATGACTGTTTCACATGACAGGTTAAAACTTAAAAGACCAAAAAGTGTAAAAGAAAAGCACATGTTGTTCTGGTAGATCTTATCAGCTCAACAAGTGGAGTCTGGAGGACACAAATATAAATTCACTTTCTTCATGTTTCTAAAAAGGAAATACACAACTGATACATGAACTTGCAAAAAAATCTGAGGAAGTATTGAATGAACGAAAAAAACACAAAACAAAAGAAGATGGCGTGCATGAAACCAAATCATGACTAAGTGAAGACAATCCCAAACCTTTTAGACTCTCATGAATCACTACCAATTTTTTTAAACTGAAATAAGGCAATCCATATCAAAGTAATCTTTCACAAGATTGATGGCTGAACTCGAAGCATTAAAATAAGATACCACTCTCCATCTCAAAATAAAAGGGACAATTACTTTATGGACAGTTTAGATGAAAACATAAAGAATGTGATGTATATTACAACTGTCCCTCAAACAGGGAGAACAACTCAAGAGTTTAAACAGGTAAAGGATAGTAAGAGTGCATTGAGGAAAGACTCTTGTTTTTATTTTTGTGAAGTGGAGTTTATTTTGCGATAGTAAAAAATAGGACGGATCAAAAAAGGATGTTGTATCAATGTGGCTAGACAGCACATGTAGAACTTAAGCCCTTACACTATAAGAGTAATATGCAATTTCATGATTTATGCATGTTATCATATAAACACTGTATCAGCCATACAGTAAAGTTATGGATAATTTAAAGACTACTGTTCCAGTCTTCAAGAGCAGCAAGTGTGACAGCGAGAGCAATGTAGCACCAACTACCAATCAATATCTCAGGCATGAGATGTATCTTGTCATTTCTATGTGTGATGTGTTGATGATAGCAAATTAGCAACCAATTTGAAAGGAATGGAAATTAAAGGAATCAATCATCGTGAATTGTGGATGTATGATAAAAAATATTCAAGGAGTACTGCAATATATTCATGATTTCATGGGAATGATTTTCCAGCTCCACAAAAGCCGGAAGCAATGAAACATGATTTGAAGCGATATCCTTTTAGGGTATAATGAAGCTGCCGGTCATACAAAAACCAATTTCTCATGGAATTTGTTAGAACTCATTGAGCAAATGAATTTCTCAAAAGTAAAAGTAAAATTTACAATAGGTGTGCCTTAACAAAACTAAAAGGTTCTAAGTTGGTCAACAGGTTTTTTAGATGGAGAACACCTTTTAGTTTACAACATTTTCATACTGTGCCTTACGTAAAGCACACAGATGTTGTACTGTATTAGAAAAATCCAATACAACAAACATCATCATTCACTATCCCATGACACGATTCAACCATTATCATATTGCTTGTTATATATTTGATTAAGTCAATTAAGTGCATTAAGTAGTATATATCCTCATGGATGTTTATAAACATTAAATAATGATCCACTTAGAAGAAGGCTGGCAGTAACTTTGAGAAGATATCAACATAGCTAATGGTCAAATGTTTGACCTGCTGGAGAGTTACTTCAGGCTCTTGTGAGAGTTTATCGGGTCTTGTACTATCTTTAATATAGTACTTGGCATTTATCCTTCAATTACATTCATGTCTTATTACTGAGTTATTATTTGAAGTTGGGATGTCAGATAATAAATGCCAAGTACTGTCCATGAGACATGAATGTATTTGAAGAAAATAAACATCTTCGGTTACATTAATAGCTCATTACAGAGTTACTCTTGCTATAAAAAATCAATAATGCGTTGTTATTGAATTGCAATATCATCAATGCATAAAATGCTAATTCAAGTATCAAGGCATGAGGCATATTGCCTTGGAAAAGCAGAGCATTAGTGTGTCTTAGGATAGGTGAAGGCAAAAAGTAATTTAGAAAGAGAGTAGTCTAAATACCAAATACCAACTAATGATAAGCATGACAAACAAGTATCATTCTAAGTAATACTACGTAGTATGATAGTAAATAATGGATGTTAAAAAGTCTAGAAGTCCGTCAAGTCCCAAACATGAAACCACCCATAAAATGAGAATCTAAGTTATATGTGTGTGTGTGTAATTTTATTTTCTAGTAGTGTAGTGCCTCCACTCACTCAGTGAGTAAAGGAACAATAGTAAACTTGATGGAAAGATACAAAATGTGATTTTACCCCAATCTAAATGAAAAAATTCAGAGAGGGGGCACAACTGGGAGACTTTTGCAAAGTTGGGGACACCATTTGATCAATGGAATGTGTTCCTTGCGTGCCACAGCGCATGTTCGATGCCTTTATAACATTTTATTAATTACCATTTCACATTAAGAAATGTACTTCATGTCCATTTTTATGTTTCATTAATTTCCATGATAAATACTACAGGGTATTTAATAAAGAGCTCACATTAAATTTTCCATGAATGGTAGCTAAATCTATCACAAGATTGACATTTTTGAAGCATTAAATTCCAAAAATCTCTAAAATTAAATTCAAAGTTTTGACAAAGCTTAAGATTCAGATAGCATGGATCCATTAGGATCTGTTATGATTCTACTACATGCAACGAAATTAACTGCACAAATTAGATTATACAACAGAAAAAGTAATTCACCATACCAGACTTTTGTGGTAAATTTCATCTTTGGAGGTTCAAATGGGTACCCATCTGCAAGAAAAAAAGTAAAGAAAATAAGAAACTGACAAGGAATTAAGGAAACACTCAAATTGCATTTACTATTTTTGCACTTCCACTTAACTTCCCTCCGCTTTAAATGGCTTATCTGTTATATACTTATACGGTTATACCCTTCGGGCATAGATAAATTACAGGTACATAGCCTCATAAAGCCAAATCCCCTATGAAATGATCACTATAATTTAAAGTTTAAAGGAAAACTGTAGCACATTGTTACCGATTGTTACCCTTAAGGACTAAGGAGAACATAAACAAATCCTATTCATTTACACTCCATAACCACTCAATGCAATATCAAAGACAAGCATACAGAAGTCAGGACTAGATGCTTAGTCCAGTCCTGGTAAGTTTTTTTTTTGAAAGCATGTCATGGTAAGTTAGCAAAAAAACGCCTTGTAAATTAAAATGCACATGATTAGCAACTCAATCACGTCTCAAAAGAAGAATTTATCAAAAGATGCTACATAGTTAATTACAAGTACAAAAGATTAATTAACAATTTAACATGAATTCATGTATATGTTATACCATTCCGTAGAAACACGTATGCACACACCACTACAGGCTATAACTTCGCAAAACCCTAGAGAACCTTGTCAAAGATCAACCATGAAGGAAACACTACTTTCTTCAGATATCAATACTTGTACTGGAAAGAAAGGGAGGATGCTCGAGTGGATACAGAATTAGAATCAGAAGAAATTGAGAATACCAGGCAGAATTATGTCGATCTTGAAAATGCCCCCTTCGTAGGGAGTACCGACAGGTCCAGGAATGATGCCGTTGAGATGGGTTAAGCTATCGCCGCTCGGAGTGACTTGTATGCCGGAAACCTGCACGTTTCTGTTGCACTCTTGCAGCTCCTTCTGCACCCGACCCAAGTCCACCATTTCCCTTTCTCTCCCGATTCACCCAAACCCAAGTCTAGTCTGCACAGTAAACGAGCTTCACCTCGGTACACACACTGCTCTCTCTCTCTCTCTAGTTGCCCTCTGCTACGGTTCCTGCGGCCGCTGCTATGTCACCTTTACCGAGGGATATAGAAAGATGAAGGTGCACGTATTATGGGATGCACCGAACAGTCGAACACTGCAGATTTAAAAATTAAAACTAGGAAAAAGTTGCAAATATGGCACATAACTTCATGAGGAAACTTGGCATTTTTTAGATGAAATTAGAGGATAGCAAATAGGAAAATTCCTTTTGTACAAGCCAAGCCAAGATGAAATTACACGCTTTTCAAATTGTCTATGTAAGGACAATTTGATTGGTTACACAAACATATTGAGTGACGATTTACAAAGAAAATTGATTTTCACACAGAAAAAAATGTCTGTATCATAGACACTTTATGAAAAAATCAGGTCTAAATTGTTTGTGATACAGACAACTCTTTATATTTTGTCTATATGGAAATCGGTTTTCTTCATAAAACATCGGTCTAATTGTCTGTCTAGATGATCAAATTGTTTGTATACAGACAATTTGACCAGGATGTAACCCAGCGTGTAACCCGACATGTACACGAAGCGAGACTCTAGAAAATAAGACTACAATTTTACATTCATTCATTTCAAAGGTAGAAGGGAATATTAATGTTGGACCTTGTGTTCCATTATTAAAAAAATGACTTTGCAATCCATTTTCTTTAAAATCATACTACTTCCCTCCCAAAAAATTTTGTCATTTTCAAAACTTTGATCAACTCTGAGCCCGTTTGGCAGCACGAAAATCGGCTGTTCTGGCTGATTCTGCTGAAATTTATGAAATTCTGCTGATACAAGAAAAAAATATTTTTAAAATATATTTTATTAATAAAATAAAGAAAAAATTATATGTAAAAATAGCTAAAATGGTCATCTACAGTAACTTCAGCCAATACAGTCAGAAAAGTAACTTCAACCTTACTTTTTCAGCTTATTACACAATTCAGCGTGCGAAAGCAAAATTTACGTGTTTGGTAAAAAAGTTGGTTGATAAGCCTGATAAGCCGAAAATGAGGGTTGCCAAACGGCCTCTCTATGTTTTTATTGGAAATTATTTAAAATATAAAAATTATATGATAATGTTATTTGTTAAAGTACTTTCATAAAAGTATAAAAATTTTAATTTCCATAATATTATACTGATCAAAATTAAGCTTCAAATTTTATTAAATGACAAAGTTTTTTGGGACGGAGGTAGTATGACAAAACAGTGCAAAACAGTGTCAAGCATTGTCACCACAGTGTACTTTACAGTAAAGTCAAATTTATTTCCTTAATTTGTGTGAAGTCAAACACTGAACTTTATTTAGGACCGGAGGGGGTATTCAAAGAAGTCGGTTATTCGGTTATTCGGTTAAAGGTCGGTTATTTTAATCGGTTATCGGTCGGTTAACCGAAAACTGAATTATAGTCTACTCCGTATAAACGTTTGTATGTACTTCATTTATGCTATGATGTTTCACTTAATAACATATCCATAATTACTCTAAGAAATAATGTCAAATATATGACCAAAATTAATATTGTGGATACAAACATATCATGAATGGTATACTCATGTTAACTTTGGTCATATTTTAGTTTACTTTAGTATCTAGTACTCTGTAATATTTAAGGAAAGCCCTCATATTTTAATAAATCTCATGGATTTAGTATTCAGTGGTTAACCCAAAAGAGATAAAATGACACTCGCGCACAAGATAAACTACGAGCAGCGTAAGAAAACTATTTTTTATGAGATGATTTATTTCATTTCTTCTTGTTTATTTCATGAATGGAGAAAAGGCGTTTTATATATGATCAATTGTTTCATTCATTTTGTTTTGTAGTGTAAAAATCAATTATTTTCATCCATTTTTGTATGAAAAACTTTTTCTAATATTTTTATTTAAAGCATTCAATTTTTTGGAAAAGATATGCTTAAAAAATTTATATGGTCGGTTATTGTCAGTTATTCGGTTACCGGTCAAAACCGAACAACGGTTTTTCGGTCAGTTATTGTGATGTTATCGGTCGGTTTCGGTCGGTTATTAGCGTTAAAAAATTTGGTCGGTTATTCGGTTATCGATCGGTTATTTCACCGACCGATCGAATGCTCACCCCTAGTATGACTTTGCACTTTTATTCAAAATCAATTCTTCACAAAATATTATATGATGTGGTGCAAAATCAAAGTTTTTTGAAATAAATTAGATGCAAAGTTCAATATCACGCGAAAAAGTGAGGTGCACAGTCAAAATTTCGATTAACAGTAACAATTGTGAATTTTGTACTATTGACAAGTTTTACTTTGAATATGTTATATGTATTAAAGTATTATGTAGTACCCCGTGTGTTGGGGTAATCGGTCCAATACCCCGTAAGGAGGCAGGGATCGAGTAACGGCCCACAAAAAGATGCCCGACGTTCGTCTTAGTATCATGATGCTCGTCTTCAGCGCCCTTGGCCAGTTGGGGCCAAAGCAGACAGTGGCAGGCCTCAATATAGACGCTCGGTATGGCCCGAGCGACATGTCTGGCCTTGTGCTTGCCTGTATCCAGAACCGGGGAGCTCGAAGACGATCGATCGTGGCATATTGGCGGGAAAACAAGATATTGACGGGAACCACATTTAATGCAACAGATTTGGTGGTTGAGAAGCTAGTCACTCACAATCCTCCACATCATCACTACAACCTACCCCTTGGTGGTACAAGTAGAACATTTATTTCATAGTTAGGGGTTGACAACTTGCATTCACTAGCAATAGCAGTTATTCACTTGTATTATCAGCTCATACTAGATGATCGGCTTGGATCCAGTAGGGTGTGTTGTAATTGTTCATTATTATCACTTAATAGGAACTAACTCACCTGCAGTCTTTCTCTTCTATTACCATTTGCTTGTGCCATTTAATACCCTCAGTCCACTACAAGTCTTATGAAACTCAAAGGAAGGTGTTGGGCCTTTGGAGTTAAAAAAATAAATCTCAACACCGTGTAAATTAGATTTTTTAATAATGTTGTAAATTCCTCTCATTTTGAATTTTCAAAAATTATTTTTAAAATAAAAATTATTAATAAAAAATGAAACATGTTAATGGTCAAACTTGTGCATCGACAAATATCAAATTTTGAGTGTTACAACTAGAGAAACCAAAGAAAGTATATGACAGGGAAAATGTGGAAAATTCGAAAACACGATAAATTAAGGTATTTTGGTATATTTTGGTAAAATAAATAATATTTTCCGAACAGGGAAAACAGAACAAATACAATTGCCAAGAAAGAATAGGGAGTTGGGAGCAAGTAATAGAGAAAAAGAGAATGGTTCCATTGGTAGCCTCTATTTTAAATATAATATATCATTGACTCGTATACTTTGAAATCAGTATTCATCATTTTTGAACAAGTAAACACAAAAAATTAATGATTTGAATATATAAATGTATTTGCAATGAAGGAACATTCTCTAATATATATTTTGAATGACATATTACATATTAGAAGTACTAATAATAAGTGGTGTAAATTAAAATAAGGATATGTGTAAAAAAGATGAAAATTAAAACTTATCCAAATTTGTATTATTTAAAATATAATATAATACAATTTGTATTATATAAAAGATGGAAAAAGATGTATTGATATTTTACTTTGTACTAATAAATTAGTTTCAATCACATCATAACTTACTTTTTATCATTTTCTCGAAGTACGTTATATGACTTGTGTTTTGTTATGCTTATATTTCGATTTATATTCAATATGTAGAACTTTAAAACCTATTAAATGCTAAAATATAAAAACATTAAATAAAAACTCTTAAATGGAAGATCTAAAGTGATTAATGAAATACTAAATACAAAATCTTCTATATTATAAAGTTTAAAAATATATTTATAATCCCTCCATCTCTTAAAATTTTATCATATTTGATGTTTTTGATCAATCAAGTTAAACTTTGACCAATAATATATTTTAGTCAGAAATTATATCATCATCATTATCATTACTCCGGTGTCGCAAAGGCTCCCACCTACGATCAGGTTAGGGAGGTCAGATGTACATAATCTTACTCTTGTACTAAAGTGTGGAGAGATTGTTTCTGATAGTCAAAAATTATATACAAAATACAAAGGATCTATAAAAATATAGGATTTATAACATGTCCTATACTTTGGTCTAAGTCTAACTAAATTTAGTGCATGCAAAATAACATGTCACCAGGCTGATAAAGGGTAAGTCACACTTCATTAATGATGGTAGTGAACTAGCGATTAGTTGTAGTCATTTAATCAATGATTCAACGAGATAATTTTGTGTTTGGACATGAGCAACAGGGTGTTTCGCAGCAACCCCAATCGACATGCAATAATCGTTAAGTAATTGGTATGTAAATTTTTCTACATTATCAAGTCGTGAATTTGATTAAAGAGTTTAGCAAATGCTAAAGTTTTCGTCGATAAAAGACTAATATGTGATCAACATGTTGAATCATCAATTGACTCCATAAAATATCTAAATGGTCCACATGATAGGACTATCTGCCCACAAAATATCCTTGAATCGTTTTTAAAAATGTAGGCAATAGAGTTGCAATTTTGTTCATAGAGGGTCTCATGACCATTTTGCCAAGAGAATGAGTCTTACAAAGAGAATCACTTTTTATGAGTGTCCAAGTGACAACATTATTCTTTAACGAGTGTCCAAGTGAACTTTTAATAATTTTATGCATTATTACATGGTTTGGGTGATCTGAACGGTCATACCACAACTTTCCATAAATATCCTTAGTGCCAAAGTTATTTGTCGTAAGATAAAGATATTCATTTTCAGTTTTATTAATGATTTCTATGTGATAACCATTTTGACATATATCTTTGAAGTTTAATAAGTCTCTCTGCAATTTGTTGGAGTATAGAGTGTCATTTATAAGCAATTTTGTCTCATTTGGAAGCATCACATATGCTTTCCGAGAGCCTTTAATGAGTTTCATAACATCTTATTTGTATTGACTTAAGCTTCAACTAAAGTAATTATAGAAAATATATTTTATTTCTCCAAATTGTATGCATTGTGTCACTATGTCTATCAGACATAGGTCTTTATCACTTGAATGTAAAAGTAAAATAAAGTAAAAGCGATTTGTAATCACAAATATTTTATCAAATTTGGTATGAGACAATTTTTGTAGAACAAACTCAAAGGGAAAAATGAGACAACTAAGCGGGACAATCTTAGATGATATACAACGCCTATCTTTGCTATTTTTGTGGACCTCCTTCATTTCGGCTATCGTATTTTATTACTTCAACATCATTGCTTTGTTAGCAATTACCTTGTATAGTAGCTATCATTTGTATATGAAAATAATTTGAGTTATCTGGTCAAATATTAGTTAATCCAAATTTGAATGTTGATTGTACCATTGCAATATTCAACAATTTTTGTTGTACGCACTTTATTGTTTACACATTTGTACACACTGCTTATGACAATTTTTTTTGCCTGTCACAGACATAAAAAACCTTGACAGACAGTGGGTACAAGTCTGTAGACAGTAAAGTTGTGTACAAAAGACTTTTTTGTACAATATTTACAAAAACAAGTACGAAGTACATATATATACGCATATAGTCTGATGAGAATTGGAAAGGATTACATATAATGTGGTGAAAATTTTGATAACTAGCTGAGTGCAATAATTGTTTTTTGTAGGCCTTTGGAAAATTTGAGAACTAATAACAGAGAATGAATCATTCGCAAAATATTTTTAAAGTTGTATTAGAAGCGATCTGATTACAAAGATTCTACACAATTGAACGATTATAACTTGAAATAATGACAAATATACGACTGAAATAAAAGTCATGGACAAAAATATGAGTTTGTGACTACTATAGTAACTTTAGTGAACATGATTGTGTTCAACTTTACCACTATAGTAACTTGCATAGTAACTATAGTAATATTTTTGTCCATTACTTATATTTCGGCAATATTCATGGAAAAACCTCTTATAAATTTTCATCTAAAATCATTCAGAATAACTTGAAACAAATCTTTTGTAATCTTGAACAACAATTAGAGATGGCAGTTGGATAACTAGACATTCATAAAACCACGATCACCTTCTTACTATAAAAATGATTAGTCTCCTCGAGCACATGCCTGATTATTAACAAAGAAAAATCATATGCATTGTAGCCTACAAGAGATGACTGGGATAAGGGCTACTACTGATCTGGGTAAGTACCTGGGAGTCCCCATTCTACATGGACGAAAATCTAAGCATAAGTTCTCTTCTATCATTGATCGGATCAGTAAGAAGTTGTCCTCATGGAAAGAAAAGACTTTGAGCTTTGCAGGTCGGAAGACACTAATCCAGTCAGTGATTAGTAATATTCCTCAATATGTTGTGCAATGTGCTTTACTTCCAACTAGTGTTTGTAAGAGGATTGACAAACTTAATAGAGATTTTCTCTGGGGAAGCACTGGGGGATCTCAGAGAGTTCACCTAGTTAATTGGGAGGATATCTGCTAGCCTAAGCATGTAGGCGTCTTAGGCATTCGAAAGGCTCAGGATATTAATAGTGCTTTTGTAGCCAAAATTGGATGGGAGTTCTTCATGGATACACCAAAATTATGGGTCAAAGTAATGAAGGCCAAATACCTTAAAAACACTTCTTTCTGGGAGGCTGAGAGGAAGGTTGGTTCTTCTCATGTCTGGAGGGATATTATGTAACACCGTCCCCAAGCATATTTACTTTTAGTAAATTATGTAATAAACCTTGAGGGGTGATTTATGAATTTACGTAATTGTAAACTTTTATTAATTCTTTTACGTGAATAGTAAATTGTATGTGGGGCCCACATCGGGAACGAGGGCCCGTCCCATAATTCCAGAACCACATATTTTATTCATCTTGATAAAGATAATATGTATATGGTGGTGGATATTTTAGTTGGACCATGGAAAGGGCATGGAGTTGACCGGTTGGTCAAACGAGGCCCAATTACCGGTATTGGTAATTTAGCGGATAACAGCCCGAAATGAATCTCGGAGACTCCTAAATTAATGTTGGGGAATGTACATCTATTCTAAAGGCCCATAATTATTAGGAACGCGTGATATATTTTATTTGGCCAGATAAAATAAAATATAATTAAAACAGTCCGAGAAATACAACTTTCGGGGCCGATTATACACACCGGGACACAATGGGATGACCTCTCACATGAGTGGGGGCCACCCCACGTTTTTATGTGCTCTAATTGACAAGGTGAGAGCTGGAAGAGACAAGAGAAGGTGTGTGTGCGGACTAGTGAAGGAGGGGATGGGCAAGACAAAAACCCACACCCCATGTCCCATTCTTTGACATATCTTGGGATTGATTGGGTAGAGGTACTCCTCCCCTATTCTATGCATTAATTCGAGCAAGCCAAATAGAGAAGAAGCTCTGGGAATATCTCTCTCAACTACAAGCTTGGAGGAGGCTACGAAGAAGAGGAATCAAAAGAGAAAAGGCTAGGCTTGAGGTAAGAACACAAGTAGTAGTTCTTTTTACTAGTTTTTGTGTATGATTTTTAAAAAATCATATGGTGGATTAAACCATGAGTTTTACACGTTTAAAAAGTGTAGAAAAATGATATAAAGTGTTGGTATTTAACTTGGAAGAGTTGGTGAATCGATAGAAGTCCAAATCGCCAGAAACCGCCACTTAAAAGGACCTGCTCGAAATTGCAGACTGACGAACACCGCCCGGCTTTGGTGAAA
Organism: Cuscuta europaea; assembly: GCA_945859875.1. NCBI lineage: Eukaryota > Viridiplantae > Streptophyta > Magnoliopsida > Solanales > Convolvulaceae > Cuscuta > Cuscuta europaea. The sequence continues at coordinate 4,609,195 of CAMAPE010000052.1, read as the reverse complement.
GCCGCCTGGCATTTGTCCAGGCAGTCCAGTTTTACCTTCTTATCGGTTTAGGACGAGAATTAATCGAAGGGCTTAACAAAGACAACTATTTCAGCACTTCATAAGGTGAGGATGGCTGACTATATTATTTATAATTAGTGAGTTAATTTCATGAGATTACCTAAGGTAATTAAATGTGGTTTTATGGATTATTATGGATTAATAATGCCTAAGAATGAAAAGACTTTTGTCGATAAAGAAAAGGAGCATGATATACAAATTTTAGAGTAAATTGTGTATGATCATGTTTTACGAATATGAAAATAGAATTAACTATGAACTTATGTTGAAATATGCTTTTTACTTCATATAAGAATATATGAGTGATTAAAAGTGATATTTTGTATATTGATAGAAATGACATTTTCAATGGAAAATCAGTTTGGATGTGTCTATATGACTATGAGTTGAGGACTTGGATTGATAGAAGTTATCCGACTAGTATTAAGATACTCGTCGGGGAATTGGATAAATAATTATGTTAGAATTGATCCTAAGGTTGGATTGTGAATTGTTATGCCTTAAGTAGTCTTAAGAGATGCTTTAAGGTAGGAAAGTATGAACTTTAAGTTATACTAGGGGTAGGCCTTAAGGGATACCCAAGATAAATTGAATAATAAATTGATCCTAGGTATAGGATTGGCCTACGGACGTGTTCGGTAGTCCTTGAGGATAGTCGGTTTAATTATGGAAATAAGTAAGGACCATGGCCCTTCCCGACTCTAGATAGCGGGGTTGGATAACATGGACTTGCATCGTGATCACGAGTTAGGGTGGAATCCGAATCGGAGACTTAACTAGGCTCCGGTAGCGGTAACACATAAGATAGGACCCCGAAGGGCCTTACCTTCCTACGGGATGATGGGTATGTGTCCAGGGGCGGGATGTTGAAATCCGAACCGAGAACCTCATGAGGTCTCCGACAGAGGTAGCAAATCCCGTAGAAATAATAAGACCCACGGGTTGGGTTGTGCAAATGGTAAATGCAAGGAAATATATAAGAAGGGCCATGTGCCGATAAATAAACGAATATACTTATTATAGATATAATAAGTGTGAAATATAAATCAATATTTATATTATGATGTCACCCTATTTTGAGGGTCTTAGAAATTAAAACGTTGATTATACTTAGTATAGTTGTCATTGTACTTGTCAAATGCTTCCAAGTACTGACCTCCCCTTCACGGAGGAGGCCACCTCACAGTTTCAGGTAGAACGTGAAGGTTGCTACCATCGCCCGTTGCACCGGGAGGATCAAGAGAAGAAGACGTGGTTCGTGCTTCTTCTATTTTCTGATTTCAAAACAATTACAATAATGTTCATGGAATATTATTTTTTTGAATAATTATTTGGGGGCTTGTATGCCTAATGATGCCAAGTGTGGCTTGAACACTTGTACTAAATGTTTTCGCTGTTTTTATTAAATGTTTTACATTATGTTTGTTTATGGATGTACTATGTGTGAATGGTATTCAAGATGCCTTGTATAGTATGGATGAGTTGGACTGCGGTTGACTATTCGTACTATACGGCGGGTTGTTGACGTGTCCGGGTAGGTCCGGGGCATGACAATTTAATTGGTATCAGAGACCTTAGTCCGTAAACATCATAATGAAGCTTCAAAATTCTTTTTGAAAATGAATTTGAAAACCATGAACATAAGAAGTTTTGTACTTATAGAACTTTTGGTACTTGAGTTGCAATGTCTCTAATTATTAAGATGGTACCCTTAACAATTGGTATGACGGTGATTTGAGCCAAAATATGTCTTTAAGTGCCTATCCGTCAATTGACATTTGATACGAGTCTAATGACTCATTCGCAATTCCTTTCAGAAATGGAACGTACCGGCAGAATCACTTGAAGAAACCCGACTGGCCAGGCACCGGGATGGTCCCAACATGGCAGTCGAGGGGCATCGATGGTGTCTCGGGAACAGGGCCGTGCAGGCCACTCACTGACGGTGAGTGACGGTCATGTGGAGTCAATTGATGAGCTATATGAATCCGAGGAGGATTCGACTTACCAACCGGGGACTGAACCGGTTGAGACCCCATATGATGGGAAGATGATGATGCGAGTGAAGGGAGCGATGATAATGACGCTCTTGAACGGTTTGAGGAATTGCTCCGGCAATACCATCAAGACCGCCAAAGACGTCGGGCAAGATGTGCTTTGGAAGGGGCTTCGAGGAGAGAAAGCCGTGTGACTCCTAGGGAAATCATAGAACCCCGAGGAGGTCGATGTGCCGAAGTTCCTATTATAAGGATCTCGAAGTACCTCAAGGAGGCAAGAGATTTGGGGTGTAAACTGTTTGATGGAACGGGAGACATCTCCGTTGCGGCCGAGTGGATCAAAAGGTTCAACGAAGCGGCCCTCGACATGCAGCTGCCACCCAACATGAAGTTGAGAGTGGCCACGAGATTACTAGAAGGCATGGCGTCCAGATGGTGGGACGGAACTAAAGGGAAGTATGACGAAGCCATCACTTGGGAGAATTTCCGACAGGAATTCTTTAGCCAGTACTACTCCGACTTTGAGGTGAACTTGAAGAGGAGGGAGTACACGAATTTGACCCAAGGAGGCGAATGCACGGTGAAGGAACTTGAGCACAAGTTCAGAAAACTTGCTGAGTTCATACCAGAGTACATTTGTGATGAGAACCGGATGGTGAACCACTTCTGGGATGCCTTGAGCCTTGACATACGTGAGAGGGCGACACAATTGCCTAATATGACGTTTAGTCAAGTGGTGGAGCAAGGTTTGAAGGGAGAGAAGGAGTGGGAAGGAAGAAAACGAAGGAATGCCGAGGAGGCAAAGAAAAGAAAATGGGAAAACCAAGGCCCCCAAGGTTCCAACAAAAAGGGGAACCACGGGGGAGGCGGATCGTTTAGAACCCCTGCACCACCGGCGAGGGGAAATCAAGGCCCAAGCGGGCAGAGCTCGTTGTCATAAGGGTCGGGCATGAAGAGGTGCAACAACTGTAAGAAGAACCACCTTGGCAAGTGTCGTGATCCCCCGAGGTGTTATCAATGCGGGGAGGTCGGGCATTTGAAGGTGAGTTGCCCACAACTCGGACGAACCATGGGTGTCGGGCCGAGTAGTGGAACAACATTGAGTAGGAACCGAGCGGGGGTACCCAATGCAAGCATGGGACATGGTGGAGCGAGTACAAGCAACGCGCCATCCGTGAACCAAGGCAAGAGCCAAGCTAGGGTCTACGCGATGACGGAAGCGGATGCACGTGCCAACCCGGACTCCGTTGCGGGTAATTCCTTAAACTCTTGATCTATACTCTAATGTAAACAATAAGAGCGTGTGCGCTTGTAAATTTATACCCCGACGAGTTCGGTCGTGTTTGGATGCAAAAAGGGGAGGAGAATCCTCGCCCTGGGCGAATGCCGGCCGGCTATGACGGAAGCCGCCCGACTTTCATCTGAATTAAATTAAGAAAATACTACGGCGCTCGACGCCGGCCGACTTTTGTAGAAACCGGCCGGCTTTCGTAAATGATTAATCTGGGAAATTTCTCACAGCTGAAAACCGGCATGCTTTCGTAGAAACCGGCTGACATTTGTAATAATAAATCGGAATAAACTACGACGCCAAAACCCGTCCGGCTTTCGTGGAAACTGGCCGGCGTTCGTTGGGCTTGGGAAATCCTGCGCAGTTGAAACCCGGCCGGGTTTCATAGAAACCGACTGGCTTTTGAATTAATTTTTCCTGGATAAAACTACGGCGTTGAAAACCGGCCGACAATTGTGAAACGGAGAAAATTCCACGCTACCAAAAACCGGCCGGCTTTGGCAAAGCCTGGCCGGCTTTTGTATTTAATTAATGGAATTAAACTACGGCAACGAAAACCGGCTGGCTTTCGTAGAAACCGACCGGTTTACGGGTGTCCGACTTCTGAGCTAGCACGAACATCGGCCGGCTTTTGCAAAGCCTGGTCGGCTTTCACCCGGTGTGTTCTTGGAACGATTCTAAATGTTAGAAACCGAGAAATCTTAATAGGGTGAGAGACGGTCTCCATCTAAACCACGACCAACATGCCCTACGACTTAAGAAACATGGTTACTAACTAGATAGTGGGTCTTACATTACTTATGAATGTAGGAACACTAAAGATAAACGGGAGAGACGCAATAATCCTTATTGACACCGGGCGCAACGATCATTCGTGAGTGAGGCGTTCGCCGAGGGATTCAATGAACTGCTAGTACCGATGAGTCAAACCCTATTGGTATCTACACCTCTAGGGGTTGATATCGAAAGAAATAGCCACTATCCATCGTGTGAGGTGGACGTGGAGGGCCAAACCTTGACGTGTGATTTTGTACCGCTGAGTATGATCGAGTTTGATGCAATCCTCGGGATGGATTGGCTTGAGAATAATCATGCTAGGGTCGATTGCTACACGAAGGTTCTTGAACTCGAAAGCGGTGAGGGGCTTACCTTACGCTTTGAGGGAGATAGAGGCAAATCAAACAGTTGCATCATATCCGCCGTGAGAGCGAGGAATATGATGAGAAAGGGATGCCACACATATCTAGCATACGTGGTGGACAAAACCAAAGAAGAGATAAACATCAATGATGTGAAAGTAGTGTGCAAGTATCCAGATGTCTTCCCAAAAGACTTGCCGGGACTTCCACCCGATAGGGAGATTGAGTTCGTGATCGAGGTTGAACCCGACACCAAACCAATCTCTATACCGCTATACAGAATGGCACTCGCTGAACTTAATGAGTTGAAAACCCAATTGTAAGAGCTATTGGACAACGGTTTCATAAGGCCGAGTTACTCTCCGTGGGGAGCACCAGTTATTTTCGTGAAAAAGAAAGATGGGACACTTCGAATGTGCATTGACTACCGTCAACTGAACAAGGTCACAATCAAGAATAGGTATCCTTTGTCTAGGATTGATGACTTGTTTGATCAGCTCCGAGGAGCGACGGTGTTTTCGAAGATTGACTTGAGATCAGGGTACCACCAATTGAAGATAAAGGAGGATGACATACCGAAGAGTGCTTTCCGCACGAGGTATGGTCATTTTGAGTTCTTAGTTATGTCATTTGGGCTAACAAACGCCCGACGGCATTTATGGACTTGATGAACCGAGTATTTCATAAATACTTAGACCGGTTTGTGATCGTGTTCATAGATGACATCTTGATTTACTCAAAGAGTGAAGAAGAGCATGAGGAGCACTTGGTACTTGTTCTTGAGACACTACGGGAGAAGCAACTCTATGCTAAATTTTCCAAGTGTGAATTTTGGCTAAAGGAGATTGGCTTTCTCGGGCATGTGGTTTCGGGATCAGGAATAGCAGTTGACAACAAGAAGATTGAAGTCATTACCGAATGGGAGAGGCCAAAGAATGTCAAGGAAATTCGTAGTTTCCTTGGATTGGCAGGGTATTATAGGAAGTTCGTGGAGAAATTCTCAGTTTTGGCATCGCCATTGACAAAGCTCACTCGAAAAGGGGCCAAGTTTATATGGGATGACCGATGTGAGAAGGGATTCCTTGAACTGAAGAAGAGATTGACCGAGGCACCAGTACTTGCATTACCCAAACAGGGTATGGGGTACGATGTTTATAGTGATGCGAGCATCCAAGGGCTTGGACGTGTGTTGATGCAGAAGGGGAGGGTGATTGCCTATGCTTCACGACAGTTGAAGGAGCATGAGGTAAATTATCCTACTCATGATCTGGAGTTGGGGGCAATGGTATCTGCACTAAAGATTTGGAGACATTATCTCTACGGGGAGACATGTCACATATACACTGACCACAAAAGCTTGAAGTACGTGTTTACTCAAAAAGAGTTGAACATGAGACAGAAGCGATGGATGAAGTTGATAAAAGACTACCATTTAATCACTGAATACCACCCCGGTAAAGCCAACGTGGTAACGGATGCCTTGAGCCGAAAGAGCTCCTCGGGGGCATTGTTGACTAGCTTGAGAGCGTTGAGAGCCCAATTGGAGGTAGCTAACGATGGTGCCTTGTTAGCAAGATTCGAGGTGAGACCTACATTACTTGATGAAATCAGGAAGGGTCAAAAAACTGACGAAGAGCTTATGAAGGTGCGTGAACGCATGCTAGCAGGACCGGTTGAGGATTTCAGGGAAAGAGACGATGGTCTCTTATTATTTCGTGAACGAGTGTGTGTACCATCGGATGATGAGCTCCGAAAGTCCATCTTAGAGGAGGCTTATTCATCGACGTATGCCATGCATCCGGGAGGCACGAAAATGTACCGTGATTTGAAAGAAAGTTACTGGTGGTCTGGTATGAAGAGGGAAATAGCCGAGTACATCAGTAGGTGTCTTACTTGTCAGCAAGTTAAGGCATAACATCAGCATCCAGCTGGGTTATTACAGCCACTCTCCATTCCTGAGTGGAAATGGGAGCATGTGACTATGGATTTTGTGGTAGGGCTACCACGGACAGTTAAGAACTATGATGCGGTTTGGGTTGTGGTTGACAGGATCACAAATAGTGCCCATTTTCTACCTATCAACACCACCTATGCATTGGAGAGGTTAGCCAAGTTGTATGTGGATGAGATCGTGAGGCTACATGGGGTTCCGATAACCATTGTATCCGATAGAGATCCGCGATTCAAATCAGGATTTTGGCCGAAGTTCCAAGAATCTATGGGGACAAAGTTGAAATTCAGTACAGCTTTTCATCCGCAAACGGATGGGCAATCCGAGCGGGTTATACAAATATTAGAGGATATGCTGAGAGCTTGTGCATCGGAGTTCCAAGGAAGTTGGGACAACCATTTGGCACTTGTGAAGTTTGCCTATAACAACAGTTATCAGGCGAATATAGGCATGCCTCCATACGAGGCATTGCATGGGAGGAGATGTCGTACACCTTTGTGTTGGGACGAGGTTGGCATGGCCAAACTCGAGAACACGGAATTGGTGGAGATCACCAAGTCAAAGGTAAAGATGATTCGTGAAAGACTTAAGGCGGCACAGGATAGACAGAAGAGCTATGCGGATAAGCGCCGAAGGGCCTTAGAGTTTAAGATTGGAGATGAGGTATTCTTAAAGGTTTCACATTGGAAGGGAATCGTCCGATTTCAGAGCCGAGGGAAACTTAACCCACGCTACATAGGGCCATTTGTAATTCTTGAGAGAATTGGGGCCGTAGCATACCGATTACAGTTGACTCCAGAATTGGAGAGGATACATAATGTATTCCATGTGTCTATGCTTAAGAAGTATATGCCGGATCTGTCTCATGTGTTAGAGAAACCACCCGTGGAAATACGGGAAGACTTGAATTATGCCGTGCAACCGGTGAAGATACTTGACAATCAAGTCAAGAAGCTGAGGAGCAAGAAAGTTCCAATGGTTAAAATCCTTTGGAAAAGTGACCGAGTTGAAGAGGAAACTTGGGAAACGGAAGCCCTAATGAGGGAACAGTATGCTTTCCTGTTTGAATAAGTGTGCTGAATTTCGGGGACGAAATTACCGTTAAGGGGGGTGAACTTGTAACACCATCCCCAAGCATATTTACTTTCAGTAAATTATGTAATAAACCTTGAGGGGTGATTTATGAATTTGCGTAATTTTAAACTTTTATTAATTCTTTTACGTGAATAGTAAATTGTATGTGGGGCCCACGTCGGAAAAGGGGGCCCGCCCGATAATTCCTGAACCACATATTTTATTCATCTTGATAAAGATAATATGTATATGGTAGTGGATATTTTAGTTGGGCCATGGAAAGGGCATGGAGTTGACCGGTTGGTCAAACGAGGCCCAATTACCGGTATTGGTAATTTAGCGGATAACAGCCCGTAATGAATATCGGAGACTCCTAAATTAATGTTGAGGAATGTACATCTATTCTAAAGGCCCGTAATTATTAGGAACGCGTGATATATTTTATTTGGCCCGATAAAATAAAATATAATTAAAACAGTCCGAGAAATACAACATTTGGGGCCGATTATACACACCGGGACACAATGAGATGACCTCCCACATGAGTGGGAGCCACCCCACGTTTTTATGTGCTCTAATTGACAAAGTGAGAGCGGGAAGAGACAAGAGAAGGTGTGTGTGTGTGCGGACTAGTGAAGGAGGGGATGGGCAAGACAAAAACCCACACCCCTTCCGGGGCGTGACATATTATTATGTGCAAAAGTATCATTCAACGAGAGGTATGCTGGCAGGTAGAAACTGGGAAAGATATTTCCTTTTGGTTTGACCATTGGGTGCGAGACAGACCTCTATATGAAGACTTGGGCTCACCTCTTCCGGCTTCAACGAGCTTAGTCAAAGTGGCAGATTTTATCACTCCTTCAAAGCAGTGGAATGTTACTAAATTGGAAGAGAGACTGCCAGAGGATGTACTGAGTGATGTTAGATCTATCCCCATACCACACGAGATGGAGAACCGTGATAACATTTACTGGAGGTTTCCAGCCACTGGTGAGTTCACTATCAAATCTGCTTACGAGGCTTCTTTTTTCGGTTCAGGCTGAAGAAGAGATGAGTTGGCTATGGAGAATAGATGCAGCAGAAAAGGTGTGTTGCTTCCTCTGGAAAGCTAGGAAGAAGAAACTTCTGACAAATGCTGAAAGAGTTAGACGACATCTCTCAAATGATTCCACATGTCCTATTTGCAATACCGAGGAAGAAACTGTCCTCCATATGTTGCGTGACTGTTAATTTGCTGCAACATGTTGGACCAAATCTGCATTTGGTGTGCCTAGGATGGGAGATAGTTTTCTCAATAGTTTGGAATGGATACAGAGACACTGTCAAGGGAAGGGAAGAAATTCGGGCAGGATTCCCCACGCTTCCAAGTTTGCTTATGTTATTTGGTGTTTATGGAAAGCTCGTAACGCTTGGATTTTTGAAGGTGTTCGTCTAGATGCAGATCAAGTTGTGAGGAACGCATATGCACAGGAAGAGGAGTATAAAAAAGTAAGTGTTAGGGATGGAATCAAACAATTAAAGGTGCCTAACTATATTAAGTGGATTCCACCTGACTTCGGATCTTTCAAGTTAAATTGTGATGGCTCTAGCTGGGATAACGAGAGAGAGGCAGGAGCAGGTGGAGTTATTCGGAATCACAAAGGGGAATGGATTCTTGGCTTCACATTGAGAGAACTGATAGTTTCAAAGCAGAACTCTGGGGACTTCGTCAGGGATTGTTGTTGGTTAAAGACCTGGATTTGAAGAGGGTCATTGTGGAGGTGGATTCAGAAAGTATGATAAAGGCTCTCAAGAGGAGACACGACTCGTGGACAGCTAATATCGGAGTCCTAGTTCGAGATTGTCGAAGACTCCTCGAGGATGGCCGATTCATTCACATTAAACATATCTACCGTGAAGGAAATAAATATGCCGATAGGCTTGCGAATGCTGCACATCAAGCTCCAAAGGGTCTTTTAATTCTTCAATCAGCTCTAAATTGGATCAAACAAATTCTTTGGGAGGATGCTAATGGGTTAGAGAGTATTAGATTTTAATACGTTTTTTCCTATTTTTTTCGTTGTAACAAAAAAAAAGCAGTTTTCTGTTTTTTTTACTAGTCATGACATGTGATGTCCATCACAATTGTCATCTCTATGACCAATAAATCAATATTTAAACTAGTAAAAGAACCATTTTTTGGTCCTGTTTGGTTGGAGGATTCAGAAGGAACGAGAGGGGGAGTGAATGATGTGTGTCCGTTTGATTGGAAGAATTATACGGTTTCCAAAATTCCCTATTCCCTCTCATTTTCAACCCTCCCAATCAGGGTACTTCAAAAAAAGATGTCTTTATGGACAAACTATTCCTCTTTTTTTTTGTGAATGGACAGAAATGTTGTAATGTGCCACAAAAATTTAAAAATGAAATAAAAATGAACAATTGAAAAACCATTTTTAAAAATCGACAATAATCCTTCTTTTGATAAGTATTCTCATAATAATCTCACTTTTACATAATCCCAGAATAATCTCAATTTTGCACAACATATTTTTTCGATGGACCTTGAACGATTGATGACTTACTCTATACCATGTTTTTAGTCTTTCGTTGGACCTTGAACGATTGAGTATTTTCAAGTATGACAAAAGTATGTTTAAAGAAAAAACATAATACTCATAATTTAAAATTTCACATTTTATTTACTCTCATTACTACCTATGTTCATACGTCATATTGTAAATTTATAATTTCTTAGGGCCTGTTTACTAACAGAGATATTTTCCAGTTTTTTCCAGAAAACTGAAAAACTAGAAAACAGAAAACAGGAAACGTGTTTACCAAAAAATATTGCTGGAAAACTGGAGAAAGGAAAACATAAAAACACGTTTACCAAACCGTTTTCCAAAACGAAAAAAATGAGACATGTCTCTCTTTTCCTTAATGATTTGGCGATGTGACTTTTACTAGTTTTCAAAATTTGGAAAACGCAAATGCTACGGGCCGCTACAATTAATTTGCATACTTACATCTAGTTGTGGGTCCGGTCCCGCTCCGATGTCGATTCCATTCTAGTACCTCCATCATCGTACCTTACCCCTTACCCCTACCCACCCAACCCCCACCCCGCATACCCCTTTTCCCTACAATGACCCCTACCCCCACCACCTACCACATGCCCCTACCTCGGTCCCACCCCGATCCACCCCCTACCCCCACCTTGTATATTACCCCTTACACCTACCTTACCCCTTCCCACATGCCCCCTACCTCGGCCCCATCCTACCCCCACCCTACTGTCATCCTACCCCCACCCTACCCCTTCCCCTACCTCGGCCCCACCCTGATCCCGGCCCCACCCCTACCAACATCCTATCCCAACTCCCTACCCTATCACTACCTTACCCCAACCCTACTCATTACCCCCACCCTTACCCCTAACCACAACCCTAACCCACCCACTACCGCACCCAATCCCATACCCCTAGACCTTACCACCCCACCCACCTCTACCCCGACCCCTACGAGTAGGTATGAGTGGGTATGAAGGGTTTTAAGGAACTATGAGTAGAGTGTAAGATCGTGGTAAGGGTATGGGTAGGGGTCAAGGGTGTGGAATTGGGTGTAGGGTGGGGGTACGAGTTATAGGGGCAGGGTAGGGTTTAGGAGTATGGGTACACGTACGAGGTGATCGACCCCACAATTTATGTTATATATTTGTGTTCATGAATGTTTGTGTGTCTATATATGTATAGGGTTATTTTGGACATTTTAATGTTAAACGATGTTTTAAACCTTTTGAAGTAAACATGATGTTATAACATTGCTTATTTTATGTGTCATTTATTAACGCGAGTCTTAATAAGCACCATTTAGTAACCTGTGAAGTAAACGTGTCAGTCCTCTGGATGATCACAGAACTGGGTGAAAAAATTGATGAACATGTTTTCAGATTTGAAAATGGAAAACTAGAAAATAGAAAATAGAAAACTTGAGATAGAAAAACTGAAAAATAAAAACAGAAAATTGGAGAACGAAAAACAGAAGTAGAAAATAGGAAAATATATCTGTTAGTAAACAGGCCCTTATTTTTTCATTTTTTCAATTTTTTAATTTTTTCATTTTTTTTTTCTTTTTTGTCAATTGTTTTGAATTTCAGAATATTAGATTTTTAATTTTAAAAATTTTAATCTTTCAAATTTTTGGTTTTTCATTTTTTTTCGATTTTTTAAATTTTCGATTTTTTGATTTTTTTAGTTCTTTGGTATTTTGGTTTTTATATTATTGTATGGTTTTCTCGGTTTCTTGGTTTTTCAAATTTTCTAATTTTTGAATTTTTGGTTTTTCGATTTTCAAATTTTACTACTTTTTTTATTTTTAAAATTAAATTTTAAACAATTATTCTCTCTCTAAAAATGAGAGTTTCTCTCTCTAGGGTGGATTTCCCTCGCTAGCGTTTTTCCTCCGCTATCGTTTGTAACGAGGAGCAGCCGGCGCACGCAGGCTTAGGTGTACAGGGTTTCTTCTCCCGACACCAATTGTGCGGCTTTTTTTTTTTGCTTTGGCGAGATTAATCGGAGGGAAGAGGATGTTTGGTCTCCAGCGATCGAAGGTTGTGCAGGGACGAAAGATAGATGCTTGGCCTCTGGCGGTCAAAGGTCGTGGACGAAGTGTGGGGTTAGAGGCTGGAACAAATCTGGATTCAAAGTCATTCGTGATAGGTGGTGACAGAGGAAGCTTGGTAATGAACATGATGAACAAGAAGTAAGGCGAGGAAGCGGCTACAGTCTAAGTACCACTGGATCGTCCCCCTCCTGAACCACCACTATGGAGTGCAAGAGAATTTAGGGTTTGAAAGCAGCATTTTATCTTTATTGTTTCTTGCTATTTATTTTTCATGATCAGACTGTTTATTTTTCTGTTGGTTACTTTTATTGCTGCAAGATTCTTGTATTAGGATTGGATGATGAGAGATCTGTTTTAACTGGTGTTGGCTCATTTGCACATTATAAGATCAACCCCTCGCAGGCCAATTTGCTTAATACTCCCTCCGCCCCAAAATTATTGTCCCGCTTCCCTTTTCGGCTCGTCCCGAAATAATTGTCCCGTTTCTAAAATTTCGTTATTTGGCAAACAAATTTATACTCCGTACCAAACAACATCAAACAGTGCAAAACAATGTCGTTACTGTGTCAAAAAGTGTCGCTACATTGTCAAACAATGTCGATAGAGTGTCATTTTGTTAATTTTGGAACGGAGGGAGTATGAGTTTGAAGTGTTGGTATTCCTGTAAAAATTCTTGGTGCGAGGGATACAACAATGGAGGCCGAGAAAGTTCATGACATCCGGTTTAATAAAATGAACCGAAAAGAGGTAGGTTTTTCCCTTCCTTCTGAATCTTCGGGCACATTCATGCGATGAAACGTCAAATCCATTTCGATGCTTTCCGAGTCAGATGCTGGAAAAGAAGAAGCTAGTGGAAGAGATCATCAGAGCTGCTTCTTCTGTGAATGACCATCTCTCATGCTTTCCGACATTTATTCATTACCACAGAAACGGTAACTCCCCGCTAAGCATTGACGCGGATTTCATTTTGTCATGACATATTCATCCTTTTCCCAGTCAACTTTGGGTTGAACTCTAATCTTCCATGGCAGTGTAACTCAAAACGAGTTATTCGCAATTACTACCTTTGTTCCCAGGTTTGTCGGTATACATGGAATCTGGACGTGGTAATAAACTTTCTTCTCAAATGAAGCACTATATCCAAGGCCTCCTCAAGGTAAGTGAACCTGAACACATGAAGATATGAGCTATCCTGTCACATTTCACTTTTCATTTACAAAATGCAACTGTTACAGGAAAATATGCGGGGACCATATGGATCTGAATGGCCAGCGGAAGAGAAGGTCAAGCGCAAGGAAATGGTTGCACCAGAAGCACTCTACATATTTGTCTATGAGATTCCAAGTGCTAATCCTAGTGGAATTCCTGCAGTGGGTTACCAGGACAGTGATGAAGTTCAGACAGCGGATGATATGTGCCGAGTAGTTGGATTTGTACATTATCGCTTCACCATAGAAGAAGAGATCCCTGTTCTTTATGTTTACGAGTTGCAGCTTGAGGAGCGTGTTCAGGGAAAGGGCCTAGGGGAATACTTGATGCAACTAATAGAGCTTATTGGTAGCAAGGTGGTTAGCCATTTTAAAAAAAATTGTTTATATGTAAAGAATAGGTTTTAAAATGCAAGCTTTTTATGAAGCGTTTTCTTTTAATTTTTCATTAGGTTACTGTGATTCTCTTAATACATTTGCCTTGATATGTGTTCATTTTAAATGGGCTCTACGTTGTACCACAAAAATCATGCTGAATGCCAACAAAAGTTTTCATGATTTGCAGAGTAAAATGGGAGCGGTGGTTCTGACTGTTCAAAAGGCAAATGTTGATGCTATGAAATTTTATACTAGTAAACTTGGGTACATTCTTTTTTACTATTACACTGCTACTACATATATACCAATTTACTTATTAGTATGACGAAGGATGTGGTTATTCACCTTTTCTTATGCCTTGAGCCCTTGAGAACTGAGAAGGCTGCAGTACCTAGTATATAAATATAATAGTAAAGTTAATAGTATTTTTGTCACCAAACTGTAATGGGAAATGTTGTTTTGGTCCTATTAATAGGTTAAAGAGTATCATAATAGAAACTCTTTGGTTTAGAAACCCTAGTTCTAGCCCATTACACTTGGGGCCTGTTGTTTTCGTATATATGGAGTATCTTTAGTCTTCAGGAAGTATGAAGTTGCAAGTCCAAAGTCATTGTTCACTAATAGCTTTAGTGGTATAGTCGTATAGATGAGGGGTTAGCTTGTAAATAATAGGGGAGACAAATCCAATCTTAATTGCATAAGCCATTGATCAGGTGAAGTCTTGAGGGTTTTGAAGTCATAATACCACCCACTCCATAACCACCAATCATTCCAAGCCCATACCTATTGAGCTTCATGAACAGAGTGACACTATTCGTCATGTAAAATGATTGGTGTACATTTTTTTGGTGTAACCTTTGGCACAGTTGTCTGTACGCAGACAGAGTTGTCAGTATACCGACAACTATGTAGGGAACAAAATGACACTATTCGTCACGAAAAATGCTTGGTGTACACTTTTTTGGTGTAAACCTTTTGCACACTTGTCTTTCTACGCAGACAGACAAGTGTGCCAAAGGTTTACACTAAAAAAGTGTACACCAAGCACGGCTCATTCGTCATTTGCCTTCCTGAATTCCGCATAGTATCACTCCATTTTCATATGCCTCTTGTCCTCCCACCAGCGACCTTAGCCACATGCTGTGGTTCAAGTGGATGATTGGCCGTTTGATTCATCTCCCAACCCATCTCTGCCTTCTGACCTGTATTTAGGGTATCAGATCAACCTGCGATCTGTTTATAGTTTGGAAGGTTTAGCACAATGGGTAAGAAGTTTCGCTTGATTCAAAGCAAAGTTGACTACTCAGTTTCTCATAGATATCTATAGACTACAGGTTAAGAGTATGAATACTTTTGTGCACGTTGATAGAAATTGTTATAATAGGAGATAGTACTGAAGGATTACTACTCTTGAAGCAAGTCATTTTCCAAAACTCAAAGAAAAGATCTTGGAAAATCAAAATAGTTTCATAGTGTTGAACTTATCTATCTCCTCCTCCTCCTCATCATCATCATTACCTCAATGCCACAAAGGCTCTCACCTACGGTGGGGTAAGGGGCGGTCGGATGTGCATAGCCTTACCCTTGCACTAAAGCACAGAGTGACAGAGAGACGGTTTCCGGATGACCCATAGTGTAAATCGCGTCGAAAATTCCATGGATTGACTGCTGCTTCATAACAAAGAAGTGCAAACAGTTTAGAGAGTCATTTTGCTTTATTCCATCATATTTCCAAGCCAAAAAATAATGAGCTTTTGGCTCCATTGCAAATGGAGTTGTTGAACTTATCTATCTGTGTTTAAATATTTTTCACTATAGACAAATAATGACATTACTTGACCTACTATTTTAAATAATTAGATAACATTAACGTATATGAAAAGGTGATGAATATGTGGCTGCAAATTTCGAAGCCAATGGCACCCGCATGACATGCTTTGACACTTAATTTTGATTAAAATTGAAGTTTTATTGTTTTACCATATTTGATATTAATGGCTTAGTTGACAAATGTTAAACGATTGGCTAGATTCCTAGATTAGCACAAGAGGTTCCCTTCTTTTGTAATAACTAATAAATTTCTTTGCAGCACTTTGTATGTAATGCAGTTGCTTTATTAGTTTGGTGTGGAGTACTTTACTTATTTAGTAGTAGTAGTTGTAGTAGTAGTATTGTGTTAGATTTTTTATTACTCTCTCAAAGGGAGTTTGCTTGGGAGAATTTCAAGTCTAAAAGGCATTTTTGGGAGATTTGCGCCTCAGCAAAACACAACCCGGGGAGAAGGTTATCTGCAAAATCCCTGCACACATTAACTGAATCACGTTGTTTGTGCATATCCTTGTGATGTTCTTTTTCTCGGTTCGCAACAACCTAGTCAACACGCCATGTGGATATGGAGTGTCAGATGACATGGAGTCAAAATGATATTCAAACTAATCATTTCATCATTTTCATTTACCCCAGTGCCGCAAAGGCTCCCACTTACAGTGGGGTAAGGGGGGGTCAGATGTACGCAGTCTTACCCCTGTACTAAAGCACAAAGAGACTGTTTCCGGATGACCCATAGTGAAAATCCCGTCCAAAATTGCATGGACTGACAGCTGCTTCATAACAAAGAAGCGCAGACAGTTTAGTGAGCCATTTTGCTTTATTCCATCATAATCTCAAGCCAAAAAATAATGAATCTTTGGCTCCATTGCAAATAATGGAAAAATAATGAATCTTTGGCTCCAAAAATGATATTCAAACTAATGAAATGGCTAAATAGACATTTAAGGACCAGAGTAATATCTTTTATAGTTTGGGGACCAAAGTGATATGTGTGATAGTTCAGTGGCCAACCATTCAACTAACCCTTAAGAGTATATATGTATTTTGAACTAACTGCTCCATACTACCACAATCTGCCACATGTCAAGTTATTCGTTTTATATGAAGTGTTAAGACAGTTCAGGATAAAGTACATTCACCTTTTTAAGTTTATAAAAACTGAACAGTCATGTATCCAAATTCATCGGAGTTGCTTAAATCTTCTACATTCTTTAAAACCATTTGATTTTTTTTATTTCACTTTTGCATTAAGTAGCCAATTTCTCAAGGGAATGTTTAACTTGCTGTAGGGTTCATACCTAATGTCAAGATAATTGTTGAAACTGAGGATGTAAGATAAATAGTAAGAGTGAAGAATTTTCTGTTTATTTCATTGGAGGGTTGAGTCCCTATAAATATACATTACAAATAGAATTTTCTTATATAAGATTCTATACAATAAGAATATCCTAAAGCATATTCCTTTAATATTCTAAAGCATTTTCTTATATCTTTCACAATAATCATGCAGGGTATTCTGGAGTCATTTTTCTTCTGAAGCATTTTCAGTGCACCCTTTGAGTCATAATTTCTGTTTGAGTTGTTCACTTGTTCTGAGGAAAAAATGCTCTATTGCGAGTCTAAAAGTATATAAACTAGGCTGTTACAATGTAGATTCCTGCATATTGAAGAATGACTGACTATCACATAATCCTATTGCCGTTGAGTTCTTTCCTATTGGTATTGCTCCATGTATTTATTGATTTTTAACCCTGTGCAGGTACTCAGTGTCCTCTATTTCACCATCCAGAGTATATCTGGGGGTATGCTGTTGATACTACTTCAGTGCTTCATTTTAGGTTTCACTTTTATTCAGATAATATATACAAAATGTATTACCATATTGACCACTGATATTGCAGTTAGGACTGCAGACAAGTTATGAGATTCTTTGTAAAACATTTCATCATGAAGCTAAAGCAATGCTGGAGGTATGCTTGTAGTCTGATATGACTTTATACTTGCAACTTGATAATTTGTAGACTATTACAATGCTTATATAGAAAAATAGTGGACCCATACCTGTAGGAATAGGAATCGTCTAATAGGAATAAGAAATTATAATGCTACTATTTCTATACTTTAGCAATGAAGAGCTAAATCATCAAAGTTTTGAATACAAACATGTTGTGCAGGATTCGTAACATGCTAAAGAAACTGATGAGATGCGGTGTTCATGCGCAAAGAGTTGGTTCAATTTCCCTTTATTATGCGGTTGCAAGTTTTAGATTTTCTGCTATTCAACTTCTCTTGTGATACATGCATGAAGAAACTATGCATAGAAGTTTAAAAAGATATTCTTGAAGTGGTATTTGAAATAAAATCAGTCACAGAATGACCTGGGGAAACAAAAAAATGGAAATAATGAAATGTAAATATTCAGCATCTATCTCCCTTAGTAATCAATAAGAGCATTACTGTATTATCTTTATTAAAGCTAATCTCCAAGCTAAGCCTCTTTGTAGCAAACTTAATGTTGAACAAATATAAGACAACAATGTTAAGTTTAACTATATTTTCCCTATGCACTAACAACAAAGTGTTAGAGTCTCAGGAAGTCAACTGTTTGATAATAATAATAATAATAATAATAATAATAGTAGTAGTAGTAGTAGTAGTAGCTATTATGATAAAGTATTCCAGAAGAAAAGGGAATAATAAGTAGCTAGCTGTTTTGTAATTGGGGATCGGGTGGACTTCTATAAATAGATAGCTAAAGGAGGAATAAGGCAGGCTGTTATTTGGTATTGGGCTGGGACTGGAGAGTTGACATCTCTTTAACTGTCAGGGCACTTTCTCTATCTTTTCTGTGATCGAATAACCATTCTTGTTCATTGTTCATCTTCGTTCATATTTTCTGTCGCCATTATTACTGATTCCGGATAGATACTTAACATTGGTATCAGAGCAACGATCTTGTTACCTGTTCATGGTCGTTACAAGAGGAACGATGGAAATGCGATTGGAGAACCTGGAACGCGAGTTGAAACGGAGTCGTCTGGACATGTTGCGAGAGTTGGAGAAGACTCGCATGGAGGTGATGCGCGACCGCGATCGCGAAGACATGCGCGAAGAGGCCAAACGTGCTCGTGATGAGTTACGCGAGCTGTTTTTGACCAGGAATGATAGTCGTTCGCGTGGAAGATCGAAAACGACCAGAAGAAACCAGCGCTCAGGTAGTCGCGAATCATCGTCTTCCTCAGGTAATCATCATTCTTCATCCTCTAGACGAAATGATGATTACAGCAAATTGGTGGAAAAATCTGAAAGGAAAGTAGACTTACCACTGTTTAATGGACATGATGCTTATGGATGGATAGTTAAGGCTGAGCGCTTCCTTAAAATGAATCATATAGAGGAAGATGATAAAGTAGAATTAATTACTTTAGCTATGGAAGGAAAGGCTCTTAACTGGTTTCAGTGGTGGGAAGAACACACTGAGGTGAGGACCTGGGAATCATTCAAGTCTGCCTTGACTCGTAGATTTCAACCAGGATTGATAAATGATCCTTATGGCCCCTTATTGAGTGTAATTCAAACTGGCAGTGTAATGGAGTATAGGGAACAATTTGAGTTGATGGTGGCACCTTTGAAACAGACTGATCTGAAAATCCTTAAAGGAATCTTCATGAAGGGTTTAAAAGACGAAATAAAAGCAGAATTAAAATTGTATCCAGTCAGAACTCTTGCGGAGTTGATGGATAGGGCCTTGCTAGTGGAACAAAGGAACCAGACTCTGAAATCTGCCAGGAACAAGGAAGATGATAGAAGAGGAATGAAAGATAAGGGGTATACTTCAGTACGGAATCACAAATGGATGGATGAAAACAAAGGGAGGAGCAGTCTGAACTACCAGTCCAGTCAAGGGAAACCTGCCATGGAAAAGAAAATGATGGAGACAGGAAATAAGGAGTCTGGAATAATGGGTACACACAGATTATCTCAATCTGAGTTACAGGAGTTGAGCAGAAAAGGTCTCTGTTTCAAGTGTGGGGAAAAATGGGGAAAATATCATATTTGTAAGATAAAACACTTCCAGCTCGTCATGTTAGATGAATCTGAAGAGGAGGAGGAATTTGAGAGTAATACTATAGAACCTGCTTCACCAATGGAAGAAACAGACCTCTCTACTATGCAGTTATCTCTCTTGAGCAAGGAAGGAATCACAACTCCTAAGACTTTTACAATGAAGGGAAAGTTAAGGAGCAGCAAGGGGGATAAAACTATAATCATTCTGATTGACTGTGGGGCCACCCACAATTTTATATCTCATAAGGTAGTTCAAGCAGCAGGCCTACCTATATTACAGATTCCAGAATTCAAGGTGAAGATAGGAAATGGAGACATAATCAGAAACAATGGGAGATGTGAAGCTGTTTTTCTTAACATACAACAAACTACTATCGTTCAAGACTTTTATGTCTTAGAATTGGGGGAAACTGAGATAGTTTTGGGGCTGGATTGGTTAGCAGGCTTGGGAAATGTTGAATTTAATTTCAATCAGCTGATTATCAAATGGAAGGAAAAGGGTAAAGCAATGAAGCTTCAGGGAGATACCAACTTCAGCAGTAATCAAGTTTCTTTCAAATCCATCATCAAGAATAAGCAAGAGCATGGAGAGAGGTATTGTTCGTTCAGCACTGCAATAACTGAAAACAAACTGGAAGTAAGTATGACTGGAAATTGGAAGAAAAAGGTGGGTTACACTACTAAAGGTGAAGCATTCGAACTCTCAAAGTGGTTTGTGGATTCGAGGGTTGAGCCGATCCCAGCAGTTGAATTGATTAGCAAGTTATATGCAAAATATGCAAAAGAGAACTATGGTGAGCAGGATTTGAACCAACAGTTTCAGAGATGGAAGGATGTTAATCTGGAGTGGTATAATGGTGGAAACAAGGGGTATGGGCTGCAAAATCTTGAAGGAGTATCTGAAACGTGTTTTATCATTGAATGTATTGGAAGGGAGGTGCTGGATGTGCATGCTTATGAGGCACACCCAAAAGAAAATGCAGAGAAGGGTCACAAGCAATTTTACTATATCAATCTGGAGGACTCTAAGGCTGCTGAAGTGAGTGGAAGGTCAATAGAGACACCTTCTGCTGCAATAACAACGGTGATTTTGGAAGTTCATGCGCTGAAGATAACAATAAAGAAAGCAGTGGGGTATTGGGAAGGAAGAGGTGCAAAAATGAAGAAGCTGTTTGTCAGGAGTGTCTCATATGACCCACCTTGAGGACAAGGTGGTTGTTCCAGGGGGGAGTGTTGTTAGAGTCTCAGGAAGTCAACTGTTTGATAATAATAATAATAATAATAGTAGTAGTAGTAGTAGCTATTATGATAAAGTATTCCAGAAGAAAAAGGAATAATAAGTAGCTAGCTGTTTTGTAATTGGGGATCGGGTGGACTTCTATAAATAGATAGCTAAAGGAGGAATAAGGCAGGCTGTTAATTGGTATTGGGCTGGGACTGGAGAGTTGACATCTCTTTAACTGTCAGGGCACTTTCTCTATCTTTTCTGTGATCGAATAACCATTCTTGTTCATTGTTCATCTTCGTTCATATTTTCTGCCGCCATTATTACTGATTCCGGATAGATACTTAACACAAAGATCCCCTTACCCCACCTAAGCCGCACTGGGGTAATGATGATGATGATGACTAACAACAAAGATAATTTAAGAGTCGTAAACCATTGAAGAAAATAAACATATGTTTCGTTCAGAAATCCCCCATTACTTTAATTTCTAATCCAAATACATAGTTTTCAACTTCAGGCTTGTACCTACAATTACAATCAGTAAGACTCTCGACTCAGTTTGAGATTTATTTACTTCTTCAAGTATTAACTCTATCGGTGTGGATGTGTGATGGTTTAAATAAAAAAATATTATTTTTTAATTAAAGACCCAATGTGGTGTGTTGTGTGTTTAGTTGCATCTCTTGAATTTAAAAAGAAAGTAAGAAACAATCAACAGGGCTTCCTTCAGTGCATAATTAATCTACTTCTATTTGGAGAATGTCAAGAAAAAGATTAGAGGTGTCAAAAAGGTAAGCTGTTGGTATTGCTTTAATTATTTGTTGTTGTCTTTGTTTTTGTTTGTGACAATCTTAAACTCTCTTGTTAAAGGGAGCAGAAAGGACGAAAACTGCTCATAGGACAAGATAGTGCAGGATTTTCATTCTAGAGCCTGAGCAGTTGTCCATCCAATGCTAGTATAAGGTAAAATGTGAAGCTTAGATATAGTTTTCTAGCTATTGGTTTTATATTTAGGGTTGATCTTTTGATATTTTTCGCCTTGGCACTGACTTTTTTATATGACACTATGTTAGGGACCTAGGTAAGTAGGTAGTATGGGATACCAAAAGTCCCACACCGAGTAGAATGGGATGCTTTGTGAGGTTCTTAAGTGCCAGGTTCTCCCACCTTAACAACCTGCTTTTGGGGTGTGGCTCTCCAAAGTGCTTATGTTCCTAACAATAGCCGGTTGTCGGGGAAGGGTGTATTGTTAGGGACTTAGGTAGTATGGGATACCATAAGTCCCACACCGACTAGAATGAGATGCTTGGTGGGGCTCTTAAGTGCCTGGTTCTCCCACCTTAACAACTAGCTTTTGGGGTGTGGCTCTCCAAGGTTCTTAAATTCCTACACACTACTATAATAGCTCGACTAGAAAGACTGTATGGCTCGTTTGGTTTGAGAATTTTGGAGGGAAAGAATGGCTTTTTTATTTTACTAATTTATCTGAACTTATTAGTTTTATACTACAAATAACTATATAATTATTCACTTTATCAGTATTTGCATAAACAATTTTCAGTCACTTTATTTCAATTTTGTAAATGTAGAAATTCTTTTAAATTTATATATGACTCTCTTCTTCCCTCTCCTCCAAAACTCCCAACCAAACTGACCCTTAGAGCCTATTTGGTAACAATCAAATGAGCTAAATCGATTACTTATAAAAAAATATATAAAATATATTTTGTTAAGCCAATTCAGTCAAAAGAGTAACTCTAACCTTACTTATTTTAATTAATACACAACACAACGCACAAAATCAAAACTTATTTGCTTGAGGAAAAAATTAACTAATAAGGCCGATATATGTCAAAATAAAGGGTGTAACCAAACACGCTTTTGTGGTATATATATGGGAAGAACATGTCTCATCAGCACACGATTAAAATAAAATAGGAGAATTCCCTAAATAGGACTAAATAAAAACAAAATTACAGCAACAAGAGCCTAATTCCCGTTTTACTTTCTACTCCCTTCGTCCTCCTATAATTGTCTCATTTTTTCATTTTTGAATGTCCCCTATTATTTTCACATACAATATTTGGTAACATTTGTGTGACTCCAATTCATTCTTATTTTATTTCCATTTTATTAACTCATTATCAATCACATAATTCTATTTTTCTTAAAAATCACACCACTCTCTTCCGTCCCAATATTAAAGGGACGGAGGTAGTATAATTTTTATATTTTGATTATAAATAAAATTATGATTTCCTTATTAATAAATAAATCTGCTATTTTATTACTGCTATTTTGCGAATAAAAGAAAATATTCCTATATTGCCTTTAGGTTACTTTTAGTCCTATTTAGAGCTAATAGCCAAATAAAATAATAGCAGCCCTATAACCCTATTTATGAAAATGCGGTTGACAAAGGGCTGCACGCCTACAACCTTTTTGGGCGGTCAAAGGCCCCCCTCCCACTTTCTATTTTTAGCGCTCCCCACATTGTCCCCAATCAATCAAGTAATCAACCAATTTATAAGAGTCAAAATGTCAATTTTAAACACTTTGGATTCTTAACACTTTCGCCACTACAAATGATCTAAGAGTTCAACGTCAAATACATTTTAAGTTCTACAACTAACGAAAAGAGTTAATTGGGACAAATATGAGACATGAGTAGAAATCAAGCATTATTTTTCTAAACAGGTAATTATTTTAGGATAAAGAAATTTGGCCAAAACAACATTTAATTTTGGACGAAGGATGTAATATTCTGTGCCTGCAAAGGAAAACAAATTCGATATTAAGGTGAAGGCTGCAATAACAAGCTTGAAACGATTGTAACCGAAACTAGTGCATGTAAAATCAGGCATAGAGAAACCAGAGAAGAGGTAAAAAGTGATATTGCTCATCGAAAGGCAATCGGTACTCACAAAAGCTCAAAACACTCATCCATGCCAATGTGCATAATTATACTATATGCGTGCCCTATTAAAGATGTGTTTAGTTGGACTTGTTTCAATAGATTAGTTTAGACTAGATTTCAAGAATTGTATAATACATATAGATTAGACATTTACTAGACTAAACTAGTTCAAACGACACTTAAACGAAGTAGACCAAACCAAAATTCCAGATCAATTAGAAACATCCTATATATGAAATGTTGTAGTGAAACAATGTGCATTCTTCCATTTTCCTCATATTTCCAACATAAAGAACTTTTTTTACTTAACAATCGTAGACATTCTTTTATCCGAGGGCCAAGGGATGGGAGAAGCAGGGCTAAAACTCCATGTTGAGCTGTATGGCTTTCTCTAACAGATGTAGATTTACTTCATGTTTAGATGATAAAAAAATAATGGAAATCACACCATTATCTTGAATGGATAGAACCCCCTTTAGGAAGGACAAAGAGGTAACCTTAAGAATGAATAATTTTAATAAGACATGGAGTAATAAATAACCCCATATGAAATGACAAAAAGCATTTTGAATATATCATGAACAGAAGCACAGGCTAACCATTATTCTTGTACCGTCTTCATTAACATATACAGCCTTAAAACCTCCACCACATAAATATATATACTCCGTATATTTGACTAAGTTCTTCAGCAGACCAGTTCTTGTCAATGGTCATTCTTGGAGGAGTTTCCCGACCTGATCTGATCAAACCTCACAATCTACGGTCCAGCCATTGAATAATATCATTAGCTACTTCTTCCTTTTCGGGTTCAAACAGCAGATCATGCAGCAAACCTTCTAACAGCTTGATGGTTTTGTCGGTTGACGAAGCATCCTTGTACAGTCTCTTAGAAGCTTCAGGGTCAGTGACCAAATCCGAGGTACCATGAAGAACCAGAAACGGAACTGTCAACCTGCTAAGGTTCTTTTGCAAGAATGTGGTTATCCGAAGAATCTCGTACCCTGTTCTTACTCTGATGGACCCAGTGAACACTAACGGATCAGAGTACTTGGCCACCAAGGCCTCAGGGTCCCTAGAAACTGAGATACCCCTTTTGTTAGCTGCGCTCATCTGGTATCTTGGCAGCAGCAAGGAGAAAACCGGAGCCAGGGCCTATAAGAATGAACGAAGAATGAATAACATCGCCTTTTACTGTGGGTGGATCAAATAAATAGAGTTTTTGATAAATTATTGGTCAAAGTTAACAAAATTTATATGAACAAAGCAGGAACTGCATTTTGAGACAGAAAGGATATCAGACGAAACAGGGTTGGGTCATGCTCACCGCGACAACGGGGTGCGATGGCTGAACTCCTACAGCAGGTGAAGTCAGCACAATGCCAGAAATGAGGGCACTCACCTTGGGGTCAAGTGCAGCCTATAATAGACACACATGGCATGTCATACACGCAGTAGCAGCAGTAAAGTAAAGCCTAGAGAGAATCACTTTAACATTTCGAGAACACTGAAGAAATTACCTTCAGGACAATGGCTCCACCCGTTGAATGTCCAAAGAAGAAGCATTTTAGCCCTCCATAACAATTCTTATTATTGTTATCTGCTAAAACCTTTGTGAGGAACAGTTTCTGAGGAAAAAAGACCAGTCAGTAGAATATGTATATAAAGATGTGATGGACTTCGCACTAAGTCATTGCCTGGTTCATACCGTATCACTAACTGCATCATCAAGAGAATGAACATATGCATGTAAACCATCACTTCCACCATGCCCTGCAGGAAAGAAACCAGCAAACAATAATGATATTGATAGTACACCTTAGACAAATATTATATCAGGTCTATTATATAAGTACTGCAAGAATTTTATGAGCAAGTTTAACCAATTCCGCACCATATAAGTACATTACAGAACCGAATCTAAATGTTTGCTGACTTTATTCCACAAAAAACATCCAAATCTCAGCACTTTAAACCATGGAACTAGACATGCGCTGATGCTAAATTATAACATTATGTAAAGAATAAAAGACCATACAAGTACAAGATCATTGCTGATTGATTAGCTTAATTATGGTTGGTTGACTATATTGTTATTTTGTCATTTTGATTTTAGTGCCTCTTTTAGCTTACTATTCTTAAAAGTGATTGAATAGGATTTATTCCTTTCCTTGTTTAAAGTACTTCAATGCACGTAATAATCCATATAATAAAAGTGAACAAAGAAGAAAACCGAAAGGTTTCTTAAGAAGAAAAATCCATAATATCCCACTCCTTGTTCCTTGTTTAAATCGCCACGGAGCCTACTTCACAATCTTCCCCACATGCGCGTGGGGGATTAAGGTTAGCATTGAGCGCCAGCTTCTACCGTTATCCTCTAACAAAGATATAGCAAGAGGGGTTTTTGCTGAAAACCTTTCATCAGAGTCTGATACAAATTAAGTGGCTTATATTGGTTTGTAGATTAAGTTTTAAGGAGTGATGAGCCAACAATAGGAATGTGGGAGGTGGAAACTGATCAAACCAACCAATAATAGTTCGTCGGCTTTTCCATTCAAGTGTCTCATAGCTGAAGTTTTTTTCACTTCAAATTCCTAAGGCTACCTTTCCTCCCTTTAGGCCTTTACCATTCTTATGTACAATGCCTTACACATACCTACAAGTCAACATGCTTACTTATGATGATGAGCTTCAGATGTTACTTTTTTGCACCAATTACATCCGGATTGGAAAAAATTCAATCCCTGCAACATGCAAATATAGATGCATAGTTGATGTCTGAGAGTTTTCTAGATGGTAAAAAGTAATTAAATATCAAAGGCTTTGTTCAAGACTGAGAGCACAAAAGAAAACCAACATCTCCGGAACCTATTGAATGTTCTACTAGTTAGATGCTGCTTTCCTGACAAAAAGTCATTTCTCTTATCCATTTCTCTTTGTTATAATAAATGCTTTAAGAATTTTGTTAAATACAGTAGTATTACCATGCAACTAGTGCATGTTTCAAAGTAACAAGCTCCTCCTCCATCTATCCAACCACTCTATGTCAATGAATAGTTATACTTCATCCAGTTCATCTCATGTGTCCAGTTCATTTAATGAAGGCTGATGGCCATTTATAACTCATCTTTTTATACTAATGAAAAATCATACTGCAGACAGAAAATGTTTGACTACTAAAAAGTCTAATGGAGATGATGATGCAGTGATATTGCATTGGTTAAGAGGTGTGCATCATTTCTTGAAACATAGAGTTACAACGAAGAGGTCGTCATCAAAGTAGGAATAGCGAGAACTGAAGACAGTAAGACACAACCGATATTAACAGTTGAGTGCTGGAACACTGGAGGTTTAAAAAATTCAGGGAAGACAAAAATATGACATGAGCTAAGGGGTACAAAAGGACATTAGAGCATCAGCACTTGTGCACATGCCACAGCGTAGATTGATGGAAGACTAAAATACTTGTGGATGAGGAGAAGTATCTCTTGGTTCATTTAATCAACATCAATGACTTAGGCTTAAGGCATTGCTGATTGTTTTAAGCAAACAAAGTCTGTTTGAATTGTGTACAACAACAACAACAACCCAGCTTTATTCCCAAAAGATTTGGGGTCAGCTAACATGAATTGATCCATGATAGATTTGTGTAATAGTCAAAATAGAATAAATGGAGTAATTATAAACCCCTAATGTCTCCTCCTTTTGGTGCAGTGTGCATTAACAAACCCTCTTCTCTTGTACATACATGTATGACCCTTTATCGTGAGGCAGAGAGAAAATTGTAAGATTGAAAACGTAACCCAGTTTCTTATGTGACAGTATCATATGCAAGGAACAAAGCTATATACAATCTTCAAGAGTTATGCACTAATGTTTAAAAACTGTGACTAGAATAACAGATAAGTTATAAGGACATAATGATTCTAAAATACAATTAGAGTGCATAGTTTTATTATCCTTCGGTATATTGCCCCGGTATTGGACTACGACTAATCCAGACATGAGCTACTGCTGAACCCCATTTGGGGGAGCTCTTCTGGCACCTGGTATACATACAACTATGACAATTGTGATGATGAACACGTGCTGAGTAATTTACATTTAAATGGTGACAAATAGGGATGTACGTTACAACTAAATACATTCCATTGTTTTTGCACATTAAGTCAAAGGAATTTGAACAAAGTGAGACCACCTTTCCATAAAGTCCGTCCATAAGCCAAACAACTACTCTATTTGTAGCAACAAATAAGTCATATATTTTACCATTGATTACCAGGAATCGCTTGGCTCATTATATTGAATGATGCTTTTGCAAAGCTGTCCAATATGTCATCTACTCATCTATGCGGCGAGTTAAATTATATTAGGGAAAACACAGTCATAAACTGCAAATGTTTTTATGTCATGTATGTGTAATAGTGAAAACAATTTCCATTATTTGCAATGGAGCCAAAGATTCACTATTTTTTGGTTTGAGAATATGATGGAATAAAGCAAAATGGATCACTAAACTATATGCACTTCTTTGTTATGAAGCAGCGGTTATTCCATGCACCTTTGGACGCGATTTTCACTATGGTTTATCCGGAAGCAGTCTCTTTGTGCTTTAGTACAGGGGTAAGACTGCGTACATCCGACCCCTCTTACCCACCGTAGGTGGGAGCCTTTGCGGCACCGGGGTAATGATGATAAAGATGATAAAGATGATGGTGATATGTGTAATAGTGAAAACACATGGAAGAGCTAATAAATTCGAGGTGTAAATGAACATTCAAAGTGTGCAGGTGAGAACCTATAATACAGATCAAAATAGTAATATAATAAAATTGACATTCTGATTGTAACAAAATGAATTTCTCAGTTTTGTTACTCAAATGTGGCATAGTAGGTTTGAAATTAGATGTACTTACCGATCCAATCCAATCCATAGACCTTGAATCCATTTGCATTCAATTTCTTCGCAAAATCATTATACCTTCCACTGTTAAATTAACAGCAAATATTAAATATATTATAAGCATTATACTCCGTAGTAATTTAATGAAAACTACTTACTGTCACAGAACAAGTATATATACTAACCTGTGTTCATTCAGACCATGTAAAATGATGACCAATCCCCTAAACAAGGTATATGTAGATCTATGAGAAACAAATAAATGCATACATAGTTGAATCTAAAAAATGCTTTGAAGGCAAAAAAAACATATAATAATGCTATTCATTAAATATAATGATGTGATTGCAAGGGATTAAATATTTATTATCAGCGCAATAACTTTGTAACTTTAGCAAAATTCAGTTTTTAGCAGCGTACAAGAGTATCAGAGAGGTTTTGTCCATGGCAAGGCAAGAAGACCAATCATGCTCAACGACCTTAAAAAGAATTTGGGCAATGTGACTCTTAAAATTTGGTTCAGCCAACAGGACCATTGGACATATAATAATACCGGCGGTAAATAACAGCTATTCACAAGGCATATATTTGTAGGATACTTACTATGTCCTCTAGTAAGAAAATAAGACTGAATGCACAAAAAAATCATCTTTAGTCTTCATAACATAGATATAAATAGAAAAATGATCTCTTCTGATTTAAACAGAATATGTTCATATGTGCACATATTCTGTCACAAATAGAAACCAATGAATGAATGAGTTAATGACGCAATTCAAAATTAAAAAATGCACAAATTCAATGAGAGCAATTGCTCATATATACAGAATGAGTAGTGTTCATGTCAGTCCGGATTGATCGGAACCGCCATCCGGCTGACGGGGCTTTCCGGTAGAGTTTTTTGATGAAATTTTGTTAGCATGTCCGAAATGTAGAACATTCACACAAAATGTCATCTTAGAATTCAATCGAGAATTCAGTTAAATAATAAATTATTAAAACATACTGCGCAAAAATATGCATAAAAATGAAGTGTCTTTCAACTGCATTTTTTGAAATTTAATTTGAAATTTTGTGAATGTTCTAAATCTAATGAAATTTAATCAAAATATTGACCATGCAGTCCCTCGAATAGGCTTGGCTTGGACCGACCTAAATATTCCCTCTATACAGAATATCACAGCATTTAAATAATTATTTACCTGACATTCATGGAAACTGGCGTCCATGATTGGGTGAACAGAGTGTCACCTCTGGGCGTAACGAAGAGGCTGAACTCCCTAACCGTCCGATCATCGTTATCCTGCACCACCCGCCTCATCGCCAGAGCTCTCCTTGCCGCTACATCCTGTTCCACGGCACACTTACGAGCCACCATCGCCGTCGGCACTCTCACCATAGCGCCCTTCCGCTCTCCTCCCTTCTCATCCTTCCCGCCGCCCTTCTCCTGGGGCCCCGATGCGGCCACAGCCCCTACCGCCGACGCCATCCGCCGACGGCCCCGAAACGGGAAAAGAAAGAGCAGCACAAAAGCATGGACCAGCACCCACAAACTCCGCAACACCTGCAGAGAGAAGAGGGCGCTGATTCGGCCGCTTGCCCCAGACGTCAGGATTATAGTCGCCCTGGCGTTGCTCCCCTTGGCCACCTCCACCGCCATTGGTTTTCCGAACGCAGACGCTCTGAATCCAGATAAACTCCCGATCGGATTGCCAGCTCTTAGCCTCGAAAGTGGTCCGGATTTCGCGCAAAACTTCCCGCTGAAATGGAACGAACGAATCCCAGTAACACAAACTTCGCGAATCCCTAACGGAACCATAAAACAGATGGAAAATTGGAAAGTATACGCTACGAAATGAGGGATCTTCCCGAAATCGCCAGGAAATGAAAGGTAGACAATGTTGTATTACGAGAAGCAGCGGCGAAAACGTGAGAAAGTTGGGTCTGGGAAATGGACGGATATAAATAAAGACGCAAAGCAAAATGGAAAGTTGGCCGGCCACATTTTGGTGGAAAGAGACACGTGATAGAAATGCGGCATTTCGGCTCTTCGTCTGTCGAACAAAGTGGTGACAAGTGTCGCGAAAATGAAGGATGTCAGAGGGCGATTCACACGTGTTCCGCTAACTTCTTAAAGATGAAGGATGTCAGAGGGCGATTCAATGGATGACCATCCACTCTCAAATCTTTCCTTTGTGGGAGGTCTTGAGTTCAATTCGCATCAAGGTAAGATGAGGGAGGTCTTGCTCCCAATGATTCTTCCTACCTTCACGGAGTTGCTCAGCGGCTGAGAAGGGAGAAGATGATAATGAAGGTAGCGGGTTCGTGTGGTGGGAGGAGTAGCCTGAAAGGTGATGTAAGTCTTGCTGAATTCGTCCTTTGGAGCCAGTACTGACGAGGCTGACTGTGATCAGATCCGGATTTAACTGTCTAGGGGCTTTGGAGGGTAGTTCATAGACTCCAGGATTATGGGAACGTAAGTCCCGACACCTGGATTATAAAAAAAAATAGAAATGGTGGGGGAAGACAAAACCAATGTTTTTTTAAATCAATTTTGATATTGATTTATTTCTTATAAATAATTTATTTCTTATAAATTATTTGCGTAATTGATATGAAATGGTACCAAACTTTAACAATTCAATTCTTATCATTTTTTAGTTCCTAAATCTAGGGCACATAAAGTCGTCCAATGTTTGAACTATAAGAATACAAACACGTTCAACGTTACCATCATATTGAATCTCAAAAGTTTAGTTTCAAACATAAGTATGTAATAAAATGAAAATTTTGGTAAAGAAAAAAAGACATTTAGTAGAAGAAGGCACCAATTAAATACATTTCAAGTTATCAACTCTATTAAAAGATACTCCCTCCGTCCCATAAAATAAGTCCCATTTTTCTTTTTGGGCCGTCCCAAAAAATTGTTCCCATTTCTCTTTTTGGAAAGTTTTGTGTGGCTAACATTCATTTACCTTTTTCTTACTCAACCACAACCATACATTTCCACTTTCTTAAACTCCGATCCAAGTCAAAGTGGGACTAATTTTCCGGGACGGAGGGAGTACTTACCAATGGACCTTCACCCCCTTTTAAGTTGTTTCCTCATGATTCTAATGCAAAAAATATTACTCCCTCCGTTCCTAAATAAACTTCCAACTTTCCTTTTTCGTCCGTTCCAATTAAAACTTTCATTTTCCCTTTTTGGTAAAGAATTTGTGGTTCACAACATTTCTTACACATTTCTCTCTTCTCTGCACAACTCTCTACCACACAATATCCACTATCTTAAACTTTGTGTCAAACCCATTTGGAAGTTAAAATGGGAACGGAGGTAGTACTCCTTAATTAAATGAGAACCGATGTAAGATCGGAACTCAGACCAGACCAATCGGTCCAAAAAGTGAGGATTGACACCAATCCCTTATCTGCCGGTCTGATATCAACCCTAGCCGAAAACTGACCGGTCTCCCTATAATCGCGTATCCCACGTTTTCACCATAATTATCAATGTACTTTTATCTTCGTGTATCCCTTTTTTTTTTAAATTTCATATAAGTGAAGATGAGTAAACGTAAGAGATGGTGTAGAAAATGTGAAAAGAAAAGTCCAAAGAGAGAGAGAACTTAGAAAATTGTAGCAAAAGAAAAGAAAGTTAAATAAGAAAGGTATTTTTCTGTCTTATACAAAGTAAGTTATACGATTGGAAAAAGTCATAAATACAAAAATGAAAAGTAAAATTGAACTCATAAAGTGGCACTTTTTGTTCTACTTACTGAGTAGTGATATAGGCAAAAGGGAAAATTGTCAATTTGGTCCTCGGACTATCACGAAAAAATCAATTGGGTCCTCAAATTTTTAAAAAAATCAATCAAATCACCGAACTTTATTAAAACGTTCAATTGAGTCCATTTGCAGGTTACTTGACACGTCAGCAAGTCACCCGCTGATGTGACGCACATGTGGCGGTCCACATGTGTGCCACATCATCAACAAATGGTTGCCTGGACTTCCACATGTGTGTCACGTCAGCAAAGTCACTGCTGATTGGACTGTCACATGTGTGCCCCGTCAACGAGTTACCTGATGACATGACAAGTAACATGCAAATGGACTCAATTGAACGTTTTTACAAAGTTCAAGAATTTGATGCTTATTTTAAAAGTACGAGGACTTAATTGACTTTTTCGTGATATAAGAAACCAAATTAACAGTTTTCTATACACAAAATTAATCATTGTTGAATACAATAATAAGTAGTATAATTATATAAATAGATAAAACATTACTTGCAGACAAGTTTATGTCGCTCAATTGGTAGAGGATTTTAAAACTAATGTACTTTTAACTATAATCAATTTCACCGTTTGGTGATCCTATTTTTTGACTTATCGGATTTATCGGCTAATTTTTTTTATCAAAGAAGTAACTTTTGATTTGGTCCGTTAAATTGTGTAATAATAAGAAAATGTAAGATTAAAGTTACTTTTCGGGCTGTATCGACTCAAGTTGGTGTAGAGAAACATTTTAGCAAATTTTCATATACTTTTTTTTATTTTAATAAAAAATACTTCATCCGTTCCTTTTTAATTGCAACAGTTAACATATCACGTTTGCCAATGCACAAGTTTGACTATTAATATATTTCATTCTTTATTAGCAAAAAAATTAAAAAATTCATATTTTGAAAATTTAGAATGAGAAGAATTTAACAATACATAAGTAATCTGAGCCATCCAAATTTTCAATATGATGCCAATAGTCCTTATCTAATGCATTGTGCATTAAATTAAACCTTATCTGATGCACATTTTGAAAAAGTGCATCAGATAAGGTTTAATGCACAGTGCATTAGATAAAGACTATTGTGCATCAAATTGAGAATTTGGACGGCTTAGATTAATTCTCATTTTACACATTAAAACTCTTTTTTATTTGATCCAAACTCTATATATAAAAAGGAGCCTTAACGTGTAAAATGAGAATTAATCGGAACCGTCCAAATTTTTAATCTGATGCACAACAGCCATTATCCAATGCACTGTGTGTCTGTGCATTAAACCTTATGAGAATGGTAACCTCCTATTACAGGTTACTTTTAGGTATTTTGGCTTAATTAATTACTTTTTAAGAGTAAATGTGTTTATATGATGCTTTTTATTGTACCTGAGTCTAAGTGACCGATAGGGATTGGGGTACTATGTTTGATCAGTTGATCAGGAAATTAACGCGAGGCACCTTGGATATAAATATACGATTACATACAAAATGCAAAGACATAAAATATGGCTACAATTATCAACGCTAGAAAATGACTATATGCCGCAACCTCCTACGAGTTACGTCTTAGCCTCTTAGGGTATGTTTGGCAGTTTAAAGAGAAGGAGAGAAAATTTGGATGAAACCCTTTTTGTTTGAGAGTAACAAATTTGAAAATATAAAGTTTATGAACGAATTATAATTAAAATCACAATCACATGTGATGAATTTAAATATTTGAATTTACATTTATTTAAAATTGAACTAAAATTATTATTTAATTAGTTATTTTTCAAAATCTCTCAAAACTATCCCCTCCATATTTTTAAACTCCTAAGCATGAAGGGGATGCTCATACACTTTTGTTAACCTTCATCTTTCCTCCAAAACCCAAACATACCCTTAGAGACGCCATAGTACATGTCCCTCTGATTAGTGGTATTAGTTTCCCGCGACCTTTTCAATGTTTTTTAAAGAAAATCTTTAGCATACAAAAACAGTCACAGGCAGTGGAGAGAAAACAAATTGGGATATATTTAAGAGAGAATTCCCTAAATAAGACTAAAAGAAGGTAGAATTGCAAAAATAGGATATAATGTTTTAAATTCCCTTAATAGGACTAATTAATTGTATTTGGACAAAGATACCCTTCTTAATTCCTGCTGCATCAATTCGTTGGGTGCGATCAACTGAAACTGCTCATGGGGACGAACGTCTCCACCCCTTGGCAGGAAGTCAAGATGCTGGCGAGGAGCAGGAGCCAAGCTGATGGGGACGAACGTCTCCACTCCTTTCAGGAAGCCAAGATCCTGGCGGGAAGCAGGAGGCAAGCTCATGGGGACGAACGTCTCCACTCCTTAACAGGAAGCCAAGATCCTGGCGGGAAAGAGGAGGCAAGCTCATGGGGACGAACGTGCCAAGGTCCTGTGTAATTTCTGCAATTCCAACGAATCCTATTCTTATCCCTTCCCGCAGGAGTGAAGGGGCAGAGGTACGAATGGCAAAAGCTAGAAATTGGGGTTTAATTAAAGAAGAGCAAAATTGTAATCTGGAGTCCTATTTAGGGAATAAAAAACTTAAAGTCCTATTTTGGAGTTTAATCCATGTTTTAGTTCCATTTTGGGCAATTTCTTTATATTTAAGGTTTTGAGATTTCTAGTATCAAACCTATTATAGCATCGGCTCAAAAGTTTGGATAAAAAACAACACAAAAGTTGGAATTGAGATGATTCACATGAAAAACAAAACAAACTGATTATTTTATTACCTGACAAGCTATATAATACTAGCTTCCGAGTACTTATTTGTCTTCCTCATTAGACTTGAGCAAAACAAAAAACAACAAGACACATACAACTCCAGTTAAAGGAGAAGTTACTCCTCTTTGCATCTCTTTTCTATTTCCTCCATCTTCTGAATATCCTTGTGGTAGCTGCAAACACGATGTATAGACCTGCATTCATACCAAAACCTGTTACATCACCAACAGGTCCAACACACGAAAACAAAGAGCTCGCCCATGAAAAAGAAGATTTGAACACAGAGGTTATTTACCAATAGAGAAGGCATGCTGCCAAGCAAAGAATTGCATTCCTCTGAGATTTGTAGATCTGGACAAAGCAACCGATAAAACAGTGTTTCAAGATAAATAAAGCTCCATCAGATCATATGACAATGCATATGTGCCTATTTGTACCTATGCTTTTGGCCAGGCTGGGGCAGATAAACAATTTCTTTTTAGCACTATACGCCAAACAATCCCGAATTATATGAATATCCTACCTCCACTGTTTAAGTTTGTGTTAGGTTATCTGAAATGAATTTGAGCAGGGATGCCACTAGTCAAAAGATAAACCTAGGATAAGGAAGAATTCATAAAAGTCTCAAGACTCTCAACCCTCTTTACTGGTAATAGATTCCTTCGTTGAGGAGAGGAAGTCCTGCATTTAAAAGTTGTAAAGTAATGGGGAAAGAAAGGTTATAGTATTAAGTCCCATGGTTCAACTAGCTTATTGTTTTGACTCAATGTTTTGGGTCTTAGTACAACCCAATGCATTACAGCATTACATATATTCATGGCTCAGCTCATATAATTGTGAAATAGAAAATGTGGTGACTCGAATTGAAACCCCACCCCCGCACGGTTTTCTTATGACTTCTGAAAGAATTCTTCACTGTTTAGCTCTAACAAGGTCAAAAGATGTCCAAATGATTCCATCAATTACATCATTCCTTTGGCAATTGCCCCAATAGAAATGGATTTGAGGTGTTGAAATTGGAAAATTGCGCCTCAGTGCCCCACATTAAATGAACATCTATTGGAATTGAATAGTATCTAATACGTAGTATTAGAAATTTGACATATTGCAACTTAGAACCCATTTGGTAACCCCTATTTTCAGCTTATTAATCTTATCGGCCAACTTCTTTATCAAACACGTAGTTTTTAAACCCGCACGCTGAATTGAGTACAACAACATCCAAGCCTTAGTCCCAAAATATTTTGGGGTCGGCTATTGGTTTCATCGACTCTGTTGCCACACGCACAGAATTGAGAAAAAATAAAAATAAGTAATGTTGGAGTTACGTTTCTGAATTGACTGTAGGGCACCACTTTAGCTATTTTTATGTAGTTTTTTTATCTTTATTAATGGAATATATTTGAAATATAACTTTTCCATTGTTCAGCATATTCAGCCAATTCAATCACTTCATCCATTATTTAATAAATTTCAGGAGATTAAGCCAATTTTAATGTTACCAAAGAGGCCCTTAATCCGGAAGTTTCAATGGTTATGATGCTTTCACTTCATGAGTTCCACCAACTCCATGAAATGTAAAAGTAGAATCGTTGTGAAGAAACTGATCCCGAGAGTTTCAGTGGGACATAATAAGGACACTAAAGAGACAAAGGGATCGCTTAAGTAGAGAAATGGTGCAGGCAAATATAGGTGTAAAAAGAGTCAAAATTTGAGATAGGAGAAGGTAAAATGGAGGGAGAAAAAAGTTGAATATCATGAAATTTAATGGTACATAGACAAAACAAATTGACAAATAAATGTGATAGAAACTAAAGAGTAGGTTGACTAGAATTTATAGTTTTTTTATAGGACTAGAACATATAGTTAGCAAAAATAAAAGCATCCAAAAGTGATAGAAATATTCAGGGCCGTCTTTTAGGAGGTGCAATAGATGCGCTTGGCACCGGTGCCCCAAAAATTTAGTATGTAGAAGTTATAGGTTGATTTTCCGGAATGTCATGTATTATTCCATATTCTAAAAGGTGTATAACTTTTAGATTGTCTAATATGTGTATTTTAAACATTACAAAACTTATATTTAACTGAACTATCTAGTCTATTTGTAATTCATTGTTAAATTTTGTATTCTTTTTTTTTGTTTTGTTTTAGGAGCCTCAATTTTCCATTTGGAACCGAGCCCTCCAAATTCATTAGACAGCCTTGGAAATATTTGGTAATGTTATGTGATGGATAGTGTACCCCGGGGGTATCTTATCCGAGGGATTATTGCGGAGAATAACTAGAGAGAAGTCAGAGCAAATAAGTAAGAGAGAGGGTGTATATTCGATATGTATCAAGCGTGGTTTACAATGGGGGAAAGGGGTGCTATTTATAGTAGTAATAAATGCTAGATAAGGACACGTGTCAGTTTTCTGGTGGTCGAGGGGTCACCTCGACCGGGGTGGCACTGGCACTCGCATGTGGCCGCATTAAATGTGGTGGTTGGGTGTGACGTTTGTACTTGGTACGGTGATCCAGGCGCATGTGAAGAGGATATTCTGTCGAGGTGGATGCCTTCGGCTGAAGGGTGCTGGGTCGAAGGCTCTTCTAACCGAGGGCTCCTACCTGCCGAGGGCTGCAGGTGCCGAGGGCTTGGTTTTCAAGCCTTGTTCTCCTGTGATGCCTCTTCTAACCGAGGGCTCCTACCTGCCGAGGGATGCAGTTGCCGAAGGCTTGGTTTTCAAGCCTTGTTCTCCTGTGATGCATCTTCTAACCGAGGGCTCCTACCTGCCGAGGGCTGCGGTTGCCGAAGGCTTGGTTTTCAAGCCTTGTTCTCCTGTGATGTTTCTGAGCTCGATTCCGTCACTGGTAGCCTTCGGCCATGGGGCCGAAGGCACCCCTTTGCGTATTGTGGGCTGCTTAGAGCTCCATTTTGCTGGGCTTGGCCCGTTTGGGCCTGTTGGGCCTGATTGTAGTAGAGGAAGTATGTGGGCCGGGGGTCCCTGGGCCATATACTCCATCAGGAGTCCCCCACTCCTTTTGTCGAAAGGTACTTGAGAGAAAAGGAGTAGCTGTGGTGATTGCCCCGAAGGCTTCCCTGTTCTGTTGGGTGCCTCATTTTCTCAATTCCCCCATATGTCGAGGGCTGAGAGCTTCCTGAAGGGAGTGTAAGTGTGTTGCTTGTATGTATTTCTTTGTTGTAGTTTGTAAAGTAATGAGAGATCTGCATTTGTGTGCTTTGCCGAGGGCATTTGTTGACTGAAGGCTTTGTGTGGCTGAAGGCATCATGTGGCCGAAGGCATTGTGTGGCCGGAGGCATCATGTGGCCGAAGGCATTGTGTGGTCGGAGGCATTCTGTAAGCCGAATGCATCATGTCGAGGGGAGTAGATTGCCGTTGTGATCTTGCCTCAGCTTGCTGTAGGTGAGAAATAGAAAATTTTTAACATTTGCGTGTTTTGCCGAGGGGAGTCCCCCAGTCCCCCACTCCTTTTGCCGAGAGTTTCTCGAGGGGAACAGGAGTAGAGTGATGCATGCCTTCAGCAGGAGCCGCCGAGGGGTGACGCCTTTTGTTCCACAATGGGGAGATGTCTCGTTAAAAACCTCATTAGGAAAAAACCCTGTAGGAAAAAATCCTAATGAGGGAAAAAGAGTACACCGGATGCCCTCAGAATGAAGCAAAAGGAGTGCACCCTTCGGCCTTGATTGTTGAGCGGCGGTTGTGTCCGTCTGCTGAGGGGATATCCAAGATCAGCCTTAGATCCTGCATGAAAAAGCTAAGGAGCTTGTAAGGACCCCTCCCCCCCGAGCTAGGTGGGCTTGTGTGAGAGCCCTTGGCATCAAATACAGATGACGGAGGGATGGAGACCGAATGGTCTTCGTGATGGCCCCCGACATCAAATAAAGATGTCGGAGGGATGAAGGTCGTGGGGCATGTATGATAGCTCCCGGCATCAAATAAAGATGTCGGAGGGCTGAAGGCCGATGGCCTGTGTGATGGCCCTCGACATCAAATAAAGATGTCGGAAGGATGAAGGCCGATGGGCCTGTATGATAGCCCCTAGCATCAAATAAAGATGCCGAAGGGATGAAGGCCGAGGGACCTATGTGATTGCCCCCGACATCAAATAAAGATGCCGGAGGGATGAAGGCCGATGGGCCTGTATGATAGCCCTCAGCATCAAATAAAGATGTCGGAGGGATGAAGGCCGAGGGGCCTGTGAGATGGCCCTCGACATCAAATAAAGATGCCGGAGGGATGAAGGCGGATGGGCCTGTATGATAGCCCCTGGCATCAAATAAAGATGCCGGAGGGATGAAGGCCGAGGGACCTGTGTGATTGCCCCCGACATCAAATAAAGATGCCGGAGGGATGAAGGCCGATGGGCCGTTCTGATGATGAGGCCGAGGGCCGTTGTGATGTGGAATCACGCTGAGGTCGAGGGCCGTTGTTGATGTTGAATCACGTTGAGGCCGAGGGCCTTTCTGATGCTGAGGCCAAGGGCCGTTGTTGATGTTGAGGCCGAGGGTTGTTCTGATGCTGAGGTCGAGGGCCATTGTTGATGTTGAGGCCGAGGGCCGTTCTGATGCTGAGGTCGAGGGCCGTTCTGATGTTGAGGCCGAGGGCCGTTGTGATGTGGAATCACGATGAGGCCGAGGGCCGTTGTTGATGTTGAATCAAGTTGAGGCCGAGGGCCTTTGGTGATGTGAAATCATGTAAGGCAAAAACCGTTATGACATAGAGTCATGTTGAGACCGAGGGCCGTCTGATGTTGAGGCCGAGGGCCATTGTGATGTGGAATCACGCTGAGGCCGAGGGCCGTTGTTGATGTTGAGGCCGAGGGCCGTTCTGATGTTGAGGCCGAGGGCCGTTGTGATGTGGAATCACGCTGAGACCGAGGGCCGTTGTTGATGTTGAATCACGTTGAGGCCGAGAGCCTTTGGTGATGTGAAATCATGTAAGGCAAAAACCGTTATGACATAGAGTCATGTTGAGGCCGAGGGCCGTCTGATGTTGAGGCCGAGGGCCATTGTGATGTGGAATCACGCTGAGGCCGAGGGCCGTTGTTGATGTTGAGGCCGAGGGCCGTTCTGATGTTGAGGCCGAGGGCCGTTGTTGATTTTGAGACCGAGGGTCGTTCTGATGTTGAGGTCGATGGCCGTTGTGATGTGGAATCACGCTGAGGCCGAGGGCCGTTGGTGATGTCAGATCACGCTAAGGCCAAAACCGTTGTGGCGTAGAGTCACGCTAAGACCGAGGGCCATTCTGATGTTGAGGACGAAGGCCGTTGGTGATGTGGAATCATGCCAAGGCCGAGGGCCATTGGTGATGTAGAATCGAATTGAGGCCGAGGGCCTTTCCTTGATAGTTCCAGGAGTCCTCTAGGTGTATGTTCCTTCTTTCAGGCATCAACCGAGGGGTTGATTCCCCGCCTCGGCCGAAAGGGGGTCCAAGTGATCCGTCCGGGGGTTCGTCTGTTAGTCCCCCGACGCTGAGCCGTCCCTTGATTGTGCCAGCAGGTCGTATGTTAATCCTCCTGATGTGTGTTCCTTCTTCCAGGCTTCAGTCGAGGGGGTTGCTTCCCCGCCTCGACCGGAAGGGGGTCCAAGTGATCCGTCCGGGGGTTCGTCTGTTAGTCCCCCGACGCTGAACCGTCCCTTGACCTTGGGGGGTCCCATCGTCTATTTACGGCGCGGGCTAGGCTTGGTCGGTTTCCGACGACTGCCGTTTCACCCCCAAGTTTGGGGATTTCGTCACCTCAACCATTCTTTCAGGCCTGTCGTCGTGCGTTGCGCGCCGACGACGCGGCGAGCGTCCCGCTCCAAAAATGCGGGCTTTTTACAGGCCCCTCGTCTTTAGACACCATCGGCCATACCTGGGCATTTGGCCTCGAAGGGGCCGATAAGATGTCTGGATTGTGTTGTAGTTTACTTAAATTCATAGAAATAAGCGGAATACAAGGGGTGCGTTGTTTGACAACGGCTTTGTTAAGATTCACCGCTCAAGGCCGAGGGGTCTAGGCCGAGGGGATGATAATGTGCCTCGAGGTCGAGGGCCCAAGGCTGAGACTAACGCCGAAAGCGAGGAACATGATTAGCGGAGGTGGCACTTCTTCGGCTGGGGCTCCTCGAACTCCTCGCCGTCGCTGAGCCTCCCGATTTCATGTTTCTTCGTTGCGATGTCCCCTTCTTCTTTATCAGTGTTCTCCCCGGTGTTTTTCCTTGGGGCATTTTTGATGAATTGGTGGAGCTCACCCCGTTGAATTAAGAGTTCAATAGCCTTCTTTAACGAGACACAATTGTCTGTATTGTGGGAGGTGCTTTTGTGGTAACGGCAATAAGTGTCGCCTTGGTGGATGGCGTAGATCTCCCTCGCCGACCGAGGGTTCTTGGGGAAAAGGTCCTGCTCTTCCTCATAGTTGAGGATAGTGCTCACCGGATGCGTGAGGGGAGTCCTCGACATGTCCAGCCGAGGGCGTCATAGGCGTTCGTTACGGCCCTGCTGGGTGTGGCTTCCATGGTCTCGGCCTCCGGTCGAGCGCGCATTTGGGGCCAGCGTGTTGTTTGTCTTCTTCGAGGGTTGGCCCTCGTTCTTCTTGAACGAGTGGAGGTCGTCAGCGTCGGTGTATAGGCTCCCCCGCTGGAGTGCTCTGAGGTATGATCTTGGGGGGTCGGTGATGAGGCTCCGTGCGTAGGGGCTACTGCGGAGAACCCCCTGGAAGATGACGAGGAGGGTACGCTCGTCGGCGCCCTTGACCTCGTCTGTCTCCTTCATCCACCGGTCAATGAAGGACCGAAGTGTTTCGTCAGGCTGTTGCTTGACGGAGAGGAGGTGGGAGAACTGCTTTCTCGTGCGCTTCTTTCCGGCAAAATGGGTGAGGAAGCGTTGGGCAAGATCTTGCCAAGAGTCAATGCTGCCCTCGGGCAATCGGTTGAACCATTCGTATGTTGGTCCCTCCAAGGTGGAAAGGAACCAACGACATAAGTATTCATCTGATGCCCCCATCATCATCATGCTGTTTTGATACCTGTTGTAGTGCTCATGGGGTCAGTTTTTCCTTCATAGGGCTTGATGAGTTGCCCTCGATACTTTTCCGGTATTTGGGCCGCCAATACCCTTGGGGTAAATGGCGTCCTAGTTCGGAGTTGGATGACGGGTTCCCCGGAGCCTTCGGTAAATTTCCTTTGCATCTCCTCCATTTTGGCCACCATGGCCTCATATTTAGAATCTGCATGAGGGGCGGCAACGGCGGTATGTGCTTGACGGGCCTGCATTTCATCAAGCCGGTGCTGGAGGGTCGCAATAATTTCGTCCCTGGTGTCCTTCGGGAGGGCCTCCGCCCCCTGCGAATGGCCATGGGCCGAGCGGGCCTGGTTGATTTGATGTCGGGTGTCGTCGGCATGGAGGGGTGCTTTACCTTTATCCCGAGGGGGAAGCTTCTCATCTGCCCTGGAGACGGATCCGCCACTTTCCTGAGGTCTTTGGAGCACCTTTCCGCTGAGGCGGTCTTGGACCCCTCGGCGGTCTAGCGCCCCTCCGAGTCTCTCGAGGGCGGAGGTCCGGGGCCTTTCTTTGTTTGCGCCATGGCAGTCCCGGGATTGGACTTCCTGAGAGGCGGTGTCCTGGGCCACAACCCTCTCGTTGTTCCCTAACCGAAGGATAGGGTTCACGAAGGGGAGCGGAGGAGGGGGGAGAATGGCGTTCTCCCCGACCTGCGGCTGAAGGGGTATCAGCGTGCCGAAGGCACCTGGGTTTTGAGTGAGAGTTTGGATGAAGGCGGAGAACGTTGATTGTACGTCAATGGTGAGAACCGGATGGCTCATTTGGTTTTCGCTCCGGTCCTTCGTTTTGGCCTCGATGCCAAGGCGGGCATCGGGGGCATTATGTTGGAGCTGAAGGCGCAGGTCGACAGCCGTCTGTTCCAACCCAGTGAGGGCGC
This sequence comes from Cuscuta europaea, assembly GCA_945859875.1. Lineage (NCBI taxonomy): Eukaryota > Viridiplantae > Streptophyta > Magnoliopsida > Solanales > Convolvulaceae > Cuscuta > Cuscuta europaea. Next base: position 4,566,108 of record CAMAPE010000052.1, on the reverse strand, counting down.
CACCCTCGGGAGCCATGTTAGAGGCTTCGAGGGCGTTGACGTCGCCGAGGGCCAGGTTCCTGTCCTCATGAGTCTTAGATTGGGCACGGGTGTTTCTTCCCATTTTGATAGGTGTTTTTAGCTGAAGGGGAGAGTTTCTTACTTGATTGTGCAAACTCTCAATGAAAGCACCAAATGATGGATAGTGTACCCGTGGGTAGCTTATCCGATGGGTTATTGCGGAGAATAACTAGAGAGAAGTCAGAGCAAATAAGTAAGAGAGAGAGTGTATATTCGATATGTATTAAGCGTGGTTTACAATGGGGGAAAGGGGTGCTATTTATAGTAGTAATAAATGCTAGATAAGGACACGTGTCAGTTTTCTGGTGGTCGAGGGGTCACCTCGACCGGGGTGGCACTGGCACTCGCATGTGGCCGCATTAAATGTGGTGGTTGGATGTGATGTTTGTACTTGGTACGGTGATCCAGGCGCATGTGAAGAGGATATTCTGTCGAGGTGGATGCCTTCGGCTGAAGGGTGCTGGGCCGAAGACTCTTCTAACCGAGGGCTCCTACCTGACGAGGGTTGCAGGTGGCGAAGGCTTGGTTTTCAAGCCTTGTTCTCCTGTGATGCCTCTTCTAACCGAGGGCTCCTACCTGTCGAGGGCTGCAGTTGCCGAAGGCTTGGCTTTCAAGCCTTGTTCTCCTGATGAGCTCGATTCCGTCACTGGTAGCCTTCGGTCATGGGGCCGAAGGCACCCCTTTGCGTATTGTGGGCTGCTTAGAGCTCCATTTTGGTGGGCTTGGCCCGTTTGGGCCTGTCGGGCCTGATTGTAGTAGAGGAAGTATGTGGGCCGGGGTCCCTGGGCCATATACTCCATCATTATGTATCTCGGATTTCTCATTTCTCTAATGCATATATCCCTTAAGTATCAAGATCTTTTTCACAGAGCATACTGTAGCTGATAGTCTGCAACAAGCCAACAACTAGAGCAAATATTAAATCAACATATGCATCCAACGTAAAAATTTAGCTCTATAAATTACTTAGCATTACAAATTCCCCACTAGTTGGGATTCAGATAGTGAAGATGATGATGATGAACCATAACATCATTTTCTCAGCATCATCTGCCTACTAATATACTCCCAAACTTTAAATTCTTTATTGATCCTATGAATCTTGGTTTTGCTCAATAATTTGCTTATTCTACCAATAAACCGCCACCTGAGTAGAAACCTTAAAGATTCGAAGAGGGGAATGAAAACAAACCACCCAGCAATCAAGCATTACTTTCATTGAGACAAACATAGTACTCGAAACAAATTGTAAATGAACAGAGCAATCTAAGAGGCTCATAATCCAAATCACTTGGAGAGCTTTAACCATCAATAAAGTGAACTGATGATGGAATACCGATTCCAACAATCGGAAAGTGAGTACATCTCTCATACCCACAAATAAGATTGGCGTATTGCAAGAACTATCTATTAGCCAGCTAACAACAACAACACTCAAGCCTTAGTACCAAAACATATTAGTCAGCTAACGAATTACGAAAATCATAATTTATAAAATCTTGATCTAATGTTTCAACTCACTGTTGGGTTTCCCCAATGATGATGGATGTTTAGAAATTTGGAAGACGGGTGTTTCAAAATGTTAAAGAAGGAAAATTTTATACCGATTTCTCATATCGATCCCTCTCCGTAGCGGTGCAGGTCTCACCCGCGCACATCAACCGATGCTCATTTTTCCAATAGATATCTGACGAATTAAGCACCCAGAAATTAACGAACCTCGGTTAAATCGGAAGATCAGAAGTATACAAACAGGAGTAATAATGATAACATAACCGGAAGAAGAAGATAAAAAGGGGAATCATACCAAGGAGCTGAAAAGCGGCGAAGGGAACTATGAAGAGCAAAGGTTGAAGACTTAGCGAGATTAGAGAGACTATGCGCGACTTGAGAGCCTTAGGGGAAGGCAGCGTCAGAAGGATAGCAATGGCCGCCTCCGCCGCCACCACGTACGTTAGTATCATCCACTGCAACGCCATTGTTCTTTTTTGAGCTTTTCTGTTCTCTGGCTTAGACCTCAGCTGGGGCTGGCTCCAAATTCTTCAGGTCCAACCTTCCAATCCTCAATAAATGCTACACGCCAATGTTAGATCTGAACTACTTACATCTCCAACTAAAATTGTGCCATGTTTTATTGGTCATATTTGATTATTGATGGTGATTACTCAGTCCCATAATTTTACTTTATTTTTTGGGTTGTCCCAAAAAATTGTTTCTATTTCTTTTTTTGGAAAGTTTTGTGCGACTAACTTTCATTTATTTTTTTTCTTACTCAATCACAATCATACATTTCCACTTCATTCACATTTTCTTAATATCCGATCCAAATTGAAATGAGTAATATTTTATGGGATAGAGGTAGTATACGAAAACTCTTTAAAAATGTAAATAGTAATTATAGTAATAATTTAGAGTAATTTATGTTTATTTTTAAATTTAATTAACCATGACACTATATTGTAATAACTATTAATCATATTCATGTAAATAAATTCTATTTTAGTACTACGTAATATTTTTGAAAAAACTCAATCGGTTTTTGGGTAAGATAAGTTTAAAAGTTATTAGTATTAAATCCTTACATTTTTTTCAAAAACAAAAAACTCTTAATATATTGTGGAGTAACACAGTTCAATCTCGGAGCAAAAGGGCAAAATCATATGACATGCATATCAAACTCATGTATGGAAAACACAATTTAAAAGTATGACAATAATATTTACTTACGTTTACGTAAATATTGAACATAATATAAGTTACTTCACACAAGTTATTATTATAGTCACTACACTCAGAAGATCATATTTTTGCAAAAAAAACTTGTATCTTAGTTATATATATGTAATTATTTCATAAAATAATTTTTCACTCATAATATTGTTTTTAATACATTAATAAGTAAAATGTAGTCATTTAGTCTATATAAATAATGCAAAAGTCAATGTGTTGTATCAAATATTCCTGTTATAAATGTTCGACAAGACTGTCGTCCAACCACCATAATCGGAGGTGTTTTCGGGTGAATTTTTTTTATTAAATTTTGTGAGCATGTTCTTAATGAAGTGTAGATTATGGATGTTTTTACTTGGACTGTAATTCCTCCAGACCAGACCAGTTCAGATCAGACCAGGCTTGAATAGTTATAAAAATACTCCCTCCGTCCCCCAATTAAATTTTACTGTTTTGACACTGTTTGGACACTGTTTTGCATTGTTTTGCACTGTTTTGATGTAAATAATTTGCCAAATAAGGAAAGTAAGGAAGTGTGAACTTAATTTAGGGACTACCCCAAAAGGAAAGTGATAACTTAATTGCGGGACGAATGAAGTACAAAGAAACCAGATCAGACTAGACTAGTTCAGACTAGACCAGACCAGACCAGCAAATTACGGTCCAAGTAAAAACATCATATGTCCACAAAAGTTCGACTGCAAATTTAAACATGAAGTTAATTAAATAAACTATTGAAAAGTTGTGTTTATACATATTAGCTAAATTACACACACACACACACACATACACACACACACACACATACATACATACACACACACACACATATACACACACACATACACAGGTTAAACATTGTTCTCATTTGATCTTTATTACACACACACACACACACACACACACACACACACATATATATATATATATATATATAGGGTGCGGTTCCAGTGAGAACGATGCTTAATGTGAGAACGTGAGAACCTCACATTTTAATCAACGTGGTGCACAACGGAGCTATTCTGTTGCACATTTTCAATTTGCTCGAATTAAGCCTATTTAAATAATCATGGTGGCATTTTGGTAAATATTGTGAAAATGTGAAAATATACAATATGCAAGCTTCGTTGTGCAACACGTTGGGGGTAAATGTGGTGTTCTCACATTCTCACGTTAAGCATTGTTCTCATTTGATCTTTATTCTATATATATATATATATATATTGGCACAACTTTTTTCAAGGGATATTTCCCTAAATAGGAGTAAACAACTTTCAAAATTCAAGAATATGATTGTTATATTTTTCTTCCCAAAATAAGAATTGTTACAGCCAGAATTGAAAAATAGTCATTAATGATAATAAATATGTCCATGTTGAACGCCTAGTACTGCAACTATTTAGCAGTATTGACTATAAGATGACATTAACTAATGACATTTTACTCCTATTTCGGAAAGAGTAACATAGTAGTGCTATTTTAGAATTCCAAAACCCGTTTACTCCTAATTCATGAAACTTCCCTTTATTCAATAAATAAATTATTTAATTGACTTTTCATTCATTTTTTAGTTGAAATTTTGTCAACATAAATAATCTACGGCTATGTTTTGCAGGCATAAGTCTCTGCCTTCTAGCTTTTGTATTGTTCAAAAAATCTCTAAAAGTTTTTAGTTGTATGTTTGGCATGACAATTTTTAATAGCTTTTCAAAAATTAAAAGATCTTTTTTGAGATGCTACAGGGACTAGTATCTGAGAAAAGCCTGTGACTTTTAGTATTAATTAATCCTAACAGCTTGTATACCAAACCGAATTAAACCAAACAGTCAACTTTTTATCAAACAACTATCATCTTTTTTAAAGAACTTTTCAGTCACTAAAAACTAACAGTTATTAAAAAGCTCACAAAAGTACCTTTTCGGTTAGTTGTGTCAAACACACCCTACACCTCGGAAGCACCTCAAATTGAGGTGACCTGAGGGCACTCCAATCATTTCCGTTTTAAGCCGGCAAGCCGGCGAGTGAATTCGTTTCCGTTAAAATCCTCTTCCTTCTTTCATCTTCAGGAGGAACGATGACTATCGGTGCATAAAAACAAATTTGTTCTGATCGGATCGGTAGTAATCTGGTTTTAACCCTTTATTGATCGAATTGGACAATTCTGTTACGTTCATAAGCGGAGTTCCTCGTGAAACTTTGAGAATATTCCAAATATTTTTCTTTTGATTGAATGATGAGTGATAGACAATTCTTCAGCATTTTCTGCATTTGAAAAGTACATCACAGTCATATTCATATACGGAGTATGTTGAAAGTCTTACTACAGAGTCACTTTTTTCCTTTTACAGGAATGTTATTAGTCGAGTTGCAATCATTTTATTTTGTTTAAATTGAAGTGTTGAGAACCACATAGAAACAAAGATTCTTTAATCAAATTATGGAAGCAAAATAAATCATCTACGTGACCTTGACTTTCATGCTCCGTACGTAACTTCTGAAGCCAGAGGTAACCTCCAAGAAATGAATTTGTTTTCAAGTTATGCTTTTGAAGATGAAGAACTAACGGAAGAGTTATACGAAGTATTTTTTTGGCAGAAGAAGAATTATTTACTTTGGAAATAAACCTACGGTAGTTTTTTGAATATAAGAACGTAGATGGTTTTTATTGCGTTAGAATTCCCCTTTATGCGTTGGAGCGGATTATTTGTTTTAAATGTCCGTGCGTCCACCTCAGCCCCACAGACCGTCTATGTAGGTGACATGTCCATTTTTTATGGGGTGCAATCCACATCCCCATTAAAGATGCTCTTAAATTTAGGTAGGAAATTAATATTTTGCTGAGTCACAATGTGGGAGAGGCTTGCTGAAAATCCAAAGAGGAATAGACGATGTGGGTTTTCCCGACTCCAGCTCAACAACACAAAGGCATACCCATGTTCCTGTTGGAGAGCCTACATTTATCTCAATGTGAGGTATGACCGGCTAGAATAGGTCACCCAATTGGACTCAATTGATTGTTTTCAAGTTTAAATAGGTTTAAATGAATGTTTTTTTATTATATATGATGGATCTATAATTACAGAAGAGTGTATTTGATCCTTTTTCCAATTACTTTTATCAAAATAATTAAGAAATTATTCTTTATTGCGATTGACACATTTCAAGATCAACTCTCTCAAGATTGCAGTTAGCTTATGGTATGTTTGGCACAACTAGTTGAAAGATACTTTTGTTAAGTTTTTAATTACTGTTAGCTTTTAGTGACTGAAAAAAATCTTAAAAAGAAAAGGTGGTAGCTATTTGATAAAAAACTGACTGTTTTATTTAGTTCGGTTTGGTATACAAGCTGTCAGGACTAATTAATACTAAAAGTCACGTTTTTCACGTCCAAAAGGTTGAATCCCCAACCCCAAGGGCCCCCCCACCCCGACCCGACAGGATGGTGGGGGAGTAAATCACGGTGACTCAGTCGGCAAAGCGGCAGTAGGCCTTTACCCGTGCGCACCAGAGGGTCAGCCTTATTTCAGGTTCTGAAAACCCCCTTTTGGCCGCTGCGGGATTCGAACCTTGGTCTACGTCCAATTTTTCCCACCACTCGACCAACTGAGCTACCCGTGCGGGTAAAGTCACGTTTTTCAGATGCTACTCTCTGTAGCATCTCAAAAAAGATCTTTTAATTTTTAAAAAGCTCTTAAAACTTGTAATGCCAAACATATAACTAGAAGCTTTTAGAGACTTTTTGAACAATACAAAAGCTAGAAGACAACGTCTTATGCCCGCCAAACATAGTCTTAATCTCTCCCTAAATTTATGTTAGTTTTGCTTTGTTTCATAATTATTGCTGCATTTGGCCCACTAATATTCAAATATTAAGAGGATGTGTGGTTATTAAGAAAGTTGAATTTATATAATTGATATTGAATTTATAAAGCAGAAATAATTTAGAAGCACAACAATTTTACCAAATTTATATAAAACAATTTCAGTGGGACAAATTAAATAAAGATGAGATAATCTTAGCAAGACAGAGTCAAGAGTATTATATTCATGAGTCATGAGTTAAGATGTTTTTACTTGGATTGAATTTTTTTCGTTTGATCTGATTTGGTGTGGTCTAAACTGGTGCGGTATGGTAAATGTTTGGTCTCTGTATATTTTATAACTGTCAAAATCTGATCTGATTTGGTATGATCTGGTTTGGTCCGATCTGTGACTGAAAATAATTCAAGTAAAAACATCATTATGAGTATTATAAATATCAAATCATAGAATACACAATAGTATTTTTGGAAAAACCAAAACAAAAAAAACAAAATTTGCATTATTATAAGTTAAAAAATGGTCATTCTTGGCGTACACAAAGACCTTGTTTGGGAAATGGCTTATCAGTCAATATTTGTCTTGTTTGATTATAATTAATGCTCGTGACCATCTAATCCACTAAAATTATTGTTTGGTAAATAGATACTTGGTCCCAAAAAGCTGAAATCTCAAATGGTAGGACACCATTTCAAGTTGGGTGTTCCGTTTTAGAGTTATGCTAGAAGTAGAAACACTTTTACAAAAAATCTTACAAAAGGGGTATGTGGCATCATCACATTATTTAACACATCACAACACATTTACAACACTTTTACATCAATGTTAATTAGAATAGTCACATCATTTGTTTGTAAGTTTTTTTGTAACTGTGTTTGTACTTCTAGCATTTTTCTCCGTTTTATCTGAAACACAGCTTAGTCAAATCTGAAACACACACGACACTTCTAGCATTCACTCACACTCTTGTTTTATGAACACACTTTCAAATTGCTTTAGGAAATCTTCTGCCATCTACAAATCCTTCGTAGAAGAGTGTTCTTTCGCTATAAGGAAACAAAGAGGTCTGTATTCATACTAATTTTTGCATCATTTTCTGATTTTTTTTCTATATTTGCTAGATGCTCTGTGTGTTCATTCTATGTTTCGTTCCTCTATTTCTTTTTATTTTAATAGGCTTTGAAATTGATGTTGAAATTCTTACGTATTAACTATAGTTACAGCCTAGAACTAAAAAATAAATTTGTTATCATTTTTATTGCTGCGTAGTAATTAACCAGTACACAGCCATGTGCCCATGTTTGTAGAACATCTGAACAGGGAGCGTAGAGTGGTTAGAGAGATGTATCGTGGAACATTTGAGTTTGCCTCGTTTTTAATGAAATTTATCGACCGTTTAAGCAAGAAATTGATAATTTCTTCTAACAATAAAAAATAAGATATGTGAATCGCACAAGATATTTATCTAGAAATAAATGGGAAAACTGATAGTAAAATACTAAATTTAATTGAAGATGCTAGGAAAACCGTGAGTAATTTTCTTTACAAGAACAAGAGTGTGAGTGAGTTTGTAATCAAGAATGATCGTGTGTTTTACAACGCTTCCTGCTTCCATATTTATTCTAAGAAGATATGCAAGACTACGTTCTAACTCCCCACCAAAAAAGGTGGCACCTCATACGAAATAGGCTTCTCCTCAAGCCATTATCTCCTCCCATCTTTATCTCTAATTTTGAGTTGTCTATCCACTTATCAAGCCACACGCATGGTGACTTCAATCATTGGGATAGACTCTTAGCCGCTAGGATTTTCTAGCCCATATGAAATAATTATTTCATGGGCCCAACATTTGCTCCCTTTCGAGAAGTTGAGGCGTATGAGCGCTCTTGTCGTTCTGTTGAGCATCAACTTTTTGAAATCTCGAAAACACCCATACTTGTCATCCTCAATTGTTACACTTATCAACTCGTCATCTGTCTCACGAGACATGTTGTTAATCTGTCATTCGTATAACAAGACGCTTTTGTCAACTTGTCACTTTTCTGACGACATGTTTCCTTCAACCCATCACTTGTCTGATGAGACGACTTCGTCAATTTCCATGCAAGCAGTCTCTGATCTAATCCGTCTCTTTGACTATAGCGATGAAGAACGAAAGCTGATCTCTTATCATCGTCCTCCGAATTTGTGCTAATGGTCATAACTAGGCAATGTTGACACGTTGAAACTTCGTCCAGGTCGACGTCGACATTTCTGGGGATGTCGACATGTCCATTGCTAGAGATGGCGAGCCAGGTTGCATGAACGTAGTCAAAATCCTGCAAAAACATTAAATTCTGTTTCGTTTATGGTTTTAGTAATATCGTCGACATGAATATTTATGATTTATGTCAGTGTCGTTTGTATTGTCTTCTTATGTTTTGGAGCGTATGTCGTCATGCCATTGGAGCATATGCTTCTGTTGTGTGTTTTTGTAGTTTTGACGTGGTTGTTGCTTCACATGATGATGCCACTTGTACGTGTACTGTTGCTGTTTTATGCCAAAACATTGCGGAGAATCGGTGGTGTTTATACTCTTGTTTAACGTACATGAAAACCCCACTTCTTCCCCTAAAATTCTGTAAGTCCCCGTCAGATGTGTTTTGACGTGTTGTAAGGCTTCATCTGATGTAAGCCCCGTCAATTGTGTTTTGACGCGTTGTAAGACTTTGTATGACGTAAGTCAGGACACTATTTCATCCATTGTCAATTGTTAATTGTTCCTGTGTAAAAAAGAATCTGCTAACTTCGGCCGTTGGCTAAAGCCAACGGCCCTCCGATGCTTAAGTTAGTGATCACTTATAGGTAAAGAAAAGTAATAAATTGAGAACACATATATGAAACTAAATAAATATCTATCGTCAGAACCTGTCTGTAGTCAGACGATTTCAATCATGTAGTCAGTTTTATCATCGGACGACATGCCCCCTCCGTCCGACGATTTCAATCATGTCGTCTGGTTTATCTCGTCACAGGAGTGACAACACTATGTAAAAGAAAATATTAAACTAAAAATGAAACAACTGTAAGGGTACCGTATTGAAGCTTTTCAGAACCCATCTAGCATTGGACGACATGCCCCCCGTCCGACGACTTCGATCACGTCGTCTGATCTATCTCGTGACGACTTGTTCCTCAGGTCTCGAATATGGGTTTCTATGCTTGCAATCATGCCTCCATTTCCCATGCCCCCCTTCGTGCTCAATCTGTCTTCGACGGGATCACAAGTCTTCTTCTAGACGGATGAAAGCCAACGTCTTTGCTTGGACATCTTCGAAGGACCGACAAGGGTATTTTGTCAGTTCGTGGTACAACTCTGAATCTTCATACAAACCTCTTCTGAATGCCTCAACGATGGTAGAGACGTCACATTTTGGGATCGACACGTTCTCTTTGTTGAAGCGGTAGAGGTAGTCTCTTAATGACTCGTTCCGCTTTTGGACTACTCGGTAGAGATCGTTGGTTTGCTTCTCTAGAACCTGACTGCTTGCAAATTGCTGATTGAATAGATTGACTAACTCCGCGAACGACTTGATTCCTTCATTTGGTAGGTTGACGAACCATGTCAACGCTAGCCCTGTCAATGTCATCCTAAATGCCCTACACATACAAGCCTCCCGCTATTCTTTTCTGACCGAGACGGCAGGCATCTGCTGCTTGTATTGAGCGACATGTTCCAGGGGGTCGGTAGTTCCATCGAATAATCTCATCGAGGGGGCAACAAACTTTCTTGGAATCTCGATGTCCGTGATGTATCGTCCGAAAGGGGAATCTGCGTAGCAAGTCTGTGAAGCGACGTCCAATGGTGGTGGGACCCCGGGAATGCCATTGATCTTCTCTCGCATTTCCCTCAGCTCTTCCATGATGACGGCTAAGGGGTCTGTTGGATATGCTTGCATCTGTCTTGTCGTCGAGGTTGGTGGCATCATTGCGTGGGTTGCCTCCTGCCTGGTTGGCTGGTATCATGATGACTTCGGGCTCTTGTTGTCTCTGGTTGTTGATGTCGACATGTCGAGCGATGTTGACATGTCGAGGGATGTCGACACGGTCTGGAACTCTTCGTCTCTGAGGTTCCGGAAATAGACTCTGAAACATGTTCCTTCTGGGATTCTGTGACATAACTGTGGGTTGTTGATTGCCGGCCGGTGACAACCCCAACGTAAGAGATAGCGAGTCCGTCGTATTGGTGAGTGGTTCGGTCGAGATTGGAATGGGGTCTAAATCCAACCTCGTTGCTGCTGTCATGGCGTCACCTCTTCGGCTAAATCTTGAGTTGGAAGCTATGGACGCCACCGATTGCACTTGAGAGCGCAATACGTCATTTTCTCGCTGGAGAAGAGCAATCCGCTGAGCCATTACACGCCAGATTTCTTCCTTGACGGTTTGAAGTTGCTCGTGAAATTCTACTAGCAAGGGATTTGTGCTTCCGACCATGATCGATTCTTCTTTGTGCGAATTTCCCATAGACGGCGCCAAATTGTTTAAGCAAGAAATTGATAATTTCTTCTAACAATAAAAAATAAGATATGGGAAGCGCACAAGATATTTATCTAGAAATAAATGAAAAAACTGATAGTAAAATACTAAATTTAATTGAAGATGCTAGGAAAACAGTGAGTAATTTTCTTTACAAGAACAAGAGTGTGAGTGAGTTTGTAATCAAGAATGATCGTGTGTTTTACAACGCTTCCTGCTTCCATATTTATTTTAAGAAGATATGCAAGACTAGGTTCTAACTCCCCACCAAAAAGGTGGCACCTCCTACCAAAATAGGCTTCTCCTCAAGCCATTATCTCCTCCCATGTTTATCTCTAATTTTGAATTGTCTATCCACTTATCAAGCCACACACATGGTGACTTCAATCATTGGACTAGACTCTTAGCCGCTAGGATTTTCTAGCCCATATGAAATAATTATTTCATGGGTCCAACATCGACATATTTTTTTATACATACTACATCCGTCCAACAAAGAAGTTCCTACTTTCCTTTTATGGAGGTCTCAAAAAGAAGTTCTCGTTTCTATAAAAGAAAACTACTTTTAACCAGGGACGGAACTGCCGGGGGGCAGGAGGCCGGAGCCTCTGCTTCGGCCGCCGAGCTAGGGTATATATAGGGGTATGGGGGCGCTGGAGCATCTCCGTTGAACTTTTCGACGAGGAAGTTTGTTGTAGGAGGGCTGGTCGTTCGTCTGGTGCAAGGGATTGAGGAAGAGGGAGACCTTTTTTAATTAAACCTTTTGTTTTGGGTTGACGAAAAAAAACTAAAGGCCAATTGGGCTTGGCCTGGCCCAGCCGCCTGCAGCCCAAAGTCCCCCTTTTCCTAATCCAATTATCCAAGCCTGCGATTCAGCGAATCACTCAACTCTCAAGCAACTCAAGCGACAAGCAGTGAAGCAGGCAAGGCGCAAGCAGCATACCAACTCCCCGTCGGCTCCACCGTCACAGGCGACGGCGACGCCACTCCACCCGCCGTCCAACTGCCAGTTGCCGATTTGGTATGTTCCGACTCCCTATTTTTTCTCTTTTAAATTAAATAAAATTTGGCATTTCACTGTTGATATTTTTAAAATTCATAGTTATGATTTGAAAATTATGTAGTGTAATTGTGTAAATTAGATTGAATTAAATATAACGATTATGTGTTATTGTATTTTTTGAGTTAATGTATTGTTTGTATCAATGAAGTATTTACGATAGATTAATAGTTCGACTTGAATTAATTATTTGTTGTTTCGATATTTGTCATTAGGGGATGTCTATTGAGAAGTATTTTCCCCGGAAAAAAACACCAATAAATTTTGATGCTAGTTCTTCAAATGTTTCTGTACGAGCCACATCTCTACACACGGATGGCAGGCTTCACATATGTTTTGTCTAAGTTTCTGCAACAAAAAAAATCAGAATATTCTTGAGGCTGTTAATTTTAGTTCAAACTATGGAAGAAAAGCTGCAAGATTTGAGGAAAACTGGATGGGAAAGTCTTGTTAATGATGTGAACAAGTTTTGTGAGAATTATGGTATCACAATTATTAATTTGGATGATCCTGCTACACACATTCGGTCAAGGCATGTTGAAGGTGATAAAACTAATTATCACTATCTTCGGTATGTGGTGTTATATGAGGTAAAAGTAAATACTTTACTATATTTGTTATGTAAAATTTTAGTTCATAATTGATTAGTTTTTTTTTTACTTTAATTTGTTAGGTCATCGACAAAATTCAAATGGAGATGGACAATCGTTTCAGTGAGACTGTGACATAATTACTTAAGTATGTAGCATGTCTCGATCCCAAGAATAATTTCTCCAATTTTTGTGAGACAAAGTTAATTGAGCTTGCATCATTATATCCAAATGATTTCACAAATCTAGATCGCATGGAACTTGAAGAACAACTTCAAATTTGGATCTTTGAAATGAAAGGGGATGCAAGATTTTCCAATTTGCAGAATATCGGAGAGCTATCTCAGAAGATGGTTGAAGTTGGAATTCATACTGTTTTCCACCTAGTTTACCGTCTGATTTTTTGGCACTAGTTTTGCTTGTTGCCACAACTACACTGGAAAGAGCCTTCTCAGCGATGAAGATTGTCAAAACTGCTTTACGTAATAAAATGGGAGATGATTATCTTACTGATTGTGTAGTCTGCTACGCAGAAAGAGATGTGTTTAGGCGCATCGATAATGAGGTTATTATCCAACATTTTCAAAACGTGAGGACCCGTAGGTTGGATTTAGCACCATTACGTTAACCTTTTTGATTAAATTTGGTATGTTTTATTAGTGTAATTTGTGAACACAATTTTATTATTAATGTGATGATGTACATTATGTCATTGTGCTCCTGCTTAATTTTTCCTCTAGTTGCGCCATTGCTTTTAATCAAAATGTCACAACTACCCTTACTTTTTACTCACTTTTTGTTTGATTTGACATAAAGTAAGGGTATACTTGGAAAGTCAAAACAAAACTTCATCTTACATAAATATGTGTGTAGGTCAAATTAGGAACTTCTTTGCGGGACGGAGGAAGTATATGTGTGCCGTACTGGAGTAGGTCTTAACAACAAAAATAAAATTAAATACAATGTCCTATATGTTTTTTTACACGCAAACAACTATTTTTAAACAATAAATTTACCAAACATTTATTAACAATCAGCTAACATAATCAGCTAACTAAAACAGTTGACACAACCAACTATTGTCAATAAGTTGTTATAATCAGCTAACAGCTAGCAATAGATTGACAAACAAAACCAACATGTGTGTATCATTCGTATATTGCCCGTGTACACAAACAATTTGGGAGATTTTGACATCAAATCTTGCTTCTTTTCAAACCAATACATAGCTAGTTTTTGTAACAATAGATTGCCGAAAACATGTGTATACAGAATGTACGCTGTAACAATTATGGTTTTCTGTTTAAACTAAGAATTTTCGAAAACAATGAGATGCTCTACCAGCGCGTGACTCAAATCACTCAATACTGGATAGCGAGTTTACATTTTTGCACTTTCCAGTTTCCATCGGCAGTCCTTATCCTCCAGTCGCTCATCAATCAGCAAAGATGATGAGCATATTGGTGCCGTCTCATTCGAGTTTGACCTTTGCTCCGACGAAGAGTCTCTCTAATAAATCATTTTTTCACGGCGTTCGGATCGCTCATGTATGCCCCGCGCCGTCCGGCGGAACATTGCACTCCGCGTTTTCCTCTTATGTGGTGCGCATGGGTAAGAGGGAAGATGAACTGAAGGACATCAGATTGAAAACTACCGATGAAATCAATGAGGAGGTAGTGGACCTCAAGGGAGAGCTGCTAATGCTTCGTTTTCAGAAGTCTGCTCGCAATGAGCTCAAGTCCAGCGATTTCGGCATTATGCGCAAAAGGGTACTTTCTCTTCCCTCATGTCCATGTCCTCCTTTTGTTATCATCGTATTTTTAATTCGTTTCTAGCAATGCGTGTTTTATGAATTGGTTCTCTTTGATTTCCATCTATTCGGATGACTTTGGAAATTGAAGGTTAATCTGTTCAGTTATTCTGAAAAGGTATAGGACTGCTGGAGTAGTGTTCAATTAGAAAAATGATTATCAGTTTATCAGTGAATATGAGTAGTGAGGAGACTGAGGGCAATCAAATTCTTGATACTGCAATTTATACTTCTATTTGTAAAGTCAATTATTTTGAAAATGAACTTCAATTTAGTCATATTTAAGGAAAATCCCCAAAACATTTCCTAAGATTTATCACTCTTTCTTACCCTACTTCACTTAAAATGAATAAATTCTTGCTCTCAAATAAGCTCTTGAATGAGTTCCATGTATCGTCCACCCTTAGTCGTATACATGGCCTTTAGATTATGAGTGAAAGCAGTGAGGGCTGAAACTGTTTTGTGTGTGTGTAATGATCGTGATGAAGAGATTGGAAAAAACAAGAACTGATTTTCCTTATCGTCTACCCATTTATCATAAAAGTTATTAATATTAAATCCTTACATTTATCAGTGAATATGAGCAGTATATATGGAACTGAAGAAAGTATCAGAATTTGATTGTGCTTGTATTAAAAGCAAATGTGTTATGATAAAGATTATTGGTGTTGGGCTGCATAGCTGTTCTTTGTCCAAATTATGTCTCATTGGACCTGCATCTTACAGGTTATTAAAATCTAGGTACGAACTGTTAAGTCTGGATTGTGTTGAGTCTGATGTCTTGTTTATTGTGCAGTCATTTACACTATCATAGTATGAAAAACATGCGAGTTCCCCCATCTTAGTGTATAAATTAAGATAGTTACACCTAGGCATCATTTGGATAATAAATTTTATCTTCATTGCAACCATTTTGCATGTATTTTCAGATTCAGAAGAGTGTATCATGTAAATCTAAGTTCTTTACTTTTTCCTTTAATTTGTAGAAGTATTTCTTTTCATGTATTATTTAGTTCAGCATCTCGTTTTTGAGCAATTTATACTGCACTTTGTTCTTTATCTTCCGAGTGTTTCCTTTTTCTTTGCGTTTTTACTTTTTTGATCAAATGGCAAAAAACAAGATTAATCCCGTTGCAAAGAAAGAACTTCCTTTATTGAAGTTTTCGAGTATTGGTTCTCCCAATCAACCCAATCTTTCTAGATAAGACCTTTTACTAAGTATTACTGTATTATTTGCCAGGCAAAATTATTATGATTGAAACGGTTCAGTGCCAAATTCAGTCATGGTCTTTCAATTTTATTTTATCATTTTTTCTTATTGTGTTCTGCATTGGGTAATGTTTGGCCCAAGACATGCAATGTTATCGAGCTTTTTTGGCTTCTTGCCCACGTTTCCACTTGCCACCTCATTTTTTCTTCATTTCGACGGAAATGTGTTTCCAATTCTGCTTTCCTCTGAAGAAAATGTTTTCATGGAAAATACACATTCTGAAAGAATTTTGAACATCAGAAACTTTTATTCTCATGTTTGGTCTATGCTATGGTTTTTCCCAGGAATATTTCCCTGCTCTTTGCAACAGTGATAACTCAGCTCTCTTCCTATTTTTTAAGGGACTGTGACTCCTCTCCTCTTAAGTCATCTAAGATCCTCAAGCTTTTTTCACAAAGAATGCAGTTTCCTGGCTTATCAGAGTCTTTTCTCTAGGTATACAGTATCACAGTATTACCACCAAGATTGTGTGTACCACCAATGAGAAGTAAGGTCTATGCTAATATTTCCTTCAGGGTAGTGTGTACATCAACCTTCTCTGGGTCACTGTTTTTTTACCTCAAAGTACACTCCCATGGCCATCATACAATTCCTTCTTTAGTTCTATTTTTAACTCCGACTGAAAGAGAAATTCCGAGAACGCAACTTCACAATTGATTGGTATTGGTTTTATAATTAAAAGAATATTATTGTTATCCCAAAATTTATTCATTCTTTTACCTATTTTATTTGTAAGAATATTTAATTACCTACTTACTACAGTATTCTACTATAACAAGGCATACGAAAAGATTTTAATTTCTTTTAATCTTTTTATTAAAGCAAAACATCCATCAAGTATTTAAGATTATGTCAAACCTAACAAGTTACGTAGTATACATCCCTGTAATTTTAACCATCACAAACTAAACACATTTTGTGCACATTCCTTGAACCAAACGCCTAGTGTTGAATGGTAATAAAGTTAATTGCTTTTGTTGTTAGTAATCATTTATTTATTTTATTTATGTGTAACAACTAACAATATGTTGATAGCTCGAGGTTATGAACTTCAATTTTATTTTGTCTGTGGAATATAGTTTTGTAAAAGTGCAGTTTTAACCTCTGGTCCTTATCAGGGTATAATTGACCCTGTTTCACATGTGTTCTATTTAGCAGTCCGGTATACCTGGAGTTGAATTTATTTTGAATGCAAGTTAGCAGTCTAACACTCTCACTTAAAACTTTGCTTCAATGCTTTTTCTTCTTCATGTGTTAGATTGCTAGAATGCTAACTGTTAAGCGAGAGAGAGAGCTTGAGGAAGGGATTAATAAAAGGCTGTCAAGAAAGTTAGACAAGCAGTGGAAGAAAAGCATTGTACCTAGACCTCCTCCATCTCTAAAGAGACTACAAGAGGAGGAGGAGGCTGCAAAAGCCAAGGAATCTGCATGAGCTTAGAGAGACCTTTCTGTGTGTGAGTAAGATGGCATCTTCATTGGTTTATGTGTAGATAGAGTATTTCTATGAACCAGTTGCTGCTATTGTTGGTCCAATTCCCAAATATATGCTGTTGACCAGGATGAAAGCTTTTCTCTTTTTTTCTTTGTTTCTATTGGTCATCAACTCGTTAGCGCATCTGTATCCTTGTAATATCTTATCGAGTTACTCGAGTATCTTTGGTTGTTGTATGTTAAACTAATGATTCGTTTATCAGCGAGTAATGATGTGGATTGTGTTAAATATTCAGGGATGACAGTGCCTATATGGTACATCCGGGTGTACATACACCCGGCCCAACTGAGGAATGCAGCCCAATAATTGATACAAGCCAAAAAAATTCGGTGGCATTTTTGTAATTTAAGTGAAAAATCACGGCTTCCGCTAAATGAGCAATAGTGTACTTTTAGTGAGCATCTAACGTATTTTATTGAGTATTAGGAGACTAACAATGAGTATCACGATCTGTACTTCATATCTTCTAATTCTTCTTCTTTTTCTTATTTTTTCTTTCATAAAAACTTATTATGGAGTAAATTATATCTATAATCAACTCCTATTAATTTCAATATGCGAGTCTAATGTAATATGATACTTTTGAAATATGCATTGATATGACATTTTAAAAATGAGCATAACATCAGTACCAAATGAGCATACATAACTTACAAAGTGCACATTGATATGAAAAGTGTAAGGTTTGTTAGTTAAACATCACGACATTTTAATTGAATATCAAACCTCTGCTATTGAGATGAAAATCACAATTTCTGGTGAATGAGCACTAATGAACTTTTAATGAGCATCAGACCTATTATGTTGAGTATTGTGAGTCTAATATTCAGAATCATGATCTGTGCTTCATAACTTTTAATTCACTTTCTTTTTGTTCTTTTTTCTTATATAAAAACTAAAAAACTTATTAAACTATATTTATAATTAACTCCTATGAATTTCAAGACGTGAATCTAATGTAAAATAGTATTTTAAAAAATGCATTGATATGACACTTAGAAAATGAGCATAAGATCAGTACCACATGAGCATACATAACATACAAAATGTTCGCTTATATGAAAATCGTATGGTTTGTTAGTTTGACATAATGACATTTTCATTGAGCATCAAACCTCCTCTATTGAGATGAAAATCATAATTTCTGTTAAATGAGCATTAATGAACATCTAATGTGCATCAGACCTATTATGAGCATGAAAACACTTCCAATGAGCATCAGACTTATTCAGTTCAATACTAGGAACCTAACAATGTGAATCTAATGTCATATGCAACTTTTAAAATTTGCATTAATATGACATTTTAAAAATGAGCATAATATGAGTACAAATTGAACAAACGTAACTTACAAAATGAGTATTGATATGAAAATCATAAGGTTTTTAGTTGAACTTCAAGATATTTTATTGAGCATCAAACCTTTTCTATTGAGTATTGAAAACATTCAATTGAGTATCATGGTTTGTGCTCCTATATCTATGATCAACTCCAACATGAATCTAAAAATAAACCGAAACATTTAATAACATTTTATTATACATTTTCATTTTCATTTTCATAATAATTGAATATAACATTAAAATTTGAAAAATTTTAAGTTTAACATAAAGCTCATTTCTATTATATGCACATATAATAGATTTATTATTAACATTTGAGTAAGCTATCATTATATCCGGTATATAAAAAGGAGAAATATAATAAATTTTAGTTGCAAAATAATTTATAATCTATCATTTTTCAGTTAGAAAATTAATCATGGTAATAATTAACACACAATTTTAAAATAATTAACAAAAAATATGAAATTAAAAAATATTAATCTTGAAATTAAAAATAGAAAAAAACATAGATACCTTAAATATTTTATAATTCACAATTTAAAGAAATATTTAAACTATAACGAAGGTTGATTACTAAAAAGAAAATAAAAAAACAAGTAATCTAGGACCTTAAATCACATTTTATATTGCATATGGAGTATTTTTTATAAATTAAAATTAATGAAAGAGTTTGGTAAGCAAAAAGAAAACATAAAGAAAAGAAGGCATGGTCTGAGAGTGACTAACTAACGTAAGAAAAATGAAAGAGGTATGGCCTCACTAACTAACGTAAGAAGCAAATAAAACTAGAGAGCAGGAGCATGATATGTAAGTTAAAGGCATGAAGTTGCAACATATTACAAAAATACCGGGTGTATACCTACACCCGGATGTATGTTATAATTTGCCCAGGGATGATGGGTATATCAATGGCGGATCCGGATAATAACTTATTGGGGGTGAAGTAATTGAAAAATGCATTAGGCCCTGTTTGGTCCGAGGGTTTCGGAGGGGAGGGGAGGAAAATAAGGGATTTGTGTGTGTTTGGTTGAAGGAAATAAGGGGAAGGGGAGGAAAGTGGAAGACTTTCAAAATCCTCTATTTCCTTCCATTCTAAACTCCCCAAATTGGGGTATTTCGAAGGAAACGTGTTGATAATCACAAACTATCCATCTCCTATGTGAATGAACAAAACGTTATAACATAAAAAGGTAAAAAAAAGTTTTGAAAAATTAAAAAAATTAAAATTTTGAAAATTTAAAGATTAAAAAATTTCAAAATTAAAAAATTAAAAATTTTAAAAATTAAAAATTTAAAAATTATAAATTAAAATTTTAAAAATTAAAAATTTAAAAATTATAAATTAAAAATAAAAAAATTTAAAAAACAAAAAAATTCCAAACTGAAAAATGAAAAATTATAAAATTAAAAAAGTAAAAAATCAAATAAAATAAAATTATGACTCATGACTAGACTTGGACTCGGGCTGGGCCGCCGGTTCCGTATCCATAGGCCCGAGACCGGCCCGTGTCTTGACCGGTTCCGGGCTGGGCCGGTTCCGGTTCATTTTTTTTATTCTTATTTATTTCACCCACCACCGCCCATCCCCCCCCCCCCAACCCCCAAACCCCTCGGAAATACCCAACCCAACCCAACTAACCCCAGCCCAAACCAAAAAAATCAAAAAAAAAAAATAAAAAAATAAAAAATGCCCGAATCGGGCCCGGCCGGGCCGGGCCGGTTCCCCTTTTCCCTTACCCGTGCCCGGAACCGGTAGACCCCCCGGGCCTAGGCCCGAACCGGAACCGGACCCGGTTTCCCGGTCCGGGCCGGTCCCGCACAGTAGCGGGCCGGGCCGGTTCCCGGGCCGGGTGGCCCGCACCGAGTCCAAGCCTACTCATGACCATAGGAGTAATATTCACAATAGTTAGACATGTATCTATTATTTTAAGTAAGCTATCAAATAAAAGTAAATTGCGAAAGTATTTTCATTAAACCTTTCCTCTTATTTCCTTCAACCAAACAATTTGTTTTATCAAAATCCTTCCTTCCCCTTCCCTCCTTGACTCTCCGCTTCCCTCTCCTCCTTTGAACCAAACAAGGCATTAGACAAAAATTGTCAAAGTATTACGGAGTATTTAATTTTAATAATATTACAATATCAAAAGATTTAATACTCCCTTTGTCCCATTTAAAGGTTCTTGGACCCGGTCGGCGTTCTCGGACCAGTCCAGAATCGAGTCCGGTACTGTGCCGCACCGGACTGGTTCCGGTTTTCTGGTTCTGGTCTAGGATCGGGTACCCGACCACGTACTAACAGACTCGGTCCTGGGTCGCTGTTTTGGGGACCGGATCGGCGGTTCCAGTCCCGGTTCCGGTCCAAACGAGCACTTTTTTTTAAAAAAACTAATAGGGGGACTGGGGGTGGGGCTGAGGGTCAAACTAGCTGTTTGGAACTGCTAGTAACAACATTCTAGCCGTTTGGGAAGGGGTTTGGCGGTGGGGGTTAACAAATTTTTTCCTATAAATACCTACTCATTTTAAATATTTTTCACACTTTTCTACATCTACTCACATTCTACTCTCAATTCTCAATTTCTCAATCGCTAATTCTACTCTATTCACATTTACACTTTCATCTTTTATAATTCATATATTCTCATATTATAATTATATTTATAAAATAGGATTTAACGGCCCTTTTAAGTGTCCGAATTGTAACCATAATGACTCCCTGGATCATTATTTCATGCAATGCACTGCCCATCATAAAATCTGGGATCATTTTGGTTTCAATCCTCATAATCTGGGAACCAACATCAAAGAGTATATTTTAAATTCCACAAAATCGACACGTTTTTTAGAAAAAATGATAATCCTTTGGAACCTTTGGAAACGCAGGAACACTGCTTTTTTCCATGATTATCTTATGAGTAATCCTGAGGCTATCGTCCGAATCAACAAGGACCTCCATGATTTTCATGGTTGGCGAAATCACCCGAAGGGGAACAAGAAGAGAAAAGCCAATATTTATAGATGGTTGCCTCCCCCTTGTGATAAATTTTCCGTCAATATTTCTGTTACTCAATCTGGTATGAACTTTAAAAGTTGGGTTGCTGTTCGTAATCACAACGGTGAATTAGTTTTTCACCTTCATGGTGAATATTTTGGCACTAATCCCTTCACTGCATTTTTTGAAACAATTCTCATAGCCATTATTGCTTGCAGGGTAAGGTCTCTAAGAATCCACAACTTGGACCTAGAGAACAAACATGTCAAAAAGGCCATCCAGCAACATTGCAAAGACCATTGGGATCACATTCATACGATAACGAGAATTAGGAAGATCCTGCATCAAGATTACATTTACATCAACGTAATCCCTGAAAATATCAATGTGGTTGCTAGATATATTGTTTCACGCCCCGGACCGCATCCGAGCCACGTAGACAACAGCCGTACAACCCGATAAGAACAACATTAGTTCATCCTTATTGAATCATACAAGGCGTCCGATAGATTCTATTGCCAAACCGATTAGTAAACACATACAATCAACATCAATATCATAATCAAACAAATGCGGAAAATATAATATGTTTGATAATTAGCCACACATGGAAAACACGAGCACGCAGGCTCCCAACTGTTTTTAAAAGAAAACGGTGTCCAAATATCCATGAGCAGTTTATAAATTTAAAATACGAATGGAAGCACGAACCACGTCTTCCTCCTTGGACGATCACCCTAGGCAAAGGTGCAGGTAGTAGGACTCTAGTCTTAACCTGAAAAAATGTGAGGGCCCCCGGAGGGGTCAGTACTCCATAGAAGTACTAGTGACAAGCAGGCTATATGAAGAATAACTAATGTTTCAGACACGAGACCCAAAAATAGGGTAATACATGTATATAAATGTCTCTCATCCACCCGATGATACATACTGTATATATACTCGTAAAATACTCAACCCGTAGGTCATTTACCTTAAAGAGTCTTTTAGAGATAAAGTTCTTACTTGACTTTTCTCACTCCTTTCCCGGTTGCCTAGCTCACAAGCTATAGTATACCTTCGATTCATACTACCGAGTGTTTTAGGATCATTTACCGTCCAAGGCACTCAACCCAACCTGGAGTATTTAGGATCATTTACCGTCCAAGGGAACTCAACCCCAACCGAGTTTCAGGATCATTTACCGTCCCTGGGATGCTCAACCCCAACCAAGTTTCAGGATCATTTACCGTCCCGGGGATGCTCAACCCCAACCTTATTCCTTACCAAACCCTAACCTGGATATGGATAACCTTTCATTCCCTTAACTATGGACAATACCTAGCCCCATAGTCATATAAACATCCTTAGTAACCAACGTGGACGGGTCCCACCTGAACGGCCCACGCTAACCTACTCAAAACTGCCCGTTTTGAGCATAACCCAATACCCGGTCGGGTATCCAACCTTACCCGGTCGGGTATCCAACCTTACCCGATCGGGTAGGGTGAGGCAGTAGCCCCTGGAGCCAACTTTACTTGAGAACCGGTCGGGTCTATACCCATACCCGGTCCGGTCTAGTGTGGCAGTGGCTGCTGGAGTCATTTTTAATCAAAACCCGGTCGGGTATTTACCCATACCCGGTCGGGTATCACCTTTGTCTTGGCGATAACCGCCCGTTTGACCGCCCAGACGAAGTCCGATTAACGTGAAATCTTATACCTTGTAGAACAATCCTCGGGTGTGAAATATGACCGGATAATCATATAAAATGATTGAAGAACAAGGAATGGGATTAATGGAGTCATTACCTTGTAAATCTCAAGTTTTCCTTCCTAACTTCCCCTTTTCTCTTCTCTTTTTCCTTCCTTCTTCCTCTCTTGTTCTTGGTGCGTGTATGGATGGTAACAATGGAGTTTTGCAGACCTTATCTCTCTTCTTTGAGTAGGTTGGACGAGCTATAGGAGTTGGGGTGATTGAGAATAGCCATTTTGGCTTATTCATCAATAATATGGGAGAGGGACCCCTCCCCCCCCTTTCCTATCACATTTGGCCTCTACACTTTCTCCCCTCTTTCCTCATGCCAATGTGCGGCTCCCCTCGATATTTTCCAGACCAAGGACGTGGGTTGGCCCCCACTCATGTGGGAGGTCAACCCTTTGTGTCCCCGAGTGTACAATCGGTCCCGAAAATTATATTTTTCGGACTGTTTTAAATTACATTTATTTTATCGGGTCAAATAAATTATAACGCATGTTCCGAATCCTTTTTTGGACTTTATAATGAATATACATTCCTCAAATTTAAGTTAGAAGTCTCCGAAATCCTTTTTTCGGGCTGTTATCTGATAAATTGCCGATACTAATACTTGGGCCCCGTTTGGCTAACCGGTCAACCCTATGCCATTGCCATGGCCCAATTTGGATATCCACCACCATATACATATTATGTAGGCCAAGATTAATATAATATGTGGTCCCGACAGTACCGGGCGGCCCCCACTTCCGGTGTGGGCCCCACGTGAATTTTACTATTCACGTAAAAGAAATGATAAAAATTTACAATCACGTAAAAAGCTTTTATACATTTCTCAGGGTTCAATACATAATTTGATAAAGTACAAATACTTGGGGGCGGTGTTACATATTGGCCTCGGGAGGGATGTGAAATCTTCTCATTTCTTGAGGATTCTTAAGTTTGATGCAATCGGTTTTCCCTATGTTGTTTGACTTTCATGGTAGTAGGCTTTGGTTGATGTCCTCCTACACCATTTTGTATTCCCGTATTCTACTCTAATAAATTCTCTTTTTTGATTAAAAATAATAATAATTATATTTATATACTTATTTAGTATTACACAATAATACTATATAAATATTTATATTTTCTATTTCTAAATTCCTACTCCTACTCTTTCAATCTTTCTTATTAAACATATTATATTACAATAATATTTATATACTCCTACACCTTCATTCTTAACATATATATTTAATTATATACATTTGTAGTTAACTAGTTCCTAAATTGTTGTAGTTAACTAGTTCTTACTTCCTTCATTTTTGTTAATTACTTTCTACATTACTTCCCATTGTATAATTAAGTAACTGTTATACATTAATATAAAATTTAATGTATATACACACGAAATATATATTTATATATGTTGTGGTTTAGTATCGAACGACCCGAAGGCCCAACACTAACCTTGGATCTTGGTTTAAACTGTTATGGTAACATGTATACAAGGAAATATAAAATCTGACTTAACTATTTAAACAACTCAGCTCGTATTAATACAGTAATCACAATTACACAGAAATGACCGAGCGGTAATTATGGTTCAAAGGCTAATACGAGAGCTAGAATACAATATAAGTTTGTGAGTTAATAAAATCCCACCCTTACAACGATTTAGCAACTGCTATTTATACTAAATGGAGACATGGAGCGCCCTTATGCGATTGGTTGCTTTCCATGCCACTTGAGAACCACATAATCCAGCATCAACTGCAGTCGGTCACATCTCGTTCGGGTGGTGCCGAACGGGCCTTGCCTTTAAGCAGACCATTTGGGCTTAACGATCTCTTCCTGACTATCCTTTGTATTTTGGACCTTAAGAATGTGCCGAACTCCCGTTCGGGATCTATGACCTCTGGGTTTTCCCTGGTGCCTGGGCTTCTAGGGATATTTTGGGCCGCCATATTGGGTCGAACCTCAATATCCTATCACAAGTCCCCCACTCCCTTATGTTCTGAGCGTGCTTGGGACATAAGGAAGTACAAAAATCTTTCCACCGTTCGGTGTAACCCCGTGCGGGACCCTTTACTGGTTTCTGCCTACTCCTGATATGATGGTTCAAGTTTCTTTGACGGCTGTTGCTTATGTTCCCCATAAAATCGTCATGATTACCCGTCGTTTCGCCTCTGCTCGACACGTGTCCCCTGAATTGTTCCTCGCTACGTGCCCCCTAGGATTGGTCCGCGAGTCGGCGCCTCTTAGTATAAAGGTGGTTTTTGGGCCTTTACCCCCGGGTTTCCGAATTTTTTATCTTCTTTCATGCAATCTGCCTTCTCCCCAAATCCCTAACTTTGTTCTTCGCTCAGGTAATCGCCGGTCCTTTATCTTCTTTTTATTTCTGTTTTTTGGTTCGGTATAAATGTCAACGAGCTCTGGATCTTCTGAGCCTTCAATCGTTGAACCGGGTCGGGATTCTGAGATGAACGCCACTTTGGCCGATACCGCGGGCACTGATGCCGCCGCAGATAATGTGACCGGAGATGCCCCTTCTATTTATGGTTTTGAAGACGATCGTTCCAACAATTCTTGTAGTGGGTCTTCAGATGATAACTCTGATAGTGTGGCCTCTGGCGATGATATATCAATGATGAAGAAAGGCCCTCCGGACGACTGTCCTCATCATTTTCTAGACTTGAGGTCCATTAAAAAATGAAGGCAAAAACTTTCGCCTAAACGCATAGCCCAGATCCCTGCCCTAATTCCTGAGATATCATGAAATATTTGACCCTCGATCAGCTCGTGGAAGCTCGGATAGGTACGTACCGCCCATTATTCCTGGTCTCCTTGACTGAAAACCAAGTGCCATGGGCTGGGCGGTCCTTCTCGTGCGAGAAACTTACATATCATGCTCGTTTCACACACGCTAAGACCGCTCGGTACTAACATTCTCCTTTTCTTTTGTCTACAGCCCCCAACACCGAAGCAGCAATGAATAAGAATCGCCTTGAGACGATGGGTGCCGCAAAAAAAAAAAAGAAACCCGTTCAGAAGAAGGCCAAGATCTCTTCATCTCTCCGTTACAGCTTAAGCCGTCAAGACAGGAAAAATGGTGCAACGGCTCGTATACCGCTCACGCCATTCCTATGCCACCAAATCAAACCAAAACCGTGTTGTCAAAACACCTGGGGGTAAGCTATTGTTTCAATCCACAAAGAAGAGGGCTAGTGGACACAAGTGTCCTGTAACGGGAAAGCGGATCCAAGGGATTCCCCACTTGAGGCTTGTTGAGTACAAGAGGCCTAGATTATCCAGGAACAGAAGGACTGTTAACCGTGCTTATGGTGGAGTCCTATCAGGCAGTGCTGTCCGGGAAAAGATTATTAGAGCATTCATGGTGGAAGAGCAGAAGATTGTGAAAAAGGTGTTGAAGATTCAGAAAACTAAGGAAAAGCAGGCTGCAAAGAGCTGAGAAATACACCTCACGAATTTAAATCTTGTGTTTTGGTGTAGAAGTTTTGGATACTGTGGTCAAAGAATCATGACATGATGTACTCTATGGGGGTTTTAATATTTAGCTTTGTTCACCATTGAGAGATTCATAAGTTTTCCTTCAGTTTGTTGAAGTTTCATTTTACTTCAAAAAAAAGAAGGCCAAGATATTGGTTCCCGAAGGCACTAAGCCGACCGTTCCACCCGAGGTTCAGCAGCCTTATCCACTCCGACAAGTGCCTCTTGAAGAGGTGAACTTTGAGGCCATGGCTGTGGATCAACCGTTCGGGGATATGCAATGCAATCCCCTTTTCAATGATGTCTCGGGTTCGTTTGGGGCTGTTGATGTTGGGGCTGGACATGCCTCTGTCTCCAAACAAGTTGAGCCAATCTCGCTGGATGACCCGATCCATGCGATAATAGAACAAGGTGGATGCCACCCTACTCGGATTTGGAGCAATTCTGCCATGCTGAACGACTATCATCTCCCTCAACTGTCGATCGAACAGGCCGAAACGGGGGTTGCTCTAGCAACTCTTAAGGTAACTTTCTTCTGTTCGTTCCCCACTCATCTTTTCATGCCGTTTGAGTAAATAACTGTTTTGTCTGTAGGCTGGCTATTATAGCATTCAACTCCATCTTGCCCGTCTGGAAAGAGAGGAGGAGCTGATTAGGGCTCGGACGTCTGCGGAATAGGCTACCGCTGAAGTGCTCTGAGCTACCGATCAGGAGCGGAAAAAGCTTGAGGCAGAGTTTGGCCAACTTCGGGTGGAGCTGGCCACTGCTAGGTCTAAAGTTCATGTTGCTGAGGTTGTTCAGGTCGTTTTTCAAGAAAACGACCCTCAGATCCCGGACGGTCCCCGAGAAATTTCCGTTGACTTATCTGCCATTCGGGCATCAACACGAGATGAATTTCGATCTTCTGAGGATTTTACGAAAGCTGCTGAAAAGCATGGACTGGCTCGAGCAGGCATCCTGTTCGGGAAGCGCCTAGAACAGCTTCCTGCAGGCTCATCTCGCCTATAGAAGTCGTTCCCATGTGTATAAACCAACTAGCAACCAATTTTTTATAGAAGCTGTTAATTTGCCGGTGCTTTTATAGAATTTTCTCAAGTTGCTTATGTACATTATTTTTGTGATTTCATAAAAGAAAAGTTCTTAAAATATTATGCCTACATTCCGCCTATTTATTCTATTGCTTTCTGTCTTGATCCTCGTTTCAAACTTTCGCATTATATATAAAACATTTTTAGAATACTATTATACTGCTTTCTACGGTCCATTCCCTATGTACGAAGACACACCTATAGATACTCAAGCCCAATTAAACGAGGTTTGTAATCCATTTCACGCTTTATTAGATGAGTTTCATGCACAATATGGTAATGCATCCCCTCTCCCATTACCGAGTGCTTCCTCATCTAAAGGAAAAGGTTTTTTTAAATTAACAATATCTACTCTTTTGAAAAAAGTAAATCAACTTCTGCCGTTGCACAAAGCTCGATTAACGAGCTCTCTTTATATCTAACATTTTCCTGTTGAGTATAATGAAGCAGAGGACTTTGATATTCTGCAATGGTGGAAGACCCACGAAGGGATGTTTCCGATTTTATACAAAATGGCCAAACAAGTGTTGTCGATGGCGGTTTCAAAAGTTGCTGTGGAACAAGAGTTTAGCCAAGCCGTGAAGCCGGTAACGTTTTAACTGACTACAGAACCAGGTTGAGCGTTTCGTTAGCTTCCATGATTGGTTGAAGACCCACCGTAGAACACAAGAAATCAACAAAGCATCAGACCGTCATTTCATGGAGGAAACGACAACCGACGCCGGAAGCAGCAGAGACGACTAGTTTGTGTATTGTAATTTTCAACTTTAAAGTATTCTCAATTGTAATTTTCAAATGTAATATTGATACAAGTGACATTGTAGTTTTTATAATAAATATACTTCATGTTTTTATTTTCCAATAACTTAAAAAAATAAAATAAAGGATCGGACCGGAACCGAGACAGGCCGGGTAGAACGGACCTGAACCGGGTCCATAAAGAACCGGGTCAGTTCCAGTCCTCAATTTCGAAAATCGGGACGTCGGTTCCGGGACTGGAACCGATTCCGGTCAGGTCCGAGTCCATCCCTATTTCCATATACCCCAGGGGTATCATTATCGCCGGTCAAAGGCCACAAAAGATCTGAAAACACTCAAAGTACAAAGGCTGACCCCGACCTCGACCCATCGAGGTCGGGACCAAGCGCAAGGAGGCAAATCGACAAAGGACAGAAGACATAGCTGAGGCCGACCTTGACCCTCCGAGGTCGGCGAAAACACCGAGCACGGGAATCACCTAAACAAGGCAAAATATGAGGCTGACCTCGAGCGCATCGAGCTCGGTACCAACTCTGACCTCTGACCCTGACGCAAGGTCAACCAAAGTCAAGCGAAGCCAATAAAAGTAGAGGTGAGATCGGTCCGGATTGGGTCGTGTTTTTGCTCTACCCGGAAATTACCCAAAACTTCTCGGATTATGAAAAAATGGGACCGGAAAAAAGCCCGATATTCGGTCCGAGCCGGTTTTGTTGAGGCTCGGGTTGAGGTTGGCCTGGAGTCTGGAGATCGATCACACATAGAGGGTGATGGGGAATGGAGTACGGGAGAGAGGTGAAGGGCAAGGTGGGGTAATTTTGGCCTTTCAATTTTATTAGATCTCTTTTTTCTCCAGATTAAATTGTGGTCCTAATTTTGTCTTTACAAAACCTTTTAGAGTAATATTCTCATCATTATATCTAATTAATACGGAGTATAATGAGTGGACGAAAATTCGAGAGACACGCAAAAAATCGGAACGCTCATTCAAATGCAGCCATCTTCGACTACCCCTTTTTCTCGGAGACTGCCATTACCAAAATCGCAGTGAATAAAAGGCGCTTTTGAAATTCCAATGTCTTCATTTTCATTCCTCCGATACAAAACTCAATGGCGTTACCGGATAATTACCGCTATTCCAACTCGATGATCCCCGGCTTCCTCTACTCTTCCCTCTCAGGGTCGACTCCGGGTCTCGATGAAATGGATCGGCGGTCCCAGGTATCCACTCAGCTGGCGACGGAGGGGAGGGAGATTTTCGTGATTCCGGCACCCAAGGAGCCCTCCTCGAAGATAAAGATGTTTTCTCCGGCATTTTACGCCGCCTGCACCTTCGGCGGCATACTCAGCTGTGGCCTCACGCACGCAGCCGTCACCCCTCTGGATGTTGTAAAGTGCAACATGCAGGTACGTACTATTCATTTATTCGATTTTTTGTTTGATCAGTTTTCGTTTCTTAAATTTCACAAATCTTTTCCTCAAAAAAATTCACAAATTATATGTCCTTTATTTTGAAAAAAATGAAAGGTCAATAATATAATTCAAAATTTAAAAACCTTAAAAGATTAAAACAGGAAAAAAGTGCAGGCTGACACCTCAACAACCTCTCAACAACACCTGTGAACAGAGGCGGCTCGAGCAATTCGGAGACCCCAGACGACAATATTTACTATGTACAAATCACTTTTAAAATCAGATAAATTGAATAAAAATTGTCTTATGAAAAAAAACATATTCAAAGTCCACGATATAATGTTTGTAATATTCAAAAGGATAAATTTTTAAATGCAAACATATGCAAAACACAACGGACGAGTCGAGAAGCATTTGAGAGCTGATTAGGAGCATTGGAGGTCAGTGAGGTGTTAAAGACGAAGTTTTGAAGACAAAAGAGCTCTAGAATTGGCTACATGATCAAAAGAAGACGAATAGAGCTTGAAAATAACGGTCAGCATGACGTTCTGTCAATCGTTCAAGCATATCTTTTCTTAGGAACATCCAAAGAACACAATTCAAGTTTCATATGATAGCCAACTTCAAGAGCTACAAATCACATGAAGACAACATTGCGAGAATCTGAGAGAAGCAAGGTGAAAACAGACGATGAAGTCAGATAATCTCTGTTGAGATTTCAGAATGCGACCTTCCACCATTTTATTCATGTATTTTGATTGGATGATTCAAATCCAGTTTTGCAAGTTGTGTTGGACAGAAGACTTCATTAGCTACAACTTTGGTGAAGGAATGATAGTCAGACGTGAAATATAAAGCCGATTGCGGCTTGCAGTTGCCGCTCGGTGTATTGGCAGTCTTCGAATAACACCTAATACTAATACCGGAGTAGAATTTTTTGGAGGCCCCCTTGGCAGTTGAGGACCAAGGCAGTTGCCTGGCCCAACTGCCCTCAAATCCGCCCCTGCCTGTGGAAAAAATACTAACATGTGTGAGTAATGTCATCTTGATCGCGATTTTAAAGAAAATTTTCACATTTTCAAAGAGTAAAATTGTCATTTTCATCTTCACAAAAGTGTCATTTTTTATACATAAAATGACAATTTTTTCGACGATCAGATATGAATTAGGCTATGGGAAAGGCCTCCATATTTTTTATACATTTTTAATGTGTTTTATCTACTACCTCCGTACTCTAATTAACTATTCTCTTAGGGTTTTCATGACTTTTAAGAGGAAAATAGTAGGGGTAATATAGAAGGTGTAAATGAAAAAGTAGGAAAAATAGTATATTGAGAAGAGAAAAGTAATGAAAAATATGAAAGAGAAAGTCCAACAACAACATCCAAGCCTTAATTCCAAAAGAATTTGGGGTCGGCTAACATGAATCGATCTATGTAATTGATGCCAAACAGAGAAGACGGACAAGAAAAGGAAGAAAAAAAGTAAGATAAAACAAATAAAATAAAGATAAATACATACTATCCTTCGTATCACATTAATTGCAACATTGAAATATATACACTATTCATGTACTTTACTTTGACTACATTTTATTTATTAATGTATGTGAATTTTTTTTGAAAAGTATTGTTAAATTCGTCTCATTACTAAGTTTTATAATCTGATTTTATTTTATTTTTACTAATACAGAATTAAATATAATGACGGTCAAAGTTGTGCCTTGACAAACGTGAAATGTTGACTGTTGCAACTAAAAAGAGACGGAGGAAGTATTAGATAACAATAACACAAGAAAACAAAAAAGATAAAAAATAAAAAAGAGCATAAAAAAGCTAGAAGATTAAGTATTATAAGAATATCAAAAGATAAAGAAGATAAACGATAAAAGAAAAAAAGAGGAAAGGTAGAAAAGACATCAATCGTTCACACGGATGTGCGCCCGCCACTTTGCTCTCTCCAAAGTCATGCTCTCATCCAACCCAAGAAGACGCATATCAGTTCTGATTCCTCTAATCCAAGTCTGTTTGGGTCTTCCCCTCCCTCTCTTCTCTGCCTCTTCTCCCAACCCCTCAAGTCGTCTAACGGGTGCATCATTAGGTCTTCTACGCACATGCCTAAACAACAACAACCAAGCCTTAATCCCAAAAGAATTTGGGGTCGGCTAACATGAATCGATCTATGAAATCGATGCCAAACAGAGAAGACGGACAAGAAAAGGAAGAAAAAGAAGTAAGATAAAACAAATAAAATAAAGATAAATACATATTAGATAACAATAACACAAGAAAATAAGAAAGATAAAAAATAAAAAAGAGCATAAAAAAGCTAGAAGATTAAAATATCATAAGAATATTAAAAGATAAAGAAGATAAACGATAAAAGAAAAAAAGAGGAAAGGTAGAAAAGACATCAATCGTCCACACGGATGTGCGCCCGCCACTTTGCTCTCTTCAAACCATGCTCTCATCCAACCCAAGAAGACGCATATCAGTTCTGATTCCTCTAATCCAAGTCTGTTTGTGTCATCCCTTCCCTCTCTTCTCTGCCTCTTCTCTCAACCCCTCAAGTCGTCTAACAGGTGCATTACTAGGTCTTCTACGCACATGGCCAAACCACCGCAAACGAGACTCCCGCATCTTATCTCCTATATGTGCTACTTCCACCTTTTGTCTGATTATCTCATTCCTCAAGCGGTCTTTTCTGGTATGAAAGGGAAAGTAGTATGTAAAAATGTAAAAGATAAGGGTAATAAAAGTGAGGGTATATATTAAGATGTTTTGATAAGAAGAACTTATAAAAAAGGGAAGGAGAGAGAAGTAATAAAAAACATCCCAAAAAGGAATACGAGACAATTATTAGAAAATGGAGGGAATAATTTTTATTTATTTTAAAAGTTTTTATTTTAATTTTTTATTTTCTAAATTTTATTATTTTAATTTTTTTTAAAATATTTTTCATTTTTAATTTTCTTTTTGGGATGTTATTATAAATTAAAAAATTTTTATTTTCTATTACAAATTAAAATATGATTTTCTATTAAGTTATGGTAACGGTAGAATAGAAAGATATGACATACTTTAGTCTTATCTAGAGCTATTTTCCCGTATAACATACAAATTTGAAACCTCTCCCTGGCTTTTATCAATTCACTACAAATCAGGGGTGGACCCAATCTAGGAGGGGTCAAACTTTTCGAATACGAAGTATAAAATATAATTATAATTACATACTACCTCCGGTCCAAATTGATTTGCAAATTTGACTTTTCTTGATCAAATAGTTTAATTTTATTTGTTTAAATACGAAGTCAATTTTTAAATATATTCTAATTTGGAGTTTACAACTTTGAAGAGATTTGAACGTAGTTTCTGAATATATAAATTTTAATTATTAAAAATTGAATTAATTATCGATTGGGAGCATTGACTTTTTTTATTGGTTGACCAAAAAATGTTGACTTTGCAAAATAATTTGGGACGGAGGGAGCATAATAGTAAATTACAAAAATAAGTTTTACACGTGTTTTACAAGAATAAAAGTTTATATCCAAGTTAAGTACAAAAAAACACTCACTAAAAGAAAGTGCTATCTCCAATGCTAGAATGTGCATGATGCACATGTGACATGAGAGAGATAGAAACAAAATATTTAATTTATGACATTTCTCTCTCATTCTGTCTACGGTTTTATGTGTTTATGGTAATTTTTTTTCGAGAAAGTGTTATCTCCAAGTTTTAATATCGGCGTAAAGCTAATAATTATCCCATTATGGTCGCTGATACTAATACCCTAAATTTTTGTGTAAGATTTAAAAAAAAAAATCTTTATATCTACCTAACCCAGTATATACACGTAGCTATGCCCCTAGTTGAAGGTGTGCTTGCTATGAGTAATGCTGCTATACCTATTAGTTGCATAATAGCAATATATCTTGTTAGTGTTTTCCTTGTTTGTATTAAAAATGTTTCAATATAATACCTGATATTTGAATTTACAAATTTGGTCATATGGTACTTTTTAATTTCAACTTTTTTTTCCAGTTCCAAATTTGATTTTACAAATTTGGTCAATGGTCATATGGCACTTTAAAAAAACTACAGTTTTGTTGTTATATACTTTGAAACTGAATATATGTGCTATATCAGAACTTAATTCTTGTATTGTTAACATGTCATCTGCTCATGATTTTGATTGGTTCCCTTTTTACCTTAACAAACCATTATTAATTTTCTTGTTTCAGATAAACCCTGGAAAGTACAGAAGCGTTACCTCGGGTTTTGGGGTGCTCCTTAAGGAACAGGGAGTAAGAGGTTTCTTTAGGGGTTGGGGACCAACCATGCTGGGATATAGTGCCCAAGGAGCTTGCAAGTATGGGTTCTATGAATTCTTCAAGAAGTACTATTCAGACCTTGCTGGAACTGAAAATGCTGCTAAGTACAAAACCATGATCTACCTTGCTGGATCTGCATCTGCTGAGGTCATTGCTGATGTTGCCCTTTGCCCATTTGAGGCTGTCAAAGTTCGAGTCCAAACCCAACCAGGTTTTGCCAGAGGTTTGTCAGATGGACTTCCTAAATTCGTCAAAGCCGAGGGTGTTGCCGGGTATGTCCATGTTGTCATCTTTACACATTCCTATAGGCTTATTTTTTTCATCGCCATAACCTGCACACCTAACTGCTTGTGGTTGTTTCTTTTCATCTAAAAGCTAACGATGAATGGCGTGGTGTGTATTCTTTGTCTGTTCAGGCTTTACAAGGGGCTTGTTCCTCTATGGGGACGACAAATTCCATGTAAGCTAGTTTAAAGGGTTTTTCCGTACTATGATTTTAACTACCATGTGTCCCTTAAGTTCATATATATTAAGATTTGGATTTTGCTCTCAAATTCAGAACGTGAGTACTCCAAAGCCTTATATGCAAATTTTTAGTTTTATATTTACTTGATTTGAGATGACTTAACATATTCTGCAAGATAGGGTTTCGTTGGAGGGACCTAATCTTGAAATCTGCATGATCTTATTGTGTCTTGGTCATATTAAGTTACTTGTTGCAGTGTAATTTTGTACCATTTAAAGGCTCGTGGTTCTCTAGTCTCTACAGAGTAATTCAAAGTCTTATGTACGCGAATTAGTTGAATTTCAGCCTTTAAAAAATGAAAATTCAAGTCTTAATATTATGAAATAATGGCAAAAAAATAACTCATATAGTTTGAGTAGACAAAAATATGAACACTTTTACTCTTTCCAAAAATATGACTTAGTCGGTTGGGTCTTCTCCCTCAGTTCTCGCACGCTCTCAGCTCCAGGGGCAGAGGAGTGACAGAGCCTTCTTCTTTGCACGGCCATGGCGCCTTCTCTCCACTGTTCTGCCTCTCTGAGCTCGCCTTGCCTCTCTGCTTTCTCACCTTTCTTCTCCGTTGTAGAGATGCAATCGGGCAAATCTTCTCCTGCCAGATCTGTAATCCACCACCAACTCCCAAATCTCTCATCAGTCAACTGACAAACCTTCGCCTGCAGCCGTCGATGTACGTAACAGCCTCCGCCGCCTCCGCCACTGGCCCTCTCAATCGCAACGCCATCCCAACTGCTCTTTTTCTTCCCTTTCCGTCTGGCTTCAGGGATGGCAAAGGGAGGGAATCCAATCGTGAGGGGTGAATCCGTGGGGGCGAGCGTCAATGATGAATTTGTTAGGGCAGGGTTTAAAAAGCGTGCCTCAATGAAGGATTTGGGGGGGGGGGGGGGGGGGAGGAAGGGACGGACTGGGGAGGGGGGTTTGGGGCCAGGGCTGAGGATGGTAGGCTCGGAGTTGTCAACTGCGGCTAGTAAACCAGGTGGGCCAGATGGCGGCGGCTGGAGTATTGCTGCGGCACCGGAAAAAGTTGTCAGAATATTCTCGGCGTCATAGTGACACGTGTATGATGACATAGACATTCTAAAGTGACATGAAAATCGATAGTGGTATTCTAAAGTGACATGAAAATCGATAGTGACGATCGAAAGTGACGTAAAAATCTGATAGTGACATAAAAAATGTGGCAGTGACATGATGTTTTTTCAAGTATATGACCTTCTTAGTCACATTTTTATCCTTTTGTAGAAATGATCACATTTTTAGAAATTGCCTTTAATTTAGTAATATTCAAGTTAAAACCCCCTAATATTACACTCCGTATATATCCATAATTGTTCGTCTAGATCTTTCAGCGAAGTATTTCCAAGTCTTAGGACAATGCCAAAAACAGACTAGAAGGTTTTACACATCACTTTTGACTGTACCTTCATTTTAGTTCTCAATGATATGTGCAGAGAATTTTATGTACGGCATGACTAACATCATATCTGGATGTATGATGCTTACAGATACAATGATGAAGTTCTCATCATTTGAGAACATAGTGGAGCTATTGTACAAACATGCTATCCCAACTCCAAAAGAGCAATGTAGTAGTAGCATGCAACTCGGGGTGAGCTTCGCGGGAGGCTATTTGGCTGGCATTCTCTGTGCTGTCGTCTCTCATCCCGCCGATAACCTCGTCTCTTTTCTCAACAATGCCAAGGGTGCATCTGTTGGTGATGTAAGTTAATTAATTACTCCGTATGACAATTTACACTTATAAATGCACAAAACTCTTACTTGTCATCAATTGCACGAAACATTCACAGGCCATCCAGAAGCTGGGAGTGATGGGTCTCTGCACTCGTGGTCTCCCTCTGCGTATACTCATGATTGGAACCCTTACAGGAGCTCAATGGGGCATTTATGATTCATTCAAAGTTTATGTTGGATTGTAAGTATATACTTCGTTTTCTTTATTTATTTCTTCTTATGTGGATAATTTAGGTCTTTTTTATTCAACTGAACTAAGAGTTGTTGCTGATCTCGCAGGCCAACTAGTGGTGGTGCCTCTCCTCCCCCTGCTAAATGATGATCACAAGTCCTTGAGTTTTACCCTTATGTTGCATTCTCGACACCCAACTTCTTGGTGCATTGTACTTTGAAGTCCTTATAGCTTCATGCTTATTGAGTAGAATTGAGCAAGCCTATGGACACTTGAAATACTGATAGGATATTAGCCTCTTAGGTGTTACATATTCATTGCATAATGTTAATGTAAATAAGTTTTCACGAGCCGTTGAATGTGTGGCGCATAAGAATGTTAGATATTAGTGTCAACACTACATGTCCCTATAGAACTTTTGTGTTTAGTTCTTTACGGTCTTGTTTGGAATGTATATTCCATGTTGGTAGCATATTCGATTGTAGAAAATAACAATTTTTGGTCATGTGAGAATAAATGTTTGAAGCTTTTTGTTCCTCAAGAATATCTTTCACACATACACAAAATATTAATCTAAAAGTTGCGAAGCTAATTCTGTACTCCGGTTGTGTTTACATTTGGCAAAAGGTTTATTGAAATTTATCTCTGTTTTCAGATTCTTGTCGGTACAAAATAGTTTTCTTGCTATAATTTGAGTATTTCACACTAAACAAATTTTTCTGAATGAAAATGCCTTCGCGATACTTTAAGTATGATATTATCATATGCACCGAATAACTTATTTTCCATGAAAGTACTTGCACAACATTTTTCTAAGAAAATTTTATCAACAGAAAATGTTCAAGACTTCAAGCAATAACACTCCTGTAAATTTGACTTTTGAGATAAACTCCCTCCGTCCCGCTAACAATGGGACAAGAGGGAGTGACACGCAAATTAATAAAAAGCGGTTTATGTGGTTGATATTAAATTGATAAAGTAAGAATAAAGTAAGAATGATTTAGAGTCACACAAACTTTACCAAATTTGGTATGGGACAATCTTAATGGGACGGACCGATAAGGTAAAATGGGACAATCATAGCGGGACGGAGGTAGTATTATACATCATTTTACTAGACTTAAAATCGCAGTAATGGTAAAATAATAGTTTACCCTTTGGACATATACTATAGGCAAGGTCGCTAGTACAAATAAAGATGTATTAACATAAAATAGTAATAATGATTAAGGAAATTTATTTTTAATGATTTGTAATTGTTCACAGACTATATCGATAGTCACAGTCAAAATACCAGATTCAAATATCAAGTTTAACCAAAATTGAAATTAAAGAAATGAATACACGATATGTTGACGCAGTTCGGATAAATCCTACTCTGCGGGGTTTCAACAGGGGAAACCCGGTCCCAAGAATCCACTAGCTCAGAATAGTTTGAATACACAGATGGTTGCAAAGCAAGGTACGAAAATAACAGATCTAACACACAAGAATCAGCCAAAAACAAGCATACGAATAAAATAAGAAAAGGAACATAAATAACCGGACGAAACCATCAAAACCCAGGAGTTATCTGATTCTTGGACTCGAATCAACTGCTCTGGATCTACGCTTCACCACACGGTCTACTTCTTGCCTTTCTCAGCTTATTCTGGACTCAAGTGATTTCAGATCACGAAGAAGAAAAACCAGAGGTTAATCTCTCTCGTTCAACTTCACAAGCTCTCTCTCTCTCTCTCTCTATCTATCGCCTCTCTGTATTAGGGTTTTGAAGAATTACGCAAAAGATGTCTCCAAAAGGAAGGAAGGAGACGTTTTTATATGCGAGAGAAAGAGCTGGGTCAAATAAGGAGAACCGAGCTGACCAAGGAAAACATCAGGCCCAAACCAAGGTGGATGAAACAGGCCAGACCTATTTTAATGGTCCAATTGAATAAATCAATTAGAGTCCATTAAATATAATTACTTTCTAACCTTGCTTTACCTTCCTATCTAAGTATTAAAACATCATGTATAATATAACTAGAATTAGGATTACAAATATAACAATTTGCTTCCTAAGACTAATTCCGATGCAGCACAGCTCATAAGAGCAGATATCATCATTGCTAGTGTTAGGATTCAAGAAACCAGATAACACCCTTTCATCATCAACCCAAACAAGTACCCTCAAGATCAAGGTACTTCAAAGATTTTGAAAAACTGACTGCAAAACAAAAACTTAGCAGTAGGAACAATTTTAGTACCAAAATCAGCAGGATTAACATATCCAGTAATCTTATCAATTTTAATATTACCTTTAGAAATCTCATCCCTAATGTAATGAAATCTAACATCTATGTGTTTAGTTTTTTCATGATACATAGAGTCTTTGCACAAGTATATGGCACTTTGGCTATCAGAGAAGACAATAGGAATAATATTTGTCCCCAAAACCTCACCCACTATACCTTTTAACCATTTTGCCTCTTTGATAGCCTCAGTGGCTGCAATATACTCAGCCTCTGTAGTAGACAAAGCCACTACAGATTGCAATTGAGATTTCCAAGATATACAGTTACCAGCCCAAGTAAAGAACCAAGAAGTAGTAGACTTTCTTGAGTCTTTACATCCAGCATAATCAGAATCAACAAAACCTTTCAGATCACACAAATCAGCATTAGAGTATTTCAGACCTAGGTTCTTAGTACCAGACAAATATCTTAGAGTATATTTCATAGCAGTCCAATGTTTGGTCCTAGGATCAGACATAAATCTGCTAAGTATGCTAACAGCAAAAGCAAGATCAGGCCTAGTACAAAGCATGGCATACATGAGAGAACCAGAAGTAACATCATAAGGGATCTTAGCCATTTTCTCAGATTCTTCTAAAGTCATAGGATAAGGATCTCTAGAAAGTTCTAAATGTCCTCCTAAGGGTAAGGGGGTTGATTTAGAGTCATTCATATTAAACCTATCCAAGATTTTAGTCAAATAATCA
This sequence comes from Cuscuta europaea, assembly GCA_945859875.1. Taxonomy (NCBI): domain Eukaryota; kingdom Viridiplantae; phylum Streptophyta; class Magnoliopsida; order Solanales; family Convolvulaceae; genus Cuscuta; species Cuscuta europaea. The sequence goes on along the minus strand of CAMAPE010000052.1, from coordinate 4,526,184 downwards.
CCCTGTGACAAAAACATGCTCCTATTGGATCTATCCCTAGTAATGTCAATACCCAAAATTCTCTTAGCAGAACCAATATCCTTCATGTCAAAATGCAATTTCAGATCATCTTTAACACTAACAATCAGCATTTTACAAGGACCAATTAAGAGAATATCATCAACATACCACAGGATATAAACAACATTTTCAGTTCCAACATGTTTATAATACAGACAAGTATCACATTTACTCCTTAAAAAACCCAGTTCACTCATGCAGGAATCAAACTTCAATGTCCATTGTCTGGGAGACTGTTTAAGTCCATAGATAGATTTTTTAAGAAGACAAACATGTTCAGGAAACTCTTTATTAATAAAGCCAGGAGGTTGAGACATGAAAATAGTTTCTTTTAAGTCTCCATGCAAAAAAAGCAGTCTTAACATCCATTTCTCCAACTCCCAGTCAAAAACAGTGGTTATAGCCAACATTAATCTCAGAGTTTTGAATTTTATAACAGGTGCAAAGATATATTGATAATCAATTCCTTCCTTCTGTCTAAAACCTTTGGCTACAAGTCTGGCTTTAAACTTAGGAGGTTCAGTAGGGTCAATACTATCTTTTAACCTAAAAATCCACCTACAGTCAATTATTTTTGCATTTTTAGGTTTAGGAACTAAAACCCAAGTCTTATTAAAGTACATGGAATGAAGTTCTTCCTGCATGGATTTCATCCAGTCATTAGACTTAGAGCATTTCATAGCTTGTTCAAAGTTATCAGGAGCCAACTGTTTAACTACCTCAGCAGCAGTCAGCACAAATTCAGCAAGATTAGAGAAATATCTTTTATTAGCAATAATAGTTCTAGGTTCTATGTCTCTAACCATTTGATAATCAGCTAAATTAGGTGTATCAAGATTATCAGTGTCATCATTATTATCAGGCACATTATTTGTAACAGTAGTGTCAGTCAGATCATGCACACAAGGAGTATGAGAACCAGAAAGACTACCTTTTGAGTCTGAGCTCACTACTACCTGTTCACCTCCATTGAGGTCATCTTGTTGGTCTGTATCAGACTCTGAATAATCATTTGCTGCATTGTGGAATATTCCACTATGGTCCTCTTTGTACAAAGAGTCATCATCATCCAAAGATTCAAAGAAATTTCCATCAGAAGCACATGCAGTCTTACTCAAGGCTGTATCAGTTCTTTTTAAAGGAAAATCACATTCATTGAAAGTAACATCTCTGGATACAATACACTTATAAGCCCCTGATTGTAAAACCAGTAGCTTATTACCTTTAACTCCCTCAGGATAACCTAACATTACACATTTTAAGGCTCTAGCTTGTAATTTACCTTGGGAAACATGGGCATAGGCTGCACACCCAAAAGGCCTTAAATGAGAAATGTTTGGTTTAACTCCAGACCACATTTCCTGTGGAGTTTTAAAGTTGATCACAGAAGATGGGATGTGTTAATTACGTATGAAGCAGTAACCACTGCTTCACCCCATAGGGAATTACCAAGGCCTGAACTGATGAGCATACACCTTGCCTTTTCAAGCAGGGTTCTGTTCATCCTTTCAGCAGTGCCATTCTGCTGAGGAGTACCAGGGACAGTAAGTAACCTTTTAACCCCTTCATTTTTGCAAAAAATAATGAATTCATTGTTACAGAACTCAAGACCATTATCAGTTTTCAAAGCTTTCAGTTTAAAATTGGATTGAGACTCAACCAATATTTTCCAGTTTTTAAAATTCTCAAAGGTTTCATCCTTAGTTTTTAATAAGAAAACCCACACCTTCCTGGAAAAGTGATCAACTAGAGATAGAAAGTATTTCCTACCTCAAGTTGTGCTCACTTTAGAGGGTCCCCATAAATCAAAATGAACCAATTCTAGGGGAGCAGAAGCAACATAAGATGATTGTTCAAAAGGATGCCTAGTTTTCTTACCAAAAACACAGTTTTCACAAAAAAAACAAGGTTTACAGGTTTAAAGTCTAAAAATCCAGTTTTAAACAGCTTATTCAATCCCACATTCCCAATATGACCCAATGTGTTATGCCAAATTTCAGTTTGCTTTTGAGTTGTGCTATTATCAACAGAAGCAGCTAAGTTAAGTTCAAGGGAGCAATTAACTAAGTAAAGTCCCCCACTTTTATTAGCTTTAATAAGGTCATTTCCATTTCTGGAAACAACCTTATATCCATCCTGTTTATTAATAGTGCAACCCAGATCATTAAAAACAGATTCAGATAGAAGATTCCTTCTTAAGAAGGGAACCCATCTAACATTTTGGATAACCCTTACAACCCCATCAAACATCCTCATCGGAACATTACCCACACCTTTGATATCTAGGGCAGTATTGTCTCCTAACATGACCTTTCCCCCATCATAAAGAGTCAGGGAGGAGAAATAGGCCTGGTTAGGAATGGCATGTAATGTACACCCAGAGTCTAAAAATCATTCATCATTCAAAGAAGATCCAGAACAAACAAGCAATTCATGTTGAAAAACATTTACAAATTCTGTGTTAGAAGTAGGGTTAGAATTATTCTTGTTATCACCTTGTTTATCCCTTTTCTTTTTCCTACAGTCTCTTGCAAAATGCCCTTCTATGCCACAGTAGTGACATTTGAAGGTTTTCTTTTCAGAATTATCTTTATCAGTTTTATTCTTCTTCTTAGAACTGTTCTTTTTATTCTTTGGTTTCCCTTTAATTACAAGAGCTTCATTTTTGGGCTCAGTTTTCTCAGTATTAGAGGGATCAGATTTAGACTTGAAAACTTTAAGGGATTCATTCTTCTCAAGTATAGCATCAGTGATCTTACCAGGGGTGAGATCCTCATTAGAATACTGGATGACATCCTTAAAGTTATCAAACTGTGAAGGTAATGAATTTAATAGAATAACAGCTTGATGGGTGTCTTTTATCTACCTTTTCAATTTCTTGAGTCAATTTCAGAAAATTATCCAAATTCTCAGACAAAGACACAAAAACATTCATTATGAAGGTAAACAGCCTACAGAGCAGAGAGATCTTTCTAGACATAGATTTTTTCATATAAGTGGACTCAAGGGTATCCCACAACACTTTAGGGTCAGTGATTGTGGAAAATTTTCTAGCCACATTGTCAGACAGATGAATAATCAATTCAGAATATGCAGCATTTTTTAGTTCAGTTAGATCAGAACTAGACACATTGGGAACAGTATCAGAAGAGACAACTCCAAAGCATTTTTGCTTCATCAGGAGAGCTTTCATCTTAAGCTGCCACATGGGAAAGTCACTGGTACCATCAAAGATACGAATCTTGGTACCAGTGTCAGACATATTTGCAAGTTAAGATCAAGATACAAACCAATAACAGCAACAGAAGGCAATCAGACAAGAACCAAAAGAAAAACAATCATGATTCGAACAGTTTTGAGCTAGGGTTTCAGGATCGAAAAAACAGTAAACCAAAAAATTAGGGTTTCTTGAAAACTCAATCAAATCAGAAATTTAGATTAGGGTTGCAAGAATCCAATGTAAAGGCTCTGATACCAAAATTGTTCACAGACTATATCGATAGTCACAGTCAAAATACCGGATTCAAATATCAAGTTTAACCAAAACTGAAATTAAAGAAATGAACCCACGATATGTTGACGCGGTTCGGATAAATCGTACTCTGCGGGGTTTCAACAGAGGAAACCCGGTCCCAAGAATCCACTAGCTCAGAATAGTTTGAATACACAGATGGTTGCAAAGCAAGGTACAAAAATAACAGATCTAACACACAAGAATCAGCCAAAAACAAGCATACGAATAAAATAAGAAAAGGAACAGAAATAACCGGGCGAAACCATCAAAACCTAGGAGTTATCAGATTCTTGGACTCGAATCAACTGCTCTGGATCTACGCTTCACCACACGCTCTACTTCTTGCCTTTCTCAGCTTATTCTGGACTCAAGTGATTTCAGATCACGAAGAAGAAAAACCAGAGGTTAATCTCTCTCGTTCAACTTCACAAGCTCTCTCTCTCTCTATCGCCTCTCTGTATTAGGGTTTTGAAGAATTACGCAAAAGATGTCTCCAAAAGGAAGGAAGGAGACATTTTTATATGCGAGAGAAAGAGCTAGGTCAAATAAGGAGAACCGAGCTGACCAAGGAAAACATCAGGCCCAAACCAAGGTGGATGAAACGGGCCAGACCTATTTTAATGGTCCGATTGAATAAATCAATTAGAGTCCATTAAATATAATTACTTTCTAACATTGCTTTACCTTCCTATCTAAGTATTAAAACATCATGTATAATATAACGAGAATTAGGATTACAAATATAACAGTAATGAATAGAAATCCAAACGAAAATCATTAAGAAGGCGTTTGTTTTGTTGAAAAGAAAGTTTAAAATCTAAAGATAAGTTTTTAGGAGTTTTTTTAATCTACTCTGTACTATTTTTTTTGAATGGTCCTTAATTATAACTACCTCTGTCCCGTTAAAAGGATCCCATGATAAAACCGCATGTTTATTTGGATAATAATTAAATAAGGTAGTTTGAGTATATATTGAGAAATAATTTTAATATGTATATATATTAATGAAGTTAGTGTTCATAGCTGTGATGTTATAAATGTAATATTTTTAATAATGGATGATTAAATTGTCATTTAAGATTGTTAATTATTTTCTAAAATGGAAATGAGAACCTTTATATGAAACATCTAAAAAAGAAAAGTGAGAAACACTCTATGGGACGGGACGGAAACGAAAAGTGGGAGTACTATATTAAAATTGTCTTTTAAAAAAGTGATGTCATCCTTCTAGGAGGTTTCCAACAAAATTTCGTGGTGTCTGACGTTGGCGGTTTCTGGCATGAACTGCCAATATATGTTGCTAGAGGAGATAGTGGGATAGAGGGTGGGGGAGAGTGGATAATAAGTAGTCACATTTTTGAAAATAAAAACTAATCATATTTTTATCTCTAAAATATTTGAAAGGCCTTTTTTTATTTATGAATATTACTAAAAAAGATGTAATAGACTAAAATATGACTTGGTTTTAAGTTTTCCAAATGTATTACTTGCCATATTATTTATTATCTCATTTAATACTTCGTACTACGTACTTTTATCAGTATGATATTCCATTTCTATAATTATGTAATTAATTAATGTCTTCTAACCACTAGTATTACTGACGCCGTCCCGCCGCCGCCGGCACTTTCGCTGCCGCCAGCAGTTTCACCGCCGCCGGCACTTTCGCCGCCGCCGGCACTTCGGCCGCCGCCGTATCCATAGTGACATTGTCGTCCAGTAACTTCATCACTGCCTCCGTCCAGTGACTTCATCACCACCTCCGTCCAGTGACTTTGTTACCCTGACTTCTTTAGTGATTTCGTCCGGTAACTCCGGTGGCACCCCTACGTCCAGTGACTTTGTTGCACTACCATTTCCAGTGACTCCGCCACAATGGCCTACCTCTAGTGACCAACTGCCACCCCCACAGTGACTGCCACCCGAGAGCAGTGACTACCGCCCACCCTGTCTTACTAGATCTGGGGCCCCTTCTCTAGCCCGTAGCCCCATCCCATCTCCCCACCACTACACTCCCCAACCCTGACTGTCTCTCCAACCCTCCCTAGCCTTCAAATCCCTTCCATGGCCCTGCACAACTACTACTCCACCCTCCAGACCCACACCCGCCCCTGCAACTGTCACATCGCACCCCCATCTGTTGAAAATAGTGTCACTGCCCTCTCGAAATCCTCGTAGCTAGCTCTAGCCCTCGTCGATCATTGGTGTCACATCGCACCCCCATGGCCCTGCACAACTACTACTCCACCCTCCAGACCCACACCCGCCCCTGCAACTGTCACATCGCACCCCCATCTGTTGAAAATAGTGTCACTGCCCTCTCGAAATCCTCGTAGCTAGCTCTAGCCCTCGTCGGTCATTGGTGTCTCGTTTTCCCTCATCATTTCCATGGTCGCCAGGTTCGTCGCAAATCCTAGTTGCACACTACAGAAAGAGAAGAAGATGAGGAGCGGGATTCACGACGATGGGGAGGGAGGCGTGACAGAAGGCCATCGGCTCATACGTGATAGCAGGGCGGCGGCGGCGGGATGTGTGTGGCGATGACGGCATGTGCACGGTGATTGGTTCCTAACGACGGCTCTCCTCTTCCCTAGATGTGAGATGCGTTAGAGGGAGGAGAGAATTAAGATGTGTCGTATAATGAGGGTAGCGTAGGGTTTGGTTTATCCGTTTAATAAGTTCTACTCCGTATTTTAATCCATTTAATATTAATTTATCACTTTTTTATCCTATTTTAAAGATGGTCATATTTATGTCCATTAAAACTCTAGGAGTAATATCGCAATCATTATTTCTATTTGAAACCATGATGTCATTTCCGAAGTTTTTATCCATTAACTAGTGAAGCTTAAGAATATAATATACTTTACAAATTCGAAGAGTACCTTCAAGTAAGAGGTGGGAACGATATGTGATGATCCGTGATACTTTTGGAACCTATCACATATCATTAACTTGATACGGTATGTTTTATTCATCACCATCTCAGGGACGGATCCGGGATTTTGAGTCAAGGAGTCGAAAATTTTCGTTAGTATAGGAGATAAAAATATTCACTAGTGTAGCGGGGCGAATTTTTTTGCTAGTGTAGCAGGGTGAAATTTTTCACTAGTGTAAGGCTCTGCGGCTATTTTAATTCAAAAAAAAATCATAAATACATGCATGACGACATTTAAATCTATATATTACTACCTACGTTCCTATTATTACTTCCAAATAGGTTTGACACACAATTTAAGATAGTGAGTATTGTATGATGGAGAGTTGTGCAGAAGAGAGAAATGTGTAAGAAATGTTGTGAACCACAAATTCTTTACAAAAAAGGGAAAGTGGAAGTTTTAATTGGAACGGACGAAAAAAGGAAGTTGGAAGTTATAATAGGAACGGAGGGAGTACATTCTAAATTTAGACAATGATAAAATAACTTTAATTTTATAATTGGAGTGCTTTAGAAAAAAGTATTGATACATTAAATCGTAAGAAATGGCAAATCAAAGGAAAATAATAAAAAAATAAAAAAATGATATATAACATTTTATTTAAATATAAAAAGTTTATAAGGTACACATTCATCAATAATTTTAAAATAACTTCAACATTGTTTAACTACATGAGTCTTATAGAAATAAAAAATTGATTTTTGAATTACAATTTTTGTCTACCATGGAGGGTGTTCATAAGTCACAAGGAGTTTTTTTTAATATTACAATAGTATGTATGATATTATTATTTTTAGAATAATATTATATTGCTAATTCATATATATAGTGCATATTATATTTGTATTAATGCTAAAATATTTAAAATTTATTATCTATGCAATAAAGTCTTCTTAGAACGCAAGAAGTAAATGAATTGTGTAATTTAATGTCAATAAACATTTATAATTTGGATTCACTTCACATGATCTAAAAACTTTGTAGCTAGAGTGTCTGGTATTTAATATAATTTGATATATATTTTTCAAAATTATATTGTTTAATGGTTATCTAATAAAGATAATTAAACATTACAAAACTAATACTACCTCCGTCCCAATTTGATAGTCTCATTTCTTTTGGGCACAAGTTTTAATAATGTGGTTGAAAAGTTAAAAGTTGTGGTTGAGATTTGAGTATAATAAAGTGAAATGATATGAACCATATCTTTCGTTCCAAAAAGGGAAACAAGACCATCATTTTGAGACATCCCAAAAAGGAAATACAGGACTATCATTTTGACACAGATGGAGTAATTTTTATATAATAAGTATCCTAAATCTTTAATAATGAGTTGTTCTATTGTTTATTTAAGTTATGTAAATGATTTTAGACGTTCCTTCTTTTAAATCTCCAATTAAGTATTACATTATGTAAGACTATATATTAATTTTAAAAACTAAAAGTTAAGGGGGGCCATGTTCAAAAAAAAGTTAAGAGGGGCGAATCTAATTAAAGTATCAAAATTTTACAAAAGCATTACATATATAGTAGAAAAATTTGAAAGTCCAAGGGGAGCGGTCACACCCCCGCCCCCCCTTAAATCCATCCCTGACCATGCTACTTGTATCCATCCTTATATTCATCAAAGTGAGAAAATTATATTTTCATTAGTGAATATCATTCACAGACAAAACATATCTTGTTTTGTTTTGTTTTGTCACAAATAAACAAGATACTTAAGTGTAAAGATTGAACATTATTTACTATCATAATACTATAGTCACTATACTTAATTAAGTGGTCACATATTTGTAAACACTAGATCTTTATTTTAATCAAAAATACGAAAACTGTTTTTTAAATAACTTTTAATTAATACCACTAGGTATAATAATAGGAGTTTTTACATGAATATTACTAATTTAGACCCAATTTCCAAAAATATGACCACTTTTACAAAAGGACAAAAATGTGACCAAGAAGGTCATATATTTGAAAAAATATACTTCTGTCAGATTTTTATGTCACTGTTAGATTTTTATGTCACTGATTTTAGGTCACTTTTGATTGTCACTGCCGGTTTTCATGTCACTTTTATATGTCACTTTCTCCGTCAAACGTGTCACTGTGCCGTTAACCACGTCACTGCCACCACCGCACATGTCACTGCGGCCGTCATCGCTCGTGTCACTACTGCCTCTCATCACCTTCGATCATAGTGACACCAATGCAGTGACAACTCCACAGTGACATCGCTGTCTTGGTTTTGACCATGGTGGCTTCTCCGCCTCCGGCCACCTCCAGTCACCTCCGTCGGCCATAGTTACACCGCCGCAATGCCGCGGCCCTAGCCTTGACCACACCGGCCCCTCCCCGGCCCCACCGTACCCCACCAGCCCCCTCTCCAGCCCACCACCCACTCCCCAATCCACCAGCCCCCTGCCGAGCCCCTCCCCAACCCACCAGCCCTTCCTCGGCCCCTGCCCTCCACCACCACCGCCTTTGACCCATCCATCGCCACCGCATCTATTGTATCTACTGCCCCGTCCAATGCCGTGGCCTTAACCTTGACCACACCGCCCCTCCCAGCCCCACTATACCCCACAAGCCCCTTCCCCAACCCAACAACCCTCCCCATCCCATCAGTTCCCTCCCCAGCCCACCACCACCCCTCCCCAGCCCATCACCCCCTGCCCAGCCCTTGCCTAGCCCACCAGCCCTTCCCCAACCCCCAGCGCCCGCACAATCGCGGCCCAAAACCACACCACGCACCAGCCATGCAACTGCCACATCGAATCACCACGCTATCATCGCCTGCCGCCGCTTTCCATCCCCTAACTCACCTCTAGCGCAACCTTAGCCATCGACAACAAATGTGGAACTCTAATCTATCAGATCTCTGTTCCAATCGAAGCAATTGAAGATGCAGAGGCCAAATCGACGTAGAAAGGAGAAGAAAAAGAAGAGTTAGGCGAGTAGGGCCGTCGTCTCCAAGGATCGAGATGCCATCATCGTTTTTGTAATGAATATGCCACCGCCGCGGATGGAGAGGTTTTTCGGAGAAGAAGAAGAACGATGTGAAGGACGGTCGTGAGAAGAGATAAGGCACAGAGAGATTCATGGAGAGACAAGTGGTGTTGGTCGTCTCTTTCGATACGTTGCCGATTTCTGCTGGTAGTCGTAAGGGAATCGCTGTTGAGGGAGATGCAAGGGACTGTGGTCAGGTCATATTTTTGGAATGTTTAAAAATAGTCATATTTTAGTCTATTAGAAGTGTATAGGCAGGGGCGGATCCAGGAATGAAGAGTGGGGTGGGCTTAGCAGGAAAAAAATTGTTATTGCAAACAAAAAGTTTAGCTTAGGCTGCTTAGGGCCGTAATCGAATTGAGTTTTTTTCGAACTACGCGAATTCGAGCGTGATTTCGAATTTAATTTAGTGATCTGAGTTTAAGAAGCTTTTTTTAACTCGAACACGAGCTAGATTTTGAGTTCGAATAGTTGTTCAAGCTGAGTTCGAGCGTAGTGGTATTCGGTTTGCTCCTCAATTTATCCCACACCGACTGCAAGGATGGTTCACCCTCCTGAGTGTCCTATATATAAATCACTTCTTGGTGCAATCACACCAAACTCTATTATTACGCATCGGGATCATTTGTTCTCGGGATCATTTGTTCCCATGATTATGGGCTTTAAACAAAGTTTGGGCAACCTTTTACTTTTAGAGCTTCTTAGAACACTTCCTTGTATACTTGGGGTGGGCTGAATTTTAATTTTTGGGTGAGTTGAAAATTAAATCTCTTTCTATACTAACAAAAAAAATTGGGTTGGGCTGGGCTAGAGCCTATCCTAGACCCTACATAGATCCGCCCATGTGTATAGGTAATACTCATGCCATTATTTCATAATAATAAAAGAAATCTAAAGTTAATTATTTTAAGTGAACCACTCAAATTAAAACAGAAATGAAAAGTACTACGGAGTAATTTTTTACAAATCTACTTCAAAAATAAACACACAAATAAAATAAATTAAAATTTATGTATTTTCTTATGAGGTAGTATATGCCTAGCGAGCGAAGCTAGGAAATTTTGTATGTCTCTGGAAGCTAGTTAGACGAGACTAATAATAAATACTAAATAGAATAATATAAGAGAAAATTACAAATTGATAAAATTGAAAATAATTCAAAACCTGCTAGCCACATAAGGGTTTGAAATTCAATTGAGTGAGTTTCAGCCCTGATTACTCCAGATTCTCTGGAGTAAAAAATAAAAAATAAAATAAAATAAAAGTCACCCAAAACTAACATTATTACAATGCATCAAAACTATTAGAGGTAGCTAATCTAACTAAAATAGCATTTAATAGAATGATTCGATTCAGGATAACTGGTATATTAAAAGTGAAAATTGGTCTCATCGCATATGAAATTGATTGTCGATCAGTTTAATACGAAAAAACTATCCCATTTTGAACACATTTATTGATTCGATATCTTATAGTCTGTCCACTATTTCATTTTTCATTTATTGCTCACCCACTGTTGCTTCTCTCTGATAACAAATTGTCTTATTGACTTAAAGAGTACGTGTTTGGATCTACTTTTAAAATTGCTTCTACTTATTTGATGGAGTATATGCCCTAGGGACTCCCGACCCACATACTTCCACTACTACAATCAGGCCTAAC